>JAWUZG010000085.1:1437130-2874261 GCA_036785705.1 Acanthornis magna | reverse complement strand
CTCCCCATTCCTGTTTCCATCTCCCCATTTCTGTTTCCATCTCCCCATTCCCATTTCCATCTCCCCATTCCTGTTTCCATCTCCCCATTTCTGTTTCCGTCTCCCCATTCCTATTTCCATCTCCCCATTTCTGTTTCCATCTCCCCATTCCTGTTTCCATCTCCCCATTTCTGTTTCCATCTCCCCATTCCCATTTCCGTCTCCCCATTCCTCTTTGCACTTCACTCCTGGGACTTACATCTTGCTCCTGGTTCAGGCATCACAACCTGGGGTTTGGATCTCCCTCCTGGTACTGCATCATTTCCCCGTGGTCCTTGCATCCCACTCCTGGCACTTGTATCTTACCACTGCTGCTGGAATCCCATTTCTGGTACTGGAATCCTACCTCTGGTGCTGGAATCTCACCTCTGGTGCTGGAATCTCACCTCTAGTGCTGGAATCCCACCTCTGGTGCTGGAATCTCACCTCTGGTGCTGGAATCTCACTTCCACCTTGGTCCTGGCACTTGCATTTCAATCCTGGTGCTTACACCTCCCTCCCTGTGCTTATATGCCCTTGCTGGCACTTTCATCTCACTTTTGTCTGCATCTCAATCCTGACATTTGTACTGTGCTCCGGGTCCTTCCATCTCCCTCCTGGTCCTTCCATGTCCCTCCTGGTCCTTGTGTCTCCCTCCTGGTCCTTCCATGTCCTTCCTGGTCCTTGTGTCTCCCTCCTGGTCCTTCCATGTCCCTCCTGGTCCTTGTGTCTCCCTCCTGGTCCTTCCATGTCCTTCCTGGTCCTTCCATGTCCCTCCTGGTCCTTCCATGTCCCTCCTGGTCCTTGCATCCCACCCCTGACCCTTGTATCTCACTCCTGACACTTCCAACTCCGCTGGTTCCTGTATCTCCCTCCTGGCAGTGGCATTTTGCCGCTCTGCTGGTGGGCACGGTGGGTTCATCAGGCAGAGCTGTCCCAAGCCCTGAGCCCAGACTCTGCCACCCACCAGGGGGACAATTCCAGGGGTTTGTACCCTCCCCATAGGAAGGGGAACAAAAGATGGGACACATTCAGTTTTGTCCATCTGGCCCTACCTGGGTTTATCGAGGAGCACACCCTGAAGAGCTGAAAGGGACTTGGCTGTGCCAGGCACTGCCAGGGTGAGAACAGGCAAGATCCATTCCAGCACACAGCCATGAAGGAAGAGGACAGGAGGGAAGAGGTGCAAAGTCACCCCACTTCAAGGAATGACTTTTACGTGAACATCCAGAACATGGATGGGTTTGTTTTACTAAAATGAAAACTCTCTGCCTGCCATAATATGGATTAACCCCACAGAGGGAGACTGGGAATGCTGAAGCTTTGCTTCCCAAGTGCTCTGAATTCCAAAGGGGGAGTGGCTCAAGTCACCCCCAACCCCACACTCAATGTCCTCCCACCTGCAGACAAGTTCCTGCCTCACTTTCTATTCCCCTCATGGCTCTAACAATGGGAGAACACCACATTTCTATACAACAACATTTATTGCTGCAGCCACAGAGAAAGAGCATTTCTGAGCGCTGTAGGAGCCATATGTGGGCAGCACATATTTGTCTCCATAAGGGCTTTTCCAAGAGTGCTGCAGGAGAGCAAACTGCAGAATTAGGAACAAAAAAAGTGGTGGAGAAAAAGAAACTCTTCCTCTGTCATCAAAGACTGAGGTGGAATGTCACATCTGGAGGAAAAAAAACCCTCAGTGTGGGGAGAAATGGCTCCATGTCATGGACAGCATCCATAGGCACAAAGGAAACCATCAGCATCCAGCTGTTCTTGGGGAATATTTGTCAAAGCTAATGTTGCATCCAAGTAAAAAAATACCCATCCCACCAAAAGTGATGCTTTGTGTCCAAAAACTTCTGGTCCAGGATGCAAGTGCTGGGATTTGGGGTTGGACACGCGCCCAGGAATTGCTCAGAGCTGGAAACAAAGCCTGTTTTTCCCTGCTAGCCGAAGCCAAAACCCCACAACTCCACTCTCTGCCCGTCTGCCCCTCACCCCAATTAAAGGCTATCCCGAGGATGTGGAACCCTCCCCATGTTAATCCCAGCAGTACCAGCCTGCCCTGCCCCAGCAGTGTCATCAGGTCACAGCCAGGCACAGAGGGACCCACTCCTGCTGTCGCCTCTCATCAGCCCTTGCTCCCCAAATGCCCTTTAATTAAGGGTCACTAAAGACTTTCACTGCTTGGAGCCGATCCCAAGCCCGGGTTTGAGTCTGCAGCAGGAGGAATGGGCAGGGACTTTTGCAGGGAGGAGAAGAAGCGAGTGGTTAACAGTGATGCTGCATTAATGGACATTAATGGACATTAAAATGAAAATAACTCCCCCAGGCTCCCCTTTCAGCTCTGTGTCCTTCTGGCGCTGCTTGCCTTTGGATAAATAAAATATCAGGCTGTGCCCTGCACATGGACCAGGAGAAGTTCCACCACTGGGGACACTTCCCAGCCCTTCCCTTCCCTGCATGCCCAGCCAGTCCAAGATGCTGCCAAATCCACTGGTTATCGGTTAACAGCAAGCCATGCCCATCAATGGCAGGGCCTGTGTCTTCCTGCATTTCTGTGATGTGAGCAGGCAGCTCACAGGTCTCTGTGGGAGAGGGACACTCCTGGTCCTGCTTTTGGGGGCATGGCTCGGCCTCCTCTTCTCCACGTGCACCTTCAGGTGTTGTGTCATGAAAGTTGTGGATGCCCCATCCCTGGAAGTGTTCAAGGACAAGTTGGATGAAGGTATGAGAACCCTGGAATAGTGGAAGGTGTCCCTGCCCAGGGCAGGGGTGGAACTGGGTGGGCTTTAAGGTCCCTTCCAACCCTGGCCATTCTATGAGTCTATAATTGTATGATTCTATTATTTTATGACTCTATGACTGTCTCATTCTATGATTCCATGACTCTATGACTCTATGATTTCATAACTCTATGACTTCATGGCTCCATGATTCCGTGACTCTATGATTCCATGACTCTGTGATTCTGTGACTCTATGATTCCATGATTCCATGACTCCATGATTCCATAATTCCATGACTCTATGATTCCATGATTCCATGATTCCATGACTCTGATTCTGACTCTAGGACTCCATGATTCTGATTCCACAATTCTGCAGGCCAAGCCACTGCAAAGCTGTCATGGACGTGGCCGGTGCCCGTGGGAAATTTGGGTTAACCCTCTCCATTGCCAAGAAATTTTGGGACAATTTTCCATTGAGGGCAGCCTTTTACAGGAACAGGACAAAGTCCTGGTAGTGGTCTTGTGCTTCAGTAAAGATCAAGGAAGGAGCAGCGGCCTCAGGAGAGGTGATGGACATGAGGAAAGGGCTGGGATGTCTCCTTATGGGCCATTTTGCCCTCTAAGGAGATGCCTGGAATAAAATCTCTGGACATCTCAATGCCTCTGTGTGGGAAAGGAGATGTGGGACAAACCTCCTCATTCAGGGCTTTTAGCCCTGGGGCCCAACTCCAACCTGATTTCCAGAGACACAGACCAGTCCCAAAAATATCTTTCCTGAGGAAAGGAGTGGAGAAGATGCTCCAGAGGCTGCATGGAGGTGAAGACAGCACTGCAAGCCCAACCCTCCCTGGACACTGGAGAATCCCTCCAGAAGGAGGTGTGAGTTTAGGGGAGATCCTTGGGGGGCTCAATCCTCCTTAAACAACCATAAATCCCAAAATCTGGGGACTTAGTGCTGAGCAATGACAGCAGCTCACAGCTGGCTGCTCCCAGAGGCATTTTGGGGCTGGTGGCATTGGCAGGGGTGGAAATATTCCCATCCAGGGGCTTCATGGGCTCATCAGGCACCAGCCAGGAGCCACCTGCCTTGCAGCAGCTGGAAAATGGAGTGAGAGCCGCGTGTGCAGAGGAACATCTCAGCCCTGGAACTGCCAAGCTGCTCACAGAACAGATGGCTCCAGGTTAAATGTGAATTGCAAACCTAAAAAATAAAAATGGTGTTTGTGCCCTTCCCGGCACCTTTATGATATATAAAGATACAGCAAGTGGTTTTATTTCCTTCAGAGGAAGCGTGTCTGGGGTTTTTTATTCTTTTATTTGGTTTGGGGATTTTTTTTGTCTTGCATTAGGGAAACCAAGGCAGGATTTTCTTGCTGGGAGCTGGGGGAGCTCAGCTGGATTTTGGGGGGTATTTCAGCTCTGGGAAGGGGCAAAGCTTAGGAAAATGCTAAAGCTGTGATGCAATAAATTGCACAAAAAGTGGAAATAATACAAGTTCTCCCTAGAGAAGGCCAAAGGAGAGGTAGGAGGATGTGGCTCAGACTGGGACTGGAGCAGGGAAAAGCCATTGGCATCGCCAAGAGAGCTCCCAAAGTCAGTTTGTGTCAGGCAAAGGGTGTGAGGGCCCTCTCCTCCTTCAGCTGGGCATCATGGTGGAGCTCAGGTGGCACGTCACAGTAATCACCTCTCCCAGCCACAGAGCTTGTCCCTGGCTCCACTTTATTCTTCTGGAGTGGAATTAGCCAGGAAGTCATTAGTGAAGGGCTGTGTTTTAATTTGGGCTGGCTTGGAATGAGGCAGCAGAGAGGTAAAACCACCCCTTCAGCCCTGCTGTCCCCTTCCTCAGGACACATTTATTCCCTGTGACAATCCCTCAGTGCCTTATCCCAACGACAGCTTTAAACACAGGTGGGACAATTACAAGGAAAAATCAGATTGTGGTTATTTCATAATCTTTCATTAATGCAACGCTCGCTATTCAGACAGAGACAAAAGAGGCTGTGCGTCTTTTTGGAAAATAAATCTCCCACTGCTTATTTTTTCCCCCATGTAGCGAGAAAAAATATATTATTCATATGGAGACAAGGACCAGCTGAAGGACTTGCAGCTGAGGCTGTGGCTGGAGCAGCAGGAGTTGTGCCTGGCAGGTTTGGAGCTGGGAATGCTGTGAGGGAAAATCAGCATCGGGATAAGCAGGGAGACAAAACCCATCGTGGCTCAGCCGTGTGGCAATTTCCTCCTGCAGCCAGGGAAACGGAGACTTTGAGTTTGGCTTTGTCAATTAATTCAACTTCTGGTTCACCTTTTGGAGAAAGGGAAAAGGGGGGAAAAAGCTTTTCAGAGCTTTCAAAAATAGCGCAGCAAAATGTTTTGGCATTTGTGAAACAAAGCCTTGTACTTCAGAGGTACCGTCATGAGCAGCTCAGCGTTTTTCAAAGGTTTGCTGCTCTTTAATTCTTTTTTAACCTGAAATTATTCATCTCATTAACATAATCCTGAATTCACGCTGCTCTGGTCCTCCTCAAACATAATTTCCAGCAGATGCACAAATTGATCAAAAAACCCCTTCAGAGTGTATTGACTCAAGGCCGTGGTTTTTCCCAGATTCATGCCTTATTCCCAATTTCCCTGCACAGATTCCCACCTTATTCCCAATTATCCCATCAGAAAATCCATCTGTGACCTGGTGGTGAGCAATGCAGCTCCATGACAAACCCACCTGGGGTTCTCCAGATGCTCAGGAGGGGTTGCAGCAGCTCCAAGCAGCTTCCAGCCATGGGAAGAAAGGGACTGAAGTGGGAATACACCCTCTGTAAACAGAGCTGTGGGTGAGGGGGCTTGGTTTATCAGGATGAATTCAGAGAACGCTCTGCTGGAGTTATGCAACATAAAGACAATGTGTAGTTGCTTCTGTCACAGGTATGAATATGTACAGATAGGATTCATCTCCATTTGGGATCATCCTCGTCCCTTCATGTGCATTGCCATTGAGTGTGCATCCCCCAAATGCTTTCATGGCCCAGATGAACATCTATGACCACTGCTGGCTGCACTCCTTCAAACAGCACATTCCCCCTCCTTTGCCTCTGGATATACCTGTGGGAAGGTGAGCCTGGGTCAAGAAACTTGGAGGTCTTCATAAACCTTCATTTTGGGGTGTGTGGGAATGTGGTTTTGGGCATGCACATGCCCAAATCCAGGATTTCAACAAAATGCTGCAGGCAGGGAGGGTCTGGGGGGTTTCTTTCCTCTCCAGTTCATCAAAGCCATTTTGTTGTCAGCATAACTCCTTGGATTTCCTCAGAAATGTGTTGAACAGGCTACCCTAAGTCATGGAGACTCTGATTGTGGAGGGACTTACATGACATGTAAATGTGGCACTTGGGGACATGGCTTAGAGGTGACCTTGGCCATGCAGGGTTAAGTGTTGGACTCGATGATCTTTTCCAGCCTAACCAATTCCATGATTCCATGAAAAAGCCCTCCCAGTGCCAAAGGGCTGATGCAAGCTGGCTGCCACTGGTGTGGCAATGGGGCACTGGGAGTCGGCACAAGGAGAAGCTCATCCCTGTGGGAGTTTGCAGTGGCACAGGCAGCTCACCAGGGCAGTCATTTGGGGAGGGGATTCTTCCTTAAATCACATAATGGGGCACCTTGCGCTGCTTTGGGTCTCGCCTGGGTCCTTTGGGCTCCCCCGGCCCAGGCGCTGGCACCTGGAGGGCTCTGGAGAAGGGATGCTCCGACTCTGTGCCCGTTCTGGAAGGTGCAGAGCATCTCATTAGCTCAAGGGCTGGATCCTCATTTCCACTCCAGCCTCTCCAGGCTGCAGACGCAGCTCCCAGAGCCCTTTAATGTTCCCAGCAGCTCAAGTGTAAATGAGAATCAGGCCCTCCAGTGCCATCTCTTTTCTTCCAAAGAGGAAAAATCTCCTTGACTACAGGGAGTGAAGTGGGTCAGGATGGTTTGGGGCTGACACAAACCTCCTCGATGCTGTGCTGGGTGACGGCTGCCCTTCACTTGAGAGCCCAACTGTTTAAGCTCCTTTTGGAGGCAAGGAGAGTTTGCAAACCCAGGCTCAACATCCATGCAAGAGAGAAGATGATCTCCCCATCACACCACCATTTGGCAAAAGGGTTTTCCCACTTTCCCTGGGAGCAGAGGTCTCCAAGGAGGCGCAGACCAGCAGACAATGGCCAAGGTCAAGGAGCCCTTGTGGGCTTCACTGCCAGAGCAGTGACATTGCCCAGCCGTGCCCGACACAGCGCGTTCTGCTGCACTGATCTCCTGAATTTTGTGCTCTGCTGCTCCACAAGAGGACACAGTGTTTGGAGCGTGGTGACATCAATCTGGGCACATGGCTGTCAGGGATGGAAAGGTTCCACAGGGGGAAGGGAGATGGATCCATCCACGGAGTAAATACCTGGGGATGGTGTTAATTAGTGCAAAAGGAGGGGGAGGGAGGTGATTTGGCTGGGATACACACAAAGATGTTCATCTGCCAGGGAGTGGGTAATGAGGCTGGACCAAGTTAATGTCTGGGGCTGGAACGTGTTCAGATGAGGATGTGTCAATGCCTGGGAATGAGGATTTTGGAGATGGGGCTGTCAAGGCTACCCAGGATCCTCAGAAACCCTTGGTAAAGTCACTCTGACCCTACTGATGATGGCAATGAGGACATCTTCCAGAGAGGGTGCCAGTGATGTCCCTGCCCCATCCCCCAGCACTGCCACAGCCCCTTGGTGACTCCAGACCTGGAGCTGAGATACCCAGGCAGCCTGGATCCACCATCCCCGCTCCCAAGGCAGTCTGTACCCACCATCCCTGCTCCCAAGACATCCTGGATCCCTCATCCCCACTCTCAAGGCATCCTGGATCCTGCTCCCAAGGCAGAGTGGATCCCCCATTTCCAATCCCAAGGCAGGCTGGATCCACCCCTGTATCCTCCATCCCTGCTTCTGCTGCTCTGCGCTGACAGAGCCATGGGATGGGTTGGGATGGGATGGGATGGGATGGGATGGGATGGGATGGGATGGGATGGGATGGGATGGGGTGGGGTGGGATGGGATGGGATGGGATGGGGTGGGATGGGATGGGATGGGATGGGATGGGATGGGATGGGATGGGATGGGGTGGGATGGGGTGGGATGGGATGGGATGGGATGGGATGGGTTGTGTTTGCTGATTCATCGCCTCTCCAGTGGCGTGAAAGAACCCTCTCAGGAGCTTTTCTTGGCACTTCATCAGAGAAGAGCTCGGCTGTGACATCTTAAGGACTTCTCAGGTGAGGTGCATCCTCCCTGGAATAAAATCCTGGTTAATGTGCAGGCGCAGAAAGGACAAGATTCCTTTTGGCACCACAACCCTGAGCATCCGATGGCAGCCAGTTCCCAGGAGGGATGCATGGACAGGGAATGCCTGTGCTTTGATACACAACCTATTTACTGTGTCCTCACAATTCCCAAGCCACTGGGGCCTCCAGCCTCCTGCAGGATCCCTGCAAGCTGAGACGGGGTGTTCCCCACCCCAGGGACCACGCAGGGAGAAGCTGAGTGACTTGGCAGGAGTTGCCATGGATCCGACTCTGATTTCCCAACAGAAATCACCCTAACAACCAACTTCAATCATCACAGGAGAGATCCAGCGTCCTTATCCCCACTTTACACCGAGGAGAATATGCCAGGGGAATCTGAAATTCAGATTCCTGCCATTTGAATGGTATCTGCCGCTATCACTTGTGTAACAGCAGCTTCAGAGCCTGTGGAAGTGACTCCCTGTGTGCTGGATGCTGCCCACATCCAGCCCTTCCGTTATTATCATTGCTATTGTTATGGAATAAATCATCCCTTAAGCCTCTCTCTTTCATTGCAAATTGTCCATGAAACACTTGCAATCTCTGCAGAGAGACACCCGGCTTGACAGACTAAATCAGATCAGTAATCAAATCCCGATCCCAGCGCCTGCTACCTGCTCTGAGTTATTGGGACCACAAGGTGTTGGAAAAAATCAACAATCTCTGCAGGAAAAAAAAAAGGGATGTGCAGGAAAGGTTTCTTCCACTTAAAGCTGAGCTGGAAAGATCTGAGTCTCTCATATTTGTTCTTTACTCTTTGTCTCAAGATATTTCAGCTCTGGGTCTCAGCAGACCTTACACCTGTGACCTGCACCAGCCAGACTTCGGGTCAAGGAATCCCCCTGGTGACCAATACAAAATAGATATGGGACATAGGGAGAGGGCCAGAAGGGATGGAGCAGGATGGCAGCTCTTTAAGTTACCCCTAATCCTGGAAAAAAACCCATATTTTGCAAAAACTTTCATGCTTTTGCATGGCTTGCAAAACTTATCCTGAATAAATTCCTACAATTGTATGACCAGGTATGGCCTGGATGCCCCATTTGGTGCTTTGGTCAGGGCATCAAGGAATGAAAATCTGTCCTCAGTGACATATTGTTAATGTTGGGGTTTTTTTGTTTTTTTTTTGTTTTTTTTTTTGTTTTTGTTTGTTTGTTTGTTTGTGTTTGTTTTTGTTTTTGTTTTTGTTTTTGTTTTTGTTTTTGTTTGTTGGGTTTTTTTTTTAAATCTAGCGCCTCTTGCCCACATATTACAATAAAAGCTGTGCCCCCTCTACCCAGCACAGCCAGAACATTGTGGATGAAGGACCCCAGGGATCAGAGCAGCTCCAGCTGGGTCAGTACCGAGTCTGCCTCTGCAATTGTACTCCTTACAGAGACAGACAAAGCTGAGGACTCCAAACTGCACTTGCACCTCCTTCTAGGATTTTTGGGGCTCAAAATATCCCTGCCTGGAGAAATCAGATGTTGTTACACAGGTTGAGGATGGGGAGAGGGCACTGGTCCCTTCCAACCCAAACTAAGGTGCACCCTTAAATCCCCCTTTTAATTATTCAGCTGCACCAGAAAAATATTTTTTCTTCATTTTCAAGTGAAGCTTCAAGGCTTCATGTGTAAGATGGGCTTTTTCTGCTGTGTTTGTCCCATTTCTCCAGTGCTTTGCTTGGCAGAGCAGCCAGAGCTGCCTGGGCTGGCAGCCTTCACCTTCCCACTGCTCCAAAATGCAGCCCCAGCTCCAGAGAAAGCAAATGGAAGGCTGGAATTTATTTCATACTCATTTAATGAAGCGCCAGGGAAGGAGTTGGATGCTCTGGCCCCTGATTTCACATTTGTTTCTCTGCCTGACTGAGCACCAAAGCCTCAGCGAAGGCTTAGAGAAGTCCTTTCTCCACAAAAAAAAAGTGCTTCAGGAGTGGTGGAGGAAGATCAAGCACCAAATTTCTTCTTGCTGGAGAATCAGAGTCGCTCATGGAGAGGTTTGATCCCTGCTCTGGAGGAGATATTTCCACCAGCTGGATCCCTGCTGCCTCCCACTGCCTTCCCCACTGCAGCACTTCCCCGAGGATTGTGGCTAAATGGGATTTCAACTCCCCCATCCTTATCGCAGCCTAGTGACAGCTGACCGAGCCTCGGGCTGATTCTTTCTCACTCTTGAAAAACCATGTACACATTTATATAGCTTCTTTTTCCCAGCTGCTGTAGCACTGCCTCGATCCTCTCCTATTTGCACTTCCTCATCCTTCCCGGGTTTTCAACCCTACTTGACAAGGGCCAGACGTGTTTCAAACACTGCAGTGGTGTTGCAGCCCCTTTAACAGGAATAACCCTCCCAGGTATCACCTGGATCTCGCCCAGGGCTGGCAGGGGGAGGATTTGGCAGCCCCAGGGTCAGGGCATGGCCACTCTGAAGTTATAGGAGAGTATTTACAGGGACACAGGGAGGAGATTATATCCAAACAGTGGGATAAGGTTTATAAAAGGAGAAATTCTTGACTTGCCCCATGCAGCACTTACCCAGCTGTAAAAAAATCCTTCTTTTCTTCTCTCCACTGGTAATTAAATCACCAGCTTCATGTTCCAAATCCCAGGCTTGGGAAGGCTCAGGCTGTGTCCTGTGAGGAGTTGGGGTGCCAGGGGATTTTGAGATGCTCAGACTTCAGAGGGATGCTCCGTGCACTGATCCTGCAGCTTCAGTCCTCTTCCCTTCACAATGCTCCCACTCACGGAGTGTTTAAATGCCCTCACTGTCACAAAATTGGGGTGCAGGACAGGAATTGGAGTCCCAGTGTGGTCCAGTTGGAGCTCCAGGTTTATACTCCAAGGGCCTGGAGTAACAGGACAAGGGGAATGCCTTCCAACTGAAAGAGAGTCAGTTTAGATGGGATATTGGGAAGGAATTGTTCCCTGGGAGAGTGTGGAGGCCCTGGCCCAGGGTGCGCAGAGCATCTGTGGCTGCCCCTGGATCCCTGGCAGTGACCCAGGTCCTTCCACAGGTGCTGTCTGCATCCCTCCATGGGAGTCACTTCCCTCCTCTGCCTCCTCCAGCTCCTTCTCAGCTTAAGGGCAGACACCGATGGAGATGTTATGGATATGGATATGGATATGGATATGGATATGGATATGGATATGGATAAGGATATGGACATAGACATGGATATGGATATGGACATGGATATGATATGGACATGGATATGGACATGGATATGGATATGGATATGGACATGGATATGGATATGGATATGGATATGGATATGGATATGGATATGGCTATGGATATGGATATGGCTATGGATATGGACATGGATATGGACATGGATATGGATATGGACATGGATATGATATGGACATGGATATGGACATGGATATGGATATGGATATGGATATGGATATGGATATGGATATGGACATGGACATGGATATGGATATGGATATGGATATGATATGGACATGGATATGGACATGGATATGGATATGGACATGGATATGGACATGGATATAGATATGGACATGGACATGGATATGGATATGAACATGGATATGATATGGACATGGATATGGATATGGATATGGATATGGATATGGATATGGATATGATATGATATGGACATGGATATGGATATGGATATGGATATGGATATGGATATGGATATGGACATGGATATGGACATGGATATGGATATGGATATGGATATGGATATGGACATGGACATGGATATGGATATGGATATGGATATGGACATGAATATGGACATGGATATGGACATGGATATGGACATGGATATGGATACAGACATGGACATGGATACAGATATGGATGTGCACATATATATATGTAAAGGATATACATGCTAAGGATACAGGCATAGATTTTAGGGATATGGATGATATGGATATGCATATATAGACAGATACATGTACAGGTATAACTATAGAAATGGATGACACGGATAAAGATACAGATTGTATGGATATCGATATAGATTATATGCATATGGTTATCAATTATATGGACATGGATATGAATGACATGGAGGTAGCTGCAGATACAGACACAGGTGATATGGATATGGAAGATATGGATACAGATGATAAGAATATAGATATAGATATTGATATTGACACAGTTGAAATGATTATGGACATGGGCACGGATGTGCAAGCTAAGGATATGGATATAGACATAGATTTCATGGATATGGATATACAGGCAGATAAAGGTGTAGTTATAAATGCAGATTCTATGGATATAGATACAGGCTGGATGGATATGGATATAAATTATATGGGTATGGATACGGATTATATGGATATGGATATGAATAGCATGAAAATAGCTACAGATGTAGATAGAAATATAGATGATAGAGATACAAGTGTAGATAAAGAAAAATACAGATATAGATACAGATAGAGACTTAGACCAAGGTATGGATCTATAGATATGGATATAGGTATGGATTCAGGCATGATGCCATGAGAAAAGGATGTTATTTTGGGCCACTCAGTCCCTGTTCATGGTGGCAAAATCTCACCCCAAGCCAAGAGCTGCAGGCAGGGGAGGGAAGTGAAGCTGTCCCACTGGAAGCTTCCGCAAAAGCCCCGCTGGGACAAAAGGCATTCGTTACATTAATTGGTGCTGGAGATAGCGCCGAACAAATGAAAGTTATTAAAGGAAGGGAGATGGATGGAGCTCAAGGCATCCGTTTGTTTTGCCAGCGCCAAATTCATTTCCAGAAAAAGCCCTTATCAATTCCCGGGGAATAGTTTGCCCTGTCAGTGCCGAGCGGGTGTTAATGTTCTTTACGGCCCCGTTCGAGCTGCTGCAGTGACACCAATCTAAATAAGGGAGGAAGGAAGGCTTAATCAGCCTGTCACTGACCAGTTATTAACATTTGAGAACAAGGGCATTAAAGGAGAAAATTCTGAGAGGTCAATTTGTACTTGAGGAGAGAAGCCAAAAAGATAAGGAGGAGAGAAGCCACATCCTCCAGGCAGCGGTCACAGCGCCAGCCATGAGAGCGGGATGGATCTGCCTGCCGCAGGGACACCCAGGAGGCACCAAGGACACGGGCATGGCCCAGCCCAGGAGCCACACACAGGTGTCCCCCAGGTGAGGGTGTCCAGCTGCAGCCCAGCTCCCCCCATGCCCTTGCAGGGTGTCCCCCCTCCTGCTCTCACTCCGGTCCCTGCACCCCAGAGCGGCTGCGATTGCTCTGACAGCCCCGTGGGATGAAAGCTGTGTGCTTAGATATGGTTTATCCCTTCCAACCCCTGATGATAATCCGGGATTAGTCCTCCCTGGATATGATTACGTTTTGCCCACTCTCTTTGAAACGACACCGTTCTGGCCCTTTTTGCTGCTGCTTGTCCCACCAACCCTCAGGAAAACGGTTTGCCAGGCTCTGATTAAACCCTGCTGGCAGCAAAGGCCCCCCAGGATCCCAAATGACCTGACATGCGTGTCCCTCACAGGCTCCACAGGATGTCATCCCTGCTCCAGAGCCTGGAATCCTCCTCCTGCAAACACCCATCACCCCTCACGTCCCCATGGGGACCAGGCAGGGACCTGGTGTATAATTCATTATTCATGTCCCATAATAAAAAAGCTCAGATAGTGCCTCTGGCCCTCGCTTCCCCAGGCACCTGGATCTATGGAGGAACATCACCCAGGCTCTCTTGGGGAGCGTGGAGCTATTTGGGAAGCTGGAGCTGCTGTTCCACATTCGATTTATCCTCTCTCTGCATTGCTGGACCATCAAAGGAGCTGTCTGAGAACTCTCTGGCTGTTTGCAGGAGCAGCAGCAGAGCCAGCAGCCGTCGCTCAAATCATTTCTGCAGGGGGAAGGGAAAGGGAGGGAAACAAATTCAAAATTAAAAAAAAAAAAAAAAGAGGAAAATCAAATTTGCAATGGAGGCGTCAGGAGGGCCAACTTTTCCAGCATAATTTTTTTTTTTAAGAGAGGAGATGGAATGCAATGGAATGGAATGGAATGGAATGGAATGGAATGGAATGGAATGGGTTCAGTTGGAAGGGACCTCCAAAGACCACCAAGTCCACCCCTCTGCAATGAGCAGGGACACTCCTTTTGTTTTGATTTCAAGCTCAGTGCTCACAGGGAACCTGATTTCCAGGCATCTGGACTCCAGAAGGCCTCGGAATGCTCCTTAGGATGGCATGGCATCTGGAGGCCAGCACAGGTCCTACCAAAACCACCACTGGAAGGCACTCATGGCTGGGGAGGAGATTTGGGATGCAGCATTTCCATCGTGGAGCTGCCTCCAGCCCCAGCTGTGTCACACAGACCAGTTTGTCTCCAGGTACAGATCTCCAGCCATGTGATTTGGGGGCTCCGAAGGGTGCAGGGGTGCACCCAGGTGTAGAAATCTTGCGCCTGACGTGTGCCTCTGCGGTGTGTGGATGCGGTTTGGACGGAGACAGAGATCTCTAGATTCTGGTCTTAGAGCATGAAGTTTATTGTGATTAAGAGCGTGGGGGTAAGGACCTGCCAGGAGCTGCAAGATGCAGCCCCAGGCAGGTAAGGGAGAGAGAGAGAAGTACAGGATACGGGAAAGGGAATGGGGTAAGGGATGTGAATACAGAATACAGAATGGGAAAAGGGTTAAGGGAGAATAGAAGGGTAAGGGTACCATGGTTGCAGTTTGCAATACAATAAATCATGTTCTGTGCTGAATATTCTAATTTTCACTAACCAATCTAGGACAAGATACAAATTCTATAGCATTTACATACAGCCTATGAGTAACCTTGTATTACCATATGGCGTTATATTTTAAACCCTTAAAACTGCTTTTTTGGACCTTATGCTAAGTTGGTAGGGTCTGCTCTGACCCTTGGACCTGCAGGCAGGCAGAGGCTATTGTCTAATCAAGGAGTGGATTACCTTCAGTGGCCATACCATTGTTTTCCAGTTGTTCAGTAACTGGGGTTTGGTATCTCAAAGCTTGTCTTCATTTCAATCTAGCTTAGAGTTTCTATATTCTCAGCATCTTTTGCCAGGTAATAATTTCTATAAGATTTTCCTATTTCTTCCTCCCTAACATCCAGGATCAGGCTGTGGATGAGCATATTGCAGCCTTTGGGACTGTAGCCTGTCCTCCTCATCTATCCCACTTTTCCTTCGTCCCAGATTGGGCCCACTCAGCCAGGATGTCCTTCAAGTCCCGCCAGGAGGTTTCACCGTGTTTCACGCTGTTTTGCCAGAGGATATCGCTCTTTTCCCTCTCTCACCTTATCCCAGATGTCCAGCCCATAGTAACTGACTCAGCACCACCAATAAAGGGAAAATCATTAAATCTGGGGAGGTGCAAAGGACAGCTCTTAATTTTGATGGATTTTTTTTGCTGGAAAGGTGCTGCAGTGTCCAATCCCTGCGATCCCAGGCTTGGCACAGACCTGGCATCCCTGGATGGGGTTTGGGGACCAAATGAGAATGTTTAGTCCTTAGCATCTTACAGGAAGGGGAAAAAAATAACACAGAGCCTCCAGTCCTGGTCCTCATTTCTCTGATGGCCCCTCTTGGAAGATCTGAATCCGTGAAAGATGGTTTTAATACCCGTTGTGCCGCAGGGAGATTTGTTTGGTGACAGCTCGTGTTAAAGTCAACCAACCCCAATCCACCCACTGAATAAACAATGCCGAAAGTTGGGCTCCCCTCGCCGCGCTGGGGAGGGCGGCGGGGGAGACGGATGACTTTTATTATTGCCATTATGTCAATTATTATTATTATTATTTATTGGGCAAATGGAAGGCAAAGCAATTCCTTCTGCCGGTCCCAAGGCCCAACTGGCAGGGCTGGCTCGGGATGACGGAGGAGCAGCACAATAACTGCAAATTATAAATCATCGCCTTTTGTTTGCAACTGAGCGCTGCGAGTCAGGGATGCACGCTCCAGCCCCTTCCCAAAAACAGGGACAGGAGGAAAAGTGGCACAGCACCAATCCCATATCCGGTAGGGATGGTGTGGCCATCACACCCTGAGCGCCCCCAAAGCATGTGGGGTGGAGGAGCTGGGCTTGCCTGCCATGAGCCGGCCCAAACAGCCACTCAGAGCATGGAATTTGGCTTCCCTTTCCTCATTAGAGCTGATTACACTAATTGACATGTTTGTTTACAGTGGGATATATTTTGTTGTCCTTTTTCTTCCCCAACTTTGTTATTTTTTGGAGCTAGAACAACTTGGCTGTTGCCAAAGGGTTGGAAAAGGAGCAGATCTCCAGGGAAGTGCCACCTTCTCCTGCAAGGCAGCGCTGGGAGGAGCAGGCACTTTTATACCAAACACCCTTGAACCTTTTCAGAGTGGGACTTCTTCTGCAAAGTGTCCTGGCCCTGTTTAAAAGGATTAACTGCCTTCTAGTGACCCAGGAGTATATTTCCATGAGAATATTTCCTTGCATTCCCTGTTTTCCCTGATGGAATGGCACATGTCTTGCTCTCACCCCATCATCAGATACAGTGTCCCTCTAGAAAGCAGAGATGCAGGGATGTGGGATGTGGTACCTGAATACAAGATATGGTACCCAATTATGGGATATGGTACCCAAATACAGGATATGGTACCCAAATACAGGATATGGTACCCAATTATGGGATATGGTACCCAGTTATGGGATATGGTACCCAAATACAGGATATGGTACCCAATTATGGGATATGGTACCCGAATACAGGATATGGTACCCAAATACAGGATATGGTACCCAATTATGGGATATGGTACCCAGTTATGGGATATGGTACCCAAATACAGGATATGGTACCCAAATACAGGATATGGTACCCAATTATGGGATATGGTACCCAATTATGGGATATGGTACCCAAATACAGGATATGGTACCCAAATACAGGATATGGTACCCAATTATGGGATATGGAACCCTAATACAGGATATGGTACCCAAATACAGGATATGGTACCCAGTTATGGGATATGGAACCCTAATACAGGATATGGTACCCAATTATGGGATATGGTACCCGAATACAGGATATGGTACCCAATTATGGGATATGGTACCCGAATACAGGATATGGTACCCAGTTATGGGATATGGTACCAAGAGCAGCCCAGAGATGCTTTTGCCATCCCTTGGATTCAGGGTCCTCTGGGCTGGAGCCCCTCAGCCAAAGCACAGCTGCTGAACAGCTCAGGTTTTCAGCCTCTGCGGCAGTGAGACACCAGCATTCACACCCTTTGATCCTCAAAACTGAAATAAATGATCCCCTTGGATTGAACAGGGATGCGGCAGTGGAGTCCATTTGGAAGCTGTGCCGGCGGGAGTGTGGAAGTGCCCCCAGCCCACCGGGGCGCGTCGGGAACAGCCACATTAGCTCCTCAATCAGCATTAAATTCCCGATCAGCCTGGCTGCCTTTTGAACATCTCCCGTCTAAAGGTCGGGCAAATCATCGGCTGTGGAGGCACGGGGAGGGAGCAGCAGGGAAGTGGCGCCGGCACAGAGGGAACGAGGGATGCTGAGCCAGCTGTGGAGCATCCTCGGCTCTGTTTTGGGGGCTGGCGCCTGGTGCTCTCCGAGCCCAGGGAGTGAAAGGAGCTAGCAAACCCCCGAGGCATTCCCAAATCCAACAAATTCAGAGTTTTCTTTAAAAACACCTCCAAAAAACGACAACAACAAAATTCTTAGAAAAGAAGGTGGTGCAATAGGAGCATTGCACTGTCTGGAGCAAAAAGTATGATTGAAGAGGAATCTCTTTTCTGTACATCTTACAGATGAAATGTAAGGCAAAATGGAGCTTATTTTGAGTCAGAAGCTGAAACCTGAAGCCATCCAGCAGAAAAAGAGCAGGAGCACAGCCCTGCTTCAGCCAGACTCACCTCATCCTCTGCCCTCCTCCTCCTCCTCCTTCCCTGGCAGCATCCTTCATCCAGCCCCACATCCATTTCCCTGCATCAATACCCCAAAGACAACCAGACCCCAAACCCCGCGGCAAACCAGCCACCAACCTGCCGCCCTCATCCCTCATCCCTCATCCCTCATCCCCATCGCTCTGCAAAACGCCAGCAGCTCATTCCAGCCACATCCCTGCTCCTGCCGGGCGGCTGTGATAACGTGCGGCCCGTTCCCAGATTAGTCCCATTGTGCTGCCGGCAGCCAGGGAAACCATCAGCGAGGCACTTACGGAATTAGGAGCCGGCATTTAATCGCTTTGCTGGTGGCTGAGTGTTATTAAATTCCCCCGAGTTCAGCAACTTCATAGTCCAGCTCTTTTTTTTCCCCCTGTAAAGCTCAGAGCAAAGCTCGGAGCTTTGGTTGGGGTGGTTGGATCCAGCACTGCTTCCTGTGCCTCATTCGTACTCCATCACTGTGCTCCAAAGAAAGGCCAAGGCCGGGCAGCTTCATTTAGAAACCAGAGGAGGAAAAGCAGAGCAGGAGCCCAGACTAGAAGAATATTAATATTTAATCACAGCAGGGCAGAGGTCACCCAGGCAATCGCTGTTAAATGTTATTGAAACAAAACATTCATATTCCCACTGAAGGGAGAGTTCAGCAGTGCTGCCTTTCTCTGCTCCGCTCTCAGGATTGGCGCCAGGAGTAAATCCAGGAGTCAAACCTCCTGGGAGAGCTCTTCCCCATGGGAGGGGTGGGATGCCTGAATAAAAGGAGGGGTTCAAAACTGCTTTTTGCAGGAGCCAGTTCTGCATCAAGGATGGCTTTGAGGACTCACGGATTTCCAGCAAGAAGCAGCACCTGCTGCTGAGGAAAAAGCGACAGCCCCAGATAATCCCAGATTCTCAGACTGGCTTGGGTTGGAAGGAACCTTGAAGCTCATTTCATCCCACCCCTGCCATGGCAGGGACACCTTCCACTATCCCAGGTGGCTCTAAACCCCATCCATCCTGGCCTTGGGTACTCCCAGGGGCTCAGACTCTCAGGGGCTGGACATTTCTCTACCAGGTTCTCCCAGGGAGCTGTTGCACATTGGGGATGTACAGAAGCAGAGAGTTCATCCATCTTTCTGCCCTCATCCATGCCCTGATGTCCATGCCTTCTTCTGGCTCTCCACAACTCCCTGACAGGAGAGTGCAGCCAGGGCGAGTCAGGCTCTGTTCCCAGGGAACAGGGGACAGGACAAGAGGAAAAAACCTCCCGTTGCACAAGGGGAGGTTTAGATTGGATATTGGGGGAAATTTCTTTGTAGGAAGGGCTGAAACTGCCCAGGGCAGTGTTGGAGTCACCATCCCTGTAGGGATTTAAAAGATGTGTGGATGTGGCACTTGGGGACATGGGTTAGTGGTGGCCTTGGCAGTGCTGGGGGATGGTTGGACTTGATGCTCTTTGAGGCCTTTTCCAGCAGAAATTTTTCCATTTTTCTGTTCTGTGATTGACAGACCGAGAAAGGCTTTCTCCACTCAACTCTCCTGCCAAATGCCCTCCAACTTCTCTCTTCACCGTCTCCCCATACAATAGCAGATCATCTTTAAAAGCAAATTAATTAATTAATGAAGCCATCCGTGGCTCTGCTGGAGCTCCACCCCCCACTGATTTTTGGTGGCAACCTGCCTGTTCTTCCTGACCCTTGGGAAGCCTCGGGAAGCCCCACAGAGAAGTTTTGGGAGCAGTTTCCAGGGCTGGCGTCCCGACCCGCAGTTTGGCACCGTTTCTCCAAACCACTCTGCTCTGAATCCTGCGAGGGGTTAAGCCTGGGGCAGCAGCTCCTCAGCACCTGCTTTGACAGGTCATTAGCACGTTCGGTGTCTCACTTCCCCGCAAAGCGGGATTTCTTCCCTGCGAATTAATTCCCCTTTTTTGCCCGCACACAAATCATTAGCCGGGCTCTCCAAACGAAGTGCTAACGCTTCCTGTCACCTTCTGCTGCTCGCTCCCTGATTCCTCCGAGCTGCTGCAATCAAGCCCATGAAAAGCCAATCAATTAAGCCCCAAAGGATCAAGAGCTCAGGAGCCGGAGTGAAGAACCCAACACATCATTAGGGAGCCTGTGAAATTCCTGCCTGGAGAGCAGATGTGTGGGAAGCAAAGGCACACTGCTGCTCAAGGTCCTTTTCCTTCCCCACTGCCTCCATCCCGGAGCTCCCACCTGGGCCAAGCCATCTCTGTTTTCTCAGGTGCTTCAGGACCGGGAGAGGACACATCTTCTCCCTGTTGGCATCAGGTGGAGGTTGGACTTCCATTACAGACACCTTGAGGTGCGCCAGATGATTCTACCATCCCCATTGTTCGGGCTTTTCCCCTTTGTAAAGGACTGAAGAGAGTTTTCTTCCCCCTTTTCAACTGAATCCCCCAAAATCCTACAAACAATCCCCACACCAAAACGTGGCCCCTCCAAACAGCTCCAGTCTCAGCCAACCCTTCCCTTAAACTTAAACCCAAGCATCTGCATCAAAACACCAAATCCGGAGCCTGCCTGCCCTCAGATTTTAGAACAGAATGCTTGTCTCCATGGAAACCCACACTTTTGAATTTTTTCCCTTTTTTTCCTCCTTTTTTTTTTTTTTTTTTTTTTTTTTTTGCAGTTCAGAAACCAGAGCATCAAGGCATGGAGCGATCCAAGGGCTGAGGTGACAGTGTCCGGTTTAGTCCCAGCGTTGCAGGAGGCTTGCATCTCATTTTTTCTGGAGAAGAGTTCTTCCTATGGGATATATCTCCATGCTCTTTCCAAGGAGAAGGTTTGATTAAAGTAAAATTTGTTTTTCTATAATATATTGGATGTGGGCTCCCAGAGAACAGGAATCACAGCTGGGCAGTCCCAAGTCAGCATGGAGTAAGTCTGGAATACAGCTCTGGGCCTCCAGACTGACTCCATTCAGGACTTTTGCTCGAATTCCCTAAGGCAGAGGCCAGATTCCCTCCTGAGGGGGAACCTCAGGACACTGCTGAAGGTTCCTTTGCTCCCTCAGAGTTGCTCTTAAGGCAAATCTCCCCTGGACTTGGGCAGAGGTGAAAACATCAGGAATGAAGCTGACAGGGATGAAGACAATATTCCCCCTTTCCAAATATTTTTCATTCCTAGAGCTAGATTTCTTTCCAAAGGGCAAAATCCAAATTTTATTTCCAAAGCACATGAGCCGCTGGAGCAAGGAGGTGACAGATGAGCCAGGGCTGGTCTCACTCAGCACCCTCCAGTGCCCTTCCTCAAGGTCATCCAGCTCATCCAGCATCTCACATCTCCCTCCAAGCCTTTGGCACTCGGGAAAAGACTCCCAGATTTTCATCTGGTGATGGAAAGTAACATTTTTAGTAGTAACTGTGCTCGTGGGCTGCATCTCTTCAGGTAAAACCTGGAGTTAGGGCTTCTGTGCATCCTCCAGGACTTTGTTAAGGATGCCCCAGTGCCTGGCACCTTTTGGGGATTTGTCTGGGGCTCTCAGCCAGAAATTTCTTTCCCGAACACATCCAAGATGCTTTGTCCCCTCAGGAACCTGTTTTTGAGGCATTATTGTTTAAATTATCCCATATCTGAGGAGGATTCGCTGGTACAGATTGTGACCTTTGTGATACCACAGGAGAAATTCTGCCAACATCTGTCCCAACATCTGGAACATCTGGAGCTCTCGAGCATGCTCAGCTCCCTGATGCTTGTGCTCAGTTTGGAGCAGATGACTTTAATAGACACTCACAAACATCTGATCCCCAAAGCCTCTGATGTTTTGGAGGCAGAAAGCTGTGCAATATTAATACCATTATCAATAGGTCTGGAATATTGCTGGACTTCCTAATTACTCCTGATGACCTCCTGAATGACAGCAGCGAAGTTTAAGGTCAGCCACAGAGAAAAATGAACAGTGCTTCTGCCTCTTGAGGGGACAGATGGAAACCACAAAATGGTCTCAGACTTTCCCCAGCAGCACCAGTTCCACATGCACAAAATGTTCTGGAGAGTCTCCTCCTCTGGCTGATTTAAGAAGTTTGCCATGGCCCTTTCCTGGCAAGGGATATTTACAGGTGAAGATGCAGAGGGGTGTTTAGGTAAGTGGTATTTATAAGTGCATCTGCAGGGAAATGTTTACAGGCAAGATACTCACGGGTAATTATAGATCAATACTTCAAAGCACAGTAAATAGAGAGGTAAAGGACCTCTGCTGGTGTGCCACAAATAAATATTTAGATATAACAGATGCACGTAAGTATGTGCAGGCTATGTGGACGAGATAAAGATTGGAATTTAGCTGGAGCCCTTTTCCCGGGAGGCGAGGCTGTGCCATTAGCGGCGCATCCATAACTCAGCCCCACCGCGCATCCGAGCAGCGCTATCGGATCAGCCCCGCGCTCCATCAAACCTGGCGGCCTAAACTGCTCCAGCAGAGATGTGAGAACTGAAGGTCAAAGAAGTCTCTTTTTCCTGTTTAAGGAGCCCTGATGCCTCCCCATCCCACACCCTGGGGCTAGAGCCATGCTATGCCTTTCCAACTCCCTCTGACTTGCCGGATCCAAATCTCCCTTGACAATCACGCTCCGGTTTGTGTTTGACAAAGTTCAGCCAAGCAACGAGCAGCCTGGAAGGCCCTGAGATCCCAAAGAAATCCCCATCCAATTTATCAAGTCAAAAATTCAGCCGGGTGGGAGCTAAGTGGGATGAAGCTCTGATCAAGGCGAGAGATTAGGGCAGAGTCAGCTACACAAATCACGGCTCTGACTGGGAGGGGGAGCAGCAGGGCCAAGGGGAGCTTTTCCAGAGCTGGGCAGAGCTGCAGATAAGGGCCTGGTGTTGGTAAATAAAACTGCTGGGGAATCGCGTGTCTGATCAGTGTCCGCTCCCGTCAGGCTGGCAGGAGCTGGCAGCTTTATTTCCAGGCTTTTCCCCGGGAATACTAAGGGCGTTTGGAAAGGCAAGAACAAAGCTACAACTTTATTTGAGAGCAAAACAAAAGCAAACAAATGCATACCCAGAAGACCGAGCGTTGAAAGGGAGCAAGAGACGGCTCAGGCACCATCTGAGGCGGCTCTTGGACATCTCATGACTGTTAAAAAGTTTCCTGAGAAGCAAAGGCTTTTTGTTGGTTGGTTTGTTGGTTTGTTTGTTTGTTCTCAGGAAGAAAACAAAGTGAAAGGATTGCTGATGCCTTTGGTGGTAAATGAAGACAAATATCTCTCGATCGTGGAGATTGCCAGCATGGAAAAAGCTCTGCTTGCACCATTTTGGGAAGTGGCTGAACGATGCTTTCGGGGTTCTCAGGCTGATTTACCAAAGATGAGCTTTGCTCCCCAAACCCCAGGGGGATCTGCCCCCTGCAGCTCTCGGGAAGCTGGGTGCTGGCACGTGTCCCCTTGAGAGAGTCCCTTCTTGTTCCACAGATGTCAAGAGCCCCAGAGAGCCCTCCTCCCCTGATGCTTTCACAGCCTCAATATTTTGGAAAAAATTGCAGTTTCTCACTTAACTTTGCTCTGTGGCTGCCTTTAAACTATTTGTTCCCATTCTGCCTTTCTCTGAGGGCTTAAAGAGCCCTTTAGTATCTGGTATTTTCTCCCTGTGAAGCTACTTAGACATGGTAATCAAGTCACCTCTCTGTCTCCTTTTTAATAAATTAAGCAGATGGAGCACTTTAAAGCATTTTTTTTTGCCAGCCCTTGAATTATTTTCCGTGGCTCTTTCTCAGCCCTGCCTTTACTGGCAGAGCTCAATGAGGGCAGAGCCAGCACCTCTCCCCATCCCTATCCCGGTCCCCAGATATCCAGGTTGGGAGGCTGTGCTCAGCCTCCGGGAGGTTTTATAGTTTCAAACCTCTTGCCAGTCAGATCCTTCAGACAATCCAGCTCATTAAATGGAAAGAAAGAATTTAAATTTACAGCCTCCATCAATGTATAAAGCCCTCAGCTTCCCGACGGCCGCTGCCCGGCCGGCATTAGAACGTAATAGCCTTTTTCTTTATTTTAAAAGCAGGAGATAATAATTAAAGATTGGATTATGAGCTAGCCCAGCATCACAAAAAAGACACAACTTTATCATATTACACAGCATCAAAATTAATTAGAAGCGTGTTAATCTCCAATCTAGGAAAATATTGCAGGATCTCTGGCCTCAATATCACATCCCCCATCCAGTGCCTGACAGTCTGGCCCCTTTGAAAGCCTTCTGCATCATCCCTGCAAAGAAACCTTTGCAAAACTTGTGTAATCAATGTTGCTTTGATTAGGCAGAGCTGCAGACGTTCCCGGGGCTGCTGCCTTTGTGTTCAGCTCGGTGCTCCCAGGGGCTGAGAGTGAGTCAGGTCCCACTCCTGCCCCGCTGGCAAATCAGCACTGAAAACGTTTAGGAGCACAGAGGAAGGGCCTAAACCAGCACTGATCACTCAATGCCTTTGGGATCGAGATGAAGAGAGCTCAGCGGGGTGGGGGATCCAGGCAGGATGCAGCTCTTTTCCAGTGCTTTGCTCCTTTGCACTTCCGCAGGGCTGAAGGGGCTTTGAGGCAGCACTGATGGTGCTGCCAACTTCACCCCCTGTTGGCCAGAGTTTGGGGACTCTGCTGAAGCTCCAGCCCTTGGGTTTGTTTGATTTTCCAGACCCATCTCTTGGTGATCACCATTCCCCACGAGATGGGAGGGTGGGCAGGCCCTGGCACAGGTGCCCAGAGCAGCTGTGGCTGCCCCTGGATCCCTGGAAGAGTCCAAGGCCAGGTTGGACAGGGCTTGGAGCAGCCTGGAAGGGTGGAAGGGATTGGGAATGGATGGGCTTTAAGGTCCCTTCCCACCCAAACCAGTCTGGGGTTCCATGATTCTCTGCTGAGCTGGGGCCTGACCCATGAGTGAGAGCTGCATCCCCCAAATCCCAGGTGTGTACCTCCCCTCCAGGTGGGCTGAGCATGGATACACCTCTCAATGACACTGTGGGTCACTGGACTTGATGATCTTCGTGGGTCCCTTCCAGCTCTGGATATTCTCTGATTCCATGACAGAGCACTGCCTGAGGACCACGGCGCTGTGTTTAGTTCCACAGGGAGTTCTCGGAACTGCAGAGACATCAGAGATGAGGCTGAAGTGTCACACAGAGCAGCAAATCAAGGACAGCAGCAACACCGCAATTTCAGCAGCACTAATTTTTAAAGAAACCCTTGATTTGAGCAGCCTGGAAAATTTACAGTGGGCACAAGAGGGCTTGGGGCTTGTGGGATTTCAATTGCTAAGGAAGACTCAGTGGGAGTTGAAAAAGGACTTGTGGCAAGGGCATAGAGTGAAAAGACAGAAGGAATAGTTTCCCACTGCCAGAGGACAGGGATAGATGGGATATTGGGAAGGAATTATTCCCTGTGGGGGTGGGCAGGCCCTGGCACAGGTGCCCAGAGAAGCTGTGGCTGCCCCTGGATCCCTGGCAGTGTCCAAGGCCAGGCTGGATGGAGCCCTGGTCTATGGAAAGTGTCCTTGCCCATGGCAGGGGTTGGACTTGATGATCTTTGAGGTTTCTTCCTACCCAAACCATTCCATGATTGAATGATTCTGGGAAGTTCCTAAACCCCAGTTGCGCTGAGTGAAGCTCTCCAGCAGTGCCTCAGATTCCCCATTTCAGGCCTCAAACTTCCCTTACAAAGCTGAATTCCCTTTGGGATCACGACCTGTAAGACCTTTTATGGTCATCAGACTTTGGGGCTCACCTATCAACGCTCATATTCCTCACAGTAACCTGGAAGAAGCAGGGAAATGGTGGCTGCTCAACATCTTCCATGCAAGAAAGAAAATAAGCTTTGGGGCAACAGCATTTTCTGCCCTGATCTAAATATTTACATTACTGAAGTGGAAAAGGGCTGGAGAGAAACCAGCCTGGGAAAGCAGGATCTCTGGGAGATGGGCTGGGAGCCATTATTCAGCAAGAGAAGTGCAACGTAATGCGATGTGGGGAGACCACTTAAACTGTTCCTGCACTCCAGTGGTTTGTGAATTAATTGTAGCCTGGCAGGAAAACACCCAGGCATCCTGCGGAATAACCTGATGGAAGTTGCTGCTGGTAGCCAAGCAGCAATTAGGAGGGGAAACAAGTCATTAAGTTGCATTAAGCCAAGGATGGGAGGTTTTAATGCAAGGCTAATGCCCAGCTGGGTAAATTTGTGAAGGATTGACTCTTTCCCTGTTCATCTTTGGAACAGTCTGTCCCAGGACACCCGGAGCACCCCATTGTGCTGAGGCAGGATTGCCTCTTGTTTGATGCACAAAGTTTCAATGCCTGCCAAAAAAATGGGAATAAATCTGAGGTCCTGCAGGCTCATTGGTGCCATCGAGACAGATGAGGCTGCTCTGAGCCAGGCACATCAGCTCCTGGAACTTTATGGAGTCTGTGAGACTCCCGGCACCTCCCCGAGCTCAGGGACGGGGACGGGAGATTGAAGACTTAAATTTCTGTCTGCAATTTGGGTATCGCATTTCCTAAACCACAGGGATCAATTTGTTCTATCTCAGGGAGATCAGAGGGAATGGCCACACATAAATACAGATGAGAGCCTGCACGTGGCTCTGGGTCCCTCCCCACTTTAAACTCCCTGACAGCCTCTTCCAGATCCCAATTCCTGCTCCATGTTGGGTTTATAGCATAAATATCAATTTATAAAGTGCAGGACACCCTCCTGCCAGGTGTGGAGCTCCCTGTGGGTGTCACCTGCTGCCCCCTGACCTTTACAGGAGAGCAAATGGCTTCACTTTGCTCCAGCTCTGACCTCGACAGCGTCAGAGCCTGTGGCAGGTTTGGCCCCAAGTTTCCATCCTTCAGGATGCCAAGGCTGGGCTGGGAGCCACTGAGGGGCTGAGGAGCTGGAAAATCCTTCTGAAGGGTGGGAGAAAGTAGTGAAGAATGATGGTGCTACTTCTGCACAGCACTCCTGAGAGCTCCCTCAAAGGGGATTGCAGGACTCGAGGGCAGAGAATCCCTCTTGATTCCCTTCAGCAGTTATCCATTCCACCCTGTCCCATCCAGGTCTCATTTAACTGTCTCATTTAACCCCCATTAACTCCCTGTCTCATTTAACCTCGTTTCATCTCTTCCCAATCCATCCCATCCCATCCCATCCCATCCCATCCCATCCCATCCCATCCCATCCCATCCCATCCCATCTTTGCTCTCCCTCTTCCTCAGTCCCTAATGACCCTTCTCTCCTGGCTGAGGGTGACTCTGATTTCCCAGAGGAAGAGCTCAGCCGCCACTCCTCCATTCCCACTCATTTCCTTGGAGCAAGCAGGCACGGACGGAAAAGCAGCACATGGAGCAAGGCGGGGATTGCAGCAGGAGAAGGGCGGGAAGTGCAGCTCAGGGTCTCCCTCAGCACATCCAGCCCCACTGGCAGTGGGATCCACCCTCCCATTCCCACTGTGTCCAGAGCAGATCGAGAGCAGAGGAGGAGGAGGAGCCCAGTTTGCCGATGGAGCCTGGAAAAGCCGAAGGTGACCCGAATATTGACTGGAATGTTCACGGAGCACTGAGAAACTGCAGCTTACAGATCCCAGTGACTGCAAATCCCAGCTCCTCCTGGCTGGAAATGTAATAATCAGGGATCTGCTGCTCCTCAGTCTGGGATTTTGGTCTGTTTAATGAGTCTGTGGGTGAGAGAGTATTCACACACCTCTCCCTCCAATCACTCTTCAATCACCCTGAGTCCAGTACCAACACAGCCTTTGAAGTATCCTCCTGGGCCAGGATGGGCTGGATTTGGTCTGAGATGGGCTGGATTCAGTCTGGGATGGGCGGGATTGTCTGAGATGCGCAGGATTCAGTCTGGGATGGGCTGGATTCAGTCTGGGATGGGCGGGATTGTCTGAGATGGGCTGGATTTGGTCTGGGATGGGCTGGATTTGGTTTGGGATGGGCTGGATTCAGTCTGGGATGGGCTGGATTCAGTCTGGGATGGGTTGGATTCAGTCTGGGATGGGCTGGATTCAGTCTGGGATGGGCTGGATTCAGTCTGGGATGGGTTGGATTCGGTCTGGGATGGGCTGGATTTGGTCTGGGATGGGCTGGATTCGATCCAGGATGGGCTGGATTTGGTCTGAGATGGCCTCATTCAGCCTGGGATGGGCTGGGTTCAGTCTGGGATGGGCCATTCCCCCTCACCCTCACACCAGGCCCTTGTGAAAAGTCCCTCTCCAAACCAGTCCTGCAAGGTAAGAAGTCACCAGAACCCAACAGGAGCTTTTCCTCCATGGGATCACCTCTGTAAATCCCTCTTCATTCCCATCCTCCTGCATCATCTCCAGGCCATTGGGTCCAGGACGGGCCAGGAGCTGCAGCAGCTGGATCCAGTTTGGATGGAGGCACATTTTGGGTTGCATCAGCTCTCCCAGGATCAAAGCAACCTCTCCGTGGATTTGTCACTAAAGCAACATATCAGCTGCAATGGCAAAGCTCAGACCCAGCCAGCAGCTGTTGGACGGAAATTACTGAATTTCAGGTCACTTTGGGCTCACAAGGGTTCACCCAGCTAGGGGAGAGCACCAGCCAGAGGTGAGCCCCAGCCTCCCTCCTGCTGTGTCCCTGCTGTGTCCCAGATCCATCCCTGCTGTTTCCCAACTCAATCCCTGCTCCATCTCTGCTCCAACCCTGCACCACACCTGCTGTATCCCTGATCCATCTCTGCTCCATCCGTTCTCCATCCCTGGTGTGCCCCAACTCAATCCCTGCTCTATCCCTGCTCCGTCCCAGATCCATCCCTGCTCCATCCCTGCTGTGTCCCAACTCCATCCCAACTCCATCCCTGCTCTGTCCCTGCTGTGTCCCTGCTCCATCCCTGCTCCATCCCTGCTGTGTCCCTGCTCCATCCCTGCTCTGTCCAACTCCATCCCAACTCCATCCCTGCTCCATCCCTGCTCTGTCCAACTCCATCCCTGCTCCATCCCTGCTCCATCCCTGCTGTGTCCCAACTCCATCCCTGCTCCATCCTGCTGCATCCCAACTCCATCCCTCCTCCATCCCTGCTCCATCCCTCCTCTAGTTTCTTCCTGACACCCATGACAAACCAGATCTGGTGTGAGTGAGCCTTTGCTCCCTGCAGAGCTTTGCCAGCTCCTGCCAGATGGAAATGTGGTCTCTGTTGGATTTAATTATATCTTATGTCCATTGGATTTTATGATTAATTATTGTTACCAAACCCTCCCCCCTCCAAAGTTATCCAATTCAGCCATAGGAAAATTATTTGATTTGTGATTTTTTGATTGGTATTTAGTGATTTTTTTTTCTTTAAAAGACAATTAAATCCCCAGAGGAAAGGGAGAAGTGTTTAAAACCCAAATAAACATGCGCTCTGTCAAAAATTGAAGCTTCCAAAGGGGGCAAAGGGCCCAGGATCCATCTGCTGAGGGGCCTTGCCAGCAGCCCCTCCAACAAGGGATCTCTGAGAAAAGTTGAACTTTATTAGAGCCCTACATGTTGTTTTTCCCTTGCACAGATATTTTCTCCATCATTTACTCCTTGTTTCATCCCTGAGTCCAGTGGAAAGTGATGTAAAGCTCCCCTCTGCCTCGGGTGCACGCATTGGGAGCTGCAGACTTTTGGAAATACACTGGGATAAAGTTGCTCCAGGCAAGAGCTGATGCTTCGGCTGCTCCAGCAATTTTCTCACCACCCTCTTAAGGTCCATTTTGAGTTTTATAACCTCCAGACTGCAGCTTTTGGAGTAAGGATTGAGCCTCCATGATGACACCAGGGGGTGGGAATGAAGAGGGATTTACAGTGGTGATCCCCTGGAGGAAAAGCTTCTCTTGGGTTCTGGTCACTTCCTACGCTGTGGACAGATTTGGAGAGGAACTTTTCACAAGGAGTGATAGTGGAGTGATAGGATGAGGGGGAATGGTCTTAAACTGCCAGAGGGCAGGGACAGGTGGGATATTGGGAAGAAATTCCTCCCTGTCAGGGTGGACAGGCCCTGGCACAGGTGCCCAGAGAAGCTGTGGCTGCCCCTGGATCCCTGGCAGTGTCCAAGGCCAGGCTGGACAGGGCTTGGAGCAGCCTGGGACAGTGGGAGGTGTCCCTGCCCATGGCAGGGAGTTGGAATGAGATGAGCTTTAAATACCCTTCCACCCTAAACCAGTGTGGGATTCCAATTAAAAAAAGCAAGGAACGAAAAACATTTGCAGTTTGGATGTGCTTGGGAGAGATGAGTTTGTCTTTATTGGCTGCGCTCATTAAAGATCCTGGTGAGAGCAGAAATCCTGACATGAGTGATTGGAAACGCAGGTGATGGAAGACCAAAAGGAAAAGGGTTTTTTTTCCCTCCTCTCCCCTGCTGAAGACAGCAGGAATTGGGGAAGGATTGACTTAGTTCTATCCATCAGGAAAAGACTTTCCATCAAAAAGTGAGCAAGAAAAATTGCACCTGGGAAAAAACAAGAAGCCTGCAAGGAGAGCAGCAAACACTCCTTGGAGGTCAACAGAGTCCTTTTGGGAAGGACTCAGCGGGGTGGGAGACCTCGGCAAGGCCTCGAGGAAGGCAAAAAGAACTGAAGAGTTCTAAAAGGACATGAAACAGGTGGGGGGAGATGGAAAAAAAGAATCCCCCCCGGAGCATTTCAGGAAGAGAGATGTTCTCATGCAGGATGAAAGGAGAGGAGCCAGAGGCGAGGCCGGGCTCGGAACTGGGGGAGATGCCTGGCTCAGAGGCTCTTTGAAGATTTTCTGGTCGCTCTGAGCTTGGGAAATGTTGCTGTCGGCTCAGTGGGTCTGCCATGCCCTGGGAATAGCCACCTTGGGAGATTGCCATGGAAATATCCTCCTTTTAGCTGAAGGCTGGGGTCCCACCACCTGTTTTTGATCAGTCCTGCCTCACGTGCCCCACAAAGGATGGAATGGAAGGGTCTGGGGTGAGGAAAGCTGTGCCATACAGAAACCCCTGCACAGAGCTGACACAGCCCAGGGGGATGGAAAGACAGATCTTGCCCAGATCCCAGAGGAGACCTTGCAGAATTTGTTGCCAGCCAGGAAAGCAGAACAAAGTTGATGGAGTGAGGCTGAATTTGAAGGCAAGGACATGCCCTGCAAGGACAGCGAGATTTGTTACCAGCTCTTTCCATCACTCTCCGATTCTGTTCTGTCTTTTCTCTGGATTAATCAATTCCTGGGATTAATTGGCCTTGCTCCCACCCAGCTTCACCGTGGGGAAGACACTCGGAGGCTCCCCTGGAAGGACACAGCCCAACCACATCCAGCCCCAACATTTCACCCGGCTCAGGTCCCGCTACAATTCCCACAGAACATTTGCATTATGCAAATTTGGCATATGCAGATCAGCCCTTCCGAAAATAATGTGCAATCAGGCAATTAACAAGTGCCTTGTCTTTAGCTCACAGGTAGGTTCAGTTCCTGAGACTCTTCATTCTGGATTGGCTCTGCAACCTTAATAATGGCATTTTTAATTCCCTGGCAGACTTTTGGGGATGGATTTTCACTTTTTTTTCCCACCCCGAGCCCTCTGTGCCACCCACCGGCTGGTGGAAGGGAGGGTGACAGAGAGATGCTTTTCTCACGGCAGAGTACAGCCATAAATTCCACTTATATCCAGTAAAATACAGGCATCCAATTAAACCCATAATCCTATAAACCTGCCAGCAATCAAGCACACTTTTAAAAATCAAGCCCGACAGATACTTTAAATCAATATATCCAAGTAACAACTCGCAGCCTGTAGGATCATCCAACACTGCGTCTTCACGAAAAGAATAAATTTTCCAGCCTGGACGTTGTTTTTATGGCTTTTTCCCCCTTTTAGCTTCTCCAGTGGAGATTCCTGAGTGATGAGTGATGGCCAAGGACTGAGGGGAATCAGGAGGAGTTTGGGCCATTGCATCCCATGAGACACCACCCCCCTCAGCTCCTTTTCCCTGGAGATGTCGGGGGCACTGATGCTTTGGGATAGATTGTTGTTATCCAGGGTTTTTTTCCAGAGAGGGAAAACAACCAAAGATTTAATTTATGACCTGCTTTCCGATAACAGCTGAGGGCTCTGCCAAATTCTGAAATCTTTTCCACCAGGCGAGGTACAAAGCGGTTGGCACCAGGAAGGGACAGGGCGGGTGATGGATGCCGAGGAGCATCATTGCCACTCATCATCCCAAAGAGGAGAGGAGTCACTGGGTTTGCGGCCATCCATCAGGTCCCCATGGATAAATTGTCATGTTTCTTCTCTTTTTTGGGAGTTTTCACCCCAAAGACGTCCAACCTGCTGCCCCCTGATGGTAACACTTCCCTGGGGCTCTGCAGACCTTGAGGGAGGCACGGGAAAATCATGGAATTACAGCATCAGAGAAACACAGAATCACAGGACTTGGCAATGGGAAAGGAAAAGGTTTTAGTGTCAAACCCAGGCATTTGGGCTGCCACCACCAAATTCACGTGGTTTGACAAACCCTGGGACAGCTCCAGGGGTCACTCCCAGCCCATCCACAGGCTCCAGCTTTTTGGGAAGAACATTGTGGCTAGGACAATGCTCTGAGCGCCTCTTTGGCTCTGTCTTGATATAACGCACTTTGAACTTGCCCAAAATACCTTGGAAATGAGGTTTTCACCTTCATTGCAGATGTTGGCTAGGTGAGGCTGGCAGGCAGCAATGGGAATGAGAGAGGGCAGGAAAATGGGAGTCAGAGAGGGCAGGAAAATGGGAATGAGAGAGGGCAGGAAAATGGGAGTCAGACAGATTTTCACACCTCTCATTCTTCTGGGAGCTCCACCTCACCCAGCTCACATCCAGCAAGAACAGCCTCTTTGCTGGGAGCTAAACCCCCGTGTGCAGCAGCAGAAGTGTCTGAAACACATTTCAGAGTGCTTTAAACCCTTTTATAGGGGCTGTTTTCCTTCTATCCCCTCACCTGTAAAACCAGGTACTTCCAGCATCGGACTCCAAATGCAATAAACACACGGAGTCATAAAAAATCTCTTAGGCTGCCCTGGAATAGCTTTTCCAGACCTCACAACGCGGCTGGTGAGGCTCAGAGCTCGCCAGGAAAGCAATGCTTATCCATACGAGGAACCAGCATGTGCCCAGCTCAGTGGATGGCACAATCCTTCTTTTTTTTTAAGTCCTTTCTGGCCATAAACCGTAAACTTGAAATTAATGATCACTTCATGGGGAGAAAATGCAGCCATTGACCTGGGGCTGAACCTCAGCCATTCCAAGCGCAGCATTTGCTGCTGTTCAAATGTTCATTTCCAGGCGTCGTGGAACAGGACCTTGATCTTCTGAATACAAAATGTTCCCGATGCCACCGAGCTGTTACCTTTCTCATTCCCAGAAGTTCATTTTGTGTGGAGTTTTTCACTCATTTGAGACCAAAAGGCAGTCCAAAAAAATCTCAGGTGCAAATAACCTGTGTGGCTGCAGCTCCAAAAATATGATTAAGTTGGTGAAATAGTGATCCAAGTGAGGCCCATAATGAGGATCCCAGGATCTGCATCCCAAGACCCACAATCCCAGAGTCTCTGGTTATAGAAAAAAAAAAACATTTTCTCTTTGCACAGGTTATTTGCATCTGGTCAAAGCATCAGCCCAGTACAGAATTCAGGGGAAATTATTCACATATTTATCCCAGATCCCAGGTGAGAGTGGCCAAATCCCACCTCCCAGCCATCCCTATAAAACACCATTTCACAATAGGCACCGTGACGATGATCCATCTCATCTACTGTTTAATTGACTGCAGGCCTGGAGTTAACAGGGAGAAAAATTTAAAACTGTCATTTCAGGAGCCCTGTCTCCTCTCTTGGCTAATAGGATTAGACAAAAATGTTTTAAATCAAAATCCCAAAGCTTGGTGCTGGTTTTCAAATGAGGCTGAGATTTTCTGGTGAGGCTTTTTTTCTGATCTTTCTGCTGAATGGGGACTCCAAGGCAGAGTCCCAAGGCTCTTTGGGGGTCTGAGCCAGATTGTTTGGAAAAAGTGGGGTCTTGGGGTCAGAAAAATCCATGACTTTCAATCTCAGCAGCCAGGAAAAGCATCCCAGGGGCTGGAGAGGTGGTTTTAGCACAACAATTTGTGGACAGCACTGAGCTGCTCCCGTCAGTCCCAGGGGATGCACCTGGCAAAAGGGAAGGATGCTGAAAAATTGACCAGAGTGCAGAGAAAGGCCCAGAAATAACCTGAGGGCCAGGAAAAATGCCTTACAGTGGGAGACTTAAAGAGCTTCACCTCTTTATCTTATCAGGAAGAAGAATGAGAGTGATTTGATTACAGCACACGAGCACCTTCTCGGGGAGAAAACACCAGGCACGGCCAAACCTCTTTAATCCATCAGCCAAAGGCAGGATGAGAAGTAAAAGCTGGAAGCAGAAGCCAAATCCATTTTAACTAAAAACTAGGCCCTGGATTTTTATTTTGTTTTAATTTTTGTCCCCATCAGCAAGAGGGATTCACCATTAAAACGAATCACCAGTGGAACAGCACACCCTGCTCAGACCAGGCTCGGTGGGGATCAGCCCAGGCAAAATATTGGGGTTTGTCCCACTGGATTTGGGGGCTCAAATTCTCTGCAAGGCAGGGGAGCGCTGCAGATATTCCTACCCAAGTCCTTCCCATCTCCTCCACCCTGGAGCTCTGTGCTAGACAGCAAAGTTTGCCACTTCCCAGCCCCTCGCTCTCCTCGCAGCCCGCAGATGCATCTGATCCACACTGCAAGATAATGATAGAAAATTACAGTGTAATAAGATAATGGGATTTATTTATAGAATTTGCTTTCCAATCACGCCCACATGATCTATGTATCCCCACACACTCACACACGCACACAGGCACTTTCCATGTGTGTGTATTTGCATAAGTGCTTGGCTTTGTGGAAGCAAAATGCCACCTGGGGGATGTCGAGATGCTCCCAAATGGTTCAGTCCCAGCGAGAAGGGTGCTGGCACATCACAAATAGTCCCCTCATCATCATAACAATGACACCATATTTCCATCGCACTTTTCTCTCAAAGCACTTGACAAAAAAAAAAAAAAAAAAAAAAAAGAAAGAAAAAAAAGAAAACAGAAAAGAGGGAACAAAAATATAAAATAAATGTAAACTGCTACCCAAAGCCCGGTGTGTGGAGAGGAGAATTGAAATGCAATGACAGCCTCAACTGGAGACAAATCCTGTCTCCAATAGAAACAAGCCAGGGGAAATTTAAGGAGGCAGCTCGTAATTAGCTGGGGATGGTCAGCACAGCAGGGCTCTTAATGAGCTTTCTCCCCACGGGGCTGTGTCAGGTTTAAGCACACCGAGGTGCAGCAGGTCAGGGGGCTCCAGATCCCAGCCTGGAGGGAAGAATCCCCACAAAGCAAAGCCACACTGACGGGGATGAAGCACCACAACAACTGAGCTGAGGCTGTGGTGGCTCTGCCATCTCTGCGTGGAGCTTCCCAACCCTCAAACAAAACTATGGAGCTATTAAAGCTTTGGGATTTGTGTCCTGGGAGGTTTCATCTCCCTGCCATGAGGTCACTGGGGTTTGTTATTGCATTTGTAAGTCCCACTGCAATCTGCATCCTGAAATCCACCCACAGGGACAGGAGCTGTTAAAAAAGGTGAATGGGCCAATTGCTCCCTGCAAAATAATCCTGTGGCCAAGGAAAGCATCAGCCATGGACAGAAGAATGTTTGCGGGAAAACAATGGCAGCGTTGATGAATCCCATAAAATTATGGAATGGTTTGGGTGGGAAGGGAACTTACAGCTCATCCCATCCCACCTCCTGCCATGGGCAGGGACACCTTCCACTGTCCCAGGCTGCTCCAAGCCCTGTCCAACCTGGCCTGGGACACTCCCAGGGATGAGGAGTCTGCTGGACAGCTCCACTTCTCCAGGCTGCTCCTACTCTGAGCCTTCTCATCACGTGCTCACCGTGCGGGGTCACCGACAGACAGAGGACACTCAGTGCCAGATTTTGGGGGGAAACATCAACTTTTTTAGAGAAAAGACATTTTCAGCACCTTCAGACTTAGCAGCAAACACTTCACTCAGAAATCTCTGCACCACACCGGGATCTGCCCATCCTCAGGGTCTGATTAACCTGGGGCAGGTGCGGGGGGAAGACAGTAGGTGAGGATCCCTGTCCAACATCCCTGCCCAGATTCCCTGTCTGACATCCCTGCCCAGATTCCCTGTCCGACATCCCTGCCCAGATTCCCTGTCCAGCATCCCTGCTCAGAGTCCCTGTCCAGCATCCCTGCTCAGGTTCCCTGTCCAGCATCCCTGCTCAGAGTCCCTGTCCAGCATCCCTGCCCAGGATCCCATCTCAACATCCCTGCTCAGATTCCCTGTCCAGTATCCCTGCCCAGGATCCCATCTCAGCATCCCTGCCCAGGATCCCATCTTGGCATCCCTGCCCAGATTCCCTGTCCAGTATCCCTGCCCAGGATCCCATCTCAGCATCCCTGCCCAGGATCCCGTCTCAGATTCCCTGTCCAGTATCCCTGCCCAGGATCCCATCTCAGCATCCCTGCCCAGGATCCCATCTCAGTATCCCTGCCCAGGATCCCATCTCAGCATCCCTGCCCAGGATCCCATCTCAGCATCCCTGCCCAGGATCCCATCTCAGTATCCCTGCCCAGGATCCCATCTCAGCATCCCTGCTCAGAATCCCACCTCAGCATCCCTGCCTGGGATCCCATCTCAGCATCCCAGCCCTGGCAGTGCCCGTGGGCAGGAGGCCATGGCAGACACGTCTCTCTCTCCTCAACTGCAGAGAGGTGCAATTATTTTCCAAGGGCTGCTGAGCATCTCCACCGAGCCGGCTTCTCTGGGGAAGATCAAAGCCAACCTCTGATCAGGAAAGCTGAGTGAGATCCCTGCACGGGGAGGGAGAGCAGGGAGAAGAGGAAAAATATGAAGAACAGGGGGATGGCTGGGAGCAAGGGGAAGTTTTCCATTAGTGGGGCTGGATAAACCCAAAACAAACCCCTCTGGAGTTAATGTCTCACCCCTAATGACTCTGTCCGGGCATGGCTGGGCTGTCACAGTCCCCGATGGCTTTGGGTGGGACATGTAGGTCTGGCCACCCCCTTGTCCTGCAGGACCCACAGCCAACTCAGCTTGGCTCTGCAGGGGGAGGGGCAAGCAAGGCTTCGAGGGATTTTTTGGGAAATGCAAAGGACCAAGAAGACCCAGATCATCTTTTATAGATGCTGTTGCCTCTGGCAGAAAAGCCGAAGCAAATTCCAGCACTTCACTCCTTTGATTTCGGCACTTTCAACCAGGGAGGAGGGAAAGCCCCACACACACCAGACCCCAACCCTGTCGGCTGCCGAGCCCAGGGATGCTCCAGGATGTCCCACCACCACATTCCCTCTTGCCAAGCCCTCAGCAGCAGAAATCCCATCAACAACACCGACCTGGGGGCTCTTTCCAGGCTGAGGGGAAGGGAGGGGAGAAGGTGCAGGACTGGTTGGCTCTCCCTTCAAATGTAGTTGTGCTCTATATTCAAATGGCAGTTTAATGAGCCTTTCCCTATTTCGAGCAACTTTATCACATCATTAAAGCGCAGAAATGAATAATACATCTAGCGGGGGGTTCTGCTGAACTCCAGACCTGCTGCAACTTCAAACGGAGATGGAGGAGAGGCAGCAGGAGGACGGGGCTGTGCTGGGAGAGGCCGCAGGGATTTCAGCTCGGATGTGCCAAACCACACCCGGGGTACCTGAGCTCCTTCCCAGAGTGTCCAACTTCTGCCATCTTAACTCAGCCATGGCCAGGAGCTGCTTGTACCCAAACCATCCCTCCTCCTTTCCTCTCTGGCCTGAAGAAATAAAGGAATCATGTTTTTTAATTGTTCTAACATGATTTTTAATTAGTGCTCCCAGCAAAGTGCCCGGGGGTGAGGAGCTGATCCCAGACAAGGCTCCATGTGTGTCTCTGTCTCCAACCTCTCTCCATCTCTTCCCATCCTTAAAAAAGAGGCAAAATGAGTGCAAAGGCTTGATCCAGGTCACATCACACCTCACAGAGCGCTGGGTGAGCTCTTGGCCAAACGATCCCCTTGCCAAAGCGGAATGTTGATTCCATCCACACGGATGGATGGGCAGAGGAAGGTTTGCTCCTCCTGGGGCAGAATCTGTGCCCGAGCACCCAGGGGTGTCCTGCACCCCAGGGTGGCCTCAGCACAGGCTCAGCACCCCAAGGAAAGAAAAAAACCTCATTTATTAAACTGAAAATTCACTTAAAACAGGAGAAGAAGTAAAAAAAAAATGTAACCCAGGAGGCCAAAACAAACCGTCTTCAGTCCAGGATGCAAAGAATATTCTCCCCAGGGGAAAACTAAGCAATTAATGCTAGAAAGATTCTAAGATTTTATGGTTTGGGACTTTTTTTTATAAATTGTCCTCATCAAAATTAGTCCTTATGCATTTTTTGGCCCACTGTTTGTGGGCATTGATTTATTTTCTCTTTTTCTTTCTGATTGTTGTATTTTGGATGGTGCTTACTGATGTGAAAAAAAGCCATCTTGTGTGGCTGATAAGGCTGGAGATAACTGCAGAGGTCAAGGAACAGCTGGGGAAAGAGAAGAGAGGAGGGGAAAAAGTTTCAGCATCTCCAGCTCCATGCACACTCCCCCCCAAACCTGCAGAAAAATCACATCCAGTGGCCCAGCATGGTAAATGAGATGGATTTTCCCCAGGGCCAGCCGGAGGAAGAAAGGAAGGAAACAATTTAACTGTATTTCCTCGTTATCTGATCTCAGTCATTTTAATTTGTGCTCTCTTTGAGGCTTCTCCTTTTTTCCTTCTCTCGTGTGTTCATCTCCTCCTGTCGGGAGTGTTGAGCTGAGTAATGGATGACATTGCAAGAAAATGGGAGGTTTTTTGTCTGGCCCAGTAACCACTTCCAAGGTCGCACGTGACAGAGGGAGATGCTGCTTCAAGGTGAGGCAGAAAGGAGGAGAAAAACCCTTCTCTTATCAGATCTTCATAAAATAAATTTGCCACTGTATTCCCATCACGAGCCAAGAACAGCCTCATCCTTTTCCATTTCTCGCCCTTTAGAGGATGGCAAAGCCAGTCCTGAGCGACCACCCAAGGGCAAAGGAAAAGTAATTGCTGGGTAAGAGAGATCAGAATTTAGGGAGAGGATCACAGAATCATGGAAAGGTTTGGGTTGGAAGGGATTTTAAAGCTCATCTCATGCCATGGGCAGGGACACTCCCACTGTCCCAAGCTGCTCCAAGCCCTGTCCAGCCTGGCCTTGGACACTGCCAGGGATCCGGGGGCAGCCACAGCTGCTCTGGGCACCTGTGCCAGGGCCTGCCCACCCTCACAGGGAACAATTCCTTCTCACTATCCAGTCTACATCTCTCCTCTTTTAATTTAAAACCCTTCCCCTTTCCCTTTCCAGGGGAGAGTTGAAGGGAATTGTGCTGGAGCCCTGGGAATGAACAGGGCACATGGTCTGAAAACAGAAGCGGTGACTCTGGAGAGCTGGAGGAAGGCTTCTCACTTGGTTCGAGGGTTATTTTTTTTCATAGCATTTCAAAGAAGCAATTTGATAAAATGGCTATTAATTATGCCTGTCTTTGTTTGAGCAATTAAGGGGCCATTTCACTTCTGGAGAGCGAAACAGAGCCTAAATGAGGTCAAAGCAAAGCAAAGCCACCTCAAGCTTAATTATAAAAGCAGTTTGACGCTCTGAGTTTGGCCTCTGGAGCTGGATTTAGTTCCTAGACCAAGGGAGAGGCCTCTGCATCCCAAACCACTCGGGGAGGCAGGGATGAGGATGCTAACAAACCTTTCCGTGGCAGCAACAACGGGACAGCGGCAGCTGCCCAGGAGGAATCTCAGCCCGATGGAGCCTCAACGCCAGCGCGGGGGACAACCTTACGGTGCCAATCCAGAGTGAAACGGAGCCCTGCAGCTCTAATTAAAAGGGCTGCTGTGGCTAATGATCTGCCCAGTGCTAATTAACTTCCAAACGTGGCGGCTCCGTTCACTCTGTGCTCCGCTGCTGGGTTTGCTGTTGTTCTCCAGGCTCCTCCTCGGTTGCATTTTCTCCGAGCCATCCCCAGGAAGGTCTCCAAGCACAGATAACTAAATCTTTGCAAACCTCTGAGGTCTCTCCTCCTTCTTCCCCGCTCTCCTTTTATTTTATTTCATTTTTTTCTTCTCTAATTGCCCAATTCTGCTTCCAAGCCTCAGAAATTGGTGACTTATAATAGAAGTGTCTTCTCAGCCATATTTATAGCACGGCGTCAGCGTGAGGCTCCCAGAAGGTTCAGGTAGCTGGGAAACTCAATTTAGCTCCGAGAGGCTGCAAGATGCAGCCATGTCCTTTGGGAGAGGATTTTCCCCCCTTTCCCCCCCAGTCTGAACCCCCTATACGCTGCTTTGATGGGGTGATTTGGATGCAGGACGGGATACAGGCTTTGCACCCTGGCTTTGTGTTGAAAATCAGGTTCCACGTCGGAGTCAGGCGGGGAAACCATCAGCTTTGAGTATCAGATTTGGGGTTGTTTTTAACATGATTGATATCATGGGTGAGGGGCTTTTGCGCAAGGGAGGAATTGGTTTCCCAACCCAAAATCCTGACCTGTGGGGTGTTCATCCTTCCCTATCCAATCCCATCATCAATCCCATTGACAGGAACACGGTGCTGCAGAAGCGTGACTGGCAGCCAGCCTTTGCATCTGCTCCGGCCCCTCATTACCGATTCACAACAAACATATGTGACAATTAGATCCGCGCAAACATCTCGTGGATCATATGCGGTGGGAACGCGGGCATATGCTCCCTGCCCAATAAATCCCACGCGGAGCTCGGCTGCTCCCGGAGGAGACACTGCGGAAGAGCGATGAGACGTTCTCCTCACCTACACTTGTGAGCCGCAGGGAAGGTGTGGAAGAGCAGTCCTGCTCTGCTGCGGGAGAAGGAAGTGAGGGATGCTGAGGGAGGATGCTTGGAGGTACTTTGGGCTTTACAAGGGGTTGGACTGTTTTGTTGAGTAATTCCCTGAGACAAAAAGTCACGGACTGGGCTCGATAAACCAAAAGTGGCTCAGAGGTTCAGAGGAGCATCCCGAGGTCAGCACGAGGTCTCTACACCTCCCCCTCTGAAGAAGCCCCTCTGTGCAAGCCCTGCTGGTTGCATGCGTGACTGATGTGATGAAAGCTGCTCTCAGGAGCTGGAATTCAATTGCTGCTTGGGAAGTAGCGGCTCCGAGAGAGGACAGACGGAATAATGGTCCCTGACTCCTCAGCTGCTCCTCAGGAAGACAGCGCTGGCGCCAATGGCTCTGCTGCTCCACTGTGGAACGTGCTCCAGGGTGACAGAACATCAGCCTGTGGGGCTGGACATCCTTGTCCCTTCAAACCCCATGAAATTCAGCAAAAAACTGTCATGGATGAGGCAGAAATGGTCTTTGGAGAATGGAAAGGCACCTATCAATTCTCCAAGCTCCATCTGCTCTTCAACTTTTAGAAGAAGCCACTCCCTGTCATCTCATGATAAACAAATTCTTAAGACATAGAGAAATCCACTTTTTCCCCCATATTTTCTCTTCCAGACCTACTCCTGCTCTCTGCAAAATTAAACTCTCCCTACCTCATCGTTGGCCTTCCCTCAAACATGCAGGAAGGGGAGACACCCCCACAGCACAGACAGCAGCATGTCCATAAATATCCCCTTCTCTTTCCCCAAATTTCCATTTCATCATTCCCATGCCTTTGTTGTAACAATAAATTGGGAGAGCAACATCTGCACATCAGCTGCTTCCAAGTTCTTGATAAAGGAGGCATCTGATACCTTGTTATTTCCGTTCCCTTCTCCCCCCTGAAAGGGATGTGCCACGAGGTTGCCAGGCCAGAGGGAAGCGATGGAAGCCTCCGAGTTGTTAATTTTCATCTAAAAGTTTAAATCATCCCATCCCTGGAAGATGTTCCTGGGGTGAATCCAAACCAGAGGCTTTGCTGGGGGTTCTGTTTAGTCAGCAGCTCAATGGAAGGAGAAACAGCTGCTCCAGCCAGGCTGGAAAGATTCTGGAAATCTCAAGCCAACAGATAAAAACATTGGTATTTCAGGAGAAGATTTCCTTCTTTCCTGAAGATGAAAATGTGGAAAAATGAATAGTTGGTCAAACCCAATCTCAAACTCTATGGAAATTGGGAGAAGCTGAGCTTTAAACTAACGAAGGCTGAAAGCTTAAGGATCAAAATAAAAGGGAAGCCTTGAAAAAAGCCCCTCAGGGGTTGGGAGACATTAACAGGGAGCTGGAATGGTTGGGCAGGGCTGTAAGGGAAGCACTGTGCTCTTCTCAGGGCTGGGGGGTTTGCAATTCCAGGCTGGGAAGAGCTCCCATGAAGGATAAGGAAGATGCCTTAACTCACATGCCTAATTCACGTGCTCCCCATTGCCTCTGACCCAGACCCGGCTCATCCAAGTGAAGCACATTCACCACCTGCAAGGGATATTTAGGAGCATTTGGAAAATGCCAGCAGAGGCTGAAGGATGCGTTTCATGCCAGGGGACGGGGAGTCCATCCAGATGTACCCAGAGGGGGCGTTTGGGAATTGCATTCCCATTGAAGGGCCTGGAAATGGGGAGATACTAATGGGGAACAAGGGGATGAAGCATTGTCCTCCCCAGGGCACACGACTTGGCTGCATGGGAAGTGCTGGGAGGATTTTGTTTTCATTCCCAGCCCTTCCAGTGTCTGCCAAGGAGGGGGAAAAGGCACTTTTTTGGGAATCACACCACATGCCATGTCACAATGACCAGGCAGGAAGGGATGGACTTGGCATGTCCTGTGGATGCTGCTCCCCAGGCTCCCCCAAATAAAAAATTAGCCCAAAATTCTGGAATCGGGTGACCCCAAGGAGCTTTTCCCACAGACATTTCCCCTGGGTTTTCATCCTACTTCAGTGCCAGTGATTGAAACTTTGGATCCCAACCCAAAGCTGGAAGATCTCAGTAAGAATCTCCCAGAGTCACACAGCAAGGAGGAAAATTCACCTTTTCAGCCAGAATTTGTTGAAATAACTTGTTTGATCTTTTTTTTTTTTCTTTGTACTATCCCAATCAGGGGAAAAACCCCAAATATTCTGTAAAAAATTAAAATAATTTTCTATTAAGTTTGCCTTACGAAAAATCAGTTTGGTTTTCTCCCCTAGAGAAAGTTCTTGGTTTTCCACTGTTAATTTAAATCCTCTGCCAGAAAAAGTTTTGGTTCCCTGTGAAATGTGGGCATGAACACCATTATTTTCCCCTACAAAAGTGGAAACTGAGGCAAGGGGATGTTTCTCCACCAACCTTTGCAGAGGATGAGGAGCCTGTGCTGGACTAAGACCCAGCAGAGTGAGAAGCACACGATGCTCAAGAGGTTTCAAAGTAATCCAAAATTCTCTTTTTTTGGGATATAACATCACCAAGGGGAGCCATGGATTCATGGGGGAAACATTGCAAAATATTGTGCCAAACCAACTGCTGATCCCTGGAGATCGTTGTCAAAATAGGGGAGACTCCCACCCCCTCCCCACCCTGATTTCCTCTCCCTTTCTACATCCCTCAGCCCTCAGCAAATGTCACGGTTAAACCTTGCCAAGGAAATGGCTGGAGAAAGAAAAACAAAGTCACTGGACTCCGAGACAGATCATGGAAACAGAGGAGATAAATCCTGAGAGTGCAGCTGGCACGGGGAGGAGAAGACAAATACTGAAATAAATATGAAAAGAAGACAAGTTTGGGCTACAGGGAGCATGTGAGCCAGAGAGAGAGAGAGGAAATGGCACTAAAATAGACGAGCTTTCCTGGAGACAAAGGTAAAATTGGGAAAAATGAGATCTAAACCGAAGGGGATAAATCATGAGGGCAGCAATGTCTGAAAATTATTGGGAATGAAGCCTTCCCAGCAAGTGAGACATCCCCTGCAAGACGGATCTGCTGCGAGCAGCAAACACAGCTCCAGTGACAGAACCAGAGCCAGAGGGGAGTGGACAAACTGGGGGGGTGACCCTGGCTTGGGATTTCTGCAGCCACATTCCCAGGGCTGGGCTTTGGGAAGCTCCTCCTGAGCAGCTTTAGCTTAGTTTCCCCAAGAAAAAAAAAAAAATGGGAGTAAAACAATATGGGGAGTAGGTGTTTTTGCACAGGGAGATGTGTATTCAAAACATCAGGAGCTCTTCAAAGATAAAGGGGAAAAAGGTGGGAAAATTGTGCGCAGGTTGCAGCTCCCTCCCCAAAACAGGGTTCAGCTGTGAGAACAGAATCATATTACTGATGATCCATTAAATATTATTATATATATGTCAATGATGATCTAGGTTGGAAAAGACCCTTAAGATCAAGTCCAACCATTCCCCCAACACTGCTGAGGCCACCACTAAACCATGTCCCCAAATGCCACATCCACACAGGTTTAAAACTCTCCAGGTTGGGAGATGGATCCAACCCATTTTGCTGAAGGTTTTCAGCAGGAATATTCCATTCTACAGCTTCTTTTCTCCCCCCCACCCGAAAAATATCCCAGTTGCTAAACATCCCCCAAAGCCATTAAATCCTCCACAGAGACACCAGGACTGTGAGGAAGGGCTGGGGGGAGCTCTTCAGCCCATGACTTCTGAAGACCAGCAGCTTTTTTCCCCTCAGGCTCCTCTCCTGCTCCTTGTCTGGATGACACCTCACAGATAAATAACAGCAGTGATCCTAAATCGAGATCACAACATGCTTTACACTTCTGCCTTGCACTTGGAGCAGGGAAAGCTCTCTCCAGGCTGCAGGAAGACAGCATGGGAATTTTTTTTTTCCCTTCGTGCCAGGCAAAGCTGTGACATAAAGCCTACGGCTTGTTACAGGCTGGGTTGTTTTTTTCTGGTTTGTTTTTTTTTTCCACGTCTCCCCCACTTTGCTTTGGCACAGCAAAGGAGTTTTCAGCTGGGAAGAGCATGTGGCATGCCAAACACACCCCCAAATTTTCACCGGGAAAGCAGAAATCTGCACACCAACACACGGAAACTTGGCAGCACTCTTTTATTGGGGGGGGGGGGGGGGGGGGGTAAGTATTAAAAATCCATGGTTTCCGCAGAGAAAATGCTGTGTTTTCCCACAAAAACGATTTTCTGCTTGCCCATACCTATTGCAACATCTTGACTCACTTGGCAGCAGTTCGTGGCCAGGATGAGGCTCTTGGTGTGGTTTTTGGTTGAATTATGGAAATTCATGGGATTTTGAAGGTGGATTTGAAGCTGATGTAGAAGGGGGCAGCAGGATTCCCTTAGGGAGGGGTTGTTGCCCCCAGAGACTCGGGGACAAGCTCATGGGTGGTGTCCCCTCACCAGGCACCATCGAGGCTGCCCAACACCATGATTCCCCAAACCCCCCCAAATTCTCCTGGGGGGTTTTCTCCCGAGCCAAGCACAGAGAGGAAAATACACGAGCCAAAAGAAGGAGGAAACACAAAAGCTGGCGCCAAAGCTCAGCTCAAGCCTCCATCCAGCAGGTCCCACTGATGTGTCCTTGTGTTTGTGCATCCCACACCTGCTTCCAGCTCTTTACAACCACATTCCCCCGCACTCGCTGCTCTCCCGGCCTTTCCCCTCTCCTCCTCTCTCTGATTTATATAATTCAAAGTCCTGCTTGGGAGCTGATATTATGACACGTCCAGACTTCAAAATAAACCTCCCTCTTGATACCGGGTTATTTTATTGGGTGCATCAAGGCTGAAAACAACCTCATTCATCTTAAGAAATGTATTTTCCCATTTGCTGTATAAATACATACATGTTTCCCTGCATTATTCACCTGGGCACGGCAGATAGATGAGCAGCAACAAAGGCACCACATTTTTATTTCTCATTCTGTAACAGAAAAGGCACCAGGGAGCTTTGTGGCAGGAGCTCGGCGGTGCGGAAAAATCAGCTGGGGCAAAGGGTGGCGAGAAAATTGAACGCAGAGGAGATATCCCAAAATAGTCCAGGGATGGGGACAAGGTCTGATCTTCAGGGTCCTTGTCCAGGTCAGAGAGATGGTCTGGAAACACAGGAATTAGAGGTGGAGAAAAAGCCAAAGAGTAGATGAAAAATAAGACAAGGAGACCAGAAAAAATCAGCAAAAAAGAAGAGGGAGGGATAACAAGAGAGGGGAAAAATGAATAATTGAAAGTCTGTAATAAACACGGTGTAGAGACAGAAAAAATGCCCGTGTGAAAATGTAATTACTGCCTGTATCAATAACATCAGCACAGCACCCGCTGAGCGGGGCTGGGACCAAAACAAGCCATAAGTCTTGGGAGCGCTCGGTTCAGATGTGCCACAGAAATCATCCGTGTCCAGGTCCAGGCACCTTCATTCCCCCACACCTCCATGGGGATTCCAGGAAATAACAAAGAGGAAGCTCAGCCTTCCTTCAAAGCACTTCTGAGGCTCACACAGGGCTCTGAACCCGGATGGGTTTTAGCAGCAGTTCCACTGGTCCTGTAGAGACTAGGTTAGGGGACAGACGGCTGTGCCAACAGCCCCGATGGTCAACAGCCTCGATGGCCAACAGCCCCAGTGGCCAACACCTCCAGTGGTCAACAACCCAATGGTCAACAGCCTCGATGGCCAGCAGCTCCAGTGGCCAAAGCCCCCAGTGGTCAACAGCCCCAGTGGCAACAGCCTCGATGGCCAACATCCCCAATAGCTAACAGGTCTGATGGCCAACAGCTCCAATGGCCAACAGTCCCAATGGGAAATAGCTCCAACAGCAAACAGCTCCAATGGCAAATAGCTCCAATGACAAATAGCTCCAATGACAAATAGTGCCAATGGCAAATAGCTCCAATGGCCAACAGTCCCCAATAGCCAACAGCCCCGATGATAACAGCCCTGGTAGCCAACAGCCCCAATGGCCAACAGATCTAGTGGCCAACAGTCCCCACGGCCAACATACCTGATAACTAACAAACATGATGGCCAACAGATTTGATGGACCACAGCCCTGATGGCAAACAGATAAAATAGCCAACAGCCTCAGTGGCCAACAGCCCCAATGGTCAACAGCCTCAGTGGCCAACAGTCCCCATGGCCAAGAGCCCCAGTTGCCAACAGCCCAATGGCAAACAGCCCCAGTGGTCAACAGTCCCCATGGCCAACAGTCCCCATGGCCAACAGTCCCCATGGCCAACAGCCCCAATGGTCAACAGCCCCAGGAGCTAAAAACAACAATGGCCATCAGACCCAAAGACCAGCAGACCCAGTAACCAACAAGTGAGGGTTTGCCAAGCTGGCCTGGGGATGCTCTCGGTCAGAACTCATGGATTTTTAGTCCTGCCTTGCCCTCATGAAGCAGAGAGTGCAGAAAAAGAGTTAAACCCCCACTTGCCTTCCTTTGGAGCCCGGGATGACTCGGAGCCTACAGCTGCTATTTTTAAATCACTGCTGGGGATACACTGTGGATTTCTCTTAATTGGACATCACTGCTGACTGTAATGAGTCCAAAATAAGACTCTCTTTCTCTTCATTAACTTCCTGCATGAATTTGGAGGTTGATTTCTTTGCACCAACAATTTTCACTCCCCAGCGGCTGCAGTGCTACAATGGGATACTGGATCCTTAAACTCATCCCGAGTAATGGGATATAAAATCAAATTCTTTATCCTGAGAAACTGTGACCTGTGCTGCCTCAGCCTTGTGCAGCCTGAGGACCTCACTGACCCTGCAAATTCATCATCTTCTGGGAAACTCAACCCATCCCGCAGGTGTCCTGGGCTGGTTTTGCTTCATCCTCACCCAGACCAGACTCAGCTGGGAGTAAACCAGAGCAGGAGATGTCCGTGCTGCTCCGCCCTCTCCTCACACACCACAGCCTGCTCCAGTGCTGCTCCTTCCCCACACCACAGCTCCTCCTGTCCCCAGAAGTGCCGATAAACCCACCCGAGATGCAGATTTAATGTTATCAGGAGATGCAGGGCATGTTTAGCAGGAACTTGAAGGATCATAGCAAGAGGCCTGGATGTAATCCAGGCTGCAGCAGATAAGGAACTGAAAAGCCGCTTCTGCTTCTGCCTCCTTTCCTTTTCCTTTTTTTTCCCTTTTCTTTTCTTTCCCTTTTTTTTCTTCAGTGGTTCAAGATTGCAAAGAGGCTGAGAAAGAAGAAAGGGAGACACGGGGCCCGAGCGATAACGGGTGATGGACGTGACGCCATCTCCTCCCCGAGAGTACCAGAGATTGCAAAGCATTGAGAAATCAAACTGACAAGTGGGAACACAGGCTCAGCATAAGAAACGGCGGCTTGTTCCGAGCTCCTGCAGGCCTGGAGAGCTTTTCGCTTCTCCTGACGATGGATTAAGTGGATGTTGGCGATAGATAATTTTGAACTCCTTCTGCAATGTGTTCTGGCTTGTCATATCCTGGGGGAGGCCTGGAGCCGCAGAGACAGCACCCGGCGTGAGGCTCGCAGCCACAAGACTCCTCAAACCTGGCAGAGGGATTGGGAAAAACCAGACCTTGCAAGGCTGGTGACACCAGGGAGCCTTTTTATACCTGGCCAGCCTCAGCCATGGCTTCCCCATGCCAGGGACGGGTGAGGAATCAGGCCAGGATTCCAGCTGGTTTGGCTGTAAGGATTTTAACCTTGGCTAAAAAGTGATTCAAATTCAGTAGATTCCTCAAGAACTCAGGAGACGGGAGCTTTGTCAGTCTTGGAGTAGCAATTTTCGGCAGGTTTGGGAAGAGAAGTAACCCTGAACCCCAAGTTGCTCAGCCCAGGGTAGCAGTGGAGGTTACAACACAGCCACAAAGTGCTCCCTCCCTTTGCCTTAGTTTCCCTCCCACCTCAAGGAAAAATCGTCCCTACATCCCTCAGGAATCAAGTGGGGGAAGCTGAATTTCAGGAGGAGAAAAGAAAGGTAAATCCCAGTATCAGCACACAGAAAAAAAGAAAAGAAACCTCCCAGCATGAGGCAGGTGTAATGCTGCCCTGGGGGAAAAACATCCTAATGACAAAAAATAGAGAAATGCAATCCTCCTTCCTAATTATTTTGCAGTCCCACGTGAGCAGCACCAGCTCGGATCCAATCCTCGCTCCTGGGAATTTTATTTTTAAGCCTTTACCACCTCCCATTTTCCCCCATCGCTCTGCTCCCTGCGGGCTGAGCTCCGTCCTGCTGCTGAGCGCGGCAGAAGGAGCTGCTCCAAAGGGCAGGGGATGCTCGATGTGCAGATCAGAGCTGGAGGCTCCTTTGAAATTCTCCAGGGCAAAGGAGCGGGGCTGGAACAAGATGCCCCGGCTGAGCCCCATCCGCTTAAAATTGGCCGAGAAATCCGGCGGCTTTGATGAAAAATGCCTTTCCTTGCCTTTGATGCTCCTGCCCAAACAGCGTGAGGAACCAGGCTGATAGCACAGCTCTCACCTCAGGTGGAGGCAAGGAAAAACATGCCCGGATGGATATTCTGTCCTCTGCTGAACTGGGAGTGAGAAGAGGGAACGTGGAAGTTTTAATTTATAGGCTCAGAGGCAGCTGATGCTGGGAAGTGTCTATAACCCAAATGAGAAATAGAGATTGAAACGTGAGAGCCCCATCAGTGTAAGCAGCAATTGCTCATCCAGGCACAAACTTAATATTCCTGGGCCAGAAAACCAGGATTGAGGAGAAAATAAAAACATATGGTGAGTGATCCCTCCACACATCCATAAATGTATAATTTATATCAAACCCTGGAGATTTCAGAGCACCAGCATGTATTGGGGGCTTTGTGCTGAGCATGAGTTTTGGGTTTAGCTGTTTTCTGCCCATTTTCATGGAATAAAAGAACACTTTGTGTTGGAAGGGACCTTAAATCTCATTTTATTTCACCCTCCTGCTGTGGGCAGGGACACCTTCCACTACACCAGTCCAGACTGGGTGTGAACACTTTTCTCCACTTGTAAGAAAATCGTTCAAATCCCATCAGGGTAGAGTTCAAACGTCTCAAAATTTGGATTAATCATGAGATCTCCACATGGGATGCAGAAATATCCCATCCCTGCCTGTGCCACCCAGTCAGACACAGGTCTGCCTGCGATACTGATCTCCAATAAACCCTTGAGCACTGGGAGAAATCCAGAAAGCCGAAAGAAAACGAGTGTTGTGCCAATATGTGGGAAGGATAAACAAGATGACCTGTGTAATTACAGCCCTGTCAGCCTGACATTGATTTTGGGTGAAATAATGGGATGTCTGCTACGGGACTTGTTTAATAAGGAATTAAAGGGAATAACATAAAAGATGACAATCAACAAGGATTTATGGAAAATAAATCTTGCCCAGCTAAGTTGGTATCTTTTTTTGATGAGGTTATAAATTTGGGCTGATAAAGGTGACGTTGTCAGCACAACATACTCGAGCTCCGGCAAGGTTGGGTCCTGTGTGACATCTTGATTAAGAAACTGGGAGGGCAGGAAATCACCGTGGCAGAAATTAGATGGATTAAAAACTGCCTGGTTGACAACTTCCAAAAGGCACCTCTCGGAGTGGGAATCAACAGAGTCTTCTGCTCCCGCTGCCTGCCAGGGCCGGCTGGCTCCTGCTGACATTTCTATCAATGACCTGGAAGAAAACATCCCATCACCCCTGATAGAGTCTGCAGCTGACACCGAGAGCAGGGCGATGGCAGGGGAGGGAGAGGAAAGGGCATCAATAGCAGAGGCATCTTAATAAAGGGATTCAGCAGCGCTGGAGAAGGAGGAGTCTTCCCTTGGCAGCAGCAATGGGAGAGGGCATGATGGGAGGGTGGGACAATAGAACCATGGAATCCCAGAGTGGTTGGGTTGGAAGCGACCTTAAAGATCATCCCATCCCACCCCTGCCATGGGCAGGGACACCTCCCACTATCAGGCTGCTCCAAGCCCTGTCCAGCCTGGCCTTGGACACTGCCAGGGATCCAGGGGCAGCCACAGCTTCTCTGGGCACCTGTGCCAGGGCCTGACCACTGTTGCAGTCAGGAATTCCTTCCCAATATCCCATCTGTCCCTGCCCTCTGGCACTGGGAAGCCATTCCCTGTGTCCTGTCCCTCCATCCCTTGTCCCCAGTCCCTCTCCAGCTCTCCTGGAGGTCCTTTAGGCTCTGCCAGGGGCTCTGAGCTCTCTCTGGAGCCTTCTCCTCTCCAGGTGAGCACCCCCAGCTCTCCCAGCCTGGCTCCAGAGCAAAGGGGCTCCAGCCCTTAGAGCATCTCCATGCTTTTCAGGAAGAAAACTCTCTTTTCAGGAAGAAAACCCCCTTTTCAGGTTGAAAATGCTCTTTTCAGTCTTTCTGGTATGAAAAGATAGAAAGTCCAGGGTATTTTGGAGCACAACTGCTTCAGTTCTCCCCTGGGAAAGCCACACAACCTGCTGCTCCACTTCCACACTGCTCCTCTCCCCCAACTTCAGCTCATTCCTCACGCATTTTGCAGGATTTCAAGGAATTGCAGCACTCAGATGCTATTGCAAATCCCACGAGGCACCTGGTTGAACCTTTAGGCTTCCAACTATATTAAAAACGTGTCCTGAAGTGACTTGCCTGAGCCAAGCACTGCGGGACTGGCTCTGCATCGGGAGGGCTTCAGGCAATGTGAATCCAGCTCAATGCTCCCTCCCTGCTCTCCAGCCCCCATCCTTTTTTCCAGGATTGTGTCTTTCCTTGGGGAAAAAAAACCCTCTTGCAAGCCCCAGGTACCAGAGCTGCTGTGGTTTTGAAGCTGCCTCGTGTGATTTCTCCCAACACCAAGCGCACGACACTTCAGGGCTCTCCACAGTGAGCACTTTATTGCTTCCAGAGTGGGTTTTCTCCGGCTCCTGCAATCCAATGCCCGAGAATAATGGACAGACTTCAACCAAAGGAATTTAATTCTGCTCCTACTCCTTTCAGATCAGAGCCTGTGTCAGCGGGGTGCTCTTACAACAAGAGACTATTACAGCTTATCCAACACTTGGCGAGTTCTCAATCTGGAGAACTGGTTTGGACTCCAGCGATTGCTGCTCCACGGCACATCTTAATGGAGAGCCACAGCTGTGCCTGGGCACCTGGAGGAGAAGGTCTGAAAGCCTTTGGTACCAAAAAAACATGCTGGAAAACTTTGTGGAGGTCTGGGGTCAGTTTGAATTGGAAAAGCCATGTCAGGTCTGGTGTTCCAGCTGGAATTGGTGAGGAATTCCAGCTGGAATTACTGAGCTGAGTGAGTCCTTCTCCTCCAGCTGTTGTCATCCACAACAAAAAGCAATTGTACCAGAGATGAATGAAATTCCCAGGCCCATGGAGCATCCTCAGACACTGCACCAGACCCATATTCAGACAAAAACCTCTCCCTCTTTTTTATCCTTATTTTTTTCATTGCGGGAAAGCCCCAGGAGCAAACTGACCTGCAACCAATATCCCACCTGACTCCAGCTCACAGCAGCCCTCACATCCAATCCCCCACACCTTTTTCTCCCTAATTATTGCTTGCATTTCTCTGCTGGGGCCATGCAGGAGGGAATGAAAGCCAGGAATCCTATTTCCTGGGCTGCTGCCTTGCCAAAATAGCACATCTTCCCTTCCTCTGCCCTGAGCAAACATCCAACTGCCTTTAAACTGCAGCAAAAGCTCCCCAGGCCCGGCCGGAGAGGTAACCTGAGGATGCTCAGAGTGTCACTGCGGATGACACATGCCTCTCTCTCAGGATGTGGGATAATGAGCTTCTCCGTGGTCTCCCAAGGCAGGAATGTATTTATGGCACAAGGGGAGATTTATAGAGTTTTTCTTTAAAATCTGTCAGCTAATAATAGCCGTGGCTGGGCTGGGGTGAGCTGGGCTCGCACGCAGGTATAAATCAGGGGAGCTCCCAAGCCCTGCCAGCATTTCTTCCTTCTTGGACACCAAGGAGATCATATCCTGTGCAAATGTGTGCACCAAAGGGGGGAGAATAAGAAATATCCCAGCCAGGTGACCAAAACACACTCTTATGTATCCCAGTGCTCCCCTTGTGCTTCCCTGCCACAGCGTCCAGCCCTAAATCAATGTGATCTTCCTACAGATCTGGTATTGCTTCCCAGGGTAGGGATAGCCCGGGAAGAAGAGTTTATGCATGCTTGGAATGATTCATTTTCACCCTACCAAGTGACCCACACATCTTGTCCTCCATCAGTGAGAGAAGTCGATGAAATCCTTCCCATTGTCCCCTGGCATCCCACAGCCTTGAACAGCACAAATGCCCTAAAGAGAACTTTTTTCCAAACCAAATAAATGCACACTATTTTATTTTCATTTTGGCAGTGGGGGTCTGAATAAAATAGCTAACAGGTTCCAGAGGGATGTATCCTGTTAATTTCACTCAGGATTAAGGTCTTTTAAAATGCCACTGGTGCCTGGAGCACTGATGAGTTTCCAGGTTTGCTGATTTGTGGACCTTGGGCCATGCTCCCCGTGGAGCCCATTAGGTGGCCCAGAGACAGGCCCTGGATGCAGAGCCATGAGTGCATCCACACCAGGCAGGGCTCAAAAGCATTCCTGAGCAATCCCAGGCACTTCCCAGCTCCTACAGCGCAGCTCAGGGAGGGGGACACATTTGTAAACACCTCCTGATGTTTTTTTCCTCTTCATGTCACATTGGGGAAGAGGAGGGGCAGACATTGATCTGCTCTCTCAAGTGTCCAGTGACAGAGCCCGAGGGAATGGCCTGGAGTGTGCCAGCAGAGGGAGAGGTTGGATATCAGGAAAAGGTTCTTCCCTCAGAGGGTGCTGGGCACTGCCCAGGCTCCCCAGGGAATGGGCACAGCCCCGAGGCTGCCACAGCTCCAAGAGTGTTTGGACAGCGCTGCCAGGGATGGACAGGGTGGGATTATTGGGGGTCTGTGCAGGGCAGGAGCTGCACTGGGTGATCCTGTGGGTCCTTTCCAGCTCAGGATGTTCTGTGATTCTGTGATTATTCTCATGTGCAGCTCAAGGTCTGATGCTTTCCCATGGAGCCAGGCTGGGAGAGCTGGGGGTGCTCACCTCGAGAAGAGAAGGCTCCAGGGAGAGCTCAGAGCCCCTGGCAGTGCCTAAAGGGCTCCAGGAGAGTTGGAGAGGGACTGGGGACAAGGGATGGAGGGACAGGACACAGGGAATGGCTTCCCAGTGCCAGAGGGCAGGGATGGATGAGATATTGGGAAGGAATTGTTCCCTGGGAGGGTGGGCAGGCCCTGGCACAGGTGCCCAGAGAAGCTGTGGCTGCCCCTGGATCCCTGGCAGTGTCCAAGGCCAGGCTGGACAGGGCTTGGAGCAACCTGGGACAGTGGGAGGTGTCCTGACCATGGCAGAGGATAGGAATTGAATGATCTCTAAGGTCCTTTCCAACCCAAATAATTCTGGGATTCTGTGATTTGCAAATGTAAATGCAGATTTGCAAATGAGCCTTTTCCCCCAAACTCTTGGGCAGCAAAGCCTCCCCAACAGCTCCAGGCAGACGCAATGGGTCACATACTCCATCCTCTTCCATTTCCACTCACTAATTCGATCCACTGGGAGCCAAACCCCAGCAAATGTGGGGAATCTGTTGAGCCACCCAACATCTGCATGATGAGAAAGTCAGCTCCTTTCCAACCCAAATCATTCCATGATTCTGTTATTTGATGCTGAGCAGGAAGAGCCTGGGGATGAACAGGTTCTGCATTTTTCCTCAAGTCACCCCATTCCATCATCCATCTCACCCCCTCCTCCTGCCCTTCACCCATTGCCCCCCAAAACTCCTGCAACCCACTCCCCAGGGCTCTGCTTTTTATTTCTTGCACAGTTCACATATTTTTGCAAGTCCATCTCAAGAGGTCCCCAACGTAATGTCCTCATGTCCATCATGTCCACTCATTTCTGCTCCGGGCGGTTTTATCTCTTCCTGCAGGGCCAGCCCGGCCTCGCTGGTGGACTGAGTAATTCAATAGGTTTGCAGATCTGTCTCGAGTCAATTTTAATTCTATTTAAAGGACAGTCGATAGGAGCCTCTCTGGGGGGTTCTGAGCAGGAATTTCATATTGCGCTGAATATGCGCTGAGTGCCCCGGCTGGTGGGGAAGGAATTTCAGCTTTGATGAGACAGAAAGGATGGCATGGGAAGCACTCTAAAACCTTCCTCTTTGCTATTTTAGGCTCAAGCTGAGACCCTCAGAGCAGGCTCAGGATGGGGCCAGGCAAAAGATGGCTCCCGATGTGATTTTTGTGCAATGCTCTGCTCCCTTGATGCTCATGGAGGAACAAATCGTCCCTTTCTTAACATCGGCAGCCAAAAGTCCCTCCTGATGCCACATTTCCACCACTGTGGACCCGTCCCTGGGATTTGGGGGAGGTGACACCCAGTAAAAAGGAGATACCCCAAAAAGAGATCTGAGCAGCACTACATGACCATTCCAACCTGCTCTACGTCCCTGTTTGCCATAAAACACGGGGCAATGTCCCAGATTAATAAAGGAGGAAAGCTTTCAATGCTGCTGCTCCTCTAAAATGTTCCCTTAAGTGCAGGATGAGATGTTCGAGCACTAAGATGCTGTTTTTATGCAACTTAATAAAAGGGAAAAATGATATCACCCCTGGAAAAAACAGAATGCGTGCAGGGGAATTGGATTGCATCACTTTACCCTCAGATCAATCCCAAGATCACGTGGCACAGGCACAGGGGGAGTTCTCAGCGCTTCAGGAAAGCTCAAGGAAAGCTTTGCTCAGGCATTTTTGGGGGGGACAAATCCCATGAATCTGAAGGGAAATATTTTCCCACTGGTGAAAGCAGGAAAAAATTCCAGTCCCATCCAATAAACCGGCTGCTCTAGGAAGATGGTCATCCAGATGATGAATGTGGGACAAATCCACTCACATCAAAGCGATGGCAAACCAGGGGTTAAACCCCTCTGGATTTTCCAGGGGTTTGGGGCGCCCTGTTGATGCTTCCACTGTTTTTATGGCACGTCAAGGGACTGGCTCCCATTGCGGGGAGCATCCAGCCGACTGCTCCAAATGAAATTGTCCGTTCCCTGCTGGAGATAATTAACGTATATCAAAGAGGAATTTAGCTGGAGTGGCTATTTCAGTCCCACGCCGCGTTCTCCCTCACTTTGGGTTTGTTTTCAAAATTGCACATAAAGTGCAACTGCGGCACATTTACTTTTCTATTATGCCTCCGAAATTAAGTTAGATGGCCCTAATAATAGCATTGCCTTTAAAATAACGTTGTGTTTAAAGAACAAACTCTCCAATGTCGCCGGCGCAGCAGATTTGTCTTGTGCTTAATTTCCACTTGCTGTTGTATTATTAGACATTAACATGATAGTTTTGTTTAATCTCTGGCTCCGTCGCCCATGGCTGACTCCGAACCGATCGCTCGCCCCTGTTGATGAAAGTCCTAATTCATCCTTGTTAGTGCAATTAGGAGGAAATTGGATCACGGTGCCGCTTCCCACGAAAGGTCTGGGAGAGGGCGAGGCTCTCCCCAAAGAGGTGATGCTGCCGGCTGGCTCTGGGCGGCCCCTGGGATGGTGATGGGGACAGATGAATTGAGACTCTGGGAAGGTTTGAAATGGGTTTTGATGGATTTCGTTGCTCTTTTCCCAGCATGGAGTGGGTAGGAATCCGTCCCTGGCACCCAGCGAAGGTCAGCGGCATTTTGAGGTTGTTTCGAGCACGCTTACACCGAGGCTGGAAGAAATGGGAAAATAACAAGATTATTTTTTTCCAAAATCCAAGTCCTCCAAAGCTCTCAGGAAAGTGGCTCTGGTTTCTTTCCAGCGTTTTCTCTCCATGGGGAACTTTCTCCCAGCCATGAACACAAGCACAGAAAGGAGAAGAAACACTCAACTACAGCACCAAAACCAAGGTGGGTGTTTGCAGAATGGCTCTCCAGCCTCCACACCTCCATTTCCTCTCTTTTCAAGCTCTCCTGGGTTCAGGTAAAATTCCCTCATCCAGGACCACATGGAGGCCTTGGGATTGCTTTGGGTGCTGCTTCCCATCCTGCTCATCCTGCAACGAAGTCCATTGAAAAAACCTGTGGGATCATCAAATCTTGGGAAGTTTCGCAAAACTTAAACCCATAGTCCTTCATGTTCAGGATATCAGCTTTATACTGCAGACTTTTGATAGGAAAAGAGGGAATTCAAAGTAACCAGGCAGGAATTCCTGTGGCTCTCACCCCACCTGGGCGAGTGCCTTCCTGCGTCTCAGAAAGTGAATTAAGCTAAACCAGACAAACGAGCTTTTATTGCTTAATGAAATCAATTCCTCCTGGGTACAACCAGAAAAGGCACAAAAGGTTTCATTCCAAAGGAGATTAAATAACTTGGGTTTCTTTCCTCAGAAAAGAGGCAGCCAAAGGAGGGCTTGATGGAGGTTTACAAACCAGGGATGGGGTAAAGAGGACAAAACGATAATCCTCGTTTCTGCAAGTTTCCATTTAAGATGGAATTGACACTGGATAAAATTACAAGGGGTAGGTTTAAAGAAAATAATTGTTGAACTGTGGGACTCATTTCCAAAAGATTCTTTGGAAATCCAAATTATAGATGGACTGAAAATGAAGGATTGGGCAAACTCAGGGGAAATTATTCATTCCAGTATTAAATGCATAATTTTTTTATTCACAGAATAAGCCATAATTTTTATTATTAATTATTATTAGTAGTGTTGTTGTTGTTACTATATTATTATTTATGTATAACTTGCAGATGCAATCATGGCATGGGGAGTGTTTATTTAGGACTATTTATAGGAGTAATTTATTCCGAATAGTTTTGAATGTACATTAATCAATTTTCCCACCATTGCTTGCAATCACCAAGACCAGATCGGGTCCCTCTGTCAAACCCCCAGGGAAAATGGAACAATAGTCCAAGGATCCAAGCAAAAATTAATACATTTGGATGATTAAACCAAGAAATGCTCAGGGCAGGAGCCAGTGATCTGAAATTGTTCAGGATTGTTAAGCACATTGTGGTCCAAAGATCCCTCTCCCCCAAAATAAGTATTTCCTGCTAAGTTTGGGACACTTCCCAGGCTCCCCATTGGCTCTATGGCTTCTTTACAATCTTTGGGATTTGAGCGCCATCCTGTTATTTCCATGGCTTGTACCATGATGGCCCTGAGTGCTGAGATACTGACCTGGAGAGCCAAAAAAGGAGCCACTCCCAATGGGATTTGCAGATGTGCCCGGCTGGAGAAGGCAGCCGGTACCACTGAACCCCATTCAGACCTCCCAACAAGCTGGGAAAATGACAGTGGAAATGGGAAAGATAGACTGGAGTTTGTGGAGATTCGCCCTCCACTCCCTTGTGTAATTCGGGGCTTATTCAGGTGGGCTCATCATCCCCACAAAGAACCCCAAGAGCTCCACAAACCCTCAGCTCTTCTCACCCACAATTCTCCCTGGTTTTTGCTGGCATTTCTATCCTCTCCCAGGGAGAGGAAACCACGTGTGCTCTCAGCAGCCTCAAGTGTGTCCTGCTTGTCCCTCAGGGATGGCTGAGGAGGCTGGAGGAGCTGCTCAGCAAGGAGAGATCTCCATGGAGCAATCATGATGGGGAGGCAAAGCTTGGAGAGCACTTGGACGGTCTTCTCCAAGAAATCGTGTGGCAAAATCGCACAGAAATAAAACCCTGCTTGGCTTGGGGCAGGGGGGGTGAAATTCCAGCCCTGCTCATTCAGGATACATTGTGCTCCGGGAGTCCTGTGATCCACCACCCAGAAAGGGGAGGCTGCTGCATGTCCACGTGTGCTGGACCTCAAAATGCTGATTTTCCTTTTCTTCTCCAAGTCTTTTGGAGAGGAAGGGCAGAAGGGGGTGAAAACGAAGAGCAAAGAAGAGCTGAAATGGGTTTCGATGGAGCAAAACCCCTGATTTCCCAGCATGTCACCAACTGGCATGTGGCAGGGCTGGGGCAGTGTCATCACCAGGGGTTGTTGGGTACACATACCCCTTTTTGGGGTGTTTTTTTAATTTTCCAGCCAGGTTTTCCTTGCAGAGCTCACGGCATGCTTGGTGAAGCATTAACTGGATTTGATGGGCTGGGGAAAATAGACTTGGACAGTGAAGGGTGGAAGGGAAAGCCCCGTGAATAAATGCCCTGTTGTCACAGTCCTATTAACCTCCCCTCAGTCTAATCCTGTCCTTAATTGACTTTATTCTGATTATAGCCTTGATAGGCCTGTATCAGCCTGGGAAGGTGGGGTGGGAAGTGGCAGTGAGGGATGTAAAAAATACGGAGTGAGCCGGAGGAGAGCAAAACAGAGGAGCAGCAAAATGCATCCCCTGCATGGCATTCCCACAACAGCAAACACCAGGAAAAGGAAATGAAAACTTCCCAGAAAAGCTAAAAGAGAAAACCTCCACCCCAGCAAACCGCAAGCTGCTGTTGTAATAATTAAGAGTCTTTAAACTGTTCGTTTAATACAGAGGAAAATCTCATCTGCAGGTAATGGGGAGACGGAGCTCGATGCCTAATCAGCCAAAGCCTCGGAAAAGCAACATCCCTGTGTCTGTCTGCAATCAGAGTGGGAGCAGAGGCTGCCACTCCTTGAAGTGGCTCTCGGCGAGGGTTCCGTAATTGTCTCGGCGGAAAGTAAGAGTTCCCCCTAGTGCAGAGCAATAAATCAGGGATAATAATAACTCTTTCCAAAATAATCCTCAGGCAGCAACAAAATCCAGCGGAGAAGGTGGTACGGAGTCAAAATGTGGCACCTGGATCCCAGGGTTCACTGGGCCTATAAATACCCCAAGCCTTCCCGTGCCCTGTTCCTGCCATAATATATTGTTATGAACAGCACTCACTTAAAGTGTTTAGATTTTTGTAAATCCATTTATTTTCTGACTCTTTCCCCTGCTGGGATGCTTTTCCCCCATCACCCCAAGTGTTGGGCCTTGCACGGTTGGTGCTCAGCCCCCGGGGGGGCTGGGGACACCCCAGGGCTGCTCTGGGAGCCCCTGGGGCAGAGCAGAGGCTCAGCTCAGCTCCAACAGGTCCTGGAGCTGCAGCAGCTTTCCCAGCAAGGCTGGGCTCAGAGCCAAACCCCCTGGGATGGGTTTGAGGATTTGTGTCACCGTGGCAGCCCAGGGGTGACACAGGCTGAGCTGATGGATGCTGTGAGGTCTGAGAGCGCAGGCAGAGAGACAAACCTGCGCTGGGCTCATCCCTTGCTGTGGGAGGGGGAATTCTGCCCCTCTGCCCCTCTCAGGGGAGACTCTACCTGCAGAGCTGAACCCAAATCCAGAGCCCCCAGCACCAGGAGTACACAGAGCTCCTGGATAGAATTCAGAGAGGCCACAGGGGTGCCCCAAGGGCTGGAACCCCTCTGCTCTGGAGCCAGCCTGGGAGAGCTGGGGGTGCTCACCTCGAGAAGAGAAGGCTCCAGGGAGAGCTCAGAGCCCCTGGCAGAGTCTAAAGGGCTCCAGGAGAGCTGGAGAGGGACTGGGGACAAGGGATGGAGGGACAGGACACAGGGAATGGCTTCCCACTGCCAGAGGGCAGGGACAGATGGGATATTGGGAAGGAATTGTTCCCTGGGAGGGTGAGCAGGCCCTGGCACAGGTGCCCAGAGAAGCTGTGGCTGCCCCTGGATCCCTGGCAGTGTCCAAGGCCAGGCTGGACATTGGGCTTGGAGCAGCCTGGGACAGTGGGAGGTGTCCCTGCCCATTACACAGAGTGGAACTGGATGAGCTTTAAGATGATCCCTTCCACCCAAATCCTTCTGGGATTTTCTGATCCTAATATCATCCTCTGGCTGATCCCTCAAACCAAGAGGCCCTGCCCAGGCATGGCTCACAAATCCCTTCTGAGCAGTGGGTGCTCTGCAGCTCTGGGCTGGAGCCCTGTGCCTCCCCCTGCTCTGCTCTGCCCCCCAAAACCCCCAGGCCCCCTTGGCACAGCTGTGGCCATGACAGGGGCTGTGTGACATCCCCACCCTCACTACAACACTTGTGGTTTTAATCCCCTTCTTGCCCCTTTGCCTTGGCCAGCCAGAGCTGCCATCAATTCATTTTTCCTTATTTACCGCTCCAGCCCCAGCGGTTCCATTCCCCAGCAGCAAACGTTGCCCAGCCAACTCCAGTTCTGTGGAGCTGCTCGTGAATCAGCCGGTGCTGCAACTCCAGACTTTTGTACCTTTGAGCCAACAAATTCCAGCCTCCCGAGGGTTTGCAAATTGTTTTTTTGCTCCAGCATTCCCAGCTTGGTGTGTGTTCTCCCAAAACATTCCGTGATTTCTGCTTGGACAATCATATCCTGGTGTCCTTGTGCAGCTGGGTCAGAGGAGGGGACACCATGGCTTGAGGGATATCCCTGCCATGTCCCTTTAATCCACCCTCTCCAACAGGAAAGCAATGCTTTTTCCACAGAAGAATGAAAAATAGGTGAATAAAGGCACGGAGAATGAAGTCTGGAGTTTTCATTCAGAATACTGCAGCTGTGTAGTGATTGATGCAGAACTTGGGGAAAAATCCAAGCAGTTTTGAGGTCTTGGGGACCTAAATCAGCCTCTGTAGGAATTCATGGCACCGTAAGAGGAGTGGCAAAACTTCCTGGGTGTGGCTTTGCCTTGCTCCTGTCAGCAACTTTAGACTTTTCCTTTGCTCTCCTAAAGCTCACAGAACACCAGGTCAGGTTTCCCTGAAGGCAAGAGCTCAGGACGGAAAGAGTTTCCAAATGAGAGCGACCCGAGGACACCATGTAGGATTAGAGTGAAGTTTCCCATTGGAGAGATGCTGATGTGGGGAATTTTGTTTGTATTCCAGGGGAACAAACCTGAAAGGTCAGGAACGGAAGTTGGAGATCAAGTGACCCCAAAAGAAACTGCTCAAGTTGATGTTGTTCCTATAAAATTCCATCTACGTGGTCTGGAAAGTGAACTAACCCCAAAAGTGGCAGTTTTGGCTTCTTTGCAACTTTCCACCATATTAAATGAACAATTTATGAACTGAATGTTTGAGTTTTGCTTTGATTCTTAATTCTTTGTAAACAAAAACTTGGTTCATTGATGCTTTCTTACCCTACTCCATTGCTTCTCAAAGAAATGGCATAAAAGATTAAGATATAAGAGAAAAAAAATTGCCCCACGACCTTGAAGGAAATCCATAAGCAAGTAAAACTTGATTATTTTTCCTCAAGATGTTGTTGCAAAAAGTCTCATGAACAGCCAGGTGCTTTTTTTTCCCCACTCCTTACCCCAATTTCAGCAAAACAATTCCCAGCCCTTCATTTTCAGCTGACCATGGACTGAAGTTGCTCCTGGCATTAGAATTCACAGCAAACCAGCCCTGAAATCAAACACTGCTGCTCTGCTCCTGGATCTCCCTCGCCCTCTCTGCATTCCCCACGTTGTGTAAATCAATCCTCTCAGCTCCCAGTAAATAGAATCACTTCAAAACACTGAAATAACTCCACACGTTCCTTCTTTTCCTTCAAACAAAAAAGAAAAATCAGAACCAATAAGGGAATGAATAAGGAAATACAAACTAATCTGGACTTTTGAGCTTGCTGGTTTTCTCCTCAACCAGGAGTTGGGTGGCTGAAAAGATTCCCCACATTTGCTGGGGTTTGGCTTTCAGAGGATGGAATCAGTGAGTGGAAATGGAAGAGGATGGAGCATGTGACCTGACCCATTAAATCTGCCTGGTGCCATCTGGGAAGTTTTGCTGCCCAAGAGTTTGGGGGAAAAGGCTCATTTGCAAATCTGCATTTACATTTCCAAATTGCAAAATCCCAGAAGGGCTTGGGTTAGAAGGGATCTTGAAACTTATCCAGTTCCACCCCCTGCCACGGACAGGGACACCTTCCACCATCCCAGGTTCTTCCAAGCCCTGTCCAGCCTGGCCTGGGACACTGCCAGGGATCCAGGGGCAGCCACAGCTTCTCTGGGCACCTGTGCCAGGGCCTGCCCACCCTCACAGGGAACAATTCCTTCCCAATATCCCATCTGGCCCTGCCCTCTGGCAGTGGGAAGCCATTCCCTGTGTCCTGTCCCTCCATTCCTTGTCTCTCCAGCTCTCCTGGAGGCCCTTTAGGCACTGCCAGGAGCTCTGAGCTCTCCCTGGATCCTTCTCCTCTCCAGGTGAGCACCCCCAGCTCTCCCAGCCTGGCTCCAGAGCAGAGGGGCTCCAGCCCTTGGAGATCTCCGTGGCCTCTTTGGATCCTCTCCAGCAGCTCCATGTCCTCCCTGTGTTGGTGCCCCAAAGCTGGACGGGGCACTCTGGCCATTGGGGTCACTACTCCCAACCCAAACTCCCGCAGGTGCCCCACCCCAGCGGATGAACCCACACAGATTCCAGGTGTTGCTGTGTGCACATCCCAGCCTCAGCCCCCGGAGTGTCTGTCTGTGTTTTGGAAGAGCCTTGGATTTTGCAGGAGGCTCCTCTTGGCGAGGGAGGGCTTGTCAGAGACAAAGGAGGGAATGATCAAACCCAGAGGCTCCTGCTCTTGTCTCCGGCACTCGGCCGCTTTCGCAGCGCTGCGGAGGAGCCCAGCTTTAAACAAAAGCTAAACACTGTCAGTGGGGGAGCGGAGCAGGAGCTCTCTGAAATGCAAATGCCTTCTCGAGAGCAGCGGGCTTTGAGCACGGGGATCCTGCTGATTCATGCTCGGGAATCGGGGAGAGAGCCTGCTCCCTCAGCCTGCTCCCTTACCTGCTCCCTCAGCCTCCTCTCCTCACCCTGCTCCCTCACCCTGCTCCCTCACCCTGCTCCCTCACCCTGCTCCCTCACCCTGCTCCCTCACCCTGCTCCCTCAGCCTGCTCCCTTACCTGCTCCCTTACCTGCTCCCTCATCCTGCTCCCTCACCCTGCTCCCTCACCCTGCTCCCTCACCCTGCTCCCTTACCTGCTCCCTCAGCCTGCTCCCTTACCTGCTCCCTTACCCTGCTCCCTTACCTGCTCCCTCACCCTGCTCCCTTACCCTGCTCCCTGAGCCTGCTCCCTCACCCTGCTCCCTCACCCTGCTCCCTCAGCCTGCTCCCTCACCCTGCTCCCTCATCCTGCTCCCTCACCCTGCTCCCTGAGCCTGCTCCCTCACCCTGCTCCCTTACCTGCTCCCTCACCCTGCTCCCTTACCTGCTCCCTCACCCTGCTCCCTGAGCCTGCTCCCTCACCCTGCTCCCTCACCCTGCTCCCTTACCTGCTCCCTCACCCTGCTCCCTCATCCTGCTCCCTCACCTGCTCCCTCACCCTGCTCCCTCATCCTGCTCCCTCATCCTGCTCCCTCAGCCTGCTCCCTCACCCTGCTCCCTCATCCTGCTCCCTTACCTGCTCCCTCACCCTGCTCCCTCACCCTGCTCCCTTACCTGCTCCCTTACCTGCTCCCTCATTCTGCTCCCTCACCCTGCTCCCTCATCCTGCTCCCTCACCCTGCTCCCTCACCCTGCTCCCTTACCTGCTCCCTCACCCTGCTCCCTTACCTGCTCCCTCAGCCTGCTCCCTCAGCCTGCTCCCTCACCCTGCTCCCTCATCCTGCTCCCTCACCCTGCTCCCTCACCCTGCTCCCTCAGCCTCCTCTCCTCACCCTGCTCCCTCACCCTGCTCCCTCACCCTGCTCCCTCACCCTGCTCCCTCAGCCTCCTCTCCTCACCCTGCTCCCTCACCCTGCTCCCTCACCCTGCTCCCTCACCCTGCTCCCTTACCTGCTCCCTCAGCCTGCTCCCTCATCCTGCTCCCTCACCCTGCTCCCTTACCTGCTCCCTCACCCTGCTCCCTCACCTGCTCCCTCAGCCTCCTCTCCTCACCCTGCTCCCTCAGCCTCCTCTCCTCGCCCTGCTCCCTCACCCTGCTCCCTCACCCTGCTCCCTCACCCTGCTCCCTCACCCTGCTCCTTTACCTGCTCCCTCACCCTGCTCCCTCATCCTGCTCCTTTACCTGCTCCCTCACCCTGCTCCCTCACCCTGCTCCCTCATCCTGCTCCCTCATCCTGCTCCCTCACCCTGCTCCCTCATCCTGCTCCCTCACCCTGCTCCCTCATCCTGCTCCCTCACCCTGCTCCCTCATCCTGCTCCCTCACCCTGCTCCCTCATCCTGCTCCCTCACCCTGCTCCCTCACCCTGCTCCCTCATCCTGCTCCCTCAGCCCACGCAGCCTCTGCCCCCAGCCCTGCCCGGGGATGTGCCCTAACCCCTGTAGGTCAATGGACAGCACGGATGGAGAGGTTTCCATGGGGACAGGATCCACAGCCCAGGGAGGATTTGCCCTGCAGAGCCACCGGCTGCTCTCCCAACAAGGCAGGGTCAGCACAATCCGGCAGGATGGAGGATTTAGCCATGGAGCAGCAGGAATTTAAGCCTTGATACCCCAGGAAGCTCTTCAAATCCCTTTCCTCACCTGCAACTCCTTCATTTTCCCTTGCCGGCTCCCGGTTGTTTCTGAGCTCAGCATCCTTGCAGCTCACTTTGGCTGCGTTAGGGCTGAGCCTGCAGCAGTTATTTCCATTTGCCGGCGGATCCTGCGCATTTGCAGGACTGAGGAGCAGGACTCTGGCCCGTCTGCACAGCCAGGTGAAGGCTGAGGGCAGGGAGGCGAGCACAAGGATGTGGGGGTGAGGATCTCTTTCCATAAGGACACTCATTTTCTCCATCGTGCAGTCCCAAGGACAAGCGTGTGAAGCTGACACCGCAGAGCCACCGAGTTCACTGAGGGCAGAACCAAAATCACGGCCTTTTTCTGCCTTTCTTTTTGCTTTTAAATCTCCCTCATTATTTCCAAGAGCAGACCAAAAACTTTGGCTGCTTAGAGCTGATTTCCGAAGGCATTTCCAGCCCCATGTCCATCCTTTGAGGGGGCAGCAGGGTCCGTACTGAGCTGCAGTGCCATGACCCAACACATCTGCAGATGTCTGCAAATGATCTCCCTCTTTCTGGGGTGCACATGAGCTGGAGAGGCTGAAAATGGGGGTCTGTATTCTCCCCCCAACCTTTGTAACCTTGTTTTATCTATTATATTTATTAATATAAAATCTATTATGACCTGCAGGGTGGCTCTGATCCAATTCAAAAGTCTTTTGCTGAGTGATGGGGAGAGTTTTGCAAAGCCACCAGCTCCTGACACCAGCCCACAGACCCCACAAAGAGACACTCCAAGATCTCAATTAACGTCATGGGGTGAGGGATCCCCATGTCTGCCCACCCCCAGATTAACACCCCAGGACCTGAGCTGCTCCTGGGTGGGGCAGCCAAAATCCAAACATGGAATAACAAGCAGAATCCTGATGGAAATACCACAGCTCGCAGCGATATTAAGCTCCAGGGGCAGAATGGAAAGTCAGATTTTTTTGTTCTAATGCGCTTCTGCTCTAATAACCACTTTTTTTTCCCCTCATTGCTTTTTATCTGAAAACACTGGTGTGCTGTACCAGCAGCAGCTGATCAAGACTTCACACGTCCTGCTCATTATCCCCTGCTTCACACGAGGGGAAATGAGGAGGATTTATAGCACCCAATTTTGCAGAAATGTTGCCCAAAGTGCAATACCCGGCGTGTCCCGGCTCCGGGAAAGCCGCAGCTGTGCCGGGGTTGAGGCTGCCAGAGGAGACACTTTATAAGGACAGATAAAATCTTTTATTAGACTGACTGATCTAGAGGAGAGAGCAGACAGGTTTTAGGTGCACAGACCAGGTTGTCTGCACAACACCATCCCCAAACCCTGAAGTACAGGAGGTGAACTAAACCAGCTCCCTTGGAAAAGTGTCCAAGCTCCAGCACTGCCAAAGTCCAAAATCCTGCCTAAATCCTTCTTTGGCACCTCTGGCTCACCAAAAAATCTCCACCATGTGGCTTCTGTCATTTTTCCCTGTACCCCAATATTTTTTTATCCCTGCTGCATGGCTTGCTGTGAAGCCAGCTTGCAGAAAATGATGCCGAAGGGCAGAGAACAGAGGGACAATTCAGTGGAGCCCCAGGCAGTGAAGGCAGTGAGGAAATGGTGAGGGTGGGAATTAGGAGTGGGCAGGCTCGAGGGATGGGACTGCTGAAGTGACACCCACGGGCACATGGTCTGGTGTCCCTGTGGGTGTTTGGGTGCCTGTGGATGATGAAGAGTGAGACGCACAAGGCTGAAATCATGTTCTTGTGCTTTCACGTATTTTTCCACTTCCATCACTTCCACCCCTGCCAATTCCCACCCAAAACACCCACAGCCCTGTCCCAGACATACCCCAGACCCACGGTCTCAGAAATAAAGTATGAGAAGCCGTGTGGAATTTAACCATTTCCCTCTCCTCTCCTCTCCTCTCCTCTCCTCTCCTCTCCTCTCCTCTCCTCTCCTCTCCTCTCCTCTCCTCTCCTCTCCTCTCCTCTCCTCTCCTCTCCTCTCCTCTCCTCTCCTCATCCCCCTGAGGAACAGCCCCTTGCCCCCCACAGTTATTTATGACTGCATAAAGCATATCTCAAGGATTTCTCTTCTGGTTTTCAAAAAATATCAAAAAGGGTTGATCCTGTCGGGAATTTGTAGTAATTGTAGTAACCTGATAACAATTTCTAGCAATTAGCACAATAGTAATTCACTCATTTACTGAGTAATGTCTTGTCTGTGTTTACGGGGCTGTGCCGAGTGTAAATATCTTACTCAATGTGGTGGCTAATGAAAATTTAGTAAGAGGCTTTTTTTTTTTTTCAAATGTTTATTCATTTTAAGCTATTCTTGGTAATCACGTGTGAATAAGGAGTAATTGCTTGACTTTAGGATGGTAATTAGGAAGTACTAAGTCATTGTTTTCTTCTTGCGAGCGGATGGTTTGTTTAAATGTGCATCTGCTCTCCCAGCACTAATTCAACCTGCCAGCCCCTCATCCTGCTCTCCCAACAGGAGCTTCCCAGGACTGATGGGCTGGAGCAGCCGGGGGCCGCACAGAGCACAGGCCGAGGTGTCCAAGGGGAGCTGAGCTGCTCCACTCGTGTCGCTGTGACCCTCCCTCGGGTCCCGGTGGCTCCGGGGGCAGAGCGGCTCCATCAGCATGCAGGGCAGGATTTGCATCTGCTAATCAGAGCCGGATCCCGGGAAACAACTTCCAATAAAAGAATCCCATTACAAAGCAACCAGCTGTGAAATACTGTACCTGTGTCGCGCCCTGCAAACCCGCAGCCTCCTCGCTCCCTGCCAAGGAGGTGGGAGCGTCTTCTGAGCGTGGAGATGGGGAAGGAAGGGGCAGGGAATGCAATAAAAATGGGATTGATATTCACGTGCAGGATTGCTCATCTGGGGAGCCCGCACCGCTCCATCCTCCCGAGGCGGGAGGGATGCTCAGGGGAAACGGAAGCAAAATGTAATTTTTTTCCCAAAGACCCCCAAATCAACCAGAAAATACTCATGCTCATCCAGCCAGAAAAAGCGCATCCCTCCTCAGCAACAGCCACAGGACTGGCACATCCCAGCCTTGCCAAGCTCAACACCTGGATGGGTCTGGAGCCAGCCCTCCCCTGGAGCTGTATCAATTGATGGGAATTCAGGGCTAATCCACAGCGTTCCTCGGCTTCCCCGTTCGCAAACGAGCTAATTGCTGGGTTCTCTTTCGGGAAGAGCATCAGGATCTCCTGGGAGGGACCAGGCTCCCACACCAGGTGGCTGTGGGGGATGTTGAGCTCCGCAGCCGTTTCGAGGCAGTTCAGACACGAGCACTGGACACGATCTTTAAAAGCGCCGAGTGATTTTTAAGTGCTTCTCTGAGAGCATTTACAGGGCCCTGATTTACTGAGTGCTCTGAGCAGCCTGTTCTCGTTGGAAAACAGGGCTCGGGATGCAGCCAAGCATCCAGAAACACAAGCTTTGCACTGTTTTAATCTCTGCCTTTCTCAGCTTCCCTGCCTTTGAAACGGGGATAACCCGGCTCCCCTGGACACATTCCCAAATATTCCCAAAGAAGCTGCTGTACCGTCTGCGCCCACTGCGAAAATGGGCAGGAGCCCATAAAACTCCCATTTAAAGGACAGGAGGGTCCTGATAGTGAAGATGTGTGCTGATGTCTTTGCAAACAGTTCCATGGGTGAGGGGATGGGTGTTAATGCCTTTGGAATGGGTCTGAATGTCTCTAAACACCTCAAGCGCAGGTTTGTTCCAGAGCCCGCACAGCCCGACTCCTGAAACAGTTAATGGGTCTGCACAAGCCCGAGTTTCTGAACTTTGGGGTAAAATGACAGCTTCAAAGGGGGATATGTGGTATGCGGTTCGGGAAGGCTGTACCTTCCCAGTACCTCAGCCAAGGCAGAAAGGAAGAGGGCAACATGCGGCCGGGAGTTTGGGATAAAAGGGGGGCTGCGTCCCCCGGAACCTCGAGAGAGAAAACCCCACGGGCATGTGCCCCTGTGAACTCTCTCCCTTTATGCGAATAAAGTTGCAGAACTCCTCTGTCTCCTTTATGGACGCTGGCTCTTCATAGAGTGATTTTCTGCACAGTCCCTTCTCCTCTGCTCCATCCCAACGTGACAGCAAAGCTGGGGAGTATCCCTGAAGGTGCTGGGAACACCAAAAATCAGGAGAAAGCCAAGGCTGTCATCAGATAGGGTCCCAGGGAATAGGAAAAGGAGCTGGCTGATGATCTGCAGGTCCATCCATGGGGTATGGAGGTTTCTGTGTGGGGTTGGGATATATTCCATACCCTACCATACCTACATCACACATCCCTGGAAGCCAGGGAGACAAAAGGAAGCGTTAGAATACCCTGGAAAGCATTTAGGGGTCTGAACCATCTCCGTATCACCACACCCAGCCCAGCTGCGTTGTGTTCCATCCCCCAGGCCAACTCCTCACTGACCATTGACATTTTCACATTCCCATCCCTTTCCAAGCATCCCTTTCCTCCTGCACCACTCCCGGAGGCTTTGCTTTGCTCGGAGCTGCACTGTGGCCACCAACGACCCCGAAATCGCTGTGTTGTGGCCACCAACGGCCCCGAAATCACCGCGGTGTGACCTGGAAAGGCCAGAGAGTTTCTGTGTCTGTAAAAAAACTAAAGCGTCACCCAGGAATACCAAAGCAGCGACCGGGAGAGGGCAAAGGAGATGACTACAAAGGTGCCGTCTCTGAGATATTTCAGCGCAAAATTTCAATGGGATTGCCCTTGGCAAAACAAAAATGCCCTTTACACCCTTCCTTCCGCTCCTCTTGCTGGGGCTGGTGCTCCGCGGGTGCAAAGGAGCTGCTGCAGGGGGAAGAGGCAGATCCAGGCCCCTCGATAAATCCCTGCAGGGCTCACGTCCAGCGCGCCTGCTTCCCAGAGATAAAAGGGAAGCAGCGCTTCTGCGAGGCGCGGACACCGGGCTAATCTCCTCCTGCGCCGGGGCCGTCACCGTGTCACGGGAAGCAAAGACGGGCGACGGCAGGAGGGAGGGAGGCGGCGGCGATGGGGTTGTCAGCATCCCAAAATGTTCCAGGGAAATCAGCCCCAAGCAGCTGCTTGAGGAAGGAGCAGCGCCTCGTGTTTATTTTACACGGGGAGCTGGAAAGCATTTTTCTATCTTGAAGTGGAAAATTAATCCTGCAGAAGGGCCCTGGGGGGTGGGGATATTATTTAGGTGCTTTGAGATCTATCCTGAGGTGTGATGAGGCTCTGACAGGTCCCACGATGGGAATCCGAGAGGGCAGAGAAGAGCCTGGCAAAATTGCAGATGCTGGAGGAAAATCACTCGAGGGGCCAGAAAAAAGGGAGCTGTAATGACATCCAAGAGCTTCAGAGGGAGGAAAGGCTGGGCAGGGAAAGAAAGCGAGCAGTCGCTGCAGGACGTTGGTGCCAGACACATTCAGATCAAAATTAGGCTGAATTTTTAGCAGGGAGGATGATTAACCCTGGGAATAAATTATCAAGCAAAATGGGAAATGCTCCACCTCTTGATGTGTGTGGATAAAATCCAGGTGCCTTTCGGGAGGCTGAGCTTCAATCGAGCCCAAAGCAGCTCCCTCTGGACAGGAGCTGGGCTGACGTTCCCGTCGGATCTCAGCAGCACCGCGAGGACTCCAAATCCTGCCAGTCCGTGTAAAGTGATTGCTCCCCTCTGCCCCGGGAATGGACTGACCCATCTGCCTTTGGAGATGGCTGTGAGACACCAAGGAATTGCCAGGTGCCAAATGGGCTTTTTTCTTGCAGTAATAAAAGGGAATTTAATTGTCGAGGCCAAATGAAAGACCCCGCCAAGGCCATTGTCGGTCCAGCAGTGCAATAAAATCATGGCTCCTATTAAACAACAAATGCAGGAACTTGCACTGTTATTCTGATTTTTTACTTTTTTTCCCTTCCAAACCTGGAAGTGTTTCCTTTAATCTCATTCCCAGTTTCTAGGCTCTGTGATATTAACATCCCTCTGCTCTGATGGTGTTTGATGGTCACCTTAGGGTGCCCAGAGCCCCCTTTCAGGGCACTTTAGGGTTACGATGGCAGGGGCAGGGGTGGCACGTGAGCTGCTATTTCTGTTTAATGACTTCCAGTTTAAATTCCCTACAAAGTGCCCTGATTATTGTCCAGGTGTCATTTTGACCCTTGGGAGGCTGGGGCAGGTTGGCAGCTGCAGGTTATCTTTGCTGATGGGGCTGGAGGGGATGAAAACCCACAAGAGCCCAAAGACAGGTGGAGAGAAGGGTGGGAAATCACTGTGCAGAGCTGGATTATAATCTTCCCTACACCCTCATGTCCCAAAATGGCAGCAGGAAGGAGCAGTGGGACCTGCCCATCATCCCAGCTCCATCCCACATCCGGATGAGTCAATGCTGGTGAGCCCCCAGATTGCCATCATCCCTTCAAATTCGGGGCTTGACCTGCTGCCACACCAAAGAAATTCATATCATTTATCTATGTGGCCAATATTTGAATGTCATTGAGCAAATTTGGGATTCATCACTCCCATTCCCACTCCCACATCCACAATCCATTGGCAGTATGTGAAGCAGGTGGGTTTTAACCCAGAAAATCAGTTCCCCCACTGAAAAACGGATTTGCTATTTAACCCAAACTAGTCAGGAAGGGAAAAAAAACCCAATAAAACTCAGACAAGGTGTGGCTTTGCCTCCTCAGGCTCCATCTCAGGGAGAATTTGGAGCATTTCCGATCAAAGGCAGCCCCGCAGGGACTGCTCCAGGAGCGCAGCGGGAGCTGTTTCCTGGCTCAGCGCAGGGACGGCTCCCTGGGGACCCCGAGGCAGAGCTTTGAGCGGAGCTTAGAGCCTCTTCCCCTCGCAAAAAGCCTTTCCCAGTGTGAGCTTTGGTCTGCGGCGCAGGAAACACGAGGGATATTTTGGGACCGGTCTTGTTCTCCTGCCGCCTTTCTTCTCTTGCCTCCTGCTGCTGCCTCACTTGTTTTGATCTCTCTCCTCTCCCCCTCCCTTCATGTCTCCCCTTTGGAGGTGAGATGCAGCTCCCTTTTCCCCTGCTGTGGCCACGTCCCAGACTCCAAATCCAGGAGACGTGTGGCAGTTTGGATTGTCCTCCCTGGGGCTTTGAAAGCCATAAAATGTCTGGGATGAGTGAAGCAGGAAGGCCAAATGCTCAGCACATCCCGCCCCCCTCAGCACCCTCTGAATCCATTCACCCATCCCCAAAATCTTTTGGCATCATTACTTACACAGTTGCTTCCAAGCACTTTGCAAAGGGGTCACAGAGCCCATAATGAAGACTTAAGAGACAGAGGGCAGGGTTAGATGGGATATTGGGAAGGAATTGTTCCCTGTGAGGGTGGGCAGGCCCTGGCACAGGTGCCCAGAGCAGCTGTGGCTGTCCCTGGATCCCTGGAAGTGTCCCAGGCCAGGCTGGACAGGGCTTGGAGCAGCCTGGGACAGTGGAAGGTGTCCCTGCCCATGGCAGGGGGTGCGATGGGATGATCTCTAAGGTCTCTTCCATCCCAAACCATTCTGGGATTCCATAATTATTGGGTTGCCATAATTCTGGGCTGTGATAATGAACCCTGACTGATAAATACCCACCAAAAAAAGACATCAGTCCCATTCCCTTTGCCTCCCCCCACCAGAGCTCAGGACAGAGGCAGAAGGTGTGAGGCCCATCCTGGTCCAGGAGCATCCTCCAGGAGCCCCAGGATCTCATCAGCCACCAGCACAGCTCGAGTGTCACGGGAGCAGGGCCATGCCCCTTCAAGGATCCTAGCTGTTTACTGAAGCACTAATGAGATAATCAAGGAATCATTTAGGTTCCTCTGGAGGTGGGTAAATACCTCTGGTAGATTTTCCTTGCAGCCATCCCGCATGGACCTGGTCCAAGGTCCTGCTCCCCAAGCAGCCAGGGAGAGGAGGTGCAGAGCCAGTGCAGGGACTGAGGCACATCTCCCACCCCCAGAGTGACAAAGGAAGCTCATGGAGCCTTATCCATGTTCCTTACACCACATGTGCTGCTTTTCCCTCCTCATTTCCCTACATGGAATTTGCAGAGCAATGCACAGCCCTGGGGAAACTGAGGCACGGAGCGGGAGGGAATTACACCCAGAGCTGGAATAAACTCCCACATCTCCCACAAGCTGTGACCCCCTCACTATCCAGCTGACCCTCTTCCACCTTCTCTTTTCCAAGGGCCGGCCAAATCGCTGTTCCTGGGTAACGCCCACAGCCCCTGCCAGGATTCCCCGCTCAGGGGCTGGCGAGGAACATCTCCAGGCACATATGGCATCCTGACTCCTCTGAGCACATTTTTAGGGCAAACTCCTCATCCCACTGCTCGCTCGCCTGAAAATAGAAAGCTGAATTTGGGATGAAATGCTTCGCTGTTGGCTGGGGAAGCGGCAGGCAGTTACAAGGGAGGGGCTGCCAGGAATATTTTAGACAAAAAGAAAAGGAAGGAAAGAAAGAAAAAAAGGCTTTTTTGGAAAAAGAAAGAGGAGAAAAAGTTGTTTATGGTTGGGGCTTGGGAGGATGATTTTGGAAAATCTGTTCCTTTGCAGGGAAATGCAGGGAAAATGGGAGATTTGGGACAGCAGTGGGTGATGTAAAGAGGTGGCACATCCATATGAAATGAGCAGAGGCAGTTCCATGGTTTTACCTCTCTAGATCATTCCATGTTCAGCCCACATCTTCTCCAAGTGACATCTTTTACCTGGACATTCTCAAAGTCCTGGCTTTGGTGACGGGTGGCCTCAGAGGGTGGCATGTCCCCCTTTGGGGACGCCTTTGCCCAACTGGGGCCATGCTGGAGTGGGCTCTACATGAGTCACTACAGCAGCTGAGCACTGAGAGAATATATTTAATACAAAATATGGAAATTCCCATTTGCATGGAGGATTTCGTGATATTTGTCTGTGTTTCAACGAAATCCGTGGCAAAAGCCGGGAATTTTCCGACGCCACGCAAGGAACGTCTGCCAAGAAAATTCATTTACGCTTCAGCAAAACTTTGCATTTCCTCCAAACCTGGCCCTTCTCGCTCATTGTAAATGTGGTGGCAAAGCCTTTTCAGGGTAAAAACAAGGAAAACAGCAAACTAGACCTTGCCAAAGGGCCACAGGAAGCTATCCATCCCAGATCAGAGCTCAGCGTGCTCCGGCCTGGAGCAGAGATATCCCTGGAAGTGAAGGTCATTCACCCTGCAGGTCTGAGGTTCCAATGTCATCCCAGCTCTTGGAGCTCCTGTCACCTTCCTGGGGAATTTGCCCCACCCTGAGCACATGGCTAGGCACAACAATGATTCCAAAAAATGCCCATAAATGTGTCACGACCCCAGAGCAGGGCCAGGCTTTCTTCAGGCAGTGAAAAAAAGAGCCAAGAAAGGGGAAAGAAAGGCTCTGCAAAAAGCCATTTGTCCCCTTGGCTTTATTCCGGCTGCAGAGCCGGAGCAGCTTGTAGCTCCGGAGAACTTTTAATAGAAATCTTCAGAATGAAATGGGCTACAGCTGTTTGCCTTGATAAATATATTTTATGCTACATGCCTCAGCCGCCATCTGTTTGCTGATACGAGCATTTCTGCTCCGCGGCAGCTGAAGGGAAGGCATCAAAGGAATAGCAAGAGCTGGGATTCCTTGCAGGTACAGGGGAAGAGGTGAAGTGGCCCATGCAATGGACTTATTCCGGTGGCTTAATGTGCCAAAGTGGGGACAGCAACCACAGGGAGGGCAGCGGGCGGGCTGGGCTGGGGGGGAGCTGGGGTTTCCGGGGAATGTGGGCACCCTGCTGCTGTTATCCAAGGGATACTCTGTGTAACACCAGGGGCCAAGGGCCAGGGTCTCCAAGGAATTTAGATGAAAAAAGATATTGGGACGAAATTGTTCCCTGTGAGGGTGGGCAGGCCCTGGCACAGGGCAGCCCTGGCACAGGGCAGCTGTGGCTGTCCCTGGATCCCTGGAAGTGTCCAAGGACAGACTGGATGGGGCTTGGAGCAGCCTGGGACAGTGGGAGGTGTCCCTGCCCATGGCAGGGGGCAGAATGACATGACCTTCAAGATCCCTTTCCAATGCAAACCATCCTGCCCTTCCATCATGGATGGCTCTTTGGGCTGATAGTCAAACCCTTGACTTGCTGCTCTTGTAAAAACTTTCCTGTGGGAGAGCTGGGGTTGGTTTTCCTGCTCTCCCTGCTCTCCCCTCACCCCCAGGCCTGGCACCACTGCACTTACTGTAGGTATGTAATAGCTGGTTGTCACTGCCCCTCCGTGCCCAGGTGACAGGTGCCCTGGCCAGGACCAGGGTTATTATGATGATTATCACTATCAGTGCTGTGATTATCAGATTATCTCACGGCCTGCATGGCTCAGCCGAGGTCAGGGCTGCGGGAGGTGCTTAGGAGTGCATAAAAAAGGGAGCCCCATGTCCAGGGGGATTGTGATGAGGGAGCTGGGCAGACAGGCAGGCAAGGGTGAGGTGCCCCGGCTGGGCAGGAGAAGGGGGGCAGGAGGTCGGGTTTAATTGGGTTGCGCCCAGTTCTGTCAGAGGTTGACATCGCCCACAGGGTGAGGTTGGCAGGAAAATGTGGGTGCGAGTGTCTGTGTGAGCAGAGATGCTGTAGGTGATTTGGGGACAGGGCCTGGAGCACTGCAGGGGTCACATTCCAGGGCAATTATGGTCCCTTTATTACATTTATTGCTGGCAAACAGTGTCCTTCCCCTCAGCACTGCTTGTTTCTGCTGTTTGCCAGCTCGTGGCTCAGCACAGCCTGACTGCGGGAGCAGGAGGAGCCTTTCTGCCCCCAGGAAGGAAAATGCTGCCACATCTCCAGAAAAGATCCCCTGGAGAAAATCCCCCTTTCCTAATGGGCTCTGGAGGGTGGGATGCTGTTCCTTCTCCCTGTGGATTTTGGGTTAAAATGCCCTCAACTTGCCTCTGATGCCTCCATCCCTCGTGGGCATGGGGAAAGCCCCAGGGCGGAGTGGCCACGGGAGCCACACAGGACACGGTCCCTCCTCGATGCTCCCAGGGCTGCTGCACGCAGGGACATGGGGACCAGAGCAAAGGACAGCTGGTCCATCTGAACATGTCCCTGTCCTCATCATGCCCATGCCAGCCCCCCATCCTGCCGCTGCCATGTCCTGCAGCCGCCCTGGAACCAAGGTTTGTCCCTTCTTTTGGGATGACCACGGGCCAGGATGACCATGGGCTGGTGGAAGGAGACAGGAACTCAGAGCCTCAGAGCCAGCCTTGGATTGCTGTCCTCAGCACAGCTCTGCTCCAAGCCTGTGGGAAGAGTCCCCCAGCACCATCTGGATCAGGTCCTACCCAGGGCTGGAGCAATTCGTGCCCATCCTTTGCCGTGTCTGGGAAATGCTCCTTTTGTCCTGTCTTTTCTCCCTCTCCCCACTTCTATTCTTCCACCCAGAAAGCTTCAAGCGTGAAGCACTTTAAAATTCAAGGGAATTCAATGCAATGCAGGAGGTTTTGTATTTTTTTGTCTGTTTCTCCTCCTCCCTCATCTCCAGCATGTTTCATTCAGTGTCTCCAGGCCCTTTGCTGGGGCAGATAAAGGCTGAGAAAAGCCCTTTTGCAGAGCCAGGCATCCTGGTGGTTCAAGAAAATGCCATGGAGCAGGGAGGAGGAAAGGAAAGCAGCTGTTCCAGAGTGTGGGCTCTTCACAGCTCCCAAATCAGGGCTGGAAAAACGTGGGGGTATTGCAGGAAAGAGCCCCTTTCCCTTAGCATCGCCCAGCACTGTATCCACTCTCCCTGCACCTCAAATCCACTTGCCTGGATTTCCTTGACCTCCTCCCTGTCTCAGTCCATCCGTTCACACCAAACTAGGGCTGAAAGGGATGATTTGATCACTCAGCATCCCCCACACAGGTCCCCAACCCATGGCCCACCCCAGCACCTCAGCGTGACCCCTCCCCGCCCTGCTGCTGCTGCTGCTGCTCTGCCCCAGGAGCTCCTGGCTGGGCTGAGGTGCTTTCATGTCAGCTCCCACTTATTCCTGTGAGTGATTCCTTTCAGCAACGCCAGGCACTGAATCACTGGTCTGTGATCCTGGAAAATTAACATGCCCTGCTATAAATAACCGCTCCCTAATGGCCTGTCAGTCCAGGCCTTTTGGACAGGCTCAGCTCATGTGAGCGAAAGTTTTAATGACTGTAATTGAAATTAGATGAAACCCATCAATGTTGGGCTTTCTCTGACCCGTGCTAGGACAAAATCTGTCATGCAGCAGGGAAAAATTCCCCCTGCAGGACATGCCATGCCCGTCTGTCTCCAGGAACACACTCTGGAAGTTCAGCCAGGGGCTGTTTGTGCATGGAGTGCACTCAGGGTTTTCCCCTTCCCTTCAGTCCCAGGGTGGCTGCAGCACAGTGGGATATGACAGAGGAGCCGCTGGGGCTGGGATGCGCTGATATCCAGGTGTCTTGGTTTGAAAGACAGGTGGCTGCCAGGGAAAGTAGGAACCTCCCTTGAAATAGGGAATATGACCCCTTTTCCCTCCAAATTACTATAACTTTGAAATTGAGAGGGGATCTCAAGCAAAAGATATGGGCAAAAGGAATAACAGTTCTTCACTAATATTTAGAGCAAGGCAATAATACAGAAACTACGGTTTAGATAGACAAAGTCAGAACACAACCTGCACCCTGTTAGGGTGGTGCTGCAGTGCAGTTCAGTGGTGGCTGCAGTCCCGTTGGAGTGATGGATGTGCTCTTGTTGGAGTGGTGATCTTGTGGAAAGGTCTCGTCGGTCTCTGGAGGTCCAGGGGTGGCTCTTGAGCTCTTCTCCTCTGGGAATCAGTGGGAAAGGTACCCCGGTGTTCCAGGGCCTCAGTTTATGTGCAGGTAGGAATGTTCAGCTCCTCCCCTCTGGGCAGGGCATCTCCCAATGGCTGATGGAATCTGTGAGTCACTCCCGGAGCCCTCGATGGCCATGAGCAGAGATAGCCGCGATGGTGTTAGCAGGGCTGGGTCACTCCTGGGGACATTGATGGCCATGAGCAGAGATAGCCCCAATGGTGTTAGCAGGGCTGGGTCACTCCTGGGGACATTGATGGCCATGAGCAGAGATAGCCCCGATGCTGTTAGCAGGGCTGGGTCATGCTGAACACAAAGAGCACTGCCCACCTGTTTTAACAGCTTATGGATATGGGAATAGAATACAGACTTTTGGTTACACCTTCCATGTAACCTAAGACACCAGGGATATGCTGTGGGGTGCTCAGGACCAAACTTTTAGCCCTACAGCTGGATATTTGAGAGGCAACACAAGTCATTGTGGCTGATGGCGAAACAGAAGCTTCATTTTGCATTTGGGCCCAGCAAACCGAGCAGCAGCGCCTGCCACGAGGTGTTTGCCCTCATCCAAATTCCAAGGGGATGAGTTTCAGCTGCTGCCATTCCAGGATCAGGGCTCAGATGGGATTCCCTTGGGCACTCACTTCCGGGTTTTGTTGTCTTGTTTCTTCTCCTCCCATCCAGCCCCCAAAGGCCCCTGGGCTCCTCGGGGCTGCAAATCCCACACATCCACCCCCAGCCTTCCTCCTACCCCTGGGAATGGCATAACAAATCCTGCCGTGCGCCTCGTGCTGCTTGCACATAACAAAACATCTCCTCTCTGGGGACCAAGGGGTGGCATGGGGCAAATTAGGGGACGCCAAAGTGTCCCTGAAGTGCTGTTTTCCCCGTGCCACCAGCGAGCCTTGGGATGCACAAGGTGTTGGTAATGAGGCGGTGGGGAAGAGGGCATTGCTGTGGGCTTTGGGTTTGTTGGGTTTGTTTGGGTTTCCTGAGGGCCAGGAAAGAGGATAAGACAAGAAAATTGACTTTTTTTTTCCGGTGCTAATAGGCCCCAGGAATTTACAGGCACGCAGAGACACCCAGAGAGATGCTTGGCTCTCATTTCCTGGGGAGAGAGGCTGAAGGCACAGCAGGGAGGCAAATGGGGAGATCAGAGTCATTGATGCAGGAGTTTTGCAGCAAAAAGACCTGGAAAACATTCCCTAACTCCCTCATCCAGGCACCTGCTGTGTTCTTGGGGAAACTGAGGCCCAGGAAGTTTGGGCTTCCCACCCAAAAGTAGAGGCAGAGGGGACATTTTAGGGAAGTGGAGCTTGGCAGTCTGATCCCAGAAAGTTGATATTTAAGAAGAAATCCAAGTTCTGGTGGCTGCAGGTGAAATACAGGGTTGGTTTGGGGTGTGGTCCCAGAAAAACGAGCAACAGCATCTTCTGGGAGGTGTTGGGTGAGCGAACAGCATCCAAAGTGCCATTCCATGGCATCCAGGCAGGGAGGGAGAGGGGTGAGATGGAGATGGATCTGCTCAGCCACCAGCCTCAATTGAGGCATTTGCTGCTCTTCCCCACATTCCCTTTCACTTTAATCCCTGCTTATAAATCTTTCCAGCCTGTGGGAATGAAATTCAGACTATCGTGTGTTTACTAATTGAGGAGATGGATGGCTCAGAGTAGGTTTTTTTCCTATTAAACTTTTTCTGCCAAGCAATTTACTTCACATGACAAAGATTTTTACTCCACTTGGGCAGTTTTATCTGCTTTTAAACTTGCTAATAATGTTTTTTACTGAAAAGATTAGATGGTAAAGAGAGGGCAAATGCTTCCAAAAGTCACAAAGAAACAGAAAACCTCAAAATAGAAAAAATAAAAGTAGCTTAGAGCTACCAGGGTGAACTGTCTGGTTGGTCTGCAACAAAGCACCATTTGAATTTAGCAGTTGCAGAAGAATTTGAAAGGGATTGGCTTTACATTCGCCATCAGAGACAATGTTTTTATTTCCAAATTGCCAGCAAACCCAAAAAATTTCATTTTCTTCTCTGCCCATTTGTAAGGAAATATTCACTGGGGTATTTGATAGCTGTAATTTACTTTCCAAGCTGTGTAATTAGCCACCTCAATCAAATGGCATCATTTCTATCTCTGCTCGAAGAATGAACTATTCCAGTGCACAACAAACGCTTTTGCCTCCTCGATTTGAGCAAAGCCCAGGGACAGGCGGGAATTTTGCAGCCAACTTCTGCTTTCAGAGCTGCTCACGCTCGTCACAGGCTCTGAAAGCTTCCTGGGAAAAAAGAGAGGAAAAAATGGGGCTGGATATTGACACAGAGCTCTTGCTCATCACCCTGAAACTCAACCAGATCGGAGAGGTGGGAGGAAGGATGTGGACACGTTGGGGAATGTTTATTCCCTGTGCTGCAGATTTGGGGATTCAGGGCATGGGAGAAGCGGAAGGAGGCTCAGGGTTACTCAGAGGTTTTCCTTTTTACACCTGAAAGTGCCAAAAGCAGTGCAGAACAATTTTTTTTCTCAGTAATATTTTTTTTCTATTTTTCAGTGGATAAAGTGACCCTTCTTTCCCACAAAGACACATTTCCCATGAAGGTCAGGAACTGGAAATCTCCAGCGTCCCATTTCCCTCCACTTTGCTGGGCTCGGAGTTGTCTTTTATGTGGGTGTAAAACCCTGCCCAGCCTCATTTCTGAGTCTCAGCTCGTCTCATTTGGAATTTTCAGCTGTGCCTGGCTCAGGTACGAGTGGTGTAATCTGAACCTTTATTTACCAGTGGAGTTTCTCTGGAGCATCGGGAGCTGCAACCTCCCCCGTGGAAAACAGAGAGGGAAAAGAGGGAAATTGCCTTGTAAAAACCACAAGGACTTTTGGCTTTCTTCTGACTGGAGCTCTAAAATTCAAGGCTGGCTCTGGAGCCTGCGCAGTCCCAGCCTCGTTGCTGGCAGACTTGAGAGACAGAACTTTTCTTCCCTCTTCTCCTTAGCATAACAATCCCTTGTTAACATAATAAGATTAATTCTTGCGCTGCAATCAGGAAGCCACACTTTCACCGAGCACTAAATAATATCGTTCCCTCGCCACGTTTATAAAGTAGCAGGGGTTTTTTTCTTTCTTTCTTTTTTTTTCCCCCTTTGCAATTGAAAAAAAATGGAAATCTTGTAATCTTGAGATAAATATAACGGTGTGGAAGCTTCCCATTCTCCTCCAATCTGATTGCAGTGGCAGCAAAAGGACACGGGCCTAATTAAAGTGCCAATCAAGCAAAAATGGGATTCATTGTTTTTATACAAATGCTCCATTTAACCCTTTGCAGTTCGTTCATCATTTTCTAATGCACTGCTTTTATCTCCTCAGCAAAAAAAGTCCAAGCCAGGTTTCAGAGCTAGTCTGGGGCATGAAAAACCGCCAAAAATTATATTAAAAACATAACTGGTGATGAGGACAGTGTCCAGCAGGCTCAGCACATCCTTCCCATCACATTTCCCTGCTGCCAGCTCCTCTCCTGCAGCCACGGGAGGAGCTGCGGAGCCCTCGCCTTCCCTCCAACGTCCCTGTTGAGCTGGGAAAGTTCTGCGGGACCTGGAAAACGTCAGAATCCGATGGTAATCCCTAGCAAGCACTAATGCAGTCCGGTGTTCATCGTGTTCAGACATGCAAAGAACACCCTAACCCAGAGTTTTAGTAGTTTTTCAGTGGATTGGGACAATCTGCCCAGATCTGAATGTCACCAACCACCTCGGGACAGGTGAAATCTGGCTCCAATTCTCCTGTAACCCCAGCAAGACAGGGAGACAATCTCCAAACACATCTGGGCAGTGAAAGAGGAGCTGGGAATTTTGAAGGCTGACTGGTGCTCCTTGTGTCTGTTCACAGCAAGGAGTTCTCACATGGTGACAATTCCCTCTTGACCCCAGGAAATGCCCTGTGGAGCTTCACCCCAGGGTTCAGGAGCCATCCCTCTTCAGCACCAGCTTCCCAGGGGTGCCCATAAATCCCAGCTTCCAGAGGCAGGCTGAGCACATCCAGCCCATCCGTGCTCAACATTCCAGCAGGTCCAGCTCGGCTGCTTTAACCTTGCGTGGCAGTGGCCGCTGACAGCGGAGCGGGGAAGCAGCAGAATGCAAAGCACGGCATTAAAATAACTTTGCATTAAAAGATCTGCATGAAAGGCAGCAAAAAGTCCTCCAGGGAATGGCTGGGGGACTGATCTGGGTGAAGTTAGGAAGGGCCTAACAAGAACCAAGTCAGTGATGGGGTTTGGCCACCCCTACGCCTTTGATCCATGGCAGGGTCCAGGGCACGGGCTGGGATGGTGCCGGGCTGGGAGCAGAGAGCAGGGTGGGTGTGGGAAGCAGGGGAGGAATTAATAGATCAGGGAATATCCTGAGTTGGAGGGACCCACCAGGATCACCCAGTGCAGCTCCTGGCCCTGCACAGACCCCCAACAATGCCACCCTGGGCATCCCTGGCAGTGCTGTCCAAACACTCCTGGAGCTGTGGCAGCCTCGGGGCTGTGCCCATTCCCTGGGGAGCCTGGGCAGTGCCCAGCACCCTCTGGGGGAGAACCTTTCCCTGATCTCTAGCCTGACCCTGCCTTGACACAGCTCCAGCCATTCCCTGGGTCCTGTCCCTGACCCAGAGCAGAGATCAGAGCTGCTCTCGGGAGGAGCTGCAGCCCCAGGTGAGCTCTGCCCTCATCTCCTGTGCTCCAGATGAGCAATCCCAGAGCCCTCAGCTGCTCCTCACGTGGCCCCTCCAGACCCAGACCCTTCCCCATCCCCATGGCCCTCCTTTGGACACTCCAACAGCTTTAGATCGTTTTATGCTGTGGTTCCCAAAGTGCCCCCAGCCCTGGAGGTGAGGCCCCCCCAGCCCAGAGCAGAGCAGGACAATCCCTGCCCTGGCCCTGCTGGGCCTGATGTCCCCAGGACACGGTGGCCCTTTGGGCTAGCAGGGCACTGCTGACTCATGGCCAGCTTGCCCTCACCAGGACCCTGAGGTGACTGCTCTCCAGCCCCTCATTCCCCCGTCTGCCCCAGGGGCACCCAGCTTTGCTCCAGGGGGATTTTACAAGGCCCTGTGTGCTCACCGGACACTGCTGCAGCCTCAGGGCAGGGCTGCAGGTGGAGAGCTCCTGATTCTGTCCCTGCCCCTGACACCCAGCTCCAGCCTCCCAGCTCCCCTCGGGCAAAGGGGATGCCAGGCTGGCATAGAAAGCCAAGCTATCCCCACCTGAACCCAAAATGTCATCAAAGCTCTTTTCTTTCTTGTTTTTAACCCTGAAAGCTTCTCTCTCCCCTCCCCGTGGCTGTTCCCAGGCCCTGCCTATCGCTGCCCATATTGCTCCCAGACCTGCTGCACAAGAGCTTTATCGAGTGCCACAAGCTGAGGGGCTTTGGCAGCTCTCCACACAGCCGGGAGGAACAGGAGACAGGCAGAGAAAAGAGCCCAGGCTCTCCCCACCGCTCTGCTTCCCCGGCCTTCCCTGGGCTATTTTCAAAGAGGATCCGGTGGGAGGTGTGGAAAGGGACTGGCACTTTTTGGCTGGGGCTGCTCTGGAAAACAAGGCAGCGCCAGAGCTGGAACACTCAAATTCCTCTCGTGTCCTGAGCAGAAGGGCTGGCAGAACGGGGGAATTTTGGGAGGCAGCTGCCCTCACTCTTGCAGGGAAAAGGAGTGGCAGCCACACCTCCCTGGGGCAAGTGAAAAGGTCTCCCTGTTTTGTGCCCTCTCCAAGAGCACCCCGGGGAGGCTGTGACCTCCTAGGAGATCAGCCTCCTGCCCTGATGGCCCTGGTTTGCTGCAGGGACAAACCCAGCCCCAAATATCCCCCCAGAACCCCAACCTGGCAGCACTGCATCCTGCCATCTCCAGGGATACCCTTGGCATCTCCATGACCACTCAGCCCCAAACCTACAGCGAGATCCTGACGGGTGTGACAAGGGCTGTGCCTCAACTCCTATCATTTGGAGGGACAACCGCTCCCTCCCCCATTCCATTTCGCAATTATTTTGCTTTCTAATCAGGAGCCAGCCCATGCTTGGAAGCATTTGTGGTGTGAACAGGTGACAAAGGTGAGCAGTGCTCTGCAGAGGGGAAACTGAGGCACGTGGGCTGCGTTCCCCTAAGGCCACGGGGGAAGCTCTGCAGCAGGAGCAGGGAAAACCTGCGAGTCCCAGCTCTGTGTTTTTCCAGAAGGACTCTGCACAGCTTTCACTTGTCATGTGTATTTTTAAATGACAACGAAAAGATTTTCTAAACCAGGGAAACGTGTGATTATTTTCCTCTCTCTCTCTCTTCCAGGTGCTTGGCTTAGCGTTGTAATACCACAAGAATGAAATCCATCTGAGTTGCTGTTGTCCTGCTGCTTAAAACCCCATTTTCTGTCAATATTGCTTCATTTTGATCAAGCTGCTTACATGTTTTATATTATTCTCTTTTTTCCCCCTCCATTTTGCTGCAGCATTTCAGAACATTTTGTTTCTTGCACTCTCCAGTAAATACTTCTCAGTAAATAGCCTGGAAGTAAGAGAGGCAGAGGCACGAGAAAGTCTGGGCTTTCATTGTTGTGGTGTTTCATATCTATTGCACTTGTCAAGGTGGAATACAAAAAAAAAAAAAAGGGGAGGGGGGAATAAAAGAGGAATATACCTGGTTTATCCCCACTGATGTTCAGAAGGAAGGGAGAGGCAGAGCATCTGCTCTTTGCAGCTTCTGGAATTGCTCTTTGCCATTGAATATTTCACAGGGCAGGCATGTGACCCTAAATTCCATGGGGAGACGTGGACGTGGCCCCACCCACCCCAGGGCTGGGAGCAGGGGGTGCCAAGGGACCCCAGTGTGGTTCCAGCTCCAAACACAGCCCGGTCCCACTGCCGGGGCAGAGCCGCCCAGCACCAGCTTAATATTCCTCCCCAAAGGCTCTTCCCCCCCAGCTCCGTGATTTTCTCAGTTTTTTAATTGGAATGATTCATTTCCTTCCACAACACAGAGCAGATTTAAATGAGATATCCGAGAGGAGCAGCTAATAATCAGTTTGCACTCGATTTGCTCTCCTGGAATCAGGTGGAGGGGAGCTGATCTTGCAGGACGGTGCTCAGGCTGCAGCAAGCCAAAATTATGTCAGAAAGCTGATTTTTTTTTACCTGCCTGGTCCTCTAAATCAAATTTGACTACCAATGTAGTCGAAACCACAGAGGTAATCAGTTAATAAAACTTCGCACTTACCTGCTACTTCCACTCAAGGATTTAAAGCCCTTTGCAAAGGTCAGTATTGCAATGATGAGAATTTTCCAGCTGAAATGTTTTCACTGGGAAGGAGAAAGAAGAAGAAGAAAAAAAAAAAAAAAAGAAGAGAAAAATATTCATGATTCCTGGAAGTTAAAAATTCTGCTGTTTTGGATGCAGGCAAGGAATAATATTTTTTGTGAAAGGAAAAGAAGAAATTGCCATGCAAATGTTAATGGTGTTTTGAAGCTTCACAGGAAAGTCTGACTTGTGTAGCAGCCTTAATATACATTAGTACCCCTCGTCTGCAAGCAAACAACATTTTGCAGAATAAACTGAAACACAACAGGGAGAGCCTTGGAATTATTTAGAAATCTAATTCCCACTGAAATCAGGCACTGAGCAATTTATTCCACGCACATTTAAATCAGTGCTGCTGCCAGAAAAAAATACACCCAAAAATGCACCACCTGTAACCTGCCAGGCACGGGGACACCACTGCGGTTGTGGCCACTGCCAAAATCCCTGCCACGGCTGGAGGTGATGTCCTGGTGGAAAATGCATTCCAGGAGTGCCACTGTCCCTTAGAGTGGAAAAATGCAGGGATAGGACAGGTCCAAGCAGCCAGCCCCACTTTTGCACCTCTTTCTCCCAGGGACACGAGCAGGCAGGGATGGGCAAACCAGCACACGTGGACAAAGCCAAAGAAGCTTGATTTCCTTAGGGATGCAGGCTAAAAATAAAAATAAAAGCTCTTTATTTGCAGGGTGACTCCCCCTGCGCTGAGAGCAGAGCCTGCGTGCGGTGCTTGCGTTTCAATCAATAAAACTCAGCTCAGAGCTGCTCCTAAGCCAGGTTTAACCACCTGGCAGCAGTTTAGCTTGTTAGCACAAGTGGATTTTGGAAAGTTATCCTTTTTTAGCCAAACCAGGGCTGGTAGCCATGGTTTAGCCATGGTCCCACCAGGACCCTCAGGCAGGAGCCCCCAGAACAGCAGGGAGAGCTGTGCAGCCTTCTTTCAACCTCACCTTGCCGTAATTAGAGTCCACAGCTGTAATTACTTTCTCATTTTGGTTTAATCATTGCCTCAGCCATCCCCACATGCCCCTCAGACTGGTGATGAGGGAGGCGCTGGCATCAGTAGCCACACAAAGTGTGGTGCTAAGCAATGACTTTATTGCTCGGTTTTGATTTTTGGGCACCTCTCCTCTGCCCCCAGACTCTTGCTGGGTGAAAATGAAATTAAAGAAGGGGGAAAAAAACACCCCAAAAGGATAAAAATGGTGATTAAAGGGGAGAAAAGGCCCTTTTTTTTGTCCCCTGCCCCAACTCTACAAAATGACCGCGGGAAGTGCTTGCAGAGGGTCGTGTCCCCCCACCCCGGAAAGAAAACTTTAATTTGGGGTTTTTATTATTCTTTTTTTATTTTTTTACTCCCAGCTCCAGTGTGTGTTTTCATGGAGGTGTGAAGAGCTGCTCCTCCCCTCCTGGAGAAAATGAGGGTGCAGCTCTGGGGGTCTTCCAGAGGCCCCCCCATCACCAGCTCCCTCTGGACTCGCGGGAGGTTGTCAGATATAATTTATCTCCGCGGGGGGGACACGACATACACACATTATTCGCCCCTCTCTTTTCCCGGATTTTGGGAGCATTCCCCTGTATTTCGGGGTAAGGCTCCGGCTGCCCCCTCCCCTCGGCACAGGCTGCCCGCAGGGAGGTGAGGAGGGCTCGGGGCTGCTGTGGGATCCCGGGGTGCCCCGAGTGAGGGGCAACAATCCCCCAACCTCAGATTCAGCGCTGGGGCAGGCGGAGCCGCGCAGGTGTTCGCTGGTGCCGGAGGTGCCCGGCTGGGGCGGCGGCAGCCCGGGAGGGCAGCGAGCATCCCTTCAGCAGCAGCCCCCAGCTGCCGTGACCCCCATCCCACCCCAACCCCCGCCCGCGCTGTGCCGAGCTCTGGGGAGGGGGAGACACACAAGCGCCCCCCATCCCCCCAAGCCACCCCGCGCGGAGGCACCGCCGTCCCCCGGCTGCGCGCAAGTTACTCCCCCTTTCCCCGGCACTTTGCCTCCCTCCCCTTCCCCTTCCCCTTCCCCCCCGCTCCAAAAGCCGCGCTGCGCCGCCGAGGCTCCGCCAGAGAAGGCAGCGCTGCCGGGGGAGGAGCTGGGGGGGCGGCGATGGAGCCGCGCGAGCGGAGCCGGCGGGCGGCGGCCTGAAGCCCCCGCCGGCAGCGGCAGCGGAGCCCCCAGCCCGGCAACGAGCCCACCCTGAGGAATGAGCGCTTTCCAGGCAGACCTCCTCCTCCTCCTGCTCGGGTGCCTCCTGCTCAGCCACGGTAGGACCCCGGAGTTTCCGAGCGGGGCGGACGGGAGGAGCCCGGGGGGGTCCCCGGGCCGGGGTGGGGTGCGGGGGCTGCGTGTGGGTTTTGCGAGGTGCGGGGGAGAGAGGAGGATTGCAGAGTTTTTCCTGCATCCCCGCCGAGGCAGCTTACCTTTTCTTCCTTTATAAAAAAAAAAAAAAAAAAAAAAGGAGAAATCTTTAGCATGCAAATGAGTGCTTTCTGTTCCTGCTCGGTTAATTGGATCGTGTTTGTGTGTAAACACGGCTTGGCTGAGCAGCAGCCCCCCCCGCACGCCCCCTCGCCCCCATCGCCGCCCGGTGCTTCCCCCGGTGCAGGGGGCGATGGATGCTCCGTTTCGGTGGCCGCGGAGGAGCCGCTCGGGCTGGCGGCAGCGGCTCCAGCGCGGGGACAGAGCCTGCGGCTGTGAGCGGGGCTGGGGAGCGATGTGCGCCGGGGGTGCAGGGAAGGAGAGGAGAGTCGCTCCCAGTGCGGGCAGCCCGGGGGAGGTGGGCACCCCGCGGGGGTGTCACCGCCCGATGCCACCTCCCGCGGCACGGGAGCGAGGGCAGCAGCGTGGGAATCCGCAGGAATTCGCCCCGCAACTTTACAACCTGCTCGATTCCCACCCAAAAAATTAAAATTTTTAAAAAATTAATTAAAAAATAAAGAAGGCTGTGGGAAGGGGGTGCGTTTTGGGAAGCTGTCTCTGACAGGCTGCTGTGTGCCTGCTCCCTGGACTATCTGTCACCTGTGGAGGACGCTGAGCTGCAGCCAGACCCTAGCTTCGCCTCTGTGCTGCTCATCCCCTCCCAACGCCGGTGTCAAATCCCATCTGTGTCACGCCGCCGTGGTCCCCACGCTAGCTTTTGTGAGGGTACGGCTTGGGGATGCTTGGGAAAAAAAAAAAGAAAAAAGGGATAAAAAAACCCCAAACCCACGCAGCTAGTCCATCTGTTGATTAAATGAAGGATAAAACTTTTGGAGAGAGTAGTGCTTCTCCACGGGCAGCTGATTTTTTGCTCAGCCAGACATTATTGCTGAACATCCCCCACCATACGCTGGGTTTCACCCTATTCCCCAAGCAGGGACGCCGTGTTTGTGGTGTCTGCGCTCCTGGTTGTCCTTCCCTCTTCTTTTCCTGGGCTCGGATGTGATGTTGGGCTCCCACGCTGTCCTCCCTTCCCCTTTTCTCTTCCCCTCGCTCTCTGCTTGTACTAATATTCCTTCAGGGAGAAAGCTGTGTTTGCATTTGCCTTTGCTGCTGCACAAAAGAAACCCACTGTGTCCTCCGTGTGGGTTTCTGGCTGAACAAATCTGAACTCTCCCTGGTACAGCAGGGCAGCGGCGGGGCCGGGCAGAGCAGCAATTTGGGAGCTGCTGCCGGCCTTCCCGCATCCCTCCCTGCTCCCACCGACCCCATCACTCCCTGCAGGTCAAATGGCAGCTTGCTAGCGGGGCTGGAGAAGTTTGAGTGCGGGATCCAGCCGGGATTTGTTGGGTTCTCCCCCCGCTCCTTCCTTTTGCAGCCATGATTTTAATGTGGGTTAATGCACTTTTTAATAGCGCTCGTGTTGGGAAGCCACGGCGGCTCCTCGGCTCTGCTGCCTGAGCTCGGCTGATTTGTCTCCAGCCTGCTCCATCAGGATCGTTCGTCTGGTACCTGCTTATTCATGCTGGGTTAGGAGGCACAGAGAGTGCCTTGCAGAGCGTTTTTTCGGCTGTTTTCTCCCCCAGGATGAGCCAAGAGCATTTCTCTGGAGTTGCCGCTCTCCGTACGCGACAAAGGCGCCGCTGGCAGCGCCGTGGCTCTTCCCGTTGGGGTGAAACCGTGCAAAGGATCCCTAACAGGATTTCATGCACAGGATTCCTTCAGCCACATGCTGCTGTGGGGGAGGAAAGGCCTGGGTGCAGGTGCTGAAGCTGATTTTCCAGCGCGTGTTGTGTTTGCCGTTGTGCTGTGTCCAGATGTGGTGGCACTCCCTGTCCGTGACAAAGGTGTCCCTAAGGCTGTGGGGATGGGATGCTGTGTGGGCACACACAGGGCAGCCCTGCCTGGCTCAGGAGGAGCTGGTGGGCCAAAACTCACTTAAAGGGACAATTAAAATCACTTGACTCTGCCCTTCGGGAGTTTCAGGAGCTCCGTTCTGTGGGCAAGGGGCAGGCAGGGCTGTGTTTTCTTGCCAAAGTGGCTTGAAGGGATTTGCCATAATTAAATTCCCCCGAGCCAAGGGCAGCAGGGCTGGAAAGATTCCCTCTGTTGAAAACCCCACTTGGGATCTGTGGTCTGGACACTACTTTAAAAAAAAAAAAGCTCCTTATCCCAAGCCTCCCCAAAAGGACATTTTCCATCACGGGATCTGTACACCTGTGCCCTTGGGTTTGTACTTCATGGGCACCCCGGTGATATCCTGGCATCCTGCAGTTCCCGCAGCCCGTGCAGGCTGGGACTTGGGCTCCTGGTGGAGCTTGCAGAAGGAGGAAGCTGCTGTTTGCTCCTGTGTGGGGCTGTGCTGCACCTGGACAGCCCAGGCATGGCTCAGCCTGGGAGGGAGGAGGATCTGTCCCACAGCTCACTGCTCCAGGGGACCTGGGCAGAACAAATTGCCTTCCCTGGAGCATCCTCTGCCTTTCCCCCGCAAATAGTGTGAAGCAGCCTGTGCTGGCTCTTTCTCAGAGTTGATGGGCCAGTGCTCCAGGGTTGGATTCTCCCTGGTACCACTCACTCTTCCACCCCCTCAAAGCTGTCGGGGTCACAGCTTTGGTGGGAGAGAAAGTCTCAGCACAATTTGCCTCCTGTGGAGATGGGAAGTGTGGTGCCCCTTGGTGGGAAGGAATTGCTGCTGCCACGAAACTGCCTGCCTTTGCTCCTGCCTGGGGAATAACTCACCCTTCCCTCCTCTGCTTCAGCCCCAGCCAAACTGGGGGAGGCTGGGAGCAACTGGGGGAGGCTGGAAGCATCTGGGGAAGCCATGGGAGGTGGGGCTGTGGGGAGGAGCACCACTGGAGATGCACCTACAGCCACCTCCTCCTCTCACTGGCCTGCACTAGATGGATTTGGCAGCATCTTAAATTTACCTTGGATGGGAAGATTTCTGCCTGTCTGGGGCTCTCTTTCCAAAGGCATGTTTGCTTTCCCTCAGGGTGATGAATACCGAGTTCTCTGGGTGTTGCAGGGTATGTTTTTCTCCTTCACAGTTCACTTGGTTCCTCCCTGGAAGCAAATGCTTTACAATCTTCTGTCAGAGGGGCCTGTTATCAGCAGCAGTGGCTCAACTTCCCACTGGCTCGGCAGCAGCCCCCAGGTGGAGAAGGGTGAAATTATGCTGATGAGAAAAACCAGGCCAATTCCACCCACCAGCACTGGTTAGGACCAAGAGATAAGGATTTTCACATCTTGGGGATGGTTAGTGGGTGATGGGGAGGAAAAATACGAGGTTTGGGGTGCTGGGAGTGTGTATGTGCAAGGGCTGGGGAACTTGGGGGATTTCTGTGCCTGACAACCACAAGTTCATTAATGAGAAGCCTGGAAATCTGTGGCTGTGGGCCCTCTTCCACATTAATTCCTCCTGCCACGTGGAGAGCAGGGCAGCTTGCATGGGAAGTGTGCTGGGCTGTTTCCCAAACCCAGCAGGTGAGTGTCAGCGCTGGGAGCTGTTCGGAGAGTACAAGTGCAAGCACCAGTGGGCTTTAAAAATGACGGCAAGGAAGAGCTCCTGCAGCCCAAGGAGTTGCAGCTCAGGATAGTCTGTGATTCTGTGAACTGCAAATGGTTGAGCAGAAGACAGAGATGGTTTGGAAAGGTGCTTTGTGAGGTGCTGCTGGTGGAAAGGTGCAGGTTTGGCAGGGGCAGTGTGTTCACAACTGGAAGGAAAATAAAAAAGGCTCAAGTTAGAGCTGGTGTTGTCCAGCCTGTGCTGTCCCAGAGGAATGGTGCAGGATTGCCTCCTCCAACACCTGCTTTAACACAATTCAGGTTTCCCATCTCCCATCTGTACCTCCTGCAGTGAGAGCCGCGTGAGGACCACCAATGACTTTGCTCAAATCAGCTTTTTTTGCAAGGTTTCAGCTCTCGGAAAAACACAGGAGGGAGGAGCTGGGGTTCTGCTCAGGTGCCCTGTGCCAGAGGGAGGGGGGCAGGGCAGATGTTCCTCCTCAGAGCTAACGCTGCATCCCCACCAGCCTCCCCCTTTCAAGGTTAAGTGGAGGTGCCCGGGCACTTTATGCACAGCACATCTCAGGCTGATGTCGATTATTTCTGTGCTTTCCTGTTGGTTTAGGGAACACCAACTGGAGTCGGAACGTGCCCAGAAATCCCTGACAGGTTCCCAGCACCGCGTGTCACCAGCTCCCAGGCGCTCTGTAGTTGGACTGCAAATGTTAGGATAAAAAAGCTCCATGCTCTTCTTTCTTTTGTAGCTGTAAATAAAGGGGGGAGAGGCCAATGTGCCCCTTAGGTTGTGAGTTGGCTGAGGATCAAGGGCTTTGAATAAACTGTTTTCTTCCTGTGAGCAGCCTGTGATGGAGAGTGTGGCTGCTCCAGACCTCTGATTTAATGATCGGCTTTGCGAGTTTGTACAGTGCTCTCAGCTCCTCAGCACGCTGGGTGCAGGGGGCTTTATGGAAACGCTGCCTGAGAATTGGCTTTACATCACTTCCAGAATCCTTCCAGTAGGATTAAACAGCTTCTATTTATTTATTTATTTAGTTATTTTAAAGCCCGACAAATTCATACCAACAATTGCTGAAGGCCCTAATTTATCTTCTGTTCAGCAGCAATACAAGTCTTTCCTCTGGCTTCATTGAGAGCTACCTCTGGCCAAAGAGAGCGACAGAGCCACAGTGACCGAGTACAAGCTTATTTTATAAATCAATAGGTAGTGAAACAAATTGGTTGTAAATCAGTCTCTTATTTGCTGCAATTTAAGGCGTTTGGTGGAGCTGTGAGTTTTCGAGGAGGTCTGCCCTGCCTTCAGGGCTGGCATGTGGCCCGGCTCTTGCAGGGACGTGGGAATCCAGTATTCATTTCAAACATGCCAGGAGATGTGCAGGATTTCTTGGCTGGGAAGAAATAAAGTTTAAAACCTGTGCTCGTCTTTCCAGGCAGAGGTTGAGCAGCAGGATCCTGATGCTGCTCAGAACTCGAAGGTTTCCATTCCTGCACTCCACTGCACCTCAGGGCACGTCTGTACTCCAGACTGCTGGAAGGGGGAAGAGGAAAGTATCCATTTCTGAATTGTGCCTTGTGGTAGGACAGAGAAAATGCTGGGATTTGGACTTGGAAACGGTGGCCTAACAGATGTCCTGGTTCAATATGCCCTTTGAGTGTAGCCCAGCCTGTTTATTCATTGCCTCGCTGGCAAGACCCACACTCAAGTGTTTGCCTTTCCCTGGTGGCAGCGGCAGCCTCCAAAGTGGAGCAGAAGGAGCTGGAGGTCACTTGGCTGTTATATGGCTCTTCCTTTTACTGAGTTGCATTAAACAGCTTAAAATCTAAATGTGCTTTTAGTGCCTGTGAGCGATGGGCTCTGGGCGTCCTGCCTCGGGTAGTGTCACATGCTGGAGAAGTGGGAGGTGGAACACTCGCATTGTTAAATTCAGATGCTAACTTGGGGATAAGATCTTGTCTTAATGTGTTCATTCAACGCCCCCACTCGCAACAAAAGCTACAGCAGCTTTTGGTCTGCTGCATTTGGGGTGGAGCAGGATGTAATTGGTTTTTGAGGGCTTTGCCATAACTGCTGCTCATTAACCATTGATGCAGGCACGGTCAGACTTTCAACTCGGATAATAGATGCTGTCTTTTGTTTGCAATTACTTTGCGTTGGGTGGAATTGCCGCGCAGGTTTCGCATGTGTGTGGTCATGTGGTGGCTAATTCACCTCCTAAGGGCTGCTGGATTTATGTTCTGGGGTCTGGGGTTGTCATTCTCAATATGGCACGAGGCAAAGGCGGTGGGGAACACCCTGCCTGGGTGGGCCGGCTCTGGGCGGATGCGGCAGCACCTAAAGCTGGGCATTTCAGGAGCCCTCGGGGTGAGCAACCCCAGCGTTGTGGGAGGGGAAATAGAAATGGAGAAAATGTTCGATAATGTGGTTTTCCTGAGGAGCGCTGCCCAGCAGGACACACGCTGCAGGCGAGCGAGAGCAGCCCTGCTAATTATGGGTGAAATATGCACCGATGGTGGAAGGGATGAACTTCCTTAAACTTCCTCATGGATGAGGGATCAAAGCTTTGTGCTGTGGGTTCAACGTTAGCAGGGAGTGAGTGGGAGAAGCCACAGGGTTGGGAGTCCTACCTTGCATTTTGGGCAGGTTATCATTAACTTAATGTCACCTAACTCATTAAAAGATCAGAAAGGAAAGGCCTGAATCCTTCCCAGGTCCCTGTTGTCCTGTCCCCCTCCCACCCCCGGCATAAATGAGTATTCAAGCAGTCTGCTGCCAGTCAGTGAATGTCAATATTGGATAAGTGTTTCCTTTATATCACTGCAATTTAGCATAAGCTGCTTGGAAACAAATGTCTTCCATAAGCATGAGGTGTTTCAGTAAGTACACAGTCAACATTACTATGAGGATTAAATAAATGTCAGCCCCACTTGTATGCTCAGCAGCGAGTTAAGACAGCCCAACTTGCATAATGGCCAACACGGCAGGAACAACAGCAGGGATTTTGAGAGTCTCTGGAAAAAGTGGGATGGAAGGAGCTGCTTTGGATGGATCCAAAGCTCCTGAATCTGAAGGGGATATGGAGACAGGCGCAGAAGCTCCTTAGAGCAGGGATGATGGGGAAAAATCCTTCCCTGTGAGGATGGGGAGGCCCTGGCACAGGCTGTCCAGAGAAGCTGTGGCTGCCTCATCCGCAAGTCCAGGTTGGATGGGACCCTGAGCAGCCTGGGATAGTGAATGGCATCCCTGCCCATGGCAGGGGGGTGGAACGAAATGTGTTTTAAGGTCTCTCTCAACCCAAACCATTCTGATTCTGTGGGATGGAGTGCAGAGGGATTTGTGGAGCTTCCTTCTGGGCTGCCAGGGCTGCTCTTTCTTTGGCACTGGCTGCAAACCAAAGAACACTTGGTTTGGGCAATGCTGGCTGGAGCTGGTGAGGCTGCTGGCTCAGGAGGGGCAGCCCCTCCTGCAGGTCTGCCCCAGTGACCAGTCTGGGATGGATCTGCCCCCCCTTTCCCAGTGCAAACTGGGAGTTGCTTGGCTGCAGCTGCTGAGGCCAAGGAAGAGGCTCAGCTGTCACTGCTTTGTGAGGAACTGAGAGCCCTGAGCTCAGCTCCAGCTCAGCTTCCCAAAGCCACGGAGATGCAGCCCATGAGGAAAGGGTGACACTGGTCCATGCTGGCAACACTCTTGGGCCTGCAGGTGCTGAAGGGAGATCATCACCTCTGGCTGCTCTGCCTTCAGGTGTTGGGTGAGAGTTTCTCTCTGTCCAGCAGGAAAAGGCCTCTGGCTTCCGTAAAGGGATTTAAATCCAGCCAGCACAGAGGTGTTGCTGAGGCTGCTCAGGGTTGAATCCTTCCCTCAAGCTGTGTCTGCAGGAAAACCTGCTCTTTACCACCTCTCTCTTTTGCATCTCCACCTGTCACCCTGAGATGTCACTTGGTGCTGTCTCGGTCAGCCCATGACAAGTTCTGCCAGCGAGGAGGAAAAACCAGGCAGTGGTGGGGGCTGAGCTGGCTGTGTCTCCATTCCCGACGATGCAAAACTGCTGCTCTCTCCCCAGCTGGCAAGGCGCTGACTGTAGCCACTTGTTCCCAGCTGCACAAAAATAACTGGAGACAAAATCGTTATCACTCAGATGAGCCTTATCAGCTCCTCTGATGTCTGCGGCCGCCTCCGCCTTGCGAGCGCTGCCTGCCCCGCCGGGTGTGTGTCTAATGACCGGCCGGGGCTGCTCCAGGTGACCTGAGCTGAGCATCCCGGCAGCCGCAGGACCCGAACAGAGCATCCCGAGGATGCGCCCGCGGCTCTCGCCTCGTTAGGCTGCGCAATTCCAGCGCCGGAGGAACAGCTGGAGGACACGGGGGGCTCACCATAAGCCACACTGAGGCGGAGAGCGCCGGGGGTGCACGGGGGAAGGCATGTCCGAGTGTTTTGGCTCCAAACCAGGTCACCTGGCGGAGCGGCTGCAGGTTTTATCCTCACTGTTCTCGTTCAGCCTGGCGGTGGCAGCAGCAGCGCTCGCATGGAGCCGAGCGCTCTGCTCCCACCTGCCAGTGTCACGCTCCTTTGGAAAGGTCCAAGGTGACCCGCTGGGCTCCGGCTCTGCGGGGAGGCTGACAGCACCAAGCTGAGGTTTGGGGTTCAGCAGCTGAGGCCATTCCCTCGGGATGGGGAGGCTGTTTGAGTGTTGGGATGGGGAGAGGAGCTGGGGGCCCTCTGAAGTTCCCATCCCTCTCCTGAGGAGCATGGCCACCCCCGTGCATGGTTGGACACGTGTCCAGGAGGAGCTTGAGGTGACCCTGACCTGGAGCACATCCGTGTGTGAGTGCCCTGGGCTGCTCCACAGGCAGGTCAGGTGTGGGAGGGGTCGTGCGGCTGTGTCTGACCCAGCTTTGTGCCCCCCACGGTGATAAATGCGTGTCAGGGGTTCATCACCTCCAGGAGCAGCTCCACCTCTCCCTGTGACTCCGTGTGGGGTGCGGGATAACCTGCTCAGGGCATGGCTGCCATTCGCGGTCAGCAGCGCTGAGCTGCTCCTTGCTCTCTCCCATGAGCTCATCCCTGGAGTGATGATTCAACACTCGCCTCTTTCCCTTCTGGCGGTGTCTTTAATAAGCCAGGAGTGACGGGGCCACCCCCCACCCTCCACAAGTGCTGGAGAAACAGAACCAACAGATGCTAAAATTAGGCACAGCTGTTTGCAGCGTTTTGTCCTCCCGATCACAGAGTCTGACACTGTCTGTGCTTATTCCTCATCTTGTCCAGACACTGAAAAGGTTTAAGATATCAAAGCTTGGAGTGGCTGTAAATTAACTCCTTCTGTCTAAGCTGAAGCTTGACTTAGTGATGGTAGATTTCTTGTGATTGCCTTTATTTGCCCTTATAATAATGGGAATTGCCAGGTAACAAGACAGAGGTCTCTCTCTGTGCCTGGGAGACAGCACTGCTGATCTGCCCTGCTCAGGAGCTTCTCACCAGAAACCAAGGGGAACATCTTCAGTCCTGCTGTCCCTCAGCCTTTCTGTACCTGAACCCTGTTCTGAGTGCAGCTTGGACAGCCTCTGCAGCCCTGCTCAGTCTCTGCATGCCTAAAGTTGTCCCGGTCCAGCCCCACATCCTGGCCACGGTGATTCCAGTCTCACGTCCTGGCCGTGGGGATCTGCTCTTGCTTTGGTGAGGTGGAAGCTTTTCTGGGCATTTTTGCTCTGTGTTCATGGTTTGGGTGTTGGGTGAGTGTCACCCCCCGTGGCTGCTCTGCCCTTCCCTGCCGGGTGTGTTTGGCCTGGCAGTGGCTGTAGGGATGTCTTTGAGCGGTGATGGCTTCTCTGTCACCTGCCACCCCTTGGAAAAGCTCCGTTCCCCTCCACTGGGGTGGCAGAGCAGGGGTTTGGCAGCACCAAAGGGGAGCTGTAACACTCTAGAAAGGGCAGCAGGAGGAATTTCGTGGCAGAGCAGAATTGCCTTTCACTGTCAAGCCCGGAGCAGTGTAAACGTCCCTCATGACAGATCTGCGCTGATGGCAGCAGCACAGCTCTCGGGCTGGCTGTGGCGGGGTCTGCATGGGGTTGTGAGTCTGAGGGGTCTTTTCTGTCTCTGTGTCTCTCTCCTGCGGCAGGAGCGCCTGCTGAAGATTCCTCTTGCTCCGGTCATGCTTAAAATGATAATGTTGGTTTAAGATAGACACTTGTGATAAACTGGGGAACACGACACCCTTTGAAATCTTCAAAGCTCTCTCTCATCAAATGGGCTGGCTGGGAAGGCAGCGGCCAGAGCATTCCAGGGCACTCGGATTGCCACGCTTCCGTGCTGACCTGCTCCTGAGGATGCTGTGCTTTGAAGGAGCTGCCCCCTCCCACCCTCCTCCCCTCCTGCAACAAGGTGCTGTCTGCTACACTTGTGCAGCCTCCTGTGCGCTCCCTGTGATCTCCCCAAAATGCCTCTTCTCACTCTTTCTGTGACAGACGCAAACGAAGTAGGGAAGTGCTAACCAGGGAAGGCTGCTTTTCCCTGGGGAGGAGTAGGGATGGTGGGGAGGAGAGGGGGGACGAGTGAAACATCTCAAGGAAAAGGACCACATGCAGCTGCCAAGGGGTTGATGTCCCTTGACGATGTCTTTGCAGGGGTGGCTGTAGCAAACCTTTCATCCGGCACAGTGAATTTTTCCTGCATCAGGGAGGTTTCTCCCCGTGGTTTGGCTTTCTCCCAAGCATAGACAGAAATCTGTGTAGTGCTCTTAACCCCTGCAAGTTTCTGCTGACTCGAGCAGATTGGAGTTGTTTTCCCAGTGGGAGAATCTTGTTCAAAATCAGGAGGAAAAGTCGAACTTTTGAAACTTGTGGAGCAGGAAACATCCTGGAGTTTGGGATTGGATATTTGGAAGTAGACTTGGCAAAACACCATGTTTTGATAGCTGAAATTTTAACATGGAGTTTAGGAAGGGTTTTTTGAACAAAGGATGGGGATTATCACTGTGGTGGATGAAGGGAAGCTGTTGTAAAAAACATTTGACTGCTGATTGCTGGTTCTTCTCTGGGGCTTAGAAATTGGTTTCAGGTCTCTTCTTGCCTTTGGCCTGGCCATTGTGGTGGCTCTCTGAACATGCCAATTTGTCACAGGATATTGAATTCTAAACCAGTGTTAATCTGATCTGTGTGTCTGTAAAGCATCTTGTGTTGGGTTTGATAAAATTAGGTTTCATTGTCTAACACAGTTTATTTCTCTTGGTCTGGTTGCGTGCTTTTATTGCCTGTTCTGCTGTCACCACGAGGCCATCATGTGCCAGCATCTGCCTCACTTGCTCGGCTCTGAAAGCACCTTAAAATCAGCTCCTAATTGTTGGAAGTATGGAAAGACTCTGAGGGTGCCAATGATATCAGTCTGGCACTGGTGCATTGAGCAGGTAAAGAAAGGACCTAAGAGGCAATTGAAGAGATTGATGGGCAGTAATGGGCATAATTGTAATTTTTGTCCTGTGTTTTTAATAAAGTGATTGACGACAGGCACAGCTGGAGCCCCCGTGCGGAGACCAAGAGATGCAGTTAAATTACAGAGGCTTCTTAACTTAATGAGGCCAGGTAATAAAAACGAGGCATAATGAGCAAGGTATAATAGTACTATTATGCTTAGAGTGCTCTCGCTGAGGGCTGAGCAGGCAACGCCTGGGAGTGCTTGGGATGATCTCACTGCAGGAAGGGCTTTTCCCTGGGGAAAGATGAGGGGTGGGAGACTTGGGAAGGATATTGGGTGATCCCACTGGGAGGAAGGGCTTTCCTCACTGAGGGAGGATGAGGAGTGGGAGACTTGTGATGGATATTGGCTGGCCAAGGGATGTGTTTGCTCAGGACTGAATGAGCAAGTGGAGCACCAGACATGATCCCCCCATGGTTTTGGTTGTATTTTTAAGGTTTGGGGCACCTCTTATTGCCCCAATTATTATTCTATTCTATTCTATTCTATTCTATTCTATTCTATTCTATTCTATTCTATTCTATTCTATTCTATTCTATTCTATTCTATTCTATTCTATTCTATTCTATTCTATTCTATCCCATCCCATCCCATCCCATCCCATCCCATCCCATCCCATCCCATCCTATCCTATCCTATCCTATCCTATCCTATCCTATCCTATCCTATCCTATCCATTATTATATCTCCAGGTTTTATTCACTTTATGTAACCTTGGGGGAGTCCGTGTGACCCTTGCTGCTGCACAGATGATGTTGGGTCAGATTTTGTGACCCAAATGGGTATTCAACAGCCTGGGGGGAGGATGTGCAGGGAATAGGTGGATGGGCTCGGGGAGGTTGGCCAGGGCTGCAGCAAGCTCATGTCACACCTTGGTTTGGAGCCTTGGCAGGGAGGCTGCAGCAGCTGGATTGGGACCTTTGTGGGGGTGGAGGTGGGAAGAGGATTAGTGTCTGCAGAGCAGTTGGGTGTCTGCCGCTGCTAAATGTGGTTAAACTTGAGCGACTTCTAATCTAATAATGAAAGGAAGAGAAATAAGTGTTCTCAGTGATGCATGCCCCTCACGGTAAGTACTAATTGAAAACAGATATTTACTTTAAAATGAAAATGTAATACGATAATGGTGGGTTGAGAATTTCGCACACGTAGGAGGGAGAGATGAACATGCACAGCCTCCCATCTGCTGTGCCCGGGCTTGGTGTGTCCCTGGGAGCAAGATCTCCCACACCACGGAGCTGCTGGGCCTGGGAGCCTAGACAAAGGGCCTGGGGCTTGTGCTGGAGCAGAGCTCAGCCTTACTCAGCTGAAATCAGCTGCATTGGGGGTGTCTTGAGCTGACCTTGGTCTGCAGAGGACCTTCCAAGCTGGCCTTCTGTCTTTTCTCCCACACCTTGCAGAGCTTTCCCAGCGAAATCTCCATGGGAAGGAGAGGTGGGGTGGACTGGGGAAGCGTCACCTCCCTTGTCACTGAGATGGAGGCAGTGGTGGTGACCCTCTTCCCGATGGTCTCTGCAGCACGAGACCCCGCTCGATGCCCTGAGCTGGCTGTCCTGACCCATTGCCCTGCCTTGGCAGCTGGACCTGGCTCATGCTGCCTTTTGGGGGCTGCTGGAGGAGCACTGGGGACACCTTTGCTCCCTCAGGCTGATCTGAGCAGGTGCTGATCCCTCGGGGAGACCCTCAGCTGTGAGTGCTGAGACTGCAGCACCTCTTGGTGTCTGTCTGCCCACACTCCCCTCCTGTCCCCTGAGCCAGTTTCAAACCAGCCATTGCTCCAGAGCTGGAGCCAGGATGTTTTTCCAAGTGTTTGTAGCAAAGCTCAGTGCAGCGTGACTGGTGGCCATTAAAGGATCCTCCCCAACAAGAGCCCCCCCAGCGCTGGAATCTTCTGAGGGAAGTAGCCTGGCCCTAATCCCTTTGTGCAGAGTTCCTGCTTGTTTCTTCCTATGGGTGCATTTGTATAATTTGCATTCTGCACTCTGATCGTATGCATAGAATTCAAATTGAAATGGGGGCTTGAATACATTTGCATGCTAATGAGGCAGTGGCTTTATTTATTTATTTGGAGCCCTCTCGAGCAGGCAGCATGTGCTGGGGAGCAGCTCGTGCAGCTCTGCTGGTGCCAGAGCTCTGTGACAGCACGAGGACCCTCAGCTTTTGTCCCAAGACCCACTTGCCCCCTGGCCATAGGCAGGTGAGGCTGGTGGGCTCTGCTCCAGCTCAGCCCTTCTCAGCCTGTGTGCATATCAACAGTTTCAGCCCCCTTAACTACTGAGAGATACCTCGTGAGGTCAGACTGGTGCTAACTGGGTGTGGGTGGAGACATTTCTGTGTGAGAGTTGGGCACAGCCAGCACGAGCCCCTTGATGGTGACTGCAGAGCTCCCTGGGCAGAATGACCGAGCGTGTCCCCTTCTCTCCTTGGCTTTGGGGCACTGCTCAGGGCGCTGGCCACAGCTCCCTGCATTCCTATCCCTTCTCTCCATCATCTCCATATTCCTGGTGTCCTTGGCAGCTGCCCTCGGGATGTTGCTGGGCTGTGCTGCCCCTCCATCCCGAGCTGCCGGGCCCAGCTTCCCTTGCTGCTGCCCTGCTCCTTCAGCAGGAGCCTCTCAGCCTCTCCAAAGCAACAGCAAGGAAGGTTTGGAAGTGTTCACAAGGAGAACCCAAGGGCTTGTCTTGGTTCCTTCTCTCGGTTCCTTCTCTCAGTTTCTTCTCTCGGTTCCTTCTCTCAGTTCCTTCCCTCAGTTCCCAAAACTCCACACCATTCCTGGGGAGGAGAAGGACACTGAATCCCAGGAGCTTCACGGAATTGCAGCAGCGAGTCCCTTTGCTGTCCCTCGGTGCCCCAGCAGACACCCCCGGACACAGCTCCGTGCTCAGCCTTTCCATGCCAGCTCTCCCTCCCAGATGGCTCCTGCTGCAGCTGAGTTCTTGCTGGCACAGGGAACACCGGCCAAGCCAGGGCTCCTGAAATGGCAGCAGGAATTGGGTCACATTGTGCTGCCCCAGGAGAGGGAGTTTCTCTCAGAGCAGTCTGGCTTCCAGTTATTATTTTACAGAGGATGTTAGAGGTTGATAAGGGAGCTGTTCTGACTGCCAGTGGGGCTTATTTGGGGTTTATTGTGTGCTCCAGTTTGTATTTTAATATAGTCAAAGGTGACTTACAACTTTAATATTAATTTTAAAACTGATTGCTCGAGTTGTTTTTTTATCTATGTTAAACCAGATTAATCTCAGCCTTCCTTGATCCTGTTGGTAGCTTTTCTCTCCCCGGCTGGAGCCACACGTGGTCTGTGTTGCACCAACAAAAGCTGAGGAGGAAGATGTTTTTGTGGCGATAAATAATTGTCACGGGGCTGCTTTTCTTCCAGAGAAATCTCGGCTCTACGAGCTCGACAATGGCATCAGTGGGAGCTCTTGCTTTTGTCCAAGGCTCTCCGCCTGAGCGTGCGGAGCAGGGCTTTGCTGAACAACACCTGGCTTTGTGCTTCCCATAGAAACCTCCTCCTCGCTGTTGTGTCTCTCCCTGGTTTTCCAAGCTCTCCAGAATCCATCTCCTCCTGCGCCGCTTTGTGCCGCCGGCATTACAATTCCTCGCACGCTCGCTCTGTTGCTCGCAGGATGTTTTGTGCCCGAGGTGACAATATTTGGTTGGGCTGGGAGAGTGGCCTTGGGGCTGAGGGGTGTGTGGAGCTGCAGTTGGATCCTGGTCCTGCTTCTGGCTCCATGAGCACCCTTGGGCAAGGCTGGAGGGGCCAACAGCAGCCACAGCTTGGTGATGTTCTGCCTCTGGGCGCCTAATTCTTGGTGTTTTGGGCATTTGCCTGATACTTTGAGTAAATGTCACGCCTTTCAAGGTGGCCGCTTGGGTATGCAAAAGTGAGGTGCTCTCGGTGAAATGCAGCATTCAGCTGGGCTGCCCAAAGCAGAGGCAGTCCCTCTTTTCTAGGTAATCCCAGAATGGTTTGATTTGGAAGGCACCTTAGCCAGTCCCACCCCCTGCCAGGGGCAGGGACACCTTCCACTGTCCCAGGCTGCTCCAAGCCCTGTCCAATCCAGCCTTGAACACTTCCAGAAATGGGGCATCCCAAATGATGTGGTTTAAGCAAATCCCTTTGACTTGACCGTTGGATTTGATGACCTTGAAGACCTTTCCAGCCTTAATGATTCCATGATTCTGTGACATCTCCAGGACACTCAGTGACCAGTTGTGCTGCTATAGATGCTCTGGTTGGTGCTGCCAGTCTGTGGAGCACTGGTTGAGCTTTGTAGTTGAAAGAAAAAGATCAGAGTCATGGCCCTGGACGCCTGTGGTCATAAACCTTCATGTCCTGAGCATCAGCCAGGCTAACCTGGTACCAGTGCAAACAGTGAAATTACCCCAAATATTGAGTTTACAGTGTTCCCTTTACCGCAGGGAATGATTGCTGGAATCAAACGCTCTGCAACCAGCCTGTAGTTTTCTCCTGGTTTGTGTGTGCGAAAGCACTTCACTGATGGTCCATGTTCTCCAAAATACCTCCCAAATGCTGCCTGTAGCTGCTCTCCTGCCAGCCTTACAAAAAACTGCTTCTCAGAGCTTGTTATTCCATGCACAGTGCTGTAAATAAACATTCTGGACTGGTGGGCTGGAATTTGAATGAGCCGTGTGGATCCGACAGTGGCAGGTGGGGGGGAACTGAGGCACGGGAGGCTCATGTGACATCCATGAGAGTTGGTATCACAACCTGGCAGGAAAAAAAGGAGGATTTGTTCGGTAGAGCTGCCCCTGGCCTGTCTGTTCTCCACACGGTGTTTCAGCCTGAGGTGGGGAACCACCAGGTATTGGCTCAGGAGCCAAATGAGATAAGACAGTGATAAGACTGAAGAGCCACTAAAGGCAAGACTTGACTCTGTGCAAGTGAATGCCGAGCAGCAGCCACATAAATCCCATTTGTTTTACATTTCAGAGCTTAATGAGACAGAAATCGCATGGCAATTGTCACATGTGAAGGCAGAGATTGCCGGTTTGCATTTAACTAAAGCAAGCACCGTATGCGGCACCGCGGCTCGGCGGAGCCGGGATCCTCACTCCTGCTTCCATGGGGAGTGCTCCTGCAAACTGCTGTGGCCCTGGAGCTCAGCACCAATCCTGACTGGAAATAACCCCCCTGACACCACACCACGTTGTCCTGGAGGTCCCCAGCCTTCTCCAAAATACTCAAACATCATGTTCTTTCTGTAGAGAATGGTTTGGGTTGGAAGGGTAATCAAGTCCAGGAGCCGAAATTTTCATGATTTCACCAGGATGTGGGTATTGAAAACCTTCTTTTGGAATGATCTGTAGGAAGTTTAATAAGACTGAGGGAAGGTGTTGTAACCCCCAGGATCAGTCCAGGCTGGGGATGAAAGGATGGAGAGCAGCCCTGGGAGAAGCCCTTGGGGAGCTGTGGGTGAGAGCTGGACAGGCCCTGGCCCAGAGCCCTCCCTGTGCTGGGCTGAGCCCCCAGCGTGGGCAGCAGGGGAGGGGGGATTCTGCCCCTCTGCCCCCTCAGGGGACACCCCACCTGCAGAGCTGCCTCCAGCTCGGGGGGCCCAGCCCAGGAAGGACCTGGAGCTGCTGGAGAGAGTCCAGAGAGGCCATGGAGATGCTCCAAGGGCTGGAGCCCCTCTGCTCTGGAGCCAGGCTGGGAGAGCTGGGGGTGCTCACCTGGAGAGGAGAAGCTTTGGGGTGACCTCATTGTGGCCCTCCAGGAGCTGAAGGGAGTTGACAAGAAAGATGGAGAGAGATTGTTAACAAGGGCCTGAAGTGACAGGACAGGGGAAAATGGCCTTAAGCTGAAGGAGGTAGATTGAGATAGATTGGGAAGGAATTGTTCCCTGTGAGGGTGGGCAGGCCCTGGCACAGGTGCCCAGAGAAGCTGTGGCTGCCCCTGGATCCCTGGCAGTGTCCAAGGCCAGGCTGGACAGGGCTTGGAGCAGCCTGGGATAGTGGAAGTTGTCCCTGCCCATGGCAGGGGTGGAACTGGATGGGCTTTAAGGTCCTTTCCAACTCAAACCATCCCAGGATTGTGTGTCTCTTGCTCTCCAAGGGGTGGACACCCTTCTGGGAATCATTGCCAAGCTGTATTAACCATGAAGCTTTTCCCGGTTTGTCAGTGCAGACCTGTAGCTCTTTCAGATGAGTTGAACAATAGAAGGATATTAGTGCCAAAAATGCATTAACTCGGGTAACTTCCTTCATCTCTGCTAATTTGTGCCTTCACTTTCCAGATAATGTTCATAAATTGCTAAAGCAGTATTTTAATATTAACATAAGCTGCAGTCTCTGTGACAACTGGTACAGAATGGGTTGTTTGGAGCTCTGAAATTGATTTTTTTTTTGCCCTTGTCTCTCTGAACAGAAAAACTGAAGAGAAAATGCTATATTGGGTTAACTAAAAACAAGACCAAAAATATTTGTTTCAGGTCAAATAAAACATTTCATTTGATACGATACGTTCTTTGTTCAGACTTTAAAAACCTTTTCTTGAAGTAAATTAACTTCAGAGATGTCTTGGAGGGAAAAAATATCTAAATGTTTCCTGTAGAGGAGAAAATGTCTATATAAACCACTTTCATTTTTGACACCCACTCCTCCCCTTTCAGGCCGAATGGGTTTGATGGGAGTTCATGAATAGCTTTGCTTGACCCACATCTGTGTTGGAATTATTGTGCCAAAGATGCAGGGGGAAGAGTTAATGACTCATTTTTTAATGGGTATCTCGGTAGGTGAGAGAAGGACCGAAATTATCCATTTGAAGGAATAATAGGACCCTGGTTAGATGACTAAATCCTGCTTTTAATCATCCTGGGGGCGGTGAAGAGGGGGAATTGGGGGTTGGCTCATCCTCATTAGGTAAGTTGGGGGTGAACAGTATTTTGCAGCTGGCCTAGAGCTTTGGGAGGGTTAGGCTGGATTTTGGGAAAAAGCTCTTTTCCCCCGAGGGTGCTTAGGCACTGAACAGGGAATGGGCACAGCCTGAGGCTGCCCAGAGCTCCAGGAGCATTTGGACAACTCAGGGATGCCCAGGGTGGGGTTGCTGGGGCAGGAGTTGGCCTGGATGATCCTGGTGGGTCCCTCCCAGGAGAGGGAACCAAACCCAGCTGAAATCCCTGGCGTTGGACCCGAGACTCGTGTGGTCCTTCCTCATCCCGATGGGCTCCGTGAGGGTGCGATTGGTGCCGTGCCGGGTTCCCAAATCCCAAATCCCTGCTCTCCACTGGGTTTCACCATCACTTCCTCCAAAGTGTGAAGTGCCTCCTGGTGACTCCTCACCAGGGTAGAGACCTCGTCAGCATCTCAGACTCTCCCCTTCTCAACATCCCAACTCCTCTGTTGTGAAGCACTTGGAGAAAATCCTGCTGGGATCTGCTGCCTGTTGCTGTGGTGTCTTAAATGTGAAGTGGCCAAAGGTTTGATTGGGATATAATTTGAGCAGGATCTCTGTAGTGGTCCAGGTCTTCTGCTGAACAAGTGCTGTTTTTCTGGGCACATCCATTTGGATACATCTCCTCCAAGTTTGCACGTGGAGCGCTGGGAAGGCTGCGATCTGTTTTAGTGCAGTAATTGAGCAATCGCATTGTTCTGGACATAGCAACTAATGATTTTTTTCTGTATGATAATGCATCTTCATTACTCTGGGGAAATCATTTGCTCCTGTGAAGACAGGCCTCTCATTCCTGGGTTAAGGGGGAAGAGACTAATGGCTTAATTAAAAGGTTGGAGAGAAAAATCTGTCTTAACCCTTTTTTCGTGCATTTGAAGCGTGCTGTGGGTAGGGAGATGCACAGGAAGGCGGGCACAGCCTTCACCTCAGGGAGGGTTTGGGACCGGTCCATCAAGCCCGGGACACGAATTCCAGGTGTTCCATCCATCACCTGTGTCTCCCACAAGCCATCTGCCCCCTGGAACAGGCCAGCGAGGGCCTGAGCCACCTTCATTCGCGGCCAGCACGGAGATTTATTCTGTGCGAAAGGGGAGCGTTATTTAAATCTGCACATTTTGCAGGATGTGAGAGCAGCTCCCCGTAATCTACAGCCCTCGTGTCCGCTGGGAACGCTCCATTAGCATCTTTCATTCGTGGAGTTGGATGCTTTGCAGCTCCTTTTAGCGGTGATAATCCAGCAAAGGCCCTGTGTTGTTCGCACTGCAATATTTATGGAGCCAGCCTTCCTTTGAATTTCCATGCTGGCTTTGGCCAAAGGCAGAGATAGAACACAAACAGTGGCTTTAGTAGCACAGTAGTTCAGGCTTTTCCCTTGCTGGGATGCAGGGCTTTCCAGAGGTCTGTTTGGAGCTGATTTGGGATCCTTTTGGGACAGGAATTGGAAGGGTTGAGTGTGTCTGACAGCCATTGTGCTCTCCCAGCCTGGATCCCAAGGAGAAAAGTGGTGCAAAACACTTTCCTGGAGACAGGTGAATGACTTTAAGCAGAGGCAACAGGACCAGTGGGTGAACTGATGGGAATTTGAGGGTGAGGGGGACCTGCATCCTTCTCTCCAAGCCTTTGAACAGAGGAGGGGCAGTGCAAGGCATCTCTTTGTGTATCCCAGAATCATCAAGGTTGGAAGAGACCTTCACGATCACCTAATCCAACCACCACCCCAGCACCGCCATCATCACCCCCAACCCGTGTTCCCAAGGGCCACATCCAGAACACTTCCAGACATGGTGACTTCAGCTCCCTGGGCAGCTTCCTCCAACACCCAATGAGGAAAGGCACCCTGCGAGTGAGCAGTGCTCTCCTTTTGGCTGTTTTGGGTGAGCCCTTCTCAGGTGGCTCACACCTCTGAATGGTTCCATGTTGGGATGTGGATGCCAGCAGTTTCCTTATCCGAGAGGTCAGATGGAGCCTGTGGTCAGGTCCCATGGAGCTGGACTTCCCGTGTGTGTTCTCATGGCTGCTGCACATGGTCCTTTTCCCTTTCCTTTTCCCTTTCCTTTTCCCTTTCCTTTTCCCTTTCTCTTTCCCTGCTCTGCCTGCAGTACCTCCCTCCCTCTCCCAAACTGGAGCCCTCCTCCCTGTGCCAGGGAGGGAGCAGGGGGAGCCCCACGGTGCTGCTGGCGTTGGTGCTTTGGCTCATCTGGGTGCCCGAGTTGGCACGGGAGGAGCGGAGCCCCCGCCACGCACGTGCCTCTCTCTGCAGCTCCGATCCCCCAGCTCCTCTCTCTTCATTTGACACAATTAAATATTAAAGCCAGTAAACACTTTAGTTCGTCTGCACAGCACTGTCTGCCCAATTATCCTCCTGCAGGGCTGTCAGACTCTGCCAGTTGCTTCCCTAGGTGCTGGCAGCCTTTAGCCTCCACGCCAGCATCGCTCCGAGGAAAACCCTGCTCTCCAAACCTCCCTTCCCACCTCTCTCTGCAGCTCCTCATGCCTTGGGGTTACCTCAGATATCCCAAGGCAGTAATGGTCTGTCTGAGTCTTTTCAAAGGGCCAGAAGGAGCTGTTTGTTCTCCTAAAGCTGTTCTGCAGGTATTGACAGGGGAATAAAGGGGGAGTTCAGGCGATGGCTGCTTAGAAACCTGTGAGTGGAGGGCAGAGCTGTTGTTGTCTGTGAAGTGCAGAACAGGTTCCTCATCCCCTGGAGCTGCAGGACAGTGCATCTCCACTTTGTGGGGGTCTGCAGCACCCCAGAAATCCCTGCTGCCTCCCCGAAGCACTGTGTGTGGCTGATGGTGAGATTTTGCCGCTTCCAAAATAATGGAGTTAAGGCTTTATCTTCTCCCCATCAGAATTGTGGTGTGGAGTCTCTCCTCAGCCCCCGCCCCAATACTGAGGGTTCCCTTCTGGCAGCTTAAAAACCCTTTTTTGTATTTTTATGCAGCCAATGAGGTCTTACTGACAAGTGAAGGAAAATTGCTGCAGCTCTCCCAGCCTCAGTCAAGCAGAGCTGGTTTGGGAGGTTTTTGTTGCTGTTGTGTTCTTGCCTTTCAGGGCCTTGACATTCAGTGGAGTCCATTTCCAAGAGGGATGGGACAGCAGGATTTTACTGTGGTTTCAAAAGACATTTTAAGTGCTTGAACTGCTGCCATCCCTGAATTACGTGCCTGAATCTGGCCTTGACTGTGCAGGTTGAATTTCTTGCTCTGATTTTCAAGGCAGTCGGCATTAGCAGCTTGTCCTCTGCCAGACAGATCGCTGGGAGCAGCTAATGGGGTTTCTCTTTTCATTCTCTCAGCAGTGATGTGCATTCCCAGACCTTGGCACCTGAGCTGGTCACTGGGAATACCAACAGATACCATGAGGAGCCTCTGACCTGCTCCTGGGCTGAGAAAATCAGCGTATGCAGAGTTTTGCCCCAGCGCAAAATTCAGATTGAAATTTTTCCTGGTCTCCATTAAAAGTTATTACCCACTGGGATTGCTATTGACCAGGCTCCCTCGCCAGTCTGTATTTCCTTCCTGGATCAATAATCTCGGTATTGATTTCGAAATAAGTTGGTATCTTGGAAGTACAGCGATGCTGGCTCCAGGCAGCTCGGGCTCTGCTGCTCGGGGAGATCCCCACTGCAGCTTTCCAGGTTTTATCTGTGGGCAGCCACTTCCACAGGCAGCAGCAGGATTTGGTGTCCGTACCTCAAACCCACCTCTCCCTCCAGAGATGGGGCTTCAGCGGACGAGAACGGGCTGGATTTGTTGTCTCAGAGGTGAAGGACTCCTGTCCTGTGGTGTGATCCCAGCTCTGCATGGCCCCAGCTCCCAGGGCTGTGGCTCTCCCTCCTTCCTTCGGGATGGCTCCCAGCCCTCCACGGTCAGAGGGTGCTGGGGGTGACCTGCAGGGACAGGGAAGGAAAACTGCTCCTTCAATCTTCCATAAATCTTCCATGGCATGTTACAGCTCCCCAGGGGGAGGCTTTTGGAAACCTGAGATCTCAGTGCCACCTTCTTCTGAGTCTTTCTCTAATACTCCTCTGCCTGGAGCCATCCTTGGCTATTTCCTTTTCCCCCCCAGAGTCTTGCAGGGCAGAAGCTGCTCCTCTCCGCGGAGCTGTCCTCAGCTGCCTCTGGTTTTCAGAGCTGTTGAATTGCCCAGCAGCCCCTTTGCACACTTTGTCCCCCAGCCCAAGGAGACCGCCTGGAACTCCAGTTAATAAAGCACAAACCTCTCCAGGCTCCATGAACTCATCCCTGTGATGGCTTTTGTCCTGTGTGAGGTGTTTCATAAGAAGCTTTGCTATTCTGTACCACACCAGATCCTGCAGGCTTAGCTGGCTTAGGAGCAGCTGAGGCACCAGGCAGGATCCCTTCTGAAATCTGTGGGGAGTAATGAACCACAGATGACTCTGTTTTCTGAATCGATGCGGAGCTGCTGTTTCTAGAAAGCTGCCAAGCACACAAGTGTGAGGTTAGCGATGGAAAAGCACTTCTGTGGGGAAGCTGGGAAAGCTGTTGGTACTGTCAAATGTCTCTGCTTTCCACCCAAGAGGCTTCTGTAATTCTGTCTTGGGAAGTGTCTGTTCCTGTTCTCTCCCTTGTTTCTTCCAGGTCCTGGGAGGTTTAGTGCAGTTCACGCTCGCAGAGCACTTGGGTAAAGCATTCTTGAGAAGTGCAAAATATTTATTAGTATTTGCATAGCAGCCCCTGACCTGCTGTGAAGAAGCAGCCCTTCAGCTCTTCTGAGTAAATATACCTTCATTAAATAAAACTCTGCCTGCACTGCACCGCACCGCTCTGTCTCACCTTCATCTGCTTTTTCATGTGTAAAAAGTCTTAGGAGTATTTGACTTTAATGAATTTCGAGCATGCAAAGTGCCTGCGTGGCCCAACAGTGCAGCATTTGACCCCGGTGACAGGAATGAACAGCATCCAGGAGGCTGCTGAGGAATCATTTCCTTAAGGAGTACCTGGGCAGCCAGTTTGGATGTTGCCTTTTGGCTGCAGACCTGCAGAAGTGCAGGTTTTGGGGGTGCAGGGGTGGTTTCCAGCTCGGTTTACTGGGAAGGAGTGTGGATTGGGGCTGAGCAGGGCTCCTTGTGCTGCTCCTGGGGCATCACACCCACCCTTCAAACCTCCTTTAGCGCTGCCGCTGCAAAGCTGCCGGCATTGCAAATGGGATGCCAAGGCTTTAGATGCTCTCGGTGGCCCATAAAATCTTCTTGAGCTTTACATGACGTTAAAGCTTGAAGAGGCACTATTTAAAGCAGAGTGTTTTCACAAGTGCTTGAGGTTGGCTTAATGCTGCTCTTGTTGCAGTTAAGCCCAGTTCAAACAAACTTCCTTCAGCACTGAGCACACTCTGGAAATATTCCCCTCTCCCCCACCCCCCGGAGGAAGGCAGGCAGATATTTGTATTAGAAGAGTCACTCTACAATTCAGAGGCTCCAGCCATTTCCAGGCTGACTGGAAATGGGGAGGACAGAAGGCACTGGCCATGATCCGCCAGCTTTCCAGCCTTGGCAGAAATGGTAAATCAGCTGCCAGGTAGTACTGGGTGCTAAGGGGGTATTTCTGCTTTATAATTCATTGAGCAGCTTACAGGTTCAGGTGGGAAGCTGCTTTCTCTTCAGCGTCTTTCCTAAAAAAAAGTTGCACAGCTCAACAGATTTCCTTGATAAATTCCTGATGTGTATCTTCATCCTTCCCTCGTGTCAGCTGACAAATGACTGTTTTGTCTGGCATTCCTTATTGACTTATTTGTTTTTAATACAATGCAGAGAGCAAAGAGCCCAGGCAGCACAAGCCTCGCGCTGGTAGCTTTGGGGGCTCATTTTTCATTTGGGAAATGAGGTGCTTTTTTTTGTGGTTCCTAATTTTCATTCAAGGCTTTGTTGCAGATTATAAAATACAATTTTCAGAGGAGAAGTCTACTTGTTTCCCTCACCAGGCACCCCTCGGTCCCCACTGCCACACTTTGGGCACTGACTGTGCACCTGTTTGTCTTTGCTTCCCTCTGTTCCAGTGTTTTATGTGAGAGCCAGACTGGGAGTGTGCTCATAGCTGTTGTACTTGGAGAGTCTTGTGGAGCTTCCCCAAACCCCAGGAATATGTGAGGGATAGAGAATAAACACCAGATGCTGCAGTGCCACTGAATAAAGCTGAAAAAGCATAATCCACCCATATGTGCCAGATTCATCCCATCTATGCTTTGTTCCCTAGGCAGCCTGTTGGTCTTAGAGAATCCTAAAATCCCAGACTGGTTTGGATTGGAAAGGACCTCAAAGCTCATCTCATTCCTGCCCTGGACAGAGACACCTTCCAGCAGCCCAGGTTGTTCCAAGTCCTGGGGGCTCTGCAGCAAGTTCTTGGTGCTGGGAAGGATTTATGCTGCTGCTGGCTTTCCCCTTAATCTGCCAGAGATGGTATTTGCCAAAATACTTGAGCTGAAGCTCAGCAGGCTTGCAATGGGATTAGAGCTCCTGAAGAGGCGAGGAGCTTCAAACGTGGGTGTTCCTGTCACCTCTGTCCTGGAGCTGCCAGGCTGGGGGACTGCTGGGGGAGTTTGGATCTGGGTCTGTTTTCGGTCTTTGGTGTCCGAGTGTCTTTCATACTGAAGACCCTTTAACACAAGAGCACTTCCTTTTCCTGCATGGAGCACAAGCCACCGCCATCATCTGCCACATCTCCCACCAGTTTACGACAGGTGAAGAAGAATTAAACACCAGGAGGATTATAAGCAGGCAAAATGTAATTACTTACGGAGGAATCTACTAGGATTCTGCCGAATATCCTGTCTTATAAGGACTTTTGGGGCTTCTTAGCTGTCTGGAAGCTTTGGGATCTGCTAAGACTGTGCTTTGAGAAAAGTAGCCTTAAGTCTGCAGCATTGTGGGGGAAAAGGTTGCTGGGCTGGAGGTGGCGTTGGGAACATTCTGGATTTGGGGATGAAGTCCAGACCCCCGTGTTTGGGGCAGTGTGAGTGGCTGTGGTGCAGCCTTTGGGGGGTCTCTACACTGGGGAAATGCTGCCAAGGTGAGGGGTGTGTGTGGCCTGCCCAACTCTAAACCAGTCTGGGGGTGTGGGTCTGACCCACCGCAGGACTGAGCACCTCCTGGGCTAAGGAGGAGTTGGGCTGTGCCTTTGTGTGTGGCTGGTGGCCATGCAGGCTCTGGTGGCCACAGTGCAGGGGTCCAGAACAGAAGTGCAAAGCAGGATCAGCCATTCTTGACAGAGAAACCCCCAAAAGTGCCTTTTCCACTCGTAACCAACTGTGGGAGAGGTGAGAGAAGAACCAAAGTGTGGTAGACCAGCTTTCTCCAAGGTCATCCTCCCCAGATGCCTCCTTCACCATCCAGTGGCCTTCCAGGACCTTCCCATGAGTTATGCCTGGTTGTGGATCATGTTGGGTTTCTGTCCCCCTCCCGCTGGAGCGACGCTCCCTCCCCCTGTCCCAGCACCATATGTCATTAAAATGCTCAGACATGTGGAAAGGGCCTTGACAGAGATGCAAGGAGACAGGGGAGACGCGGCCGAGCAGAGACTTTGTCAGATGGAATGATTCTGACATTAACGACGGTAACCCGGGGAGAAAGATCCAGCCACGGGAGGGGGAGCGGGCGGGGGACCTGGAGTGACAGGACACGAGGAGAGGCAGGGAAAACCGGAGCAATTTCCAGCTGCAAATGGAGTGGAAAGCAGCGGTGGGGTTGGAGGACTTGAGCATTGTCTTCATTGCAGTGCAGGGCAGTCCGTGACCCTGCCTTGCCATCAGTTTGGGCGTATTTAGGCCTGAGACCAACAGCAGAATTTTTTTTCCCCTTCCTCCACCCTTTGCCATGCCAGGAGCTTTTTTGGGAGCCTTTTCTCCCTGAGTGTCCTCCCACAACCTTGTGAGAAGGCTGTTAGTCAGTTCCAGCCTCCACCTGTGCCAGGTGAAGGTGGAAAAAGAACCCTGGGAGCATCTGGGGGGTGGAGAAAGGTGAGTCTGGTGTGTGCCCACTGCAGTGGGAGGCTGCAGGATTCCTTCTGCTTCCTGCTGTTTGCATGGAACCTCCCTAAAAACCCAAGGCAGTGCTGTTCTGCTGGTTGTTTATCATGTTTTGAAGGTATTTTTTCCCTGCAGAGAACACCTCTGAAATTGCTTTGTGATCCTGTAAAGAAAACAAATGAAAGGAAGCCTTCTCTGCTCCCATTGATGGGAGGAATCCAAGCATCCATGTAGGTGGCAAGCGTGGATGTACGGCCCTGGGTATTTGATATTCAGGGCAGGAGGCTGGTGGGGAAAACCCAGCAAAGAATTCCTTGTATCGTTAGTGCAAATATGCCTGTGGTTCTGCAAAATCAAACAAATGAAACACTTGGAGCTGGGAGGCGAGACAAAAAGCAATTCCCAAACTCCGTGCAACCTGCAACAAAAACACGTCTCCTGTTGTTTGAAGAGCCTGGGCTGGAGAGCGCTGGGAGGAATCCCATCTGCGGCGGGCAGGGAGCAAAGGAGCCGGCTCCAGGTAATGCGAGTCATTAGCGAGCCGGGGAACACAATTCCACTGGAGGGAACGCTCCTGCACAGCCCTCCTCGCCATCCCCATGCTGTGAGCTTGGGAGAAGGCTATTTTTATTTATTTAGGAACAGCTGGAGGCCAGGAGTCTCCAGCCAGGAAGGGCGAGTTCCAGCTGTGCCTCCGTGCCCAGTGTGGAGGCACTGGGAGGCTGCTCATCCTTTCAAAATTACCCACTTGGAGAACGCTCTGATGTCCTCTCAGGTGGCTGAATTACAGCATGGCTGAAGATGGGGCATTCCCACTGCTTCCCAAACGGTGCAGCAGTCTCCTGCCTTTATCTTCCCTGGTTTTTTCTGTGTTCCCTGAGGGATGTGATGATCTGCCTTTAGGTGTGAGGACAAATGTTTGCTCCTGGGCAGGTGCTGCTTTCAGAGAGGCTGGGCAAAGATGGATTATATGGTTTCCTCTGAGACCTGGACATGGAATCATGGAATATCCTGAGTGGGAAGGGACCCACAGGGATCACGGAGTCCAACCCCTGTCCCTGACAGACACCCCAACAATCCCACCCTGGGAGCACTGTCCGAACACTCCTGGAGCTCTGGCAGCCTTGGGGCCGTGCCCATTCCCTGAGGAGCCTGTTCCAACTTATGCTTACCAGAACTTTCTGTTCTCCCTGACTTCTGGCCTGCTGGCTGATTTCTGGGTGCATTTCTCCTCTCCCCAGCCTCCCAGCACAGCGGTGACTCCTTCCGTGAGTCTCTCCCCAGACAGGCTGTTGTTTCTTGTTGGTTTAGATTTCCTGAGATTCGCAAAAGCTGGCAGAGGAAGCAGGCAGATGGACCCAAGATGGCGAAAAGAGAAACTTTATTTACAGAAACTTCTTTATATATCCATTAATAATCTAGCAACTATTGGTCAGCAGGGAATCCACCTCCTAAAACCATTGGTCACAGCTATTCAACATCTAGTACCAAACACAGAGATTAAGAAAGTACAAAAATGCAGCTTATCTCTATTCTCCCTGAGAAAGAAGAGAAAGATTTCTAAAACAGTGCAACTACAGTTTCTCTCCAAGTGGCCTATCTAGAACAAACTTTGTACTCCTAAGTGCCAAGGGAAGCGTTCTTGGGGGAGACGAGCTCAATTTGTTTAACACTGTAATTCACTGTTAGAAATCTCTCTCTTTTGTCACAGACAGAGTCACTGGATGCGTCAGCCTTTGATCTCAGCGGCTGATCTTCTGCGTAGAAGAAATCTCAGTAACACTTTAAATTATGTGTCTGAGATACCCATTACCAACGTGTTGCGCTCAGATTTAGGGAGACTGTTGAGTAGTAGATAAATAGTACATGAGGCACCTTTTAAAATACTTTTATTATACCAGTATTTTTCTCCACGAGATGCTCTTTAAGAACTGGGAAACTGCATTTCCTCTCCTGCCATTTTAAAAAATGCTCCACAAGCCTGGGTTTATGGTACTCTGCCTAATTTGATCGATGTTGATAAATGGCATGTCTTATAACGAGTGGCTTTGGGGCTAAGTGTGCTTCGTGGTTGGATTTGAGTTTGCTTCTTGCTCTGCAATTAATTCCTTAGGTGACCTTGAGCATATTGCTTCAAAGCTGTCTCATTTTACTGTCTTATCTCCAAATGAAGTCCCTCCGTTTGGAGAGGGAAGCCTAAATGCAATCTCTGCTGGCAGCTGGGAGCTCACCTGGTTGTGTGCAGCGGGTTGCAGACCGGGGTTGCATTTCACCCTCCGGTGACACGTTGCGCTCTGTTGTGTTACACTGGAGTTAAATCCAGCATTTTGCTCTCATCTGTCAGGCTTCTGCACTAAGGAGATTCACCTTGTTGCTTTTACACAGCTTCAGGTCCCTCTGCTTCACTTAATGGGATTGTCTGTCCAGGAGACAGCTCGGGGAAAATTTAAAGATGTGCTTTCCGCCTCCTGTGTTCTCGCTGTTGCCTGCCTGGGAAAATCTGCCGGAGCAAATCTCACAGGGTGCACAGGGAGTGCTCAGGAACACGCACGGAGACTTTGAAATTTCCTCTGCAAGAGTCCACCCAAGTGCCAGCTGTGTCTTAAGCTCAAGCTTTAGGCTGAGGGGTTTGAGCTCCTCTGCTTTGTGTGCGTAAGTGGAAAAGAGGTGGGCCAGCAAGATTATGGACTCAGGGAATCACTCAGCATTATGGAGTAATAAAGTTGTTTGAGGTATTAAATGAGGAGCCCTGGAGCTGGGAGAGGCTGTGGCCAACTTGGCAAAGGCTCAGCATTCCAGCTGAGGAAGGGAAGGTTTAGGTTAGATGTAGGGAAGGAATCCTTTACCCTGTAAGGCTGGTAAGGCCCTGGCACAGGGTGCCCAGAGAGGTTGTGGATTCCTGATCCCTGGAATTCCGTGATCCTGATTCCAAGGCCAGGCTGGATGGGGCTTGAAGCAACCTGGGATAGTGCAAGGTGTCCCTGCCCATGGCAGGGGGATTGAACTGGAAGGGTTTTAATGTCCCTTTCAGGCCAAACCATTTGGGGGTTCTGTGAGTCTGTGAACTCAGAGCTGTTTCAGGACTTTGGTTTTGGGGGCAGCTCCCTCTCCCCTGTGCCCCAGACTTGGAGCTTTAGGGTCTGGCTCCCACCCAGGACCTGAGACACAAAGAGCAGCAGCCGATGCTGTGGAACAGCTGCTGCTCCTGAGGCCCTTCCGTCTGCATCCACATCTCCACCACCCACCCTTCCCCACGGTGGAGCTCATTTAATGACCACAGCAGCAAAAGGGACTGGGCTCCACTCCTTGACAAATCTGATGGTGTGACAAGAGAATGGCAGCATTTTCCAGAGCTAAAAGCCAGGAGCTGTTGCTAACACCATAATTTCCAAGCTGGTGTTCTCTTTTGAAATCCTGTGAATGGGATAGGAAGTGTCAAATTTGGAGCTTTTAGCTGCTTGACCTTCAGCTTTGATTTTTGAACAGGCTGTGCTCGCGTTCTGTTAGTGGCCAGCTGCAAAGGAGAGGGATTCAAGGTAGCATTGCCTGCACTATGATCCCTCCCAAATGGATTTCAGGTCCCAGTGATGTCGGCTGCTGTTGTTTCACAGGTGCTAAAGGCATCTCTTAGCAGATGGACTTCAGTACAATGAGGCGAATTTCTAAAGGAAGGTTGTTTTGTTAAATACAAACGTGTGCTCCAAGGTGTTGTATTTCTGATCAGAGGAAGGGTCTGTGCTTCTGGAGGCACAGACATGGAAAAAGGGATAAAAAGATTGTCCTCAGGTGGGCAATAGGAGCAAAGACACATTGATTGCTGGAGGCAGTGAGGGCTGGTTCCCACCCACTGGCCTGGGGCCTGTGCTTTTCCATCTTTGCCTCGTGGATGGAGCTTTCCCATTTGCAGCACGAGCACAGCAAAGCTTGTTTCCCTTTGAAGTGCTCCGAGAGCTTCAGGAAGGAAAAAAGCCCCGCAGTAGGTGCAAGAATCTCTTCCAGTGGATCATTATTTGGTGTGTCTGAAAATACTTCAAGGGGGGATGCAAAGCAGCGCTGGTTATGGGGCACACTGGGCGTACCTGTGGGCAGAACACCCGTGAGCAGGGCTGCTCTTCAAAGTTCATTATGGACTTATTGCTATTCCAGGCAGCTGGCACAGGGAGTGGCTGCTGGGGCTGGGGATGGATCCCAGACACTGAACTTTTTTCAGAGCAGCTGCTGTACTGTGACAAGAAGTGCTGCACAGTGCAGGTTAGCAGAGGTCCCTGCGAGGCTTCGTAATGAAACACAGAACCTTTCACCCTTAGCCAAAGCTTCTGTAAATTGCAAACGGGGATTAAACTGGGAGCAGGAGCTCAGAGCCTTGCTCCTCGTGGTGTGAGACACACGGGGAATTTTGCTCCAGCTGAATTGAAAAATCCACGGCTAAGAAAGCAAGTGTTATGGGCCGAGGGGGCAAGTGTAATGAAACCAAGTGTGACCTTGTTCCCCAGATTAAATCCAGAGCATTTGGTGTGCAGAGAACTCCCCGGCCACGGGTACTCCTTTATTCTTGTTAAATAAAGCAGTCATGCTGTATCTGGAAGAATTGCAGAGATGGAGTCCCTGGGAGGGGGGAGCACAGGGGGGAGGAGATCAAAACGGGTTTGTCAGTGCAAACCTCGCACCGAGCACAGCAAAGAGACAGGGAGAAGCAGATCACACGGGGAGAATGAGTCTGAGCCACAGCCAAGGTGTCAGAGCAGGTTTGTCGCTGCCAGAGCCAACTGGAAGTGAAAGCGTCACGGGGAACCAGAGGCAGATCGAGCCTGTCAGGGAGCTTTAGCTCATCTGAGGGCTGAGGACACTCCCAGCCCCGCTGGATTGGACAGGAGAGCAGGGACAGGCAGGTGCCCTGGATGCTGGAGGTGGTGGAGGTGCCCACTGAAGTGCCCACCTTGGGAGGGGCTGCTGCAGGTGACCAAGGGGACAGTGCGTGGCTGTGCCACCCACAGAGCCTGAGGGGCTGTTGTGGGAGTTCCCAAGGAGCACTCCAAAATAAATCTTGTCTTGAGCCCAGCAGGAGTTGAGGGAAGATTGGTGGCACATGAGGGAGTGGTGGCCCTCTCCAGATGGAGCTGGGGTGGCGGAGGGGCAGTGCTGTGCCCCACCACAGGGTTTGCCTTCCCCCCTGCTTCCACTTGCCTGCAAATTCCCTCTTAATATTCCTCCCAGCTCCTTTCCCCATGACAGCCAGGGGATGCTGCTGTGCTTTATTGCCACCACATTAATGAAAAGGCCATTGTAGCTGAGGCTCCTTTGGTGACTTGGAGATGGATTTCCTCTTAAGGCGAGTAAAATGAGCCATCCTCAGCCCGCGTGGAGATAAGGAATGGTGAAGGATGGTTGGGACTGGAGCATATTTTGCTAGGTGGAGGCCATTCTTTTGCCTGATGAGTTGTTTAAAATCCTGCAGATGGTCCCTTCCTGTCAGGCAGAGCTATGGATGGGGCAGGTGGGGCTTCTTGAGAGTCACTGAATCATTGAGTCATTGGAAGGAACCTTAAAGCTCATCTCATTCCACCCCTGCCATGGGTGGAAACTTCCCACTGTCCCAGGCTGCTCCAAGCCCTGTCCAGCCTGGCCTTGGACACTGCCAGGGATCCAGGGGCAGCCACAGCTTCTCTGGGCACCTCTGCCAGGGCCTGCCCACCCTCCCAGGGAACAATTCCTTCCCAATATCCCATCTAACCCTACCCTCTGGCACTGGGAAGCCATTCCCTGTGTCCTGTCCCTCCATTCCTCATCCCAAGTCCCTTTCCAGCTCTCCTGGAGCCCTTTAGGCTCTGGAAGAGGCTCCGAGGTCTTCATGGAGCCTTCTCCAGGACACTGAGGACGTCACTAAACCTGGATTTCAGTGCTGCAGCAGCTTTCTGAGCAGAGCTTGTGGCAGGTTTTCCTCTCTGGCTTTTCCAATGTGCATTTCTTGTCCCTTGGCTCTTCCAACATGTGCCTGAAGTGTCTCAGACCACTGAGCTCATAATGCTCGGTGGGGATCTCCAGGTGAGGCTTTGCAGGGAAGCAGAAAAGAAAGGGACGGTTGCTGTGAGCAGCACCACAATCCTTCCTGCCCTGTGATCCCACAGAGAGCAGCTCCCAGAGCTGCAGGGCAATGTGCTGAGGCTCAGGGAGGGGCAGTCCAGGGAGACTTTGGATAATTACACTGAGGTTTCAGTATAAGGTGGCACAGGTGCCCAGAGCAGCTGTGGCTGCCCCTGGATCCCTGGCAGTGTCCAAGGCCAGGCTGGACAGGGCTTGGAGCAACCTGGGACAGTGGGAGGTGTCCCTGCCCATGGATGAGCTTTGAGGTCCCTCCCAAGCCAAACCATTCCATGATTCTCTTGTAGTTTGGGATCACAGAGCGCTCAGATACAGAGACTGGAATTACTCAGAGTGGTGCTGAGTCCACCAGAGTTTGGCCTTCCTACTGAATTTGATGCATCTTGTTCATTTTTGCACATTCCTGCTGCAGAAAAGCTGGGTTTAAAAAATAAGGAGGGGGAAAGTTTCCTATCTGCTTTAAATTAAAATAAATCCAGAGCAGAGAAGGCCTTTTGTAAGGTCTGCTGAGTTAATGGATTCATAATGACTTTTAAAGCTTCACTTGGGTAAGAAATACTGTTCATTTCATAATTGCATATAAATATACTTTCTCATAATCCAGGACAGCATAGCAAAAGGAAATCTACTGGCTTAATTATAAATCTTTTTATTAGCTAGAACCCCGCTGGAATAAAAAAAGCACCACATATTGTTTTTATCTAGGAGGAAAAGCATGGGGAAAGGAGGGAGGGGGATGTCTTGGGAATGAGTTATGAGGAATTAAACAGGAAAGAAAACAACTGTGAGTGCTGGGGACTGTGGGGCAGCAGTGAAGGTACCGAGGGCCTCTGTGAGCACTTTTCCAATGAATCCGTGGGCACAGAGCATCCCCAGGCCAGGCTCCCCGGGAGCCTGGAGCCATCACAGCAGATCAATTCTATATCCAGTCAGTGGCTTTTCCAACATGTATTTTTCTATCTCTTTGACCTGCCGTGACCCGAGCTGAAGCAGATTTGTCTCTCCTTAGCTCCTCTCCACCTTGCTGGCGCAGGCAGATTTCTCTTTTGGAGCTGGATCCCGAGGGCTGGAGCAGGGAGCTGAGGTGGAGGGAGGGATCAGGGAGCTGTGCGGTGCTCTGTGCTCCTGGGGAGGACACAGAGTTCCCAGGGATGTGCTGTGGCTGGGAGGTGCCCACCCGTGCTGTGTTGGATGGACTGGCGGCAGGGGAATGCTGGGGATGGCTGGGACCAGTCCCTTCTCCAGGGAAAGGAATGAGGGAGTGTCTTTACAAACAAACTGCTGGTGAGATAAGGCCATACTGAGAGATAGAAGAAACAATGGGAATGATTTCCATAGGAATTCCAGTGACTGACTTGGGCAAGACTGTGTTAATAAATAACAGGAACAGAGACATTAGAAAAATAAGAAAAAGGGGGGAGTGTATTGAGAGTGTCTGTATTAGGAGAAATGTATATTACTTATGTCTGCATTAGGCATTCCGGGAAGTCTGTACCTCTTGTGTACCTCAGCCTATGGGGAAAGAGAGAGGGAACCTGCGGCCGGGAAATTAGGATAAAAAGAGGCTGTGTCCTCTAGCAATCTGAGAGACCCCACGGGAAATGGCCATGACCTCTCCCTTTATTCATGAATAAAGTTCCAGGACTCCTCTGTCTCCCTTTCGGACATAAACCTCTGGTGTTTGTGGATTCATTTTTCCTGACACCAGGAAGCAGTAGGGCTGAGTGCAGTTCTTTGGGAGCAGAGCTCTGGGATCACCCCAGCTCCTCACCCGCGGTTCCTGGAGCTGAAGGGTTGGGTTGGGCTGCTGTGCCCAGCCCAGCCCATCCATCACTCCCGGCTCCCCTTCCACGGGAACGCGGCACCCAAGTGTTGCTTTTAAAAACCAAAAGAAAACTAATTAAGCGCGTAAAGGTTGAGCAGCCCATTTGCACCTGATGGAGACAAATGAGGCTGCCTCGTGCCCAGGAAAGCTGGCACTGCTCTCCTGCTCCCAGGTGGCTGTTTCTGCAATTCTGGGCTGCTGCAAGCCCTGGCAGTGCCAGGCACCTGCTGCTTGCTCTGTCTGCAGAGCGGAGTGGCTGTGCTGGTCCAGCATCACCTGCTCGGGGAATGGGGTGGGAGTGCTCCCTGGGCATTGCAGAGCTGCTGAGGGAGCTGGGGGGCTCAGCCTGGAGGAAAGGAAGCTCAGGGGGACCTTCTCATTCTCCTCAACTCCCTGACAGGAGGGTGCAGCCAGGTGGGGTCAGGCTCTTCTCTGAACCAGCAACAGGATGACAGGACATCGCTCTAAAGTGCACCAGGGTGGGTCTGGGTTGGACACCAGGGGGAATTTCTTCATGGAAAGGGTGATGGGGCATTGGAATGGGCTGCCCAGGGAGGTGTTAAAGCAAAGCCTGGATGCGGCACTCAGTGCCACGGTCTGGTTGAGCTGGTGCTGGTGGTGGCTCACAGGTTGAATTTGATGATCTCAAAGGTCTTTTCCAGCCCCAGAGATTCTGTGGTCTCTGTGAATCCTCCTCACGGTGCCCTGACGCCCCACTGGGACACCTTTAATCTTCATAGCCAAAGCCAAGCCCAGGAGCCTCCTGCTGCTGCACTTCATCTCACTCCCTCCTGAATTTGGGTGCTGCTGTGCTCTGAGCTGTGGCTAAGATGAAATACAGCTGCAAAGTGGGAAATCAGAGGGACTGCAAGCAATTTTAGCTGAAAGGATATGTCAAATTCTCTATCTCTCTGGATACAACCCCATTCTTTGAGAGAATTTAAAGTACCAGCATGGCTGGGCAAATAATTTCCTTGTTTATTTTGCCTTGTGTGTTGAGAAATCTGATGTTAATTCATTCCTTTTTAGAGGAACCCAGGAATGTTTTATCCAAGCTAAATTGTCAGCAGTTTTGGCGAGATCTTCCCTGAGTCTTGTACGTACTGATGGAGGTGGGAGGGAAGGAAAGAGCCAGAGCCAAACCAGAGAACTGAAGAAAAGCAGAGCAGGACAGTAATATGCTTTTGGATTTCTTTTTCATGTTCTGAAAAGGAAATAGGGAGGAAAAAAAAATAATCTCTTCTCCCACCCTTCCCTCCAGACCATGGAATTAAATCTATAACCATTAGAGAAACATTTTGACCCAGACATCTTTTTTCTCTCCACTCCTTCTCTGCATTCAAAAGCCTCCAAAGTGTCAGCATGTTTCCATGCAGGCGAGATGTGCATTGCATCTAAACAACATCATGTCAGTGTGGTGGAGAAAATTCCCACTGAGGGCCCTGCAGGTCAAAGCAAGCTAATGTATGATGCCCTCCCTTGCACTACTGAGCGTGAGTTGTGCTGATAAGACTCAGTTCTCTCTGTCTATTAAATCTTCTCTCCTGTATAAGCAAGGCAGGCACGGAGTTATTTACTTATTTTTCTGGCCTTCCTTCCCCCTTAAATTGTCATCCTCGAGCAGGGGGGACCTGCTCAGCCACGGGATCTGGTGGAAGCCATCCTGGTCGGTTTTATTTTATTTTTATTCCATTTTTTCCCACTCTGTGACACTGGTAACTTGTGTCTGCTTGCTTTATGTGCTGCTGTGACTTAGCTCGAGGGCCTGTCCTCACGTAGCGCTGAGCAGTTCCTCCTGTCCCTGCTGTCACGGGTGTGAGGTGAGTGCTGGATCCCCCCCGGCTCCTTTGGAAAGTGGCTGTGGGAAGTGGCTGATGTTTCACCACTGTCTGAAGCTTTTGATGTGCAGGATTTTTTTGGAAGGGAGCCGCCTGGTTGGGAATTGTTCCTCTCTACCTCCGCCTTCTCCATTTTGCGTTTGCCCTGTGCTGCCAGGGCAATGAGTCGCTGTTTCTTGTGTTACTGCTGCTCAGAGCAGACATTTTGGTGCCCTTTCCCTATTTCCTGAGTCTTTTTTTATCCCAGCCTTGGGGGTACCTGGGCTAATGACGAATGCCCCCTCCATGGATTGCAGAGGAAAGCTCCAGCTCAGCCTGAGCCCGTTGCACAGGGCTGGCTCATTAACCACGGCTGCGCCAGCTCCTCAGCAAGGAGGGAGAGAGGTCAAACTCTGCAAGCTGCTAAAGTGGGGCTTTTTTAGGGAACTGTTGGAGCCTCTAAGAGGAGAGGCCTTGGGGACTCATTATGTGCTGCCGGTGCTGCAGGGAGCGAGCTGGCAGTGGATCTGTTGTTCCGTGTAAACAGGTACACAGGTCAGGCTCGGAGGGGCTCCTGTGCCTGCCGCAGGAGCTGAAGGATTGGTGGCCACGGGGAGCTTGCAGGCTTTTGGGTGGGAAAGGTTAAAAGCAGGAAAAGAGGACACTCTTCTGTATTGAGGACCTGCTGTTCCCCAGGCAAAGAGGGCGATGGCTGTGCAGGTGAGGAGCTTTGAGTGCTCTCACTGTGGGGATAAGGATGTGTCTTTAGGAGTGATGGAGAGAGCTTGTGCCATGGAGAAAGAGCAAAAGAAACAAGGGAAGACAGCCAGATAGACACCTTTAATCTTTTATATTAACTGAGTCTTTTTCCTGTGGATTTGGGAAGGCAGCTGGCTCCCTTAGAGCCAGGCTGGCAAATGAAAAAAGGGATGACGGGAGATCTCTGATGCTGAGAGTGGATAATGCTCGGAGGGGACAGCGCTGGGGAGGGGATGAGCAGTGAGGGGTGGGGGGGAATCACCAACATCTGCTCTCACACTCAGCCTTCACACTGATCCCTCCTCGAATCTGACAATCCGCTCCCCCTAATCCCTAAATCCCAGCGATCCGTGCAGCCGCCCGCCCGGACACTTCATCCCTGCAATCTGCCCGCCCCAGCTCCCGTGCTGGGGGAGCAGCTGCTGGGCAGGATGGGACCCAAATGAGACACTGCCCTTGTTGTCAGACACTGATGACTTTCCCCACCTGGCTGAGAGAGGCAGAGACAGGAATTAATCAAACAAGCATCGGCTGTTGTGAGGAACAACTCCCAGCGGGTCCTGTGACAGCAGGGTTCAGCTGGGTTTGGGGTAGGGAGTAGTGAGCCCACAAATCCAGCCTGCTGCCTGCGTTCCTCTGGTCTCCCTCAAGGGAAAAGCTGGGAGTGTTGCTCTGACTCCCCCATGTCCCGTGAGTTCCTTAAATGAGTGTTCAGGCCTAGAAGTACAAAGACATCTTGGCAGGAGGCTCAGCTGAGAGCAGCCACGTCTGGGGAAATCTGAGTCAGGTTTGGGGACAGGATTGTCTGTGGGATTGTCACATCCCTGACAGTGTTTCATAGAGCTGGAAAGGGAAGAAAACAAGAGGAACAACTCCCAGTGGGTCCTGGGACAGTGGGGTTCAGCTGGGTTTAGGGTAGGGAGCAGTCAATCCAGAGCCTGCTGACCATGGTCCTGTGGGATCCACAAAATGTATCCATCAAAATATAGGGACAGATACATCCTTTTCCCTGTGGGGCTGGTGGCCCACACACTCTCCACGTGGGCTGCTCCTCAGGGCTAGAGCCAGGCTTACATCACCTCATCCCTGCCTTCTCAGTTAGGTTATTGCTGGTGTGCCTCTTTCAGGGGCGGTGCTGTTCCCCTCTGGGAAATGTCAGTCTCTCCAAATCCAAACTCCGTGTGGACACCGAGGGTTTGAGGGCAGCCTTTCCCCTTCACACAGGGACATCCCAGGGGATGCTGGAGCCTTGGATTCGATCCTGCATCAGGCCCAGCAGGGCAGTAATGCTGTTTGTGGGTATGAGAGGGACATTCCTGCAGGAAAGAGCATATCCATGGCTGCTGCAGGGCTGCTTCCATCCCAAGGAACACACTCGTGTTATTTTAAGGTTTTAAGCATTTTTGGTTTCCGGGCTGTGCCAGGCTCCTTTAGGTTCCTTCAGACAGTACCTGGGAGCCCCAGACAAACCCTGGGGCAGCAGAGCTCAGGGCTGATCCCACATCAATATCCCAGTGCCTCTTCTTAAGGAAATGAGAGGTCCTTTGGGAGGAGGGAAAAAGCTGTCTTTGCATTGAAACCTGTTGGCATGGAAAAAGTGCTGAGATGCCACCCATCATCTCTTTAGCACCTTGTCAGTGGCTGAAGCCTCGTGCCCAACCACAGGGGCTATTAGGGAATAGCTCAGCAGCTATTTTTACACTCTACCCAGCTCTCTTGGGTGTGATTTTTCCCTAAGATTTTTCTCCCCCTCTGTCCTCCCAAAATTAGCTGAATTTGCAGTGCTTGACACAAAAGAAGTGATTGGAAAAATACAGTGCAGAGAGGCCTCTTAAACCTTTCCTGACTCCTGGAAACGTGTCCCTGTGCCGAAGAAAAACGTCTGTGCTGTTTGCAGGAGGGAAAGTGATGTTTGTTCCCATGGCTTGTGGGCATGTTTATGGTGTTTAGGGCTGGCAGTGATGCTGCTCTCGGGGAAGCAGGTGGATGTAGCCTGTCTTGTCCTCTCTAAAGGTGTGATCTGGCTCCAGGGAAAACCTTTCTGAGCTCTGGGAATTCTGTCAAGCCTGTCCAGTGTGCAAAGTGCTCCGGAATTGCCTTGGCTCACCAGATGGAGCAGAGCAGGGTTTGCTTTTTGGGGCCATGTCCCCACCGGCTGCTGGGGTTCTTTTGCATGCAGTGTGATTGATTGCTGTGGGAAGAGCTGGGAAAAGCCTTGCCCCGAGCTGCCGGTCAGTCCAGGACATCCTGCACCACAAGTGTCCCGTGGATCCCTGGCTAGCAGGCTGCCATGCAGGGATGTGCCACTAATTACTGTGATTAGTGCTGCCCCGCTGCCAAGGTCAGCTCTCAGTTGTAGTTCCAGGCACAGCCCTGCCACTTGAGTGGGAGTGATTTAAATGACACTCAAAGGCTGCAGGCAGTCAGATGGAATGGGAGAGGAGAGGAAAAATATGGTCCATGTGTTGCAGACCTGTGCAGAGGCACAAACTGATGCTGGAGTGGTGATGCTCCTTTGGTCCCTTCCCTTTCTTGGCAAGGAACAGAGGAAGCACAGAGATTTGGAGCTGAGGCTGACCATGCTCAGCTGGCTCTGGGGGTCCTGTGCTGTGCCCCCAGCCCATGGAGAGCAGGAACATCTCAGGAATACCAAAAGCCCTGGCTGGATTCCCAGCCTTGGAGCCGCAGGGGAGATGTGCTGAGGTGGGTGGCAGGAGCTCAGCAGCAAAGCTCACTTACAGATGGGTGTTTGCCTCTGTAAATTTGTACCTCACAGGCCCAAAACGTTGGTCAGGACTGAGGGGGCAGCGCCAGAGCCTGGGCTGTGGGTGGGAGAGTGTGAGTGAGCAGCTCTGCCCAGGGTGAGCTGGCTGGGGATGCTCTGGGGCTCACTGCCTGCTGCTTGGAGCTGCCTGTGCAACAGGTGACATTGTCATTCTTGAGGGCAGGCAAAACTCTCCTGGACCCCAGAATCTTTCCTGAATTTGGCTGCCTGGTTGAACCAAACCATGTTTCCAAACGTTCCCTCATCCGTCCTTCCCTGCTCTGGCTGTGCAGCAGCGCTGCTGTGGGTTCTGCCAAGTCTGGGCAAATCTGAGTCAGGTTTGGGTGCAGGAGTTGTGTGGAGTGGGATTGTCACACCCCTGCCAGTGTCTCAGACAGCTGGAGAGGGTACAAAAAGTATATTTTCCTCTCTCCTCCTTTCCTACAAAATTGAGGCTCCTCCTGGCTCTCTTATGGCTAAATTAGCTGAAGCCTTTCTTTTTGTTTAGGTAACCTTCTCTTATATTAAACATATACCCAGCAAGCCAGATTCATTACTTATTAATTTACAAAGTGGTAAATTTCAAAGCTGTCATAATGCTGAAGTCATGTTCACTTTAGTTATTCTGCATAATTAATTACAAAGTAATAATTTGTACATCATGATATTTTCATTCCAACATGAAAGCGAACGGCTCGGAGCCGCAGCAGCCTCAGGCACCAGAGAGGGGCGAAGGAGGTTTCCAGACGTGCCTGACTGAGGAGAATATCAACTCAGCCTCACTGGCCACAGCGTTTTGGGGAGGTTCTTCTTCCTTCTCGTTGGGGTGACCTCTCCCCTGTGCCTGGAGGAGCTCCCTGAGGGCACTGGGATTGTTGAGCCAGAGGAGAGGAGATGAGGGCAGAGCTCAGGGGGGCTGCAGCTCCTCAGGAAGGGCAGCTCTGATCTCTGCTCTGGGACAGGGACAGCACCCAGGGAATGGCTGGAGCTGTGCCAGGGCAGGTTTAGGTTGGAGATCAGGGAAAGGTTCTCCCCCAGAGGGTGCAGGGCACTGCCCAGGCTCCCCAGGGAATGGGCACAGCCCCGAGGCTGCCACAGCTCCAGGAGTGTTTGGACAGCGCTGCCAGGGATGGACAGGGTGGGATTGCTGGGGTTCTGTGCAGGGCCAGAGATTGGACTGGGTGATCCTGGGGGTCCCTCCAGCTCAGGAGATTCTGTGATTCTCTGGAAAGGTCACTGGGCAGGAGGGAAGGCTCCTGTTTCCCAAATCCTGTATTGCACAGCTGGTTTGCACAACCTGGGTGCAACCTGGGTGCTGAGAACAAATGGCTGTGGGTCACAAAGAGCTCTCTGCTCCTCTCTCTGTGGTGATGCTGAGCTGAACCTGCTCAGGGCTCCCCAGCACCTCTGGGACCTTCTAGAGACAGGAAAGGAGTGCGGGATGAGGGCTGGGGGGTTGAACATTATTGCAGAGCACCAGCATTTTGTGCAGGCTGTTGAAAAATGAATGTTGACTTGGGAGGGAAGAAATGCCAGTGTTGGAGGAGCTCCACAGGAAATAATCCCCCAGAATGCATTGATTTGTTCTTTTTGATGCTTGATTTTTATAAGCCAAAGGAGCAATGGATTGAGTCTAGGACTCCTGAAGAGCTGAGACAATGGACACAGGCTACAAACACATCTCCAGGGACGGAGCAGCAGCTTCTCCCCTTTGCACAAAACCCCTCTGGAGTGAGGTTTGCCCTCAATCCTCCCCTCAGCCCCTGCTGAGGGTGCTCTGAGCCTTCCTTTCTGCCCATGTTGCTTTGGAGGGGGTTGATCTCATTTTCCAACTTCCCAGCCATGGAATTAAAAACTTCTCACTGACAGCTGAGACGACTGGACTCACCCGACCTGTGGAGCTCAGCTTTGGGTAAAACTTCAAGAGATTCCAGCAAAACTCCCCATGAGCTCAGTGGCATTGATTTCTCTCCAGACACAACGAGCCTTAGCAGCTCTGTCAGCTGCACATCTTTGATCTCTGTTTTACTAGGAGATTCCTTCCCTCTCCAAAAAAAGCTCTGATTTTTGGTTCCCCACGAGTTGATTCCTCTCATTTTCAGGTTTCCCTGAGACAAGAACGCTGGTTCCTGGCTTGGGTGTTTGTGGCTCTCCTGGGCCTTGAGGAGAGTTCTGTTGTTGGTTCCTTGTGGTTGCACTGTTTTGGAACTCTTTCTACTCTTTCTCAGAGAGAACATAGATAAGCTGCATTCTTTACTTTCTTAAACTCTGTGTTTCGTATTAGGTGTTATTTGGTTGTGACCAATGGTTTTAGGAGGTGGATTCTTTGCTGACCAATAGTTGCTAGAATATTAATGGTATAAAAAACCTTTCTTGTAAATAAAGTTTCCCTTTCGCCATCTTGACATCGCCTGCTTGACTTCTCTCAGCCAGCTCCTGCAGCCTTGGGGAAACAAAGCCACAGGTTCCTGATCCAGCTCCCCCTCAGAGGGGATGTTCTCACACCTTCCCCTCTTGGTGCTGTTGGTCAGGGATGTCCCCAGGGCAATGTCACCCCAACAGCTCGGCCACAGGAGGCTTTGGAGGCCCTTCAGGCCATGGTGAAGGGAGGAGATGCAAAGGAGGAATTGTACCACGAGTGCAGTGCAAATCCCCTGACCTGGGTGTGCACCACGGGCAAAGTCTGAACGTGCAGGGGGGTGAGTAAACCTCATGTGTGCTCAAGGACAGCCTGGGCTTGCTTTCAATTGCCTGGCAGGGCTGATGAATGGATCCCTTTGGGTCTGGGCCCTTCACGGGGCTGGCAGGGTCCGGTCTGATGTCCCAGCTGTGGGTCACTGGTGTTTTACTGCCCGTGTCCACCGTGCCCTGGTGGGAGCCTCCTGTGCAGCACAGGGAAAGGGCAAGGCCATCAATCTCCCCCAGCCCCATCGCTGCTCCCGAGCTGGAATTGGCTCCGTCGGGAGCGTCCCTTACCAATCCGACAGCAGAAGGATATTTCCTGTGACAAGTCTAATTCATTAATTGTGCTTGATGATGTCACATGCAATTGGAACGGCGAGGGGCGAAGGGGATGGGAATGGGGAGCTCTGGGAGGATTTCCCAGCTTCATGTCCTTCAGCACAGCCAGTCCTGACATCCCATTAGCAGCGAAATGCACCCGGGCTCATCCAGCAAAAGCCCTTGCAACCCTCTGGAATCAGGGCTGCAATTTTGATGGAGTCTGCCCATGTTGATTTCCTGGGGAAACAAAAACAAGATATTGAAAGCAAACAGCTTTCAAAAATTGAGTGGTGTAACAGTAAACTTGTAATTTGGGAATGGTTGTTACATTCACCACTGCAAAGATCAATCTATAGCCTTTGTGAGCTGCTGATTTTGCCCAGTCTTGAGAACTTATTTTAATCACTTGACGCTAATCTCATTTCCAAGCCTGAAAATGGTCCCAAACATTGAAATTATATGTTAATATAGTGAGATTGACAAAAGGAAGCTGCTTGTATCGACTTGGAATTAATGAAGCAATTCAGCGATGAACAATATCGCTGGCAGGAGGTGTTAAGGAGAATTGTTGCAGTTGTTAAATTTTGGCACTGAGAGGTCTCATTGCTCTGAGGAGACGCTCAGATCACAGCGAAACGAAAATTACCTGGGAACTTCAGAGGGTTTTAGTTATTCCGAGTCGTTTCACAATGAGTGCAGCAGAAAACAGGGAAACGCTGGTGGGGAGATCCTGGTTATCCACAAGTGCTTTACTGCACTGGTGAGGGGAGAGTCCTGTCTGCAGTGCTGTGCCGTGGTGGGAATAACACATTCCTCACCCAGGCTGCGAGGCCGAGCTCAGTCTCGCTCTGTGTTACAGCAAAGGCAACTCGGGGGCAGAAGGGTCCAGAGCCACCATCACAGAATCTCCTGAGCTGGGAGGAGGATCAACCAGTGTAGCCCCTGGCTCTGCACAGACCCCCAATAATCCCACCCTGTGCTCCCCTGGCAGCGCTGTCCAAACGCTCCTGGAGCTCTGGCAGCCTCGGGGCTGTGCCCATTCCCTGGGGAGCCTGGGCAGTGCCCAGCATCCTCCAGGGAAAAACTTCTCCTGATATCCAACCTAACCCTCCCCTGGCACAGCTCCAGCCATTCCCTGGGTCCTGTCCCTCTGTCCTGAGGGGCAGAGATCAGAGCTGCCCCTCAGGAGGAGCTGCAGCCAAGTGCCTTCAGCCCCTCCTCCTATGGCTCTGTTCCCCTCCAAATCCTTCACCATCCTTCAGATGCTCTTCAACAGTTTTGCATCTTCTATTGAGGCCCCCAAAATTGCCTCAGGACTGGAGTTGAAGTTGCTCCAGAGCAGAGCAGGATCATCCCCGCCTCGCCAGGCTGTGGATGCTGAGCCTGGTGCCCCCAGGACCCTCCTGGCAAGCCCCAGGTGTGTGTTCCCATCTGGCTGTGGCCCAGCTGTGTCACCCTGAGCAGTTCTGCAGGGTTGTGGAAAGCGCTGCTTTGCTCTGGGTTCCCCTTTTGTGGGACCCCTATTAACCCCAGCTGCTTTGGGGTTCCAGCAGCCTTTGGCTTCCTGCACAGTGTTTGTGTTTTTTGGGGCTGCCGACAGCACCAAAGTGTTTCACCTTCCCCAGAGCTCAATTTGTGCTGCTTGGTGGTGTCAGCAGTGAGGGCTCGCAGGAGCCTGAACGAGCCTTTGATTCCTTGACCAGTGATCCAGCCCAGCCAGGAGACACAGAGCGTAAAGCTTCACGTCAGGAGAAAAGGAAAACTTGTTAAGAAATAGAGTTTCTGTTCTTTGGAATAAAATTCTCCAGTAAGACTACAGAAAGATGCCAAGATGTGTTGCTGCTGTTAACATCTCGAGGCTTTGAACTCGTACATGCAATACTTGAGAGACCAATTTGAAGCAACTGAATTCAAGGCACAGCAAAAACGCTTTAGAAGCTGCTCACTGACAGTGATAAACATGTGAAACGGGGAGGGAGGTGCCCAATGGATTTTGAAGTAGCTGCTGGTGAATCTGTTCCTCCAAGGGAGCTGGAGTTGAAAGTTGGAGCATGTTTACCAATTATTGACTCGCTGATTGATGGCTTAGGAAGATGAACGAGACATGAAAACATCAAGTTTCCCTCCAGATGAGGGAGATTCTGCCAGGGCGGGGCAGGGCCATCACAGGGAGCCATGATCCTCCCTTTCCTCAGCAGCGTGGCTGGAAATCACATCTGGTTTGGGAATGTGCCTCTTCCTCAGCATCCCGGGAGCACAGGGATTGATGGACAGCTTTTTGCTCATCAGTCTTCAACTTCCAATGGATTTTGTGTTCCCTGGTGTCAATCCCTGCTCGGAGGCTTTCCTGGGCTGCAGCAAAGTGCCTGTGCTGCTTCCAGGTGTGCCCACCCTGGCAGCCTGTGGTTTTAGGGATAGAGAGATTGTCAAAGTCCCCCCCTTCTTTTTCCCCCCTTGCTTTCCTTTGCAGGAGGAGGGGCCAGGGCTGCCTCAGTATCCCACTGGTAGTTTTTCCTGGAGCTCTCTTAGTGACAAACCTTTGTTGAGGTAAAACACAGAGCACTTTGAAATTACAGCCTTTTCTGGTTTGGTACCTGCTTGAGAGTCCCAGAGGGCTGGGGGTCTGTTCTGGTTGGATATTAAATACAGGTGATTTATATTCACCAAAGTGAAGTTTCCTGTTGATCTGTCAGGAGTATACTGCAAACAAAATGTTTATTTTTCAATCTCAAAGTGACTCAAAAATGTAGATAACTTTTTTTCCTTGCAATAAAGAATGCTGGGGGTTGAAAATACTTTCATTTCACGAGCTGAAGGTGTTCTCTGAATGTAGATCAGATTTACAAAACTACTCCAAGCCCCGTCTCTGCCTTTCTTTATTTTTCACCCCCCTCCAAAACCTCAGCTCTGTGAAAATGTCAGTTTGGGGCAGCACTGCTTTGAATTTTGGGCTGGGGAAAAGTCCAGATCCCCCTGTGAAAGTGTCTGTCAGGATCTCGGTGCCCTCCTTTATCACCATGCTCTGCCTGTGGCTCTCAATGTCCCCTCATTCCTGTGGTTCAAGGCACCACAACCACATTTTAATGATGGAAGAGAATTTGTCTGAAGTCATGAAGTGAATCCAAGGCTCAGGTGGGACCTCAGTCCAGAGCAGCCACGTCCAAGCCTTGGCTTTTAACCACAACTCCATCCCTCTGCCCTGAGAATTAAACTAATTTGGGATCAGAGCTGTAGTGTGGGATTAAGGTGGAGTGTAAGAAGTGATTTTTGGTGTAAGCTCTGAGATGGAATTGAAACCTTCATTTGGGACTTATTCCTGGGTGCCGCAGGGCCTGTGGCCAGGGGCAGCACCTCTGCTCCTGGAAAAATGGATATTCTATGCTTTGGTATCCCAGAACTGCTCCGGAGGAGCTCGGGGTGTCCCCAAGATGAAATGTCCATGAAATGCAGCTCCACACCACGGCAGAGGCTCTCCAAGGGGCAGTGCACCGTGTGGGAGACACGTGGATTGTGCTGAAGGATTCCAGTGATCCTGGCTGTCCATTCCGAGGGTCCCACAGTGCCCTGGGAAAAGCACCTTGGGAATTAATTCAGCACATCAGAACCTGCAAAGAGGGGGGAAATATCCTCTTAAAGCCAATGCCAATCTTGGGTGCATAAAAACAGCCTCAGCTTGCTGGGATCAGGCACAGCAGAGCAGAAATTGCTCGCCCCATATGCCAGGGAAACCTGGTGCCTCCTGGATGGATCTGCTCCGACAGATTTCTGCCAAATCGCTGGCAAAGGCTCTCGCTGGCTGCCTGGAGTTTAATCCTGGCCCTTTTAGTCCTTCAGAGTGGTTCACGGTTGTCTGAATTGAGCCCCTCCCAGCTGGCAGGGCTGCTGTCCATCCCATCCCATCCCAGCTGTGATTGCCATGGGCTGCAGGAGTGTCTGGGCAGAGCTCCCGAGGGCCAGCATCTCCAGGGAACCGCGTGCTCAAATCCCACTGGCATTTCTGGTGGCACTTGATGGACTTGGCGTGGCTCTGCAAGTGCAAAATGATGGGATTGATGAGGTTTGGATTGGATATGATGGAAAATTTCCTCACTGAAAGGGTGGTCAGGCTTTGGAACAGGTGGTGGAGTCACTAGCCCTGGAAGTGCTCCATAGATGTGTAGGTGTGGCCTTGAGGACATGATTTAGTGGTGGCATTGGCAGTGCTGGGGCAATGGTTGGATTTGGTGATCCTAGAGAGCTTTTCCAAGCTTTCTGTTGGATCTGTTGTGTTCCTGGGGCTGGGTGCTCACAGACCCTCTGGGGATGGCCCTGCTGCTCCTCATCAGGGCTGGCTTTGGGCTGGGGAGCTGCTGAGGAGTCATTTTCGAGGAAAAACATTGTATCTCACATCCCCCAGCACATGTAAAATGGCCTTAATTTTGTTTTCGTAGAACCACAGGATGGTTTGGATAAGAATAAACCATAAAAACCATCTCGTTCCACCCCCCTGCCAGGGACACTTTCCACTAGAGGAAGTTTTTCTATTTGGGTTGTTTTTGTACTAAAAAATCAGTACTGTTAGGGAAAAGCAAGAAGAGTGTTGGCAGAGTGCAGGGGCTGACAGCGAGGATTAGGAATGGATACGGGCGAGCAGCGAGAGTCCAAGGTAAGGACAGACAGGGGAAAAAGATGTTTCTATTTGCAGGGCCTGTTTGAAACTAATGGAACAGGGAGGGGGGAAACACATTGTTTTTCTGCTCTGCAGGAGTTGGAATGTTTAATAACAGCGAGGCACTGAAATATCCTGCCAAAGCCCCGAGCGCTGGTGCTCTCAGGCACCTCTGTGTGTGTTTGGGAGCACCACGGGGGTTTGGAGCACAGCCCGTGGAATCCAGACTGCTTTGGGTTGGGAGGGACCTCAAAGCTCATCTCATCCCACCCCCTGCCATGGGCAGGGACACCTCCCACTAGCCCAGGCTGCCCCAAGCCCTGTCCCCTATGGATCATTTCCAGTGCAGTCTCTATTTTGAGGTCAGCTTTTGTGCTGGCCTCCAAATTCTCCATTCCTTGCTCAGAAATCAGTCCTGAGAGATGCTCTGACCCCCCCACGGGCAGCCGGTCCGAGAGCCCTTGGTGCTTTTTCTCTCTTACTGCAATACTCAGCACCCCAATCCTCTGAGCCTTTTTTGTTGCCTTTATTTGCACTGCAGAGGAACAATACTGGGCCTAAAGGTAAGAGGCAGTGGATGGGAGGTGAAGCTTTTCAGAATCCCGGGGATAGAACAGAGCAGTTTATCCTCCCTGGCTTAATAGTTCAGGATTTTGCTGCCTCCTTGACAAAGAAAGTCCAACTTGTCACTGGTTTCCCTCTGATGATTCTGGGGTTTGATGGAAAAAGTGAATCTTTTCCTTGGTGGAAAAAGCCAATCTTTTCCGTAGTGAAAAGCCAGCTTTTCAGTCAAAACCAGGTTTTGAGCAGAAAATGGCTGGAAATTGATCCTCCCTATGGAAAACCTGCCTCTGCAGCTCCCTGTCACCACAGCTCGAGCACAGGAGAAGCAGCAGCTGCCCTGCTGTGCTCCCTCAGCAGCTCCAGCGGGGTCTGTGTGCCCCAGGCAGGCACATCCACACCCAGCACGATCCCTGTCTTGGGGACAAAGGAGGATAAATGCCCCTGTCCAGCTGGAATAAGCCGGGTGCTGCCCACAGTGCTCTGGTTTGGCCTGGGTGGGGTGGGAAGCTCTAATTATTTGTCAGATAAGAATCTAACCTTCTCTGCTCACTGCTTAATTAGGCTGTCCACAGACTGGGATTAAAGACTTTGCATTATTGGCTGAAGAAAAATAAAGATGGTTTAAGATGATTTCAGCCAGGAGCCTTCGACAGCATGTGTTATCCTGCCCCAAATGCTGTGTCTGAGTTGAACCCCTGGCCCTGAGGCAGCGAGTGAGTGCTTGGAGATGTCTCCTGGACATTTATTCTGAGTGCTCAAGACGATGGCCCTGAACCTGACTGCTGGGGATGCTTTCTCTGTGTCTGGCTTAATCGGTTTGATAGACTGTCCATCATTTATTTTTATTTATTTGCATTTAGGAGAGGGGGAATTTGTTGCTTGGGCTCTGTTGAAGAGCTGTGGGCAGTGGCAGAGAACAGCATCTGGCTTGGACCTCTTTAGGGCAGCCTAAAATAGAGCAGGGGGTGTTTGGTGCATGGAGGGGGCAGGAAGAAAAGCAATAAGGGCAGGAGGCTTTCCTGTCCCAGCCCAAGCACTGCTGGGTGTTAGTGGGGATTGTGCAAAGCAGGAAATTTCATCTGCTTTGAGTGGGGTTTCTGGAGAAAGATTCTGCAGATTCTGCAGAGACAAAGCTTGAGTGATCATCCCCTGAGAGCTGAGGTTTGGAAAACTCTCCTCACCTGAGGTTTAGATGTAGTTGTGTCATCTGGAGTGAAACCGAGCCTCCTGCTGCAGGCAGAGAGCCCTCGGCTGTGATAACTGATGGTCCTGCAGTGGGAGGGGGCCTGGATGGGCACCTGAGGGATCTGTGCTGCTGTTTGCGAAACGCTGTTGTTCATATAAGGATTGCAGTAGGCTGAGGTTGGATATTGGGAAGGAATTGTTCCCTGGGAGGGTGGGCAGGCCATGGCACAGGTGCCCAGAGAAGCTGTGGCTGCCCCTGGATCCCTGGCAGTGTCCCAGACCAGGCTGGACAGGGCTTGGAGCAGCCTGGGACAGTGGGAGGTGTCCCTGCCCATTACACAGGGTGGAACAGGATGAGCTTTAAGGTCCCTTCCAGCACAAGTCTTTCTGTGATTCTTTACTGCACTTCTAGAACAGGATACTCATAAATGGTTAAGTTAAAGTGGGGTGAAGTTGTGTTTTTCTTTTTGTCAGTGATTTGCAGGCCACAGTCAGGGCAAGAGGAGAAAAGCCTCGTCTGTAGCACAGCAATAACAACTGGGAAGCAAGTGTCTGGTGATGTTCATCGTGTTACTGTGCTCCTTAAAATACATATGCCTTGAAGTCTGCCAGGCGTTTTGTTCTACAAAGCATATGGTTTAACAGATAAAATGATTTCTGACCTGGAGACCTGAACTGACAACTTTGGAGACAAACAAAAACCAGGATGGCTCCATCTGTCAGGGCTGCTTCACGTCTGTGCTGCTTACTGACATTTATGTGTGTGCATCGGAAAGAGCTTCAGTGGCCCTTCCCCTCCCCTCCCCAGGAGCTCTCCGTGCCCACCCTCACGTTCCTGGCTCGGTGCACGAGTTCCCCCCGGGCCTCTGGCCACGGCCTCTGCTTGGAAGGGCTTTGCCATCCCTGGGCCCTTGGTTCTTGAGCAGTTCCTGCTCAGGGAATGGTTGCTGGCTTCACTCTGAAGCTTTGGGCAGGATCTTTCCTCAACCTTTCTGGGCTCAGGAGCTTGTCACAAGTCAAGTCAGCTCCATCCCCATCCTGATGCCAGAGAGTAATTCACAGATGTCATTCTAATGGCAAACTCTTCTGGATGACAAAGCTTTGGGGGCTGGCCCTTGTGCTCTGCTTCCATTTCAGTTTGCCACACATTTCTAAATCCAGGATCCCCTCCCAGCTCCCTTGCAGTTGTTTTGATAGGACTCGCTGGCCATGTACTTGTAGAGTGAATATCCTAAAAATTTCCTGTAAGACTCCTGTAACACCTCCTGCGAGAGTCACAGCCCTCGCCGAGATGGTGGCTGGATTCAGGACGGATGTCACTGCTGAGTGCAGGGGCTCAGGGGTGGTTTAGAAAGTCACCTCCTGCAGACAGCAGTCATCCATCAGCCTTGGCGTGGTCCCTGCAGCCAGACCTGGACCCTGGCAAGGAGCAGTAGTGTCCAAAATTGGTGTTCTGCCCTCCAGACTCTTGGAAACAGTTTCTCCCCATCTTTCTTTTTGGTTCCTTCAGGCTCTGGAAGGCCACAATGAGGTCACCCCAAAGATTCTCTTCTCCAGGCTGAACAATCCCAATTTTTTCAGCCTTTCCTCACAACAGAGCTGCTCCATCCCTCTGATCATCCCGGAGCCTCCTCTGGACTCTCTCCAGCAGCTCCAGGTCCTTCCTGGGCTGGGCCCCCCGAGCTGGAGGCAGCTCTGCAGGTGGGGTGTCCCCTGAGGGGGCAGAGGGGCAGAATCCCCCCTCCCCTGCTGCCCACGCTGGGGGCTCAGCCCAGCACAGGGAGGGCTCTGGGCCAGGGCATGTCCAGCTCTCACCCACAGCTCCCCAAGGGCTTCTCCCAGGGCTGCTCTCCATCCTTTCATCCCCAGCCTGGATGGATTTGTACCCAGGGATGGGCAGTGAGGGGTGGGTGCCAGCAGCTCTGTGAGGCTTTGGGTAATGAACTTTTCCTCTGCTCCCTTCTAGAATAAACTTTTTTTCTCCTTTCCCCATTATTCTCTCGACATCCCCATCGCCCTGTGCACATCCAGGGGTAGAACAGCTGATGGGGATTATTTCTGCTCTCACCAGCAAATCCATCCCCATGCAGTTATTTAAAGCTGAAACTAAAAAGCCAGCGGTGTCTGAGAACAGAAGCTCTGCTAAGAAGTTTTAAGCAAACATTATTAGATATGACCTCTTATTTATGAGCGACTTTGCAAAGGGAAGTCTGTTACCCTCTCACTGCCTCAGCAAAAGACCTATTTTCCCAGCCATAATATCCCCGGCAGCAATCAGTCTGATTGGAGTTTAGCATGATGCAGTAAATACACCAAAGCTGAATTTAACCAGCAGAGAAGCAAATAATAATAACTTGAGGCCTTTGGCCATAAAAATGCAGACGTTTACCTTGAATGTTGACTCAAACCATTTCAATTTTGTGCCAAATGAGGCTTGAAATGTATCACCCCGTGTTCAGTGTCCAACCAATAAAAATCACCTTAAATATTGCACCTTCCTGCTGGCAGTGCTGCAGAAGTGAAACTACTCTCTCTTGGTCGGGGCCCCCTGGAAGCCAGGCAGTAATGATGGGGTTTGTTTGTTTATTTAGGGATCTCAGAGCAAACTGTGAATATTCACTGATGTTGTGGAGGCTTTTTGCCATCACCTGGGCTGCACCGCCAGGTGAAGCTTTGTCTTTCTGCTCTGACGTCTCCAAACCCACAATTTTAGGTGGAAAGAGCAGGATATGGTGAAGGAGGAGCACGGATAGGTGAAGGAAAGCAGCCAAAATCTTTATCTCCGCACTTTACTGAGCTTCCTGATTCATTAGCAGGCCTGATTATCCAGTTCCGTGGCTGTAATCCCTAATTAAACACCACTGCTGACAGCGTGTTTGTGCCAAGCTGAACATAAGTGGCCCCTTCTTAATAAATGTGTAAGTCTGATCTCTGTACTGTTAACAGAAAAACGAGAGCCCGAAGTTCTTGGAGAGTGGTGATTGCCGGAGGGATCTGCTTTTATTTTACCCCCTTAAATGCACAGTCGATGACCATTAACGTTCAATATCCTTTAAACTGTAATTCCTCGAATCAAAAGCTTATTGTAAAAATGGAGGGGAGGCCTCTGCCTGTGCCCATCAGGCAGCGAGGTGGTAATGAATCTGTCTGGAGGAGAGGCCAGGAGCTGGAGGTGCTGTCATTTGTTTTTAGCTCTCGCTTTCTCCGCAGCCTTTCCGTGGGGACCGAAGGATGCTCGAGCAGCTGCTGATTCCTGACTGCACCGAAATGCTCTGTTGTCTTGAGAGTGGGTTACAGGTGTTTGGTGCTGTCTGAATTTCTGTGCCATTTTTGGGTCTGTGTTTGGGTGGTCCACGCAGCAAAACTATTTAGGGGAAGAAACGAGAGCATGTGGTATGGGTGGAGTAATTTTTGTACATGACGCTATTGACTGATTTGGCAGCAAACAGCTTTGAAATGGGTGAGACAGGATCACAGCAGCTCTGGGAGGGCTCACACCTGACTGCAGGAGCTCAGGTGATTCCACCTCACCCTGTGTCTGTACAGGAATTTTTTTAACCTCTTCTACCACACTGCCTAAAACAAAAACATGCTTCTTTAGAGAGAGCACCAAGGGAGCACAGATCTGCAGCTGCTGTGGGGATGTTTATGGCTGAGACAGGGCTAAAGCAGAGCTGATTTTTGGTTCCGAAAGGTGGGATTAGCCTGAAAGCTTTTGGCTTTGAGCCTGTGGTGTGGAGAGGCTGAAGGATGAGGGTGCACGTGTGGGTCAGAGCTGCATCCATATGGAGCGGTGCTTGGATGCTCAGGGAGCACAGCCATCCCTGCCTGGCCAGATCTGCTCCTTCCCTGGTGCTTTTCAGCTCTTGTCTCTTAAATATCTGCTGCCTTTCCCTTCCTGTGAAATGGTGCTTATGCTGGGCAGGAGCAGAGCCGCTGGGGGTTTGGGTGGAGAAGGGTTTTTGGAGCAGACGGAGGGGGTTCCTCCCCTCTGCGGTGACCCTGCTCCTCTCGAGTCTCAGGGCTCTGTTTTTTGCCCAGCCCGGGGCGCAGGTTCAGCTGCAGAGGCTGCGGCAGATGGAGAGGCTGCCCGGGCGCTGGAGGCACTGCTATAAATTCCTGTGCCCTCGGAGCTCTGTGCCACGCAGGGAACGTCTCCTTCTGGCGCTCGGGTCCGGCCTTGCGCTGCCTCCATGGCCAAACCTGGCTTTTGGGGCCGGGGACGCTCTGCGTTCTGCAGCCCGGTCCCAAATGGGTTTGGAGAAGGGGTACAAGGTGTCGCCTGAGCCTGTGCCCCCCCAAATTCAGAGGGGTGGTGTGAGGTGAGGTCCCCCCGCCCGTTTTTTGGGCACTGGGCTTCCTAAGGGGTGGCCTTCTTTTAAGGAGCCACGTGAGCAATCTCAAGCCTCCCCCCCATCACCACCTTATCTTTTATATTTTATTTTCCCTGAGCAGATGTGAAGATCGTGCTTTTGTCAGCTTTCCTCCCGCTCAAAAAAGGGAAGAAGAATTTGAAAAGAATATTAAATTCAGGAAGGGTGCACAGAAGGGATGGGAACAAGTTTTCCTATCGCACATCAGAGCCGCGTGTCCCACATTCCCCTCCTCGAGGCGGATCCTTTGCCTTGATTTCTTTACCTTTTTCTTTTCTTCTGTCATGACTCCTGGAATAATTAGTTACTAGCAACTGCGTGTGTGTAGTTTTAAAGGCAACTTTTATATCAGCAGCATGGGTTCCCTTTGCCAGAGCTCTGCAGTGCCTCATTCCCTTGAAGATATGCAATCAGCACTTCTCCTGAACCCACTGATATACTTGGCCATCACTTAAATATCATTACAGGAAAGATTTCGACGAGATCACTGCACGTTAGACTTTAAAGTTTGACTTTAAAAGAATGTCTGGGCTTTGCTAAAAGGCATTAGTAATGGGATTCTCTATCTTTGAGCTTAATTTATTCTGAAGAGAAAAAGGCCATTATCTTAAATCTTTTTTTCCCCTTTTCCTCCTCGTACAAAAAAGAAGAAAGGGAAAAGCAGCCTCTGAAGTCCAGCACTTATGGCAAACCCATTGTTTAATTACTTGCTCTTTTCATCCTTTGGAGGGAGGCAAGCCTGGGGGGAGGTGGCAGCCAGCGGTGTTTTGGCGTCAAAAACAATGCCAGGCTTGGGCTATTTTGTAACCTGCCCTTCTCTCGATCTGCTTTGCTCCAGGATTAGCGAGATATTGGTTCTTTTTCCATGAGAAAAGCAGAGTCATTGCTGTTCTGCAGCACTGTGGGTGAGTCCTGACTAAACCAGAAGGACAGGCAGCAAAATCCTGGGATCTCTCAGTGCTGGTCAACAACTGCAGGCTGGGAGCTTCCTCTAAAAGAGTTTGTGCGAGACAGACCCTCCTTGGCAGAGCTGTCGTGAGAGTGAGTCCATGGATGTGTTTTATGAGCAGACACTGCTGGGAGCAGCTCTTGGCTTCTGGAGGATTTGATTTCCATCAATCCCATCAGAGCAGAGAGAGTCTACAAACCTCCTGTTATTAGTGCTCAGCCAGCCTTGAAATTTTTGGTGCATCCCAAGCCTGCATTGTGCTCGTGCATCAAAATTGAGCAAAAAGCCTTGCCTTGGGTTTAATTCCAGCAGAGGATAGGTCTAGCCTTGGGTTACAGCATGCAGAACTCTTGGATTAGGCCAGAAACAGAACTCAAACAAACCAAAACCCAAACAGCTTTCAGCAGAAGTCTTTCTTTAGCAAAACTGAGGAGCAAAACCCCAGGAAAGGTTCAATTCCAATTTTTCCAATTCAGAGGCAAATGCAGCTCCCTGGAGCACAGGGCTGGGCGCCTCTGTTCCCATCAGAGCTCTGAGCCTGGAATCTGTGCAGGGCTGGAGCAGGGAAGGGCTGAGGCTTTGCCCCAGGGCCAGGGGAGCTGTGTTGGCTCCGCTGTCCTGTGCTGGGCTTGTGACTTTCCCATTTCCCTGGAATTGGTTTGTGCTCTCTGGGGCCCTCCTGGGTGCTGACAGGACTCCATCCCTCGGAGCTGGAGCTGCTGGAGCTGGAGTTATCTGATGAGCGACGGATCAATTATACATTAGAGACCTGGTAATGATGAGAATTAAATGAGCTTTTGCTGAAGTGTGCCGTGCTGCTGTTCACCTTCACATGGAAACTGCTCTGAAGAGCACCAACATCTGCACGGATAATCCATCTTCTGGCAAGCACATTGATCCCGTGTTTACAGATGGGAGGGCTCTCCTGCTGCCTCTCCTGGGACAGGAGCTGTGCCTGCAGGAGGGAGGGATGTGGTGGTGATGCCTTCAAGTATTTCTAGTTTTTTACTCATCATGTATCTGTAACTTGTTGTAGTTCTGTGCTTCTTACAAAGTGCTAAAATCCCCTGTTCCAGCACTTTTGGCCAAACAAGGCTCTCTGAATACAGATCCAAGGACATATTCATTGCCTTAGGGCCCGAAAATATGTAAACAACTGTGTGATGGGGGAGCAGGCCTGGGGTGGTGAACATCATCACCTGAGGGTGCGATTGGAGAATTAAAGGCCAATGTGCTAATGGACAGAACTTATAAAAGGGGAAGGGCTCGTGACCCAGTGTCCATTTTGGGTGTCATCCCCAATGGGAGACTTTGCTTGTCCGAATGGACCTTCAAGGCCTTTGCAGGCCTTGAATAAATTGTCTGCTTTTATACTTCTAGTTTGTCTTGGCCTCTGTTTCAGGTAGCCTATCCTTTAGGCATCAGTGGTTTTCCATGCCTGGGATATGCACATCACCTCTGGGCTGCAGTTCCAGGGCCACCGAGGCACTGAGGTTGTTAAACTTCTTTACACTCTTCCCTCCCTCCTGGTTCGAGGCAGTTTCCCATCATGGGAATGCTGGGAGAGCTGGGAGAGCCTGGAGAAGCAAAGGCTCCAGGGAGAGCTTGGAGCCCCTTCCAGGGCCCAGGGCTCAGCCTCCTTCCAAGAGGTCAGGACTTTGCCATGGAGCAGTGTGGGACATGTCCCTGGACACCTATGGATGCTCCAGCTGCTCCTGCAGGGAGTTGCCAGCTTTTGGCAAGGGTGCAAAATGGTGTTTTTGCTGCACCACTGCCTGCCGAGCCCAGGAGCTGACCTGCATGGTCTGAGCACCTTTATTGTTGGTGTTCGTCTGTTCCTTCAGAGAATCCCAGAATCACTGAGGTTGGAAAGACTTCAGAGACCTGCAAATCCAACCTGTGCCCAATCCCCACCTGTCCCCAGCCCAGAGCACTGAGTGCCATGTCCAGGTGTTCTTTGGACACTTCCAGGGATGGGGACTCCAAACCTCCCTGGGCAGCCCCTTCCTGACAGCTCCTTGAGTGAAGAAATTCCTTCTGATCTCAAACCTGAACCTTCCTTGGTACAGCTTGGGGCTGTTCCCTCTCCTCCTGTCCTTGTTCCCTGGGAGGAGAGCCTGACCCCCGCTGGCTGTCCCCTCCTGTCAGGAGTTGTGCAGAGCCACAAGGTCCCCCCTGAGCCTCCTTTTCTCCAGGCTGAGCCTTTCCCAGCTCCCTCAGCCTCTCCTCATCATAGGAGTGACTCTCCAGACCCTTCCCCAAGTTCATTGCCCTTTTTTCTCCAACTTTAGGGTTGGAGCCAAGCCACCTTTGGCATTTTGCTTGTCCCAGGCCTGATGAGTTTAAACAAGGCTGTGACTTCAGCCACGACCCAAGGGTGTGTTGAGTCGTCTGAGGGTTCCAGTGCTTTGGATGTTTTCCCATGAGTTTGCTCTTAAACTGGACTGAAACCTTGGTCTGACTCCAGCCTTGGTCTCCTGACTCAAACAAGTGTCACTGGGCATCTGTAGCATAATCTCTAATTTCTGCAACCTGCAGAGATCGATGCAGGGTCTCCAGGACAGCCCAGTCCGGTGGTTAAATCTGCACCAGTCCAAACTTTCCTTGTTGGAATCCCTGTGATTCCGTTCCTCCCCACAGCACAGCTGTATGATGACACTTCCCTATTGCAATGCAGTTCCTGCAGGTTAATTTATTTTTTCCAAGGCACTTTGCAAACATTAAGTGTTACATAAATCTCGGGTATTATTATCCGCAAGATGCATTGATTTGCAGAGTGTGGTCGTATTGTCTGGATTTCTTTTTCCTTAAAAAATTTCAATCCATTAGAAAGAAGGGGGAGGAGGGGTGGGGAGCCCCACAGGTCTTGTACAAGACCAAATAGTTCCATAAACACAGAGCTGAAAGTGGCTGATCAATGAGAAGGCAAACGGGGCCAATTGTGCATCAGCTCCTGCCTCCAGTTCCAGTTTGCACTGGGGACTCTGTGCTTGCTGGGATCGATGTCTGAGCGTGGGGACCAGCTCCCACTGCACTGGGACATTTTCCCACTTTTCCCTTCATTCCATGCCCCCCGGGTGACTCTGCTGCCTTCGGTTCGTGAAGGAGCAGCTCACATGTTGTTGGGAAAATCCAATCCTCCCAGCAGTGGTATTTATGCTCCTGTGGCACTGTTATCTCTCTGGGGACAGGGAAATACACACCAGCATTTTGGGGGTTCTGGAGGCGGCCACGGGGAATAAATCATGAGGGAGCAGCAGTGGAGAGCAGGGCTGCTCCCACAGCTCCTCGATGACGCTGTAATTTACTTTATCAGGAACAGCAGGACAGGAGAGATAACTGAATGCTTTCTGTTAGGGTGGGGGCTGACAAACGTGGGGGGTTATCTTTTGGTTGAGTGACACTGTAATGGCAAGCATTGTGTTCTTCTCCATTTTTACTTTGAAAGCTAAGATGGAGTAAGCAGGGACTATCTGTCTTTTAGGCATGGAAAGGTGTCCCCTCCCCAGCTCCAATCAATCATAACTCTCCAGGAGTCATTGATTTACAGACAGCACCAAACCACCTGCTTGCTGCATCCCCAGGTTATTTTCTTTTTGTGAGAAACTGTGAATTCTGCATTAGTGGGAGGCAGAAAGAGGCAGGGCAGCTGTAACCAGTGAGTTGAACCTCCCTTGAGCTGCTCCCCTGTCTTGCACAGCCCAGCTCTGGTATTGCCCACTCACTGCTCACATCTGGGCTGAGACTAAGCAAACTTCCCTCATATTCCGTAAAATCCTAAATTTTTGTGTCAGTGAGATGGGAATTGCTGATCCTAGGGGAAACAGCTCTCACCAGTGGTCCCCAGTTTGGTGTTAATGGTTCAAATGCTGTGTTTTTCTTGGAGCAGAGTCATGTCAATCCTCTTGACCTGCAGATTTTCACTGGAAAAGGGATGTGTGGTGATTGCAGCAGGCTTTGGGTGTCTCTGCCCTGGATTGAATTTTGCTGTGGTGCACCAGTTTCCCAGACACAGAGAAGTGCTTTCCAGCAAGCCAAGAAGCCATGCAGGGTTAGATTTTGTTTACTGGATGGGATTCATGTTTGCAGAAGTGCTTTGAGATTCTGGGCAGATGGACCCGACAGAAGTGCGAAGCGCTGTTGTTCTCCTCCAGTGACAAGATGTGAAAGCTGAAGCTGCACTTGTAACAAACTTCCCCCAAATCTGAAGTGCGCCAAGGCTTCCGAGCTGATCCGCCTCTCCTCTTGAGCAGAGTGGCCCTTGTGAGGCAGTAGATTACAGCAGTGACTTGTGCTGGGAGCAGGATCTCTCTGCTGCAGAACACGCTCTCATTGTCCCAACCACAGTTTGGTATTTGCCATAAGCCACGCGCTCTTATGAAAAACCATTTGCAAGATAAGTAAAGGAAAATGTAATCCCTGAGTGGAATGAAAGGTGCTTTGAAATGAATGGGGGATAATCCTTTTGTTGTCTGTTACAAATGCACTTTATTTCTGCATTATCTGAGCATGAGAATAGACTGTTCTCTCAACCAGCAAATCCACTGCAGCACCCTCTCCTCGGCGCTCAGACCCCAGTGCAGCGACGGAGCCGCCTCTGAACTCCCTCAGCTTGGCGGGTTGCAAAAAGGGCTCTTTTGAATCTCAAAATCCTGCCGGCGTGATTATTTTGGCGTTTGCAGTGTTCAGAGTCTTGGCTTAAGTCACACTAAAGACGCGGGTTGGGATGCAGGAAGCGGTCTGAGGGATTTAGCTGCCTACCTGCCCCTGCCTTCCTATCCAAACGGGCAGGAAAATCTGCCTAAATTGCTTTTAAAATCACAAAGCCTCTGCTCCAGGGACTTGTAGTCGGGGTCGAAGGATTTCTTCCATCTGCTTTCAGTGTGTTTTTCTTCGCTGGCAAATTTCTCTCAGCGAGTTCAAGCCCGTTGATTTATGCGAGGAGATGCTTCCCGCTTCTGCTGGACTTGGTGACCCCTGTGGCCACAGCCAGGCCGGATCCATCCGGCCACTCCAGCAGAAAGGACCGCTCAGAGCCTAAAGACTGAACACTGCGGAGCCTGGAATGGCAGCAGCTCTTTCCAGCTAATGTTAAAGTGCTTTAGTTACTGCAGGCATTGATTCTCGGGGCCTGGGAAATGCATCCCAGCATGGCTTCTCCTTGGGTTTTTAGTGAGTGACCAAAGTTCAGGAGATAAGTCATGAGTCATTTGTTCACTCTGATTTTATTGTCAGCCATACCCAGCCTCCAGCCAGAGATTCAAATCTTCTTTGCACTCTTCCCTGTCTCCTGGTTTGATGCAGTTTCCCATCATGGAAATGCTGGGAGAGCTGGGGGTGTCCACCCTGGAGCGGAGAAGGCTCCAGGGAGCCTCTTCCAGTGCCTAAAGGGCTCCAGGAGAGCTGGAGAGGGACTGGGGACAAGGGATGGAGGGACAGGACACAGGGAATGGCTTCCCACTGCCAGAGGGCAGGGACAGATGGGATATCGGGAAGGAATTGTTCCCTGGGAGGGTGGGCAGGCCCTGGCACAGGTGCCCAGAGCAGCTGTGGCTGCCCCTGGATCCCTGGCAGTGTCCAAGGCCAGGCTGGACAGGGCTTGGAAGAACCTGGGACAGTGGGAGGTGTCCCTGCCATGGCAGGGCATTAGAATGGGCTGAGCTTTAAGGTCCCTTCCAACCCAAACCGTCCCAAGATTCTGTTTCCATTCTGTACCGAAGACAGGATGCAAATTTCCTTTTTGGTTTTGCTTGAGGGAAGTCCTTGGAAGTGAGGTCTGTCCTGGACCGAGTTGTTGCACGTCTTGCAGGCTGAGCAGTGCCTTTTCGTGGGTGAATTCCCAGCAGTAATGCTCTCTGCTCCAAACCATGAGATCCCATCCAGATCCCATCGGAGCCCAGCAGTGCAGGGACCATCCTGGCTTCCCCTAACCAACAAGGGCTCCCAACATTCCCACAGCTCATGGCATGGCTGTTTTCAGTCTTGGAATAATCTAGTTGCTTTTAGTAAAACAATTACAGCTCTTATAATTTTTCTTTGCAAGCAGAGTAATTAGAGGAGAATAGGAAATTAATTAAAAAGCTAATTATAAAGCCCATGAATGTTGTTTTCAAATTTTTAAATGAATTTACTTTTGCTAAATGCCAGCATTTCCAGTTTTTTCAGCTTTGGTGGTGGCTGTAGGTTGGGAAACTGAGGGAATCAAAGCATGGGTTCCTGACGTGGCGTGGTGCCGTGCTGGATCCTAAGGAGATTAGGACACAGATGATGGAAAAGACACAGGAACAGCACTAAGCTGGCTGTAAGCCTGTTGTCTTCCAGCTTTTCCCATTACGAGGCACAAAGGAAATTCAGGTTTTCTGCCTCCTGAAGTCTCATGCCATCCTAATCTCAAGCTAATCCCTTCAAACAAGCATTTCCCTGCCCTTGGAGCAGGTTTGCCATGGGGTCTCGCTTTCCTGGGAGCCACGAAACGCTGCAATTAATCGGGGTGCTTAGGTGGCTTCTTCAAGACCACATTAGGCTCAGCAGCAATTTAAAGTAAGTGTCCACTGGTAAATGGTGAAAACCACCCAGGGAAAAGCCGGGATGTTCCCATGCATAGCAAACGATTCATTAGCATCCAAGCGATTATGCGGAATACCAAAATGACCTTGCAGTCATTAGGAGCGAGGTATGTTATGACTTAAGTTTAGAGGGACTTGCATTACAATGTAACATCTAATTAGTGTTACCTCTGCTAATTGCTACATATTGCTGAGGTATATAAAAATAAATGCCTGAGTGATACCGGGGCCAGCAGTGCCGAGGCTGCGCCCGCCTCGGAACAGGGGGAGAAGTTTGCTGCCATAATGAGCAGCAGCAGCTTGGTTCCCTCCGCTGGCAGCTTGTTAATGTGGCTCTTGTTGTCTGCGGAATGCAAAGAGGGTTTTTGTGTGGGAATTGTGGCTGTTGGGTTCTCCAGTGCCCTTTGCGAGGCAGGTTCCCACTGCTGGAATCTGGGGGAAGCCACGGGAGAGATGGGGGGAATCGCAGAGGAGTTCCTCCTGCAGCGGTTGGTGGTGGTGGTGGTCAGCCAGAAACATGGTCCTTGCATGAGGCTGCGGTCATGGATTTGAGGTCAGAGCCTTCACCTGTGCTGCCAAAAATAAATCATGGAATCCTAGAATCGTTCGGGTTGGAAAAGATTCCAAGATTAAGTCCAACCATCAATCCAGTGCCACCATCATGGGAGAGACCTCTGCTCCCAGGGAACAAGCACAGGATGAGAGGAAAGAGCCTCAGGCTGCACCAGGGGAGGTTCAGGTGGGACATCAGGAGGAATTTCTTCCTGGAAAGGATGGTCAGCCATTGACAGGGGCTGCCCAGGGAGGATTGGAGTCCCCATCCCTGCAAGTGTCCTGAACTCAGTGCTCTGGGCTGGGGACAAGGTGGGGATCGGTCACAGGTCAGACTCGATGATCCTGGAAGTCTTTTCCAACCTTAATAATTCTGTAATTCTCTGTTCACAGCTAAACCATGGCCTCAGGTGCCACCTCCAGCTGTTCTTTGAACACCTCCAGGTTTGGTGACCCCACCACTGTCCTGGGCAGTCTGTGCCAGTGCTTGACAACTCTTTCCATGAAGAAATGTTCCCTAATATCTAATCTAAACCTCCCCTGGTGCAACTCATAAAAACGACATAAAGGGAAGAAATAAAGGGAAAATAAAGACAAATGCTGAGGCTTTTATCCTCAAGCACTCATGAGTCCTCTCCCCAAAGTTAAAACTTTTGGAAGATCAGTCTCTATGGATAAGCTGAAGAGAGGGGATGACCAAGGAATAATCTCTGCAGGAGGCTGTGCTCTGGGTATTTTCATGTACACAGGTGATCAATTACTCTCTTAATAAAGAGAATAATTTGGTGTTCATCCTACCTTGCTGATGAATGGCACATGTATAGGAAGGCAGGCTTGGGATTCAGGGAGCAGACCAAAGGTGTCAGGAACAGCTTTGGTGTGGCCAGGACAGTTTTCTTTCTAGTGTAACTACAAGTGAAGGAGTGGAAAAAGCCACTGGGAATGTTAAAAACAAAACTGTGCCAGTCTGAATTCCTGGCTTCTGAACACTTTCACTTCTCAGCTTCACAACACTTCAGCTTCCCAGCTGCCTGCGTGAAGTTTTTAGAAGGTTTTTTTCTGTTGTTTGTTTGTGGTTTGTTTTGGTTTTGTTTTATTTTCAACAACGGGGTTAGAAGAAATGGATCTGCTGATAATTAAAGTGAAATCTTTGTTCCGTGTGGTCTTTAGTCCTAAGATCATCATCAGAGCCAGACAGTGATATTTTGATATTCTAGACAATTTTTTTTGATATCTGGAGGGAAGTTACAAAGCAGGGAAGGACGGCAGGCCTGGCAGTTTTATAATCGCTCTGTCTAATGTGCAGTATCATGGGACACCTCTCAGATGTCTCCACGGTGGCTTCTGTGTGCTTCAAACACGTGTGCTCTTAACTGCAGAAACCAGCTCCTGAATTAATGACTGCGGCTTCAAAGGACCCTCCCCCTCCCCGAGCTGGAGATCTGAGGGCCATCTCCAAGTGGGTGACATGCCTTTGAAAATTATGCAGCGCAAACAATAAACCTCATTAAAGAAAGTCAGCAAAAGCAGCTCAGCAACCCAGCGTGGGGAGCGGACACGGTGGGGACACGATCCAGGGTGTCTTTCCAGAGCCAGGAGTACCAAAAACTCTGTGTGTGAGGGCAAAGTGCCCCTGAGTCACAGGTGAAGTGCCAAGCCCTGCCCGTGGTCACACCAACCCTCTGCAGAGCTCCAGGCTGGGGTGGAGTGGCTGGAAAGTGCCCAGTGGGAAAGGCCATGGGAGTGGTGGTCAGCAGTGGCTGGACACGAGCCAGGTGTGCCCAGGTGGGCAAGAGGCCAATGGCACCTGGCTTGTACCTGCCCCAGGGTGGCCTCTGGGCAGGGCAGTGATTGTTCCTCTGCACTGGGCACTGCTGTGGCACTTCCAGTCCTGGGGCAGCTCTGGGCCCCTCACAGAAGAGCCCTGGAGGGGCTGGAGCCCCAGGGAAGGGAACGGAGCTGGGAAGGGTCTGGAGCCCCAGGAGCAGCTGAGGGAGCTGGGAAAGGGCTCAGCCTGGAGAAGAGGAGGCTCAGGGGGACCTTGTGGCTCTGCACAGCTCCTGACGGGGGGGACAGTGCGGGGGTCGGGCTCTGCTCGCAGGGAACAGGAACAGGAGGAGAGGAAATGGCTTCAAGCTGTGCCAGGGGAGGTTTAGGTTGGATATTGGGAAAAGTCTCTACACACAAAGGATTGTCAAGCACCAGGACAGGCTGCCCAGGCAGAGTCCCCATTCCTGGAGGTGTTCAGAAAATGTGGCTGTGGCACATGAGGACAAGGCCTAGTGCTGAACATGGAGGTGCTCTTGTATTGAAGGTTCACTTTGATGATCTGAAAGTTCTTTTTGAACCTCGACAGTTCTGTGAGTTCCCATTCCCATGAGGTTGTAGCCTTCCCTCCGAGGAGCTGTTGGATGCTCAGGCAGGCAGAAGAAGCCTGGTGGGATGTGGTTCATGGCCAGCTCTGCCAGCTGAGGGGCTTGGATGAGTTTCTTGTCCCCCAGGAGGAGTTTCTTGTCCCTGGGCAGTGCAGGGTGGAGCTGCTCACCTGCTCCTTCTTCATGATGGGGCTGTGGGGAGGGTTCTTCCAAGCAGAGTGAAATCAGTGCCTCAACAGGCAGCAGTTCCACATTGACCACAACCTCTGTGGAAGTCTGGTCCACCTCACTGAGCTCCATCACCATCTCCAGAGAGAACCCCACCCTCCTGTTGGGCTCGGGGCCAGCTTGGCCGCCCCGACGCTCTGCCCGTTTTGAAATGAGGATTAATGAGTTCTTCCATCTGATACTTGTTTGAGATTTGCCATTTGGGTTCATTTTAAACTAATTTTATTCTCCATGTCACTGGCAATTTATGCAGCAAACGCAATTATTGGAGATGAACGCCTGCCACAGCTGAAGGCTACAAGTGCCACTTCCTTGGATGCGCGAGGAGCGGAGAGCTGGGGAATTGGGGCGGGGGGGAGGGAGAAGGAATATTAGAAAAATAATCTTTCCCTACAATACTCTCAGAGCTGATACACACACCTTCATAAAAAAGTAATTTAATTTTCCCAGTGCAGCACGAAAAGGAGATCTAATTATCCACTTCTAAATTGCTTCCTTAATTTTTCAAAACATGGCTTTTTGTTTATGCCTCTCCCCGAGCCCTGCTCAGAGCCTGCCATGGAGCTCACCTCCATCTGGAGGTCAGCGATAAAGCCACCTGGAAAGGAGCTTGCTCCTGATAGCAGGTGCTGGAGCTCTAATGTGCCACGTGGGCCTTTTGTCCGTGCTGATGGGGCTTCTCCACAGGCGACATCCTCCAGGCAACGCTGGGAATTCAGGGGACAGCCCTGGAGCTTGGCTGGGGATGTGCATCAAACATGGGGTTTTTCTCAAGGTTTGCAGGAGTTTTGCTGTTTCAAAGCTCTGTGTTTTGCTGCTTTTTGGGTTTCTGGGTCTCGCAGCATTGCTGCAGCCCCACTTCTGTTCGGCATCCATATTGAAAACCATAATCCTCTGGAATGAAATTCTGGAGTCTCCAGAGATTCCTGTGGGCACTGCCTTTTAGGGTGTTTATTTACCTTGCACCTGGACAATTCGTTCTGCCGAGTCCCCACAGACCGTGCTCCTCTTGTAAACATCATCAGCTGCGTTTGAGAGAAGAGTTTGAAAAACCTCCTGGTTTTGATCGTGTTGCATCGCACGCCTCTCCGTGCTTCGCGTATTCTTCCTGTGGATTTCCCTAAAGTTCAGCTCACAGGCTTGCCTTTGGAATGTGAAATGATGTACACACACGCCTTCTCTAATATTTATAGGATAAATGCTAAGCTGTACTTCAGTGATTATCAGGAGCTTCACAAAAACAGGTTTCAGGCGTTGGAGCTGACATCACACCTTCAATTATTTACTGGGAACTGGGTTTCAGACTGCTGGCTGTGGTTTGTTCAGGTATTCAGAGGCTCAAAAACTGGAGCTGTTCAGCCTGGAGAAGAGAAGGTTCCAGGGAGACCTCAGAGCCTCTTCCAGTGCCTAAAGGGCTCCAGGAGAGCTGGAGAGGGACTGGGGACAAGGGATGGAGGGACAGGACACAGGGAATGGCTTCCCAGTGCCAGAGGGCAGGGACAGATGGGATATTGGGAAGGAATTGTTCCCTGTGAGGGTGGTCAGGCCCTGGCACAGGTGCCCAGAGAAGCTGTGGCTGCCCCTGGATCCCTGGCAGTGTCCAAGGCCAGGCTGGACAGGGCTTGGAGCAACCTGGGAGAGTGAAGGTGTCCCTGCCCATAGGAGGGGTGGAATGGGATGGCCTTTAAGGTCCCTTCCAACCAAACCAGCCTGGGATTCTGGGATTCTATGAGAATGGTTCCAGTGTGTGGAACAGTTCCAGTGTGTGTTGTCCATGTTGTGAACTTCTTTTTGTCTTGCACCCCACTGTTAAACTCCCCCTCTCTCTGCTCCCTGCTTTGTTGGGTCTGAGTTCTGCACTGAAAGCTGTAGGGATGGGGATTTTTATTCCCTGTTGGTCTCACTGGTGCTGGATTAATTTTTTTTTTAAACTCCACTTTTCCCCCCAAATATTAATGGCAGCAAAGCAGAGCTTTTCCAGGTATCTCACAGAATCCCCAGATAGTTTTGGTTGAAAGAGCCCTGAAGGATCACCTAATTCCAACCCCCCGATGTGGCTGGTCACAGCAGGGGATGCCCACAGCAGCGTGGGTCAGAATTCCCACTCCTCCAGCTGGACACGAGGGGTCAGGACCGCGTGGGGCAGAGCCTACAGCTGCCGGCAGAGCTCTCCCGCAGAGCCTGGCTGTTCAATAATGCTCTAATTAACTACTGCAAACTTCAGAGGACCCAGCTAACTCTAATTGAGAGATCAACAGAGGCTGCAATGAAGTTAGATGTGCATACTAATTACTGAATTATCTAACACCTGCTCCGGAGAGCGGCACCAAAATATAAATACATTTTGCATTGTAAGGCCCTTGCTTTGAGGCAGGCGCGATCTTGCCTTGTCAGACACATCTCAGATCCCTCGCGCTGGCTGCAGCTTCCCAGAGGCACCTCCTTGGAAAAGCTCTGTCCTTTATTTTTAGGCAGGGCCGTGAGGCTGTCATGTTGCAGGCTCGACTCGCAAGGAGCCAATTAAGCAGGATTCCAAACATTAACTCGGCTGCTCCCAAGGTGGTGGTGGTGAAGATGATGATGATGATGAAGTCCTTCGCAAGGCCCCAGTGAATCCTTACAGCACTCCAAGTTTCATGTCAGTGTCCGAATGACACTCAATTTGCTGGCAGCTCCCAAGGCTACTCTACAAAAAAGAGTAAAAAAAAAAAAAAGAGGAGTCATTTTTCAGCTGCTGAGTGGCAAATGCAAAGGTTAAGTGTCCCAGGCATTAGTGCAGGGATCTGCCAAAGGGCTGTGGCCAAGTGCTCTTGGAATGGGGAGGAGAAAAAGAGAGGGGAGAGGAAAAGCTTGTTTGGGTATTTTTTTTTATTATTATTATTCCATTCTGTTGGGCTTTTTGGAATACTGATCTGAGGTGCGATTTCCACATCATCAGCTCAGTCAGCCGTCACCAGCAGCCCTCTGAAGGCAATAATTTTCTGCTAAGCAATTTTGTCACCGTGCTGGAAGAATAAATGAAACCAATGTTTCAGTGCTTTGTCCGGCCTGGAATCAGCACGTGGCACATCTTCCCTCAACAAGTGGTTATTTCCTATTTTCTTTTGTTGCGGATTAAGCTGCTTACCATGGAAAATGCGTGAGCTTTGCTATTTCCTCCCCCTTTTTTTCAGTATATTTGCTCAAGTGAGACTCGTTGGCTGTTTTGATGGTTTCAATAGTGCTGTCTGTGTTTGTTACAGAGCTGGCTGGATGCTTTCCTGCTGACAACAATTCCATCCCCCCTGAAAGGCAGGAGCTGTCGTGGAGCCTCCTGCTCTCGAAACACTGCTTTTGCTCGTGGTTGTTGTGATGTACAAAGCCTTGAAATCCAAAATTGCTGACTGTACTGAGCCAGAGCCAGATAGGGGAGGGGGTTTGCAGAGCAAATAACCTCTTTCTTGGAGTCCCATCCTGACTCCAGGTTCTCTTGTTGCCCTCTTGGAAAGACAGACACAACTTATCCGTTTCTGCCTTGTCCCAGCAAATCTTCCTTGGGATCAGATGGCCTCACGTGCATCCCCACGAGGTGTCTGCGCTATTTTGGGGAAGGGGTCATTAGAAATTCCCCTCTCGCTCCTCTTACCCTCCACAAACTGGGATTATTGACTGCCTGTGATGCTAAACTTCCTTCAGCCTGCTGCTTACTTGGAAAATCTTTCTGTAACCGCAGTTGCCAAGCAACTGTCAGCTGTATTTCCAAGATGCTCAGGCCGCCTTCAAGATGTTTGGACCCAAATGCTGCCGCTCTGCTCTCCAAGATTGCCATTTTCCCCGGGCAGGAAGCTTTGGGAAGGCCAGGTACCATTCTTCCCATCCTGACATTATCTCCCCTGGCTTTATTAGCATGTCTTCCCAAAGCTCTCTGCCTACTCAGCCCATTGATTACCCTGCTGGTTGGGCTCTGAGGGCGTGCCTGGCTCTCTCTCCAGCACATGCTTGGACACCTGAGTGTGAGAGAGTTGGAAATCCAGGTGTGGCACCTCGCCATTCATGAAAGCATTCCAGTCATGGTTTTTTTCTTACTGTGGGAAAAAATAAAGCTAATTGTTGATAGGCGCTAAGAAAATCAAAAGAAAGAAAAGCTGGAGGTGTAGGTTTAGATGAGATTTGTTACTATGAGGGTGGTGAGAAACAGTGCCCCCATCCCTGGAAGTGTTCAAGGCCAGGTTTAGCAAACTGGTCTGGTGGAAAGTGCCCTGCCCATGGCAGGGGTGGAACAAGATGGGCTTTAATGTCCCTTCCCAGCCAAAGCATTCCATGATCCTACGATTTTGCCGTGGAGCCTGCAGTGCCCCATGGATGCTGTGGCAGGTGCTGTTGGCTCTCAGGGTGCTGTGGGCTCATCCTCCAGGCTCCAGTCCTCCGTCCTCACCTGCTCCAGGCTGTTTTTCCGTGGCAGGAGCCCAGTGATGTCTGTGCCGCTCTGCACAGGACGAGAGGGACGGCGGAAATGAGAAGCCCATCCAACTTTGCCTACAGAAGTGCTCATTAGCAGCCTCCCTCTGTCCATGGCCGTGCATGGCTTAGCTCACTTTGGAGCCAGCCTGTTCCATTTGGGTTAATAGAAGGAATCTCTGTTCCATTAGGTGCATTACAGTGACAAAGCACCGGGAGAGAGGGAGCTGGTGCCTGTCAGCCGCCCGAGGACCGGGCTGTCACTTGTGCCATCAAGCCTCCCTACTTATTTGCAATTTTATTTTCAGATGTGATTGACATCTGGAGGCTCTGACATTCTCGGCACAAACATACAGCCTGTTATTATGCTTGCATTAACATTTTGATAAACACACAGTGCAGCATTGAAAAAGTAATTACATGTCATCACATCTCTGCCTCATCAAAGAAAACTTTGCTGTGTAATTGCTCCAAGATTTACCCAGGTACAATGTGCTGCTTCCAGTAAAGGCTCCTTTCTCTTGAAGAGCTTACATTTACCTTTTAAGATGCACAATATCTTTTCCCCATGGGGCTTTCTAGGGCTAAAATAAACTCGGCGATATAATTTAGCTTTCCATAAATACACTCAGATATTAGAGCGCGGTACTCTTTGCATAATATTTATTTAATGCTGGATGTAAATATGCTGTGTATTATATGGGCGAAGCTATCAAGGGAAGTTTTTTGCAGACAGGTAGAAATAGCACATTGTTACCCCGGCTCCTGCATTAGCACAAGAGCCCTTTGCACTTGTATTTATATGGGTACTTCTCACAATGACATCTAATTTTACAATAAAGTGAGCTTAGCTGAAGCGCCTCGCTGCAGATTCTAAAATATTGGCTATTTCCTCGCTTGTAAAGGACTTTTCTGATGGGTCTCTGAAAGAGGTATTATATGGAAGAATACAAATAATTTCAAGAGGGGATTTTTTCCCCCCTTCCTTCAGAGCCAAGGAAGGAAGAGAAAATCTCATTGATGTTCAGTCAATAAATCTTGCGAGATAGGTGCTGAAAGACCTGAATAAAGGTAGAAGGGAGAAGCAGTGTATGATGATAAACCAGGTGAAGTGGTCAATGGGACAATTGCTGGCCATGGAGTGCTTCAGATTCTTTTATTTAAAGTGTTCTGTGCTGGCTGAGGCACGTCTCTCCTACCTGGGAAACCAGGATAATACCAGCCTGTTTCCACTGCTGCCTGATGGGATTTTATTCCTTTTGCTAAAGCAGTGCTCCTTTGCCTCTGGAATTACAAGTTCCATGTCGTGCCCCCAGTTCTGACGGGACTGAACCCTGGCATTTCCTACCAGCAGGTGAAGTGGTGAATAGTTGGTCTGGGTGGTTCAGTTCTCACATCACAAGGTTTTTCTCCACGGTCTGTGGTTTCTGGGGAGATGTGGAGGCTCGTGCATGGCAAAGTTGGTCTAGTGCTGCTTCTGCAGGGGGGAATCATTCTCTGGGTTAGGCAAGAGAGGAGCCTTATGAGCAAAGCCTTGGGAAGCCTCTTCTCCCTTCCTGTGGTAATGAGGAAATGAGTGAGGAATGGCCTTGACAGCCACTGCTTCCCATCTCCTGTGCTCTGCCTTTATCAGGGCTTCTGTGTCCATAGGAAAATGTTCCCCTTTCTCCTGCAGGAACAGGTTTTCTCCACTTTCTCCTGGAGTTGTGAGGGGAATGATGTCTAATTCTTTTCATCCAGGGTGGTCAGGGAATCACAGAATTGCTAAGATTGGAAAAGACCTTTGAGATCATCAAGTCCAATCACCAACCGAGCCTCTCCACCACATTCATCCCTAACCCACATCCCCAAGTGTTTTCTGAACACTTCCGTGGGATGGTGACCCCACCACTTCTCTGTACGGTCTGTTCCAATGCTTGACAATCCTTTACATGAAGAATTTTTTCCAAAAATCTAATCTAAACCTCCCCTGGCACAACCTGAGGCCATTTCCTCTCATCCTCTCAGTCTGAGCCTGTCACTGCCAGGTGGGACAGGAATTGTGCCAACCTTAGAGCTGCCACCACCTGAGCATATTGGCTTTTCCTAAAAAACAATTCCCTTTCCTCCCTGGGCCTGGGGCCAGCTCTGCAGAGGTGTCTGCCATGACAGAAGGAGGCAGCACCTCCTGGGGTGGGGATCCCCGAAATCCCTGCCCTCTGGGGGGATCCTTTCTCCAGGAGAAGGCAGCACAGATGGGGTGTGGAGTCCTGCTCAGGAGCAGTCGCTGGCTGTTCTGTGCCAGCCGGGGAGCTCAGCATCCCTGACCTTGCTGGGAATGACCGCGGCCACGGGAAGCATTAGGGCCGGCAGCGCACGATCCCAAGTGTGTTTAATGGTTGGATAATGCCCCGTTAATGTCTATTAATCCTCTCAGGAGCTTGGTATTAGCTCAGCTTTAGCACCAGACTGAGTCACTGCTCTAACAGGATGCACCCAGGCTGGCGCTGGGAACATCTGTATCTCACATCTGTATTATTATGATTATAGGCTTGTGGCCTATATACGGTGTCTATGAAATTAGATCTGGTATTATACCTTCCGAGCAGCTGGGGGGGTTAATTCCCTCTCCTTTCTGCTAATGAGGGCAGGAAGGGCTGGAGGAGTGACCCTGGGAGATGCTCAGGGATGGTGTGTTGCCAGGGCTGGGGATGCACTGGATTGGTCCTGGGGATGGGGGGAGATGCCAGGCTCTGCCCTGCTCTGTCGAAGGACGAAAATTGTCTGGGCAAGTGAAGGTCAGCCAGAAGTGTTGGGACAACCCCCAGGCACAGGGTGGGATTTTTGGTTGTCCTGTGCAGGGCCAAGAATTGGATCCAATGATCCATGTAGGTTCCTTTCCAACTCAGGGGAATCTATGGAAATCTGTGAATTACAGCACAGGGGGGTCTTTTGCTTTTTCGTCTTTCTCCCTTCTGCTTTCTTGCCTATTGTGAGGAATGGCTCCCTGGATTTCATTCTTTTCCATCCCAATGAGCTGTGAGCTTCTGTTTTGCCCAAAAGCTTTGAAGGGTTGTCCCCCAAACTCACAGCTTTGTAGCCACGAGGAGCTGAGGGAGTTGATCCTCTCAGGAGAGAGCCCACCGAGAGAGCTGTGTCCAGCCCTGGGCTCTCTGTACAGGAAGGACCTGGAGCTGCTGGAGGAGGCCATGGAGCTGCTCCAGGGCTGGAGCCCCTCTGCTCTGGAGCCAGGCTGGGAGAGCTGGGGGTGCTCACCTGGAGGAGAGAAGGCTCCAGAGAGAGCTCAGAGCCCCTGGCAGAGCCTAAAGGGCTCCAGGAGAGCTGGAGAGGGACTGGGGACAAGGGAGGGAGGGACAGGACACAGGGAATGGCTTCCCACTGCCAGAGGGCAGGGACAGATGGGATATTGGGAAGGAATTGTTCCCTGGGAGGGTGGGCAGGCCCTGGCAGAGGTGCCCAGAGCAGCTGTGGCTGCCCCTGGATCCCTGGCAGTGTCCAAGGCCAGGCTGGACAGGGCTTGGAGCAGCCTGGGACAGTGGGAGGTGTCCCTGACCATGGCAGGAGTGCAACAGGTGATCTTTAAGGTTTCTTCCCAACCCAAGCCAGTGTCTGGTTCTGGGATTCTGGGATTTGGGCAGCAGCAGAGCCTGGCTGTTGTCTCCCAGCAGGAACAGATCCCCACTGACATAGGAGCAGCCAGGAAAGTCCCATGTGCCATCCTGGACTGTCACTGTTTATTGCATTACTTATCCCAAGGAGCTGTTCCAAGTGGCTCACGATTCCTCTTCATCTTTTCTGTCCTCACCCATTTACTTTCAGAACATTTACATTTAAATGTGTGTTTCTGCAGAAGCTTTACAGGAAAGCAACGTTGGACCAAAAAGGGAAAAAAAAGAGAGAGACTCCAAAATGCATTTTTCATGCTCCTTCATACTCTATTGATTTTGTTTTTCTCATTTTTTCTTATAAAGAGAAGGTTTTCTAATACATTTTTCAGAAATAAAGGAGTCAGCAGTTCTACCCTCCTAAAGCAATAGTTATTCACGGAGATTACAAACAGAATTTGGGAGGGAGGGCTATTTATATAAATTTCCCTTTTCAATAAAATGAATATGGTGAAAAGCAGGCAGCTCCAGAGCCGCGTTCCCAAGCAGAGAGTTCTGATCCTGAGTTTCTCCCTTGCCTGGACTGTTGGTGAAGGGCAACACACTTTGCTTTCATCACATCACAGACTGTCCTGAGGGGGAAGGGACCCACAGGATAACAGAGTCCAACCCCTGCCCTGCACAGACCCCAACAATCCCACCCTGGGCATCCCTGAGAGTGTTGCCCAAACGCTCCTGGAGCTGTGGCAGCCTCAGGCTGTGCCCATTCCCTGGGGAGCCTGGGCAGTGCCCAGCACCCTCTGGGGGAAGAACCTTCCCCTTATAGCTGAAGGCTATTCCCTGATAGCCCACGCTCTGCCCACGCGTGAGAGTCAGTGAGGAGGGAGCCGCAGCCGCTCAGAGCTTCCCTCGACAAGGCAAAAATCAGTTTTCTCTTGTCATGAGGCGAGAACTTATTTGTAAGCACCGGATTGCTGCAGTTTGACATCACTGATGTCCAAAATTCCAGCTCCTGGTTTGAAACGGCTGCTTTCAAATGCTGTTTGTGTTGGTCTGTTTGAAGAAGGAAAGGGAGGAAAAACAGGACGACAAGCAGCATGTCAAAGTTATTGAGAAGAATTGCTGTCACCCGCCTTGCCTGCCTAATCTCCCAGGTTTTATTCCCAGTTAGGGACTGTTTCTGAAATCTTGATAGTATTGGGTTTTTTGCATTTGTGAGCATCATTATTTTTGCTGCCTCAGTAAAAGCAATCCCAGGCCCTCTGTGTAGCTGCATTTTGCTGCAGCCAGCCATGTGTCTTGGTTAGACTCCTGGAGCTGGCCAGCAGCTGCCAATGATAGTCAATAATCTGCCCTTTTATACAAAATCTGCCATCTCACTTTGGTGGAAAACAAATGGGAGCTCATCTCCTAAATGACAAAGTTTGGCTCAGAGGCTCAGCTCTTTTTTTGTGCGTTTGGCCCTGGGAATATTGAGCTTAGGTCAGACCAGGGAGCGTTCTTGTGCTCCCACCCTGGGCACTTGGAAATGCAGAGGTTTGGGCAAATAACACAAATTTTGAATTAAATCTCACGCTCCACCTTTTATACTGCTGCTCTTATTAAAAATATTAATTATTGTTACTGACAGCATTGCTGGTTTAATTTCTGATGATTTTTGCTTGCGGAGTGCCTCTGGAATGCCATGGCCCTTGCTCTGAGTCTCTGCATTCTCTCCCTGTTTGCTGCAGATGAGCTCTGTCTCCTGCCTTCTTGCTCAGGGTTATTTCCTCCTCCCCCACTTTTGTGGACCAAAATGTCTTTGCCGACTGCGGGAACCTCCCCCTTCTATTTATCCTTGTTCTTTGTAATCTCGTACAATGTGGCTTAATCAACCCACTGGTGCTCTGCTGAATCCTGTCTGGGAGACACAAAGGAATTAAAGAGGTTGAGTGTTGAAAAGCTTTTTCCAGTGTCTGAGTTGCCTCCGGGAGAGCTGATCCTTGTGCTGGGCACCGCTGGGGATCAGCACCCACCTGGGCACAGGGGCTCTGCCAGCCCCTGCTCCTGAATTTCAGATTCGTGCCCCTAAAATGTTCCCATCAGGAGGCTGACTGTGACCCAGAGCTCCTGCAGAGCACCAAGGGGGGATTTTATCAGGCAAGCAAAAAGAGACCTGAGAGTCGTGCCTCAGAGTATGTTGGCCATGAGTCAGCAGTGCCCTGCTAGCCCAAAGGGCCACCGTGTCCTGGGGACAGCAGGGCCAGCAGGGCCAGGGCAGGGATTGTCCTGCTCAGCTCTGGGCTGGGCTGGGGGGGCCTCACCTCCAGGGCTGGGGGCACTTTGGATGCAACAATACAAGAAAGAATTAAGCTGTTGGTGAGTGACCAAAGGAAGGCCATGGGGATGGGGAAGGGTCAGAGGAGCAGCTGAGAGCTCTGGGATTGTTCATCTGGAGCACAGGAGATGAGGGCAGAGCTCACCTGGGGCTGCAGCTCCTCCCGAGAGCAGCTCTGATCTCTGCTCTGGGACAGGGGCAGGACCCAGGGAACAGCTGGAGCTGTGCCAGGGGGGTTTAGGTTGGACATCAGGAAAAGGCTCTTCCCGCAGAGGGTGCTGGGCACTGCCCAGGCTCCCCAGGGAATGGGCACAGCCCCGAGGCTGCCACAGCTCCAGGAGCGTTTGGACAGCGCTGCCAGGGATGGACAGGGTGGGATTTGGGGTGTCTGTGCAGGGCAGGGGTTGGAGTCTGTGATCCTGTGGGTGCCTCCAGCTCAGGACATTGTGTGATCTGTGACTCTGTGTCTGTGCCCCAGTTCATGCCAAGGGCTGGGGCTGGGGCTGGACTCACACCATGCAGGTGTTTGAGCCATCACTCTGCTCAGAGCTGCCTTCCCTCTGTCACTGGGGGAGCTTCCCTTTAAATCCATTCCCATCTGCCCTCCCTCCCCTCCTGGTGCTGATCCCAGACCCAACCACACTCCACAGCAGCTCACAGTGAAGGGCGTGGAGGTGCCCCATGGGAATATCGCCTTCCTACGTCCCATTGGATTCATTAATAACAACATTATGTTATGATGTTTTCCCCTTGTATTATTCTATAGATCATTTTTATTATGTAGATACAAACCCTTTGATATTGTAATTGTGAAGTACACGTTATGAAGACAAATGTGTTTGGCTTAATGAGAATGGATTGCCAATAAAAGCTGAAATAGAGGAAAGCATTTTATTATTTTTTTTTTAGCATTAGCCCTCGTAGAAAGTGTTGTCAGACTGAGCATGCAGCAGAATAGAGCCTCAGATGCAAAGAGTCTTTTTAGTCTGTTGATAGAGCATTGGCTTCCAGAGTGTTGTGGTTATTTGATTAAAAAAAACCACCTCAGGTGGCTGCACAACTGAGAAAATCAGCAAAAGGATGAAGTGAAGTGTGATGTGTGCACGGCAGAGGTGGAGCTGGATCACTCCCAGAAAGCTGGAAATTCCTTTGGAGAAACTCCTGAATTTGCAGGTCAGTCTGGCGAGGGCAGAGGATAAACTCAGTGGGGCTGGGGAGGTGCTCCATGCCACAGGCTTGGAGAGACTGGTGGTCCTGCAGTCCCAGGAGAATTATTTTCTAGAGGAAAGACACAATAAATAATTTGCCTGAAATAGAGAGGTCAGGGCATTGTCCAAGACGTGAGGAGATCTTTGCTGTGGGCAAACTACAGAGAAAGTGTGGAGTAAAGCCATAAAAGACGAAAGCCATCGGTTTGTAGGAGCACAGACCTCTCCAAGCCTCTTTATCATCCTTCCAGTGCCTGAAGGAGCTGACAAGAAAGATGGAGAGAGACTCTTTTCAAAGGTCTGGAGAGACAGGAGAAGGGAGAATGGCTTCCCAGTGCCAGAGGGCAGGGACATATGGGATATTGGGAAGGAATTGTTCCTGGGAGGGTGGGCAGGCCCTGGCACAGGTGCCCAGAGAAGCTGTGGCTGCCCCTGGATCCCTGGCAGTGTCCAAGGCCAGGCTGGACAGGGCTTGGAGCAGCCTGGGACAGTGGAAGGTGTCCCTACCCATGACAGGGGTGGAATGGGATGGCCTTTAGTGTCCTTTCCAACCCAAACCATTCCAGGATTTTACAATTCCCGTGGCCAACAGACCTGTATAGAGCCACCCCACAGTGGGGTGGAGGGGCAGCATCCCTGCTCCTGCTCCTGAGATGGAAATGGGAACTCCTGCTGCATTCACGGAAGGACCCAGGATCCCTGGATGTGAAAGGCCTTGCTGGGCATGGGTGGGGAGCAGCCATCCCATGGGCAGCTGGAGACGGAGGGATGCAGGGATCAGCAGGGGAGGGCTGCAGAGATCAGCAGGGAGGGCTGCAGGGATCAGCAGAGCTCTGCTCTGTCCCTCCCTGCCTGGATCCCCAGCAGGAGCAGTGTGCACAGGGCAGGAAGGGCTGCACACAGCCAGGCAGCTCCGGCCGGGCTCTGCTCACCTGTGGCTGCCAGCGAGAGCTCGCTCGGAGCCGCCAGCCCGGGAATCGCTGGCGAGCAAACAGATGGAAGGAGCCCTCTCTCCATCTGACGCCAGCGCAGATTTAATCAGCTCACACTTCCCTTTTCCACCTGGCACAGGCACTGGGAAATGGATCTTGATTTGCGTCCTCTCAGCTCTCCCCATAGACTCTTGACATCTTTGTTTTCTCGCGACTTAACAGCAGCAATTGCAGCCCAGCACTTTGCCACCTGTCGCAGGGACGAGCCCGGTCCCTCCCTGGCTGTCACTGCTTTGCTTTTGGATTTTTTGACTCTGCTTTTTTTTTTGGGGGGGGGGAGCAAGGCGAGGCAGGATAGGGATACAGCAGGATAAGGAAGAGTGCTGGTCCAGTTCCGGGACTGTTGGCTTCTGGTGTTGGGTGCTTGGTTCATATCCACACTCCTTGTCTTTCTTCCCAGCTTTAAAAAAAAATATTTAGGCTCAGCTTTGTTCTAAATATTGCTAAAAGTGGGGCTGTTCCACCCTTGTAGGTGTTGCTGTTGCTTGCAAACTTCTTAATATTTCATGTCTTGTGTTCTTGGAGCCCACCTCTTGGAACTGGTTACTGAACGTTAAAGCTGTTTTCAGTAGGGAACAGAAGGGGGAAAAAAATCCCAAATGCCCTCAGGCACTATATTAAAGCTTAAAAGGATGACTTTTTTTTCCTTTGAGATGGGAAAATGAATGAATGCCCAGCAAAAAGTTTTGTTGCGTGGGAAGGACGACCCCAAAATAGTCCTGCTTTGGATAGATCCTGCTGAGGGTCTTCAAGGAGAGCAGCATCTATTGTTTGGATGGGAAAACTGAGGCACAAACCCAGGCTGATGGAAGAGAAGAGAAGCCAAGTCTCACCTGCTGCACTCAGTGGCCTTTGAACGCGGTGTCTTCCTGTCAGGAAGGAGATTAGTTCATATTGCCTAAAAAAATCCACATATGAAGTGAGGGAGGGGTAAAGTCCCTCCCTGCCTGTGCTGTCAGAGGGATTTGTGCATCTCAGCAGAGCTGTCAGAGTTAAATCCAAACACAACCATTGGAGCCAAGGAAATTGAGAAGTGAAAAGTATTTTATTAACATTCTGCTATTGATTCCTTAATGGCTTTTCTTCCTGGAAATAGGCAAATATTTACTCTGCTTGGAAGGTTCTCGGGGCAGGGGCTGACGGTGGGGCAGGGGCTGTGGGGTGCCATGAGGGTGTCCAAGGCTGAATCCCACCCTGCCCCTGGAGAGGAAATGCCTAATGAAGAAAGCACAGGAATTTTGGCAAGGTTGGATTCGGTTTCCACACTCATGCGCTCCTTTCCCCTTGAACATTTCTGTTATTTTAAGCGTTCGGTGCGGCGAGGGAAGGGAAAGGAAAAAAAAAAAGACGAAAATCACTTTCCACTTGCAAATGATTCTATAAAGCACATCAGCGCTGCAGTGCGAGGTGAGGAATCTGAGATAATCACACAAACCTGGAAGGAAACTCATCCGCTCGCTTCGCCTCCGCCCCGCCGGTGGGAAAGGGACGCATCGAGCTCGGCTCTGCTGGCTCCTGCTTGTTCCACCGAGCAGCCCACTTGCCTGGAAAGCTCAGTGCCTTGTTTGCTCTGCTCTTGACTTCTGATTCGTCTCTCTCTCCACCTCATTTTTTTTTTTCAGGACTGTGTTATATGAATATCCTTGGCTTAATTTGCATTGCATTAGAGTAAAACATTTTAAATTTCTTCGCAGCAGAAGTAAATCTGACAGACTTTATGAAGCCATTATACCTGCAGGTATTTTATACTTTTAAAATACATTCTTGTCAAGCTATCTTAATTATATTATTATATGTACTTTTGAACTCGGATCCACTCTCGGGTGATATATTACGCTTCTGACAGTGCAGTCCTAAAAAGCTACAATTTATATCAAAGCTTTGTGGCTGAACAAAGATGTATCTATTATGGATTCGGGGGAATTTATTAATTTACTGTTTTGGAACACTTATTCATTGACAAAGCTTGCTGGCTTATTATTTCCAGCGGGCGATTATTGCGTGCAGCGTTTCCGTGGCTTTGGAGGTGTTGGGATTGCTGCTGAGAGCGCAGGAGAGCAGCTGAGGTGTGGAGTGCTGGAGCCTTGGCCTGGCTTTTATCCGGGGTCAAAGTCTCCAGCACTGCCCATTCCTGTGCCACTGTCCACACTGTGATCCCCTAGGGACATTCCTGAAGTGCTCTGAAGGACCTGCCCTGGCAAAAAAGCCTTCAGCAAGTCCTGAAGCCAAACTGTTCAGTGGTGGTACCTGATGGGAGTTCAGAGTTGCAAGGGAAGTTCTTTGCTGCAGCACAGACCCTCTTTGCAGGAAGGATTTTGCTCACAGAAATCAGAGAATTCCAGAATTGTCAGGATTGGAAAGGACCTTGGAGATCATCCTGTTCTGCTCTGTGCCATGGGCAGGGACATCTTCCACTGTCCCAGGCTGCTCCAAGCCCTGTCCAGCCTGGCCTTGGACATTTCCAGGGATCCAGGGGCAGCCACAGCTTCTCTGGGCACCTGTGCCAGGGCCTGCAACCCTCACAGGGAACAATTCTTTCCCAATATCCCATCTGTCCCTGCCCTCTGGCAGTGGGAAGCCATTCCCTGTGTCCTGTCCCTCCATCCCTTGTCCCCAATCCCTCTCCAGCTCTCCTGGAGCCCTTTAGGCCCTGGCAGGGGCTCTGAGCTCTCCCTGGAGCTTCTCTTCCCCAGTCTGTGCAACCCCAGCTCTCCCAGCCTGGCTCCAGAGCAGAGGGGCTCCAGCCTTGGAGCAGCTCCCTGTCTTTCTGTGGACATTTTCCAACAGAAGAGCAGAGTAGAGGGAGACTCTGTCCTGTTGGCTGGAGTTGTGTTTGGGTGTCCCAAGGATTGGACATCAAGAGGGGACACAGAGCTGCCCACGGAGTTGCTCATTTCCATGACCACCAGCACTGCTCCCAGGCCTTGGTGTTATCACCCAAAAAAGAGGTTGATGGTAAATCTTTATCAGTTTGGGATTTCCATGTGGAGGGGGTTGAACGTTACCCCAAACTCTCGGTGAATGGTTTTGCTGCAAAGGGAGGCCAGGTGCTCCTCCTGAATTCCATTTCCCACTAAAACAGCCCACGGATGTTGGAGAGCTCTCCTTGTCAATGGCAGTGGGGTTGGAACAAGATGATCCCCAAAGTCTCTTCCCACCCAAGCCATTCCAAGGCTCTGTTGTTCTAACAAAGGTTCATTATCGTTGGGAAAGGCCTCCGAGATCATCAAGTCCAACGTGTGCTCAAACACCACCTTGTCACCCAGACCGTGGCACTGAACACTCCAGGGATGGTGACCCCCCCGGGCAGCTCCTTCCAGTGCCTGATAACCTTTTCCATGAGGAAACTCTTCCTGTGCCCATGCCATGGTCTGCAAAGAGCTGTGCCAGTGGCCTGGAGAGCTGAAGGTCCTCTCCATCCTTCCTTTACAAACTCTTCCTCAAATCCCTGCTGGATCCAAGGCTTGGGGCTGGCAGCAGCCACCCTTTGGGCTCCCCCAGAGCCGGGGTGGGCACTCATTGTCCCTCCTATTTAACGAGAGATGTACGGATCAGCGTTCCCACGCTCATTAAATTACATCACCTTCTCCCTGCTGAGCTCCCGTGGATTGGAGGGCTCAGCTGAAGTGGCATCAAGGTGAGGGTGACCTCACTGGGTCCCAGCAGTGAGCCAGGAGCGTTTATTCCATGAACCTCCTCTCCAGTGGCTGTTCTCCTCTGCCTCTCCTCAGATTAAGGAGGTGAGGAGAACTGCAGGAGCAGCGTTAGACTTTCTATTCTGAGCAATCACCAAAATCCACTCAGGAGCTTTAATTGCTTCAAGTAAAACTTGTAAATACCGACGGGGCACAAAGCACTTGAGTTGGCAATTTTCTTCACTGCTTTCTGAGGATTCAAATTATATTTTTCATTCCCTATTGTCGTTTTAAAGGTTTGGAAGAGCACTGATTTTTTTTTTTTTTGGGGGGGGAGATTTTTTTTCCTCTTCAGGCTCTGCATTTCCCTCCCAAAACATGTTCCAGTCAAGTTCATTGAAATTGTCTTGGTATTGTCAGAAAAATCAGTTTGACTGCTTCATCTTGTAAAATTTTCAAAGCTAAAAATTAACTGACATTTCCAAGTGAAATGTCATTTTGCTCCAAATAAATAAATAAATAAATCCAATGTTTTGACATTTTTAAAGCACTCTTCCTTTGTAAAAGGAAAAGAAGTTCTTTAAATGAAAGTCGTGTCAAAACTGACTTTTTTCCCTCTTTTTTTTTCCTCAGAGAAATTTTGACTTTTATGGATTTCTTTCTGTTAAGAAGAAATTGAGTGGCTCACCCATGGGGCCGGGCTGGCCCCAAGAGTGACTGGGGGGATCTTATGGGGATCCCGCCAGTGTGGAGAGGCACTGGAGGAAGTCTTGGCTGGGCAACTGTATGGCTCTACATCCCTGGCTGCATATAAATATACATTTCCCATCCCTGGAAGTTCCCAAGGCCAAGTTGGACAGGGCTTGGAGCAGCTGGGGACAGTGGAAGGTGTCCCTGTCCATGGCAGGGGGTGGAACTGGATGGGCTTTAAGGTCCCTTCCCAACCCAAACCGTTCTGTGATTCTGTAATTTTATATAAATATATATAAATCTCTATTCTGTGCCAGCTTGGCTGCTATTTTAAAAGTCTACAGGCAAATTTCCAAAGCAGTTGAGCAACACAAACATTTCCTGTGGGGGCCTGGGACACAGAACCCCCCGAATGTTTCTTCTCTTCCACCAGACTCTGGAAACGTGGAGATGTCTGACCACAGAATCATTCAGGTTGGAAAAGACTTCCAAGATCATCAAATCCATCTTTAGATGAGACACCCCCATGCCCACTAAGCCATGGCGTGCAGTGTCATCCTCTGCTTGGCTTTGAGCACCTGCGGGGACGGGGACTCCACCCTGGGTTCCCTCCCAGTGCTTGACCACTCTTCCAGGGAAGAAATTTCCCCTGATATCCAACCTGGACCTCCCCTGGTGCAGCCTGAGGACATTTCCCCTTGTCCTGTCGCTGTTACCTGGAAAAAGAGCCCAACCCCCGTCTGGCCACAATTTCCAGGGAGCTGTAGGGAGACACAAGATCCCCAACCTGCTGCTGTTTGGGTCAGCCTTGGAAACAGCAGCTTTCCCCTCGTTTTGTTTTATCTCATTATGTGCCTATTAACATGAAGATAAAGAAGAGCATCTGAGATAACAGTTGGTCTCAACTCCAACTTCGCTGATTTTCACCCCAAGATCAGCACTGGGTGTGGATTTGGTGTTCACTCACCCAGTCCCGCTGAATGTGAGACTTAGAGCTGTACAGGGCTGGGTGTTTTTTATTATTTTTACATTGATTGATCTGCTCCCTGCCTTCAGTAGAAGTGACGTGCCTTGCTGAGGAAAGCAGATCCCAGTGTATTAATTCCGACACATTCCACGGCTCAGGGGGCTCTGAAAGAACTGCAGCAGAGCTCAGGTTTAAGGAGGGTGGACAGAGCTCTTCAACAGCCCCCAAGGTGGGATCCTCGAGGGCTCAGCCAGGGGAGCTGCTCCCTGTGTCCCCAGTGGGGCAGGGCAGTGGGGTAGCTGGGAAATGCCTCGTGGAAAAATGGAGAATAAACACTTTCTGTGGCTGCTTCTCTTGCTTTCATGCTAGGGAGTGCAGTTGATGTTGGTAAATCACTGCAGAGTGTTGTAAATGATGTGTGGAAAGGGAAGAGGAAAAAATAATCCCTTCTTGATGCAGGGAAATCTTCTGTGTTGGGGGCAATTTATGGCAGAGGTTTCCTGGAATGACAGGGCAGGAAAACCTTCTGCTCTAAAGGGTTGAAAAAAATTCCCCCTTTGCTTTATTTCCATCTTGTTTGGGTTTTTTTTGATATCTTATTTCTGTAAAAACCATCCTTCCCAAATACTCCTGGGCCCTCCCCAACCTGTCCTTGGCTCAGCCACACTTCTTGTGCACAACGAATGGTTTCACCCCTCATTTTCCCTGCTGGTGAGGTTTTTGGAGAGGTTTCAAAGCCAATTACATTTCCCTTCTGGTGTTTTGGGATTTTTCTGTGTTTGTTTTGGGTTGATTGGGGTGTTTGGGGTTTTCTATGTTGCGCTTTTTTATTCGGCAAGGTCACGCAGTTCCCATGCCTGTAACTCCTTCCCTTGTGCCTTTCAGGGGTGGTCTGGCTGAGCACAGAGTGGGAGAACAGCACCAGCAGCCTTGGCCATGCCAAAAACTGCCAAAAGCAGAGGGGAATCATGAGTAACCATGGTGGGGAAGGGTCATAGTCCCGTGTTTAAATTACCGTGGGGGAAATTCAGTTCAAGCACCAGGAAAATCCTTTTCTCTGTCAGGAGAGAGAACCTTGGAGGGCTTTGGGGCAGCTCAGACACACATGAGCTGTTTTTATTGAAGAACCACAATTCCTTCTGGTACCAGAGAAATGCAGAGTAAGAAAAATGGCTTGGAGGGATTGCATAACTCATCCATTTTCCTCCAAGTCCTGGGTGAGGCAGCCCTGGACTGATTTTATCAAGGATTAGAGGCCATCACTGGAAGGAGGAGGTAGTTGTGGCAGGTGGAGATGCCCATTTGGTAGGCTGCTGAAACTCTTCCACTGTCCCAGGCTGCTCCAAACCTCATCCAGCCTGGCCTTGGACACTTCCCAGGATGGGACAGCCACAGCTTCCCTGGACACCCTGGCCAGGGCCAATGCCCACCTGGGCTCTGCATGTCCCACCCTCCTTCCAGCAGCACCCAGGGCTGGTTGGGGCCAGGGCAGCATCACCACCCCTTGAGCAGCTGCTTCAGAGGAAAGGACTTTGCCTATTCCTTGGCATGGCTTCAGATCATCTGAGCCCAGCCCAAGCGTGAGCTGAAGCTCAGCCCTGGGCCCACAGAGCAAAGCTGCTATTCTGGGAGGCTCAGGAAGGCAAGGCTCTATTGGGGATCTGTCAGGGCAGGCGAGCCAGGAGATGAGAGGTAGTCAATGACATAAGAGATGTCAGGGTTTATTTCCAGTAAGAGCCGGTGAAGCTGGGAAAATTGCTCATTAATGCTTTATTGATATTCATGTTCCTATTGAAGAAGTCTGGGGTGGGAGGTGGAGCGGGGGGGCCGTGCCCCTGTTAATGGGGCCAGGCTGAAAATAGGTTCTTTTATGCCTGGGCAAAGGGGATGCACTGACCACGGGAGGTTTGCCTGTGTCAGTCTCTCTAAATAGAGTCTGGATCAGTGCTGTGCCTGAGCCAAAAGCTTTGGAGGAAAAAACTAATAACTCAGGTCAAACCATGCCAGCAGCGCTGGAGTTCTCGCTCACTTTTTTTTTTCACAAAGGAAAATTTAAAGCAGATTGTTGTAAAACTATGCAAAATGTTCGTCTGTGGGGTTTGGGACTATTTAACCCTCATGTTTGCTTTAGCGTTCTGTTTTTAGAGTAATTTGAATTTAAAATGCTCTATCAAAAGGAATTTATTTCCAAAATGTCAAATTACTTTATTTCAGAAGTGCTGACGGTAAAACGTTTGGCTTTTAAAAAACAAAGCAAACTCCATTAGCAGTTTGGCATTGGTGACATTCACAAATATTTTTTGTTTCTCTGAAACTCTTTCTTCCATACATTTCCTACATCCTGGCCAGTTTTGTAGCCAGGAACCAAGCTGAGCACCAGTGTCCCCAAACCGAGCATTCCCAGCTTGGTTGCAGATTTGGGTCTCACTGGAAATGGGATTTCATAGAATCACCGAATCCTAGAATGATTTGGGTTGGAAAGGATCTTAAAGCTCATCTTGTTCCACCCCTGCCATGGGCAGGGACACCTTCCACTGTCCCAGGTTATTCCGTCCAACCTGGCCTTGGATATTTCCAGGGATCCAGGGCAGCCACAGCTTCTCTGGGCACCTCTTTGTGGTTTTTCCTGTGCCTGGCACTCATCCCCAGCACGCTCATCCTCCCAGCCTGCTCAGGCTCCATCTGGAGTGGCCAAATCACTTCCCCAGCCCTTCCCAGATGTCTCTGGCTTTGCTGTGCCTCACCTGAGCAGGGAATGGAGCAGAGCCTCACTGGGGGAAAGGCAGCGCTGGAGCAAAGCTGCCACAGCTCAATAACTGGGGCAGTTCAGGAGGTAAAACATCTCCTGGTATCATGTTTAATAAAGCTCTGCCTCTCCCCTGTCTCATGCAGCCTCATTTCCTGGGCTGTGCATCAGCAGGGAGCAGCTGATTGCCGGAGCCCTGTTGGCACATCTCAGAGTTCTGCCATGCATAATTCCCTTTTTTTGAGTTTTGGCTTTTTTTTTTTTTTTTTTTTTTTTTTTTTTTTTTTTTTTGGTTGGTTGGTTTTGGGGTTTTTTTGGTTTTTTTGGGGGGGTTGGTTGGTTGGTTGGTGGTTTTTTTTGTTCTTTTTGCTCTTCCCATGCCTGTTCACATGTTTGATCACAGCAGGATTTGTGGAAGGGCAGGATGTAACATCCCAAATGCTGAGCCAGACCCCAAGTCTCCTTGCTGAACCACGAACTGCTCTTTTTGGATGTTATTTTAAGCTCAGCACATTCCCTGCTCTCCTGCATTCAGTCTGATCCTTCTCTCTGCTGGGACATTGTTTTAATGGCGCACTGGGCATTCCACAGGCGGTAAGGAGCTTATCCTTGTTGTTCCTGGCATATAAAAGCAGAATCACTCATCTTGTTTTATAAGCAGAGAACATTTTCCCTGCTGGTGTCTCCTGCCAGGCTGCTTACCCACTAAAGCTGTGCTTCCCAGAGCTGGGAGAGGGCTGGGAAAGGGCTGGGTATTCCCTCTTTGGGGCACCCAGGAGATGGAAAGCTGCTCGCAAATCCCTTTGCGAAGAGAAGGGAGTGATGAATGTTTATGGGTGCTGAGATGATGGAAGAGGCTCCCGTCAGGGTTATGGCACTGCTGCTCCCAGACCTAAGGCCATGGAAGCAATAACACGCAGGATATCGCTCTCCGTGGTTTTATGGTCCTTTTCATCACCACAAAGGTGCTTGGTTCAGTTGGAAGTTGATTAAACTTGCAGGGAAGGATGGTGATTTATGCCTGACCAGTCCTCCCAACCACTTTGTAGCCACAGTGTGAATTAAGGCTGATTAAAATCGAGGGAAGGTTCCCTTCTGCCTCACGCTGGTTTTTGGATTGGGATGTCGGGAGCATCCATCCCTGCCTGTGCTCCACCAGGTCTGAGGCTGCCAGGCACTGATGGGAGAGGAGGGCACGGGCCAAAACACAAGAGCAGGGCACTTATTATTCCAAATGAAAAGCTGCTCTTCTCATTAAAGCTGAAAATTATGGTCTGCAGATAACTCTGGTGGTGGTTCATGGAATCAATAAACCCCCAGTTTGTTTTGAAAGCCAAGTTGCCGAAATGCCAAAATACATATTTTGCAAATTGCTTAATTTCCATTTGAAAAGATCAAACCTTATTTCTTCTGAAAGCCGAGAGGTGGGGTGGGGGAGGCGACACACACACAGCAATTTCAATCTCCTTGTTCCCATCCTGAAAGATCCATCATTTGAGGGAAATTGAGAGCAGTGGAGAAACTGCTGCCTTTTGTTTTATTTTGCTTTTTAAACAACCGCCATGCAGGGAAGCTGATGGTCTGAGTTATCAGCAAGTCTGGGCTAATTCCAAAGCAGCCAGAGCTAATTTTTGGAAGCAGCATTTCTGGCTGTCAGGGCATCTTCCCTTGGCAGCTTCTGCCTTTTGGAGGTGTGATGGTCACCAGGGCTCTCGTCGGTGCTCGTGGCTTCCTAGGAACCTTGTTGACTCTGGGAATGGAGGATATAAAAGCTCCTGTCAGGGACGCAGGCTGACAGGAACGCTGTGTGAAAGGAACAAGAGGGAGATGTCTTTACAAACAAACTGTGGGGGCTGCTGGTGGATAAGGTCACATACTGATAGGTGAAAGAAGCAATGGGAGGAACCATGAATTCCATAGGAATTCCATTAATTGACACAGACTGTTACTCACCCAAGGCTGTGCTAAATCCCTGGACTCAGAGAAAAGGAACAGAGACACAAAGAAAACAAAAAGGAGGAGAATGTACATTAGAAGGGCTCTGTATCAGGCGATTCTGAAAGTCTGTACCTCTCAAGTACCTCAGCCAATGGGGAAAGAGAAAGGGAATCTGCGTCCAGGAAATTCGGATAAAAAGAGGCTGCGTCCTCTAGCAATTTGAGAGACCCCATGGGAAATGGCCATGACCTCTCCCTTTATTCAAGAATAAAGTTACAGGATTCCTCTGTCTCCTTTTTGAACATAAACCTCTGGTGTTTGTGGATCCATTTTTCCTGACGTGGAATTACTGAGCAGGGGCTGCAGGGGAGCTGCAGGATGGATGAGGACCCGGAATGCTGAGCCTGGAGATTTCCAGGGGGTTTTGTCCCAAGCTGAGCACACAGGCTCTGCTCCCCTCGGCATCTGGAGCCTGTCTCAGCCCAGCTGTGGAGCTGAGCCTCCTTCAGCCCCTCCAGTGTGTCAATAACATTTACACCAATTGGCTGCTGAGTGCTCAGCAAGGTGGAAGCAGTGCAGGGGGCAGAGAAAGCAGCTGGAAGGATAATTTACCTCCGAGGTGCCCGTGGCACACACAGCCCTGCCCTGTGCCTCCACACCCAGGGACTTCTCTTTCTTTCCCATAACCACTTGAAAAATAAAGATGTATGATGCCTACTTGAGCAGAATAGATTGTTTTCGATTGCTATTCATCTATTATTTTAGAAAGTAAAATGAATAAAACTTATGCAGGTCACAGACATTAAAGAGCATTTTTATATCAGTTTGGGAGCGCTTGTCAGCTTTGATTTATTAAGTATCGTTCCTCGACTGGCTACTGGTGTGTGTTGTCAGTCTCTTGATAATGGATAGACCTCACAGCTGAATGCTCTGTGATTAGACTTCTCAACTATATATTTTTAAATAAAGGCATTGCTTTTTTGGGTTTGCTCATTTCCCTCTCTTAGGCAATTTCATTCATCTTCCCTCACCCTCCCTCTCTGCGCTGTAAATTTGTTGTTGTTGGAAGCTATGAGGATGCTAAATGGGACACATCTTAGAGGGTTTGGGTTGGTTTTTTTTTTGGTTCCCCCCCTCCCAACCTTGCTTCCAACTCAGCTTGATGGATTAAATGTCACGGGGGGACAAAAGTGGCTAAGAGAAGCTATGAAACAGCTTTGCAGAGAGACCACAGCACGTGCTGCTCTCTTACTACAGCTGCGTCAGCATTTTTACTGTCACGCTGCTCTTCCCTGGGGCTCAGGGATGGAATTACCAGGGCCACATGGAGAGGTGGCTGTGGGAGCCCTCGACCTCTCCGAAGGGCTGAGCACACCCAGCACTGCCAGCCCTGGTCCTTTCTCCGTGAGGTTGCTGGAGTTGCTGGGAACGTGAAGCTGTGCCCAGCTGATGAGGAGCGACTCAGGGAAGTTCAGAGGCGCTCTGTATCTCCTCTCAGCACAGCAGTTTGTTTTCCCTTTGGAGGGTGCCCTGTGCCACCAGGCTGAGCTCAAAGCCCTCTGCTGGAGCCTCTCCAAGGGTGGCTCGGGAGCCCCTGGGTCACGAAGGGCAGGGATTTGCCGTGCTGGCTCTGAGCCGCTGTCACCAGGCGCGTGCTGGGATCTTCTCCTGGGGACGGCAGCAAATGGCACTGAAGATGAGTATCCTGGGCTAAAATCCTCAGCTAGAACTGTAATTATGCTTTCATAAAGAGCTGAGCTGGAACGAGGATGAGATTGTTTCCCCAGGGGCTGCAGGAACACTGGGACTGACTCATTAGTGTGGAATTGCGAGAGCGCAGGTGGGAGGCCACCAAGTGCCTTTGTAAATGAGTCTTGCAGATCCTCCAGGAAGGGCAAAACTCAACAACTTCCCTGGGATGCTGGGATGAGGCAGCGACCTCTGCTTTTGTTATCCAAGGCTTTGGTCTCAGACCAAAACTGATCTGTCTGACTCGGGAAAATGCAGAATGCACTGATAAGAAAAAAATATTGCACTGATTTCATAAGCCTTTTTACTCTTGTATGACTCTGAAAATTGTTTTTGATTTAAAGGTTAAGATCTGACAAGCTAACAGACCTTAAAGATCTTTTCTTTCCCCTCCTCTTTTCCTCCGGTCTCTTTTGAAACTTGAAAGATGAGAAAATCTGTACAAGAAATATCTGTGTGGGGAGGGGGGTCAGCAGTTCGTTTGGGAAGTGCTTCCTGCTGCCCCTCCACCGCTGGCTGGGGACACATTGGTCACACGAGGACTTGGTTTCCCCAGGCTGTATCGCCTCTGGTCCTTCTCCCAGCAAGATCCAGGCCTGGTGATCAGGGGCTGAGTGACCCACGGGGGGAAGGGATGGGGGGTGAGGAAGAGGAGTGCCAGGAAAGGACAGAGCAGGGTTTGGAGCCGCGGTTTTGGAAGGACAAGCGACGTGTCCATGGTGATTTGATGTGATGGTTGGCTGCAGGAGGCTCCTCTCAGGAGCCGGGGTGTGCTCCCAGCAATGTCTTTGCAGTTCATTAAGTGTCTCCTGCTGCTGTTTCTCAGCCTGAAATGGCCTTAGTGGCTTTGCATGTTCCAGTGACACTGCCATTATCTCCTCATAACACAGGCATTCATTACGGAGCCACATTGTTTATTTACAGCTTGAAATGATAACGCTGCTGCACGCTCACCTAAGAGATGCAACCCCAGAGTGCCCTGAAATGGCTCATGAGGGGCATTTTTGACTTGTCCCCTGGTGATGGGCAGGTGGGAATATCCGGGACAAGTGAGTGCTGGAGGCTCTCGTGCCAGCGGGATCCCTGCTCTTGGGAAAGGTGGATGTGCCATCAGGGAGAGGGATCGGCTGCCAGGCCCCCAGGTGTGAAGGGCAGGGTCTGCACTGAGATGGGGCAGCAGAGCGGGGCCAAACTCCCTCGGGGTCAGTGGAGTTGGTGGGGAAGAACCCAGGGAATTCCAGTGCCATGTCCCAGCCTTGGCACTGGAGGAAGGAGCTCTCGGCATGAGTGGCTGGGTTGGTAGTGCCACCTTTGGCTCCGTGAGGAGATCCCTGGCCAGGCTCATCCTGTGGAGAGGGGGTGCCGTGTTTTAGGTGGGAGCAGGGTTGAAATCCCCCAGAGTATTTCCTATGACCTGAGAGCCAACAGCTTCAGCCCTTCATTGCTTTAGACCCAACATCAATGCAGGATGCATTGATGCACCCAACATCTGTGTCCTACAGCAGAATCCTAACCAGCTCCTTTATTCCATTTTTTTTTACTTTTTCTTCCTCCAGATAAAAATGTCTACACTTTCTCCAATTCACCAGGTAAAAACCTGGAGCATTCTTCCCTTTGTCACTCCTGAGAATGTGTAAAACAATATTCTCTCCTTCCCCTGTGCCAGCGGTGCTTCTCCTCCCAGCTGAACATCCTCTGCGTGCCCTTCTCCATCCTTGGCGCCCTGTGGGGAATTCCTGGATTATCAGGAGGAGTGAGGACTCCAGGTTCAGGACAGTGAGGGAATATGGATGTTACCAAAGGGAATCCTCTGACTGGACCCTGGCGATTCCCGCACGGCTCCTGCTGGAGCTCCAGATGGGCTTTAATCAGGACCGCCGCGGCGCCGCAGGGTTATTATTAAGAGACATCTAGTTCTGGATGAGAGAAGATTATCCAGGGTTTATTTCCAGCTGATAACACTCTGCCCTTCCATAACACCTTTTATCTGCGGATCTCGGAGCTCTTGGCAGACTCAGTTAATTAAGCCTCACGTTGCCCCTCGGAGCCGCGGGTGAGACTCGGGCGAGGAGCGCCGGAGCCGCAATTAGGAGGGATCGGCTCTGGCAGGCAGATAAGACACATGATCTCCTGCCTCTCCTTTACCCTCCTATTTGCATGTTTATCTCCCCGGTGCAGTTGAGAACTGCGAACCCAGAGGTTGCACCGCCTGCCCAAAGTTCTCCTAAGGTGCCACACCAGGCTGAAAACTCGTGGATTCCCTTTTCCAGCCCCACAACCTGCTGAATGCACAGATCCATCAGCGCTGCGCGATGCTGACTTTGTCCTCTAAGTCTCCCTTTTCTCCTTTCCCAGCCTTGGTTTTCCACGGGCTTCATGCCTCGGCTCTGCTCGAGTTTCCTTCCTCAAACCCAACCTCCAAGTCTTCCTTTGCTAGAAAATAACAACAAAACCCCTCGCAGGCCTCCAAAAAAAGAGCTTTTGCTGCCTCTCCCCACAGGGCCAGATTCCTCAATAGTGATTTCTCTGGAGAATAGCTGGGCCCGAGGTTTCCTTCCCCTCCTCTTTTCTTTTCTTTACTTTCCCCTAACTAAAAATCAGGAAGCTCTAAAATCCTCTTTGAAGTACACTGTATGAAGAGGATTTATCCTTGTCCACTTAAATATTCATGACAGCTCGCATTTCTGTTCAAAAAGACACTTGTTTATTTAGATAAGATTTAATTTATTCATAATTTACCTAAATTTGCAGGAGCGTGCATGTACATTTTAGCTTATAAGTAGCGTAATACATAAAACATTATTGAGGCATGCAAATTACACAAATACAGCATTGGAAACTGCCTGCTTGTTTTAGGCAGATAACTAATTTCTTACCCTGACTAGAGACACAAACACAATTGCCTGGGCTTGTTGCCTGGGATTTGGCGACTCTGAATTATGCTTCCCTTAATGCAAGAGGCACAGCTTTTGAGCAGGGCCGTGGCAAAGCCCCCTTTTCTGGGACTGTGAACCGTAGTAATGCCAAAGCCCTTTGCTGGAAGTTTTTTTTCCCAGTCCTCTCTCCGGGGGCTCAGTTTGGGTTTGGCTCAAATCTTGCAGCTCCCCTTTGTTTCCTTGGGATGGGGTTAGAATTTGTAGCAGGGCGTTGTCTCAGCGGTGCCTTGGGGGGATGATGGAGGGGACGAGATCCCTGTTCCACACCATCCTTGGGCAGTGTGGGATCTGCTTTTCCTCTCATCGACCCCCTTTGAGTGAACAGTGGATCCACTCCCCCTAATTAATCTCTACAACCCTCAGGGTGATGTGACCACTTGTTGCATTCCGCAGGGAAGAGCAACAAATGGCCCAAAATGTCCTCGTAGCCCCAAAATATCCCATCTTCTACTTGCTTCCACTTAAAAATTGCACAAATTAGCATCCACAGGATGTGCTAGGCCGGGGAAAGCAGGTTGGGCTTCCTCCCAAACCTCCAACCCCCTGTGCCATAAACCTCCGCACAAGAGCTGAGGCTGGAGGTGCGACAGGGATTTTTGGGCTTTGGGTTTGGCACCTGGGCACCAGGCACTGACTTAGCACCACCGCTGCTCTCAGCACTGTTAGAAATTGCTCCTAACAGGAGCAATTCCAGCCAGAAATTCGATGTTTGCAGTTGGATATATGGAATATAGGGGATGGATGTGTCTGTGAAACTTGGAGGAGATCTCTCAAGGACGTGACTATCAGGTGGATCCAGCAGTGCAGGACCTTGTAGGGAGTCATTAAGGCTCTGTGACACTTCCCATGAGATTCTGCTTTCCCTTGCCTCTGACTGTGCCAGGCTGCAACTGTTTGTGCTGGAATTCCCAGGGCCAGATGTCCTCCCGGGCTCGCAGGCTTTGTTTGTTTGTTCTGCAGGGATGGACGAGGAGGGACGGGGACAGCAGGGCTGCTCGGTGCTTTTGCTTTTTCCCAGCTGAAGTCAGAGCTAACATTTTCCATCCTTTCCAAGACTGAGTTTCATGGGGAAAATACATTTTCCCCGGGTTTGCCTGCTGCAAAAATAACTAATGAGTATCTCTAGAGAACACTCCAGTATCTCCTGAACACTTCAGGACAGGGAAAGGTGCTTTTGGTGGGGTCATGAAAATGCCTTATTTTAATCTTGGAAAAGCCCTTGCAGCTTGGGGAAAAAACTTCCTGGCATTGGGAGCAGCCTTGAGTGTGCAGGTGGATAGGGAGGGTAGAAACTGCCGGGGAAATCCCCCAAGGAGCATTTTGTGGTGGCCCTGTCCCCTGTGTCCCTTGTCCTCACAGCCTCAAGGCTGCCAGGTAAACCAGACCTTGTTTCCACGGTCCTGCAGAAGGAGGAGGTTCCTCTGCAGCATTTGCTTTATGAGATAATTTAATTACAGAGGCATAATTACATGGTCACAGCACATTTGGGTTTCCAGCAGGTCGTGCCCTCACTGGGTGGACAGAACTCACCGAAAGAGCCGAGCTGGCTGTGATGAGCTCCAGGAAAAACCCCTGTCCCAGAGTAATGGGAAGCAAAATAAGACCTAAGGAGAAATTCTGGTGTTAAACAGCTCCTGATGAAAGGAGCTCTGCCTGTTGTGTGGGCAGGAGATCTCGGAATGAAGTGATGCAATGCACAGGGAGGGCTTTAGTGGCCTTAACTCGGCAGTGCTTAATTTAGTCAGAGGTGGTGTTATCTGACCATGATCTTCCAATTGCTGCATCCCTGTGCGTGGAGAGGCTTCACAGGAGGATCAGAGATGTTTTTATACAGCCACAATCCCCATTTTGTCCTTTTTTCACCTGGCCTTGGCTGGAATTCCTGCATAGGCTGTGCTTTTAAGTGAGAATTTTACAATGGAGTGGGCAGACTACAAATTCTGATTTTTGTTGGGGCCCATTGGAGGTGCAGAAATGCAATGGAATTCTACCTGTGGTGCTAGGCTGGTGGGAATCCTGGAATCCCAGAGTGGTTTGGGTGGGAAGGGATAAAGCCTATTCTGTTCCACAGCTTTCGCTATCCCAGGCTGCTCCAAGCCCTGTCCAGCCTGGCCTGGGACACTTCCAGGAATCCAGGGGCAGCCACAGCTTCTCTGGGCACCTGTGCCAGGGCCTGCCCACCCTCACAGGGAACAATTCCTTCCCAATATTTAATCTAAATCTCTCATCTCTTAGTTTATTTCCTTTTATAGTAATTTTAGCTTTTATTAATGCCATACAGGTGAAGAAAAACGCTCCTCAAAAACGCATGCTCGAGAAGATGTTGGCCTTCCCCATGATTTTGGAGGGAACTGAGATGAGGGACTTTCTGTTTCAGGGTGGGATGTATGGAGAGTGAACAAAAACGTCAGGTTTCAAATCATTTAACTAAAATAGCTCAAAATCATGTGAGTTTGACCACCTTGATGCCTGCCCGGTGCAGAAGTGGGAGATGCAGTGTTTGGGTATTCCTGAGCACACATTAATTAAGGGAAGAGATGAATATTTACTGGCCAGCACCGAGCAGGGTGTATCGGAAAAGAACACGCCATCGATCAGAGTGAAAAATAAATAAATAATAGAAATGTCCCCCCCCAACACCACCTGTAGATGTATTAGGGAGAAAATATTGAACTGGGCTCTCCTGGCTCCCATGCAATTGATGCAATTTATTTTCAATTTGTCAAACGTGGCATTGGAGCAGCAATTGGTTTTGGTGATTTATTAAGAATTTTCTAACCAGGGCACTCTGTCATTGGAGTTACTTCACTTCTGTTCAAGTAGATTTTTGTCTTTCTGCAAGCTCAAGCTGTGAAGCCAAGAAGGTGAGTTTTTCTATATTCCCCCCCCCTTTTTTTTAAGACCAAAAGGGAAAATTGAAAGAAACTCAGCCAAAAGGGAAATGGGGGAAAAGTAGCAGAATTGACATATTTTAAACATCATGACAGGATGGGCTGTTTAAATTGCCTCTGTGAATTGATTTAAAAGCTGTTGGTAGGCATCTCTATTTCATTAACTGTCTTTCTCCTTCATTTCAGTCACTGGAGTCATTGCCTCTTATTACCTTCCAGGTTCGTGATATCCATCCACATGGTTATTTTAGTTATTACTATCTGTATACAGAAAATATAAGAGGCAATTTTGGGACAGAAGCAGCTTGGGAGAGATGTGGGGATAGTGAAATAAATAATTTGATTTCTGTGTGACACCCATGATTTAAAGCCATCAGGATTACAGGAGTAGTTTGTGCTGGGTGTGCATTTTGGTCAGAACCTGGGGGAAAAGCGCTGGGGTTTGAGGTATCAAATCTGGATCTGGTTATGAAGTGTTTTCCCACATTGAATAACCATTAATGACCCCACAGCAAATTTTCTCCTGGGAGTTAGTGTGCTGATGGTATTTTTCAACCCTTCTGACCACAGTGGTATCAGGAGTTTGGTGAGTTTGAAGTGCATTTTCACTTACCTCCCGCTCTGAGATGGAGCCTGGGGAGCAGGAGGACCCTTTCCATGTCCTTCGGGACACCGATGATCCTGTCCCTCAGGGAACATCACTGCTCCCCTTATTTTGCAGGTGAAAATGTGCATGTGGTGCCTGTAGAGGCTGGCGGGTGTTAATCAGATCTATGCCAGGAATAGCTGGTGGGGGGGAAAGAGGAAAGCTTTTGGGATGTCCTTCCCAAAGCTTTTCTTCTCAGACCTAAACAACACAACGAGTTCCAGATTATTTTCACATTTTCAAAAACGCTGGAGCTTCCAGTCTGTTTTCCCAGAGCTCTGCAGAGTCATTAGCTGCTTACAGCACTTAAAAGAAAAATGTGGTGCTTGGGAGACTTCGCTTCTGTTTGCTGTCTTTACCACCAACTAATTGGTTGGATAACGAGCAAATATTTTTCCTCTGTTCCTCGATTTCCAAGCTTTTTGACTCACAAGCAGGAAGAGCAAAAGCTGCTCGTGGTTGGCAGGCAGTGAGAGGGGAAGGAGCTGTAGGGAGCCACGCTCAGATGGGATTGCAGGGCCCAGCTCCAGCTGCCCCCAGCATTTGTGCCTCTCCTGTGCTTTCACATCCTTGGGTCTGGGGTCTTACTCATTGACAGGAACCAGAGGGAGATATCTTTACAAACAAACTGGGGGCTGCTGGTGGATAAGGCCAGATACTGATAGGTGAAAGAAGCAATTGGGGGAACCATAAATTCCATAGGAATTCCATTAATTGACACAGACTGTTGCTTACCCAAGGACGTGTAAAATCCCTGGACTTAGAGAAAAAGAACAGAGACACAAAGAAAACAAAAGTGGGGGAATGTACATTAGAAGAGCTCTGTATTAGGCAATTTGGGAAGTCAGTACCTCTCGAGTACCTCAGCCAATGGGGAAAGAGAAAGGGAATCTGTGGCCGAGGAGTTAGGATAAAAAGAGGCTGCAATTCGAGAGACCCCATGGGAAATGGCCATGACCTCTCCCTTTATTCATGAATAAAGTAACAGGACTCCTCTGTCTCCTTTTTGGACATAAACCTCTGGTGTTTGTGGATTAATTTTTCCTGACACTCATCTTTCAGAGCAGGTGGGGAAGGGAAGGGAAGGGAAGGGGGAAGGGAAGGGAAGGGAAGGGAAGGGAAGGGAAGGGAAGGGAAGGGAAGGGAAGGGAAGGGAAGGGAAGGGAAGGGAAGGGAAGGGAAGGGAAGGGAAGGGAAGGGAAGGGAAGGGAAGGGAAGGGAAGGAAGGGAAGGGAAGGGAAGGGAAGGGAAGGGAAGGGAAGGGAAGGGAAGGAGCTCTGCAGGGCAGGGTGACCAACAGTTCCCATTTAGTGGAACAAAGCAGCCAGGAGCCTTGAATGATCCTATTATCAGGGTAACTGCGGCGAGGAGACACAGCTCCTGGCTGCACGGGCTGGCATTACCTTGATTTAAAGGCAGCATTTGTGGCTTTAAATGGAATTCTCGGGCTTGGCTGGTTTTGATTCAACCCTGAACAAAGCACAAGCTCCGAGTGCTGCCAGAGGAGGCTGTGGCCACCTCTGCTCCAAAGCGCGGTGCTCAGTGAGGTTCCTCAGCACTCTGGGGACAGCGAGGAGGAGAGGAGAGGAGAGGAGAGGAGAGGAGAGGAGAGGAGAGGAGAGAGGAGAGGAGAGGAGAGGAGAGGAGAGGAGAGGAGAGGAGAGGAGAGGAGAGGAGAGGAGAGGAGAGGAGAGGAGAGGAGAGGAGAGGAGAGAGAGGAGAGGAGAGGAGAGGAGAGGAGAGGAGAGGAGAGGAGAGGAGAGGAGAGGAGAGGAGAGGAGAGGAGAGGAGAGGAGAGGAGAGGAGAGGAGAGGAGAGGAGAGGAGAGGAGAGGAGAGGAGAGGAGAGGAGAGGAGAGGAGACATCCCGAGTGCCCCGAGAGAGCAGAGAGCTGACCTGGCAGGGGAGAGCTGAGCTCTCCAAGGAGCACCAGGACGCTCCTGCAGTGAACAGCAAAACTTCCCATGCAGGTGGAAGCTTTTGGAGTTTGGGAGAGGTGCCTTTTCCCTGGGCTCTTGCTGGGGGTGCATCACTCGGAGCCAGCCCCCAGCAGCAGCAGGTGCCAGGGTTTTACCCATCCTCTGCTGCTGCTGAAGTGCAGCCACCCCGAGGTACAGTCGAGTCTGAGATGGGGAAGGATCTCAAGGGACTACACGAGGAGTGGCTGAGGAAAATTGGCTTGTTCAGCTAGAGGAGAAGAGGGCAGACACCAGCAGGGGCTGCAGCTCCTCCCGAGGGGCAGTGCCAATCTCTGCTCCCTGCGACCTCTGCTCTCTGTTCCCTGGGACTGGGCACAGGACTGAAGGAATGGCTGGACCTGGGCCAGGGCAGGTCAGGCTGGAGATCAGGAAAGGTTCTTCCCCAGAGGGTGCTGGGCACTGCCCAGGCTCCCCAGGGAATGGGCACGGCCCCGAGGCTGCCACAGCTCCAGGAGTGTTTGGACAGCACTGCCAGGGATGGACAGGGTGGGATTGTTGGGGGTCTGTGCAGGGCAGGAGCTGCACTGGGTGATCCTTGTGGGTCCTTTCCTACTCAGGATATTCTGTGAACCCTCCTGGCTGCCTGGAAATGTCGCTCTGCCTCACTCCTGCCCTTTGAGTATCTTGAATATGTGTCCCCAGAAGTACAAAACACCTTGGCAGGAGGCTCAGCCAAGAGCAGCAGCCTGGTTCCATCTCACCTGCCCCTCACACCCACTTTTGGGAATGGCAGAGGGAGAATGTTCTGGGCTGGTTTAGCTTTTTCCCACTGTCTCCATCTGATCTGTTTGGGACAGCCTTGTTTATCCTCCAGCCAGTGCTCTGCATCTCTGCATGGAGGGAATACCAAACTCTGGGAATTTGCAGGACCAGTCTGACGCTCTGGGGCCGCAGAGCTCCTGGCTTGAGGAGAGCCGAGTGCTGCCTGTGGCATCTCTCAGACTCACCCCTCACCCCCAGGGACCCCCACATGCACCCCATGGGCAGCAGATGTGACCCCGCTGTCCCACACCCATGGAAGGACCCCACTAACACCAACTTTCCAGGGCCCATCACTGGGAAGTGTTAATGCTGGTTCCTGGAGCACATTTCCCAACATCTGCTTCCATTTAAAATTTTCAGGCCTTTTTTGCACACAACTTCTGGTGCCGGTGCCACCTCACACTTCCAGGGTGGCAGGATGGGAAGTGGCAATCTCCAGCCCAGACAAAGCACATCCCAAAATTTTGTTAATGAGGATTTGTGGCTGCTCCTGGGACTTGGCCACTGCCTGCAAAGGCTGGTGACAGGATTCATCTGGTGAAACGTCCCAGTGATAAATATCAAGTGGGAGTGATTAGCAAGACCTGGTCCATTCATGAGTGGGTTTTTCACGTTGGCTGGGGTGTATAATTTGGTTTCCAGTGGCAGCAGAATGTGTTATTTCTCCTCTCTCTCTCCCCCAGCCTCCTGAGGATGCTGCAGGACTGAGCTCGTAAAGCAGCAACTGTTGCAGGCACTCACCTGGTTTACAAGCCAGAGCTGATCAGCCTCGAAAGGAGAAGGAGCTGGTGAAGCCTGAAAGCTCCGATGTGCTCTGGGCAGAGAGGGATGGGCTGTGAAGGCAGGCAGGGCTTCTTGCAGGTGAAGGCAGCAGTGATAGTTATGATAGATAATCATCCTGCTCCACCTGGGCTGAAAAATTTGCTAATTGAAGCAGGACTCTTCCCTGTGGGAGAAATAATCTCCCTGTTTCTTGACCTGTGAGGGCCAGGAGTCCCTTAGGAGATGCTCCCGGCCTCATCCTAAGGCTAGTTTAGCTGAAATACTATCAGCTATTTTCCTTCTATTTTCATCCATCCCTGGCACTTCCCATCTCCAGCTTGTTACAGGCTTGGCAGGGAAAAGAGGCAGGGGGAAGAGAATGGGAAAGAAATCTTTCATTTCCATTTCCAAAGCCGCGTTTCACTGCCGAGGAGCAGGCACAGAACTGATGATGCTCACGGAGCTGTCTCTGACAGCTCGATGCCAGAGGGAAACCTGGGCTTCCATTTCCAGCCCTGTCCCCCCTGGGCAGAGCTGAGGAGTTCATGGGGATCAGCAGGGAGAAGGAAAACAATTTGATCAAGGGGCCCTGGAGTCAGGCACATGGAGAAACTGGTCTGGTGGGGTTTTTCAGCTTTCATCAGTGTCAAGTTGATTTTATTTTTAGAGCAGTGATGATATTAAAAATAAAAGGAAGGGGGGGGGTGAGTAAAGCACCTACAGGTCTGTGGGGCAGAGCCCCCATCAGCTGCTCAGCTGGTCCTTGCTGACCAACTCAGAGCTTTTTAGAGCTCTTTACAGGAGATTTTACAGGGTGGGTGGGGCCACAGGTGCAATAGTTTACTGCATGGAGCCCCACTTACCTATTGCTCTCCCAGGATCCTTGCATTGTGCAGTGTTTCAGAGTGGGGGATTGTTTTATGCCAGGAGCAGGGTGTGTAGGGGGAAGGGGAATCCCTGGGAGAGCTGTGTCACTGCATGGGAACTGGGCTTAGTGACAGCTCCTGCAGCCCCAGGTGCGAGGGAGGACAATTCTCGTGAGCCCTGGTGCTCCTGAGGAGCTGTCCCTGTGTGCTGTCCCTGCCTGGGGCCAGCGTCAACGATTTCTAAGGAAGATTGGAGAAAACCTGCAGCAGGCAGAGGTGAGGGTCCCCTGCCTGCAGACAGGTGCTGCCCTAACTCCTAATTGCCAAAAACTGCTTCAGGGCCTGAAGCCTGAGGTGTTTATTGCCTGTCCCAAACTGCTGCTCCCTTTAAACATCAGCTGCCCTCACTCACCCTCGGCACCCAAACCAACCTTTGGTTCCTTCCAAAGCCACGCTGGGTCAGGCTCCTGCTGCCCCCCACACCTCGAGAAATGAGTGCTGTTTGGGGGAGACACATCCCCTTCTTACAGACACTGAGTGGGGACTGGCTCCGAATGTGTCCCTCGGGTTTTTGAAATGTTTTTCATCTGTGAGAGAAAGGAAGGCAAAGCTGTGGGTGGCAGAGCATTGCCTGGAGAAGTTCTGCTCTCTTCTGCTTTCACTCAGCCCCAAATTCTTCCCTGCTAATGATGGTCATATGCACACATGTGAGACTATTATATATTTATATTTCTTACTACTGTTATTATTTTTGTGCTCTGAATTGCCCCAGCAAAGCTACCCTAAGTCAATGCTGAGGGAAGATGAAAGTTCACTGCTTTCTGTGCCAACGAATATGAAAATATGAGGGGTTTTAGACTTCTCTGACGTTTTCCTTGTGTTCTGAGCAAAAAAGTAGCAGGAAAGCAATAAAATAAGGCTTCCAGCCAGGACTCCAGCTGCCAGGAGAATTATTAGTCTTTCGCAGCCTAGGCTCAGGAAGGGCTTTTTTACATCCCAAGCCTGGCAGGTGAGATGAGACACTGGTACTCGATGGTGCAGGGCAGGGCTGCCTTTCACAGGGCAGCTGTGAAGAGGGCAAGTCCTCAGTGATGCCAGCCTCTCCCCCAGCCTCGTGGCAGGAAAAACAGTGTATTCCTGTGATTTCTCTCTCCTTTGTTGCAGAGCTCTGGTGCAGACAATGAGGCCGTGCAGCGCAATTGTGACCCTGTGCTGGCAGAAATGCCATGGTGCTTTAATGAAGAATCCTAAGCAGGGCATAAAAACCCCCACATTAATGCTGGCTCGGAGCCCACAGAGGTGAGCTGGTCCTCGAGAGAGAAGGATGGGTGAAAATTGGCCTTTCCAGCTCTTACCCAGCCTCAATTAATGGAGATAATGCTCCACTTGCAATGAGCCACTTCTGCTTTGCCACTTCCCGTGACCCCGCTGAGTTTCATGGCATCGGTGGTGATGCAAACACATGAGTCCTGTGCCAGGAAAGCCATGGGCTTGGCTGGAAAATGGGAACAAGGGAGCAGAGCTGTGGCTTTGTGGCCATCCCGGCCAGCTGACGGCAGTGGTGGGCAAGTAGAGGCTCCTCAGTGGAGCCACAGGTGACTTGGGCTGAGCGCAGCAATCAAGAGCTTATTTATCCCAGCTTGGAGTGTCACGCTCTGCTAACCAGGCACTTCTTGTTGCTCATCTCGAAATCCCAATCGAACGCCTTCATTATCACCCAGCAGTGTTTCCTTTGTGGATAACAAGTCATACTGCGAGCATTAATGGAGCGTCGGATGGATTTGTGTTGTGGGATTGTTGTAAGCGCTGATTGAAGTTTTGCCTGCGATTAGGGGACTTAGTCAGGTGTGAGAGAGGGAGTCTCTGCTGCCTCGCAGGACCTGCTTTGCAGTGCCTCTCCAAGGGCTGTTATCGGGGTGTTCCTTACAAAGTCAACTTAATGAGTTCCACGCTTGAGATCCCGAGGTTCCTTTATCCCGTCTGGCACCCGTCACTGGCGTTGTGTCACCACCCAGGCAGGAAAGCAGGCACTGCCTGGCATTGTGGCAGCTGTCTGGAGGGCTTGTGGTGGAGCATGGTCCTCCCTGAGGGGTGTAGACCTCGTTCTGCAGGAGGGGAAAAGCTGTGAACTCAGCTTCTCACCCTCTCAGGAACAAGAAAACATTCCAGGGACGTGAGGAATGCTCTTTTCCTGTTGTGTGGAAGGAACAGGACGTCGGGTGGGGCAAGAGCTTCTTGTCCAGCAGCTGTGGGAGTTGGGAGGCTAAGCCGCTCCGCCCCAGCTGAGCACTGTGACACTTTTGTTCCTCGAGGAGATCAGTCGTGATTCCTTAATTGGGATGAATGTGGAGCTGGGGGAGAGGTGGTGGCACAATCTATCAATTTTACCAATGAAAAATGATAGGAAGTGGCATCCTCCCTGTCTGGCAGGCTCCCAGCCTCCTCCACTGCACACCTCATTATCCCATTCCACTGCTTCATCTCCATAACATCCATCCCTAATGATGGCGGAGGGATATTCATTTTCTGCGGCAGTATTTGATTATCACCAACCCAGCCCCTGCTCCTCCTGGGATGGCAGTGGGGAATATTTCCAAGACATCATGGCTTGCTCGGTCTGGACTGATGGCGAGAAGCTGAGGGTGAAGGATGTCCAGACTTAGGGTCCTGCCTGATGTGTGCAATATTTCAAATTCAGCTTTCCATCGGTGTTTCTGGCCAGATTCCTGCTTCCTTGGCTCCAGGAGAAGCTTTAGCAGGAGAGGAGTGCTCAGACCTGCCAGGGAGCCATAGAGCTGAGTTGTGGGTTAGGCAGAGGGCTGGGAGCTGCAATAAAAATGGGCAAAGCTGGGGCTTACACTAAATGTGTACCAGATGTGTGGTCAGACAATGCATGTGTGGCCAGACAATCAATTTCTGAAATTACCCTGCAGGCTGTGGGCACAGTGGGCTGTAAAACTGCTCCTCACCTCCCCAGGGAGCCTCACGCCGCATCTCAGGGCAGCCCTGGCACTGTGGGGTGTCCTGGTGGGTCTCCTTTGTCTCCCCAGCCTTCCCCAATGGTTCTCCAGGCCCTTCAGAGGTTCCCATCAGTGCTGGACACTGCCCGTGCCTCCCGAGCCAGAGAGAGGTGCCAATCACAGCTCCCGTGTCCACCGACTCGACTAATCTCTTCGAAGGCTCCTAACAAGTTAATAAGGATTGATCTGCTTCTCATCAGATCATCTTGGCTGTTCTTAATGAACCTGGGCATTTTCAAGCCTTTCTTTCCCCTTAAAAATGAGCTTCCAAATAAATACTCTTCTTCAGTCAATGGGCAGCTGATTCCTCCAGCATTAAGGGTTGGGTTGAAGGAGGCACCGCTCCGGCTTTGTGGTGGTCACGTGTGTTGGTTTTGGAGGGAGGCTTAAGTTAAGCAAATCTTATATTTGGTCTTAAATAAAGATGGATTTAATTGCAATTAACTGTCTCACTGAGCGCTGGTTTGAGAAAGCCGGCTCAGCCCTGATTTTTCTATCTAAGATTTGGTTGTAAGCCTTCAGAAAATACCCAAATTTTAATTCTCTCCTGGAGAGGCTAAGCCTTGAATAGTAAAAATAAAGGTGGGAAGAGCAGTTCAAGAGGAGCCCTCAGGGCAATGAAATTAGTGACTTTTCTGTCCAAAAAAATATTGCCTTAGGCAGCTGCGATAATCCACCCCGCTGTCTGTAGCACTGCCAGGAGAGAGTTGTCAGAGTAATGGGGTCTTTGAGAGATCACTGCGGGTTCTGGTATAAATGTCCACCTGCTGCTGGAGCTCTCTGTTCCCTGTCTTCCCCATTCTCAGGGATTCCATGGGACTGAAGTCCTGCCCTGTCATTGCTTCCCCTGTTTGGTAAATCCCTCGTGCACATGTTGCCATCTGGTCCCTAATGCTTTGTGTCAGTTTAAGTTCCCCTAAGCTCTTATTGACCATTTCTTGTGTTATCTGCACACTCCCTAATTCCTCTTCTCGTCTCCGCAGGGATCTGATCCCTGACTTAGGCAAATCCTCATCCTCTTCATTTGTGAGCACAGATGCAAAAGTAAATATTGTAAGTGTCGATGTCAGCTTCTTATCCTCTTCTGCCTCCAATTTCCCTCTGTCATTCTTATCTGTGCTGGATCCACTTATCTCCTGTGTCTGTATAATGGTCTTTTCCTTCTGTGTTTTTGTAAAAGCCGGGAGATTCTCATCGTTAACTGTCGTTTCTCCTTTAATTATATCCCCGTGTGTTTACCTTCCCCAACCCGTGCCCCTGCTTCTAACACATCCCCACTTCTAAGCAGGCGAGTTTCCTTTGTACCTGGCTTTGATTAAAGATCGGAACGTCACAAAATCCTGCGTTCAGGAAACTCAGAACCTGGGGCTGTCTGCAGCTGAGCCTGAATTCTGCGCGGGGCCAGCGCTGCTCTGGGTGCTGCTGTGACTCTTGGGGTGGGGCAGGAGGGACGTGTGGGACATCACACAGCCCTGGAGTGATGAACTGTGAGAAATCAAGAGTGGTTTTATATCGGTGTGTCTGGATTTTCCTGCCTGCGAGATGGGGAGTTTTCCTACAAAGAGGAGTCGTGTGGGTGAAAGCAGAGCTGAGCTGCCCTTTCCCTGTGGCTTTTTATGGATGCAGGAGCATTTTGGGACAGACCCCAGCCAAAGGGCACGTGTAGTTTAAGCCAAAACACAAACATCAAATTCCCCAGGTGCTTTGGAGTGCATTTCTCCTCGGGGAGCTGCAGCCCTGGTGGGTGCTCCCTGTTTGTGCTGACACCAGATCCACCCCAAGCCTGGGGATTTGTGGTCTGATCGTGGCTGATGTTATAACCTGGATAAATCGATTTATTTTACCTGTAAGTGCCCCACAATAGTGTTTATTACATAACAATTCCTATCAGGAAAGTGTCTCGGTGTATGATGTACAGCAACACTAAACGCCGGAGTAGCAGGAGGGCCCTGCTTTTTGCAAGCTGCAGCAGTTTGTAATTTCAAGATCAATATGATGATGTGTTTTTCGAATTTTAATGAATAAACTACGCTGGTGTTTGTTGTTTACCTGCTTTCTGATTTTTTAACAAGTGGCTCTAGTGATAATTACCAAAATTCTGTAGTCACAGAAGGAGGGAGGAGGGCGGGGGGGAGAACCTGGATCCTTCATAACTCTCCAACTGGGCAATTATCTCCATACTGTATGTGCTGCTTTTCTATAAATGTTGAAATTCAGTAATTACCACTAGAGCCAGCCGTGACATTTCGAAAGCAGATACATAACAAATAGGGATGCCATGGAGTCATTAAAATTCAGATATCAAAACAGCTCTCCCTATTCTTCTTTGCATGAATCCATCTCTTTGTTTCATGAAGAATTCAGTTGCCAATTAAATACCTTTTCTTTCCTTTTTCTTCTTTGTTTTTTTTTTATTTTTTTCCCATTTTCTTTTTCTTTTTGCAAATGAATTCTAATCTCCATGAAAAGAACTGAATTGACAGTCGTGACAGTTGGTGCAATAGGAAAAAATATGGACGAGTTTAGTCCTTCCTGAGGAACACAGCCAGCACCTCCCCAGCTTTGGAAATGGTGAGGTTATATCAAAAATTTTGAGGGAGAGGGATGTTTTTCCAAGCAATTCCCCTTCTCTCCTTCTGGCACCTTTTTTCCTACTCATTCTGTAAGGAAAATCATCTTCCAGTTCCCCTTCTCTCCTTCTGGCACCGTTTTTCCTACTCATTCTGTAAGGAAAAGCATCTTCCAAGGTGGCCAATAACTTTGGGAAACCTCTTTTTGCCTGTCCTGCCAGAGCTGTGGTTTCATGGCCAACAGGAATAGCTCAATTATCTCCCAAATTGTTATTCCTGCTGCAGTCTCATAGCAATCCCTGGCATCTGGCAGTCGGGGGTTTTTTTATTAGTTCTTTTCTTTTTTTTTTCGTGTTTTGGGCTTGTTTGTTGGGGTTTTTTTTTTATTTTTTAACAATGTTGTCTTGTTTACGGGTTTGACTCTTGGAAGACAGGATGTGATGCCTCCCAATCAGTCGCTAATGAAACGGAGGGATTGACAGGCTGGAATTGATCCTTCCTTTGTAATCCGGGAGCAGGCAGACAGCTCTGTCTGTGAACCTGTCAGGGGTTCTGTGTAAGACAGGTGTGATGAGGAGCCCAGGCGCCAAAAACAAGGAGAACAGAACCTTCCGAAACCTCTCGAGTAGGAAAATCTGTAGGGTTTCTGCGCCTCCTCCCTCGCTGTGTCTGAGTGCTGCTCGTGCTTTGCCAGGGATGGATTTGGAGACAGCAGGGTGGGTTTGTTTGGGGAGGGGCTGGAGGCAGTCCTGGTCCTGCAGCACAGAAAAGCACCGCGGCCCTAAATAGTCACAGGGTCAGAGTCCCAAAATGGTTTGGGTTGGACATTAAAGCTCATCCAGTGCCACCCCCTGCTGTGACAGGGACACCTCCCACTGTCCCAGGCTGCTCCAAGCCCTGTCCAGCCTGGCCTTGGACACTGCCAGGGATCCAGGGGCAGCCACAGCTGCTCTGGGCACCTGTGCCAGGGCCTGCCCACCCTGACAGGGAACAATTCCTTCCCAATATCCCATCCATCCCTGCCCTCTGGCACTGGGAAGCCACTCCCTGTGTCCTGTCTCTCCAGACCTTTGAAAAGAGTCTCTCTCCATCTTTCTTGTCAGCTCCTTCAGGCACTGGAAGGATGATAAAGAGGCTTGGAGAGGTCTGTGCTCCCACAAACCAATGGCTTTCGTCTTTTATGGCTTTACTCCACACTTTCTCTGTAGTTTGCCCACAGCAAAGATCTCCTCACGTCTTGGACAATGCCCTGACCTCCCTATTTCGGGCAAATTATTTATTGTGTCCTTCCTCTAGAAAATAGTTCTTCTGGGGCTAAAACATCTCCTTTTGCACGGCACTGGAGGAGGAGCTGCAGTAGCTTGTACAATTTAAGGAGGCCTCAAGTCCATCCTTTGGTTTTCCAATAGGTCCAGCTTTGCTTTTCCTCCACCAGCTCTTCTCTGGGAGCAAAGCCTTGGATGAGCCCAGGGGGAGCTTGGCTTAGGTTTATTCTCGAGCCTGGTGCTTATATGTTAAGGTGAACAGGAATAATATTCACTTCAAGGAGAGATGAGGCCCTTGTGTTGACTACATTATCATTTATACGAACAAAAAGAGCTTAAAATGTTAGCATATCCTTTTGAAAACGGAGCTTTGCATCCTATTAAGAGGAAGGAAACACAACCTGCGGCGCATTATATTTCCAAGCGCCTGTCAAGAAACACTTACGGCTGTCGCCTGCTTACGGAGCATCCAGCTTGAGGAATAAATTGGGAATAGCTCCCCGAGAGCTGATCCCCCAACAAAGGGACGGGAGACGCCGCTCAGTGAAAATCCAGCCAAACATGAGGCTTGGACAGAAGCTCAGGGAACTTGGGGGATTGAGAGTTGCAAATGTTTCCTGGTGTGGAGGCGTGGATAGAAACCCATCTCCCAGCTTGGCTTTGGAGGGCGGTGGGATTTGGGGGAGATTTCCCCATTTTGTGAGTCTCTGGATTTTGGCAGCATGGTTTTTAGCCTGGCTGGAATAGAGAGGAAAAACAAATTTAATTTGACCTGTGTGGTTTGGAAAAAACATTTCAATATCAAGATTGCTGCCTGCTCTTATCAGGCTGGGGGATTTCAAGGGAATAAGCTGGAAGTCCTCATTTGCACTCCTCATTTGCAATGTGTAGCACATGGCTCACGAAGGTGTGTGACACCTCAACTGGCTTTGGGACTGTGCCTCCCGTTCCCTAAATCTGCTCTTCCATCCCCTGCACAGGGCAGTCAGTTCTGCCTGCACCAGTTCAAGCAGAGCCTTTGTTTTAAGGAAAAAATGGGAGAAAGCCCTAAATCCCAACAGAAAACCTCCAAAGGCCCTTCCCCAAGCAGGGCTTTTGGAGATAAGCTGCTGCTTGGCAGTTTGCTAATGTGAACTTGTAGCCCCACCGGAGACTTTGTAGAGCCAAAATCCACCTTGAGGGGAAGGAACAGAATATTCAGGTGCAGAATTGCTTTGTCAGGCTGCTGAGTCTGGTGCTTGGAGCCTTCTGTAGTTGCATCTTCTGTTCTGAAAGGAAATCCCTCATGGGCCCTTCCCACTCTGCCACCTCTGCTGAGCTGCACAAGGAGGGTGAGTGCTCTTCCTGTGCCAATTCAGGCACATTTTGGGGTGGGAGGGGATGTGTTTGGTCTGTCTGAGCTGGAGTTCATTTCCCCCACAGCCCTCCCAGTGCTGTGCTGTTCACAGGGAGCTGGAATGGTGTTTATAACACAGCCCTGCTCTGCTCTGGGCTGGCACAGCCTCAGCACTGCTCTCAACATTCCCCACGAGATCCCAGCAAGATCCCGGGAGGGGACACAGCCAGGCCAGCTGACCACACCTGGCCAAAGGAATGTTCCAGACCCCCTGATATCAGCTCAGATCAAAAAGCTGAGGAAGGGAGGAGGCAGGGGGCACTCATTATTTGTATTTGTCTCCATGTGCTGAAGCCTGGCTTCCTGGGAAGTGGCTGAGCATCCCTTCCTGGTGGGAAGGAGAGAATAAACCTTTTTTCTCTCTTTGCTTGTGCACAGACTCTGGCTTTTGCTTTAGTAAACTGCCTTATCTCAGCCTGTGAGTTGTTTTCCATCTTGTTTTATCTCCCCTGCCCAGCTGGGAAGATGGAGCAGCTCGGTGAGCACCTGGTGTCCAGCCAAGGTCAACCCCACCACAGTGACTGTAAAATCACAGAATCCAGGAATGCTCTGGGCTGGAAAGGACCTTAAAACTCATCCAGTTCCACGTCCTGCCATGGCCAGGGACACCTTCCACTGTCCCCGGCTGCTCCAAGACACATCCAACCTGGCCTTGGACATTCCCAGGGATGGGGCAGCCACAGCTTCTCTGGGCACCTGTGCCAGAGCCTCACCACCCTCCCAGGGAACAATTCCTTCCCAATATCCTATCTATCCCTGCCCTCTGTTCATGTGAAGCCATTCCCTGCATCCAATTCCTCCAGGTCCTTGTCCCCAGTCCCTCTCCAGCTCTCCTGGAGCCCTTTAGACTCTGCCAGGGGCTCTGAGCTCTCCTTGGAGCCTTCTCCTCTCCAGGTGAGCACCCCCAGCTCTCCCAGCCTGTCCCAGCCCCGGCTGTCTCACCCTGAACAAATGTTTCCATTCAGGCCAGGGCTCATCCCAAATATCCTCATAGAGCAGCTTTCCTGAGCTGCAAATCCAGACAAAGCTTTTGAGAAACAGCACTTTGATTTCAGTAAAGGCCCCACAATGTCCCTGCCTGCTGCTGAGCAGGGCCTGGGGGTCTCCAGTTGCTGTGGCACTGCAGGGTGTGTGGGCCAACAGGTCCTGGGTGACAGTGGGCATGGACTGGTCCTTCCAGAGCTGCAGCATGCACAGAGTGCAGGAGATGAGGCAAGGAATTGGTGACAGAATCTCCGTGGGATCTGTGTTCCCTCAGTCCTGGCCATGGGCACATGCCCTGTCTGGCTCCTCGAGGGATCAGGTGGAATGAAGATGTCTCACTGTCCTTTCTCATCAACACTGGTGCATCCAAGATCCCACTGATAGGCAGAGCACTGTTCCCTCACCTGTCCACTTTGATTAATTCGGTGCCTCGTTCCTGGGCTCTGGGAATTTTTCTTGGTTCTGCTCTTCCCCTTGAGGCAGAAGTTTCTCCCCCTCCTTTTAACCACATTCTGCTACAAAGCTCTAGCCAGGCTGCACAGAGAGAGCAGCAGGAGATGATGTGCAAAGTCCCTGTGCATTCCAGAGCACAAAATCCAGCCGTGAATCCTCTTTGCAAACCTCCAGAAAGCGCTGCTAACACCAATGCTCCGGTCGGAGGAGCGGGAAAAGCGGTGCAGCTTCCAGGCACTTCAAACCCGGCGCTATCAGGAGGGCTCTGGGCTCACACAAAGTATCCCAGCTTTAACACAGAGCAGGGAATAAAAGCTCAGCAACAGTGGAGTCCATTGGAAAGGTTTCTTATGTGTGCAGAAGATAATTTATGGTAATGAGGACAGCACCGAGTTGCTGTAAGTTACAAGAACTTATCACTGCTCTCTGCTGTTGCGGCACATTCCCGGGATTTGGTCTCGCCAAAGCAGCGTGAATAGATTTATTTTGCATTGTTAGACTGTCAAGTCACTGCAGAGCAACAACTTCCAAATGATAACTTCTGCAGCGTGCAGGAGTCGGGAATTACACGCCTTTAGTCGCCGCAAAGAGCCGGGGTGGGCTGACAGCTGCTCGGCAGGAGCCTCTTCCCAGTCCTGCTTCCCAGTCCCGCTCCGTGCTCAGTGCACATGGTCAGCAGCTCCCTCCTCTCAGCCCCGTGGGGCTGTTTTTAAGGATTATATCCATTTATTTCTAGTGGCAGAGCATGCTGGAGCAGCTGAGGTGTAACCCTGGAGAAGAGGAAAGCACCTTTTGCTGATCCTTGTGTGGCGCTGGGCTGCTCTGTTCTGGGTGGGTTTGGAGCAGGGAAGGAGCTCAGGGAAGGGATGTCTTGTGGTGGGACATCTGGAACAGAAGTCCCTGGAGGAGCAGCTGAGGGAGCTGGGGAAGGGCTCAGCCTGGAGAAAAGGAGGCTCAGAGGGGACCTTGTGGCTCTGCACAACTCCTGACAGGAGGGGACAGCCAGGGGGGTCAGGCTCTGCTCCCAGGGAGTAAGAGACAGGACAAAGGGAAACATCCTCAAGCTGCACCAAGGGAGGTGCAGGTCAGTTATTAGGAAAAATTTCTTCACAGGAAGAGTGGTTAAGCATTGGAACAAGAAAGTGGAGGTTCAAAAAAGAAATGGCTATGTCATTCCAAGATATGGTTTAGTGGGCCTGGAAGTTAACTCGGTCAAAGGTTGGACTCTATGATCTTGGAGGTCTTTTCCAACCTTAATAATTCAATATTTTTGTGATCTCCTTTCCTTGCCTGATGGATTAATGTCTCATTTCCTGGACTTTGCCCCTATTGCTGTCCCTGGCACTGGAGATTTGAGTTTAATGGTGTTGGGGGTGGCTTCAGCATGGAAACACCAAACCCTGACCCCACAGCCCCTGGAGCTGGAGGGTGTGGATGGTGTTTGATGGTGTCATTGGCCATTGTGGGTGACACCCTGGAGATGTCCCCATCACAAGCTGTCCTGCATCAGGGTATGTGCTCCAGCCTTTACACAAACCCCAAGGGCATGGAGAGCACTCCTGTAAGAGCAGGAACTCCTCTTGGATGTGGAATAAATCACACGTGGAGTGATGGAGATGAAATGTAAGGAGAATGGGAGGAGAGCTCAGGCTTCCACATGATTCTTTTGAGCTTTCATTTGGTCCTAAAAAGGTAAAAATAACATCTAATCCTGCTTGGTAATGACTGAGTTGCCTTTTTTTGCCCTTAGCTTTGGCTCTTCTGGGTATCTACACAAGTTTATTTCCTTTTGTGGTGGGAGTTGCACACCAAGTCTGGTCTGAGCCTTTTTCTGGATCCCTGCAGTTACTGGGCAGGGTGTAACTTCACAGAAATTGGTGTTGCAGTGCTGCCTGCCTCGTGCTAGGGAGGAACAGGCACCAGCTCGGGAATGCAGAGCACCCTACAATAGCCTTCAGGCTGGAATATTTTGCTATTATTTTTTTAATATTCCACTAGAGTTTGAGACTGTATCAAGAAACTTCTTTTGAAAAGGAAATAAACCCATAAATTATAGCATAGTCTTTGCAGAAAGGCAAAAGGAATACAAGATTGTTTAAACGTATTATTTGCTGACCTTGACAGTTTACTTGTAATGTTATTTAAACATTTGGGTTTGCAGGGCGGGGGTTCTTATTTATTTATTTAATAAGCTGCCAGCTTACAAATTGCAAAACTTTCGCGGCTCCTCTTATCTTCCACAGAACCACTGAGATGGCAAAATATATTCTGTGTCTCAACAATTCCGCCTGCATTTGCATGAGGAAATTGGAAAGCGAGTTGTTTTCCCTCGTCTGCATGACAATACCCCGAGCACGGTGCAATTCACCCTTTAATTTGGGATAGTTAGCGTGGGAGAAGAATGGGCCCAGCGGTTTGACTCGATTCTGTTGCTGATGTTGTCATCGTAATTAAAATTGATTTATAAGTAAAGGCAACAAAATCTGTGCTACCTGTTTATTCAGCACCTTGTCAAACTGCAGAGCACAATAGTTGGGGTCACCGAGATCAAATCTACTGCAGAGCTGGAGGAGTTTTGCCAAATTGAGTTTTCAGGGCGAGCCTTTAATTAGTGAAACATTTCCAGATGGTTGATGGTGAAAATATCAGACCCAAAATGGGAGCAGGACCTCCACTAGCTCTGCAGGAGCGTGACCTGGAGTCCATCAGGACATCCTTACCTGGATGCACGCACAGGTTTTGTGGGATAAAACATTCCAGGAGTGACTTAATCCTCATTGCATTAATTTGGCAGCAGCAGCACATCTCTGCTGATAAGAGCTCAGGGTGGTTAATAAGCACTTGATTGGATTGAGGAATCTCTTGAATGCAGGGAAAACAACTAAAATGAAGCTGGGATGGGAGGCAGCCCCTGCGGTTTGTTAGGATTTTGTGTCATGCTGGTGTTGCTGAGGATGGTTTAATGTTCAAGGTGGGGTCTCCAAGCATGAGCTGTGAGCCTTGTGCTCACAGATTTGTGGGATTTTAGTCAATGGAAAGAGGCTACCTCAGGGATGATTTGTCTCAGCTGAAAATGGGCATTTGAGGAGACCTGCCTGCTAAAGGTGCTCATTCCTCTCCTTTGGCTGTAAAAGAAATCTCAGGTGACAGATTCATCCCTGTGTCTGACTCGAGCTCTCTGGCCTGCTTGCTCCAAACAACTTTGAGGCTTTTCAGTGCTTTCTGAGTGTTTTAAGAGGAATTGAATTCCCTGGCTTTGGCTGTACGTCACTGGACTAATCCCGGAGCTGGAAACAATCTGTTTGGAGTGAGGCAGCGCCGTCGGAATTATGAAGCTGTTGAGACAACGAGGACTGTGTTGGACAACTGGTTTGGTCACGAAGGAGCTTTGAAAGGCAGATTTAGGCCGATGCCAAATAGGCTTTCAAAATCCTCCTATTTACTCTTCAAAATATGCAGGAGCAGAGATTTTGTGAGTAATCCTTGTACTTCTTCAGCACAAAGAAATATTAATATTAGATAGGGACCCTCTGACTTTGTAAAAGAATAAATAAGGGCAGAAAGATTGAATGGTTGGAGACAACTGTGTAGCAAATGAAAATCCATTTCCCTTGGCCTCAACAAGCACAGGCCAAGGTTGGAAAAAGGCTGGAGTTTTGGAATGCTTTAAATAAGGGTCACTGAGGAGGAGCTGGAGGAAATAAGTGTTCACATCCTTAATGGCTGCAGTTACCTCGAGTGTGGATTTTTCCTTGTGTTCAGGTACTGGGGGTGGCATAGATTGGAAGTTGTATTTTGAGGGGGTGAAGTTTATGATGTGAAAGAGAAAAGATACAGCAGTAAAAAATAAAACGCTCTTGCAGTGCTGCTGCAGTTCTGAAGCGCATAAAAATACTAATAATCCTTGATAAGAGTTCCCTTAAAAGAAGGGATTTCTCCAACTACAGAGTGGTGGGGACTGAACTGGATCATCTCTAAGGTTCTTTCCAACCCAAAGCACTCTGATTCTGTGATGCCACAAGAGAATGACTGCAAGGTATCTATCTTCTGCTTCCATGACTAAACATGTAGGGATGTCAGGAGTGTCAGGGAGTGGTGGGCACCTCCTCCCTCCATCCCACAGGAGCAGAGCTGGAGCTGGGACACGCTGCCCACCAGCCCCAGCCCAGAAAGGGGAGCTCCCAATGGAGCTCAGGTGCTGGAAATGCCCAGTGGTTTTTGCATATCTCTGTGTAGTGAGTAATGTTTGCCATTTCTGATATTTCAGGGGAGACCTGACTTTATAAAGCATTCATGAGCTTGGCCTCCTGGAACGCATTTTTTTTTTCCCCTGGTTATTAGGAAATATTCAAATACTGCAAACAAATGTCAGTCTGTAGAATATTCATGAAGTCTCCTGTTCAAGTGGGTCCCCCAAGTCGCTGCTGGCTGGAATACATCAGCCTAATGCTGATTGCGTACGTTTAGGGTTGAATAAAGATATTCCACTAAATAAGTGTGGAATGGCTTTTTCGAGTTCTGAGACTCTGGGAATTGAAAAGGCTCACACAGGTCCTGGTGCCAGGGAGCTGCTAATGGATTTTGTTTTTCTGTGTGCTTGGCCATCGCTTGGAATCAAGGGTGGAATTTATCCCCTCTGGTTCCGGCCACCCAAAATTCTTGCCCTAAGGTCTTAGCTGGGCTCCCTTCTTTACTCAAGAACAGCAATTTCAGCCTGGAATGGGACAAAGTGACAACGTTTTGAAACCTTGTGAAAACATCATTTAAAAACAAATTAAAAGCCCCAAACCCCACCCCAACAAACCACTTCAAATGGTTCATTCTTTCGTTCAACGCATGCAAACTGTGCTCTGACGATTCTTGCTTACTTTTGAAAGAGATTTAATTTCAAATAAAGTACTTGGAAATACTTTTACTTACTCCCCTAATGCTTTCGAAATACCATTTCATTCCAAAAGAATGCGGGGCTGATACAAAGTTGCCAGAATAGGATGTGCTACCACTTTGAAAATGGCTTTACAAATGCTTTTTTGGCTTGATCAAGGGAAGCAGTTTTGCAAATAAAAGAAATGTTTTGGACAAAATAATGTTATGAGGTGGGAAAATGCTTAGGGGAAAAAAAGGAAAATTTCGAGCTTGGTCTATCCCCATTTTTCCACCTGCTCCTCGATTTGGATAACATACAGAGGGGTGAGAGACAGGGATAGCCTGATCCGAGGAGAGCATTAGGAAGGTGCTTTGGTCTGGCCATCAGAGAGGTACTGAAACCCAGGGGCTGGAAGGTGAAGCTTCCAAACAAATTCAGGCTAGGAAATAAGCAACACCTTTAACAGGAGCCTAATTAGCTCCTGGCACAGGGTGCCAGGGGTTAGTGTAGATCTTTTGTTACTGGCAGAGTTTCAGTGCAAACCAGATGTTGTGCTCACAGCCAGGTGTTGTAGTTCAGCCAGGTGTTGGCAGGGGAAGCCCTCGTGGTTTGGTGCTTTCTCAGGTCCTTTCCACCCCAAACCTTTCCTGTTGAGCCCAGAGGTGGAAATAGCTCATCCCAGTGGTGCTGCACACCTCCAAAACGTGTGGGTCCAGCCTCAGGTAGTCCATGGACGCTGCTGCAAAGCACATGGATTGCAAAAGAGTTTTGTGATCCTTTCCCACAGCAGCCGCCTGCTTTTTAGTGCCCATCTTTAGCATGCAAGCCGCAGGGAGAAATAATTACATTTAATGGAAACGGTGGGCTCCCAATGAAGATGTACAGTGCTGTACACAGCGTGCTCCTAATGAACAGAAATGTCAGGCCAAAATAAGAGATGAGAAGGATGAAATTCTCTGAGGTGGGTTGTGTGATTACCCTGCCTTTGTGTGAGGCTGTCTGGAGCCACCGCGCTGCAGCTGGAGGCAGGTGTTGGACGGGAGAGACCAACGAGTTGATCAAAAGGGAGGGAATCCCACAATGCTTTTGAGAACTGCTAATTAAAGGGTTTCATCTCAGGTTGTTTGCTGAGGTGGGGCTGGGAGGGGAAATGCCTGTGTTTGGCCACCACAGTCCCCAGTGGAGATAGGCAGAATGAGCTCTCCTGGGGCTCAGGTGAGTCCTGGGAGTGGAGATGGGCAGGATGAGCTCTCCTGGGGCTCAGGTGAGTCCTGGGAAGGCAGGGCAGCTCTCCCTTGCTGTACAGCCCACCTCCCTTTTTGTCACCGTGGCCACCCTCAGCTGTGGGAGCTCTCTGGTGCCTGCAGTGGGACTGAGGGATGCTCTTTGCAGTCCCTGTGTTTCCTCCTCCTGGTACTGAAATGCCTCACGTAACCACAGCTTATGACCCTTTCCTGCTGAATTTTCATGAGATGCTTGGCAAGCTGCTGTTCTTCAGCCAGTGCACCTACTTGGAATAAAATCCAGGAGACCTTAAACCTTGCTCTTAATTTTTCACTCCCTGTTAAAATTGCTGCATAAGGATATTTGAAGAAGTCATTGCCCCCTGCGGATATTATCACTTAATCTTTTTTCCTTCTTAATAAAAGCCTGGCACAAAAGTCACTGGCTGAAAACAACCGTGTCCTGCGCTGCCGGTGCCTCGCTACAGTATTTTTTAAGATCATAGCTCATAACCACAGGGAGAGGTCTCTGCGGAGGGAGTGAGGAGTAACTTTCTGTTTATAGCCATTTACCTTCAACTGTAATGTATTTAAGAAGGAAAATTGCCACTTAGGCTTGCAAAGTAAATTGGCTTGTGCTCAGTAATGGCTTTCTAGTGTCTGTCTAGGAAAGGTCATCCTGGAGATTCTGCACTGCAGAACTCAGTGCTGGTGGCCGGAGGGACATGGCATGGCCCCAGGCTGGCATTTTGTCCAGCTGTAAAGACCTCAGCAGCACCTGTCTCAGGTGTGCCAGGTTTCTCCATCCTCTCCATCGTGGCTGGAATGCAAAGCTGCCCTTGGTGTCTCCTTACAGGCACGGGAGCCCCCCAGCATGGAACCCCCAATTGTGTGAGCCAGAGAAAGAAAATACGTGTGTCCCCCTTCCCTCCATGTCCCCCACCTTGCCTGCGTGTCCCGCTGCAAAAAGGGCCCGTGTTCCATTTTAATGTTATTAACCATCGCCTTGGCAACAAATACAGACGTTGTGTTTGCAGCAGCACCGTTTCACAGGTCCCCGAGGAGTCTTTACCCTTGAGTGCATTTAGTTGATAGCGGAACCAAAGCAAACGTAAAACAAGCAGGTTGGAAAAGAGGCGCTGGCCTTTCTCGCTCCAGTCAGGCTCCCGAGTGCAAATTATCAGGTGTGGGAATGCAGCTGCCTGTCAGCCTGGTGTAAATCTCCCCCACTTATCCGTCCCCACAAGTGTAAAACAGGCAGCGCTACCGGCTCGTCACAGGCGCTGTTGTGGCAAGGCTGGCACGGCAATTATCTTAATAACTTCAATAGCAGCTGCAGTAATGGGAAATGCAGCTCTCTGTGTGTCTGAGGGATTCTCACCTTTATCAGGGATCAGTCTGGGGGAGCAGCAGGAGACGGGAGAGAGGTTTTGTTATCAGTGTGTGAAGCAAAACCGTCTCAGGTAATTGTGGTCTGGACTGTGGCCATCAGCCTCCAAATGCAGTCCACAAATCCCTGCTACATGCCGAGTATCTGGCGTTGGACACCTTGGAGAGGAGGCTAAAACCTCCCCGAGGGCCAGAGGGCAGGGACAGGAGGGTGATGAGGGTGCTCAAACCCAGACTCTGACAGATGTAATCCTGGGAACAGGGGCCAAGTCACGGCAGCAGTGGCAAGAGCTGGGATTGAACAGGAGCCCTTGTGTCAGCACATTAATTGGACAGGAGAAACTTCCAGAGGCCCAGCAATCCATCTCTGCCTCGGGAGACAGCAGCCTGCCCCTATTTCTCCCTCATCCTAAAGCTGCTTTACATCCCTCCAGTCCTTCCCTGAGTTTCCCTCTCATCCTGCGCCATCTACTTAAACCTGATGAAGCACAGACTGGCATTACCTCGTGTTTCCACAGTTTTCCTTGCAGTGATGCCCTGATTCCATCTGTCCATCTCAGCCCAAATGACAGCCAAAGTACATTTCCTGCAGCGTGCACTGACAAACTGTGGGATGGCCCCTTCCTTCTTCCATCCATCCATCCATCACTCACAGCTCCATAAAATGACCTCCCTGGACTTTGGAGCCCGTGGCATCATTAAATTTTAGCACAAGCAGACCTGTGCAGCTGAATTTGGGCTGGAAAGGGGAAATTCATGGGTGATCCCTGAAAAACATCGAGGAAATGTCCTTGTCATCGTCCGGAGGAAGGAGCATCACAGCAGGGTTTGCTCATGGATCCTGCTCAAGGGGTGCCTGGGGCTCATTACAGTGGGACTGAAACTGGAAGGTCAAAGTGCCACGGGGGTGTTTTGGGCCTGAGGGAGAAAAAAAGGAATAAAATGTATTGGAATTGTCTTTTGTCTCTTTAGAGATTCCGGGCACGGCAGGCTCAGAGGGCAAACTTCTCATAGGAGGCATTTCCTGCTCCTCCACTGCAGCGGAATCTTAATCGAAATGATGTTTGTTCCCCCCAGCACATTTCCCTATCTAATATAGATTTCAAGCAAACATCCTGATGAAAGTTTTCCATTTATTGCAGTTAAACTTTCTGGGCTCTGTCTCGTGGCCTGTGCTGGGGTTTTGTTGGGAGGAGAGTGTTGCCTTCCCCCTTCCCAGGGCACAGAATAAGAAACTTGGCTGAGGGGGAAAGAAGTTTTATATTTTATATTTTATATCCTTTAGCTCCAGAGAGAGGGGGCATTTCCCTTCACCCGGCCTCCTTTTACATCTTGCTTTTTTGTTGCTTTTATTTTGGGTTTTTACATATTCCCTTTTCCCTTTAACAGTGAAGTCTCATCATCCCTTGTCAAGTTTGGTTGAGATTCACCAAGATATTCAAAAGTACTTATGAGACACTTGATTGATGGACCAACAAGGCTGTCAAAACAGCTTAAGGAAATGAGGGTGAAACTAAAGATAATAATTGATGAAACGGATAAGAAGGAGAGAGGCTGGAAGGTTTTCCAGCTGCTAGATCCAGAGGGGATCATAAAGGATCCGGCACCTGGAGTAGAGACTGCAGAAAATGAGCTGAGAGGTCTTCTACTGAGAACTGCGAGGCAGACAAAGTCTGACATTGTTTTCATCATCTGCCAAATACATTTTTTAGGGAAAAAAGGCAGAATATTCCCCTAGAAGACACTTTGATTGATGTACCTGATGCTGTACCTTGGTTTCCTCTGCAAATGGGTCTTGGCTGCTGGCACCTCTTTCCTGTGATGCAGAGGCTGTCAGTGCTCTTAGGAAGGTGACACGGAGGCTGAGGGAGCCCCAAATCCCCCAGGGACTCAGAGAGCAGTGTGGGAGACTGACAGGTACAATCCTGAGGATGGTTTAAAGCAAAAGTGCTTTCACATCTGATTTTTTTCCCCCCAACTGATTATCTTCTGATCAAGGATGAAGGGCTCTGAGATAGCCAAAGGCAATACAGGTTGTTCCAGCCCCTGCAAGCCGATGGATCTGAGGTTTGGGAAGAGCCCGGGGGGCTGCAGGGGGTGTGGCCCTTTCCAGACAATCCCTTCCCCTCCCACTGAGCCTCTCCTGCTCCAGGTGGGAAGGCAGCAAAGGACTGAGTCTGCCTTGCGCAGCTTAAAGGTTAAAAGAAACATTTTCTCAGCATGAGAAAGACCTGGAGCTGCTGGAGAGAGTCCAGAGGAGACCACGGAGATGCTCCAGGGCTGGAGCCCCTCTGCTCTGGAGCCAGACTGGGAGAGCTGGGGGTGCTCACCTGGAGGAGAGAAGGCTCCAGGGAGAGCTCAGAGCCCCTGGCAGTGCCTAAAGGGCTCCAGGAGAGCTGGAGAGGGACTGGGGACAAGGGATGGAGGGACAGGACACAGGGAATGGCTTCCCATGGCAGAGGGCAGGGACAGATGGGATATTGGGAAGGAATTGTTCCCTGTGAGGGTGGGCAGGCCCTGGCACAGGTGCCCAGAGAAGCTGTGGCTGCCCCTGGATCCCTGGAAGTGTTCTAGGCCAGGCTGGACAGGGCTTGGAGCAGCCTGGGACAGTGGGAGGTGTCCCTGAGGTGGAACAAGATGGTCTTTAAGGTCCCTTCCCACCCAAACCATTCTGTGATTCTGTGATTTGTGCATACCCCCAGGGCTGGGAAGTGAGGGCTCTTGGGAGCAAGGACTGAGGTGAAGTGCCAGAGCTCAGCTACACACTGTAGGGTGAGCTGGACTGGCTCAGGGTGGCACAGGAACATGCCAGAGCCAGGACCATCCTGGTTCGGGGCTCACATGCAAAGGCAGGGGTGTTTTGCTCTGGCTGTTCTGGCTTCACTTTCCCCCACAACACTGATGAATTCTTTTGGTTTCTGGGAGGCCAGATGGGGATCCCAAACCCTTGGCCAAGTTTTTCAGGAGGAGCCTCCTGCCCTGGCTGTGCTGCACAGCCCTGTCTGGTGCTGCCTGATGAGCGTGACAGGGCCTTTCCGCTCAGCACCTGTGTTTATAAATATGGAGGAATTGTCTCAAGCTGGTCAAAACACAATTATTTCATTTTCTTCCCCATTCACGATTGTTGTTGTTTAGGAATAAATTGCCGCTGCTGATTTACAGGAGCAACAAGGACAGCATGAAATGGGCTCAGTGAAGTGATTTTGAATTTCCACTACAATTACTCTTCTCTTCAACCATATGATTCCCTTTTGCTCACATGCACCAGCCAGGGCCGGGTTTGTTTTCTCGCTGCTGCCCTGGGAGCTCTGCCCGCCCTCGCTGTGCAGCAGCCCCAGGCTGAGCCTGCACAAACAAACCTGGAGTGCTAAATTGCACTTTATTCAAGGAAGCTGGCAGGGAAGGTGCATCCCAAAATCCCACTGCACTGGTGCCAGGGGATGGTGATTTTCTGGCTTCAGTGGTGAAGTGAAAAGACCCTGGATTTGTCAGCGCAGTGTTGTGTGTATCTACTGAGTAAATTCCTGCTCTTCTTGTCCCTCGGTTTCTCTCCCAGTACACTCTGGGTAAGGTCTTCTGACTCCACACTGAGCTCCTCCCCAAGCCCACGAGCTTCTCTTGGTGATCCGAGAAGGCTTTGCAAGTTCACACAGATGGGTGACACTGTGTGTGTCACCATTGAAACTCCGCGTGGCCCAAAGGGCCCCAGGGAAGGGACTCCGGATTTGGTAGAAATTCATCTCCCAGGGCCTTGTGTGGCCTTCTCCAGCTCATTCGGTGTGCCCAGGGTCACACCTGGAAGTGCGGTGAAAATTCCACATTCAGGTTGGCGAGTGAGGAATCCTCTCATGGGTCTGTGCATTACTGGGAGTAAAGGGGCAATTTAGGGGAGCAGAGAAATAATTTGTAGGAATTCAGCTTTCCCTGCTGTCTATTGGATTAGTTTGGTGCTGGAGAAGGGAGCAAGCACTGCCTTTAAGCTGTGTTTGTCCCTTTGCATCACTCACCCCCCTTAAGCCTTTCCTTCACCTTTACCAATGTCTGCAGGAGCTCTGTAGAATCCCAGAATGGTTTAGGTGGGAATGGACCTAAAAGTCATCGAGTCCCACCCCCTGCCATGGCAGAGACACCTTCCACTAGACCAAGCTGCTCCAAGTCCCATCCAGCCTGGCCCTGAAGCTCAAAGCGACTCTCCCAACCCTCCCATGACGCTGAGATGTTTGGATGGCATTGCTAATTCAGGACTATTTTCCCCTCTTGCATTGTTTAATGAAAGGTGTGTGCTGGGGACCTGAAGTTATTAACAAACCCTGAGCTCTGCTAACAGCATGAGCACAAACCCACGCCAACGACGCTGAGCTCTAAATAGTCTAATAAATGTGAACATCTTGGGTAATGTGATTTATTATTGACAGCATGAATAGGGAAATAATAAAACAATATAATGATTCTGCAAGAAAAGTGAGGGGGTTTTATTATTATTCATAGTTGGAAGGGTGTTTACAAGGCAGGAATGAGGTCAGACTTTTAAAGAGAGCCACGGATGCCAGATCTCAACCTCGTGCATCTGAGGAGATGAAATCCCCTTCCTCCAAGTTCATTTGCGTGGGGAATTGGGCTCCCCAGTTTCATTAGCACTAATAGCCCTGCCTGTCTCTGAGTGCCTCTGTGAATATTGGAATGCCGGGTGCAATGGAGAGCTGGAGCTGCACAGCTTGACAGGGAAGTCGCTTTTCCACGCCTGGCAAAGGGAGTGATGGGGGGTGGGAGTGGGATTTGTTGGTTTATCTCAGGCTGAGATGGGATTTGGAGGGGCTGGAGGTAGAAAAGAGGAATATCCGAAGTGCTGCAGTGGTTTTGGTGAGAGGGAAACTGAGGCACAAGGGGTGATGTAGCTGATCTGGGATGGGGCTGTTGGCAGGATCATCCAGGGCTGTCCATCGGGACACAGCCTGGCACAGGGGTCAGCAGGGACCCTGAGGGACAGCCTGGATGGTGTTAGCAGGGCACTGCTGTGGGCACTGGCACCCCAGCACCCCTTTTTCCTTCCCTACCAGTTGCCCCTGCCAGCTCCCAGAGATCTGCTGTTTTCCCAGGGATAACTGAACCCATCAGCTTCCCTCTGCAGTGCCTGGTGCATCCAGAGCCCGAGGAAATGGCTGTGGCTGTGCCAGGGAGGGTGAGGTTGGATTTCAGGAAAAGGTTCTCCCCCAGAGGGTGCTGGGCACTGAACAGCTCCCCAGGGAATGGGCACAGCCCCGAGGCTGCCACAGTTCCAGGAGTGTTTGGACAGCGCTGCCAGGGATGGACAGGGTGGGATTGTTGGGGGTCTGTGCAGAGCAGGGGTTGGACTTGATGATCCCTTTCCAACTGAGGATATTCCATAATTCTGTGATTCCCAAAAAAATGTTCCATCTGTGGTTTTATTTAGCATTCTGTTTCTCATCCCACACAGCAGCACTTCCTGCAGGCAGGACTTAACATCCCTCATTTTCCTCTTTATTTTACATCAGCCCAGCTCCACTCCAAGCCCAATTGGATTTTTCATTACCATGGCAGGTTACGATCCTTTGGTTACTTTTCCTGTAATTTTCATGTTTTCCTTTTAATATTTCTCATGAGATTGAAAGCTTGGGATAAGAGGTGGGAAGCTTTTGCTCAGCACGTTAGAGAGGAACCTCTGGAATGTGAATGAGGTGAGAGATGCCGGGGCTGGTGGCTGTGAGATGAGGGGAGGTGATGGAGCTGAGCTGGGGAAGCTGCACTGCACGAGGAGCATCCACAAAACCAGCATTTCTTAAGGCCCAGCAGTGCTAAATCTCTGTGCCTCTCTGACAGCTCCTACTGCCATCAACATCTCCCATGTTTTTCAGCGAAGTAATTCTTTTAGATGCTTCAAATATAGATAGATTTTTGTGTATAGAAGGGTTTTTTCTTTATTTATATAAAAATATATATATATCTACTGTCAGCTGGTATTACAAAGAGCATAAAGCACATCTCCAGCTTCTGCGTGTTCAGCTTGGTTGGGATCACGTCGTGGGAATGAGAGGAGAAATGAGCCCAACTCCATCATTCCCCCTCGGCAGGGGACACCTGGGGGCCCTGCTGTTTGAATGGCTGTGGGATGCTGCTGGGATCTGTGGGATGTCAGGTAATCCCGCGTGCTTTGCTAGGGAATATCTGTAACTGAGCATTTATGGCCCCTTATTTTCCTCTATATGAGAGAAAAAGCACTCTGGGCTTTTTTCTCGAATTACTTTGCCTGGAGACTGCCAGCTTCTCTGCCTGCATCCCTCTGGGAAGCAGGGGCTTGTGGAACTCCTTTTTATCAGTACGTTAGATAATGGCAATTATCTTGATGATCTTTAAGGTCCCAGCCCAGCCCATTCTACGGTTCTACGGTCTTACTTTTGTGTCATTAAATGCTGGCAATGACTCTCAGCTTCCCCCACCTCCCGCGGCAGAGAACATCATTTCACTTGGCTGCAGAGCCTGAGCCACAGAGGGATATGGTGTCGGTCCACAGGAAATCTCAGCCATGGGACCCAGATATTGCATTTAGATGTAGTTGCTTTCATTAACTCCCTATTTTATAGCGCTCATCAGTCTTTCTCCCCTGCCAGAAAGTCTCAAATGTACTGAGGAATATTCAGGCCTCTTTTGGCAAGCATCAGAGATAAGTGGATAATAAAACACACCTTGAAAATATTCTCCGTCCTATTATTAGCCACTTTCTTATTATATTTGCAAAGAAAAAATTCCAGTTATAAAGCAGCGCACTCCTCTATATTGTCAGTCCATCGTGCTCAGACACACGCAAAGAAAATCTTTCAATAATATTCTCACTATTGTTTGTTGATTGGCTCCATTAATCACTTTTCACAGCCTCAGCTACACATTTCCATGAGCGTGCACAGTTTAAACCCCCCTCCCTCCCCGCAGCCTCCTTTTATGCTCCCATGAAACTTTGAGGATGCCTAAACCCCTGCTTCAGCAGGAATGAGAGGAGACAGATCTGCAAAGCTGCCTGCTCTCCTTTTAGTGAGAACAAAAGCTCCCTGGAATAGCAACTGTTATTTACTCATCTCTCATCAGCAGATTTGACCTAATTTTGCTCTCCCCATGCCTTTGTTTCAAACACCTGGCTGCGGCATCGCCAGCGGATCCGGCTCTTTTCGAGCGGCTGGATTGATTTGGTGGGGGAGGCCGGCAGCTCCTGGGAAAGCTGAGCCTGGTGGCCTGGGTGAGCTTGCAGGGCAGCCCACACCGTTTTCCTTTCGGGCACCCCACGAGAGCCTTTCTTCAGCACCCCGACGTGCCCACGGTGGGCGCTGGGCAGCAGCACTGACCGCTCAGCCTCTGGCACGACTCTTCAAGCTCAGTTTGTGTCAGGTGAGGGCACCTGGCTGCCCACCGACTCCTAAAAATCCACCCGGACCAGGATCTGTAGTGATCCCAGCTCAGGTAAGAGCACCCACCAGGTCGTGTTTGCAGCATCCCCCAGGGCAGGAGTTCTGGCTTCACCTCGGCAGCTGCCCGGAGGAGCTCAGCCACAGATTTTTCCTGCCTTTCCATTTAAAATAGCCTCCAGCCCTCCTGTGCCGGTGAGGAGGCAGCAGGAAGGGAGATGCACTGATGAGAAATGCGGGGGCCCGAAATTCATTTTTCAAAGATGGCAGCAAAGCCGGTGATTTATCTGCTGTCACCGCAGTCCGAGCAAACCTTCCCCACCAGGTGAGAGATGCAGGAAAGGTAACTCAGCAAACACAAAATACAACGAAGCCCTGTCAGGCTTCCTCACCTAGAGATAACTTTTATTTTGAGCCCTGAAAGTAATTAACAGCGCTGACTTGAGGAAAGCGATGAACTCTCCCACGCGGTCTCTGGTATCTCTTAGCCAACTTCCCGTGCTCTTGGCTTCATGCATTCCCCTCAGTTTTCCCTCTGTCATCCCTGATTTATTACCTTCAGAGCAGGATCTTCATCCCCAGGGCTCAGCAGCTCTGAACTGGCTAAGAGAGACCTTCGGTGTCATTGGGACAGACCCCCTGCCTGAGACAGCGTTACAGTTTTTGGAAGTTTTGGGTCCCTTGAGGTGCCTATCCATCCTTTAGGCAGATTTCTCCAGGGCTAGCTGGCCACAAATGTTTCCAGCAGATGTTTTGGCTCTTTTAAAAAAGTTCTGTGCCATGGAAGCCACGTCTCCCTCCCTTCATCCGTTTGGGAACCGTGGGCTATTCCAGGCAGCACCTCCAGCAATAACCGCACTTCCCCTCCTGTTTGTGTGGGGTGCTGACAGCCCTGCCTGCCCTCAAGGGAGCTGGGAAAGGCTTCCCAGGAAGCTGGGAAAGCAGCACGGCCAGGCTGCAGAGAAGAGACACTGTCTTCCCAAACCAGAGGGGTTGAAGTGGTTGTGAAGCCAAGGAAAAGGGGAAAAGGAGCAGTACAGACAGGAAGGGGGATGCTCCCAGAGGTGGGAGAGGGACCCAGCTCCACAACTGGAATGTGCAGAGAGGTCCAGTGTGGGAATCATAGGCACATAGTAAGAGCTGCTTTACCATGAGAGCAGCTTGTTGTTCCAAATTCTCACAGTGACTTTCTGGTCCAAACAAGGAGGAATTCATAAACAGAGATAGCCAACTTCACGCAGGTGGTGTTTTTCCAAGATGTTGTTCTGGCTGTAGGTAGTCAATGATATTGTGGGGTGGTAAATTGAGAGCCAATGGATGTGTGACATGAAAGTTAGAAAATAGCATAAAAAGGCTTTGGGAAATAAAGAGTTACTTCTTCCTTTCCTCTGACCAAGAAGCTGTTGTGGTGAACTTTTTTCATGTCGTGACCATCTCGACAGCAACAGTCCAGCCTTTTGGGAGGCATAATTCTGCCTCGGTGTTGTTGAATCCGCAGGGTTTGTGCTAATGGCAGGCTCGGCACAGGCTTTGTCCTCTCTCCCCAGGGCCCTTCCAGCAGCACGAAAGCTTTTTGCAAGGCATTCCCGGGAATGGCGTGTCCAGGAGGTGAGGGAGGTGAGCCCGGCTGGGCAGAGGCTAGCACATCTAATGCACAGCCCTGGCCAGAAGGGAGGTGCAAGGTGTGACTGTGCCCCTGTCGAGTTGTAGGAGCTATGGAGAGATCCAGGCAGTTTGGAGGTCATGGCCAGTGTGTGGGAGTTTAGTATGAAAGGCTTTTTCAGTTGGTCCTTGTTGCAAAATGGCTTGAGGCCTTGTGCGAGCAAGGCAAGGCTTAGGCCGAGAGGTGTACGTGACTCAGGCTGAGGGTCACCGTGCCCTTAAGCACTATGGAAAGTACCTTCAGAAAGTGCCAAGGGTGACCTATAGTTAAAGGAACGAAGAAGATTCGTAATAGTAGAGGCCCTGTATGGGAGAGACATGTAAATGAAGCCCTTTGTAGCTGACCAATGACCTTATGGCTAGTAAGCATAATTAACTGTAACAGCATATAAGCAGTAAACAACTAAATAAACTCGGAGCTTGCTTATTAACCCATATTGGGTAGTACGTGTCTTGCTCCCCTCGCCGTTCGGCAGGTCCTCGCTGCTGGAGTTAGGGTCTGACACTCAGAAATCCAGGATGGTGTCTCCTGTTGGCTGTTTCTTCTCTGCCCTGGGAGGCCATGAAGTCTCCATCTCTGGAGACATTTAAAACACACCTGGATGTGTTCCTGTGTCATCTGCTCTCCGTGACTCTGCCTTAGCAGGGATGTTGGGCTGGATGATCTCCAGAGGTGCCTTCCAACCCCAGCTGATCTGGGATTCCGTGATTCCCACAGCAATGCAGACAGACCACCTGAGTGTTTGGCTGGAAAATAAATTAATATCTAGTGCTCCCTCAGACAAAACCAGGGGTCTTTGCTGCCATGTTGTTAGAGTTTTCTAATAAAGGTGCCAAGAAACTGTTCTGCCTCCAGGGTCACTGCTGGTGCGTGGAGATCACTCACTCTCCAGGCAGATTGGGAGGGAGCTGCACGAGCCAGGGCTGCCGTCCTCGTTGGGTCATCCCTGGTCAACAGCTTAGCTGGGAAATCAATCAGAGAGCTCAAGATGCTGTCAAATAGGGCTGGTAATTCTCTCTGTTGTACCCAGCAAATAAAGGGAGTTTTTATACATCCATGTTGGGCATTTTCAACCAAAATTGAGAAAGTAATCATCTGCCTGTGTACGGCTTGAAGGAAATATTCGGAAGCTCGAAGGTGCTGCCCATGGCCTCTGCTCAAATTTTAGATTATTTTAACCACAGTGCTGTTCCCTCAATCCCTTTCTTTTTTTCTTTTTTTTTTTTTTTCTTTTTTTCTTTTTTTTGGACGGTTTTGGATGGCCGAGTCGTTCTTGACCTCCTGCCTCGAATTCTCATGGTTTGTTACTGCTCATCGTTAAAGAGCCGCTGTGCTCTACACCGGAATCGATGCAGTTCAGGCCCAGGGAAATGAATCCTGTAGCCAGTCAATTCTAATCACTTTGGGACCCTTCTGAGTGCAAAGCAGTTCTATAAATGCAGGCAGGACAGTGAGACGCATGGGCTCTTCCCAAGTGCCCAATAGGTGTGGATAGTTATTGCTGTTGAAAACCTTCCACCTGAGGCTTGGCTTCGTTATCAAAATTATTTCAGAAGTTCCCCAAGACCTCCTTTCTTCCTTCCCGGTGGCAGCACAACCTGGGATCAGGCTGGGCTGTTCTAATGCCACAAATATGGTTATTAATTTCATTAATCTGCTGAGAGGTTCCTGTGGAAAGAACAGGACCATGTACACCCTATTTGCCCAGATTTTATGGAAATTACAGATTTGCGGCCTGACTCTCTCTGTTTTCCTCTTCTCGTGTTGGATGCAAAGCCTGCACTGCAATTTGGGTTTCCAGAGCTGATTTTGGGCCTTTATTGCCCTACTCAGTCAAAAATCTAGAACAACCCTGCAATTCCCTGTCACCTTTAACAGAAGGGTCCTGGAGTGACAGGACAAGGGGGAATGGTTTAAAGATGAAAGAGGGATAGATTGAATTTTGGGAAGAAATTCTTCCCTGTGAGGGTGGCAGGCCCTGGCACAGGTGCCCAGAGAAGCTGTGGCTGCCCCTGGATCCCTGGCAGTGTCCAAGGCCAGGCTGGACAGGGCTTGGAGCAACCTGGGACAGTGGAAGGTGTCCCTGCCATGGCAGGGGCATGGAATGAGATGAGCTTTTAGGCTTCTTCCATCCCAAACCATTCTGGGATCTGTGCTGAAGTTTGTGAGGTACCTGCTAATTTATTAACGCTCCACTCTTTTTATTAATGCTCCTAATGTGCCAGTGACAGAGCCAGGGCTTTGGGAGAGGGGATTGTTTTTATCTAAAGGAAAGGTGATATTTTACTTTGAAAAGCAACACAAACCAGCACGAGACTCACGATAAATCATGTGCTCAACATCACCCGGCTACGATGGAAATTAATGGGAGTTGCAAGGCAAAATTCCCCATCATCTCTTGCAAATCTCGGCTGGAGTTTGTGCTCTCAGCCTCAGTGCTGTGTGCAGCCCAAGCTCCCATGCTCATTCTTCATGGAAAAAGGGCCCTCCAGCAGCCTGTAAAGTTTATGGCACGACGGAACCAACTGGAGCTAAACTGTGAGCTTTTTGTCAGCGCCAAACACAGCCACTCCGCGGCTCGGCAGGGACCAACGGCTGCGAGAGGGAGGCAGAGCAAAAGCAGCAGAGCCTTCAGTCATTCACAAAATATGCAGAGCTGGTTCGGAGCTCGGCAATAACCTTGGAGTTGCTCTCCCGACTCTAATAACCCAAATGTTCAAGGCGCTGGGCTGTAGCTCATCGGGAACGGAGCTCCTCCAGCTCAGCGTGCTCAGCACCGCGCCGGAGCACCAGAGTTGGGAAAGGTCCTTAATGAAGCATTAATTCATCCAGCACCGCCTGCTGAGCCTGCTGCTCGCAGAGGAGGCCACATGGCATGGCTCTGCTCTGCTGGAGGAACTTCTCTTGCTTTTCCTTTTCCTTCTTTTTGTTTCCCTTTCAGGAAGGCACTGTCTTTGCAGGTAACGAATTGAGCGCAGGTGGCAAATCACCAGATCCTGCCATGCCCATGGCTGCTGTAAAGAATTTAAGATCTCGAGTTCTGTGAAACTGCCTGTAATGAACCATCCCCTCGTTACCTGTAAGGAACACAATGTGGGAGGCTTCTCTCCCTGGCACATGTGCGCACTCCCTCTTCTGGAGTTATCCCATGGCGGCATTGGGGCTTTTAAAACCTCTTTGATTTCTTCTTTCAGAACACAGCTTCTGCTCAGATTTCTGAAAACTCGAAGAGGACATAAAGGATCTTACCCCAGAAGCACCAGTTCTCAAAGGCCGTGGAGATATTTTCCTATTTACCATATTTTCCTGTGGGCTTTTTGAACCCTGGTTGTACCAACAGACGAAGTAAAGGCCAAGCAAAAAGAGCTACAAATACAGTGAGGAGAAGAGGTCACAGAATCACTGAATCCTGGAATGGTTTGGGTTGGAAAGAGCCTTAAAGATCATCTCATTTCATCTCCTGCCATGGGCAGGGACACCTTCCACTACCTCAGGTCGCTCTAAGTCCCATCCTGCCTGGCCTTGGACACTGCCAGGGATCCAGGGGCTGCCACAGCTTCTCTGGGCACCTGCCCACCCTCACAGGAACAATTCCTTCCCAATATCCCATCCACCCCTGCCCTCTGGCAGTGGGAAGCCATTCCCCCTTCTCCCATCATTCCAGGCCCTTGGAAATAGTCTCTCTCCATCTTTCTTTTTGGCTCCTTCAGGCACTGGAAGGCCACAATGAGGTCACCCCAAAACTACTCCTCTCCAGGTGAGCACCCCCAGCTCTCCCAGCCTGGCTCCAGAGCAGAGGGGCTCCAGCCTTGGAGCATCTCCATGGCCTCTCTGGACTCTCTCCAGCAGCTCCAGGTCCTTCCTGGGCTGGGCCCCCCGAGCTGGAGGCAGCTCTGCAGGTGGGGTGTCCCCTGAGGGGGCAGAGGGGCAGAATCCCCCCTCCCCTGCTGCCCACGCTGGGGGCTCAGCCCAGCACAGGGAGGGCTCTGGGCCAGGGCCTGTTCAGCTCTCACCCACAGCTCCCCAAGGGCTTCTCCCAGGGCTGCTCTCCATCCTTTCATCCCCAGCCTGGACTGATCCTGGGGGTTGCCCTGACCCATGTGTAGCTCCTGCCCTTGGCCTTGTTGAACCTCGTGAGATTCCCCAAGGCCACAGCTCAAGATTGTCCAGGTCAGGGCAGGGATGGAGGCTCTTGGCATCTCCTCTGCTCGGTTTCTGTTACACAAACCAGGTTGGAGGGGAAGCACTTTTCTCCTTCTGGGGTTTCTTTTCACATCTCTCCTCTGTAAGGACTCTGTGTACATGTGGTGGAGATCATTGAGTAAACGGCAGCATATGGGATTAGGATTTTTCCTTTTAATAATGGTTGAGCTGATAGCAGATTGTGTTCTCTTTTTTTTCCCTCTCCCACAGAAAGTAAGTTGGGTTTTTTTTTAGCATGGGCTCTTCAGCAGGAGCTGTCTGTTTTCCATCAAACATTTGAGCATAGCAAAGAAAGAACATATTGCTAATTTTGGCCAAAATTTGATGGCTTGTTTTTAAACCAAGCATTCCTTGCTCTTCAGACCCACCAGCTTGGAGCATAAAAAGGGGATGTGGTGAAATCCTCAGTGCCTCCATTGCTGCACTTTCTCATGGAAGTGAATTTCTCCATTAGCTGTAAACCTCCGTTCCTGTTCCCCTCCATGAATTATCCACTGCTGTTCCAGCGCCTCGTGGCAGAGCACAGACAGTGAATAGGCACTGTCATGAAACACTCCAGAGCTGTAATTAATAGCTCAACCTGCAGAAAGAGCTTAAATTTAGAGCTGCAAACTCTTGTGATGCTGTGCCTGGAGCAGGGACTTCTCGCCGTGTCTGCTGGGTGACCTGTGCCGTGCAGCTTGGCTTTTCTTCAGGATGCAGACAAGAATTTGTGCCAACTCACAGTCAGAAAACGGCAAGGAATTCTAGTCAGATTTGAGGAATACAAGGACTTGGAGAGGAGCAGCCAGGGAAAGTGTTGACGTGATTCCAGGGTAGAAGTTAGGGCGATGAGGGCATGCGGGGATACAGGACAGCTTTTGCTTTATTTCATTGGGAAAATTGACGTTTTTCCTAAAAGCTGGGAAGGGACCACACTGGGAAGTGCCTGTAGAGTCACCCAACACAGCTGTGTTTGGTCAGGGATCTGACATCTCACCTGTGCCAGCCTCATCCTCAGCCCCAGCCCAGCCCACATCCCCGCAGAGTGAGGAGCTGTCCCTGCTGCTGGCTCCAGCTCTTGCACTGTCAGAGCAGCAAGGAGATAAAAATGCCCACTGGTTTTTTTGGAGGTGCCACGTGCACCCCAGAGACTCATTCCAGTGAAGGAAACAATAAATCCCAGCTCTGGGATCTTGCTGGATCATTCCTGGTTTGCTGACCCCTCCCCATGCCCCGCTGGCCCCATCCCTGTTATCTGCTCAATCCTGAATTGCACAGCAAACATTCATGTGGGAAAATACTCCCTTCACTGGGCCAGCTGAGAAAAACAGCTATAATTAAAAACAATGATGCCCTGGGTTTTGAGCAATGGTCTTTATTTCCCGTCAGGCTGCCAAAGACCAGGCCAATTAATCTGTTACAGGTGGGAGTTTATTTTAATATCGTGTTGAAAGTCAACCAGGCTGTTTGGCTTCGTTTTCCACCATCTGACTTGGTCCTCCTGCCCTCTTGCCTTCATTAGTGGGAGACAGTAAAGAAAATTACAGTCTATCCCACTCAAGGCAGCTGTGCAGGGAGGGTTTTTAAAAAGACAGAAGTAAATACCAGTGACCTGGCAATTACTGGAGCATTGTTTATTCCAGTGCTAAATGCAGAAGCCACAAACCTGTTAAACTGTAGGAACATGGAAACCCATTATAAGGAAGATTAAAGCAGCTAGCCTTTGAAATAGGAGTTTGTTTTGTTTCAAGGTGATGCACACAGGATTGTTTCTTCCTTCCCGATGCTTTTAACTCTCCCCTCTGTAGTATCACACGTAATTCACACAGAGGGATGCGGATGCTTGATCTGGGGAGGGACATTCCCAGACAATTAGCTTAAAATAGCCTTCCCTGGCTGCACCCTCAGGTTGGAATACACTGAACTGAATAATATTACCCAGTTTTACAAAGCAATTCATTAGTGGGCAAACACAGGGCGATGGTGGATCTCGTGGCCAGGAGAGATGGACCGAGGAGCAGGTTGTGTTTGTCTCTGAAATTCCCTTCAGCTGTGGGAGTGGGAGGTGAATCTTGGAAAACAATGAAGCGGAATTTATTCTGACTTAAGTACCTTTTTAATGCTTAAATGCATGAATTATCTTCCCGTTAATTGGGGGATTTGAAATATCAGTGAGCATATGCACAGCCTTACCTCGGCTATTCCCTGCAAAAGGGTAAAGGCAGAAAGGGCCTTGCAGGGAGATGGGGGACGCAGGGACAGGGACGGCTGCAGCCAGGGATGCCACCACGGGGAGCTGGGACAGGCGAGGCTGTGGCGTGGTGCCACCGCAATGGGCAGCAGTGCTGGTGCTCTTGGCCTCCCCGGCATCTCTCCACCAGGCTGGGGACCTCTGGGGATCTCTGAGGACCTGTGGGGACCTCTGAGGCCAGGGAAATTCCTTGGAAAAGTCACCCCCCTCCTCCAGGACTGTGGATGTGGTGGGGTGGGCGAGCAGGGCCCTTGCTGTCTCCTGCAAGCTTTGCAGAGGGAAGCTCCAGCTCTGGCAGCTAACTGCAAGGAAAACTCAGTGCAGGTTGAAGGGGGCTCCTTTCTGAGAGGGAAAAGCAGGGTTTGTCTCACCCTTCCCTTACCTTTGTGTAGGAAGCCTTTCATTCGAGCTCCTGCTAAGGCTTTGTTGCTTTGTCTGCTGGGAGGAAAGGGAGACGTGGGTCCCTCCCTGAGCATCCTCCTCACAAAGCCCTGCTCCTCCTCCCTGCGAAAGGAGCTGGTTCCCGTGGCCAGAGCTGATCATTTCCCTCTGTTCCCTTTGCTGTGGATGTGCAGCACTCCTGCCTTTCCCTGATCTGGAGACAGCCCAGGAGCATTTCCCCATCCACTGCGCTTTCATTACTCGATTTATCTGTTCGGTGGTTGCAGTGAGAATTAGTTATTAGCAATGCCCTAATCCTCAGTAGCTCACTTGATTTGACTGGAGTCAGGGCCAGATTTTAATCTTGGTGGTAGTGGTGTAAATCCTCAGTTGGCTTCAGCAGAGTCGATCCAGGCTTTGTAGCAGCGGGAGCAAGATAAGAGTCCTCTGTGTCCCTTCCTCCACCCAGGCCCTTGGAGAGACTGAGTCAATATCTACCCCCACCCTCATAAATCTGTATGAACTTGGCCAGTATTCCCCTAGGGAATGCAAATCAAGATGGGATTTTTTCCCTCTTCTTTCAGCAGGGCTATCTCAGGAAAATATAAATCTAAGTATTAATTTGAGCTGCCAGCCCGGAGGGTCGTAAAATCAGGGAAAATGGTCCTGACGTGCCCTGTTAACTGGGAATGCTCCCCAAAAGATAGGAGAAGCTGAGGCTGGAGGAGGGAAACAGCTGGCAGTGGTGATAAGGCTCTGCTGGAGCCAGGGGCGTGCAGATGCACCTACTGCTGCTGAGGCTGAATGGAGTCGCAGTTAAAATGCTGCTTTAAGCAGCAGGAGGGATGCTCGGATGGACTCGTGGTGCAGGAATCTGCCAGTGGGACACGGATGTGTCACCGCAGAGGTGCGGAGGAGAATGACACCTCTGGGGGTGGTGGCTTTCCAGGGCTGGAGCCTGGAGCAGGATGCTCATGGAGCACCTGGGCCGTCCTGGCAGAGGCCTCCACCAGCCAGGTACATCTTTGGCTTGGCGTTCATTAGTGACAATTTTCCATCCTGGCTCAGCTGAAGTCCCAGTGAAGAGCAGGATGCCTTAGAGAAGAGGTGGTGGGCATGGAGCAGGGAGGGGAAGACACCATCGACACCCAAGGCTTCCACAGGTGGTCCTTCCAGTGAACCACTGCTGTCCTAAAACCCAAAATAGCCCTGATCACCTCCATTAGCCAGTGCTGCCATCCGCATTTGGATTTAATAATACAGCAGGAATTAGCACGTCCAGGGAGAGCACTGAAATGTACCTTGGTGTGTTTATTAAAGAACCCATTTCTCCCCGAATCATCAGCTGACAGAGCCCTTGGAAGGTTAAGCACTTGCATCCCAGTTCGTATTTCCTTGCTCCTTATAAAAAAATCACCCAATTCATTCAAGTCATGGATTTTTCTGCAGCTGAAGCAGTTTCCCAGAGGAAGTTGTCATGCAGGCTCACAGTTATGGAAATGCCAGAGTTATTTCTGACACCAGTAAATAATAGTTCTCTATGCACTGACACTGTTTTCTTACCTTACCAGGCTGGGGCTCGAGCCGTGATTTAGATGTTTGCAGCTGATTAGCATTTTTGGGACTGTGGTAAGCAATTTGTGCAGTGTGTTTCAATCTTATTTTATGCACAGGAAGGAGGAAAAAAGTGATTAGTGCTCTTTGGAAAGAAATGTCTGCTAAATTGCTCTGATCAAGGTAAATCAAGGCATCCCATGGAATGATCTGGGAGCCAGTCATGCCCAAAGCTCTCTGCTCACAGGAGAATTAAGACCTTGTGGTTTTGTTTGTTTGTTGGGTGACTTTCTTTTGTTGCATTTCTGCCAGGGAAAGATCTTTCTCCTGCAAAATCTCTTATCCTGAACCAGGGAAAATAAGATCTAGCCTCTTGCATTGGGGGATTTCAATGCATGTAGAGGGCTGAAAAAAGGCTTGGGGAAAGCAATCGTGTCTCTGCCATGTCCAGATTAAACATAACCCTGGGCAGAGAAGCTTTGCTCAGGAACACCCGACACAGGTGAGGAGCTGGACTGGAGATCTGGGAAGCCTGTGCTGTTTGTTGGGTCTCTTTGCCAGTGGCTGCCCTTTAATGCCAAGTTTTCTGTGGCTGTGTATGGGGATGGTTGGGCTGAGCAGCAAGTGCATCACCAAGCCTGTCTGACAGGACTTTGACACTTTCACCAGCTTGACTTGTGCTTGAGAGCCTGCAGTGATTGAGACAGTGCAATATTTTTATTTTATTTCTTTTCCAGGAAGCTATTTCTAATGTAGTTCTTAACTTTTCCTTGCTGCAATCTAAGCTTATTATTTTTTATCCAATCTTCTGTGGACATGGAGAGGAGCTTTCCCCCCTCCTGCCACTGATTGTTTCTGTGTTGGAAGATTGTTCCTGTGGCTCTCCTCAGTCATCTCTAGTGCAGACAAAACAGCCCCTGGTGGCTCAATTAGTCCTCTTTGGGGTGTTTCCGTCCGTGCTGCCACCTGGACTCCCATCCCAGTCCCTCCCATGGGCAGTGCTGTGTTGGAGCTGAGCAGAGTGCAGGGATCCTCTGAGTGTCCTACTGCTCCTGCTGGGCTTTGGGCAAGGGAAAAGTCAAGTCTTCATGGCAGGGGGAGATACACTGAATATGTTTCCTGCTTGAACTGGGAAGCATCCCATGCCCAGGGAATGGCTGTGGCATTCCACTTGCACAGTCCTGGGGTGCCCTGAGAGGGATCCTTTATGTGGGCAGGAGGTGCCAGGCCAAGGGCAGTGGTTTCACACTGACAGGGGCAGGGATAGGTTGGACGTTGGGTAGGAATTGTTCTCTGGGAGGGTGGGCAGGCCCTGGCACAGGTGCCCAGAGCAGCTGTGGCTGCCCCTGCATCCCTGGCAGTGTCCCAGGCCAGGCTGGACAGGGCTTGGAGCAGCCTGGGACAGTGGAAGGTGTCCCTGCCCATGGCAGGAAGTTGAACTGGACGAGCTTTAAGATCCCTTCCAATCCAAACAATTCTGTGATTCTGTGACTCCATGGCACATCCAGCGCTCTCCTCTCACAGGCATCCCCCTCTCAGGGCTGAGTTTGCAGAGGTACCACAGCTTGGGCTACAGTTGATTCCAGTCTTTGCTGGGATCACCTGAGAGCGCTTGAGATGCTCTTCCAGCACTTCACCCTTGTCACAGCTCAAACACTCACAGTTCCCAGCTGAAATTCATTCCCGTGGTAGGATCAGTCCTGGGGGGCAGCTCAGGAGCCCCACCGCCCTGCTGAAATTAAAGGACAGTGTGGTAATTCATGCCAGGACTTCTGCATCCTAGGGCTGTTTGACCCTGCTGAGAGATGGGGATGTAAAATTAGCTCGGAGCTCTGGCTGGGGCTCCTCTCCAGCTGGAAAGGAGGAGCTTGGTGTCCATTGTTTGAGATGAGAGCTATTCCTGCATCCTGGTTGTGCTGTGAAGCTCAGCTTCATTCTCTGCCTCCCTCAAAGGACCCCCACCAGCTTTGGTGTTCATTTTTGAGTCCCCTGCTCCGTCCCTGAGGCGGTGGAGCTGTTGTGGGTCCCCCTGTGCCGCGGGGGCTCTGTGCCCAGCACCCCTTTGTAATTATCTCCAATCCAACTGCTCATTTCCAGCAGAACTTTAAACATTGTTCCCTTTTATGTAGCACAGCTTTTTAATTTCCCTCCCTAACAGAAGCGATTGTTTATGTTGTAAATGCCACATTAGGCCCTGTGAAATGGAGATGGAATTGATTTTCATTTCAGAGATTTCACAGCTTGCCCCAGAACTTTTCTGCTTGATTGCCGGTGCTCGGGGAAGCGCGGGGCTCCGGGAGTCGGGAATGGCGTGTGCAGTGTGGGATGGACAAACACCAGAGTCTTCCTCCAAATGTAGGTCACCGAATGGTCTGGGTGGGAAGGGACCTTAAAACTCATCCAGTTCCACCCTCTGCCATGGGCAGGGACACCTTCCACTGTCCCAGGTTGCTCCAAGCCCTGTCCAGCCTGGCCTTGGACACTGCCAGGGATCCAGGGGCAGCCACAGCTTCTCTGGGCACCTGTGCCAGGGCCTGCCCACCTTCACAGGGAGGAATTTCTTCCCAATATCCAATCTAAGTCCACTCTCTTTTGGTTTGAAGCCATTCCCTTTTGTCCTGTCAGTGCAGCTCCTGATGAGATCCCCCTGCTGTCCCAGTTCAGTCCAGGACTGTCACAGCTTCCAGGACTCACTCAAGGAGTGTGGTGGTTTCTTTCTTCTTGAGAGGAATGCTTGGATCAACCTTTCCCTTCCCTGTCATAGTCGAGACGGTCACGACAAGTAAAGAGTTCAGCACAACAGTTTCTTGGTCAGAGAAAAGGAACTAACTCTTTCTTTTATAAGGCCTCTTTTTATACTATTTCCAACATTCATGTGACACATCCACTGGCTCCCAATTCACCACCCCACAACGTCATTGGCTACCTACAGCCAGAGCAACATCTTGCAATAACACCGCCTGCGAGTCTCTCATTATCGTTGTTGATGGATTCCTGCTTGTTTGGAGCTAGAGAGGAATAGTGTGAACTGGACAAACAGGCCTCTCTCATGGCAAAGCAGCTCTCACTACATGCCTGCAGTTCCCACACTTCCCAGCTCTGACGATGAGGGTGAGGTGAGCCCATCCAAGTCAGCCCATCCACCTGACATTCGGTTCTTGGCATGTTCCAAGGCCTTGCTCCTGCTTGTTCCACGTTCCAGGAGGGCAAGGCTGAAGGGGGATTGTTCCTTTTTAGGTGGGGATGTGATGGAAACTCCTCTTTTCCTCACCCATGCTTGCAGGATCAGGACAGGCTCTGAGGAGAAGGAAGCTCTGTGTGTCACCTTCCTGCTGAGAGCAAGTGGGGTCATCAGTCCCTACTGTTCAGCTCCTGTCCCCAAGGCTGTGAGTGCACCTCGGAGGATCCTTGGGGATGGGAAAATTCCCCACGTAGGGAGCAGAAGGAGATCTGCCCCATTTCCAGTGCTTCAAGGCCATGGCTCCCTGTCCTGTCTTAGCCCGAGCCGTGGGGATTGTGGAGGTCAGGGGTGTTTTTTGGGAAGTTGGGCCCCAAACTGCATGGAAGTTCCTCTGAGCTGCCACAGCTCCTTGTCCTGATGAAGCACTCGTGTTTGATCACCCTGATCCTGATGGATCCCAGGCAGGAGGGAGCGTGGGGCCCTCGGCGATATCCCAATGAATCATCCCAGCAACCCAAGGGCTGAAATATGTTTGCATCCCCCCTTTCTCCAGGAATGCTGCTGAAAGAATCAGCTCATAAATAACGAGGCTGGAGCACGGGAAGTTCATAAACATCAGGGCCTGTTGAGCCATTGGCTGCCGATAATTCATTATTCTATAGAGAGCAAAGGGAAAAAGTGCACAATTCTTCTCCCTATCACCTTATAAATGAATTAAAAGAAGCTGCAGAATAATCTGTCCTCTCCCCAAAATGCATTTTTGGAGCAGACTTCCTCAATTCCCATGTAAATACAAACTCCCCTCTGGCACTGGAGCAGGATCCGCCGATGTGAGCACAGACGGGAGGCAGGAGGATCCGAGGACGTGGCATGAAGACAATTTGCTTGGACCGGGGAGGAAGATGCACTCTGACAAGAATAGATGGAATGAGGTTGTTGCCAGAGAAAATCTCAAGGAATTGCGAGCCAAGTTGGGGGGAGCCTTGGATGCGGCGAGCATGCAAATCTCCTTGTGTTTTTCGGTTTTGAAGTAGTAGCAGAGCAGGGGAGGGGAGGGAGGGGGGTTAGAAAAATCCAAAGAAGCTTTGTCAAGTCTGACATTCCTTTTGCATCCAAAAGTGGGTATTGATTTTCCACCCGTGACTGCTATAAATGAGAATTTCTGTGTCGCGGCTCAGGCCCGGCTCCTTGTGTTTCTTATCTCTTTAAATATGATTACCTGCACTTCACGGCTTCACGGGCAAAATCGTAATGAACTTTGCTAGCCCAGGCAGCCCCGCGTCGCCAGCGCCTTCGCGTGCGCGAGCAAATGAGTTCCACCAGTTCCTCCTGCTCTGTCTCCGGGCTACAGGTTTATTGACTTTCCGCTAATTTTCTTGTCAGGATAATTCTCCCAATCAAGATTTAAAACAAACTGGGAGGTTGCTAAAGTGCTGGTGGTTCAAGTCCTAAAGCTTTTTGTTTTGATTGAGAGCCCTCTGAGCATTTGTGTTCTAGGGGGGCAGGCGAGGGAAGGGGATGGGGTGAGGGGGGCTGTGCTTGGTTTTGGTCTGGTACAAAGCTTTTTGTGGAGGGAGTGGGTTGTTTGTTTAGAGCAAATCCCTTCTTCCATGCCAACATCTGCTGCTCTGTATTTGCTCGCAGGGGAAACTATAAAAAAATAGAAAAAGAAAGAAAGAAATAGATTATTCCCACTGCATCAACCTACAGGCGTCTGCTGGCTGCAATTTTCTTCAATTTCTCGCCGTGAAAAGCAAGAGCGTTCATTTTGTAAGTGCTGCTTTTGTGTGTGACCTATATTTTGAAAACTGATGGGGTCACCACCTCCCTCCTCCCAACCTGTTGAACCAAAGAGTCTCTGAGATCTGTCCTAGATTGTATTTATCTCAGAGATTATTTAAAAAGCAAGGTAGCTATTACTAATAAGACGGTGTTGTTCTGGTGAGCTTTGATTTTTGCTTTTTTTTCCCCTTCCCCTTTACTCTGCTTTGGAAATGAAAATCCCAGCCTGGCTCCACCTGACCAGGAAAGTGCTTCCCTTCCTGTCTCCATCCTTCAGAGCTGATTTAAAAGCACGTAATCTTCCCCCCCCTCATCATCTCCTGACCCTCTTTGATTTCCCCCCCGTGGGTTGCTATTACGCCGGCTGGCGAGAGTCGGGAGATGTCGGGGGCTGTCAGGTAGTTTTGAAGACATCCCATTTGTGCATATGGATACACACATTTCAGCACTCCGGTTGCTTAATGACACGTCTCGTTCCCGCTGGATTGGAGCTCAGGAGCAGCACAGGTGAGCGGCAGCAGCGCAGATCCATCTGTGTTCAGCACGTCTTTTGCTCTTTATCGACTTTGGGGTCTTTTTTTTTTTCCCCGTCAGAAGTTCCTTCTTTTTTTTTTTTCTTCTCCTTTAATCTCACTTTCTATTAAAAGTCTTCCCAGAGCTAATGTAATAAATTTAGATCCAAAGCCAGATGCATAGCAAAACTTTTGGCAGAGAATACTCTATCAGAAGACATTGCAAATGAAATATGCTTCCCCTTGGGGATTATTCTACAGTTTAATTTAATTTGATATTTCAAATTAAATTAATTCAAATGGTTATGCAGTTTCCAGGGAAAACAGACTTCATTTATGATGTTCTGCCACCAAATTGTTTTGCTCCTATCATATATCTTATATTGTTAACTGGGAATGATAAGTAGTGACAACGTAGGATTTTTTCATGCCCTTTGTTTTGCAATTCCCATTCTAAAGGGAGCAGAAACATCTCCTTGTGCTGGGGTTTCTCTGTGGGGTTATTCCAACATTTCCACTGAAACCTCACTGTGGCTGAAAGCTAGATTTTCATCAAAATGTGGTTTTAAAAAATAGTGTTTGCTTTGAGAAGGTTTTGGGTTTGTGGGATTTAGAAGGTTTTGGGTTTGCCTGGTTTCAATTGACAGAATTGAAAATAATGGTTCTTTGTTTGGGATTGGGGTTTGATCTACCAGGCTTTATGGCACAGGAAGGAAGTACACTGGGAAATAAGTCTGAACTGCTTTTCTGTCTTATTCTTTTGGTTTGGGATTGGTTTGGACATTCTTTGGGATTCAAAAGCAGCGTGGGCAGGAAGCTGAGGGAGCTGATTCTGCCCCTCTGCCCCTCTCAGGTGAGACCCCACCTGCAGAGCTGGATCCAGCTCTGGGGTCCCAGCCCAGGAAGGACATGGATCTGCTGGAGTGAGTCCAGAGGATGGGGAAATGATTACAGGAATGAAGCAGCTCTGCTGTGAGGAAAAGCTGGGAAATTTGGGATTGTTCAGCCTGGTGAAGAGGCTCCTTCACAGGGAACAATTCCTTCCCAATATCCCATCCATCCCTGCCCTCTGGCAGTGGGAAGCCATTCCCTGTGTCCTGTCCCTCCATCCCTTGTCCAGAGTCCCTTTCCAGCTCTCTTTTAGGCTCCCTTCAAGTCCTGGAAGGTCACAATTTTGTCTCCCTGGAGCCCAGAGCAGCTGTGGCTGCCCCTGGATCCCTGGAAGTGTCCAAGGCCAGGTTGGACAGGGCTTGGAGCACCCTGGGGCAGTGGAAGGTGTCCCTGTTCATGACAGGGGCAGAAAAGAAGAACTTTAAGGTCCCTTCTAACCCAGGCCATTCTCTGATTCTCGGTTTTTCAGCAAGAAGTAATTTTCCTTAATCAGGGGCAAGTTGGGAAAGTTTCTGCACTTTCCATCCATCTATGGCTTCACCACGGGCAGAACCGAGGGGGTTGCCTTGCCCTTGAGGGGATCCATTCCCTTTCATCCTTCAGCAGCAGCGGGAACTTCCCAAAAACACCCCAAACCCAAATGTGGATTGCTCTGCCTTTAGTGTGCGCCGCATGGAATTGGATTACTGATGTTGTAAGAGCCCTAAACCAGCTTCCCAAGACCTGTGTGGACTCCCACAGGATTCCTTTATCATCATCTTATCCCACTTTTGCAGTGAGTGATTGATTTAACATGGCTTTTCTCCACAGGCTCTGATTATCCAGAGTCATCAAGGAACTTGCTCCAAACTCTGAAGTACATTAAGACAAGGTAATTCAGGGAAGTCTTTGCATCTGGAAATCTCTGTAAGCACTTTCCTATCTGCTGGCCTGTAGAAAAGCCATTATTCTCGACAGGGGAAAAAAATATTGGTAATATCACAAGAGGCTTTGGAAGAGAACATAAAGCTGGTTTCATTTTCCAGTCAACTGAGATCTAATATTTCCTGTACAAGATGTTGAGATGTTTTAGAAAAAGGAGCAGTGTTTATTTGTCTAGAGCACCACACACACACACACACAAGTTCTATATTGTGCTTGTGGCTTTTTTCCATTGTAAATGGTTTTGTAGGGAGAAATCTCTTTCCCATCCATCACAGCCAGTAGATTAGAAAAATATAAATATCATCTAAAGAGAATGGAGCCGAGGCTCCTAGGGAATGCACAGGAGAAAAATGACAAATGCAGCATCCCTTTGGTGGGGAAGGCTGGGGGCTGGGTCAGAGATAGCCTTGTTGTCTCCCTGGCTCCTGGGGATTTATTTGCCTGCACTCTCCCGGGACAAGGCTCCCGGTGTGATATTTCTTATCAGACATGTCTTTTGGGCTGGTCCGAACCCATTTCATTGAGCAATCTGCCATCAGCAAAGGAAGGTTGGTCAAAACATGATTTTTTTTTCCCCTTAGAAGTACATCCATTGGGATTTTTTTCTCAATTTTTTCAAGTCCAGCAAGGATTTGTTCCAGAGTAGCCCCAAAGCACTCTGGGGAAAGTTGGATTTCAATGCCCCTGTGGTGCTGCTCCCAGCCAGGAGCCTGACAGCCAGGCTGATGCTCCAAGCTTTTGTCTTCTGAGCCGTGACCATTCCCTAACCAGTTCTAGGCATGATGGGAGGGAAGGCTGTGCCCCGGAGAGCTCATGGATGGCTGGATGTGTGTGATGAGGACAAAGCTGCAGTTCCAGGGCCAGGGCTTGGAGTTGGAGAGGACCCTCCCTCATCCCTTTTGCCAGCTCATCCCCATGGCTGGGAGAACTGGAATGTCTGGCTGCGCTTTGAAGGTTTCAAGTGCTGGGATTGCCATAATTTCTCTTTTTTAAACTCCTCCTCCTCATTATTATTATTATTATTATTATTATTATTATTACTACTACTATTATCAATATCATTGTTATTGTTATTATGTGATAGTGTTTTGCTCCTTGGTGATTCCCTGACAGCCAGGAATTCTTCACCTTGAAGCCCCAGTCCTTCGGTGTGCTGCCAGTGGGTTTGGTGTGGAAACTCTGCTAGAGCTGAAGTGGCTCTTTGGACACGATCAGGATAATCAGGGAAGTCCCCCGGCTGAATTAGCCCCAGGTTTAATTGGGTATGGATTCTCCATTGTGTCTCAGTGCCGTTTCTCACACAGAGACCAAACCCTCCCAGCACAGATTTTGCTCTTCTCATCTCGGTGCTTCACCTTGCAATCCATCTTCCCTTCCCCAAAACCTCTCCGTGCCCCAAAACCCAAATGGAGGTGAGCATGTTCCCTCCTGAGCACAGCAGGAGAGGAGTGGGCAGTGTGGAACACCCAGACCGTGGCTGCTGTCCTTTGCCTTGGCTTCCTCCCCTCGGAAGCTGTTTGTGTGGAGTGGTGCTGTGGCCTTTTTCAGCCTGGAAATGAAACTCGAGATCATTTTAGTAGAGGAGGTCATATAAAAGTGGATCTTTATTGGAGCTCTAGGGGCAGTTAGGGAAGAATGTCCACAAAAGCCCAACCCCACAGGGGTGAATACAGTGTTACAGGTTTTATTTTATAAGGTTTTATTTTATATTTAGTTTTATTCTATAAAGCTAATTTCCTAGCTTTGTGTCAACTATGCTAGGAAATTAGTATAGTTGATACAAAGCACTAATTAGGAGAACAAGTGGTGATGCAATTTCCCCAGGCCAAGCCCCTTTTCTGGAGCTCCTCACCTTTAGTACCAGTTGTACTTCTTTATCAAAATGTGTCCTGAAGATTTTGTTCTTAACTTTGGTTCCCAGGAAGGACTAAGACAGGAGAGGGTCCTTGTGCCCCCCTTGGAGCTCTGCAATGGCTTTGGGCTCTCCAACTGGGGAAAGGGTAGGGAAAAGGACTGGCAGGGTCACAAATATATAAAAGGAAAAAGGCAAAAATCACCCTGGCCTCAGTGCTGCCAGGACCTGTGGTCCCAGGGCCGTGTGAGCAGGATCAGGCCCTGGGGATGATTGCTGGCTGGGGTCTGTGTCCCACTGGGCTCAGGCTGGCAGCAGCCATGCCCAGCGCCTGCTCAGCCACAGCAAACGGGCGCTGGAGATGAAGAAGTGCATAGAACTGCAGGAAAATGCTGTCCTGCAGCCAAACCTCATCCCATAATCCTCTCAGGTGCGTCTCTTCACAAAGTTTCTCAGGGCACTGTGTACTCTGTGTCACCCCTGCTTTTATGATTTCGTTCTTCTCTGCCACAGCCTTTTGTCTCTCGGCACCACAGCCGTGTCACAGAGAGAGATTGCCTGGGCCTGATCCTGCTGTGGGCAGCTCTGTGTGCCCCAAGTGCCTCGGTGGGCTCTGCAAGCTGCCCACAGTGAACAGCTGGAGCCCTCTGGGTCACCATGGATGGGGCAGGGGTTTTGGGTGAGCTGATCGTGGAATCATGGAATGCTTTAGGGGGGAAAGGTCCTTAAAGCCCATCCAGTGCCACCCCTGTCATGGTCAGGGACACCTTCCACTGTCCCAGGCTGCTCAAGCCCTGTCCAGCCTGGCCTTGGACACTGCCAGGGATGCAGGGGCAGCCACAGCTGCTCTGGGCACCTGTGCCAGGGCCTGCCCACCCTCACAGGGAAGAATTCTTTCCCAATATCCCATCTGTCCCTGCCCTCTGGCAGTGGGAAGCCATTCCCTGTGTCCTGTCCCTCCATCCCTTGTCCCCAGTCCCTCTCCAGCTCTCCTGGAGCCCTTTAGGCACTGCCAGGGGCTCTGAGCTCTCCCTGGAGCCTTCTCCTCTCCAGGTGAGCACCCCCAGCTCTCCCAACCTGTCTCCATAGGAGAATTCTCTTGAGGGGGCTCTGTTCGGGGCTCTGTAGATGGGAAACTGTGTCACAAGCTGCAGGATGGGTTTCTCAAGGCCATACAGACGTGCTGGCTGCACTCAGGGCAAGGGGAGGTTGCTGTTGTCTGTAAATCCTGATGGAATCCTGGATTATGGGCTGGGTTTGCTGAGGCAGTGCCTCTCCACTGCAGGGAGGGCTGGGGAGGTGTCCCTGGGGAATGGCACTTCAGGTGAGGACATTGCTGCCAAAGCCTGTGGCCTGAGCAGCCCACAGTGCCTTTCTTCCCATCCCAGCCGTGGTGCAGACTGGCCCTCCAGCCCTTGGGGTGAATTTGGGGGGCACTGGAGTGTCTGCTCTGCTCCAGAGTGAGCTGTGTGCCACAGAGGTTAATGGGCACTGAAGGAAAAGCCTTCAGGAGTGCAGAGCCTGTGTCCTGAGCATCTCTGGGTGAGACTAAAGCAAGGAGAAGCTCCTGGGGACACCCCAGCCCTCAGCGGTGGCTGAGCTGCTCATGGCCTGTCTCTCACACCCAACCCTGCCTGGACTGTGACACCTCAAAAAGAATCATCTCTTTTTGTTAAAAATATCAGTGCAGCTAAAACCTGTGATCTAGGAGGCCTCAAAAGCCTGTTGGGGCAGAGCCTGCTGCCCTTAAGATGGTTTGGGAGTTATTGATGGCATAACCTTTGGGGACCAAGTCTCGGCTCTGACAGAGGCACAGGAGAAATCGTTGTTTAAATAACCCCCGGGGACTGGAACTGGTGGTGACCCAGAAACAGTTTATTTTTTTTATTGCTTTCCATAGCTTCCCCAGGCTAAAGCTGTCTCCAGTAAAGGAAAACCAGGTTGTTACTGGGGGAGTAAGCAAATTAGCAGACGAGGGCAAAAGCTGAGCAGAGTCGAGGATCTGGAAGCTGTGACAGCTGAACAGCACTTGTGCCTTTCTCTCTCCTCTTGCTTTTAATGTCCCACTGATCTGAAGCCCCTTCACCAAGTAATCCATTTTTTGTTTCGTTTTTATACCATTGTTTCAGTATTTCAGGGTAAAACCAGATGCAGACTCTTCATTGAATGGCAATTCCACTTTCAGCCTATGGGATGCTTGGTCAAAAGCAGACGATTTCTTCAGCACTGAAGGATATTTTCTGGAGCTTTATTATTCTTTATCATTTGTGTGGGTGCTCACTGGCCAGGAGATCTCCCAGCCTGCTCCCTGCCATTGCAGGGAATGTTGGGGGTGGGAGCAGGAGGGGATAAATATATTCTCATTCACTCATCACTTGACCTGAATAGAGACCACCACCATCTCTGTGTGTCCCTCAGCCTCCATGCCAAGCCCTCCATGCCTGTTCTGTGGGAGCTGTTCATTCGCCGTGGGATGTTCCAGCTCCCAGCCCCGCCCTGCTGATGGCTTGGCCAGCACCAAGGGGTTTGTTCACTTGTTTGCTAATTGGATTTTGCACCAAAGGGAGCTGCACCTCTGGCCAAAATCAGCGTGGAGTTGACCGTGGGCCATCAGTACTAAAAGCACAAGCCGTGGCTTGGCGAGTTCCAGGAGATCTCTTGTCATCTCAGATCAGTGTGAGCCCTCACACGCTCCTGAGCAGCCGCCACGAGCAGGGAGCAGGACAAATGCAGTGGTGGCACAGATGGAGAGAATAAACAAGGCTTTGCCCACGTTATTGGGTTGCTAATGAGGAGAGACCTCATCAACCTCCCAGCCATCTAATTTCTCTTGGCTACCATTTCAGCTGGTCAGGAACTGCAGCAGGAACAGAATTTCCTGGCATGAAACAGCTCTGGGAGGGAGATCTTTCCAATGGGAAAATGAGCCATTCTCCCTTTGCCCCCTGTCCTTGATATCAGCAATCTCCTTCAGACCACACGTTTTCTGGTGAAAGACTGAAGCCCAATACTGACTGCCTGTCTCAGTCGAGCTCCCACATTTCCCTGTGTGTGCCTCCAGCACATCCCGAGCCTCTGTGGGATGGGAAGTGGGAAACCTTCCTTCGTCACCCTTCAGTTCTCATTTCAGGTGCTGCTGCTCGAGCCCAGAGTGTTTGGGAGTTATTTTTTTAACAATGACCTCACCTCCATCTAAGTAGAGTTGTCTTGGAGCTCAGCCACGGAGCTGAACTCACCAGTGCCCTTTCCAAAGCTCCAACAGCTCCATCCCTCTGCCAGGAGTTTTCCTGCTCCCTGTGCCACCTGGAAGCCTTGGAGCTGTCCCTCTCCCCAAACTGGACGCAGCCCCCACAGCTCCACACGAGCTCCTGCCATTGGTCATGCTGCACCGAGATCTCTCGCTCGCCCAGCAGTGTCTCGACTCACAAACTAATTAAAGTTCATGTCACACTGGGAAGATGCAAAATGCTCTCTGAGCACTAGATGTTATTATTTTAAGCTTCTCTTCTTTTTCCTGAGGCGCAGCAACTCCCTGAATCCCAGCTGGCACACCACATCCAGCCACAAAACACCGCTAATTGGGTGTTTCTCCTGTTGACCTCATTTCTCCAGCATACTTTGGATGGGTTTATTTCCATGGGTTTTGGGGATTTTGTTTTTTTCCAAGAGGGCCTAGAAACCAGATTAACAGAAACCAGACACTTACTGAGTGTCCCAGACAATCCTTGGTCATTCCTGTCCTCCAGACCTTGCTCTGTTTCAAAGTGTGATGATGCTGCTCTTCCCCCTCATCATCATCTGCTTTACACATCCAAGGAAATAAGGGGCAGAGGGAGATGGGAAGAAGGAGATCAAGGGCAGAGAGATGACTTCGGAAGAGGTTTCATTTGGAGGAGGTCACTGACCTCTGGTCTAGGCAGGACTTAGTCCAGCCTAGGCAGGATCGACACTGTTGCTCCTTCCCATCAGCGAGGTGTTGGCAGGTCTGTCACCCTTAAGAGCTTTCCTGGGACAGGATTTGGGTACTGAAGGGTGGCTTTTGGACTGATTCCCCTTCAAAGGAGAAGGTGACTTGTGCTATCAACGTCGTGAAGCTCAGCCAGGCTCTGGGAGAGCACCTGCCTGATGAGCACATCAAGTTCATTAGCGATGACTTTGTTCAAGTGTCCCCGACCCGGTTCACCTCCCAAAGAATTGAGGAGCCTCCCATTAATTCCTTAATTGTGTTACTGGGAAGGTGCCCCCTCGCTGTCACCTTGCAGAGGTGGCAGGTGGAAACCTCTCCCCAATGTTCTCCAGGTGGCTCCTTTCCTACTTTTGATATTTGTGAGAGCAGATTTGATTCCGTGTGTAGGATTCTGCCCCATCCACCTTCCCTGGCATGAATCCATCGTGCTGTTTCCCCCACACCATTCATTACCTCCTTAAAAATGAATGCAGGGAGAAAACACAATTAGATGCTGCTTTGGTTAAATAATACCTTGGAAAGAAACAGAACAATGGCTTGAAAAATAAGGAGAGAGTGAAGATCACACAGTTTGAACTAATGATGGAAATTACCTCGAGTTAAGTTGGATTTTAAATCAGAGGTTTGGGGGATTGTATTTTTTTCTTTTCTTTCCAGTGAATTATGACAAATACAGAGGCCTGCTGGATGGATGATTAGATTTTTTTTTCTCTCTCTCCCATCCGCATTGAAAAATGAAATATTTCTGTAATATTAAATCCGTCCAATTGATCAAAGTGTGGTGTCAAAAAATGTTGTAAGCGCTTCTTCTCATCCAACCCCCTCAGCAACTGCAAACCAGAGACCTTTTCAATCCCTTTCTAGAGGCGGCTGGAGGTTACCTCTGCCGAAAGAGTCTGTGCAAGGAATGAGTCTGCATTTCTCCAGCAAACTCCCACAGTAGGGACTTACAAAGGGCTGCGGATTTGGAACACGGAACGACAACATGAGTCCTCAGCTTTGGGGGTTTGTCTCCTCACATGGGCCATAATCTGTCCTGATACAGCCTTGCCTAATGGTGGGGTCAGGAGTGGGGTGATGGGGTGGCCAGAAAAGGGGTGAGAAAGGGAATTTTTTGCTTCCCTGGTTCAGCTTGATGGGAGATTTATGGGTGTTTCCCTTCCCCTTATGTTTTTCTTTCCCTGCTTACTTTCACTGGAGAACAAGAAAACCAAACAAACCAGAAACCTCAAATATTTGGTCACTGTTTGAGGAAGCAAACACAGAGTGTATCCAAACATTTGGAGAGGTGGGAAGCTGGGGTATTGCACAGCGGGATAAATGCAAAGTGTGTCCAGAAAAGAAAGATTTTTTGGAAAGCTGTCAGTGAGGAAAAGCTGAGAGTTTTGGGGTTGGTTTGTGTAGAAAATAAGGGATGGTTTTCTTCAAGGGAAATGGATACTGTGGATGAGACTGAACGGTCTTCTAGTGAATAGAGGAGAAACCAGCATGGTTTCAGCAAGAAAGCTGAAAGAGAAGTAAAACCCCACTTCTGCTGGAGTGGTGGGGTATGGGACAGCGAATGTGGGGTGTTACAGACTCACCTTCATCAGTAGCTTCATTGGGAATAGGTCAGCCAAATACCTGAGGTTGTTTCTGTGCTCTCATCCAGCCCCTGAGAGATGAGAGTGACCCAATATCCCCTTTAATTCTAAAAGCCAATTCTCCAGTACCTTGTATTGCCTCTGGTTCTGCTGTCTTGGCGTGAAACTCTGGTTGTCTTCAAAAAACCCACGGGAAAGAAAGGGACCCGGCTGTTGCATCTCTTTGCATAATGGGGAAGGTGTTTGCTCGCTCTAGGAGGACTCATTTATTCCTGTGGCTGCATGGGGATGTGCTTGGAACTTCCATAAAATGTGTGAGGAGCAGCAAGTGTTGCTTCATCTCTCGGTGAATGAGCAGCCATTTCAAAGAGCAAAGCGAGGAGTGAGCTGCTCCTGTTCTCTCACTTCATGCCTCAGTGTCCCCCAGCTCCTGGACAGGCATGGGAGATCAAAAAATGGAAATCTCCACTCTCCCACACATCGATCCCTTTGCTTTAGGAGCTCTTTGTGCTATCGACTCACCCTCCTGAGGGACAATGAGCATTTTCCTTCGTTACACAAATGAACACACAGGTGTAAAAGAGATGAAGTCATTTTTCAGAAAGTCACCAACAGAAATGAGGGGAAGTCAGAGCCCTCGTTCTCTGGCCCAGCCCCTGGTGAAGCTCTGGGTAAGCCAGAGGAGAGTCTCAAACAGCCCCACAGAAATGCAGCAAAGAGATGGATTGCTGCAACTCTGCTGCTTACCAAATTAGAAACAATTTAAGGATTTAAGGATTAAGTACCATTAATTACTGCCCAACAAATGCTGAGCTACAATGGAGCACTTGTGGAAATGGAGAGAGAAGTTTCTGCGTGAATACTAAATGGCTTCATTAATGCTCAGTGCAATTTCATTGAGTGATAAATTAATTAGCTTGATGCTCCAAGAATTACTGAGCAGGACCGTGGGCACATGTGATGGAGGGAGAGCAGGAGCCCAGTGCCCCTTGCCTGGGCAGAACAGGTCACACACGTGTGGGACACACCAGGGCAAGGGAAGGGGAGTAAAAAAAAGTGAGGAAATCTGGGTTCTGAGAGAGGAAAAGCCCAAAATGCTTCTCTGGGTTTCCTCATCTGGATTCTCTGCTCTGGAGAACACTGAGGTTCTGGAGGTCAGGATGAGAGCAGGAGGGTCAAGGTCATTATTTTTCCCTGTTGCATCTGGAGATGAAGTTGACCTCCTGCAATTGATTGGACATCATCGCTGCTCCTTGTACTCCTGTTCCCTCCATCCTTTCTGCTCAGCCATAACCACGGGGCTGAACAGACCTTCCCAGACACTTTTGGAAGAATCCCCCAGATTCCCTTTGGCTTTGTTGCTTGGGCCGTGTGCTCTTCCCATCACACACCAGGGTGAGGGAGGTTGGACTTCGCATCCTCTTTATCCAACATTTGTGGTGAACTCTCGGAGCATCCCAGGTTCCCTCCAAGGGCCTGGAGAAGCACTTGGTGCTTCCAAAACCTGGGAGAGCCCCGTCTGCTGTGGCAGCCCAGCAAAGCAGCGACAGCTTGAGCTGGAGTCTGCTCCCCGGCTGCGGTTCTCCCCCGGAGCAGGAGGAGGAGGAGGAGGGAGCACCATCCAGCCAGGATGTCTGGCAGTGAGTAATTTCAGCTTCTCCTCGGGCTGTCATGCCATGACAGCTGCCTGGGCAGAGCCTCGCCGCCCCCCTTCAGCACATGTTACCTGGAGTTCAGCATCGGATTTCTGTCCCTCAAGACTTTTTAGCCGCCCGTGCCGTCGCGGCGTTATTGATTGCTCACCCAGCCGTGGCTGGAGCTGGATTAGGTGTGAACACAGCACTGCCCCAGCAGGCCCAGAGCAGGGCAGGATGCTCAGAGCCTCCTTTCACCATCAGGCTTTTTTTAGCCCTTTTCTGTGCTGCTCTTTGGCTGCTTCCTGTGCCTCGCTCTGTGCCTCACTCTGCCCCAGCACATTTGCAGTGGCTGTAAAAGCTGTGTGATTTCCTAACTCTGAGTGGGTCCCTCTGTGCCCCAGGGTTTGGAGTCTCTCACCTCACTTGGTTCCCACTCCTGAAGGCAGAGGATGTGTTTGTGTCCCACCATGGCTCTCCACCTTCCTCTCCATCATTCCTCTCCCAACCCCTGCAAGAAAACACATTTTAGGGCCACCAGTTCTTGACATCATGAGATATTAAGACCCTTGCCTTAGTGCAACCTTCTACCCAAATATTCCAAGTCTTCTTTGGCCAAGAGGGGGTTCAGGATGCCCAAGTGGAGGAACACAGGTGGATGTGGAGACTTCCCTCTGCTCTGAATGGCCCTCCTGGCTCCTGGTCCAGGCCTGGCTCGCATTTGGGAGCTCACAAATGAGATGAGATGCATTTCTCACATCCCCCACCCTGCCCACGGAGACGTGTCGTGGATTGGCCACTACGGACCGGAGAAGGAATATTAAATTAACAGCCCTCCTGCTCACAATGTGCACAACTCACACCAAAGTTTTCCTAACGTAATGAGCTGGTATAAAAGCAGCCAGAGGGAGACATCCTCGGCTTTATTGGGCTGGCAAAGCCAGGCACGGAGCTGTGCATTCTGGAGTGCCATCTTCTGGCACCTGGAATGTGAACTCATCGCATCCCCGCGTGGCTGGAGCAATCTGGTAATGCAGAGCCGTGCCAGGCACGAGGAAAAAAGCGGATTTCCAGGATTTTCCAGCGTATCCTTGAAAGATGCATGGAGTGCAGATGCTTTTTTTTAGCATCCTCCTGTCCCTTTGGCTGCCGGGTACCTGCCTGTGCCAGCACGAGGAGCGGCGCATCTGCACGGAGCCGGTATCGGCTCCCCATGCCAGCTTGGGAAGCATCTGTTTCCTGGTTTATTTATCCCCTCTGCAATCACCACGGGAGGATAATCTCAGTGACATGCCACATCTTGTTTACAGCCGGCCCCTGAAAAGTTAGAAGCGCAAGTTGTGGGGTGGGGAGGAGGCGGTGAGGACGCGGAGTCGTGCACGCCGGGGATGGAAAGGGGACTTGGGGAAATGTATAAAATATTAAATGACATCGTGGCAAGACACAGACAGGGGGAGAACAATAATTAAAGTAAACAGCACATCAAAAGCCTGGCTAAAACTCACATTTAAATTTCAAGGCGATGCAGAAACAGCTCATGTAGCCGTGTGTAAATGTGTTTCCAGGAACCTTTTAAGAATATTAACAATGATGGAAGCAGAACAGCAATGATTCAGACTTTATGTTATGTGACAATACAGGAGGCCACCAGACTCCTGCCTGGCTGTTGGCATAAGGAAGCTGATGAGAGCCTGGATCTTGCCAGAAGAGCAGGTTTCTTTCCAGGGAGTGAGAGATCCCGAAGTGAGCAAGGATGGAGCCTCTTCTCTTGCCAGGGATGTGCAGAATTTCCTTCAGCCCCACGGGGGACTTCACCCCTAAAAATTACATGACAGGGGCTTCCATGGGTTTGTTCCCTACATCCAGTCCCACCTTGTATCCTGCTGTCTGCTTCCCAGCCTTTGTCCTAATTAGTTTTAAACATTCCTGGTCAGGTTCCTGTGTGTTCTTGGTCGGGATCCTCCAATATTTTGCAGCTTTCCTGACCTTCCCTTTTCTTGAAGCCACCAGTGGCTCCTGGTGTGGCCTCCTCCTCCCTTCCAGCCTGGAGCATGTGGAATCACATCTGAGGCCTGAATAGAAAAAAGAACATAATTGGAAAACTCAGGTCAGGCCCAGAGCCGTGCAAGACAAGCTGAGCAGCCCCTTCCCTCCCCAGCACCGCTCTCTGTTTGAATTAAGGGCCAGAAATCAGTGTCAGATTTGTCTGGACTCCAGCACTGAGCACCTTTGGGCTATAGAGCAAATCTCTTAATTATTCCTGTGCCTTTTGCCCTCGCCTGTACAAGGACTACAATAGCTCTGTCCTTGGGGAGCCCCAATTCTCCTTAGTCCTGATAATACCGTGATTTACCGAGGATTTCCCAACGAGCCTTCAGGGCATGGTGTTACCTAATGGAAGTAATTAAAAAGCATTGGGAAGTGACCCCCTGAAAGCTCAGGCAGCTGCAGATGGAATAAGGGAATTAAGAGGCTGCAGAGAGCTGCAGGAGCGTGTGCCTTCATCCCGAGCCACAGTGAGTTTGGAATGGGGCTTGGGAGGAAAATTTCAGGTGGTTTATTTTTCACTCAACTGTATTTTCATGAGGCCTTTTGGATATTTCAGGCTTAGGAGGTTCTTTCTGGGGGTCTGCACAAAGCTTTAACTTCCCACAAGGTTAAATGTTTCACAAGCTGAAGTTTCCAGACTTTTCTGTTGTCTTGGAGCAGTGGCAAACTCCTCATCCTTCTGTGCTGCAGCTCCCAAGCTGCTGTTCAAAGGAGAGTATTCACTCCCACTGACAGCATGGAGCTGTGTCAGGAGAGGTTTAGGTTGGGTATCAGGGAAAGGTTCTTCCCCCAGAGGGTGCTGGGCACTGCCCAGGCTCCCCAGGGAATGGGCACAGCCCCGAGGCTGCCACAGCTCCAGGAGTGTTTGGACAGCGCTGCCAGGGATGGACAGGGTGGGATTGCTGGGGGTCTGTGCAGGGCAGGGGTTGGACTCCATGATCCCTGTGGGTCCCTCCCAACTTAGGGTATTCTGTGATTCTCTGATTCTGATTTATACTTGGGGAAACTGAGGCACGGCATGGGGGAAAAAGTCTGAAGGGACTCCAGGCTGGGCAGGGAGTCCTGCTGCCCTCTGAGCAGGCAGGAAACAGCGCTGGCAGCTGGGCTGAGCCTGGGGACAGCTTTACCCCTGAAATATCCATGTTGCTGCTCCTTCCCGGGGCACGTGAGTGCAGCTGGGAATCAGAGCCCTCCATCTCCAGCACCAGATGGACACCCCTAACAATCTCCAGGCATGATTGTCTTCAGAATATTCCAGTCAGGGCTGGGCAATTTGCATCCCAGGCTCACAGGAGGTTGGTCTCATGTCCCGAGGACAAGCATTGCGTGAACCAAAGGCTCTCTAAGCCAAACTCTTTGGCCCTCAGCACAGGAAAGCATAACTTGGTTTTGGGAAAGAGCAGCTCAAAGCACACTCAGGGTTTTTTTGGTGCCTGGTGGAAATCCAGCACCCCATGAAGCCCTTTCCCAAAGCCATCATGGGTTTAGCCAGGACAGGATTTCCCTTTTTTCCCCTTGCACAGAGAGCGGCTGAGACTCCCGTCAGGATTTTCCCAGCATGCAGATGTTGTTGTGACCTAGATGCTTAAGCATTCATTTATTGCTGAAGTTTTGCATTTAGAGGTCTTAAGAGTTTGGATCGTGGGCTGTCTGGAAAGCTACGAAAGGGAAAAATACCGAGGGCAGCTCAAGAGTTCCGAGAGAAAAGCGATTTGACGTTCTTATGCCTCCATTTATTGGCAGCCCGCAATGAGATGTAAAGAAATGTCAGAAAATCCCATGTGCACGTTGATTTGGATCGGGAAAAAATTGCTGTTTGCCTCTGCCCGGAGGCTACGAGCCGCTCTGCTAATGCAGAAGGCACTAAAATGACCCCTTTGTTTTTCCTATGATCACTTCTGATAGCGCGCTCTGCCAGAGATATCATATCTTTGATCTCTCTGTGCTGATGTTAAGTCTCTCTTGAGTTCAGTAGCATCTCCTTGAGATTAATACTTCATGGCATTCTCAGCACCAAGCTGTCCTAACCCATACATCACAGGATGTCACGCTTCGCACTCGCCTCTGCCTCAATGACTTCGCGCTGGCACCATAAATAACCCTTGGCCGGCTCTGCTCTCCCTGTCCGTGTGCGCGGAGTTCCACGAGGAACGCGGGAACTCTCCAGAGGTGAGGAGGGAAGGGATGCTCCCGTGGTCAGAGCAGGCATGAAGAAGGCCCTGCCTCCCTCCCCGGAGGGAGGAGGGTGCTGAGATTTTGCGAGGGTTATTCCCAAGCCGTCTCCGGGCGGAGGGAGGGATCTGCTCGGCGGTGTCTCTGCGACGCCTTATAGGGAGTGACAAAGCGATGTACCCCAAGGGGACCCATCTGCCAGCCAGCTCCTTCCTCCGTAAGGCGAGTTAGGAAAATCACTGTCTGCTTCAGATTTTACTTTGGCTCCGGATTCTTTGCTTCCTGATTTGTTTTTAGGGCTGGGTGAGCAGAGCGGGCTCCTTTAGCAGGACAGGCTGAGTGTGAAAACACCTTCCCCCTCCTTTGGGGGATGGGTGAAATGCTGCCAAACCCCGGTGCTGCAGCCATGCAAAAGGCACCAAAATTCAGCTGCAGCTGACTCAGAGCCCTCTGAAGCCCTCTCACCACCCCCATCCCATGGGGTGCTATGGGGGAAAATCCCCTGCCGTGCCCAGGGCAAAAAAGGAGTTTTAAGGGAATTTAGAGCATTACGTCCAACAGATGTTGGGGTTCTTGAAATGCCCAATGTGGAGCAGATTCTGGCAATGTGGAGCTGGCTCCAGGCTGCTGAGGCCTTGACACTCTTGGGATTGAAGCAAGGTCATGGCCGTGATCCAGCCAGGGAGCAGTGGAAGTCCTGATCTAGGGCATGCTTGAGTATGAGGTTGGGAGATGTCTCCAGGGCATGAAATCTGCTGTGGTCTGGGTGGTTTGGAGTGAAGAGGGCTTTGCAAGGTCTTTTTTTTTTAATCCAGGATCCATCACTTGCATCTTGAGCATTGCTCTCGGGCACAAGGTGGGATTCTTGGGGTGTCCTGTGCAGGGTCAGGAGTTGGACTCGACCCTTGTGTGTCCCTTCCAAACCAGAATATCCTATGATTCTATGATTTCTGTGGTTTTGCCAGCGCTGCTGATGTACAAGGTGCTCTTCAGCGATCCTGTTCGTGGGGATGTGTCTTGTCCAGGGTTGAGAACACCTTGGGCTTCACCTCTTCAACCTCAAGGACTCTGAACTCACAGGGCCGTGAGGTCCCTGTTACCTCACACCCCACAGGATCCCTCCTGCTCCGTGGGTGAGGGGACGATGAGCTGCTGCCCTCCCATCCCCAGCCCAGAACAGACTCTGTGTCATTTCTGCACAGCGTGGGGTTCGTGAGGAAAAATCCTCCCACTCCCTCGGACTGGATTTAGAGAGATAATTGAAAGGAGGATGGGAGGTCTCAGGGGACGGAGTGGAAACGCTGGCACATGGCAGGGCTAAGATGAGATGTCCTGCAGTCCGTGACCCTCCTGTGTGTGCCAGACAGGCTCTGTGTCCCCTCAGGGTCCCTCCACAGTGCCACTTGCAGCTCCCTATGGACAAAGGGGCTGTTCCCTCTCATTCCTGTTATAATCTGCTGTTTTAAACCACATTTAATCCACCCCAGGAAGTGTTCAAGGCCAGTTGGGATGGGGAAACAACTTGATCTAGTGGGTGACACCCCTGCCCATGGCAGGGGATTGGGAAGAGATGATCTTCAAGGTCCCTTCCAATCCAAACCATTCTGGGATTCTCTGATTTAGGGCTGGAAGCATCGCTTGGCCAGAACCAAAGGGTGCTTGGCCCAAAGAGCACCACTGGACAGACACCAGGAGGGATGCTCTCCCCAAAGAGGGAATGAGGAGAAACCACGAGGCTTTTTCTCCCCCCAAAAGCGGAGTGGGTTCAGTTTAATCCTGGCTGGATTGGCTATTTCTGTATTGAAGTTGAGATGTGAAGCAGACTGTGCCTCACCTCTGCTGCTCCCTCTAATAGCAGCCCAAATAATTAGCACTGATAAGCCCTAATGAGAGCGTGTTGCTAATGGGGTGCGGCAGGCTGGGAGTGCAGGTATGGCCTGTGCCTCACGGGCTGGGTGGCTGCTAACGAGGAGGGACGACGCAATTAGAGAAACCCCCTTTTTTTCTAATTTTCCACCAGTCTCTGAGGAAAAGGGTTTCATTTTTTAAAGTTCTGTCACACCAGGTTAGAGTATTAACAATCACGGTTCGCTGCTATCTGTATTTGTTCCATTTGTGGCATTTATGATGGTTATCCACATTAATTATTTCACTGCTTAAGTCCCTTCTAATTTCAGAGCACTGTTATTTCCAAGAAAGATGGATATTAAATATGCCACACATCAGCGCAGGGTGGCATTACACCGTGCTATTAAGTTCTGATGCGAGGACTTGGCAAAAAATAACTTTGCTATTTGTAATCACCGTGAAGTGTTTTAGTGTTGCAGCTTGGAATAAGAAATAAAGATGATGACAGGAACTGATTTCTTATTAGGACGCGGTGCAGGAGTTTACATAAATCAGGAAGGAAATAACAAGGTAACCCTTGGCTGGCCAAATCCGTGTGGGTGCCTGTTGGATGGGGACTATGGGGAATGGGTGGGTGCAAACCTTTGAGGGGACCTCACTGAGGGCTGGAGCCCCTCTGCTCTGCAGCCAGGCTGGGAGAGCTGGGGGTGTCCTGTCCGGAGAAGAGAAGGCTCCAGGGAGAGCTGAAGGGCTCCAGGAGAGCTGGAGAGGGACTGGGGACAAGGGATGGAGGGACAGGACACAGGGAATGGCTTCCCATGGCAGAGGGCAGGGACAGATGGGATATTGGGAAGGAATTGTTCCCTGTGAGGGTGGGCAGGCCCTGGCACAGGTGCCCAGAGAAGCTGTGGCTGCCCCTGGATCCCTGGCAGTGTCCCAGGCCAGGCTGGACAGGGCAACCTGGGACAGTGGAAGGTGTCCCTGCCCATGGCATTGGATGGAGCCTTAAACTCCTTTCCAACCCAAACCTCTCGAGGATTCTTTGATCTCCACCACCACAAGGGTTCTTTATCCTCCCTGGGGAGGAGGTGAGATCCTGGGTGAGCGGAATAAACCCTCACTCCAGAAAGGATGGAGAGACCCATCAGTCCCTGACACCCCCCAGGGGTTTTGGGGCTGGTGTGTGATAATGCAAAGATTTGGCAGTGCTTTTCCATGGAAAGAAGGAACCTTTCACATGCTCTGGGGGCTTCATTTTGCACACACAGCCCTCCCTGGTGATGCTTACGGAAATGTGAGGCTCTTTGGAAGCTGCTGCATTCCCACGGCTTGGAGGTGCTAGTCCCTTCTAACACAAGGGTGAAGCCTCAGGACTCACTGTGAACCTCCTGCGAGGGTCGTGCATTCCTGGGAAAGCAAAGCAGAGCAGATTTTACCCATGAGGACAAAATGGATTCCCCCATCGCCCCTATGTTCCTTAAGGATGTGGTTCCTGTGCCCGACCAGCCCAGGGGTGTTACCCATAGGTAAGGCTCTGTAAAGGCAAAGGCCTTGAAACATGGCTCTGGCCTGTTCCTTAGGGTAAGCGGAAGGGAACTACGGGAGAATGATTCAGCTGGAATAGAGGGACGTGAGAACCTGAGAGACTGCATGACATTTGTGTGTTCACCTCGTGGTGTTTGGTGCTTGGTTGACTTGGGCTTGTTGTGCCTTAAATGCAAACTAATAACTGACTAATGGCTTAAAAACACCAGGTTTTTTGCAATAAACAGCTCACCTTTGCACCCGCCTGGGGTCCCTGAGTCGCTCATTACCACCACAGCCTGTGAACGAACACAACCCGGGGGGACAGCTGGGGCAGATGTGACTTTTAGTGGACATTGGACATCCGAGTGCTGCAGCAGCTCCTGCTGGATCATCCCTGTAAATATGACCGGATCCACACAGAGAGCCCTGACATCCTGCCGGGGAGGCAGGACAGGGGCCAAGCTCACACATTTTGGGCAGTGGGGATGACCCCCTGGCTCCAGGGGCAAAGAGCTAAAGCCGATCATAATGGGGAAAAGGGAAAGGGAATCGGGAAAAGGGAATGGGAATCGGGAAAAGGGAATGGGAACCATGTGAGGAATTGCTGTGCAGGCTGCCAGAGGCTGGAGCAACAGCTGGGGGTGGGGTTAGGCTTTGCCTTGGGTTGAGCCTAAGGAAGATTCTTTGTGGTTTTCAGCAAACCAGTGATAAAAAACACAAAGAAAGGTTGAGATCAAATGCAGAGCTTTGCTCAACTCCCAGATGCAATGTTCCCTCTTAGCAACGAGTGTTTGTGTACAGGTTTCGCTAAGAGAGAGGAATAATTTGAAATTAAAAGTAAACTAAAGGGGGGAAAAGTGTCCCTCTTATTTTTTCTGCAAGTGTCAAAACAAATCTCTCTAATTCCTTGGGGGAGTTGTTTGTTTATTTTTTGGCTGCTGTGGTTTTAGCTCCTCGAGCCCCAGAAACTTTGCCAAGGCTTCGGTGAGGCATTCCAGCATCTCCAGAGCTGTCTGTGTGTGAGCTGCTTCCACTTGGGAGCCTCAGGTCCAGGGGGTGATCCCAAGGGATATTTCTGGCCTGAGGTGGGTGCTCAGCCATGTGCAGACCACAAGAGTTGGATGGAGGTCCAACATCAGCCAGGTCTGGATGCAGACAGGTCCTTGTGCCCCTCTGTGCTTTGTGTCTCAGCTCCCAAGCAGCTCCTGCTCAATACAGAAGGATACACCAACCTTTCTCGACTGTTATTGTCTATTAATTAAATGCTAATTAATTATTAAAAGGGTATTTATTGAGATTTAACAAGTCTGCAGCCAAAAAACAAGAAAAAAACCCATTGGTGGCAGGTGTTCCACTGCTGTAATGAGGTTCTTAATAACCAATTGGCATTTGTTTGACTTAGAATAACATTCGTATTAAATCTAAATCAACTCTTTACTTGAGACACTTAATTACATGGGGGTTATTTCTTTTCCCCGCCACCTTTCCTTGGCGCGGTGGGAGCTCCCAGCGCCGACGGAGGAGTCTGTGCCTTAATAAATGTGAAAGGTGATGGTTATTCATGGAGAGCGCCACTTACGGAATGATTTCCCCGAGCTCCTATCCCTGCTCGTGCTCCCGGGAGCTTCCAGTGCTCGTTCTCCTTTCGTTAGGAGAGCTGGCACATGGGAGAGCTCTTTGGCCATCCCAGGGCAGCACTGCTCCCGAGCTTTCTCCTGCCCTGATTTAGGGAGGGAATTACCAGCCTCTCTTTCGCTTGGTTATTTGTTAAAAATCCCATTTAGCACTGGGAGAAGTCGCTGGTGCAGTGCTGGAAACCCACGGGAGGGAGAATAAAATTCCTTCCAAGCGTCTGGGTGACCGTGGTGCCCTGGGGGGAAGAATGAGCTGCACAAAAAGCCCCAGGAATCGCTCTGGCTGGAGCTTTGTGTTGCTGGTGTGAAGGGGAAATGCTCCCTGCTCCATTATCCAGACACTTTGGTTCCTTCAGGGTCAGCAGTGACTTTTGAAACGCCGTGGTTGGGAACATTTGCGCCTTGGAAGGAGATGGGAAGGCGAGCAGGGGAGCGACTGCTGCCTTTAATCGGGATTTAATTACTTCCCCTTTTAATGTGGCTTTTAAAAAGGAAACAAGGATCCCAACCGGGTGCTCTTGTAGCACAAATAACAACAGGGGGAAAAAAAGGAAAAGTACCCGACAACAACAAACAATCTGCGCTATTACAGGATCATTATTCTGATATTATTTATTTCAGACTTTTTGATACTCTCCAATGCTTGACTTCACAGGCTCATTTAGTTCCTTTCAAAAGCAAAGCAGTGCTGCAATTTGCCAGGAGAAAATGTGATAAACACTGAGAAGGGGGGAAGGAAATAACCCGGAGACTGTAGGGATAAATACATTTATTTTTGTGGGCTGGGTAGGCGTGGGGGCATGAGGAGAACATCATTTATGGTTTCAGAGCCACAGGACAGGGAGCACCTGAGGGTCTGTGGTTCAAGAGATGGTCATTCAGTCACCTCCCAAATTTTAAACTGTCTGGGAAGATGGTGACAGGCAGGAATTCTTTCCTCCATTCCATGACACGTTTGGAATTGTGACACTCCAGCATTGTCAGGACACCCTTTCCGAAATGGCCAAGCCCTGGAATCACCGTCCCTGGAAGTGTTAAAAAACATATGGATGTAGTGCTTAGGGACATCTGTGAGCTTATCCAAAAACTAAGAGAGCTGAGCCTAACCCACCTTCAAACCAACGAGAGGAATAAGCTGTTTGTTCTCCCTGGATAGGCCTGAGCATTCCTGAAACTTGGGGAGCTGCTGGGTGTTTGTGTCAGCAAGAGTTAGATCACGACATTATTAAATCATGAGGCTGTGCCTGGATTATCATCGATAGGCAGCGAGAGCTGCTGCACCCAATTAGTTGTATGGATTAAGGGAATCCCTTCTGAAGTTTGCTGTGCCAGGAAGAAAAGGAAAAACACCTGAATAAAATGTCTTGGATTTAAAAAAAAAATTGGAATGTGATGATCTTTAAGGTCCCTTCCAGCCCAAACCATTCTGGGATTTTGGGATAAAAAGTTCTTTACTAGGAGAGTGGTGAGGCCCTGGCACAGGTGCCCAGAGCAGCTGTGGCTGCCCCTGGATCCCTGACAGTGTCCAAGGCCAGGCTGGACAGGGCTTGGAGCACCCTGGGACAGTGGGAGGTCTCCCTGCTCATGGCAGGGTGTGGAACAAGATGAGCTTTAAAATCCTTCCCAAACCAAACCATTCTGTGATCCTGTGATCCTGGTGTTTTGGGTAGTGGATGGATAGCTTTGAATGTGCCTTATCCCAAAATTCCTCTTGGAAAGGAGTCTGAAAAACCACCCCACCACACATCCTGCAACTCATTTCTCACCTAAAGGACCTTGATATTGAAAAATGAGCTGTGATGTTGTGAAATGATGGAAGTGCATGGACATAATTTAGCTGGAGCTGCCTTGTTCAAACAGTGTGGTGAGGGTTTATTTGCATCTCTGTTTTTTATATATTCCTGTTTTCTGCAAAGACACTGCCACGCCTTTTCAGAGGCTCTGTTGGGATGAGCATGGCCTCTGTTGGTTTCTCTCTAACTGTGGTGCTCCTCAGCCCTCCCTGCTGGATTCATTGGAGGTTTCTGGGTTGCAAAGCTGTGCCGAGCCCTTGGTTTCCCACCTCACCTGGATTCCCATGAGAAGGGACTGGAGGAAACCCCACAATGTCAAACCACCCCAGACAGAGCATCCTCAACTGCTGGGTGGGAGAAAGAGGTGAAAATGAGGCAACTCACTGCAAAACCTCCTTCCTGGGCTCTCCCTCTCACCTAGAACACGCCAGGCTGGGTTTTGATCTTGGCTCACTCGAGAGCCAGTGGCGCTGAGCTTCTGCAGAGCAGCCAGACTTCCTGAGAATGAATTTAAAAAGGAGGCTTTCCTAAAAAACAAAACGAAACCCAACCCTAAAGCGACAGCAAACTGCTGCAAACAAACCAACCCCCTCGGCCCCTCCTGCTCTGGCAGCGGAACGCAGCTCAGAGCTGTTACCCAAGGCTCTTGAACAGAGGGATTTGCTGTCCCCAGAGCCTTGTCTTTGGGACGTGTGTCAGAAACATCCTTAAATCTTCGAAAAAACCCACCCAGCCCTCGTCTGGCTGCAGGGCTGAGCGCCGGGCTGCCGTCAGGAGCTGTAAAAACCTGCTGACAGACAGATGGAGCGGTGTAATTACACACGGGGAGGGGGACGCGCGCGCTGAAATTATTGGTGTGGGCAGACAATTAGAGGCTTTTCCAGAAGATTACCCTCTCCCTCCCATCTGTGCTCCGGGGAGGAGTTTTACGCTGGCGGTGCTGTTTCTGTCCTTAGCCGTTTGCTGCTTTGCCCAAATCTCGGCTCTGCGTTCCTTTGGATGTCCCTGGAGCATCCCTTGGTTTTCAGCAGGAGGGGAAGGCTCTGGTGGGGCTTTGGCAGGGCCTTTGTGGGGGCTCAGAGCCCCCCACCATGGGTGAGGATACCATGGGATGCATGGCAGGGCTTCCCTGGAAAACCAACCCTCAGGATGTTGGTTTGGGGTAGGTTTGGGGATTTCTGGGTTTTTCCAGATCACCAGGGACATTTTCAAGCATGTTTAGACCCCACGACTTTTAAAAGGTCCCTTCCCACTGCAGCTATTAGATGATTCTGTGTGTGCAGGCAGAAGGAGGGCAGGCAGCTCCCAAGGCCAGCAGCAAAGGCAACAGCTAATTACAGCCCCGTTTCAACCCAAATCACTATTTTTGTGTTAATTGTGTATTTATTTTCAGTATTTGATGTGCTGAGGAGTTAAACAGGAATTATTTTGGATGGCTCACCACTCATTTTTGCTTTATTTTTTCTCTACACCCAAGTCAGGACATTTGATTTCAGCACTGAGGGATTATTTCTCAACAGTTTATTTTTCACATTATGGTCACTTTGGTTTGAAAACATTGCCACTGGCCATTTGTTGGGTTTTCTGAGTCAGGAAAATAATAATAGTGATAAAACAGAATAGTTGGATGATTCACTATGTCCTTTGTCAGCTTTTCTTACTCTTGGAAAGAGGATGATAAATTGGGTGCAAATTTTCTCCCAGCTCCCACTCTGGCACTGGGGATGGTGCTTGTGGTGAACCTGGAACTATTTCCTGGTGTCCCACATTGTCCCTGGCTCTTACCAAACTCGTATCAAGGGGTGACAGAAGCTCCTTTGGAATGGAAACCACTCTGGTACACAAACCTGGGTATTTATATATGTGTAATATATTTATTTTCCCTCTTGCCGTGTCTTAAAAGCTCTGACAGAATCCTTTGCTTCAAAGTCCTCCAGCCAGACTTTGAGGCCACCCGAAGCCTGAGGGCTCCTTTGTGTCCTGTAAATCCATACACATGGAGAGATCCGGAAATAAAATAAAGATTCAGTAAACTGGGTAATTCAGCGTCAAAATACATGGGCTGCAAACAAAATATGGGAAGCAAGAGATGGGAAGGGAATTGATTATTTATGATGAAGTTGGTGTTTGCAGGCAGGGGCAGCCTTTTACCCTTCACCCTGAGCTGCTGCTGCTGCCAGGGACCCTCGTGTCTCTTTAGCTCCTTCTTTATGGAGCTGTGAATCAAAAATGCCACTTTCCAAGGTGGTTTTGCTGTTTGGAGGGGCTTGAGCTCCTGGAGATCTGAGTGTCTCCATCTGGTTGCCTACAGGTACCAAAAGCTGACATCTCTCCATTGCGTTCTCCATTTTGTTCTCCAGCCTCCCAAAACCTCTCTCATGGTCCCTGCCCTGCTCCCATGGAGCTCAGCCCCCCAAAACTTTCCCCATCCTCCCTGCCCTGTTTCCATGGGCCTCAGCCTCCCAAAAACTCTCCCCTGGCAGCGATCTCCCCTCACCTCCCAGTGTCACCCTCCCAGTGCCTGCACTGCCAGCAGCCGAGCATCGACTTTTGCCTCTTTCTTTCCTTCTTCCAGGGCTGGATTACAACCGCTCCCTGCAATTTAATTGTGATTAGATGCATGAGTGGTGCTGCTCGATAAGGCTGGAGAGGCAGTCAGGGATGTGTTCACTCCTCTGATCATTTCCACCACAGCTTTTTTATGTTTTTATCCCTATTTTTGTTTTTTCTCTCTTCCCTTCTATTTTTTCCTTTCTTGTTTGCCAATTGTATTTTCCCCCAACTTCCCCAAGCAAGAAAAAGATCCCCACAATGTTGCTACTTCCAGTCAACAAATCTGCAAGATTCTTTGTTTTACTTTTTCTGAGTATTTTTTCCCTTCCCCTGCCCCTGGTTCTGCTCCATCCTCTTTTTTTTCCCTACTTTTTTCATTCCACTTGAGTGGTGCCAACCTTCAGCAGTCAATGCCCTTTACATCATGTCCCATCAGAAGTAGGAAAAGGAGAATTTAGGGACATTCTTTAAATGAGGGGAAGGATTTTCTCTGAGAAAGTGCAGCTCACAGCTCAAGTTTGGAAGAAGTTTGCCAAGCACCTCCTGAGGCAGAGAGATGGATAGGGAACAATCTCTCCCTGCTCCCTAATTTACAGCCCTGACAATACGATGCCGTTCGTGAGCATCCATCTTCGTGTATAAAGGGGGGGAGGAAAAATGAAAATAATAAAAAAAAATCATTATGTGCCTTTCAGCATTGACCAGCCCGAGGAGATGCGAGTTTATTCTTAAGAAAGTCGTGTATCTTCTTTACTTTGGCATCAACATAAATAAAATTACTTATCTCTCGGATTTAAATGCTCTGCACCTTTAGCAGGCAATAAATTCTTCTCTCCCGTCCCTTTATGTATTTATTTCTCACTCCATCCTTCAGCTCTGAATGCAAAACTGCATCTTCCCTCCCTGCTCTGAGCAGGGGGAGGACCCCGAAGTTTCCTCCATCCTTCCCACTCGTGTTTTCTCGGGAAGGACGAGCGATGCCAGAGCAATGTGTGGTCCTTCCCCACATCCAACCTCACCTTCCCACCACCGTGAGCCCCACTGGGGCTGACAGGGCTGTTCACTTCCCTGGATGATGGGTCAAGCCTGACATTCCATCATTTGGGAGTTAATTCCTGCAGCTGGTGGTGTGGGATGGGGCTGGGGGACCCTGTGGCTGCCGTCACCGTTTTAATCCCAAGGTTTGTGCCATGCCAGGGGCGGTAGTGGGGAGGCACAGGGAGCTGGGAGCACACACAGACACACAGAACTCATAAACATTTCATCCCTTCTTCCCTCTCCCCTCAGTGCTTTGTCTGACATGACCAACTCTGCTTCGCTTTGCTTTCCCTCCTGGATTTTAAGTGGAGATAGGAGAGTGAAATGCTCATTGTCTTGGAAAGCCACGTGGAGCCTTGTCATGGTGAAATCATGAACTCCAAACTGCTGCTTTCAGGGGGGACAAGGTGAAGTTGGTTCATGGAATCGTAGAACAGTTTGCCTTGGAAGGGACCTTAAAGATCATTTTGTTCAAATCGCTCATTCCCACAAGGAATGGCTCAGCCCGGAATCGAGAGTGGACGAGTGTGTCCCCACATCCCATTGGCATCATCCCATTTAGCAGGCAAAGTAAATCTAGCCAGGAACTCCACATTTTTATCAGAACAAAATTCAGGCAGAAGACCCTTAATCCCAGGATGTCTTTTGTCAGGAAGATTTTGCTCTTGCCCTTGGGATAAGCAAAATCCCAAAAGGGTTTGGGATGAGTTGTTTGTCTCACATATAGAACTGCAAGAGGAAACAGGCCCTTCACCTGCACTGATTTTTTTTTTCTTTTTAGAGTCCATGTTTTCCAAAGCCTACTCTTTCTTTCCCAACCCAAAATAACCTGGCAGCAATGACATTTTAACAGGAAATTAAATGGAAACATTTATTTTGAATTGACATTTTGACTTGAAATGCTGATTTGTTCTGGATTTTTAAGCCAGAGAGCAGCAACGCACGGTTGCTGTAAATGACAAGAAAAGGAGAAATATATGAAAAATAATCACGAACTCTCAGGACACATCAGGGACAGAGAAGGGACACTTGGCTCTTGGGGAGTTCTGTGGGTAGGGACACAGGAGCCAAATTCAGCTTCTGCACCAACCCACCTTTGAATCTAATTTGGAACAGGCAAAAAAAGGGCAGTTTTCTGTTTTCATGAGAAAACCAGAAATTTCCGTGAGGCGCAGAGTGGGAATCAATTTTTCCCATCTGCTGTTCTCCACTGCCATTGGAGGATGATACTGTTGATGTGTTGAGGTTTTGCCTTCTTTAAATATCACTGGTATTTATTTTCATTACTCGCTCTTAATTCTAACGAAGCTGAAGTCTCCTCTGTGCCCTGGTGGGGAATTTATCCCAAAAAAGCATCTAGAAACGTTCGGTTTCTTGGTCTGCAAACATCCTTTCATCTCTCCAGCATCCCATCTGTCTGTCTAGCTGCTCCTCCACCGCTTCCTTCCTCTTCCCTGTGATCGCAGCCACCACGACCTGTGAAATGAACATTTTCATAAAATCTTCGTTTGCATTTCAAACAAGGCAGAGGCACAGAAACCCACAGGAAAGGAGAAAAAAGCACAAAAACCAACTTTGCTTTCTCGGTTCCTCCTCATTTCTCACATCTGAAGAGATTATTAAACATGTCTAAAGGTAAAATCTCAACTCTTCCCTACGTGCCTCCAATGGAAATAGTTTTCCTTGGATGTTCTCTTCCCCTCAGCCTCTTTTGGTACTATTTGGGTGGGTTTTGTGCTGTTGTAATGAATTTGTGTGATGTTGCCCTCTAATGGCCGATCAACAGGAATTTTAAGAGCCCTGCCCCAGAAATCTTCCTTTATTTTCTTGGGAGAAATGGAGTTTGGGAGAAATGGAGAATGGGAGTTTGGAGATGAAGGCTCTGGGGGGATTGCTCTGTACACAACAGAGGAGTGGGAAATGTGCACGAAACTCTCGTTGTGCTGCCTCTCCAACCCCCTTGTCACTCATCCCTCTGCCCCAAAATAGAAAGAACCAAAATTAGATATTTAGGAAGGCATTTCTTCCCCCACAAGCCCTTTCTTGGCTGCCTCCACCCTGCAGGAGATCCTTGAGGACCTCAGCAGATGGCTCCCGGCACCGCAGCGTTCCGACGGGAGCTCCTCCGCTCTGTTCCTCTTTGAACGAGGGAAAACATTTTGACTTGAACTTTCATACATAATGATGAGGGTTGGTTACCCAAATCCACACATTTTCTTTAGTCGTTTTCATTTACTACTGTTTTAAATTATTTCACAGCCTTGCAAATCTCCTCCTGACAGCCAGAGCCCAGGCAGCAAAAGGGAGAGAGAGGAAAAAACCTCACTAAGCGTTCATTTTTCACATAATATATTCCAATCCTGTTAGGTCGTGCTGGTGAAGGTAATATTTCTGGCATTCATTTAATGAAATTGACAGTGATGAATGGTTAATTATACAAATTACATTCTTATTAAATCCCCTGGAATCACTGCCTTAGAAAGTCTTAGCTATGGACTTCTCGTGCTAGATACTTATTTTTTCTTAGGAGCATCTTTACTGCTGGCTGCTGCAAAACCGTCTTCCAAAAAACCTTGAAAAGCATTAAAAATCCCCTGGTTAAGTCAATTACTGCAGATAAGTTAATCTTAATGGGATGCTTAAACCCCTGTCCTTGCATGAGTTTACTTTTCATCCCTCGCTCTCGGCTCTGGAGGCGCTGGAGAGAAAAGTTTCCCGACGATTGTTGTGACAAATGGATTAAGAGTGGATAAACAGGGCAGGATGCAAAATTTGCATTCAAACTGGTTTTTGGCAGAATTTTCTCCCCGAGCTGGCGGTGAAATTTCCCGTTTTGCAGTAGAGAACAGCAGGATGGCTGTGTGTCCCACTGGGTGGGTCACTGGATGGGGATGAGATGCCCTGAGAACTGTGGGCTGCTGATAAAGAATGGGAGAATCTTGGAATCATTTAGGTTGGAAAAGCTCTCTGAGGTCATGGAGTCCAGCCACTGAGCCAACACTGCTTTTTTCTCCACTAAACCTTGTCCCCAAGTGCCACACCCACATGGCTTTTGAACAGTTCCAGGGAAGTGGCACCACACTCCCCTCGGCACTCGATCCCTCTGTAAGGTGGACAAAACCAGCCCAGAACAAACCTGATTTTCCAAGCAGCATTTTTAGGAAGGGAAGGCACCAACCTTTAACCCCTGCTGATTCCCAGGGTGTTTAATCCCACTCCCAAGCCCTCCAAACACATGGAGTGGTTTTAATTGCAGAGCACGGGATGAGCTGGCATTATTAACCAGGGAGTAAATGTAATAAATAGACTGTTAAGTTAAGCAAGTTTTCAGCTTCAGCACTGAGAGTGGCCATCTATCTTGCGTGGCTTTCCGCATGCTTCATTACCACATGTAACCACACTGGAAAAATCAGCTTTATCCCTTCTAATTAGATGATAAGTTCCCTAAGATGTGTGTTAGTGCTGCCAGGCACCTGACGCTCCACCGCGGCGCCCACTTCCCGCCGCTCCCGGGGAAATTTATTACCCAGCCTCATATTAGACTTAAGTTAACATCACTTAATCTTCTTACTCGACAGAGTTATGTATGAGGCACTCAGGATATATTGGCCAGGATTTAGGGGCTCTGAAGGGGGGAGCTGTGCCAGGGGGGTAGAGGTGGGTGCGAGGGGGGTGGAGGGCTCTGGAGGTGATCAGGCTGCACTTATTTCCCCATCCCTTTATTTCTGCTGATATCCCAAAGAGACAGAGCACCTTCTGCAGCCTCTCCTCATTCTTTAACTAAACTTCAGGCTAGTTTTGCCTGGCTCGATCCAGAGAACAGCAGCAGTGAGTAATTAAGAAAGAAGCCATGACCTCTTGGAGGTGGGAGGAGAGCGTGGAGCGTTGTTTGGCACAAACAGAGTGTCACCAAAAATCAAAAATCTTCTAATGATGTAGGTTGCAGAATAGCGTCCATCAAGTCCAAAACCTACTGCTGCATCACCACCCACTCACAGCAGCTCAATGTTCCTAGGCTGGCCAAGTGCTTTCAGCCCAGAGAAAAATGGGCGTTGTTTTTGTGCTTATTTTCCACCTAATTTTCCAGGGAGGCTGGAGATGCACAGAGGTTGCAGGGAACTGTCACAATTTAACAACTTGTTTTGATTTGGATTTCGGGTTTCATCCATCTCCCTCCTCTCTTCTCGCCAGGATCTGTGTCTCCATAGCAAAGTGCTGAACCCCTGGTGTGTGCTGGAGCCCGGAATGAGCCAAAGGCAGGAGAAATGATGGAGCTGCCATCACATCTCCCTCTTTTGACTCAATAAGCTTCATAATCTCTGTATAACCACCTATATCACACCAAGACAGGAGGAGCAGGGGGAACTTTATGAGCTGGTTAGAGCAGGCAACTCCATCACCAGCCGTGACTATTATTATAAAATATTCTGGAAGTTAACTCAATAAAAAAACTAATAATGAGAGGAACCATCTCTGCCTTTGTTTATGGCTTCTTTAAGTGTATAAATGAGCACGAGGTGATTAATGAGGGTGATCTGAGAGAGAAAGATTTGCATGCACAGTGCTTGAATTATTTCCTTATTGCATGTGCTTCCCAGTCCCTCTGTTTATTGTGCCGCTCGACGCTATTTAATACAGAATGACTAAAGTTATGAGATCCTATTTATTCCACCTGACACTGTCCCCTCTGCCAGCTCAGCCCCTGGGACAGATAGCGCATGCACGATGAATTCAGAAAATATATTAAAAAGCAATTATAAACTCCCTGCCTTCGGTGTCCTGGCCTTATTCTTCACAGCGCTCCCTGAGCATTTGCATAATGTCTACAGGCTCTTGTGGAGTTATCAAAACACGAAGAGTCTCCCTCTTATTTTCAAGAACTGATGGATTTCGGAGTTAAAGGTTGTCAAAGGTGCCTTGGTGCCCTCCTCCTCCGCGCCCTGGTAAATGTTACTGCTGCCAGGAGCTTATTCCCTGCCCCACAGCCACCCCAGGAGATGGTGGCAGCCGGAATTTTGCCGGCTCAGCGCATGTTTCTTGCATTAAGCAACGTCCTTTGCTCTTCCCACCGCGATGACTCTGATATTAGAATTTCATTATCTTCCTGAGCTGCTTTCCTCACTGCTTTCTGCTTTATAGACTCCGCAAAACCTCTCTGAGGGACAGGAAGAACATCAGACCGAGCCATTCCTGTATGATGGGTAATTTTTCTTGCCTCCCAGACATGGCAGGGAAAGATCCTGTTGACTGCGAGCTGGAATTCAACATTTCACCTCTCGCTCTTTCTCCAGAGCTCTTCAGGCAGAGAATTCCTAATCCACACTGATGTGCTGGCAGTGCTGGTGAGGCATTGGGGGCATCCTCCACACCATGGCCCCTGGGCTGCCGTGCCGAGGCACAAACCCACGAGCCGAACACCATTTACCCCAGCCAGCCCTGCGAGGGTGACAGCCACCAAACAGCCAAAAACACAGCCCAGGGGCTTTGTGAAGTTGTGACAGCACATTGTGTAGTTTCAATTTGATTTTGGGGTTAAAATGATGGTGAAACTGAGGTATTTCACCATTCACCACTGGGGAAAACTGCAACAGAATCAATGCACCTTGGCCAGGTTGCACTGGAAAAACTTCTCACCTGGATATCCCACTGCTCTATTATTGATGTCTTCTCTTACGCATAATAAAACATGGATATGTTGCAAATCCGAGGTGGTGTTGAACCAGCTGGCACCGTGTGTCTCCATCTAATTATACACAGTCCTTTGGGTTTCATTCCAGCTCCGCCATAATTCTCTTCCGCAGGATTTTAACTCACTCCCCCCGGCACAAAACGCTTCATCTCCGTTAAAAGTGAGGGTGCGAGCAAATAAATTAGCATTTCAGGAAGTACTTGAAGGCTTTCACAGCCTGTCTTTCCCCAGAAACTGTTTATCAAGCATCTTAATACCGACCAATTTGTACACCTCAAAAATACATTTATTCTGTAAATTGTTTATAGAAAACCAACAGAAGGAAATGGGCTTTGCTGCTATTGAATTCATTAGTAGCAGACTGGCTGATTGCTTTTATTCCTCCTAACCTATTGTATATTTGATTTGCTTGGAATATTTTATATACCTCAGCGCTGAATGGATTCTGTGCCGGGGGTTTCAGGGAGTTAAATCAGCCCCAAATTGAGGAATCAGACGGCGCTGCTGATTTTTTTTGCCCCACAAGCTGGTTTTGTTGGAATAGGTAAGAGAAGATGCAGGTTTGCCAGAGCAGCTGTGGCTGCCCCATCCCTGGCAGTGTCCAAGGCCAGGTTGGACAGGGCTTGGGACAGCCTGGGACAGTGGGAGGTGTCCCTGCCCATGGCAGGAGGTGGAACAAGATGAGCTTTAAGGTCTCTTCCAATACACACTGTGATTCTGTGACAAATTAAATTATCATGCTTATCACCACTGTTTTCTCGCACTTTTCCCCTTCTGCAAAGCTCCTCTGCATCCCCATCCCACCCAGAGTTGTGGGCTCACTGCACGAAGAGTTGTGGTTAGCGCTGCCGTGGGTACAAACTGGGGAGGGGTGGCAGGACCCTTCTTTTGGTGATGAGGAGTTTGTGTCACTGTGGGTTTGCCTCATGGAACACTCCTCAAATCCCTTAATCCTTCCTAGCTACTCAGGTTTTTATTGAGGGGAAACACTTCCGAACTGGTGTGTCCTCACATCAGGCACAGTGAGCTGTTGGGGGAGCAGGCGCAGTGGGAATTTCCAGGGGCTTGGGAAGAGGAGCAGCCTCCCAGGGATGCACGAGCCACTCAGAGTCACCCCAAACAATGGAGTCAGGCATAGAAAACTCCCTGAGGAGATGAAGCCACCCTTGGATTCTGCTGCAGGCTGGGCTGGGGCGCTGCTGAGTGTCCCCAGCCCTGGCCGTCCCCAGCCCTGCCCTGGCTCACACACCTGCACCTGAAGTGGCACCTGCAGAATGGCTTTGGTCACAGCACTGGGCATCTTTCCTCAGCCCCGACCTGTGCTCTGTGTGCAGAGGAAGAGGTTTAAGAGGAGATCAGTGATGTTGAATCTGAGAGGCAAAGGGAGACTTTCACCCCCAGGGCTCCAGAACGAATACCTGGAAAGTCAATCCATTAATTATTTACATTTCCCCTCTCCCCAGTACCCTTCTCTTCTATTTTCTTCTCCTCAAAGGCACTGGGCTTGAATTTGAGTGTGTGAGAGAATAAAATATGTACATTCAGCTGCAAAATATGTAATATTGAAGGGAATAATGTTGAAGGGAAGCAGGACTGGGGCCACACATTCCTTGGCAGATACCTCACAATTCCCCAAAGCAAAAGGGCAAGATCACTCCTAAAGGTCAGAGATACCATAAAAATAATTCCTCTCCCCAAAACACCAACTGGGCTCTCAGCAGAGGCTCATCTTTGCTGCCGTGGCTTTGGCTTTGGAGGAAGAGAAATAAGACAGGGAGAGGATGTGCCTTCACTGGGGGGAGGCTGTTGGCTACTGGTTGATGTCAGTAATGCAATTTTAATATAAAGGAGCTTCTGTGTTTTCCCAATTGCATAAAATTCCCTATGGACATTTACACAGACTCCCAAATACCTAAACAATTCTATGAATTTCAGCTCCTTGCTAAAGCCAAGTGGAGAAAGCAGCAGGGAGAGGAGGAAGGAAGTGCCTGGGACTGTCTGGCTTCAAAAAGAAGAGGAGGGAGTGCAGGGGAGCAGGATGGTGTTGAGGGGGTGGAAGGGTGGCATTTCTCAGCCACTCGAAGTTTGCAGGAAAACAAACAAAGCCTTTTCCAGGCCCTGAGCCTCCAGTGAAGGGATGCATTTAGTTCCTTGGCAGAGCTCCTTTGGAAGCCTCGGTGTGACCCACTTCGGGGAGCAGGAGCCAGTGGGAGGCTTTTCCCCCTCTTTGAATAGAAGTAAATGGGAGAAGGAAAATAAAAACAGAGGAAAGAGGCAACAGTGCTTGGGAGGGAATTTTGACACTGGGAAAGAATATTTGCTTTCAAGGGACTAATCCTGTTTTTTTTCTCCCCTCTTCTATCCAAAAAACCTCCTCATCCCTACCATGCTCCAAAGGGGGTTGTTTCACCTGCCTGTGGCATTGTTGTTCTGTCTCTCCATTCCTCCTGCACCTGGGCTAGCAAAAACGCAGGTGTTCTCCTTCTTCACTCAAATCCTGAAGAGTTCCTGGGCTCTGGGGCATTTGCTGGTGGGAGCAGGGAAGTCTGGGTGCAAGCAAACCCCTGATCTCCCGCATTGCTGGGAGGGGGGCAAGGCATGGCTGGAATGCCATGATCCTGCCCAGCAGTGGAGCAGCTGAATGGAATCTGCATGGGGGGAGGTTAATTCCACACCTCCTTCCTTTCCCTCTTTGCATGCTGGGGAAGGAAGGGAGACTTGGCAAAGGAAAAGGGTGGATCCACCCCAAAGCTGTGGTCTTGTTTTCTGTTGGAGAGAGACAAAACTTTCTGCTGAGCTCGACTTCAAAGGCAAGTGCCGAGCCTGGAGATATTCATTTTAGAAATTCATGTACAGCTGCATTAGTTCGGGGCTTCACATGTTTTATCCACTTGTCACGATTAGACATTATTATTATTGCTGCAAACAGAGATGGCTGAGAGATAATAATTCTTTATGAACCTCCCGTCACAATTAATGTGAGCTCCATACTTGTCCATTTACTGAGTTTTAAGCTAATCATTCCTTATATGTGTTTCAAGCCTTTAGTGAAGTACAAATAATTTGAACTAATTAGCTTATTAAAAGAAGGGAATGAAAACAAATGGCACATGAATGAATTGTGGGATTTCGTATGGAATTAATATCTCACTAATACATGTGGATTTGGTAAATTCATTATGCATTCATAATCAGACCTGATGAATCACCTAGCTAATTCAGGAGTAATTAGGCATGAACCACTGACGCTCATTTTAAAGTGCAACCAAACTACTTGGCTCCATCCTAAGGACTCAGTTATGGTCTCTAAGGCACAGGGAAGCACTGCTCTGTTCCCTGTGAAACCTGCTGGGGTGGCACAGTGGGACCTGCTGTAGATCAGGTGTGAGGGTGTCCACTCTTGCTGCCTGGTGGGATGCGGGTGGACCATCCCATCCCAAGGCTGCTCACACCAGGAGGTATCCATGTCCTCTTTCCTGGAATTAACAGTGCCATTTCTTCCCTTGGAACCAGCTCATTTTTCACTCCTTGGCAGTTGATGCATTAGCAATCCTTGGAATTATTTATTTTTGGCATTACCATAACTGTTCGTGCAATGCAGCACCCTCCTTGCCCAGCGTCCCATGGAATGTGGGGCTGATCTCCCCCCAGCCCCACCAGCCTTGGAGAGGGGGTGGGGCTCTCAGGGAAACAGAGATCAACAGAGGTGATGTGGGGGACAGTCCCACAGCCAGAGGGTTTTGGAGGTGTTGAGGCCAAAGGAAGAGCTGGAGAGCCCTTGCTGAGAGTCCCAGGGCTGGGAGGGGTGGAGGAAAGCACCAAGGGTGTGAGAGGAGCATGGTGGGGAGTGTGGAATCAGCTGGCGTGAGGGATGGGAGGAGTGGCTGTGTCACGAGGAGGGCAGAACTCAACGACGGTGATCTTTGGGCTGGGATTCAGGCAGGACACGAGCAGGGAGAGTTTGCATTGCACAGGTCAGAGGAGAGGACTGTGGTACCCAGGGCGGAAGGCTCAGGGAGGACTTGAGCCTGTGGTGGGGGGAGGAGAGCCATGGAGGGGGAGGACAATGCAGGAAGGCTTTGTGGGGAGAGAACCAGGATCCTGACACTGAGGTGATGCTGCACATGTGGATTAGAAAGCTGTCTGGAGAGCTCTGTGGCAGCTGGGCTGGGCTGGACCTGCTGGTGAGGCATTCCCAAGGGGGGGCGGGGTGGCAGCCGGGGCAGGGTGGGAAGCACCCACGGCTCCCTCTGTGCCATATATCTTCCCATCGCTGCACGGAACCTCCGCTGCAGATCTGTGACTCATCTGCCTCCAGGTACCAAATTTGTGTTTGCAGATAAGATTATCCAGGGATTAATTGTAGAGGGAGAAGAGAAATGTAGATTAGTCATCCCTTGAGAACAGACATAGATCAACAGCATTTAGAATTACCTTTGGGTGTTTAACAGCCACGGATCACCAGAGTACCTGAACACCTACCATGTAAAATCAACAGTCTCGTTAATTATGAAAAATAATTCATGTCACACCAATCTAAACCCACTAAAATCTCTTCTGCATTCATCCCAGAGGCAGCCGTATCACTCCTGCACTCGCCCCAGGGCCAGCAGAATGTCTTGCATTCCATTTCTTCCTACACCTTCTCCAGAAAGCCGGAGTGGGAAGGCCTGGCAGCCGCACATTGCCATGGCTTAATCCTCCCTTTTTCAGGAACCGCTGCTGCTGAGAGCCCTGGTGGCTTTGAGAGCCAGGAATGCACCTGGGGAATCACCTTTGATGTCTCCAGCAGTGCATGTCCCTGCAGCCACCCTCCCTCTGCGCATCCACGCTGTCCCTGGTCCTGCAGCAGGGGGAGAGGCTGGATTTGCCCTGCACTGGCTGTGTGTCCCTAGGTGCCCAACGATTCCCACCCCCTAGAGATGGACAGAGCTCTGCAATTCCAACATTCCATCCCTGACAAAATCCAGGGAGCAGCCTGAATAAATTGCGAGCCTTGGTTCCGCTTCCCAGAGCACGTGCGTGACAATAGGATCTTTCCTTACCTAAGAGAAGGAAAACAAAGTGGGATATCACATTCCATGCACGCCGAGGGCTGGAGCTGCCTGGATCCACCAGGAGGGCTGGTCCCGCTCCGCTCCTCGCCGGGTGCTTGCGATGCCGCGCGCGGATCTGAGCGCGGTGCAATCACAAAGAATAAACAGTAGCAATTACTTAATACTTGTGGTGATGGAGTATTGAAAATTAGCGCCGGAGTTAAGCGCTAATAAGACACGTAACACACCGTAAGCCTGCGAGTTTTATAGAGTAGAATCAAGAGTAAATAAAATTACAATTTAAACAAAGGCAGATAATTTAATTATCTTGTAGGCACAGTACTAAAATTTGGAGTGATTGGCTAATCAATACGTTATTACACAATGCAACAATGTGACCTGCCTGGGAGCTGGTGGGAAATGGGTACTTGGGAAGCAGAGTCGCTAGTTGGGGTGGTGGGAGCCAGCGGTGCGGGACCCTGGGCAGGTCCCTGGTTTGTCCAGATTTTGGACCACTCCGGCAGGTCCAGAATGTTTGGGAAGTGACTTTAGCATTCCAAGGGTACCCACAGGAGCAGAGGTAGAAACACAGAATCACTGAGATTGGAAAACCTCTCTGAGATCAAGTCCAACTGTTCCCCCAGCAATGCCAAGGCCACCACTGTCCTCAAGAGCCACATCTAGATGGCTCTCGAAGACCTCAGGGACAGTGATTCCAGCCAGTGCCAATGCCTGACCAAACTCCAGAGGGTTGGAGCTACAGAAGAAAGCAACATTAGGTGTTGTCTCTGTTCCCTTCACGTGGTTTTTTGATTCGCAACTTTTCAGCACTTTGACATTTAAATTTGACATTTAAATTGGACTTTCTGGAAATGAGGAAAATGAGGGAGACAGGCACAGCTCTGAGAGCAGCAAGGAACTGCCACCTGTGAATATGTGTGTAAAGCCCTTCCCCAAAGCAGCAACTCAGCCATGGTGCATCCCTGAAAAACTGCCCAGGACAGTGTATTGCCAACCCTGACCATCGAAACACTCACAGGCTCTTTGGAGTTCTCTGGAGCTCTCCAGTCTGTCCCCTGCCTCAGGTGGCCTTCCAGACATGGGGACAAGCCTTGTTTTCTCTTGCTGTTTCTTTGTATTAAGCCTTGAGTTCTCTTCTCCGTCCCTGGTGTCCTCCAGGCATGAGGAGGAAGTGCCACTTCTCAAGGCCATCTGAGCTCACAACTCTTTTGCACCCAGGGATTCCAACCCCTGGGGCTCCTGAACATCCCTCTGTCCATGAGAGATGCAGACAAGCAGGACAGTGCTGTCCCCTCACATGAATCTCACTGGAAATGAGTGTTCCCCCAGCCGGATCCTCAGCTGGCAGGAGCTGGCATCACTGCGCCGCTGTTGGGGGGCTTGTGCCAAATTCCACCACCTGAGGATTTGGCTGCTCTGTGTGGCCAACTGAGATTTGGGAGGAGCAGTAGCTGCATCCCAGCGTGAAATGCCAGGCTTTGGTTCCACACCGGTGCCAATCTTCTAAGGGAAAGCAGCTCTTCTTTCCAGCCCATTGTATTTCGCTAATTTAATTCCATTCTGTATGTCAAATCACATTATATATTCACACCGACGGAGGATCTATTTTTTTCTTTATTAATATTAAGACATTTATTTGTCATTTTTTAACAAAATTGAAAAGGAATCAAAACCTCATTTTCTGGAAAAGCGGCGTTGTTGGCGTGCGTGCGCCGCTGCAGCTGTCTCGCTGCGTGTGGCTCGCCTCTCTCTGCAATTTTTCTCTCCCTTTTCCAAAATCCAGCTCTTGCACACAACTCCCCCACCGGGCCCCCAGAGGATTTCACACAGCCAAACGCCCTCCTCCATGGGGCACGTCCCAGTTTGGAGGGACTGGAGAGGAGAGCTCTGGGCAGCTGGCGTGCAAATGTTGCTCTCTGGTGCAGGTGGGACGAGATCTCTCATCCTGTGCCCCAGAGGATTCTCACAATGAGGAATCATAGAGTCATGGAACCATGGAATGGTTTGGGTTGGAAGGGATCTTAAAGCTCATCTTGTTTCAATCTTCCTGCCATGGGCAGGGACACCTTCCCCTATTCCAGGCTGCTCCAAGCCTCATCCAAACTGCTGTGGAACACTCCCAGGGCTGGGGCAGCCACAGCTTCTGTGGAAAACCTGTGCCAGGGCCTCCTCACCCTCACAGCCAGTAATTGTTTCCAAATATCCAGTCTAAACCTATTCTCTCTTGTCCTGTCCCTCCCTCCCTTGTCCCCAGTCCCTCTCCAGCTCTCCTGGAGCCCTTTAGGCTCTGCCAGGGGCTCTGAGCTCTCCCTGGAGCCCTCTCCTCTCCAGGTGAGCACCCCCAGCTCTCCCAGCCTGGCTCCAGAGCAGAGGGCTCCAGCCCTTGAGGCATCTCCGTGGCCTTCTCTGAAGGCAAGGACAGGGGGCAGAGTTATTAGGAGAGGGGGTTCGGCTGCTTCCATGAAAATCCTTCTGCAGCTCTGCCACAGGTGTTTCCAGTACCTTGTGCTGCTGCAGTGACAAGATGAATGTCCATTTCTCACAAGGACATGAGATTGTCCCATTTATTTTGTAATTTTCCCTCCTAGACTTTGCACTTCTGTCTGCACAGAGAATGTTCAAAGCAAGTGAAGTGAACCTGGAAGCTCTTCAGCTTCTGCAGCACTGAGTTCCTCTATCCCATGGCTGGGATTGTCCAGGGATTCAGTGGACAGGAGCAGGAGACAGGCTGGATGTGCATGAAGGTGGTGGTGGGCTCTGAGTCTGGAAAGCCCCTGCTTGAAAGGTTCTGGGGTCCAGCCAGACATGAGTTACAGGGACAGAACTGCACTCCTCACACTCATTACACCACAGGAGCCTGGGACATTATGGAAAGTCCCCCTCTGTGACCTTGGTGGGGAGCAGATGACCTCCCCAGCTGGTTTCAAAATAATTTTAGTGATGTTTGAGGGAGAGGATTATTATTTGACTGAGAAATTCTGGTGCTTTGTGGAAAACTCCATTTTCCTGTAAAAGCTGAAGATTGACAGCTGGGGAAATGGAGTGAGAAGTGGCAGTGACCATCTGAGCTGCATGGGAGTGTTTTCCCTCCATCTGCCTGCCTCTTGTTTTTCCCCCTTTTCCCAAGAAGAATCATCCCCAACAGCTCTGATTTTCTCACTTTGCTAACAAGATCAGTTTTGGACTTTTATTGAAGGTCATAATTCCATGCCATGGCCAAGGGTGCATGTCCTACAAAGTGCTGAGCTCCTCTCTCCACTCTGCCAGCTGCGAGCTGGGTGGTTTGGCTTGTTTCTTCCCTGTTTTGAAGATCTTTGAGGGCAGGTTCTTGGGAGTATCAAATAGCTCAAAAAAACTTTGTTCAGCTCCAGCTGCCGTGGATCTGAGCTGTGACTTCGTCACTTATTATTGCTGGAATTAAGGACACAAACCGGAGCTAAGGCAGGAGTGAAGGGACATATCTGCCCTGTCCGTGCACATTCCCACAGCACAGCGGCTGCCCAGGAAGGGGTTGGGTGAGTTTATGGCATTTTTGGCTAATGAAGCAGAGATCTGCATTGCAGTAATTGCAGGGAGGGGTGGAGATCCCAGCGATGGCTTTGCAGGGAGCGCTGAAGCAGAGGCAGGAGCAGCTTGGGGACATTTCCAAGCTGTGCAGGTCACTCCGTGGCACCTGGGCTGCTCCAGTGGCAGCACTGGCATTTCTGCAGCATCTGGTGTCACATGGGGCAGATATGGGAAGGGCTGGCACTCACAGGTGTCCTCCTGCCAGCAGACAGGGCTAGTTGTGACCTCCTCTATCCCACCCTGACTCAAAGATGCTCAGCTCAACCTGATGTGGCCCTGCAGGGCTGGCGTTTGGCTCTCCAAGTCTCAGTGGTCAAATCGGGGTGGCCCCCCAAGGTTTCTTTCTCCTTTGCGTGATGGATGGTGTCAGCAGCGTGCAACCATTCCCTGGCATTGCCCAGAGCAGCTGTGGCTGCCCCTGGATCCCTGGCAGTGTCCAAGGCCAGACTGGACAGGGCTTGGAGCAGCCTGGGACAGTGGAAGGTGTTCCTGCTCATGGCAGGGGGTGGGACTGGCTGGACTTTAGGATCACTCTGGATGGTCTTTAGGATCACTTCCAACCCAAACCATTGTGGATTCGCCAGTTTTTTCTCCAGCCTTACTGCTTGCTTGGGGACCATTGGCTGTCCCTGCTGCTAAGATGCCACAGCCTCTTCCAACACACCACTTGTCTTGTTCCCTGAGCTCAGAGACAGCAGTTGGCATCCCAAGGGAATGGCATGAAGCTGTGTCAGGTCTGGGTTGCATTTTAGGAAAAGGTTCTCCCCCAGAGGGTGCTGGGCACTGCCCAGGCTCCCCAGGGAATGGGCACAGCCCCGAGGCTGCCACAGCTCCAGGAGTGTTTGGACAGCGCTGCCAGGGATGGACAGGGTGGGATTGCTGGGGGTCTGTCAGGGCCAGGAGCTGGGCTGGATGTTCCTTATTTGCCCCTTCCTGCTCAGAATATTCCATGACTCTGTGATTCTATGATTCCTCTTTCTATAGGAGACTCCAACACAGCACAGCTCACCTGAAGCACAATAAAAGCTGGAATTTCTTGTAAAATAAATTGTTTTCTAGAAGAATATGAAAAAAACCCAACCCCTCCATTCTTTTCCTGCTGTATCAACATAACCTGATAGCAACCCATTGCTTTGATGAGGTCTGAGTGTTTCCTTTCTGGTTTATGGTATCGTATGATTATAAAGTTGAAACAATAAAAGCAAATCAAAGCCCTTTGATAGCATGAAAACAAAACGTTTGGGGTTTGGCTAAAATGAATGATACTGCTGGAGCTGCACTGACGTGCTTGGATTTTTAGGACTGTCTTGTGGTGCTTCTAAAAAAAAAGCTTTACATTAAATTTAGGTAAGTTTTAAAACAAACCATCATTTCAAAGAAGAAAAAAAACCTGATGTTGTGCTTTGAGAAGGCAGAGATAAAAACTTCCCAGTTTTCCCATAGAAGAAGTGTATTTCCAATTAGAAGTGTTTCAAGCTAGTTGTCAACGATTTTGGGACATTATCTGATTCTTCAGTTTTCAGCAAATGAGGTTTCTGATTGGAAGGAGCTCACCCATCTGTAGGAGAGTGTCCTATATACAGGACTAATAATGTTGGCATGAATAATTCATTGATCTTTATTACATCGAAAGGTATGTGTGGAGTGTGATGCACACACAGTCTCATCAAAGAAAGGCATATTCAGTTAAAAATAATCAGTTTGACTGTAGATTTTTGGAGTGTTTGATGGATTAACTCCAGCAAATCAACCTCCAAACTCGACTTTTGTTTGTCTCTCCCCGATCTGTAGGGAGATTATTAATATCATGTAACATTCAGTTAATAGGTCAGATGTGAGACCTTAGTACAGATCGGGGATAAATTGCCTCTCCGGTAGCACATCCCTGACCTTCACAGACTTCAGAGTTCAATATTCAGCCTTCATCCATCCAACCTTAATTACTGTGTGCACGAGCATTAGCACCACCACGAAAGGGCCAAGTTCATGCAGGCAGGACCCTGCTTTGCATCATCTCTCTGCCTGGGAAGGACACAGAAAAGTCTTTGACAGGGTTAGACCCCAGATCTTCATGCCTAGATCATATTTTAGTTGGTTTTCATCCAAAAGTTGGTGCTGGGTTCTGTGGGATTGAGGGACTACGGTACCTTCTGCCTCATTAATAACGCTGAGAGCTTCCCAGATATTAATGACTTGATCTTGCTGCACCCAGATTTTAGGGGTGCCTTTGCAGGGTGTTTTCACCCACGGCAGGTTCTCAGCAATTGCACAAAACAACTGCAGAGGCAGAGCTGGTTCTCCCAAAATCCCACAGAACAGAGAGGATTTGGTTTGTTCAGGGGAGACATCACCATCTGCAGCTTCCTCCTGAAGGGGCAACGGAGGGGCAGGTGCTAGTCCCTTCTCTCTGTGACAGTGACAGGGCCCAGGGAACAGCTGGGGCTGTGCCAGGGGAGGGTTAGGTTGGAGATCAGGAAAAGGTTCTTCCCCAGAGGGTGCTGGGCACTGCCCAGGCTCCCCAGGGAATGGGCACAGCCCCGAGGCTGCCACAGCTCCAGGAGTGTTTGGACAACGGGGTGGGATTGTTGGGGTCTGTGCAGGGCCAGGAGTTGGACTGGATGACCCTGGTGGGTCCCTCCCAGCTCAGGAGATTCTCTGATTCTGTGATTTGCACGGGAGGGCTGTTGGGCTTTTTCTTCTCTTAGGAGCAGCCGGGATGATTTGTGGTGTTGTCTCTGATTGAGGATGGATGAGACCGAGGGTGGTTGTAAGGCGAGAAATGTGGGTTTGGAGATGGATTTGATGATCCAGCCTGTCCTGTCCCTGGCCCAGCTATGTGAGCAAAGGGTGGTTGGAGGGTGGCCCCCAAGGTAAAGCTCCAGAGGGTCCTCAAAGAGAACTTCCCTGGAAATGTATCTTTTCAGTTTTACTCAATTCTACTCATTTCGCCGGGGGAAAGTCGATGGCCTTCATTACGAGTCAGAGCAGGTGACATAATTCTCCTTCTGTGCTTTCAAATCTATGAACACACGAACTTAATATTAGCAACACAGATACAAATAGCATTTTAACGCAGTATTTATCACTGCGCCTTCTCAGGAGAAAATCTATCAAAGCTTTAAATCTAAAACTCTCCCATTCTTCTCGAGCAACAAGATCAATTCATTAATATTTGGAAAGCTCTCAGGGTTATTAATCATCTGTTATTATTTTATTTATGTACCTCTTAGTAAGAAAAGGCGGACAAACCAAGGCCAGTCTCACTGATTGCAGCTTTTAACTTGGGGGAATGCGATGGGAGAAGGATGGGAACAATTTTATAGGGGAAAAAAACGTCCTTTGTGCTTGCAATTTGCGTGGCAAAGGTAATAAAAGATGCTGCAAGTCATCTAAAGGCTCAGAAACGTAGCAGGTTAATTGTCTTATCATTATGAATTCTCTTTGTATCCGTGGCCTTAGCAGAGATGATAATGAATGTATTTGGTATTCACGGGGCCATCGTGGCACCTTCCTTCCGTCGGTGTGTGCAAGACAATAAACACCTGTATTGCCCCAGGGTGGCTGGTCTGAGCCCAGGCTGGAGCGGATGGAGCAGAGGAGTTATTAAACCATGCCACAGATCAACCACGCAGAGAGGTCAACCCCCTAAATGAGTTTAGCTCCTTCCCTGGGTCTATCTCAGATGAGTACCCACAGCTTGAAAATAAGTTTGTAATTGACTGATCCAGACAGATGAGTTTGGGAAGAGGTGATTGATGTCAGCAATATATCTGAACGCAATCAGCCTGGCCCAGAATACTAATCTGACAGCCTTTAGCAGCTCAGAGCTGCTGCTCAAACACACTTCGGGTATGTAGATCTTGCTGCTGGTGTCCAACCCCAACCATCGCCTTGGACTTCACTTTTTCCTGCCTCAGGAGCAGTGTGGGATCGGGAGTTGCCGAGTCTGGGGTGTTTTATTGGCGCTGAATTGTGGTTTAGCTCTTCAGGTCTTGATGCCTCCAAGTTTTTCAGCACGTGTTTATGTTTAAGCTCGCCAATATTTGGGCTGATCTTGGCGTAACCTGCCCCAAAATGTCAGGAACAGGTGAGGACTGTGCTAAATAAGGCCAGAGGCAGGCCTGGGAAGCTGAGCTCATGCTGGAAAGCTGGAAGCAGCGGGGCCTGCACACTTAAGAGGTTTCCACAGACTTGTGAAGAAGAGCAGATTTCCACACACTTTGTCTTGGGAGGCCTTTTGTGCACTCTGTGCTTAAATGGCTGTGTTGGTTTTGCTTGGCCCAGTTTTTGCCAGTGAGTAGGGAGGGGAACAAAGATGGCTCCTGTGTGTCCTGTGTGAAGGTTCTGGAAGTTTTTCACCATGTCCAGCAGAGCCAGTCTCTGATGGCTCTGAAGATGATGGACATGCTGCTGGCCAAGCCTGGGCCAGTTAGAGATGTTAGTTATGCCTCTGTGAAAACATATTTAAGAAGAAATCAAAACAGTGTTTGTAGCAGAAGAATTGTGGTGATGGACTGACTAAGAGAAAAAAACCCCACACCCTGCCCCTGCCCGGAGCTGTTGGTTGGAAGGAGGGAAGGGGTGAGAGGAGAAATGGTGTCTTAAGAGGGAAGGGGGGTCAGTGAAGAAACAGTGTCTTAAGAGCTTATTTTTACCTCTGATTTATACTCCGACTCTGTTAGGTTAATAAATCACTTTGCAACTTTAAGTTTTTCACCTATTTTTGCCCTTTTTCTGTGCATCCTCCCACCAGTGGCTTATCTCAACTCATGAGCCCAGTGTGTCTGTGTTAGTTTTCTTCCTTCTCCTCTGCACAGTTGTGGCAGGAGAGAGCATAGAGAGCAGATGTTGTAGGTGCCTGGCATTTAGCCAGGGTCAAACCACGACAATGGCAGAGAGACAAACTCCAGCGTTATCACCAAGGTCCTTATCAGCAGCAGGACATGGAATGGTGTCTTGGTCCCTGGAGCTGCATCCAACCTGTGGTGACCAAGCCTTTGGTTCCCAGGTCCTCAGGGGCTGCCACCCTCGCCAGGTCACCAGGCTTGGGAAAAGGAAGCTCTGGGAACTCAAGGTGGGGCAACAAAAGCAAAGCGTCCTGTTCCTTGGGGACTGGAAAGGGGCAGATGGCAATGGCAGGGTGGATAAAGAGGAAAATCCACATTTTACCACTCTTGGGGCAGAGACATCTCAGACAAAATCATGGTTTAGTTGCCAAAGCAAGACCAAAACTAAGTGCTGGTGATGCTTCACCCTGAGGAGCAGCATACCCCTGGGTATTTTCTGGCTCATTAGATGAAGGGTTCACTCTGGGTGAGTGTCACTGTCTGAAGGCTGTGTGAGGTCCCTGCCATTCCTTGCCTTATGAGCTCAGAGCCTGGGATGCATGTGGGGAACACCAGGGCTCCAGCCCGGCTCCCTTGGAAAAAGCAGCAAAGGTCTCTCCACAGCCACCATGAGGAGATGTGCAGATGCCACAGACGATGCAGCACCTCCCTGGACTTTATGTTGTTTGGAAACCCCTCATTTCTCACAAAACCCCTCGTTTCTCACAAAACCCCTCGTTTCTCGGTGCTGTCCTGCCAAAGACCCACGGGAGCAGCAGAAAGCTGGGAGGGCTGAGCAGGGATCCCTGTGGAGGGTCCAGGAATGGGGGGATGGAGCTTCCCCTCCTTCCCCAGCCTGGTGCACCTCTCCTCTCCCGTGCCAAGTGCCTGGCTGGCATTCCCTAGCCACGGGCAGTGTCCCTATGAGCTGCCTATGTCTGTGCCCACCCTCAAACACCGCGGTTGTGGCCCCGTTGCCTGCAGCAAAGGCCTCGCTGAGCAGCACCATCGGCAGAGTGGCTGCCGGGGGCAGGAGCAGTTTTATTCCTTCACCAGGGGCCTTGGAATTGTGTGTGGGGTGATGTCTGTGTCACTGCTGTCTCCTTTCTCCTCCCTCTGGGTGTCCTGCCTTCGGGCCAGCTTTGGGATGGCCCTGGGAAAACAGGCGCGAGCTGTCAGGCGTTGTTGGGGCTGTCCCAGTCGTGCACTTTTCCGACAGTGACGTGTTCCGTCATCGAGCTGCCTTTCCAAAGAATCATTGCCCAGGGACCAGCGGTATTTCCCTTCCCCTACCCTCGTGCTCCTCCCCAGCTCGGCAGGAACCCCAGGACAGGTCCCTCCTGCCTGTCCTGCCCTCTCCCAGCTCTCTCATGCTCTGCAATGTTTGCCATCACTCCCAGCCTGTCCCCACCTAAAGAGGCTGGTGCTCCTTTCATCTCTGCATCTCCTTAACTCTTCGTTCTTTTGCCTTGTCTTCCTCCCTGGCAGGATATGAAAAAGCCACAGAAATCGAATTCCATTTAAAGGCATCCACCAAGAGAGGATTTTTTTTAATCCTCCTTCCCCTTCTCTCCTCCTTGAAATGAAGTTTCTTGCACTGCTCATTAGATGATAAGTGAATACAGAAAAACCTTTGAGCGAAGGTAATTCCTGGCGTGTGGAAGAGGGCTCTGGTGCTGGCTCCACATTTATGAATGCAAACGAGTCCAGGCGTCCTGTGGGGATGCTTTGTCAGTCCTTTTATCTCCAAAACCAAAGTTCAAACTGACTTCCTGAGTCAAGAACCATAAAATTATTCTGTTGAAAGAATTCTCAAATGCCATCGGTGGAGGGGGGAGACCTTCATTTCCCAGCCTCTGAACTGGTCCGTGCATGTGCGGGGGAAATGAAAGAGCCCTTCATTATCGGGGTGCTATTCAGCTCCGTGCTGCTCTCCTATAATTGATGGAATATATTATGTTCCAACAGGGAAGGTCCAAATGGAAATCCCTAATAATAATAATAATAACTCAATGTACTTCGGTCGCCCATTTAATCTCCAAATCTCAAAGTGCTTTTGAGACAATTAACCAAGAGCCACAGAAATCCTCACCAAGCCAGGACACCGTTACAACATTTGCCTTTATCACAAATCAGAGTTGTAACTTGAGGGGTGTCCCTCAAGTTGGTACTTGAAGATGGGGCTTCATAGCATCCGAAACCCATGGAGTGTGGGAACACAGGTAACCCTTAATGGATCGGTCTGTTGGTGCAAACAGGCTGGAATTCAAGTGAGGGGATGTTTTTAGGTGCCAGCACCACCATGGACATGGGCTAAAGATGCCCAGGGGCCTGGCTGTGCTTGCCTGGGGTAATTTGAGGAGTGTTTCCAGGATGTGCCATTAAAGAGCTGCAGATCTGTAGGACTGGGGCACTTGCATGTGATTTTGGAGCAATTAATCGCTGGAGCACACCTTTCTGTGCACAGAGATGAGTTTCTTTGGGGTGCAGGCACCCCAACATCAGTCTGACCTGCTGCATTGGGGTAAGCCCTTTATACAGGCTGCACATTTCAGCTGGGATGGTGTAAAAATGTGCACAAAAATGCCAAAAGCTGGATAGATAAAACAGAGGAGCACAGGGCGTGGAAATTACAGTGGAGAAGGAGAAATACAACTGGTGTGACTGCCAGCACATCTGTCCTACTTACCTCCCACCAAGGAGACACAACAATGCCCCAGTGCCAGCACCATCCCTGTCACAAGCCACTCAGCCAAACATCATCAGCATTCTGGAGGTCTGGATTTCACTGTGCCATCAATTAACAGTTCAGTTTACAGGCAGTTTGCTGGATTTTTTTTCAGTGGATTTTAAATTTCATCTCTGTTTTAGTAGCTTTTCCTGCAGAGATAAGCTGCTGCAGTGGGCTGGGGATCAGAGCAGCTTCTGATGCCTCTTTAGCTGAACATCAGAATGGCAAAGACATCTTTTCCCACCCAGTTGTGATCTAAATCCCATTGGTGTCAGTACAATTCTCAAGCAGCTCCAGAACACAGATCACCTGGAGCAGGTGGAAACCCTCCAGGGCTGAAAGGAGAGCTCAGGCTCTGTTCCCTTTTAATCTATGGATATTTTTTTGCCAAGCAGGATGCAGCCAGGGCAGGAGCTTGGGCCATCCAAGATGATGCTGAGGTCCATGTTGCATCCACAGTTACAACACAGTGTGGAGCAATACTGGAGGATGTTCCTCTTCCTGTCCAAGCCTCCCTCAAGCTGGTTCCTTCCACCATCTCCCAGCACTGCCTAAAGGTGCAGGACCCTATTTAATTAAGTAATGAGAATCAAATGTGATAGCTACAAGCATTGGCTAATTAAAAGGAGGGGAATTGCAAATGAGAAGTGCCATGAATTCACTGAAAATCAATCAAATTAGAGCGTCTCATCATCCCCTCAAATGGGCCTGATCTTCTCCCTCTTCCTCACTGCTTAACCCTTTGTACCAGCAACTTTTGCTGGGTGTTGGGGAAAATGCTGCAGAGACACATTGTGGGAAAAGGCAGCATTTGGGGCTCCAAAGGCCATCCCGGGGCTTTGATGCTCCCCCGAGCATGGCTGGATCCGTGTCTCCTTCCCTCTCTGCAGGTACTGCCTGGCTCCTGGCAGGGCCCTTCTTCCTTTAAATCCTCACCAAGGAGCACGACGGCAGCACCCGCCAGAAGAGGAGGAAGGAGAAATCTCGTTTAATCAAAGAGAATATTAAAGCTGAGCTTTTTGTACGGCAACGGGCCTCAGATGGAGAAATCCCCTCTGTTGGCAGGGGGAAGAGCAAGGGAGAGGGAAGGAGATAAAAAAGCATCAGAGTTTTAATTAAAAAGCTGCATCCTGCCTTCGTTTGCAGCTTGTTTCCGGATCCCTTCATTAGGCTTTACCCTTTAAATGCTCGTTATCAAAGACGTACAAATTCCACCGACTTGGGGTGTGTGTTTGCTTGAAAAAGCCCTTTTTGTCTGCAGGTTGGATTCCTGGTGGGGTGTGGATGGGCCAGCAGCACAGGCAAGGAGCAGAAATTGCTGTCTCAGGGGGAAGCATTGCAGCTCCAGGGATTTTCCTCTGCCGGTCTCACTGCCAGGGTGGCTAATGGCCATCTCTGTGTGGGGCTGCTCGTGACCTGGTGCGAGGCAGAAGGTAGAAGCCAGGGGTGTGATCCTTAAATCCATGTGTGTTGGAAAGAGCTCGTTTGGCTGCTGGAGGCTCAGGAGGGGCTGTCAGGGCCTGCAGCTCCCACCACACCTTGTCTGACCCAGCAGGAATATTTCCAGCGCAGCTTTAGGCCTGCTGAGCATCTTGCCCTGAATATCCCTACCCATGCTCCTGGAATTGCTGGCGGCTCCATGCCTGATCCCTGCAAGCTGCATCAGAGTGGGCTTTGGCCACTGCCATGGTCCCCAAATGTTCTTCTTGTCTGAAGTGCCACAGGACCTTTCACAGCCACTGCTCTGTGCCTTAGTTTCGATTGTAATGCTAATGATCCTTTCCAAATTGGGCTGCTGAGGAACATGCTGTCCTCACCCCAAGGAGACCAGATGCACTTTAAGATCCAGAATTAAAAGAGAACCTATAATGTGAGTAAAAAAAAATCCCTTAAAAAAATCCCTCATTTCCTGCCTTTCTCCATGGTTGGGTGCTTTTTGCAGGGCTCTGGCTGTGGTGCTGGGCAGGGAAGGAGGACATGGAAGCTCGAGCCAGGGTCACAGCCAGGCTGTGTCCGAGCCCGGACTGCAGCAGCGTTAAATGTTTAATCCTGGGATGAGCAGGGAGGCCGGGACACCTGGGCCTGGCACTGCAGCGTGCCAAGCTGTCTTGCCTAATCATTAGCAGAGTGGCAGCAGCCAGGGTGCACAAGTTCAGTCCCTGGATGTGTCACGTCTGTTTCCCTTTCATGCCTCGTGCTGGGGACCTAAAGCTCAGAGCATCTGACGTGGCAGGTGACCTTGAGCGAGATTGTCCATCCTGCAGATGTTTTCTCTATCCCTTGTGCAGGGTCACTGGGGGACCTGAACTCATTTCTCTTTGCAAGGCATGAATGAATGCTGGATGCTGCTTTTGTCCTGTTACAAGAGGAGGATGAGATGGGAAAAGTTGCTTCCCTCTTTCCACCCAGCCGTCGGATGAAAAGCCCAGCTTGTCACCAGGGTCAAAGCCACCATCACCTTACAATCCTGAATTTAGGACCTTTTCTCCTTAAATAAAACCTTCACTACAGTGACATGCCACCTAGCCAGGTGGCCCCGGTCCCTCGGCTGGGTCCCAGTGACAGCTGCTGGGAGCGTGTTCCACAGCCAACTGCCGGACCTGACAAGATGCGTTAATTAGGATGTGATGTTCCTCGATCCGACACCTCTAAAGCACAGCAGAACTGGCAGCATCACTCACCACGGGGAGCGGGGACCGCAACGCTGCCTTTCATTAAGGGGAGGCAGCGCTGACAGCGAGGTGGCCGTGCCAGCACAGGGACCCCGCTCACTCCAGAGAGGGCCTGGCATGCTCAGGCTCTGTGGCTGCTGTCTGTTGTCCCCAGGCTGGTCCAGTGGGACTGACACTGCCTGGGAGCAAACTCAGCCAGCAGTTTCTGCTTTCTGTCTTTCCTGAAGGAAGGGCAAATCCAGGTCACCGGCTGATGAGGGACTGTGCCATCACCCACATGTGGGTACCTTGTTTAGGTCCAGGGTCTGTTGAGGTGGGAGGGTTTGACTTAAAGCCACTCACATCCTCTGCCTTCCCACAGGCAGTGATTCTGGCTGTCTTTGGATCCTCTCCCTTGTGCTGAGGTGGAGCCTGAGTGACCTGGATGTGCCCAGGGAGAAAACTCGAGCTGTAGCCCCAACAGTGCATCTACTCACAGCTGCTGCCCTTTGCCCCATCCCTCTCTGGCCGTGCAGGATGTCCCCAGTGTTCTGTTGGGATGCTGGGGTCATGTCCCCCATGGCAGGGAAGGTGCCAGGAACCCAAGCCATGAGTGTCCTACAGGGCTGGGGCAGGAGACCTGCAAGGGCCACTGTGCTCTGTGGGTTTGGGGTGGGTCACCTCATTACTCCCAACCTCATCAAGATCATTGGGGCCAACAAAGCTCCAAGGGTGACTGAAGTGATATCTGCAGCAGCTGATCTTTGGGGAAAGCCATCACCTTAGCCCTGGGCTTGGGGCACCTCTCCCAGATTTCAAGCCACGTTGTTTCCAACTTTACACCTTTATTTTCGGCATAACCGCACCGACGTAAACCAGGAAAGGATCTGACTCTTCCTTGGTGCAGCTGTGATACCCTGGGTCTGGTCCTGAGGCAATCTTTGTCTCCATGGCTCCTGGTAGTGCTGTGCTGCTGGATCGATGGAAGTTATTTCCCAGAGCGCTCTGGACTATGCACACGGGCCCTGTTAGGCAGGTGAATGGTGCAGCTCGCACGTCGTTGTTGCTCTGTAATTGTCATTGCTCTACAAGGAGCTCTGGATGTATCTCAAGTGGAAATAATAACCCCAGTTTTATGGGAACGTGGAAATATATCCTCAGCCTAACTCCATACAAGGGCAGAGCCACCTCCCCCACGTACCAGTTGTGATTGCTCTCCCCAGCTCCAAGGGAGCTTTTCCTGAGCAAATGGCACATATTCCCATTTCCGTACGACAGGCCTCAGGGAAAAGGCAAAAGGTTTTCAGAGTCATCAGTGAAGCCTCTGCAGGAAGATTCTCTCCAAGGTGCACCCTTGACTTGTCTTCCTGTGGCTGGTGTCGGCTCTCCAGAGCTATGAGGCCCCTGGAACGTGTGCTCAGTTCTCAGATGATAATCTGTGTTTATATGGGTGTCTTGGTTTGAAAGACAGGTGTCTGTCAAGGAAGGCAGGAACCTCCCTTCCTTGGAGGAATATGACCCCTTTTCCTTCCAAATTATTATAACTTTGAAATCAAGAGGCTCTCAAGCAAAAGATATGGGGGGGAAAACGAATAACAGCTCTTCACTAATATTTAGAGCAAGGCAATAATACAGAAACAATGGTTTAGATAGACAAAGTCAGAACACAACCTGCACCCTGTTAGGGTGGTGCTGCAGTGCAGTTCAGTGGTGGCTGCAGTCCCGTTGGAGTGATGGATGTGCTCTTGTTGGAGTGGTGATCTTGTGGAAAGGTCTCGTCGGTCTCTGGAGGTCCAGGGGTGGCTCTGGAGCTCTTCTCCTCTGGGAATCAGTGGGAAAGGTACCCCGGTGTTCTAGGGTCTCAGTTTATAAGCAGGTGGGAATGTTCAGCTCCTCCCCTCTGGGCAGGGCATCTCCCAATGGCTGATGGAATCTGTGAGTCACTCCCGGAGCCCTCGATGGCCATGAGCAGAGATAGCCCCGATGGTGTTAGCAGGGCTGGGTCACTCCTGGGGACATTGATGGCCATGAGCAGAGATAGCCCCGATGGTGTTAGCAGGGCTGGGTCATGCTGAACACAAAGAACACTGCCCCACCTGTTTTTAACAGCTCATGGAGATGGGAATAGAATACAGACTTTTGGTTACACCTTCCATGTAACCTAAGGCAATGGGTGAAGACCCCAGAAGAGACCACTGCTGTGCTTGGGTCAGGACCCACGTGTATTCACAGGGAAACACAGGCTCAGTGTTATAGAGTTAAAAGTCCTAATGGAAAACACGGTCTCAGACAGCTTGGAGATGCTTTCCCAGTGAGATCAGTGGTTAAATCCTGTGTTGGAGCCGCATTTGGAAGCTCCAAAGGGGAGGTTTCTCCTGGAGAGCCTGTCCCATCCTTTGCAATGAACCCCTGGCTCAATCCATTGTGGCTCAGTGCCCCACTCGGGGTGCCATGGGCATCTCTGGGCTCCGCTTTCCCTGTGTTGGCCTTGGATTTCCCTGATTACGTGGATTCCCTCCAAAAATACAAGGGGGTGATTGGTGCTTTGCACCTGATGTGCCCTGGCTGTATTCCCCCCTGAGCTGCTTCCACCTTCTGGTGTTCCCATCATCTCCTGGCGTATTTTCCCTGGCTCTGTGTCACCTCTCTCCTTCATCTTCCTTCTCACCTTGTCCTGTTCCCAACCATGGTGTCATCCACACCCTACAAACATTACCCTTCCCTCCCTCTCCACCCCAGAATTCAGGGACCATTTCCATCAGCCAAAACCAGAGGATGGCGATTGCTTGGATTTTCTTCTTCCATTGCCAATGGATTGAAAATTAAAAAATAAAGGACCCTTGTGTTTTGGGATGGGAAATAAAATGTTAGGGGGGGAGAGAGAAAAAGTATTTCTCAACATAATGAAAACACAAATGGACAAGATAATTATCTTCATAAGGGCTTGGATCCATGACAATACATCTCATTTTATAAAGCCCATTAGAGTTGGAATTTTATGCAAAACACTAAAAGAAATCTGAAAATATAAGGCAATAGAGGCAAAGCAATGGGGATTATTAAAGGGGGAGGAGTGTTATATTGGAAGCAATAAACCCTGGAAGAACCAGGAAAACAATGTTCTAGTAAAACTGTAATAAATGACTGGGGCTTAATCACTTGGTAAATAACTAAGATATTTCTGCAGGTTTTACACTGTCACTAAAAAAAAAATAATCCCAGCCCCTTGTAGATTAAGGATTCAGCCAAGATGTTTTTTCTGGAGACAGATTCAGGGAAGAATGTCATTTCAGCAATTTACTTTTTAAAATAATAGTGTATTATTTTCTGCATGGATCCACTTTTCCAACCTCTCCCTTGCTTTTAAGAGATCATTTACCATTAGTTGGGTTTTTTCCTTTTCCCCACTCAGCGTACTCTTGAGTCTTTGAACACACAAAATTATATTATTCCAAGCAATCTTCCCCACCACAGCAAAAAGCAAACACTTTGGGAAACTCCTGGAGGGTCTCATTTTTAATAATGATCTTTCCTGTGCCTGGACCCTAATTGAAGATATTATATGGGTGGTTTAGGAAATAGAAGCACATTTTGTATGGCTTTTTCTTTACCTATTAAATAGCTGAAATCTAAAGAGTGGCTGTTCTTCCACCCCCCAAGTTATGGTGCATTATATTAAAATGAAAATGCTTTAATTTAATATCCTCTCCTTTTTTCTCACTCGCCCCCATGCAGCTGAAAGAAACCCAGCGCTCAGTTTAATTTTTAAGGAGGTGTGTGAGGAGGTGCCCGAGTCCTGAGCCTGCCCCATCATCAGCATCAGCCCAGCTGGTTCCACTCCTGAGCAAAATCTGCCTGTCCATGGCAGCAATCTGCACTGGCAGAGGCTGCCCAGGGCAGTGGCAGAGTTGCCATCCAAACCAGGCGGATGTGGCACTCAGCCACGTGGTTCAGTGGCCGTGGTGGTGTTTGGTCAAAGGCTGGGCTGGGCGGGGCTTGATCCCAACCTCATTAATGCTGTGACTCTGAACACCTCACTCGTGGTCTCATGAGCTTCTGGGGACTGATGTGAGTCCCTCCCTGGCAGAGGGGACATGGTCAGAGATACATGGGCTGACCTGGGGCTTTTGCCTTTGAACATCTCACATCCTTTCCAGCAGGACCAATGCTTTTAGGGGCTAAACCTTCCTGCTGGAGTCCTTAAATCCCCTGTAATATTCCCTCAGCACTCAAGGCTTTGCCAGAAGAGCTGGGATCAAAGCCCCACCACCACATTTCTGAAGAAATCTATTAATGCAGGAAAACTGCGACAGGGCATCATGGTGAGAAACTCAGAGTGCTGTTCATTGGGAAACCAACCACTGGTTCACCCCTGCCACTCCTTCAGTGTCACTCAGAGAGCTGATCCCCATGCTGTGCATGGATTTAATCCTCCTGGATCCACCAGTGCTCCCAGGACATGCACACCAGCAACACTAGCATGGATGGGAGGTGCAGTGGGGGAACCTGTGCAGTGGGGGCTGATAAATCAGTGAGGAGGCCACCCCAAGTCCCATTGCAAAGCAAACAGGGAGGGTTCCTTCAGAGAATGGTGGAATCTCCCGAGCTGCAAGGGACCCACAAGCATCATCAAGTCCAACTTCTGGTCTGGCACAGGACAACACCAAAAATCACATTTGGTGTAAAGCAAGCAGCTTTTTGCCACAAGCATCCCTTTTTATTTATTGTGAAGCGTGGAGCTGCACGTACCCAACTGTGACAGGGCTTTGCCGAGGTCGCGGCGGGGCGAGGCTGAATTTAAGACCCAACATATGTGTGCAGCAGACCCAGCTCCAATGTGGCCCCAGGGAAATTTGTGTCAGGCTAAAGTGGGATTGCAAAATCTTTGAGTGTCTCCACACCTCGATTCCTCCCTGTGTTCAGCTGAGCTGGAGCAGCCCCTGCTGTGTGGCCAGTCTGGGGACAGCCACCCCTCTGTCCTGCCCCAGAGCTGCTCCAGCAGAGAATGTCCACTCTCCAAAGAGAGTTGGCACACATTTGGTGTGGAGATTGTGCTGTTAAAAAGAGTTTTTTTGCCTGGGGGTGGCATGATAAAAGGAGATTTATGAATCCCTCTATGGTTTGGGCATCCTCCTTAAATATCAATCCTGCTGCAGGTAGCTGTTAATCCTGCTGGGTGCTGGGACCCAGGGTGACCTTGGATATGGGAGCAGGGACTCTCTGGGCTTCTCCCAGCTTGTGCCACATCTGTGAAATGAGGCATTTGGGCCATCTGTCCCCAGGGGTCACACCTGCAGGAGTTGGATGGGGTCAAGCTGCATCTCCCCATCAGTGGATGGCCCTTTCCCCATCAGGAAAAGCCCCATCAGCCTGCTTGTGCCGATGTCTGAAAATCCCTGGGGCTCTGTAAATAAGAGGGATAAGTAGCATCTTTAAAAGTTCTGGTCTCATGCAGTTGCAGACAGAAGGCTTTAAAATACAACCCCTTAAAAGCTCGAGGCTCAGAAGGGAAATAGAAAGAAACCACTAAAATTTGCTTGTTTTATAAATGCCTGTGATTTCCTTTATTTTCTTTTTTTTTAAGCTGGTCCCACGAGGTGGGGACATAAATCATGGCTTTATTTGAGTTCTTGGACTGGGAAATGCAGCTCTTTCTCCTTGGAGCCAGAGAGCAGTGGATGCTCTGAGCTTGTAAAGCTTCAAATGGAACTTCTCATCCAGCACAGAGCTGCTCCCCAAGCCCAGCTCCCAGCGGGAGTCTGCCCATTGCCTGAATTCCCACTTTTCTTATTTCTCCAAGCAGCTCAACCCTCTCAGTGCCAGCCCCACCATTTCCAGCAGCAGGACACACTTTTTCCTGCATGGATTTTAGTCTGCAAAAACAGGCTCTCTGCCCTAAATAAAAAACAATTCTTAAAAATAAAAGTTAAAGTCCTGAACACGCTTCTATAAAAAAAATAAACATCAAACCTTCTAGGTTTACTCCCCAGCTGGCTGGCAAAGGAAATAAATATATAAGGGCCTAAATTAAAATTCCAGGGAAGCCATCCAAAATAAATATGCAATATTTTCCTGCAAAGGACCATAATATTATTTTTATTTTTTCACTCCCAATATGATCAGACTATTTTACATTTTAATAAATGCATAGTTTTGAAGAGAAAATAGTATTGCTTTGATACGGCAATGATTATTTGATCAAATAAGCTATTAGAAGTTTTTGGGACTGCATTATGGGGGGAAAATGTTGGTTTCTTTGCAGGATCTGTCTATCTAATAGGCAATGATTGCAAACAAATAGTTATATGCTGGAACAAATGGGGAAAAATTAAGGTTATCTGGCATGGAACAGCACAAAAAAATCCAGTGAGATAACAATAAGGGAGTAATGTATGGCTGAGTGTTGTGGAGATAATTGCATTTCGACTGGCTGATGGCAGAGCAGGTTGAAATATTAAGACAGTGTGGCAGAGGAGGCCTCTGTCCCCTCACACCACAAAAATATCTCCCTGCTGGGCGCTTCTCTTCTTCCAAAGCCTCTGGAATTCTGCAGGCATTCTCCTGATGGTTGAGGTGGCATCTACATCCCAAACTGTCCTGTGTGGTCCCACTCTCTGCTGAGGAGTTGGAATGGTTGGTGTGGTTTGTGTCATCCTCGAGCCATGGAGTTCCTGGGGATGCTGAGCCAGGGAGCCCTGGAGAGCATCCCTTGGAGAGGCCTTGGCTGAGCTGAGGGGCCCAGACAGGTGCAGGCTGCAGCTTCTGGAGGAATATTGTGTGTGATGAATCTCTGCTGCTTTGGGGAGGAGGGAAAGAATGAGAACAATTGTGGTGATCACTCCTTGTGTGCTTTGCTGAAGCGTCCCCAGCCGGGCTCAGTGTGACCCCAGCCCTGTGTGTTTTTAAAGGTCTGATTTCCTGCTTTTTGCTGGTCCTGGATGAAAATGCCTCACAGAGCACCGCGGGTTTGACAACACTGACTTTAGACTCTCCCCAGCAAACCTGGCGCATCCTCGCGTGCTTTACAACCAGGCTGAGATTTATCCCACCTCAATTTTGCTGCCCATCTGTCACAGGCAGGATGTGTCACCTGGCAGAGGTACCGATCTGTCTGTGCTGAGAAAGAGCCTGGTCAAACCCGTGAGACAGAAGCCTGTTCAGCACCTGGAATTTTAGGGAGCAAAGCACATCCCCAGAATACTTATTCTGCCACCGGTGCTCATCTTCCCCTCATCCATCCCCCTCTCGCAAGCCGTGTGTGAACAGCCTTTTCCGGCACGGCGCAGAGCAATTCTCGCTTTCCCTTTGCAGTCTGCCTTCCATAATCCACTTAGAATTTGCAGCTTTTTTTCCCCTTTGTAAGCCTGCCTTTAAACTCTTGATGTAGCGCTTTTCCCATCTGTTTCTGCCTGTGCATCTTTCCTGTGCGCTGCCTAATGACTTGCTCTCGCTAGGAAGAGGCTGTATATTAATATTATCATTATAATTCTCCTTTCCACCACTTCAGATCTTGTGAGGAATGTAATTGCTAAAGCAGATTTTAAGTTACATCATGATAACCGAGCGAGTTACGGGGGAGGTTAGACTATCACTTTGCTCAGTAGTTTCAATTTCCCTTCGGTGCTGCTTTCTGAAGGACCTCGATGGCACAGTGCAGGCAAATCCCACACGAGTGGATTCATTATTAATATTGTTGTTAACTGGCATTATTAAGTTGGAGCCTGGCAGTCCCAATTATGGGCTGAGATCCTTTTGTGCTGGGGGGCTTGTTTGCCATAGAACTCTTCCATCAGCTGCAGGTCCTTTATCATCAGCTAATTCTGCATCTCAGAATTTCTCTCTTGCTTCAACCCACATGTTCCCAGGGAGAGTATTTTCCTCTGCCTCTTGCCCTGTCCCCAGAGGACCAGAGGATGACGTTCCTGTGCCGATAATGTGCCTTGAGATGTTTATTCCGCTCCACTGAGTGGAGTTAACAGTTTCTGTGGGTTTAACACCTGCCTAAAATGAATCTTCATTTTGCACAGGGTGAGGTAACCAAGGGAAGTGGCTTCGCTTTCACCTCCAGAGCAGGCTGGAAGTTGATGAGACATGAACGAGGCAGCACAGCCAGTGCAGGGCTTTACCATCCCAGCCTTTGGTGCCTCTCTGATGCCAACCGTGTCCCACTGCCTCAGCAGGGCTCCCATCTTCCCAGTGGGAAAACACATCAGTAACACAGGAAACCACACTGCTGGTGGTGGGCTTGGGGATGACTCTGGACAGGCTGGGCTGAATTTGGAAATGGATGAGGGAAAGGATGCTCTCCTCTGCCCATCTCCTGGTTTAGCTCCAGGCTGCCGTGGCAGTAACAGCAGTTTTCCCATGCTGGAAAACCCTGCGTTCAGGGGATTGATGGCCCAAGCCCGCACTGCACTTATTAAGTGGAACAGACTCTTTTCATTAAGAGATGCTGACATTATCAAGGCCAGTTAAATGTCTCCTGGAGATGGTGTGCCCAGCATGAGCTCGGTACAATGTGTCCTCCAGTTTGGCTGGGACACCCAAAATCCATCCATCAGCCCTCGACTCATTTCTGTCCCTTATCCCTCAGCTGCTGAGTTTCATTTGGCCAGTCCTCCTCTCTCCCTCCTCTAATCCAGTTCCAGGGACTCAGGTGGATTGAGAGCTGGGGACTCAGAGACTTTCATTATTCACATTGTGTGCACCTGAAAATTGCACTGCCTGCTGGCTTCCAAATTGAGTACATTAAATACAATGCATTAAACTGCCGAAATATGGAAATACCCAGGGAGGGCCTCAAATTTAAGACACTCCCAGCCGAGTCCCAGTTTCCAAGAGTCACGAGTTCCGTTAATAGCACTTGGTGCGGAGCCAGGGAGGAGCGGGGGGACGTGGCTGCAGCGGGGCGGAAGGACAGGAGCCAGATGGGATCCTGGGCAAAGAGGAGAAGCTGTTGGGATCCTGGCAAAGAGGAAGAGTCAGGCTGGATCAAAATGAAGCAAAAACCAGGCTTCGTCCCCCGCCCATCTACGTGTTCTGTCAGCTTCTGTGTAGGGCCTCAGCTGTGATGTCGGAGGCTGCTGAGGGGGTCTGTAGGGTGCAGAGTCCCTGTGCAGCAGAGCTGGTAATGAGGCTGGGCTGGACATGCAAAACACCCACTTCTCCCCCGTTCTGCTTGGGCACTGCATTCATTTCATATGTGGGAGGTGGAGCTCATCGCTCTGCACTCGACAAGGATTGCCTAGCGGAGGAGAGCTCAGGGAGTGAGTGCTAAAGTGCCCTTCTGGCCCCTCTCGGTGCCTGGGAAAGGGCTTCATCCTCACTGAGCAATTGAATGTTGATAATGTGAGGTTGTTCCTGGTTTTTAGTTGGGGAAACTGAGGCAGGGCAAGGAAAACAGCTCCTTGTCTGAGGTCAAGAGCCTCTGTAGCAACCCAGGTGCCTTGTGTTCCCCATATGGAAATCAGGTTGGGCTTTACACCCGCCTGACCCAGTTACCTCAGCATTGCTCCCTCTGTTACTTTTACTGATCAGCTCCTGCCTCCCTGAAACACTTACTTTTCCCTTAAAGATGGCAAAACCAAAATACAAGCGCTGCCATTTAGGCGGGGTGCTCAAACTGCCTTTGCATTTATGTATCCCATTCCACACTCGCTTTGATGGATCTCTCAGTGCTCCTGGAGCTTCACAGGTGGATTTCACATCCACCACACACACAGACCCACACCTCTGGAAAGGTTTCCCACAGGACCATGTGGTACAACTGCACAGCTGAGCAGGCCAGGAAATGAGTAAGGTGAAAACATCAAGTTTTAATTGGGAATCTAATTAACCAGGATTTTATTTAAATAGTGGATTTCCTCTTCTGTGATTAGAAAAGCTATGTGGGGTCTTTGATGACCAATTGTGATCAAGACCTTGATTAAGATTTCATCTTGAGATGGGAATCCTTCATAATTCATCTGCCCTGAGCAAGAGGCACCTGCAACTCAGAAGAGTACAGAGGTTTCCAGCAGTACTGACAGATGTTCCCACTGAAAAAATCACGGCAAATCTCTGTGTGTTGGCCAAGCCACCCTGCTCATTGTTGGCCTCCACCACAGAGCCCCGAAGCAAAGCCAAAAGACCCCTTTGCTTCTAAACAGACCCTTTTCCCAAGGAAAATAAAACCCTCCCATCCCCAACACTTCTGGTTTAGAGAGAGGCTGAATCCAAATCCAGATTTTCTCCTCATCTCCACATCGTTCCGCTCTTGGGGTTTGTTTTTACACCATCTCTGGCTGAGCTGCCACGTTTCACCTCGGCTAAAGCCAGTCCTGGTCAGTGCATTCCCCATCTCCTGGCTGGAAGCTCATCCTGCAGCGCCACTGCCGCTGCCCCCGCCACCCCGAGCTCCCACAGTAATTGAACAGCGTATTTTAATGCCAGGCCTGGCAGCCTGGCCTAAGTGATTGTAAACAGGGAGTCTGACATAAAAGGAGAGACGGCAAACATAAAATTTTATGGCTTAATACCAGCAATTAGAGGGGAACACGGGTACACTTCAGAGCAAAGGTTCCTGCTCCCTCTCCGCAGAGGCTTCTCCATTTGCAGGCGTTCCTGGGTGCTCCTGCTGTCACAGAGCTGTCCCTGCCTCGGGCACACCTGGCTGGGCCCGGGGGATGCAGGAGCAGCACAGGTGGGCACACCTGGCTGCAAGGGAGGCCGAGAGCTCGGCAGGAGGAGGCAGCGGCAGCAGATGCCACCTGTCAGCCGAGCAGATGCCTCATTAGCCACGGCTGCGCCGCAGCCCAGCTGTGCCCAGAGGCCCCGCGGCCTCCGGCAACAGATGAAGTTGTTGAGCTCGCCTCGCCCACCTCCCTTCTCCTCACGTCCTTCTCCTCCATTCCCCGCTCCGCTGGCCGTGTCTTGTGCAGCACCTCCTTGCGTCCTTCTTCCCCAGTCCCATCACATCCCTGGGGCAGCCATCCCAATTTTCCCCCCCAAGCATCATCCTTTGATGCTCCACGGGAGGAGAAAAGGGCCAGAGCCAGATCCATTCCTGCCAGTGCCCAGCACAGAGGGTCCCCATGGAGGGGGAGCAGCTTTTGGGAGCAGTGGTGGTGGCCATGGGGGTTTGGCACTGAAGATGTGTCTCCGTCCTTATTTCACCGGGAGCTGGATGCTCGAGTGAGAGCCATCACTCATCGGCTTAAACAAAGTGTAGTACAAGACAATTCAATTAACTGCAGCGGGAGTCAATAGCGCGGGGCCGGGAGCGCAGCGCTTCCCGAGCCAGGGGAAATCATCCTGCTGCCTGGCGGCCACAGGCTGCCATCCTGGGGGGACAGGGATGTGGCAGAGAAGAGCCTCTCCCAGAGCATCCCCCATGGGGAAGAGGCAGTGCTGTCTGTGAGAAGAGCCTGCATTCTCCACAGCCACCTCTGCTCCAGGGACAAAGCACAGAAATGGGGAAGTGTTGCCAACAGCTTGAGGGTGGCAATTCTACTCTTCTACTCTGCTCTCAGGAGACCTCACCTGAGAGGTCATCACCGCATTGCATCTGGCTGTGGGCTCCTCAGCACAGGAAGGACACAGATCTGTTGGAGTAGGTCCAGAGAGGCCATGGAGATGCTCCAAGGGCTGGAGCCCCTCTGCTCTGGAGCCAGCCTGGGAGAGCTGGGGCTGTTCACCTGGAGAAGAGACCCTAGAGCCCCTTCCAGTGCCTAAAGGGGCTCCGGGAGAGCTGGAGAGGGACTTTAGACAAGGGTATGGAGTGCCAGGAGTAGGGGGAATGGCTTCCCACTGACAGAAGGCAGGGATTGTTTTTGTTTTCCTTTGAGCACTCTCTGCCTCTCTTTACAGACCCCTCTCCTATCAGACCCCCAGATATACACAAAGATCCTCTGATTCACATCTCCATCCTCTGCCCATCCTTGTATTCTCCTGTGTTCCCCTGAGCTTCCTTAACAATCCCCCCTCCAATGTACTTGTAATGCTATTCCCGTGTTTCCTGGGGTTTGCTTGTGTTTGACGAAAAGACCTCATCATTCCAGATTTGTCTTGCGTGAACTATCACAGGATTAGCGAACTGGAAATCTTTCCGAGTTTTCTTTCAGAAGCTCGTCCCTCGGGAGCATCGCTTTAGTAAGTGATTTTTCTGTTCTAGCCCAAGGATTGGATCCGCATCCGGTAGCCAAATTGAATTCATTCGGGCAAGGTTAAGAGCCATTTGATACAGTTTTAGATTAGGTGAAGGCAGCCATATATATTTCATATTCTGCACTAACTGCTGCACAGTTTCCAGGGATGGACCGACGTAGCACTTATTGACTGCTCCCCAGCGATCCCGCTGTTACAAATGGATGTTGCTAAACAGGGAGATGGATCCTAAATCTTTCCCTGCTGAAAGGTAATGGAAATAAAACAGAGCGACAGGCAAAGGGAATGGCTCAACACTTAATAAAAGGTTGGGGTGGCTGTCGGGGTGGCTGTGGGCAGCAGGAAGAGCTTCCCCCTCGGTTGAGGGGGGGCTGTTTGCATTCCTCCCGTTGGCTTGAGCTCTTTCCCAGGAAGGATTGAGTGGAACTGTTAGAGAAAAGTATTACTGCAGTCACCAGCGTGGTACGGAGCAGGGCTGCTGTGTTGCCACAGTAACAGAGAGGTGCTGGGATCCTTCCTGGGATCCTTCCTGGGATCCTTCCTGGCATCATTGCTGCTCCCCTTCCCCGGCTGGCAGGAGCTGAATTCAGTGACGTGGCCGTGTGCACCGATGAGGCTGAGTTGTGTCAGCCAAGGAGAGAGACATGGTTTGAACAGCAGGACAAATGGGTTTCTCTGTTTCCTGAAGGTGAGCCCATCCACGGCGGTAGTGATGCCTGAAATGCTCATGTGCCATCGCCATCTGCTCCCGCTGGAACGATCTCAACAGCGGCGTCCCCTGAGGCCGGAGCCCTTCTTCCATGTGCTTGGCCTGTGGCAGGAAAAAAGGGAAAAGAAATGGCTCTGAGGTCTCAGAGAGGCTGCTCAGGCTGTGAGAAGCTCACAGAGGCTCAGGGAGCTGGAGCACCCCATGGGTCCAGGTACAGCTGTGGAAAGTGGAAGGGAAATCACTGTTGTCAGCGTGGATGAGCTCACAACCCTGTGCACAGCTTTTAGCACAAGCCAGGTGAGAAAGGACTTTGGAAAAGAAGCAAGTTATATTTAGGATAAGCAAAAGCCCCCCCTGAAGGATCCTAAGGACAGTCAAGGCCCATAAAATTCTGTTCTTACTCACAAATCTCACCAATACTCCAGAGCATCAGGCCCAGGATGTTTATTGCTTTTCCAAAGGGCCCAGCTCCTGAAGTCATGACATGAAATGAGGGGCTCAGCCTTCCTTGCCTTTTGACTGTTTGATCTTTACAGCAGCAGGGAAAATTTGGAAAACATAACCTTTACGTTCTGCAGAGCCAGGGAGCAAATAAAAAGGACATAGAAGTCATTTGCTATTTATTTCTATTTTTGAAAAATTTCATTGTTTCTTTTTTTTCTTTTGAAAGCACCTCAGTCTCACACACTTTTTTAAAGTGCTTGGAGTGTTTTTGGGGAGTGGAGATGTATAAATAATGAGAGGGTTTGGGCCTTTTTGTGCATCTTGTGAGCTGTTCCTTAACCTGCTAGAAATGAGGCAAACAGGAACCAGAGAATGAAAAGCTGCCTAAAGATGTGACAGAGAAGAGCACAGATCCTCTTCTTCTAGAAATGTGTTTCCCAGGAGTGGATGGAACTGGTGGAAGTGAGAATGCTTGACCTGAACCCTTGTGTCACACCGAGAGCTCTTCAAAGCAGGAGATAGCACAGAAGTGCTCTTCAGCTTCATGGCACAAGTGGCTCTAGAAATGATGTTCGGTGTCAATTCTCACTCCATGCTGTCCAGAGGACATTTTCCAAGACTGTTCCGGGTGGTTTTGTTACACGGAGTCCCAGGAGTCACAGACCTGTGACTGTGTGACGTCGGCACCGAGATGTCTCCGCTTCCCTCAGGGATGAGAGGGGCAGGAGGGCACAGTGGGAAGACACAAGGCACTGCCACGAGAGGATGTGACATTTAAGCACCACTTTACCTGTCTTTTGTCAGTAGAAGCCTTCCTCCACCTCCTCCTCCACCTCCTCCTCCTTTTCCTCTTCCTCCTTCTCCTCCTCCTCCTTCCCGTCCTTCTCCTTCTCCTCCTCCTTCTCCTCCTCCTCCACACATGTTCATCCCCCAAACTGTCCCTGTGAAATTCAGGGTCTCTTTGATGAGTCTCTGGGACTGGCATCTCCTTCCCTGTGCTAATCCAAAGTGCCTCCTCCCAGGGGGTTTTCCCATCTCATTTTCCTGGCCATAAACCTGTTTCTCCCCATTCTCCCCATTTATTGAACCTGCTGTTTGAAATGGCCACAGGACTGGTGGGGAAAGTGAGCAGTTTTGTTCTTGTTTGAAGCAGGAAAAAGCAATTCCTCCCAAAAAAATTACTCTGCGTCATTGCCTGTTTTTTTTTTTCTTCATAAACCAATTCAAAACCAGCAGGTTTGGGGTTTTTTGTTGTTGTTTGGGTAAGAAATGAGTGTAAGCCAGGTAAAAATGTTTTAGCTTGAGGGATTTTCCACCCTGAAAAGAAAAAAAAAAGCAGAGAAGGAAGTGTGGAGGAAACAAAGCTCAAATAACACCAAGCTGTGAATCCCACCGACCTGGGAATTAAACGCTGCTCCTTTTCCATCACTTCCTCGGAGAAGCCCAGCCACTGTGAACAGTTTTGACAAATGTGTTTATATTGTTTGATAGGAATCTTCTAGTCAGTACTAACATAAAACACTGTGGGGCAGGATGGGGAGAGAAATGCACATTCATCTGTCCGGAGAGCAAAGGGCACATGTGAGGATTTACATGGGCACAGGCAGATCCAGGACCATGGATCCAGGCAGATCCAGGACCACGGATCCGGGCAGATCCAGGATAATGGATCCAGGCGGATCCAGGACCATGGATAGAGGTGGATCCAGGACCATGGATACAGACAGATCCAGGACCATGGATCCAGGCAGATCCAGGACTTTCTAGGCAGTGGCCGTAGGTCTTTGATTGAGGGTGTTTGATGGCTGTGTATCCAGCAGCGTAAATGCAAGGGAGAGCGTTTCCCTGTTGGCATCTGCATGGAGAACAGCGATAAATTCAGGATGAAGGATCGCAGTCATCACTGCGAGACCCTGAAGGGACGGCCGGGCACGGAGATGGAGAGTGATGGCTCACCAGGCACAGGAGCTGAGCTGGCAGGAGCCTTCCTTCCTCCCGGAGCCGACCTTGGCTCGGGAAAAAGAAAAGCACAACATTTTTGCTGCTCTTCAGAATTCATCCTTTTTTCCAGGATCCCAATTTCACATCATTTGGAGGAGGAGGCAGGCTTTGGTGCTGACTCTGGATGTCTCCCTAGGCCAGCTTCAGAGGAGGCTGTGTCATCTCCAACCTTTCAAGGAAGCCACAAGGGCTTAATTAAAACCTAAACTCGCACACCGCTATTCAGATGAGACCGTCGGCTCCTCTGCTGACGGCAGCTCAAACTTGTCACTTTGCTCGTGCTGCACGTCCGCGCTGGAAGGGAGGAAATTTCAGCTGAGAGACAGGCCCGGGGCTGGCGTGGGCTGAGCCCCTCTGCCGGAATCCTCCGGCTGGCAGGAGCGACTTGGGGTGCCAGCAGCACCCCTGTAAGGGCAGGGAGCAATCAATCACCAGGACTTCATTAAAAGATGCATGGAAGGCAGAGCTTGGCAGAGCCAGTGTGTGGAGGTGACACAGACCTGGCTCCAGTCGCTAGGACTTGAGGGAGAGGGGAAATCTGCATTTCCTAATCACATCACTCTGGTCAGGAGTCACTTGTTTTCAGCTCCACTCCAGGCATTTGCATGCTTGGAAGGAAAAAATGTAATATTAACCGTTGCCTCCCATCCCTGAGGAGTCAGTGGGGACATGAAAAGGAGCAGCTACAGAGAGAGATGGTTTGGGGGGAGTGAAGTGGAATCTTCAGAAGAGTGTGGATTCAGGGAGAAGCCTAAAAGCAGGGTGGAAAATCCTGCCCATCCGTGCAGTACCAGTTTGTGGTTCCCAGTAAAAGCAGAAATCAGGCACTGAAAAGTGACATTTCTTTGAGAGGTTCTCATTCCTGCATGTGGCTGTAGCATCCGTGCCTCGTGTCAGTGTGTGCTGATAGGGTTGTGCATGGAGGGACTGCACCTGCAGGACACACCTGTGTGACACAGGACACGTGTGCACCCCAGGAACACATGAAGGGTGTGTGTCTGCATCCAAACAGGCCAGAAGGGACCTTAGTGGGAGCGAAGGGACCATGGAGAGACTGTAGAAACCATGGTGGGGTTGTAGAAACTGCGGTGAGGCTGAAGACACCATGGTGAGGTTGTAGAGACCACAGTGAGGTTATAGAGACCTTGATGAGTCTGTCGAGACTGTGGTGAGGTTGTAGAGACCACGGCGAGGCTGAAGACTCCATGGTGAGGTATCCTTTGGTACAGCTTGGGGCCGTTTCCTCTTGTGCTGTTGCTGTTCCCTGGGAGCAGAGCCTGATCTCCCCCTGGCTGTCCCCTCCTGTCAGGAGTTGTGCAGAGCCACAAGGTCCCCCTGAGCCTCCTTTTCTCCAGGCTGAGCCCTTTCTCAGCTCCCTCAGCCACTCCTCATCAGATTTGTGCTCCAGCCCCTTCCCCAGCTCCCTTCCCTTCTCTGTTCATGTGGTCCCACGTCTGCCTGGGCTCCTCAGGAGGTGCTGTAGGAGGTGGTTCCATCAAGAGGTCACCAGCCATTCCCACATCGCTCTGATTTCCAGCACGCAGGGCCCTCGTGCCAAGCAAATCCCACAACTACTTGCACAGTAGCTGTAGGAAAGTATTTTCCGCATTGTCTGATGCTCAGATGTTGGAAAGCAGATTGGGCCTTGCTCAGGTGCTTCCTGAACAAGCATAAGAAGGGATATTAGATGAGATGTTAGGAAGAAAGTCTTCCCTGGGAGGGTGGGCAGGCCCTGGCACAGGTGCCCAGAGAAGCTGTGGCTGCCCCTGGATCCCTGGCAGTGTCCAAGGCCAGGCTGGACAGGGCTTGGAGCAGCCTGGGACAGTGGAAGGTGTCCCTGCCCATGGATGGGGTGGCACTGGATGAGCTTTAAGGTCTCTTCCCACCCAAACCATTCTGGAATTCCGGGGTGTCCAGCACCACATCCAGGTGAACGGGATGCTGTGAGGGCACCACACACCTCCAGCCCATCCTGCTGGCACTGATCTCTCTCCAAGGAGATCCCAGCTGCTCTCTGCACTCCATCTGCAGCCTCCAAACAGCCACTGCAGGAGAGAAAATAAAACACTGAGTTCAAGGTGGGGGGAGGGAAAAACTACTTTTTTTAAAAAAACAGCTCTTCTGGCATCCCATAAATTTCAATTTATTTGCTCTATTCTTTTTATACAAGCATGAAGGGAAGCAAAGCCATGTGTGCAGAGCCTCCCCAGGGACCCTGTCAGCGTGGAGGGGGATGTTCAAGGCGAGATGCCTTCAGCCCTCAGCCACCTGTAGTGAGGGGAAGGGGTTTTGTGGAGTTTAATTTAATTTTTGCCCTCACGTGTTTCCATAGTGGGATCATTCACAGGTGATTTTCGCCCCAGGGAAAAGGAAGGTGCTGGAAGGGGAATGAGGGGCTGGAGAGAGCTGTGGGAAGGAACCTGAGGGTTCTGGTCAAGGGCAAGTTGGACATGAGTCCCCAGTGTGTCCTGGGGGCATCAGGCCAGGGAGGGAATTCTCCCACTCTGCTCTGCTCCGGGGAGGCCTCACCTCAGTGCTGGGGACACTTTGGGTACCACAATATAAAATAGACATTAAGCCATTAGAGAACATCCAGAGGAGACCACAAGGATGGGGAAGGGTCAGGAGGGGTCCCACGAGGAGCAGCTGAGGGCACTGGGATTGTTCATCTGGAGCACAGGAGATGAGGGCAGAGCTCACCTGGGGCTGCAGCTCCTCCCGAGGGCAGCTCTGATCTCTGCTCTGGGACAGGGACAGGACCCGGGGAATGGCTGGAGTTGTGCTAGGAGAGGTTTAGGTTGGAGATCAGGGAAAGGTTCTCCCCCAGAGGGTGCTGGGCACTGCCCAGGCTCCCCAGGGAATGGGGACAGCCCTGAGGCTGCCACAGCTCCAGGAGTGTTTGGACAGCGCTGCCAGGGATGGACAGGGTGGGATTGTTGGGGGTCTGTGCAGGGCTGGGGTTGGACTCCATGATTTTTGTGGGTGCCTCCAGCTCAGGAGATTCTGTGATTTTCTGATGCTCTGTTTCTGAGGTGCCCAGCAGGTGGGGGCTCCTCGGTCCAGGTGCCAGCGATGAGCTCAGCATGGCCCTGAGGGAGCTCCCCCCGCCATTGCCTTGGCTCTGCTGCTGGCGGTGGCTGTGCTGGGGCGATGCCATGGTGAGGTGAGGACATGAGACGAGACAGGGCTGAGGTGAGGAGACACAAGGGCCACGAAGCCCAAGGAGTGTGCGGTGGGTGAGAGGCGCTGCTCTCCTGCCCCACCGCAGAGCACTCTGCACAAACAGCGAGTGTCCTCCCCCCAAAAACCCTGCAGGGAGGCTGTGCATGTGGGGTTTGCTCCCAAACTCCGTGGGCTCTGCAGCCCTGAGGAGTGGTGGGGTCTCAGTGAGGGTGTCTCAGCCCATGTGCAAACACCTTTTCAACCAAACATCTCTTTCCTGGCTTGCTGCTGAAGCAGTGGGGTTTTGGGTGGTTTGGGATTTTATTTTGCTTCTTGGAGTAGCTGCTCTGTTTTTCCTGAGCTCCCAGCAGGATTTGCTTAGGAGTTTGCCATCCACAGCACCTGGATTTGATGTGCCCGTGGCTGCAGAGAGGTGGGATTGGGGTGCTCCCAGCACCACGAGGCCTTGGAGGGTCCCAGGGTTTGCTGCAATCACCTCTGTAACCTCTCCAAAGCTCTTGCTGAGCGGTGCTGGAGCTGCTTGGGTCACAGGAAGTTTGGAAAGGCTGTTGCAGGTTTGTGAGGGCACAGCTGAGAGCAGGCCATGGGTGCTGCTTCCCATAGCCCAGCACCTCAGCGTCCATACAGCACCTCCCACGCCCAGGGCGAGGGGACAGCGTGGTGGCTTTTCCCTCTGCAGAGTGGGAGCTGCATGGACTGCTTAGCACCCCTTTTCTGGCTCTTTGACACCCCATTTCTGGCTGTTTGACACCCCTTTTCTCACTGTTCAACACCCCATTTGTGGCTGTTTAGCACCCCTTTTCTGACTGTTTAACACCCCTTTTCTGGCTTTTTAGCACCCCATTTCTGGCTGTTCAACACCCCTTTTCTGGCTGTTCAGCACTCCTTTTGTGACTGTTCAACACCCCATTTGTGGCTGTTTAGCACCCCTTTTCTGGTTGTTCAACACCCCTTTTCTGACTGTTTAGCACTCCTTTCCTGGCTGTTTGACACCCCTTTTCTGACTGTTTAGCACTCCTTTCCTGGCTGTTTGACACCCCTTTTCTGACTGTTTAGCACTCCTTTTCTGGCTGTTTAGCACCCCTTTGCTGGCTGTTTAGCACTCCTTTTCTGGCTGTTTAGCACCCCGTTTCTGGCTGTTTAACACCCCTTTTCTGACTGTTTAACACCCCTTTTCTGGCTGTTTGACACCCCATTTCTGGCTGTTTAGCACCCCTTTTCTGGCTGTTTAGCACCCCATTTTTGGCTGTTCAACACCCCATTTGTGGCTGTTTAGCACCCCTTTTCTGACTGTTTAGCACCCCATTTCTGGCTGTTCAACACCCCTTTTCTGACTGTTTAGCACCCCGTTTCTGGCTGTTTAGCACCCCTCTTCCCCCTCTTCGCACGGAACTTGTATCCACATCTTCATTTTCCCCGGACTAGGACATTCACAACTTGCGTGCGGTAGTACAGCAGTAATTACACTCTCCATCGCTTTCCCATCAAGAAATAAATGGAAGAAAACCACATCCCAAGGTAGCAGCAGTGACCTTCATTTCAGAAGGTTAGTCACAGTCAGCTGGGCTATAATCCAGCCCTAAATTTACCCAAGACCTTGCTGTTCCCGCGGGCTGCTCACGTGGAGACGGGGGGCAGCTGCCAGTGCCTGGGAATCACAGTGCTCTGGGAGTCATTTTCCAGAGCAGAAGGTGTCTGTGAGGAGGGGCTGGGGGTGGATTTTGGGGACACTCTGCAGCAGGCAGCACCTGATGTGTGCTTTGCTCTGTTGGTGGCTTCGAGAGCAGGAAGGTGCTGGGGTCCCCCTGAGGTCAGACATTCAAAGTTCATTAATCCCATTCTCTTCCCTGGCCTGGCAGGGCTGTGACGCTGCCTGTGTCTCCCTGAAATGCCACCTTTGCCTACTGATGATGGATAAACTTCTTTCCAAAGACTTTCCCTAAGGTGTGGTGCCTGCTGTGACTTTAAAAGAACACGGGCTAACTTCATTCCATCCTACATACCTCTGAGTGATGAAATTCCCCTGCCGGGGCTGGCAGTGCTGGGAGAAACCTTGGAAAAGGTCAGCATGTCTGTCCCATTCCCTCCAGCCTCTCAGATGCTGCATCGAGTCCTCAGCAGCCTGCTGCTGGCTGCAGAGGTGGGAATATTGCAGTCCCTCAGCCCACGGAATGCCAGGGAATGTGGGCACCACTTCATTTCCCACCCTGCCACCCAGACCATTGAATGCTTGCTGAGGGAATATCTATTTTAAGGCCTTCAGGGTGCCACTGTGTTGTGTCCTGCAGTCCAGGGAAAACCTTCCCTGCTCTGCTCTGGTGCTGTGATGGAGGCTGGGCCAGCATTTCTGGATGTTCCTTAGGGAAACCACCAGGCCTCCTGTTACAGAGGAGCTCTGTTTCCTCTTTCCAAAACAGTTCCTGTGTTGTGCTACCCAAGAGGGTGGTTTTGGGGTCTGTGTGGAGTGGACAGCTGTCCTCTGTGCCCAATCCCACTTCCTTTGGCTGGGGAAGGGGGGAGATGTTCCTGCCATTCCCTGGGAGGATGATTATGGAACTTTGAGGTGAAAGGCACTGTCTTGATCTGCTGTAAATCCGGCTGCATCCCTGGACCTCAGCTGCCCTAACACAAGGTGCAGGGCAAGAACTGGATCCTGGTATCTCTATTATCCCTCTAGACTTGCTCTGTGCCTCTCACTTCGCTGTCTTTGAAAGAGGACGGGGGGAAATAGATGGCCATGAGAATTGTGTTCAGCTATTTCATTTAAGTCATAATCATTTCTAATCTCAGCATGCAGGGACTGCATCACATGGCCCAATCAGTCACTGAGATTGTCCTGCAGTTGCAGTTTAGCCAGAAGTAAAAAGCCATCCAGAGGCAGAAATATGGGAAAAGAGCAGCTCTGGGGCTCTGAAACTTTTTAATGATAGGACAGCCCTGGTGCCTCAGCACTGCTTATCCAAACCAGGCCTGTGGGTCAGAGATGTCTCCCTTGGATGGGAATGGAAGAAGGAACAACTGGACTGTGGAGTAATGACTTGCTCCAAGGGTAGATGGAGGAGGTGGGCAGCCTTCTGTCCTCACCGCAGGCAGGGCTGACTGGGCCATTCCCTGGGGGATACCCACGGAATCCCAGAATGGCTTGGGTTGGAACTTGGAGAATATCCCATTCCACCTCCTGCCGTGGGCAGGGACACCTTCCGCCAGACCAAGCCCTGTTCAACCTGGCCTTGGACACTTCCAGAGATGAGGAGTTTCCTCAGACAGCAAGTCCCAAACAAGGGTATTTCATGTGGTCAGGGTGGCAGAGGGTGACCAGAACTCTGCTCATCTCTTCCTGAGGGAGCCCTGTGGCAGCATGGCTGGGATCCACCCCTCAGCATATGGGGCAGCAGAGCTTCCACTGTGTCGTTGAGTCTCTGTGTGTTTGTCAGGCTTTGATACAGATTGTTGTCCCTTTTCCCAGGCCAGGAGGGCAGCGTGCCCTTGGAGATGGGATTTGCCTGCCCAAAGAGCATTCTGGCAGCGCTGTGAGTGCCCTCACACTGCAGGGCTCTCCTTTGGGAAGTCCCTGAGCAGGCAGAAGGGAAGGACACTATTAGGGAAGTTGGAATCCCTCCAGCATCTGTGATCCTCTCATGTTTGTTCCCTGTGTGTTTGCCAAAAGCACCCTTATTTATTTCATCAGCTAAATGCTGCAAACCAGATGCCTGAGTTCCATCAAGGCATTTAATGATGATGATCATTGCTTCCCCTAATGCAGTGTCTTCTAGCGAGGACGATGCCACAGCAGTGCACAGCTGTTGACCAATGGGAGCCTGTCTGTTTTCTCCAGTGTTTTATGGTACTTAGCTATTTTTTTCTGCTAGGCCTCCTTTTTTCCCCTTTTTCCTTTTTTTTCTGTTTTTTTTTTGCTGAGTTGCAGGAAGTTCCGAGGTGGAACGTGGCAGCTGTTTAATGGTGCAGGAGCCTGGCGAGGCAGATGAGCTCAGGGAGCGAGGAGAGCCTCCCGCCCCTGTGTAGTGCTGCAGAAAGTCTCATGTGCGACAGAAACGCGGTCCCTGCATCCTCCCAGAAGCAGGAAAAGGATGTGGCTGCTCTTTCCCAGCTAAGCTGGGAGTAAATAACACAGATGAGTAAATAACACAGACCAGGCTGCATGAGGAGGCTTTGGCAGTGCCAGAAGGGGAGACTGAGCCTAAGAGGTTTGTTTCTGGTGCAGAGCCGTGTTTTTCCTTGGCTGGATGCACCGAGATGAGCTTGAGAGGACACGAGATAGGGCACAGATGTTGGGAGAGGCTCACGTTGGGCGTGCTGGGATAACTTGGCACAGGAAGGCTGCTCAGACCCTGCATTTCCCAGGTGTGTGCTTGACTGTTCTGCTGAGCTGCTCTGGTGATCAGGAACGAGGATTGAGAGCCTGCCGGGGACAGGTCAGAATGCTCCATTTTGTCTGGAGGTTCAGCGGCAAGGTGGGAGCAGGATCGTGTCCCTGCATCCCGAGGGGTGTCAGGATGGACATGCCGCAGCTGCTGCCAACACAGGCAGAGGCACTTCCCAAAAGGTGCAAGGAGACCTTGAGGCTGCTGCCGTCCTATAGGAACCATATGTGGCTGTTCCATCCGACTGCAGTGTGGCATTCCTGCTGGGAAGTGCTGTGTAACTTCTGGAGGTGTGTTAAGATCTCTTAAGAGACAATTAAGAATTTCAGTGTTGCTTTGATATTTGTTGAACAAAACGTTGACACAACACACCAGGCTATTCGGATTTGTTTTAGCTTGCAGTTTAGGCTTCAAAAAAAAAAAAAAAAAAGAGAGAGTATGAAATGAATTAGCAAATTATTTTGATTGCTTTGTTCATTTTTCCAGCGAGAAAGTTACCCACCTGGAAAATACTGACTGGCTGCAGGCAGGAGCAGAATTTATTACCTGAGATAAATGGATCTGGGATAAAAGTCCTCTTTATTTTTTCATTTTAGCTGCAAAGGATGATATGCTTCTGTTCTGCTCTTTGTGCCTGAGATCAAATAAGAAGGAGCTTTGCATAGGTGTGCCAATGCCTTTCAAGGGAAAGTTTCTCCCCCCACCCCAACCTTTTCCTCCCGGAAGCAGCACCTTGGACTTGAGATGAGAGCAGTGTTTGACGTCCCTTTCCCAGCTCTGTGGCTGTGAATCCCAGAGCTGGCACTCATTCTGTGTTCCATCCCATGTGCACTGTCCCTGATCTCTCTACCTTGGCCTTGTTTTATTCCCTTTTTTCTTCCTTTCTTTCCCCATTTCTTCGGCAGAGAAGGCTTTGTGGGAGAAGCCTCGTTTCGTCTGCCAGCCGGTCCCGAGGGGCGACGGGCGGATCTCGCATGCAGGGTGTCAGCTGCATTAAATGAACACGCTCAGATCACTGTAAATCCCTATTTACACATAATAAACACGAGGATATAAAACATAGAGGAAATAATACATTATTGATTACAGCAGTGGCATGTAATGTCCTTTGAAAGGCGGGCGGTGCGTGCCCATCCGTCAGCGCTGCGAGCGCGGATCCTCTGCTCCTTGGGAATTCCTTGGGCAGGTCAGCCGTGTGTGCCTGCCTCCCTGGGCACAGAGGATGGGCAGCAGTGGGCAAAGGAGGATTAGAGCTGTTTGCAGAGAGAACAGCAAAGGGGGATACTGGCCTGCAAGGAAGAAGTTTCTACAGTGAGGGTGGGGAGGCCCTGGCACAGGTGCCCAGAGAAGCTGTGGCTGCCCCTGCATCCCTGGCAGTGTCCAAGGCCAGGCTGGACAGAGCTTGGAGCAACCTGGGACAGTGGGAGGTGTCCCTGCCCATGGCAGGGGTGGCACTGGATGGGCTTTAAGGTTTCTTCCAACCCAAACTATGCTATGATATTTCTCTGGCCTGCAGCCCTGTCTGTTGGATATGTTGGAATTTTCCTTTAGGCAAGAAGGTGCTTGAAAAAGGCTTTCTTACAAGTGCAGCCAGACCATGCAAATCTCTTTGTCTTTCCCCCCCCGGAGCAGACAATATCTCCCATAACGAGAGGTTTATATTCAGGATACCCAGGTCACATCTATATGAGAGCAAAATGAAAGCTTGGGACAGCACCTGGGCGGAACAGAGTCAGCTATTTTTTGGGATTGGGAAGGATCACTCACAAGCCTTGACACCATTCATATGGCTATGAGTAGGATGCACTCCAAAACAAAAAGTGCAGTGATTTTTTCCCTGTGTGTATGACTTTTTGTTAGGTTTTGTGTTTATTTTTTTTTTAAATGGTGATCTGACATGCTCACCACCTGAGGTGCCCTATCGGCATCACTGCCCCGGCAGTGGTGTTGCAGAGATGAAGAGCAATGTTTTGATGGTTGCTGAAATTGTAGGTGATGATTCCCTCTTTCTCAACAGCAGGCACCATCCCTCATCTCCCATGCGATTCATGAAATTCATTCCCTTGTTTTATCTCTGGCAGAGGTTGCAGGCGGGTGAGGTCGGTGAGGCTTGACAGGCGGTTGGAATAGGTTTTGTTGGGTTTAAATGAGTTGAGAGTTCAAAGCCGGGCAGGTAATGGAGCGGTTCTGCTCCCCTTGTTCACTTTGAGGGGGTTGCAGACCTTGCTGCTGCTCACAGCGCTGGTTCAGAGGCAGCTGCTCTAGTCAGGAGAATCCTGAGGAACAGCCATGCTACAGGGTAGTGCAGGACAAGGGGAAGGGCTTCCCACTGCCAGAGGGCAGGGTTAGGGTGGATATTGGGAAGAAATCCTTCCCTGTGAGGGTGGGGAGGCCCTGGCACAGGTGCCCAGAGAAGCTGTGGCTGCCCCTGGATCCCTGGCAGTGTCCAAGGCCAGGCTGGACAGGGCTTGGAGCAGCCTGGGATAGTGGAAGGTGTCCCTGAGGATGGAATGAGATGATCTTTAAGGTGCCTTCCAACCTATCCTTGCCACGGTTCTAACAGAAAGAGTACCTTCAGGAAAGGTGGATAACTTGACTCGGCACATGGGGAAAACTCCCTGCTCTGGGAGCCACCCTGACCTCGGATCTGAGCTGTTTGCTCACTCATGTGAGCTCTGCAGTGAAAACATATTAAAGTTCCCTTTTCCTGCAGCTTTTTTCCTCCAGGTATTTAATCTTAGTTTACAGATGAAATGTGCAGTGGAGAAAAAGATGCTAATCACACAGTTGCTGCACTCTGCTCCAGCCACTGAAAAATTTATTACCATCTGTCCTGGATTGGACAGGTCTGGAGCATCACCCCGTTAACAGATTTGGAGCGGCAGCAGAGAGACCCAACATCACAACAGAGCACGGCCCCGAGCCCCTGGGGCCGCACAGAGGTTGATGCAGGAGAGCTGCACTTCCTAATCTGCTCTCGGCTCAGCTCAGAGGCAAGAAAAGCCCAGGCTGGGCTGGGCTGGAAGCTTCCAGCACTTGGCTGTGAGTGTCACCAGCAGCTTCCTGGTGTTTCACGGTCAGAGGTGTTTTTTATCAACCATTTGTCAATGCTCTCAGGCACCTGGTGGGATTCTTGGGGCAGTCCTGTGCAGAGCCAGGAGTTCAACTCGACCCTTGTGGGTCCCTTCCAACTCAGGATATTCTATGATTTAAGTACTCAGCTCTTCCCACTTCTTTTAGCCAGCTGTTGAGATGTCATTATTTCGGTCTCCCAGATACATCATTATCTACATCCCTAATCTGTCCCTTCCCTGGCTGTAACAGGGCACGTGGCTTTGTACGATCAAGTTCTGCCAGGCTTTTATAAACCCAGAGCAGAAGGCGAGGTCAGAAATCAGACCAGAAATGGGATTTCTCCGGCTCCCAAAGAAAGGTGTTTGGCTGTACAGCTTTCTGAGCATCTTGTAATATCAAACTGTCTTGGAAGCAAAGTGGTTTGATTTTTGGCCTGTCTCTGCCCTCAGTGGATTATTGGACTTACAGTTCAGAAAGACTCAAACTGCAGCTCCTGTGATGCATCTTAAATATACGATTTTCACTTGGCTTTTTGCAAGACCAATGTTTCCTCCTGGCTGCTCCTCCTGTGACTGTATTTCCCCTCCAGCACTGGCAAGCCCAGCAGAATCTTGGAGCACACAACCATTCCATAAAGTCCCTCTCCTGTGGCTGTGTTTTCTTATGTCTCTCCTGCCTTTTTTTTTTAACTAACTTGGACTATTTTCATAAAACCTCCCACCTTGAAGAACCCAAAACTGCTGAGCAAGGAAATAATCGTCAGTGGTGCAAGGAGTGCTTGTATCTCTCCTGCAGCAATTAGCAAACCTTAACGCAGGCTTGGCTCTCTTTCCAATTAAACTCTGGCAAGCTGGAATGCACGATGTGCTAATGAAACAGGGAGTTTTGGAGCTCCTCTGCTGGCTGTTTGGAGGATATGGGAGCTTTAGGCTGTCTGGCTGAAACTAAGCCATTGAAAGTAATGGGCTGGACAATCTCACCCCATTACTTTTAATGGGATTGAGAGAGTGCACTCGGGAGCAGCGCTGGGGGAAGCAGGGGAGCTGTTTCCACAGATCATCCAAGTTATGGCCAATGCTGGGAAAATGCCCCCATGGCAGCGGGAGCTGTGCAGTGACTTATAGAGTTTGGCAGGAGGGGAGCAGGGAAGGTTCATAAAGGCACCGGTGCCACGAGTCAGCCCTGAGTGGGGTCAGGGCACATCACAAGGAGGGGAACTGCTGGAAGGGGGAGATCCGTGGTCCTGGATGGGGGAGATCCCTGCTGCTGGATAGGGGAGATCCCTGCTCCTGGTGATTCAACCCAAGCAGGCCCAGAGACACTTCAGAGACACAGTCAGAGCAGTGGGGATTTGCTTTATTCGGCACAGGCTGTGGGGATTCACTCCTCCAAACACACACACCCTGGCACTGCCAACACACAATATTATGGGTAACATTCATGAATATTCATCACATTCTCCAGGATAGGAGTGGTTATACAAATCATTTCTCGGAAATCATTAATATCGTTAGCATGTGTGCCACACATGCGCTGTGTGTCCTGGTGGTCGTTGAGGGTCTTTTCATGATGAAGACCTGTAGTCTTCATCACAGTGCACTTTTCACCTTTCTCTCTGGAGCATGGGCAGTCCTTGGTGGGTGATTCAGGGTTTTTGTGCTGGCCTCAAACAGACTCTTGTCCCTCTTACCTTGACAAGATTAAGGGAATCCTGTTTTCTAGGTTTAGAATTCACATATTCTGTCTCTCAATAGTTAACTTGAGTTACCTGTTGACCAACCCTTTCTCACTGGATAGGGGAGATCCTGCTGCTGGATGGGGGAGATCCCTGCTGCTGGATGGGGGAGATCCCCACAGCGAGTGCATGCTTTGGTCCTTCCCTCACACCCATCTTCCCTGGTTTTTACCTTCCTACCCCTTACCTGTGCTATTTGCACCTGCAGAGGTGGAGGGAAGCTTTAATGTGGTGTGAAATGCAATGATTTTAGCTGGGGCTGCTGAGCATGGCTAGCAAAGCGTTTGCAGTGTGAAGATCCAGCCAGTGGGGCCAGCTGCAGAAATCGGGAGTTTTCAGGTCAATCAGGAAACTGAAAATGCTCGAAAAGGGGAGAGGGATGAGACAGGAATATCCCAGGGGTAAAGATTCAGGCTGCATGCTGCAGCCTGAAGCTGTCGTGGGTGCTCAGTGTCTTTGGTGGCCTCTCTGGAGCCAGGCAGGGTGAGCAGTGCCGGCTGGAGCCAAAGCCTGAGGCTGCTGCTGTGGATGCCTGCATGGCCTGGGCGATGGTTTGTTCCTCGTGGTGGGACCGAATCTGCTCCCACTGGGGCGTGGAAGGAACACGGTCTGGACAGGGCAGCAATCAGCCTCCCACAGCCTGAGATTTGCCCACTCACTTTCCTTTCTCCTCCTGCTGTGCGTGGCCGAAGTCCTCCCGGCCAGAGCACTTAAACCTCAATAGTTCAATCAAAGCAGAAAGGGACGGAAATGTGGCGATGAGATAATCCCTTAAATCTCAGGGCTTTCTCGCCTCCCTGTAATTGGTTCCTTGTTCCTTGGTGGAGGGTTGGGACCTGTTCTCACGCTGTCCCTTCCGTTTGGCACCACAAATTCTTCCAGGGACTGCAGCAAATGCACCTCCAACTGGGATTAACTGGGAATTGCTGCTGCCTTGGCCAGTTTACTCATCTGTGATGGTTTGGTGACACCACCACGAGGCTCCCCAAGCTGTTTAGGTACCTCAGCTCCCATTCAAATTCCTGGCAGGTAATTCAAGTCTGGATATCTGAGGAAGGAATGGGGATTAACCTGTGCTCTGCATCTGCCCTAAAATGACACATTCATGTCACTGGTCTCCTTCATCTTGGAGAGGAGACAGCATAGCATGGACTGGTCTCAGCAGGTCTCCTGCCCCTTCCCACCTCACAGGCAGGTAGGCAGCTAAAAGAGACGGCTGAGAGTTGCCAAGGAGAGGAAAAATGAAAGGGAAGCTGAAGATCAGAAATATTTTTAAAATGCCTCCGATACGGAAGAATCGCAGCTGTGCTGTGAGGTAACCAGCAAATAGAATTTAATTATACGATACACAGGAGTAATGGAGCTTGTGAGGCTGGAGTGTGATTTCCCAGTAATAGGAGGACAGCAGGGATCCCTGCTCGGACTGCCGTGTGCTCACGGAGAGCGGGACAGTGCTGCCGTGCCTGCCCTGCCTCCGGAGGGGAGAGAATGGCCACAGCTCCTCCACCTTGGGGCAGCCGGGTGCTTCCAGGGACATCCAGGACCTAGAGCCCTTGGGGCAGCCTGGCACTTCCAGGGACATCCAGGAGCTGGAGCCTTTGGAGCAGCTGGGTGTTTCCAGGGACATCCAGGAGCTGGAGCCCTTGGAGCGGCCGGGTGTTTCCAGGGACATCCAGGAGCTGGAGCCTTTGGAGCAGCTGGGTGTTTCCAGGGACATCCAGGAGCTGGAGCCCTTGGAGCAGCAGGGCAGTGGGGTTCTGAGGATCTGGGGCACAGGCGCTTGAAGGCAGCGGCTGAGGTTGGGCAGAGGAAAGCTGTGATCCCAGCATGTCCCTGAGGACAGAAGTGGTTTGTGCTTCCCTGTGCTGCTGTCCATCTTCCCAGACTTGTAAAAAGGATAGCTTAGCCAGAAACACGTCCAGGGTGGGAGGTGTGAGGAGCGGTTGTTGATCCAGAGCACGGCTGTAGATGTGACCTTTACGGTGCTGTGGGTTTATTTTTATTATTTTTCTCTCCAGCTTATCCACAATCTGTCAGAGCAGCGTGGGGACTTCCAGGGTTTATTGCAAAGTGTTTCCATTGCCATGTTCTCCTTCCAGTTGAGCCTTGTTTTTCACCTTTAGGGGGTTTTGTTTGTTTGTTTGTTTTTCACGAGGTGCTCTGGGTAGAGTGTGAGAGAGGGACACTCCTGCTTTGTGTGGAACTCTAGACCTGCATGTAAATGTGGCTCTCTGTGTGCTAGGGGAGCACAAAAAGTGTTATTTACTCCACCATGAGACGTTCCCACCAGGCTATGGGATAATGTCGTGCTGTGTGTGTGGCTGATGTCACTTGGATTGGGATGGGACATGCAGGAGCCCTTCAGCAGGAGCGAGGAACGGTGCAGGGGCTTTCAGTGAAAGGGGAAGCAGCTCCAGTGAAATCCAGCCTTTAGAGAAAACACTGTGTTCTTAAGGAATCAAAATATGTGGATTTTGTGTCTTTTTCCCTGTCAGTTTTGCTCTGAGCTGGTTTTAGACCATCTCAGTCTCCCAATCTCTGCTGTGAAAGCCCTCCTGGGTTTCTAGAAGCATATCCTGGAGGTGGAAGGCTCAACACAGCTTTAGAGCAGCCCAATCCATCTTCCAAACACCCCTTCCCTTGCAGCCCCCCCGATTCACACAGACCCCATGTGCTGCAGGCTCTGGGGCTTTTCCAGGCTCAGGGCCATGTCCTCATCGAGGCATTTCATTTCTCTGGAGAGCTTTTGGCAGTGGAAGAGGTGCTGCAGAAAGGTGGGATGGGTTTCAAGCATGTCCTCCAATCTTCCCTCTCCAGGAGGGTGGGGTCACTTTTCTGCTGTCTGGAGGTGAATCTGCAGCCCCTGGGTTTGCTGGGGTGGACGAAGGTGGGTGGAGATGGCATCGGTGCCACCGCAGCCCTTGCCAGGCAGGTCCCCGAGTCACTGCAGGTCTGGGGCTGAGCGTGGGGGGAAGTGACAGCCCAGGGCCATCCCAGCCCCTGGCTCGAGCAGAGGAGTTCCTGGAGGAGGTGGAGCAGTCAGACAGGGTGAAGGACACTGCCTGTTCCCCTCTCCTGCCCTCGCTGGTGTCCCGGGGGCACAAGGAGCTCCATGGAGCACATGGATCTGTGTGAGCTGGTGCAGTGCAGCCACTGCAGCGAGGCCAAGGCAGATGTGCCCAACACCTGGCTGTCCTGCCGTGTCCCTGCCTGTCCTGCCATGTCCCTGGCTGTCCTGCCGTGTCCCTGGCTGTCCTGCCATGTCCCTGGCTGTCCTGCCATGTCCCTGGCTGCCCTGCCACCTCCCCAAAATCAGCAACTCCTGTCAGTTTAGATCTCCTTCTGGTGGGACGATGTCAGTGGTGACATGTCCTGGTTCCAGGGGCTGACCTGGGGACACACCAGGAGCGGCTGGGGAATGCATGGGCAGGTGCTTGCCTTTCACTTCCCTTTCTCTGGAAGGCTGGTTCCAGACCTTCCTACAGCAGTTCACTGCATTGGAACAGAGCATTGGAAGGCTTGGCTGGCACAGCAGGTACGATGGGCTGTGGTGAAGCAGATTCATTCCCTGGTCAGAGCCACCAGCACAGGAATCTCAGCAGGAGGATCCGAGCTCCAGGGCCACAGCAAGGCAGGAGCATCCGTGGGGCTGAGCCAGGCCCCAGGGAGAGCAGCTCTTGAAAAATACTCTAAAACTCATGTGAACTGGGGGGAAATGCTGGAGCTACACCTGCACCCTGCGAGATTGTGAAAGGAAACACCAACCCCACAGGGCCTACGGAAGAAGGTGTGCAGGGAGCAAGTGCAGCCCAAAGTCACACGGGACTGTTTCTTGGATTTGGGGTCATGGGCAGCCCCACCAACCTTACCCCATGCCTGGGTGTGTTTTTTGCCAGATGATGTGAAGTTCTGTGTGTGGGGGGTACCTGGCCCAGCCCTCAGCAGCGCAAACAGGAGTGGGTTTGATACTCAGTAGTGGAGGAAACAGATTGTTTCTACATAAACTTTCATTTGTTTTTCTTTCAAATAAAACCCTGTGTGGAAGTTGAGACTTTTACAGTAGGAAATACAGGAAAAATACTTTTTCCTGCACGTGAGGGGTAGTTAAGCTGTGGAACTTGCTGCCTAAAGGCCTTAGCAAAGCATTTTGGACAATCTGACCCGTGTAAACACGTGCCTGTGCACACAAAGGTGTGAAAGCTCTATGAGTGGGAAGGTTCAAGTATCAACAGCCACCTTACTCTGGGGTGAATTGTTTTTCCTACTGCAGCTCCATCAGATTTCTTAACTTCTGGGGGGAAAAAGAAAGAAAAGAGTCCAAAGAATGAGTGGATTTGAGGCTTGTGAAGATTTTTCTTCACTTGTCGGATGCTCCCCAAATTGGACATGTTTGTGAGAGGTTCAGAAAAAGTGCATCAGCCATGAAGGGCTGGGGAGGAGAGTGGGGAATACAGATGGATTCAGTTCTGAACTTTAGGGACCAAAGGCTCTGTGTTGCCACTAGAGAAAAAAACCTCTTCAAAACACTCCAGTGCTGAGTTACAACTTGGAGGTGCCTCTTTTCCCTTCATTAGCCAGGGAACACAGGGATATCATTCTCTTTGCTCAGCAGCACGAATTCCTCTTCTTTCTTTCCCCTTCTGCCAGTTGTGTTTCCTGCTAAGAAACAACTTTTAATTGTCTGGTACCAGGGCAGAGCTTGTTCCTGGGAAGAGCTGCCTCCTGTGTGTTTCTCTGCTCTTCCTCTTGAAGCTCCCGGTGCTGATGCCTTTCAAGGAGAGCTGGATTCTGGTGTACTCCAGTATTCAAGGCATGTGCCTGTCCAAATCGTGTCCCAGAGAATCTCCTCCTGGGTCATGGACACTCTGGTTTTCTCCTCGGTTGAAAGAGGCAGTGAAAATAAGCACAAACAAGTTTTCCTGTCTTTTTCTATTATGGTTTTTAACCCGAAAGAATACTTGACAGAACTTCCAAGGATCCTTCAGCACCAGAAATTCCCAGAAGGGACAGCAGGTCTAGCACTGGTTTGTGCTGTTGATGTTCCCAAATGAAGCTAGGTGCCTCTCCAGTGGTGTTTGAGGCAAATTTAGGTCTCAGCAGAGGTTCTTCACAGAGCTTCAGTTTTGGGGACTTCACCACACAAAGCTGAGCTGTCCTCTCCAAGGTGGACTTCACCCTGTGCAGTGGCAGGAGAGGAGACTGGAATGACAAATTCTTCAACCAGAGCTGGTCCCTGAATGGGGACAGTTTTCCACAGCCCCTGCTGGATGTCCTCTCTCTTTCCAGGTCTGTGGGCCGTGGGAGAATAGCCAGTTGTGTTTTCCATCTCGGAGCAATGAGCTGGCAAACATCTCTGCTCCATCTGTTTTCCTTCATTGATGGAATCTTTAAAGTCAGATTGTGGTCCCACAGGGACACACTCAACTAATCCTCTGCTTTTAAGATTTTATTTGTGCAATAAATGGATGACAAGGTGGTTTGCAAGTACATAATACAATAAATGGGTTTATAAATGCAACTTTTTTGCAGAGCACTGTAGAATAAAATACAATACCACTCCGGCATTTAACACTGATCTCTGCTTCATTCATATTTCAAACAGTAATGTGCCCATTTTCTCATCTGGGAAGCCTCTTAGGTTTTTTAATACATTTTTATAAATTAACCAGGCACAGATTTAATAATAACATGCATTTGTATGGCTTTCTTCATCTCCAAGGATCTTGGATTGCTCTGCAGACTTAACAGTGTAATATAGAAATTCCATGCCAAAGGATCCGTGTGCTCTCTGCCGAATTGCAGCAGGAGTTTGGATGGCTCAGGAATGCTCGTGGATGCAAACAACATTGAGGGAGGAACATCAGCACTCAGGGCAGGAGAACTTGGGGGGAAAGGTGCTCCATGGGTGCCCAGGGCAGAGTCCTCTGAAGAAGAGGTCACAGGGATGTTTGGGATTGTTCTGAGCTGGAAATCAGGATGCTGAAGAACAAAGAAAATGCTCCTTCACGTGTTTTTTCTAACTTTTGGGATGCAGCATCCCTAGACACAGGGAAGCCAAGAGTGTGGAAAACCTCGGGAGATGAGGCTTTTCTGTCCATATTGCTGCTTTTTCAAGGCATCCATATCCAGCAGGCAACTATCCGCCAGGACAGGAAACCTCTCAGCAGGAGGATGAGGGTTCTCCCTCAAAATGCATAATAACCAAAATTTCTTAGATTTGGTGATGTAGGATCTTCTCCTATCACCTTGCTGGCCAACTTAGGAAGCTGTTGAGCTTCTTTCCTCAGAGAATTTCCTGCTCTTTGAAGAGCTCCCAGCCAAGTTCTTTGTTTCTGGGATCCCCAGGTGAGATGAGGCTTTTCCAACCCTCTGCCTTTCCCAGATCCCATATTTTGGTGATGCTGACAGTAGGATATCTGCCATGGACGTCGCCCATTCCCCATCCTGGAAAGAAAAAACATGGAATTAAACTCATGGATATAACATGCAATCGCAAAAAATATTTACAGGTAGCAAATTGCCATCACTGTAGAAGGAAAACATGAGAAAATGGAAACGTGAGATTTATGTTAATACAAAGTTTTAAAAATTTAATTTAAGAGACCAGCTGTTTCTGCTTCTCTTATAAGAGCTTAATTGGTATATAATAGCATAGTTAATTAAATACAAATCAATAGTTTAAACCAGCTAATTGATATTTAATATGTATGGGAAAATATAACTTAGTTGTAATATCATTAGCTCAATATTAAATAAGCAATGGAATTGCAATTATGCCTTTACAACGATTATAAAGTTTATCGTTCTTTAATAAACTTGCAATTAGACAGGGTGAGCTGAAAAATTATTAAACAGGTATTATTGGCCTATTAAACATTTATTACCATTCCTGGTGGGATACAGCTACACAATAGTACACATTATGATTATGTTAATAAACCCTTATTACAGCTTTGCAGCTTTAGCCTTTAGTGCACCGGTGATCGGATATTTTGTTTGCTTCCTGACTGGTGAGCGGAGGAATTGCCTTGAAGTTGAGTAAGGAAATCCCAAACATTGAAAGAACTGAGGAAGAAGTCAGAGGAATCTGTAGTTTGGGCCAGCACTGAGAGATCTTCCTTCCTGAACATCTTTCCCCTTGATTTCCCAGGCTGAGGATCTCTTTCTCAAAGACTCCAGGGTCTTGTTTCTTTTAATTGGTTTTTGCATCATTGTCACTGCCAATTTGTGTTTTGAACTTGCTCTGCTTTGCCCAGTGAGTGTCTCTTCTGCCAGTTTGGGGATGAATCAATGCAGGTGCTTCTGAGAGAGTCAAAACCATGGCTCTGCTGTGTGTTTTCCATCCTGGATTCTTAAGCTCCCACTTGGTCACAGTGCATGGGATGATAAACTTCAGCTGTAGCTACTGAGAAATTAAATTGTCATTGCAAGGAAATGGATGGGATTGATTTGAGAGAGAGGGGGACAGGCAAGGGTTAAAATATTCTGGTTTCAGCCTGTCTCAGCAGCCCCCCTAAAGCCAAGACATTTAAAATGCTGGGCATCTGCTTAACTATTTTAGCTTTAGGTAGCCACTAAAAGCCAAAATGGTGAGACATCCTTAGGCAGCAGAGTCATCTTGAAGTATTTTACCTTTTAAAGGAGCTCTCAAGTATTTAAAGGTGCCTTTAGCTATAAAGATTTTTGCATGTTCTCACAAATTTATGGTATGAATTATTATAATGCAGTGCTTTTGTGCAGCTCCTTTCATCATGGGATATCAAAGTGGTTTATAAGTGTTAATTATAGCACCCCTGGGGGAGGCAAACGGGAGACAGGCACCCACAGCAGCCTGCTGTGCCAGGCTCCAGAGGGGCAGACCCCGCGTTCCATCGGGATCCAGCTCAGCCTGAGCCTCCTTCCCTCCTCAGGGGGATCAGCTGGGCCTGGGACACGTTGGGCACAGCCACAGCCTTGGGCTGGAGCCCCTGCCCAGGACCCCCTTTTTGGGAGCTTTTTGCTCACCACAAGGGGAAGGTGAGAGCTGCACACCTGAGTGGGGAGGTTGTTGTCCCAGGACACTGCAGCTCCCTCTGCCCCCAGCCCTGCCCTGGCTCACGGTGCTCTGGGGCCCCAGCATCAGGAGGATCTGGAGCTGCTGGAGAGAGTCCAGAGAGGCCATGGAGCTGCTCCAAGGGCTGGAGCCCCTCTGCTCTGGAGCCGAGCTGGGGGTGCTCACCTGGAGGAGAGAAGGATCCAGGGAAACCTCAGAGCCCCTGACAGTGCCTGAAGGGCTCCAGGAGAGCTGGAGAGGGACTGGGGACAAGGGATGGAGGGACAGGACACAGGGAATGGCTTCACGTGGACAGAGAATAGGTTTTGACTGGGAAGAAATTGTTCCCTGTGAGGGTGGGGAGGCCCTGGCACAGGTGCCCAGAGCAGCTGTGTCTGCCCCTGGATCCCTGGCAGTGTCCCAGGCCAGGCTGGACAGGGCTTGGAGCACCCTGGGGTAGTGGAAGGTGTCCCTGCCCATGGCAGGGTCCTTAAGGTCTGTTCCCCCCCAAACCACTCCCTGATCTCGGTGCTGTTTGTGCTCATGGGTGTGGCAGTCCCTGTCATTCGGGTCTGTGTCCAGGAAAACGCAGCCAGCATCCCCACACAGCCCCACGTGTGCACGTCTCAGTCAGAGCAGCGCTGCCTTGCTCAGCTCCACTGTGGCTCTGCTGCCTTGTCTGACGCTAATCTAATTGTGTTGTTTTAATTACTTTGATACCTTGGTGCTCGTTGGAGGCTCAATAGCAATCGATGGGGTTTTGTTTTCCTATCAATAAAGACATAAAGCTCTCACCTGCTTTGCTGCCTCCGCGCAGTCGGCCCCGGGGGCTCCAGGCACGCTCGCGGCTCTGCCAGGCACACGGAGTGTGTGTCCTCACAGGATCCTGCGTGGAAACCCCCCAAGGTCAGCAAGGGCTTATCGATCCTCGTTATCAGACAGGGCTGAGGGAGGCAGCTCGAGCTGGGTGTCCCTGCAGGCAGAGACATCCAGGGCTCCCCAGGCCTGCACCTTTCTGAGTGTTTGTGGTTGTGTACTTTGTGCAGACCACGGCACAGCACATTATCTGTGTCCTGCAGAGCAAGAGAACTGATTCCCACCATCGCAGGTGGAGTTCCCAGCATCAGGGGTGGACAATGGTTGCTCATTATCCTTTGCTGTTAATTCAAGAAACCACTGAGAGTTCTGATGGTTGATTCATCTGCCCTGTTCTTTAGGCATCTTCACCTGAGTTAGTCACCACCTTTTATGGCCAAGGAGGGAGCTACAAGCACCCCCAAAAACATCGTGAAAGGCGAAGTGAGTTACATCCTGGAGATGCATGTTTCTCTCCAGGGCATTCCCTCCAGGACAAGGTGGATTTAGGGGAGCAATTAAATTTCAGTTTACTCTGAGTATCTCAAGAGACTTACTTTTGTCTGAGCATCAGCTTCAGTGGGGTTATATGTGTGATTTGTTTTGGTTATATGCTGATTCCTCCCTGGTGGGAGCCTGAGGAGCAGGAGCCTCCTGCAAGGTGGAGCTCTGTTTCATGTCAGAGGAAATGCTTTAACTGGTCTTGTTTGTACCCTGAGTGCCCTGGCATCAAAAGAAGTCTATTTTTTCCTAGGTTTAGGCTCAAATTCTGCTTCATACTGTGCACAAGAGGAGGATGTAACCACTCTGCTGGGATGCCATGGCAGCAAGCATCATTAGGGAGGGATCCTCTATGTCTGGGTCCGTACCCACATGGATCTGGGCTCTTCCCTGCACATCGCATCACATCACATCCCACTTCCCTCTTCCTCTGGACATGGTCCAGACCGATTCAAACCCAAGTTTTTCTTGTGGCACTGAAAGCCAAGTTTGCCAGGCAGCTCCTGCTCTGCTCTCCAGCCCCAGCTGAGCTCTCCACCCTCCTGCTCTGCCGCCTTCCCTCCCGAGTGCGGCACAGCTTCCCGGCGCTCCCGAGCGCTCCTTCCTCAGCAGAGGGGGCTCTGCACAGTCCACAGCCACATTAAGTAAACATCAAAGGGGCTTTGATCAGCAGGGCTCTGCAGAGCACAGAAGCCCCCGAGGAGCTCTGCAGGTCCGCAGGCAGCGTTGGGGACATGGTACCTTAATTTTCTGCACTGTGACACAGGAGAATTTGTTTGAAGAACGAGAGCTCTCTGCCGCTCTGAGATGCGCATGGGGAGAGCGCCTGTGCTCGCAGCCTACTTCTGGAAAAACCCACGCTCAGATCTCTCTGTTTGTTACCAAGAGTCAAAAAGCCCCATTAACAAATCAAGGCATCAAAGGCCTGTGCCTCCTCAGACTCTGGCACTCTGCTGCTCGTAGGGTCACTTGTTTGCTTCTAAAGAGCAAGATTCCTCAGGCCAGAATTATCTTCCCTCCTGAGGGCCATTTCCCATTTTACTCTGCTGCCCACTAAGGGAGAAAGGGATAAAAGAGTCCTGTTGTTGCAACGCGCTGCTGTGGAGGAAGATGCAGCTCATTCCCTCACTTGGAATAGAGGAGTGCTTCAGGACAGGCACAGGAGGGGATGGTGACCCTCCTGTCTCTAGGCACACTGGCCTGGGAGCCAGCCAAGCTCAGCTCTGGGAGGCTGACCAAAGACTTCAGGCACGTGCCCACCTCGCTGGTGCTTTTCCTGGAGGGTGTCTCTGGCAGGATTTGCTCCCTGCAGCATCCCCAGGTGCCTGCTCCTGTCCCCAGCCCCATCTAACACCGCGCTCTCTTCTCTTGCAGAACTGGGGCTCCCAGGAAGAGGATGCTGCCTAGTCCTGGGGTTCATGTACAAGGAGAAGTACCGCAGGATGACTGAAGGTGAGCAGTTCCCTCACCTTCTCTTCTTCTTCCTCTTTAGCAATCTCATGGTGAGGGGCCTCACCTCTAGGGATGTGCTGGGCTCTTGTTCCCACCCAGGAGAAAATCCTGCTTCCCCTTTGATCTCTGGAACGTCTTAGAGGGCATGGATGTGGGCAGCCCCCTGTGTGAAGCTGCAAGAGAAGAGCAGGAGCTTCGTAATTCCACGCATCCAAAATCCACTGTCTTTTCCTGTGGAAAGGATTTGTCACACGGGAAACTCTTGCAGCTGTTGCTGTATCTACTCTTTTTATTCTAGTTGGGAGGCAGTGGTCACCATGACACTTCCAGAATCCCAGTTTCCAGTGCCTTTACACCTCTCAGAGGCACCATTCCGTTCCTCTTCAAACTCCTGCTAAAACTTCCCTATTTTATATTCCAGTCATTCCCTGAGTACTTTATGAGCATTGATTAATCCATAGAAATATCATAAATAATTATGAAGCATAATAACTAAACAAAAACTATTTACGCTCAAAAGAAGTGGCATCCTTGCTTCTGGTAGCTTCTTTTCCTGGAGCCAACCCTGGTGTAGCACCTTCTGATTAATGTCAGATGAGAGAAGGAAGCCCAGAGCCTTTTGAGATGGAAGGGTCTCCAGGATGTGTCAGAGTTTGGCTTCTGTGAGGTCACTCTGGGAATTGGAAACTTGACCCGAGGTGGATTTAACCCTTTTTAGGGACTCTGATTGGAAATAATTTGGACAAAGGGTGTGATCTCTTGCTCTGCTGTACTTCCTTTTCTGGAAACATCGAAGGCGAGGCTGGATGGGGTCTGAGTAATCTGAAGGTGTCCCTGCTCACTGCAGGGAGGTTGGGCTGGGTGACCTCGAAAGGTCCCAAACTTTCCTTTCCCTGCATGGGATGGAGTTTCGCCAGCAGTTAGCCATGGGGACATCTGTTCCTGCAGGAAGCCTTTTTCCATGAGAGCAAAAGGTGAGTTTGTTTCCGTGGAGTAAAACTCTCATAGAGGCAAGTTTATGGCTCAAATATCAGTTAGAAGATCAAAGGTTCCTTCACGTTCCCAGGAGCCCTGGTACACTGAGCTGATAACACGGAGAAAGTACTTCACAAGCCTTCACCTCATGCTTGTTAATTACCACACGCTCTTTAAACATTGATTAGAGAATGTTTTTAATGGGAAGGGGCTGCCCTTTGGGACAACAGCTCTGTGAGAAGGTGCAGCCTCCCTCTCAGTGCCTTCCTGTCCCTCAAGCCTCTTGGACAGGCTGTGCCCAGACCCTGGGGATGCTCACAGGGTGTTGGAGAGCTGGCAGGACCCTGGGCATCCTGCCAGTCCTTTGGGATTGCTCTGGCCCCCGATGGATTCAGAGCCTGCGTCCGCCTACGAAGCGAGCCCCCTTTTCAGGCTGAGCGTGGCTTTGTGTGGAGAGAACAAAGAAACATGAAAGGCCAAAAGTAAAGCTTTTGTGAGGGAAAGGGAACAAAGTGTTCCTGCCTGACGTGCAGCCAGTTTCTGGCCCCTGCAGGCTGCAGGGCCATTATGTTTAAAGGTACAATCTGCCAAAAACAAAAGTCAGGGGGATTTCCATGGCTACAAAGACCACCTAGGACTTGTGTTTTCACTAGAAGCAATTCCAGATGACAATTGCAGACATCCTGCTTCCCGGGTTTTTGGTGGATTGCAGTGCAGATCCACACTATGGTGTGTGAGCTGGGCTGGGGTCAGATGTCTGGTCATCTACGGGAATTTTCTGCCCAAGGTGCCTGAGCTGGACTCTTTGGGCCAGTTCCCTTGCCAGGGTGAGGAGAGCAGCTTTTTGTATTTGTGCCAAGTGAGAGCTTTTTCTGCCTTTAACAAGAGGCTAAAGAGCACCCCTATTAATAATTGCAGGGGAGCTGAAGGAACTGAAAGCACAGGAAGGCAGTAGGGCAATGGGATAATGTGAGGTATGGGGTCTCCATCCTGGAGGAAATGGGAAATTTCAGGGATCAAAAGAACCTTCCTGTCTCTTAATGGAGACATCTACAATGGCTTATAGGTAGAGAAGCACAAGGGGGTTTGGAGGCCTTGACAGTGTGGAAGAAACACTTATTGGTGGGAAATCACTTCTTAGGTTGGATATCAAGGAAAGGCTCTTCCCCCACAGGGTTTTGGGGCACTGCCCAGGCTTCCCAGGGAATGGGCACAGCCCCGAGGCTGCCACAGCTCCAGGAGCGTTTGGACAGCGCTGCCAGGGATGGACAGGGTGGGATTGTTGGGGTGTCCAAGGGTTGGATAAACCTCGTGAGTCGCTCACACCTCAGATATGCTGTGATTCTATGAACACAGGGTTTTGACTGTCCCCAGAGCTGAATGCTCACAGAGCCGTTTGACAGCGTCTCACAGTGGGGTGAAATCGATGTGGGTTAGAGATGCCCAGCAAAGGTCTTTGGGGGCATTATGCTGTTTGTTGGCTAGCTGGCAAGGGATGGTGTCCATTAGCACAGCTGGCTGCAGATGTGGCTCTTCCAGCTGAGCTGGGCCCCAGGATGAGGAGCCAAGGTCAGTGTCCGTGATGTGCCTCTGCCTATGTCAGTTCCATCAGTTCCTCATCTCAGTCTCTGTACAGTGATCAGACAGGTCCAGGTGTGCTGCTGGAGCCTCTCCCAGCTGTCAGGCCCCACGTGATGGGCACAGCAAACCCAGCTTGGGCACTGTCCTTGCACTGCTGTGCTGTATCAGGTGCCACCACTTCTTGCTTTGTAGAGCCCTCAGCAGGAAAGGTCTGGATTTGGGGGTGAAATTGGGCAGGAAGGCACAGCTCCAGCGTGGTTGCTCTGTCCTCATCCCTTCACTGTGATTGATGATGGGCTTGTCTCATGCTCTGCTGTGCACTTGGAGCTGTGGGGTGACGTGGAGCTGGCGACAGTTGTAGACAGAGGGAGAGGGAGAGCTGTCTGCGATGACGGCCGCGCAATAAAGACGCTTCGGAGTTAATCCTCCACCATCTGTCTTCATTCTGCTAATAACCCACTCAATCAGCTGCTGCCGACTGTTTGTTAACATTCAGAAACAGATACATAATCAGGAGCAGCGTGCTGTGAGCTCAGGAGGGGCTGGATTGCTCCTTGGGAGCGGCTCTCCCATGGCCACGAGGGTGGAGCAGTGGCAGCTGTGGCTGGTGGGTTCAATGTCCTGAGGAACCACCTGAGGTGGTGCTGGGGCTGGAGGAGAGCTGAGTTACCCTGCTTGTCCCAGAGCTTGTGCCACCCTGAATCAAGGTGAGTTTGGAGTAGAAAGATGTTCTCTATGCGGTGGGTCACCTTAGTCCCCCAAGAAAAGGGATTTTGAGCTACTCTGAAAATTTGGGGTTGTTTTTCTATTCCCACTTCTCCTTTCTCATGTGGTTCTCTTCCCAGGGCAGGCAAGGGGTGTGCTGGAATGCCTCTCTCTGCTCACCCGTGGTGCTTGGTCCCTCCCTGTCCATCACTGCAGGTCCCTAGCTGGGCTTGCTCCTCTCTCCTCTGCAGTGGTCCAAGGCAGGAATTCAGATCCTGCTCCTGCAATTTCACTTCTTCTCTCCTGCCTTTGACTACTTGCCAGATCTAACTCGAGTCATTAGCAAGCGTCACTGCAGCAATTATGGCACTTTTTGGCTGCCATTCATAAAGCTACTAATGGGAACGATTAAGCGCTGAGAGGTGTCAGCCTTCACCTCCACCACCTGTTCCCGCCAGCCTGCAGCTGCTGGAAGGTGCCCACAACAATGTCCCCCCACGCAGGGCAGCGGGGCAGGGCGGCTTCCTGCCCTCGTCTGACCTCCCCTTCCCGACTCTTCACTCTGTCCTCACCTGTGGAGGGCAGGTGGCGTCTCCGTGGGATGGACACAGCTCTTGGAGGGAAGGGTGGGCACCATCCTCGTGCCCAGCACGGAGCGGGGAAAGGGACAGAAGGGTTTGGTGCAGATCTTCCTCCTGGAGCAGTGAGTGGTTAATGATCTGTGCTCAGGGAAGGACAAACCCCACTCTTCAGAAGGATGCAAACCCTGCCTGCTGTGCCAGGAGAAGGCTGTGCCGCAGTTATCTCCAGCAGCAGCCGCTCTCCGTTTGTGTCGGGGTTGGATTCTGCATTCAAGGTGGCTCCATTCACCACACAAAGCACAGCAGAACAGCAGCCTGTGCTGCAGAGCTGCAGCTCCACATAGCAACGAGCGCTCTGCCTTCTGTGCGAGAGGGAGAGCTTGGCAGATCATCTCTGCTGGGCTTCTTCCCTTTTTTCCCTACAGAAATCAGCTCAGGGAAGGGCTGCCCGGATCCAAGGTGCACGACTTTTCTTTAAAATCCGTGTGGGGCTGCTGGGCAGCATAAGACAAACCTTCAGTTTTGGGAGGGTGAAGGGTGAGGCATTGAAAGTTTTGCAGTCTGAGCTGCAAATCTCACCTGGACTCTTCTGTTCTGAAGGTGTGGGATCTTATTTTAAGGCGCTGGGACTAATGCAAAGCTCTGCTGTCTGTTGCTCCTAGAATCTCAAAATGTTAAGGGTTGGAAGGAGCCTTCAGAATCATCTGGTCCCAACTTCAGCAGGGACACTTCGCACTAGACTCAGGTGCTGAAGGTCCTGTCCAACCTGCCTTTGGACACTTGCAGGGATGGGACATCCACAGCCTCCCTGGGTAACCTGTGCCAGGATCTCTCCACCCTCACAGTGAAGAATTTCTTCCTGATATCTGGCCTAAATTTCCATTTATACCCATCCCCCCTTGTCCTGTCACTACAGTTCCTGGCAGAGTCCCTCTCTAGCTTCCCTGCAGCTCCTTCAGGTACTGGAAGGTGCTGTGAGGTCTCCACACAACCTTCTCTTCTCCAGGAAGGTGCTCCAGTCCTCTTATCGGTTTCATGGCTTCCAAGTTGTTGGAGGAAGGGGGAGTCCTGCAAAGATGAGATTCACCCACATACCTCAGACAGGGGACAGGGGTGAGGTGGCCCAGAGAGACAGTGACAATGGTGGCCTAAATGTAAGGAGAGCCACCAGCCTGCTCTTTTTGGGATGATTCCTGCAGCCATGTGGCCCTCACAGGCCACAGCTTCTAGGGATCATAGAACCACAGTGTCAGAGAATGTTTTGGATTGGAAGGAACCTTCAGAATCACCTCATTCCAGCCCCTCTGGCAGGCTGATCCTGACCAGCCCCTGCCAGTTCCTGCTCGTGTTCCCAGCTCTGGCTTCACACCATGACCTGCGAGCATCCAACTCCACGTGGGAGGTTTGTCCTGAGCTTCAGAGTGTCTCCAGCCTGCTGAGAGGTTTTGGTGCTGCCAGACGTGGGGAGAGAATTGTGTCTGCACTTGAAAGCTGGGTTTATGGCTTGTAATTATCTCGTACCTTTCCTTAGAATAATTATAGCTCCTCCATTATTAATAACTGGAATTCCAGTCCTTGTCTTAGATCACAAAATGGAGAGGAAGCTCAACCCAGGGTTTGCATAATGTACCTTGGCCTAAATTGAATAATTGGTAAAATGGTGAAAATGGTTCATTTTTCCCCCATTTCTTGGTGCCAGAATTAGTGAGGTATTAGTGCAATTAGCCAGTGCTTCCATTTGAGGCTGCAATCATTTGGTTTGTAATTTAGAATAAATGTAAAAACCCACTTATGCTTGCAAACGGATTATTTGTCCTGTTTAAAAGTATCTAATGGGGTGGCTGTCATCTAAGCAAGATACATTTGACCCATTTCAATTTGTTTCCCTTTTAATCTGCTATCTGTTTTCCTGGATCTTTTGTTAATAAAAACATAAAGAAGACGGGGGAGAGAGAGACCAAAGAGTGAGAGAATAGAGACATTATAGATCCAGAGTTTATCATAAGCCAAAGTAACTCGAAATCAAGGCTGTTAAACTGCAGAAAGCAATAAAAAGAAAACACTATTTGGAATCGTTTAAAGGGCCGAGTGCCTTGTCAATGAAAGGTTGCTCTATTTGACTGCTTCTTAATGGCTTCTCGGAGGCAATCTGCAGCTCCTGCAGGAACCAGGGCTCGGCTCCTCCCGCAGCAGCGCTGCTGTGGGGCAGCTCGGGGTCCCTGGGGAGCCGGGCAGCAGTGCTGAGCTGGGGAAATACAATGGCAAGGAGGACAAAGAGGAGAGGAGGTGGGTTTAGACACCAAACTGGGTTAAAGTTTTAAAGTGTGTCCTGAATATTGGAACCCTGGGTAACGTGGTAGGCACAGAGTGTGGATGCATCGCTCCTCGTAGGGCTGGGGGCAGATCTGTGCCCAGTTCAGTCGCAGGTTTAGCTTGGAAGGGACCTTAAAGCTCATCTTATTCCACTCCCTGCCATGGGCAGGGACACTTCCCACTGTCCCAGGCTGCTCCATGCCCTGTCCAACCTGGCCTTGGACACTGCCAGGGATCCAGGGGCAGCCACAGCTTCTCTGGGCACCTGTGCCAGGGCCTGCCCACCCTCCCAGGGAACAATTCCTTCCCAATATCCCATCTGTCCCTGCCCTCTGGCACTGGGAAGCCATTCCCTGTGTCCTGTCGATCCAGACTCTTGTCCCCAGTCCCTCTGCAGCTCTCCTGGAGTCCCTTTAAGCACTGGAAGAGGCTCTCAGGTCTCTCCGGATCCTTCTCTTCTCCAGATGAGCACCCCCAGCTCTCCCAGCCTGGCTCCAGAGCAGAGGGGCTCCAGCCCTGGGAGCATCTCTGTGTCCTCTCTCCCACCCCTCTTCATCCATCCCACCATGCCTTCCCATTTCTCTGATGGAGAACAGAGGCACTCACAATATTTTTCCCTCTTGGAGCCTGAGCATCCTTTCTACCATGGTCTGATTTGTGGCTCCTCTCTGCCAGGCCCGGTGTTACTGCCTGGAGAGAAACCAGCTGGGGCTCTGGGATGGAGTCCCTGCTCTTTTGGGAAAAAATGGCTTGTTCAGAGAAGCTGGCTGTGCCTCTGCTCCAAATGTCTCTCTGCCTGACCGCCTCTTCTGCTCCCTGCCATAGTTCAAACTGGGTTCAGTGAACCCTTCCTGCCAGCAAAACCTCTGATTAGAGCATGGCACTGAGGCACAGTGGCATATTTGTGCCACCCATTAACAGCCCAGCAAGGCAGTTGCTGCCTCAGAATTACTTGGATTTATGGGAACACTTAATCTGGATCTTGCAAGTGACTTTTACATCTGCAGCAGCACAGGCTGAGCATGAATCTTCCTCAGCCTCAAGGATAAATAGGAGCCAGTCCCACTTATCCCTGTAAAATGTGACCTTTCTCCTCTCCCAGATGCCAACAACCTCAGTGCTGCTGTAGAAGGTCAAACTTCTCTCGGTTCTCTGGCCTGACAGTGGAAAGAGTCTGTCCTTTGGGACCAGCCCTGGGATGTGTCACTTGGTTTAGCTCAAGCAGTGCTGGCTCTGCTCAGCCTCCTTGTGCTCACAGAGGAGCTCAACAGCCCAGAAACCACTCCAGCACCATCCCAGCATCTTCCCAGAGCTCTGCCCTCTGGGCTTTGCACAGTCTGCGCCCTGGAAATGGGATTTCTGCCCAGCTTTGCTCTGAGCATCAGGATCCGTGGCACCAACTGCGCCAGGAGCGGTGGCTCTGCTGTGAGCTGATCTCCGAGCTCCCCGCGGGATGTGGAGGGAACTGTGCAGTGCTGACTCTGCTCTCATCCCCAGTGAAGGTGCCACCCCCTCCGGGGCTCGGCAGCTCTGTGGTGGGGGAGGTCTCCTCACCCAACCTTGTCACTCGTGTCCCCGCGCAGACACCGTCACAATTGATTAGCGCCGGCAGCTCCGTGTAAGCTGCACTGAGCCTTTTGTTCTTTATCTGACAAAGGCGTTGGGAAGGAAAAGGAGAGTGGATAGAGCCGCTCCCGAGGAGCTGTTAGGGATGCATTGTTATCTCAGGGGTTTCATTGATATTTCTGTGAAGCTTTGTGTGTCTGGGAGCTGAGCAAGGCAGGGATGTAAGTGAAACCCGAGGAAAATCCAGTGTAGGAGCTGCCTCTGTCTGGTGTGCGTGGGCTGGGCCAGCTGGAAAAGTGAGTAAGGCAGGACCCCTTTGGCTGTGAGCCGAGTCCTGGCTGGTGCAGCACGCCCATTCCCAAGGATTACAGTCCCGTGTCACCTGCCGTGTGTTCTCCCCTACTTCCTGCTGCCCTCTGCTCCTTTGGAGAGTGGGAGCAGAGGTCCTTCTGTGATGTTCCAGTTGTCTTCAGCGGCTGTAGTGCAGCTGAACAACTCTGCTGGCCATAAATCTGCTCCAAAGCTTGGGAGCTTTATGGGAACAGTGTTGTTGTAGCAGTTAATGGTCGAAGGGTATCATTTTATCTATTGATTGGAGTAGCAGTCCCCTGTGGAAAGCTATTGCTGCGTGGTCTTAAATAAATGAATACAATAGTGCCTCGCTGCCTGAGTGCCAGCATCAGACATTGCAGGAGCTGCTTTCAGCCTGCAATGTGCACAGGAGAACCTGGGATCGTGTGGAATCTGTGCACAGTTCCTTTGCAGGGACTTCCTTTGGAGGGCCCACTAAAGACATCTCAGGAATCTTAGGCTGGAGTGGGACTCTTCACAAGGGCACGGAGTGGTGAGACAAGAGGGAGAGGCCTGAAGCTGAAGGAGGGCAGGGTTAGAATGGATATTGGGAAAAAATTCTTCCCTGTGAGGTTGATGAGGTCGTGGCACAGGTGCCCAGAGCAGCTGTGGCTGCCCCTGAATCCCTGGCAGTGTCCAAGGCCAGGTTGGACAGGGCTTGGAGCCATCTGGGATAGTGGAAAGTGTCCTTGCCCATGGCAGGGGTGGAACTGGATGAGCTTTAAGGTCGCTTCCCACCCAAACAATTCCATGATTCTGTGATGAACTTCACCCTCCCAACCCAAGCCATTCTGGGATTCCATGATTCATATACATGGATCAGTATCTAGGGTAGGATGTAGATTATTTCATCCACTTGGATTCCACTGCCCTTGCCATGCCCCTTTAGGTCCTTTCTGGCACTGGAATGGGCTGTGCACCTGAGGAACATGGCAAATTCTTAGTAAAACCTTTTCCTGTGAACTGCCTCGCAGCAGGCAGAGATAAGGCTGTGGACCTCACCTTGCTGCCACCTTTTGGTGCTCCCATCTCTGAGGGCTTGGGGCCCGTTTATTTTTAATCAGGAGGTGGGGGACATGAATGACAGGAGGTCCAAGGCATCTCTCCAGAGATGGCAGCTCCAGCTTTCCCACCTCCACACTGCTCCAGGCTGAGTTCCCTTGCAGATGGATCTGCTGATAGTTTTCCCCTCTCTGCAGAGCTGCTGCAGCCTGGGGTCTGTTATTTAGCTTTCCTCCCTTGTGTCCGTGGGGACCCTGCCAGGGAGGCTGGCAGCAGTGTGGTCAGTGATCCCAGTCACACTGTTGACTCAGAATCATGGAATTGTTTAGGTTGGAAAAGACCTTGGAGATCACTGAGTCCAACTGTTAACCCAGCACTGCCAGGCCACCACTAAAGCACACGGTGGCCACCAGAGCAGAGCCTGGACGGGCAGGTCTGGCTCTGCCATCGACCCAGGTGCTGGCGATGCTGTAAATCCCCTGGCATGGAAACCATAGCCTGACTGTGTGGAAATCTCCAGCTCTCAAGGCGTCTGGAAGCCATTTCTTCCAAGAAAAGAATCCAGATTTTGGTCAGGAAGAGGTCAGGATTGAGACAGTACATCCTACCCAAGGCTGGAGGAAGGGAAAGCATCATTTCTGCCGTTTTGGGGGCAGTTTTGGGGCACAGGCATTGCAGTGCAAGGAGACACCGGGATTGTTCCTACCTGGTCTGGATCTCCAGCCTCCCTCTCCTGGAGGCAGCCACTTGCTTTCTGCAGGCAGAGATGTTTTGGAGCTGCCCAGACTGGAGCAATGAAGCACTACCAAGTTCCTGTCACTTAGAATATCAATTAGAACCACTGCAGCCTTGTAAGTCCCACCCTGAGACACACTCGGGATTGACAAACAGCCAGGCCTGCCATTGAAATGGCTCTGGAGCCAGCAGGAGGAAATGTGCTGTGCAATTGTGAGAGAAACTGGAGTGCTGGAGCACTTCCAGCCCAACAGGCTGTGGGGTGGGAGCTGAACTGGTGTGAAGATGAAACCCTCTGGTGCTCCAGACTGGGGAGGCAGTGCCTTTGGAGTGCTTGGAAAAGGCTTAAACAACTCATTTTGGAGCTCCATCCCCAGGGTCTCCCTGTGTGTCACATAACACCATCCCCACAGTCCCAACCTGAAGGATGAAGCTCCTCTTTTACAGGAGCAGTGTGAGACAGCTCTGTTTCACTGCTGTCAGGACAAAATGGGGTGAAATTGTGTGTTTCAGGCCAGCAAAATGATCCTGCTCCTGTTCCTCAGTGAAGTGGGACTGTGTTGGATTTGACTGAAAGGTGCTGCAAAACACCCAGCAACACATGTGGCTATGATTGAGCTGACTTGGTTTTAAACCCTTCTAAAAACCCTTTCTTATCATGTTGAAATGGGGAAACACGGTGGTGAAGTACCTGGCTGAGTGCTGCAAGTCCTGCTTTTTTGTTTCCCCCCCAAGTTATTTGCTGTATCCAGCCAAACCCTCCCATCTGTGCTCCCTCAATGGGATTGAAGCTCATCAGCAGCCTTGGGGTGGAGGCTGATGGGGATGGAAGGAATGGGAATGATCAAAAACCCTCAGGACAGGTAGGGATCATGTGTGGGGGGAAGTTTGAGTGGAGTCCCCTGGGACAGGCAGCCAATGCAAGGATTATTTGGTACCCAAGGCTGCCCCAATGAACCTTCAGAGAGCAAAGAACATCAGCCACAAACCTTCCCAGTTCCTCCAGTGCAGCACCAGTCCTGGGGTTGGTATCTCTGTGCCCTTTCACATGCCGTGTTTGCTCCCATGGGTATTTACTCCTCTATAAATGCATTAATGGAGATAATCTTAAAGCATATCCAGAGATATAACTTGAGATGGTTTTTTTTCCCCTTTAACAAAGATGAAGCTTTTATATAGACGGGGAAAAGAGAAGGGAAGTGAAATGTTCAGTGACTAATGATCCTCATCAATATTCATGAGAGTCAGTAGCATTCTGAGATTTAAAATAAAGGAAGAAAGAGAGAAAGGCATTGACTCCTTTAGAAGCTAAATGAAATATTTAGGTTGACCTGGAGATAAGTATGCTGGGTCGTTGTTTCCGTCAGCTCAGACCAGTGCTCAATCCTGGAGCTTTCAAAGGGGGAGCCGAGATGCCAGAGGATTTTTCTGGAGACAGGAAAGGACTGGGTGGGCTCACACAGCAGCAGAAGCCTTCAGCTGATGGTCAAGTCCATGCTGGGCCAGGTGCTGGACAAGCAGGGAGGGAACAATCCCTGCCCCAGGAGCTGCTCCCTCGGGCAGTGGAGCCGGGTATGGAATTGCACCCTGGGGGTTGTCCACAGCCAGGCTGGGATCGGGCGTGGGCTGTCCCAGGTGAGTTCAAACCATCCAGCCAAGGGCTCCTGTTCCAGCCATTCCCTGCCGTGAGGCTGCTCTTTGGCAAGGGGACAGCCCCCAGGGGTGGCTTAGAGGGTGCAGTGGACACTGGTGGATCTAAAGGTGCTGCAAGACTAAACTGCTGGTGAGACCCATTCCTCCAGCTGCAAACAGCTGTGGATATTGGGGAGCTGACTTGCTGTTGTGGGAGGTGTCTCCTTATCTGTTGTGCTATTCCTATGTGTTTTTCTTCCTTCTCTCCTATCCCTGCCCCCAGAAAACAACCCCAAGTGTACCTAACTTGAAGGTGAAATTTCAAACCCCTCTAGATTCTTGTAAATAGATGGGGGAACCTCAATCCTTCCCCATCTCAGCCTTTTGACAGCTGGGTGGGAGGAGAAGGAAAACCTCTGCAGAGAGATAGCTGCAGTCTGGGTTTGTGAGGATGTAGCTCTGGATGTGCAGCAGTTATGGTGGAGACAGAGAGACCCCCAGGATCCAAATAACCAAACTGAACTGCAGAGAGAGTGCTCCAGGCCCGGAAGGAAGGCTTCCCCCACCTTCTGTGTGTCTCCTCTTCTAAATCTTTTTCCTTTCCGCTTCTGCAAGTTGCCCTTGTTTCCCTCTGCTTCTGAGACTGCTCCTTTTCATTTCTGAGCCATCCCTTCCCTCCTCCGAGTGACAGCTGTCCCACCCCTGCCGAGGTCGTTTGCCCTTGAGACCATCTTTGATCTGTGCCCTGATAGAAGGGCCGAGTATTGACTTTGGCTGCGGCTTCATTAAGAGGCAGCCTCATTTGTCAACTTGTTTGTTCCCAGAGCTGCTTGGGAGATGGCAGAGCCCTCACCCCCTCTGAGCCGAGCGCGGCCGGAGTCCGGAATTAACTCCCTTTTCAAGGGTTTCCATCAAGGTCATGGCAGGTGGCCCTGCACAGTTCTCTCCTCATCATTAATCGATGTCACCGAGGTTTTAAGCAATGTTAGATCCAGTGGGAGTGTGGATGGGAGGCCTGCCCAGGCTCTGGGGGCTGCAAAAAGCTGGGTGCAGGTGCATTAGTTAATCTGAGGTGCTCCCAGCTGGAAAAGAGCTCCTCACTGCTTGTGGGGAAATCAGAGCTGGGGCCTTGGATGAGCTCCCAGTGGGGAGATCCTTGCAGTAGGCTCTCTAGGTCTGGGTGCCTAAGGACTGCGAGTAATGAAGATGAATTTCCCCTGTCAGTTGTCATCAGGTAACTCTTCTGCCAATAACAGCCCCTGGTTCCAATGCAGGTGCTCAAATGGGTTAACTGAATGAGCTCCCCAGGCTTTCTTGCACTCCTGGTGGTCGGTGAGTAAAGCACTGAGCAGTGTTTGCTGTAGGGTGTGCCCTCCCCAGGGGTCACTCCCTGCGCTGCAGGTGCCCAGGGCTCAGCCGGTGCTGGGTACGGAGCTGGGGATGGATGTGCTCCATGGCTGCTCCATAGAGGATTTGGGGGGAAAACTCTTCCCCTACGATCACTTGAAACCACTGAAACTCTAAACATTGGCACTCTTGGGATTGTTTGGGGATTTGGGACAGGTTCACACAGCAGCCCAGGGAAGCAGAGAGGATCATGGCAGGGCAGGAAAGGTGTCACAGAGTCAAAGAATGATAGAATGGTTTGGGTTGGAAGGGGCCTTAAAGACCATCTTGTTCCAATCCCCTGCCATGGACTGGGACACCTTCCACTATCCCAGGGTGCTCCAAGCCCTGTCCAACCTGGCCTGGGACACTTCCAGGGATGGGGCAGCCACAGCTGCTCTGGGCACCTGTGCCAGGGCATGCCCACCCTCCCAGGGAACAATTCCTTCCCAATATCTCATCCATCCCTGCCCTCTGGCAGTGGGAAGCCATTCCCCCTTGTCTAAAGTCCCCCTCAGCTCTCCTGGAGCCCTTTAGGCACTGGAAGGGGCTCTGAGGTCTCCCTGGAGACTTCTCCAGGTGAGCACCCCCAGCTCTCCCTGCCCTTGTGGGGAGGGATCTAGGGAGGCAGTTTTTGTGTTCCTGTGAGATGCAGGAGGTGTGGGAGCAGCAGCCCAGCCCATGTGAAGGAAAGCAGCTCAAAAACCAGAGGTGCCAAAGCCGGGCTGTGCTGCAGGGGTTAAAGCTCTTTGAGCGCTGGGTACTTCCACACTCCTGACAGCACGGAGGGAGCTGAGGGAAAGATGTTCCTGGCTGTTGCCACGGGCATTTTGCTTCAGCAGGTCCCGAGGTGATAAGGCAGCGGTAATCGTGCAGCTCCACGTGGGCTGCGCTGGGACTGGCACGGCAGCAGCGGCGGTCCCTGCAGCAGGAGAGCACGGAGCAAAGCCAGGGAGAGCACTGAGTGTGGTGGCAGCAATGGCCCAGGGATTAGAGAGCAGGTTGTAAGAGGAGAGACTGGAGGAGGTAAATTTATATAGTCTGGAGGAGGCTCAAGGGGAGACACGACCAGAGTCTATAAATACACGCAGAAATAGAAACCAAGGGAGGAAATTATTCAGAAGGAGGGAGGACAAGGAGCAGTGCCTGAAGCAAAGCAAGAAAAGTTTATTCTGGGTCTTGCATGGAGGGAGAAGAGCCTTCAGCACCCAGAACCTGGCTGGCTTGGGGTCCCACCGCTGCCAAGCTCGCTCTGCTCCCCTCACAAACCTGGATTTTCCCCTCCTAACCCAGCTCCGCTGTTTCACAGCAGCCCCACCTCATTTCTTCCCTGCCAGCCGTCTCACACGGGCGTCTGGCACCCAGCCGCCCCAGCATGCCTTCGAAGGTTTAATAAAACAGATTGAGATGCACTTGGGCTTGTGGCTTGACAACTGGTTCCCCTTGGACGGGAACATTTGCCTTCGCTGGGTGACAATGCTTTGAGTCCGTCGCCTTAGGCACTGTGGCTCATTGCTAGTCATCTCTCCAATGAATAATACACGGGCCTGAATATCTGTCTGCATACATCTTCTTTTTCTGTAGGATAATTTAATGTTATCTTTGGGCCTCCTGCTTCAAAGATGAAGAGATTACTTCAAACCTGCAGCCCGCAACCACAGCCATTGGTTTCAAACGTCATTAAGTTTCATTATAACAAATAAACACTGCAATGACATTTATAAGTTACCAGAGAGCACAGAAACACAAATATGAAGCAGATAAACTGCATTTGATCCAAATAATTACTGCAGGCAATATCGAGCTTAGGCTGAGCTGGCAGGCGGGTGCCGGGTAATTTATAGGAGTCCGTAAGGCACTGTGGTGCACATTGCTTCTTAAAAATGATCATGATGGTTATGTGTCTCTCTCTAAAGCCTCAAACAGGTTATGTGCCTGCCTCCCCGAAGGCAGGGAGCTTTTCCTCAAGTCAGAAATGGACGTGGCATAGGTAACTGTTACTGTTTGGGGACTTTCCTCTCACCATTCCTCAGGATTTCAGCCTGAGAAGGGACCTGCATTTGAAGTTTGCACTGCTTTAAGCTGCAAAAGAGCTTTATTTATTCATCTGTGTATTTGTTTATTTTTCCTTAGGGGCATCTATCCCCACTGTGGATAAATCCTCAAGAGAGGGGAGGGAGTCCTTGGAGAGAGATTTCCACTGATTTACTCCAAGGGAGTGTAATAATATACTTAGAGAATAATGGAATAATGGAATATACTGAGTTAGAAGGGACCTACAAGGATCACCGAGCCCAACTCCTGCTTAATAATAATGAAATTCCTTTCATTTTGACTCTTGGCTTTACATCACCAGCTCCTAACCCTGAGCAAGGACTCCTCTACCAGCAAACCAGACGGAAAAGCATTTCCTAGAGCTGTCCCCCAAAACCCTTAGTGAAAAGGGCTTTGTTGCTGTGCTGTGCTGGCTGTGTGAGCTCTCCCAAAGCTTTGCCTGTGCTGTGGGGTGAGAGCACATCATCTCCTAAGTGACCCCAGAGGGGTTTGTCATTGCCGAGTCCTGCAGGCAGCCCAGGAGGGGGGTCAGGCACAGCTGAGTTTATTGATGAGCATCCCTCATTACCTGCTAATTAACTCAGCAGGCTGGAATGTGCTAATCTGCTCTCGGACCTGGGTTTTGCACCAGGCAGCCATTGATCCCGCAGTGGGACCGTGGAGAAGGAGCTGGTGACAAAACAAACAGCGAAGTCTGTGTTAAATAATCCGAGTCCCCTCCGAGCGCTCCCTTCTCCTCCAGCGGGGAAGGGGAGGGAAAGGCACAGCCCTTTGGCTTCTCCCAGGGCTGCACTTGGGCTGCTGAAGCTGTAAATATGGACAGGATTCACGCTGCCTCTCGTTTCTCGTGGTTCGTGGCTTTATGAGGTAAAAGCCAGGCAAAAAGCACGAGCTGCTGGTTGTAGGCAGTGGTGCAGGTCACTGGCCTGCTCTCTAATGGATAAATACACTTTCTGGGCATTTCCCTGGCTCTGTGGATGGTGTAGCCAAGATTTTCACGGAGGGGAGCTTTTATTAAGTGTAGATAGAGAAATACGTGAATTTTTAAGCGCCTTTCTGTGCTAACGAGATGGGCACGTGTGTGAAACATTTCCTGCTCAGAGATGATCTGTTCCCTGTCTGTTCATCTCAGCATCTCCAACCCCTCCTGCCTTCCCCCTGCCCCTTTTTTTTTTGTGCGTATTGCATATACTTCACTTTAGGCTGTTTTTCAGAATAATTTGTTTTAATTTTAAATACGAATCTTGCATGTGTAAAAAAGAAAATGCACATATTTACAATCACTTCCACTTGCAAAAATCCAAACAAACCATAATTATAACAGAAACCTGCTAATTCTCACTCCACTTCATCTTCAGAGCTGATAATTCACGAAGCACAACCCCGAGCAATTCCTCCCTGCTCGGGTAAACAGCAGGAGCTGGAGCAATTCCGCAACCTGCTCTGCAATATCCCGCAGCTCCTCTGGCCAGGAGCTCCCCAGAAGCCACCCGGGTGATGTTTCATGCAGGCAGCAGCTTCTCAGCCTTCCAGGGCAATAATAAGATTTATTCCTGCCTTTTCTTCCCTCGGTCCGTGAGCTTTGTTGCCACCGAGACGTTTCTGGTTCAGGGGAATCTTGGGTGGTGGCACTTCCAACACCTGCAGAGAGGGAAACATCCTGTAGAGAGACTCATTTAACCACTCCTTGGATGAATTCTCCAGTCTATACAATGTCTCACCAATCTCCAGCAAGACTGCTTCAAATTATTTTGAGAAGGAGCAGAAATTTCCACTCATTTTAATATTATAGAATTCCAGAGCAGTTTGGTTTGGAGGGGACCTTAAAGATCATCCAACCCTCCTGCCATGTGCCGAGAATGTAACATTAAATATCTGCGTTTTCTGTTCTGAACTGCATCTTCATTCTGATTTCTCGCCGTGCCTCAAAGCGTGCGATAACAGATTTTGAAAAACGAGGATGGAAGTGAAACAGGGTGCGACCCAAGGCGAGCTCTTTGCTCTAATTTTCCACCCCGTGAACTGCACAACTTCCAGTTGCCGCTCTTCCTGGGAGCAGAGCCAGACTTTGAAATCTCCAAATCGTTTGTGAAATGGATTATTCATCCTTCTCGTTTTCCTACGGACGAGTGTCCTCTGTGCCCTCTAACTCAAAGATGAGCTGAGATTTAAAGGACTCTATTTCAAAAGAGCAGCCCTGATCTGGGAACAAAGGGTGGGCAAAGGGGATGCACTTGGGCTGAATGTAATCCAGGAAAGGGGGGATCACCTGAGAGATTTCAGAAGGTCACAGGGGATAAAATCCCTAAGGATTTTATCTGGGAGACTCGATGTGGGCAGGCTGCTGCCCACTGGTTTGCACATCCACTGTTATTTTTAGAAGGAAAAGTTTCTTTTTCTTCTCTGTGGATTCAAGTGGGAGCTTTTAGGTCCCAGGAGTGTCTGTGCAGCTGAGGACCTGCCAGCCCCTTTCTGAGCTGCAGTTATCATCCAAAAGGCAGCTGGAGAGAGCTGCTTGTCTGCAATCACTGGAGCAGGAGCATCCCCTGCTCTGCTCTCACCCCTGGGCCCATCGGCCTGGCCCCGGGGAGCTGTGCCAGGACACTGCGCCTTGACAGGAGAACAAATGGGAATTTCTTACTCTGCCACGGCTTCCTGGGGAGCGCTGCTAACAAAATATGTCTTGGCGTCATTGGCAATGTTCAGTGGAGCCGGGTGGATCGATGGGAGGAAATCTATTCCCCTCTGCTCTTGTCTCCACGAGGATGGGGCTCAGGGTTTCCAGTGCCTCTGGAAGAGCTGCTGGTGCCACTGCCCTGTTCCCAGCGAGGACAGGCATGGCCCTGCACCCCAAGCAGCCTTGGCAGGGGCTCAGAGCTCTCAGCTCCCCTCGCAGAGCGAGCCACGGCAGCCCAGGCGCTGGGATGAGGTGCTGGCCCCAGCCTGGGCTGTGGGGATGCTCTCACAGCTCTCTGCTCTGCCACAGCTTCAGTGACATGCCCAGCTCTGCCTCTTGCTGACCCTTTGGCTGCTCTGCCACTCCCCTGCGACGCCTCAGCTGCTTTTCCCCTCCCCCTGTGCTGGCCCCTGGGTAAAACACCACCTAATCCAGTTTACTGCCTCTATCTCCAGCCCTGCTAAAGTCCTGTGTGCCCCGAGCACGTTTTCCAGCTCTGGCAGCTTGTCTGATAGGAGATAATGCTGCTTGCTGGGAGCTCAGTGTTATCTGGGCAGGAGGTGCCCGCGAGGCTGTGAGAGTGGAGCGGCCAGGAGCCATCCACGGAGCCTGGAGCCATCCACCGAGCCTGGAGACAGCCACGGAGTCTGGAGACATCCACGGAGCCTGGAGACAGCCACAGAGCCTGGAGGGATCCACGGAGCCTGGAGCCATCCACAGAACCTGGAGGGATCCATGGAGCCTGGAGCCATCCACGGAGCCTGGAGGGATCCACGGAGCCTGGAGACAGCCACGGAGTCTGGAGACATCCACGGAGCCTGGAGACAGCCACAGAGCCTGGAGACAGCCACAGAGCCTGGAGACATCCACGGAGCCTGGAGGGATCCACGGAGCCTGGAGCCATCCACGGAGTCTGGAGCCATCCACGGAGCCTGGAGACATCCACGGAGCCTGGAGGGATCCACGGAGCCTGGAGGGATCCACGGAGCCTGGAGCCATCCACAGAGCCTGGAGGGATCCACAGAGCCTGGAGGGATCCACGGAGCCTGGAGGGATCCACGGAGCCTGGAGCCATCCACGGAGTCTGGAGGGATCCACAGAGCCTGGAGGGATCCACAGAGCCTGGAGGAATCCACAAAGCCTGACTATTCAGCGTGATCCAGTCCATAAGGTCACTTGAACGCTGTTTTTGGTGCCTTGATGCAGTACATCAGTTCGTGTCCTACCAGCACAGCTCCCAGGAACAGACATTCAATCTCACAAGAGGTAATTCTCCAGGCTGGTGCCAGGAAGAGTTTGCTAATAAATATCCCACGGTAAGGATACTCTTACACCTTTCCCAATCGGCAGCTAATAACAGAGCAGCGATGACATTTCAGCCCTTTCTGCATGGCTGATCAAACTCCTCACAGTGACTTTGAAAGCAGTGCTGGGATTTCACGTGGGTATCAAAGCCAGCGGAACACTCAATAGTTCAGATCTCTTGCCTGTGTGACTAAGAGACAAAAAGATCCCTGAAAGGTTTAATATCTTACTCAAAATTTCTCTGTTTCCTGTTTGAAGCTACTCAGAGGACACAGTGGGATATTGATGGTTCCTCTCAAAGCAGTGCTAGGAAAATATGTGACATCAGTGCGGGATGAGCTCAGCTCACCACGTGGGCTTGCCCAGAGCTGCTCATGGCCAGGACACAACGCGTTCCCAGAGGCCAGGCTGGGGAGCAGAGCCCTGGCTTTGCACCTCACACTCGCTCTGGCAGCTGGAATTAGAACCACATGATCATTTAGCTGGGGAAAGAATGAAGATCATCAAGTTCAACCCTCAGCCAAGCACCCCCAGCATGTTCACCACTAAACCATGTCCCCAGTGCCACATCCACACATCTTGTGAGCTCTACAGGGATGGGGACCCCACCACTGTCCTTCCAATGCTTTGCAACCCTTTCTGTGAAGAATGTTTTCCTAAATTATCCAACCTAAACCTCCCCTGCTGCAACTTGAGGTCATTTCCTCTTGTCCTGTCCCTTGTTCCCTGGAAGCAAATCCTGATCCCCACCTGGCTGCACCCTCCTGTCAGGGAATTGTAGAGAGGGATGATGTCCCCACTGAGCATCCTTTCCTCCAGGCTCCTTCAGCCTTTCCTGGTGCTCCAGACCCTTCCCCAGATCCACTGCCCTACTCTTCATTGCATTCCCTGGGGATCACTCTGGCTCTGGTTGCACCTCAGTGCATCCCACACCTTCCCCTCTGAGCTGCACCGGCGGCTGGGGTCCATGGGCTGTGCCTCCAGGGAAAGTCCTGTCCCCCTGGATGTTTGTGGCTGAGCAAGGCACAAGCTCAGCTCCCTCCTGCCCTCCTGGAGTGAGGACACACCTGCCAGGTCACACACACAGCTGGGGGGTGAGAAGCACTGTTCTGTACACCTGAGACATTCCTTGACTGAAGGTGTTGTGCTTTGGTTTCTTTCAAGTTGAATAATTCAGCACCGAGGCCACGTGAGCCGGACTTGCACAGTCGCAATGAAAAAAGGCCAAACTGACATTTTTTGTTCAAACGGATCTTATTTTCTTTTCTCCCCAAGGAAGCCAAATAAAAAAATGGAAATCTTATGCAAGGGCTGAGCTCAAGCTACCTCTCCTATTTGTGCCATGAAGGCAGAGGCAGTACCTGACATGGCTGTGGCCACCCCCAGCAAGGGACTGTCCATGGGGAGGTGATCCACATCTCCTCACTGAGGATGGCACCGCTGCTGCGATCCCTCTGCTCCTGTCTGGGCAGCCACAGATCTTTTGCTTCTCCAATGGTGCAGGAAAAGCTCATCTCTGTCCCTGTCTGGGGAAATCCTTGTCCCTGGGAGCACGTGGCTCTCTCCTTCCCTCCTGCTCCATGGGCTCTGTACTCGGCCAGGCCTTGGGCTCCACCTCAGTGCAGCTCTGGGTGTTGTCTCCCACCAGGGAGGGAATTGGGATGCTGACAAATTTGGGATGAGCAGCTCTGCCGCCCGCACGCCTCTTCCCTGTGCTTCCCCATGACTGACAATTCCAGGGAGCTTTGTAAATAATGTAAGGCTTTTGTCTGCTTGCTTTCCCTGCTCATCTGAAAATCAATGCGGGCACGTGTTCTGGAGAACGATGGGCCCTGTGCAGGGGGCTCGGTGTCCTTGGCTCTGGGGAGGGCACCCAAAGGGGCTCTGAGGGCTCCTGTTTGCCATGGGGCCACGGCAGGAGCTGTGTGGGGTGGGCAGAGCCAGGCCCTCTCTGCTGGGAAGGTGTGGGCATAGAGCCCTCTCTTCCCAGCCCTCTCCATGGCCAAGAGACGGCTTCAGCTCCAGGCATGACAAACCAGCCCTGAGCTGGGCTGAAATGCTCTGATTTCCATCGGGTGGAATCTGCTTGGTCTTGTCAGGAAAAATGAATCCACAAACACCAGAGGTTTATGTCCAAAAAGGAGACAGAGCAGTCCTGTAACTTTATTCATGAATAAAGGGAGAGGTCATGGCCATTTCCCATGGGGTCTCTCGAGTTGCTAGAGGACACAGCCTCTTTTTATCCTAATTTCCCGGCTGCATTTCCCTCTCTCTTTCCCCATTGGCTGAGGTGCTCGAGAGGTACAGACTTTCCAAATCACCTAATACAGACCCCTTCTAATGTACATTCCCCCACTTTTTGTTTTCTTTGTGTCTCTGTTCCTTTTCTCTAAGTCCAGGGATTTAGCACAGCCTTGGGTGAGTAACAGTCTGTGCCAATTAATGGAATTCCTGTGGAATTTATGGTTCCCCCAATTGCTTCTGTCACCTATCAGTATCTGGCCTTATCTGCCAGCAGCCCCCACAGTTTGTTTGTAAAATCTCCCTCTGGTTCCTTTCACTCCAAAGAGGGACCCTCCTGGGATGTGGTGTAGGATTAGGGCATGATTGATCATTAGGGCATCATTGATCATTAGGGCATGACACAGCAGCCCCTTGATCACCCTCCTACCTCATGTTGTGCCAGCTCCGAGCCGAGGGAAGGCTCAGCTCTTCCCACTGAGGGACAAGGAGAATGTCCCAGCACTCCCAATCACCAGGCCTTTCATTTCGGAACAGCAATATTTTGACAAGGAGCTCACAGTCCTCCTTCTCCACTTCTATGCTCTCCTCAACAAAAAGGACTGATTCTTTTCAGAGCACAATGGACATTCAAAGCTTCACTTACATAAAAGCAGCCACAATGTCTCCATTTCTAATGAGTCATTGTTCCCTCGGTGAGTCCCTCGCTTCCTACTACAATACTCACTCCTCTTGGGTAATGAAAATTTAACTTTCTGCTGCTCCCTGTTGCTGGTTTGGGCACAGGGGGCTGCAAGTTGAAATAATTCAGCCAGGATCTCATGCAAACAGATTTCAGTCTTCAGAGAGCTTAAAAAGCCTTTCACCAACTCTGGTTTCAATGATGGAAGGGTCTTCAAGGTCCTGCTGCAGCACAGACCGTGGCAGTGCCATCGTGTAGGTGCCTCCCTCTGTTTTCTGGGTTGTAAAACAGGATTTTTGGGCCTTCTCACCATCCGTGGGTATTGGGACTTCTCTGAAAATCAATGCTGTGGCACTGGCAGTGTGATTTCCCTTGGAAGCCACACACACAGAAGCGTCTCAGCCTTTGTTTGAAAGAACAAGGGAACATTACAGAGAAACACTGAAAAATCAGGAGCCACAGGTGCAAAATCCGTTAAGGAAATGTAAAGAGCTCTAAAGTGGTTCTCTCTCTTTCCCTCTTTTTTTCTTCCTTTAGCTTTTATGACACACTCGTGACTTCACAAGGATCCTGCCTGGGGTTTTTGAAAGCAGGGTTAGTGTTCTTGCCCACTCGCTCTTTATTGTCCTGTTCTGTTGCTGCCGTTCGGGATTTCAGTGACTGCAGAAGTGCCCCACGTGAGACACTCCTTGAGGAGCTCCTGGAGCCAGCACTGGTGTCCTGCTGGTGCCTGGCAGCTCCCTGAGGAGCAGGGCATGGCAGCAGCCAGGAGGAGATGGGGAGGCTCTGAGATCAAGAGCTCTGTGACACCAAACCCTCAGCCACAGCAGCAGGTGACAGCTCAGGGCAGCTCCAGAGGGCACATGGGACACTGGGGTTGTGCTGCACCGTGGCCGAGTGGCATCGTTAGCATCTCATTTCCATATCTGTTTGCTTTTTAAAACAAAACCAAAAAAATCAACAATTAATTGATTCGCCCCAAGCAGGCCCAGAGACACTTCAGAGACACAGTCAGAGCAGAGGGGATTTGCTTTATTTGGTGCTGGTGTGAGGATTCACTCCTCCAAACACACACACCCCGGCACTGCCAACACACAATATTTGGGTAACATTCATGAATATTCATCACATTTCCTGGGATAGGAGTGGTTATACAAATCATGTCTCAGCAATCATTAATATCATTATGTGCCACGCATGTGCTGTGTGTCCTGGTGGTCTTTGGGGTCTTCTCGTGATGAAGATCTGTAGTCTTCATCACAGTGCACTTTTCACCTTTCTCTCTGGAGCATTTGCAGTCCTCGGTGGGTGATTCAGGGTTTCTGTGCTGGCCTCAAACAGATTCTTGTCCCTCTTATAGTGAGAAGATAAAGGGAATCCTGTTTTTCTAGGTTTAGAATTCACATATTCTGTCTCTCAATAGTTAACTTGAGTTACCTACTGACCAACTCTTTCTCAGAATTCAGAGCCCTAATTTTGCTTCCACTCCAAGCATCACTGTGCTAGGTGAGCAGATCCTCACATGGAGACTCCCAGGGGCAGAGTCAGTGCCCAGTGGCTCCCAGAAAAGCTCCCAGGGAGCCAGGCATCGACTGGGTGCTTTCTTTGAAAGTATTCCAAGTATTTGCCCTTGAGGGAAGATGTGTGTGGAAGTAAAACAGGGCTACACTTGGGCTGGGGACACATGGACACATTCCTGCGTCTCCCCACAGGCTGCAATTGCTGAGCAGCACTTCCCAGAGCCAGGTCTGGGGATTCTTCCTGCAGCAGGAGGTGACAACGACATGCGTGATGTGGATGTTGTGCCTGGACTCTTGGTTGGGCTTGTTTGGACAGCTGTGTCCAGCTCTGGGTCCTCAGCACAGGAAGGATATTGGAGAGAGTCCAGAGAGGCCATGGAGATGCTCCAGGGCTGGAGCCCCTCTGCTCTGGAGCCAGCCTGGGAGAGCTGGGGGTGCTCACCTGCACAGGAGAAGGCTCCAGGGAGAGCTCAGAGCCCCTGGCAGTGCCTGAAGGGCTCCAGGAGAGCTGAGAGGGACTGGGGACAAGGGATGGAGGGACAGGACACAGGGAATGGCTTCCCATGGCAGAGGGCAGGGATGGATGGGATATTGGGAAGGAATTGTTCCCTGGGAGGGTGGGCAGGCCCTGGCACAGGTGCCCAGAGAAGCTGTGGCTGCCCCTGGATCCCTGGCAGTGTCCAAGGCCAGGCTGGACAGGGCTTGGAGCAACCTGGGACAGTGGGAGGTGTCCCTGCCCATGGCAGGGGTGGCACTGGATGAGCTTTAAGGTCACTTCCCACCCAAACAATTCCATGATTCTATGATGAACTCCTATCTCTGCAGAGATTTGGATTAGCCAGTATTTTTTGCTAAAAATCTACATAGCAGAAGGGGAGAAACTGGGAAATTCCTGGTTTCCCAACAGCTTGGAGTCAAACCTCTTGCTTTGAAACCAAAGCATCATTTTGCAATAACGTTTTAAACGTTCCCACGGAAAATACCCAACTGGTGTCTTTCAGCCCATTTTCTTGTAGCTGAAAACGCTCAACCTGCATTTGTAAATCATCCTCTCCCAATCTCCCCATTTGCAGTTATTTTCTGTCAAGTATCTTATCTCCCTTAAAACTTTTCTGCAAATTACTTGTTCCTTTGACATTAAGACATAAGCTGTAACGTGGACGGGCCTCTGATCTTCCAAACCCAGTTAAACCCAGTAATCAGACTTTAAGCTGATTTGAAAGCGAGTTGAGCTCTGCCTTCAGTACTTTTTTCTTTTTTTTTATCTGTGATTTAGGGAGAGATGATCCTGCTGTGGAGCAGGGACTGGGCCAGGTAATGCTCTTAAGGTCCTTACACCCATCTCTCCCCTCCTGTGACTGAGTCTGAGCTGTTTGTAGCTGAAATGGAGCCTCGGATGAATAAAAAATGGGTTTAGGTGACAATTCTTCACACTGAACAAACACAGAGAAGGCAAAGACAGGAGACATATGCCATGTTTCTGCTCTGATTTTCTGTGGCCATCAGCTCGTCTTTAAAACAAATCAAGAAATAAGAGCAAAAGGAAAAATAAAACATAAAAAGAACTTCATTTCCAGCAGCAATTACCAAATGAAGCCTCTGCTTAATGGGCATTTGCAGAGGGCACAGACACCACTTTGTGCCTCTGCGTTCTCATTAGGGCTCGTGCAGCTCCCAGCTGACAACCTGATAATTCTCCCTGATAAAACAAATCTTTTTGGGTTATTGCTGCTTTCCTGCGCTGTCCCTGCTCGCCCAGCTCTGCCTTGAGAATTGTCAGGATTACAGAGTGAGCTGTGAAAACCCAGTTAGTGGGGGGAAAGTATATATTAAAATAAAACAACAAAACAACAAAGCAAAATGCTCACTTTTTCTGCTTCCTGAGTTCTGTCTCTTATCCCACTTTTCCCAGCTATCCTAGGCGTGCTTGTTATTTATGAGCCAAAACAAAAACAAAAAAATACAGAGCTGATTCCTATTCCCTTTGAAATCAAATATTTAAATCTTAACCCAGCACGAGGGTTTGTGCTGGTGTCAGAGGCCACTGTGACTTCCAACGAGTGTCTCCCAGCAGGAAAAGCTGGAATCTCCTCTGGAATTAACCTGCCCTGTTGTGCAGGAAACACCACGCTGAGAGCCACCACTGTGGTCTTTTGGAGTATCTGTGGTGAAAATCAGAGTTCCTTGGAGATGTGTGGGTGCTGGGACACCTGGGATCTCTGAAATACCAAGGTGCTCCTGGAGATCTGCAAATATTTCAGCTTTGTACCTTCCTGTCTGTAAAGCAGCTGGAATTTCAAAAGGACAGCTCTGCTCTGCTCCCCGTGCTCCTTTAGCTGGCTAAGAGTGAGTTGAAGCTGTAATAAATTAAATTGAAATATAAGCACTCACATGGGGCACATGTTGGTTCAATGGCACGAGTTGGGAAATGATGGAGCTTTGGAGCTCTGCCCTGTAGGAAAGGCCCAGCAGCTCATCTGGAAACAAGTTCAGATGCGAGAACTTGTGTCACACTTAACCTTGGTTCCGGAGTAATCATCAGTCAATGATTAAATGGAGTCAGTGTAAATTAGGATTGAATTGATTTGGGGTGGATCACACGGAGACTGTCCCGCTTTGACAAATTGGTTTTAAAGAGCAATTTTTCCTCCAGCCCAGTCCTGTTCCATGGACTGAACAGACACTCAGCGGAGGGGCCTGGGCTCTGAATACCTGCCTGGTGCAGGGCCGGAATTCCCACCCAGAGAGGCTCCTGGTCTTACAAACCCCACAGGTAACTCAGCGAGGGCAATCCGGTTCTGCCTTTCCCCCAACACCTCTCCTTCCCAGATCTTCTCCTGAACTCAGAGTCACAGCAACACTAAGTGGTGGCAGAACAATTGTGATGCTCTACAACCAACTCACACAAAGGACCATCACAGGAGCCCAGATATCAGCAGATCTGTCTGAAATGCCCCCACATTTAGGACCTTCCAGCATTAGACTGTGGCTCTGCAGGGGGATTTTGGGGTTGTCCTGTGCATTCATCGTGGAAAGGAAAAAAAATAGCAGGATTTGGCACTTCGAATCCCTGGAAGTGTCCAAGGCCAGGTTGGACAGGGCTTGGCGCAGCCTGGGACAGTGGGAGGTGTCCCTGCCCATGGCAGGGGGTGGGACTGGATGCTCTCTAAGATCCCTCCCAACCCAAACCATTCTGGGATTCTCTGATTCTATGAATGATTTTCAGTCATGGCAAAGACAAGGGAGAGTGAAAATAAAACAACGCTGAGCAAATTCTGCTGTGGAAGAGGTTACAGCGCCTGGAGCACTTCCCATGGAAAATGAGAAGTGCCATGTCACACCTGAGGTGTGAGACATCCCACCACGGCAGGAGATGACCTCGGGCTGGGATTTGTCATTGTAGTATCCTGGGTACGGAGGGGTGAGGACAGCGATTTGTGAGTTTGACGATGCAGCTTCGGTGAAAGGCAGCGATGAACCAGAGCTGGTCCTTCCTTTCCCCTGCAGATGTGTGGGAAGCTCCCCGCAAATGCCAGGAGGTTACACTCGGGGAGGGAAGGGAACAGCAGCAGTTGGTGTTTCCCTGGGTGTTTTATAGCGGTTGTTATCTGCCTATCCTGATTTCAGAGAGCACACGAGGTGGGAGCAAGGCTCAGAAGCAGAGGATCAACATCCTCTTTTATTATGTGTAATATAAAATATTGCTGCTGCTGGACGTCCTGCTGCTTCTCTGTCTGTGATCATTGTGGCTGAAACACTATCGCCACAGTTTGGAATAAAACAGTTACAGAAAATTCTGGTGCCTCTTGGCTGGAGCTTTTTATCCCCCAGAGAGCAAAAACATTGCAAATATTTGTCACTGAGTGCTGTGTCCACCTCTGGGACCTCAGCTCAGGAAAGATGTGGAGCTTCAGGAGTGAGTCCAGAGGAGACCACAGAGATACTTCAGGGCTGGAGCTCTGCTCTGGAGCCAGGCTGGGAGAGCTGGGGGTGCTCACCTGGAGAGGAGAAGCTCTGGAGAGACCTCAGAGCCCCTGGCAGGGCCTGAAGAGGTTCCAGGAGAGCTGGAGAGGGACTGGGGACAAGGGATGGAGGAACAGGACACAGGGAATGGCTTCCCATGGCAGAGGGCAGGGACAGATGGGATATTGGGAAGGAATTCTTCCCTGTGAACAGGATGAGCTTAACTGTCCCTTCCAAACCAAACTATTCCATAATTCCATGGAGCAATCACGTAATTAAGCAATCACGGAATTAAGAGCTGCAGAGCTCAGTCTCCCATTTTGTGCCATGCCAGGAGCATCCTGGACTGTTTCATCCATGCTGAAAACCACTGGAGAGCTGACAGCCTGCTGTTCTCTGCTGTTCCCCTCTGCAGGCCAGGCGTCCTCGTTCACGCAGCAGCCCCAGGACCAGGTGGTGATCGCGGGGCAGCCAGTGACACTGCTCTGTGCCATCCCCGAGTACAATGGCATCGTGCTCTGGATCAAGGACGGGCTGGCCCTTGGAGTCGGACGGGATCTCTCAAGTAAGTCAGGACACCACCCTCCCTAAACTAGCACAGCAGGATCTCTCCTTGCCCAACAGTGCAGCCACAATATTTATTTGGGGAATAAAGTTTTCATTTCAACTCCAGCACCTTCCAGCCTGCCCAAACATAGGCACCGATGCTTGAAATAAACCAAAACTTGTTTCATTCTGACCTGAAACAAAATTGTTGGCTCCCACAGGTGTAGTCTGACCCGTTGGAAAGCCCTGTTTTGACTTCCTTGGAAACAAATGTCAGCTTTCCAAAATGCAGGATGAAATGTTTTATAAATGTTGAAAGAGCCTGTTTTGATATTCTCAAAAATAAAAAGAACCATAGAATTTCCTTAGTTTGAAGGGACCTACGAGCTTCTGTTTGCTTTGGACAAGTGCTTGTGGCTTCCTCAAGCTTTAGTTTTGGCAAATTGGAGTTTGGTGACCAAATTCCTCAGAATTCACAGTACTTAATCCCACGCCCACATTATGATTGAGGGGTAATGGCAGCTGGTGAAGACTGGTGCAATACTGGGAAAGTTTAGAGTTTATTCTGTTTATTTTGCGGGATAACAGTAATTTGGAAGTGAAAAATTTCATGAGTAAGGAGAGTGTTTGCTGGAAAGCACCAGCCTGGGAGGACACGGAGCCCTCCAGGAGCTGCAGTGTCCCCCCAGGCTCTGCTGAGTTCGTACACGTGTGACACTGCTCAGCTCCTGGTGACCTGAGAGGGTTTTCCCCAAGGCAAGAAGCAGCATTCACAAACCAGGGGAGGCTCTGTGCTTCTTGGTCTCCAGGGACCCTGCTCTTCCCCTAAAGTGCAGTGCCTGCTTCTCCTTTCCCTCTATTTTTTATTAATACATATAATTGCTCATTTCCAGCCGTGCCCGAGTGAGCAGCCCCATCTTCGCCTGTTTTTCAAAGCTCTGAGCCACAACTTTTGCATCTATTAGAGAGCTGAGCTTCCCATGCAAGACCTTGCAACACGACTGGGTAACAAGAGCTCCAGTGAAGTGGGGAGCTGATGTGAATGACTTCCACAATTAACAGAGCCAGGGCTGCTGGAAGCCACAGGAGCTGCCAGCTCGCGTGCTACCAGCTCAGCCAGTGTCTAATTAGCGCAATACAAACAAACCCATCATTTGTATTTCTCGCGGTTCAGGAGAGCAAATCCTGCTGTTGATAACTCGAAAAACAACAAAAGCACGAGCGTGCGCCAGTGCTGCGTTACACAGGGCATTGGGCACCAGCGATGGGGAGAGGGCACATTTCCTCCTGTGTGTCCACCCTGTGTGTCCAGCCAGGCTGACCAGGGCTGCCAGTGCCCCCAAAGCCCTGCCCAAGCTTCACACAGAGCTGATTTTGGGAGTATTCCGGAGTGACACCATAGCTGACTGCAGGATCTGAGGATATTCCATGACAGGTTGCAGAGTTGTTGGCAGTCGTGCTTTTCCTGGTGGAAGGGCCATCCATTTTCCTTGCCCAGGGAGGCTTTGGATGCCCCGGCCCTGGAAGAGTTCAAAGCCAGGCTGGAGAAGGCCTTGAGCAACCTGATCTAGTGGGAGGTGTCCCTGCCCATGGCAGGCAGGTTTGGGACTAGATGATCTTCAAGGTCAAAGCCAAACCTTCCAGCACTTAACATTCCACAATTCCATGTTTTCTTGGGATTTCAGTTAATGCTCCTTCATCGGCACTTCTTTTGTGAACCCGTAGAGCAAAATGCGCAGTCTTGTTCCTGAATTTGGCAGGTCCTTCCTCTCTCTCTTTGGGCTGGCAGCCAAGGAGGGGAGGAAGCTGCCTGGATCCTGGGTGCTGCTGTGGGGTGCTGGGGCTCTGGACCCGTGCTCCTGATTCACCCCAAGCAGGCCCAGAGACACTTCAGAGACACAGTCAGAGCAGTGGGGATTTGCTTTATTCGGCGCAGGGTGTGGGGATTCACTCCTCCAAACACACACACCCGGCACTGCCAACACACAATATTATGGGTAACATTCATGAATATTCATCACATTCTCCAGGATAGGAGTGGTTATACAAATCATTTCTCGGCAATCATTAATATCATTAGCATGTGTGCCACGCATGCGCTGTGTGTCCTGGTGGTCTCTGGGGTCTTCTTGTGATGAAGATCTGTAGTCTTCATCACAGTGCACTTTTCACCTTTCTCTCTGGAGCATGGGCAGTCCTTGGTGGGTGATTCAGGGTTTCTGTGCTGGCCTCAAACAGATTCTTGTCCCTCTTATAGTGAGAAGATAAAGGGAATCCTGTTTTCCTAGGTTTTAGAATTCACGTATTCTGTCTCTCAGTAGTTAACCTGAGTTACCTACTGACCACTCCTTTCTCACTCTGCACTCCTCACCCCTGGGCCTGTGGCTCCAGCTGCCTCCTGAGCCGTGCTTTCCCTCCGGCAGGTTACCCGCGCTATCTGGTCGTAGGAGACCATCTCTCGGGGCAGCACCACTTGAAAATCCTGCGAGCTGATCTCCAGGATGACGCCGTGTACGAGTGCCAGGCCATCCAAGCAGCCATCCGATCCAGACCTGCCCGGCTGACTGTCCTGGGTGAGTATTTGTTGGGGGTTTCATTGCCTTCACGGTCACACTGGGTGGATTTTGACAGAAGGTTTTGCTGCTGGATCAAGAGGGTTGGAAATGAATCCATTGTGAGAGCAGTGGGGGAGCAGCTCGATCCTGAGAACAGGAGCAAAGGAAGCTACTCAGGGAGTAAAGCTGCTCTGGGGTGGAGTACAGCAATTCTAGGAGGGGTAACACAGGCGCCAAGTGTTTGGCACTTCAACTCTATGAATTGAGGCCCCAATTCAAGAGAGTCTGTCCATAAATTTAAGGATATGAAGAGTATGGTGTCATCACTTATGCATTACCCTTCCTGCAGGACTGGGACGACTCCACCGCCTGAGGAAAGGCTGCTTTCAAACTATTGTCGTATTTTTAAACTATCTACACACTAATATTTTATCACCCTGCATTTCTCAGTGATTAATCTTTCCCGTGAGCAGCACAGGAGGATATTGCCTGGGATTGCAAACTGGGAGTGACTCCCAAAACCATGCAGAGGACCTTTTTGTGCAGGAGATGGGAGGGGAGCTCTGGCAGAGCTTTGCTGGCCGGCTGGCAGAGCGGGAGGAGGGAGGGCTCTCCCCACAGGAGTGCTGGGAAAAGGCAGGCGCGTCAGAGAGGCTTCCCGGCATGGTCGTGGCTGCAGAGAAGTCAATGAAAATGGTATTTTTCTTGAAAAGCTTGGACAAAACCCAGTCTGTACTGCTGCTCCCAGATCCATCCTGATTATTCAACCCTCAAAGTGAAACCATTTGCATATTTAGGTTTGTTTAGATTGAAGCTGGATTTGGTTTTTCCCAGTTGTTTTTATTCCTGGTTCTTTTTCATTAGGGAAAAAAAAAAAAAAAACTTTTAAAAATACCCAAATCAAGAATTTTGGTGCTTTTAGTCGGATCAACACTGATTAGTTTTAAGCAGCCAGAAGAAGTGAATTAAGGTAACAGCTGTGGCTGAAGGTGCACCTCACTGGAGCCTGCACTGTGAAAATGAGTTCAAATTCCTGGTTTGCAATTTCCCCTCATTTTGTTTTTGTCCCTCCACAACCCTACAATGTTCCCTACCACCAAACTTGCACAGCTGCCACCCCTTCCTTCCCTGACCCTGAAGATAATGATGATTTTCCTTTGATTCCTCCTTCTGCTCAATCAATCCTTGGCAGCAGCTCAGAGCTCTGACATGTGCCCATACATGAAATAATTCTGGAAATGACTGGGAAAGGGGAATGTTGTCTTGCTCACCGACAACCCCTCCTTCTCCCGGGCTCCCTCCTTCTGTTGTGAAAGCAGAATACGTTGCCAGAGCCAGACAAAAGAAATAATGTTATTTAATTAGAGCTAAAGATTTCAAAACTAATTTAGTCCCAGGGCGTACGTCAGAGCTGCTGCGAAGCGTTGATTGAGCAGAGAGATGTTTTTATGGATCAAAAGGAAATCGTTATTATCTTTGGGGTTATGGAATGCGTTGAATAGATGGTAGTTAATGTTTATGTGGATGTACATGGTAGTTGCTAATTGGTACATTTACCTAAGATGTTCAGCAACTTATATTTGCAGAGTGTTTTCCTTTTAAGAAAATTAAAGTTACAGCCTGTTCAGTTTAAGCCAAATCAATGAGAAAATGCAGGTTTGGAACCTGCTGGCAGCTCATCTTTAACTTAAGGGGTATTTATGCAGATGTTCTGAGGGGGAAAATATAGTCACAGTCCCAAGGCTGCCAGAGGTCCAGGAGTGTTTGGACAATGCTGTCAGGCACAGAGTGGGATTGTTGGGGTGTCTGCAGGGCCAGGAGTCGGGCTGGATGATCCTTATGGGTCCCTTCCAGCTCAGGAAATTGATTCTGTGACATTTCAGGCTGGCTGGGGAGGTAGGAGTGTTTTTGGGGGGTTGGTGATGAGCAGCTCACACTGCTCCTTTGGGATGGGGTGTCCTGTGCTGGCAGTGAGGGCAGGGATCTGTGCTCTGGTTTTAGCCACCCCAGTGGAGGGGACAGTAGAAGAAAAGCTTCAAGCCCCATGTTTTAGGAGGCAGTGCAGGCTCAGACAGCTGGGGACAATGTGCAACCTGTCCACCTGAACTCACCGTGTGATGGGGTAACATGTCTGTACAGGGGGGAGAGACACCCTGGTGCTTCCAGATGTGCAGTGCCACCAGCTGTGCACACATCTCTGCTCCTCGGATCCACTGCAGGAGCCTGCTTTAGTCATCAGCTAAGCAGCTGTCCCCAGAGGGATGTGGATCTCTCGGATTTCATCTCGCTGGGCTGGGAAGGGATGTGCCAGGCTGCCTGAGCTGCCTCACGGGGACATGCCTGGGGGGCGTTCCTTCATCCCAGTCTGCCCAGCTGCACCTGAGGCTGCAGAGTTCCCCTGGGCAGGAGAGCATCCCTAAGGCATCCCTGGATCCGGGTGCAAACCGTGCAGGAAACAGTTTGTCCCAGCTGGGGCAGAGCTGAGAGGCTCTGGTGGCTGAGAGGCTCTGGTGACTGAGAGGCTCTGGTGACTGGGAGGTTCTCGTGACTGGAGCCCAACATCTGCTGCTGCTTTCCCAGTGACTCAAGGAGCTCTTCAGCCAGTTGGGTGTTAGAGGCAGTTCTGGGGAACCCCATCCCACTTTATCACCCCCAGCCTTGTCTCTGGAAAAATAACCCTGCCTGATTTTTTTATGGGTTGGTGCTGCCTTGTCTTTCCTTGCCAGCTTTTCCACTTCCTTGGTATCAAGAAATCCCCTAATGCCTCCCAATTCAGGCTCCAACTGCTGTCATTCATGTCTGACAACAGCTTTATGGAGCTGATGCCTCCTACTTCCCTGCTCAGATGCAGAGCTACACCATATTTTAATTAAATATTTAAGGTTTTGTCACATTGTTTTCAAATCTACATGGTTAAATGTAGTGGAACAGATCATTCTATAGCCTTGGAAGTCCAAACATTCAAACAGACGAGCCTATTAATGCCATCAGCATCAGGGAAAATCTTTTCTTTGTGGAGTTCCAGGGGCAAATATTGCTGAGAAATGTGGTTAACGCTTCCCAGAGCTGGAGGGTTCCCCTTCTCTAGGTCTCCCTCACCTTCCCTCCTGCCATTGCCCAAACTGTCTGGGGAAGGAGTCACTGTCCAATCTCCTCAGGACATCTGCCCCAAGAAGGGAAGGCTGTTCAAGCTGATGGGATGGGATTTGGGACATATGGAGACACTCAGATTTCAGGCAAGCAAAGGATGTCAAGGCAGTTTGGCAGGGGAGCCCAAGCCAGGCAGGTTCTGGGAATCCACTGGAGGGCTATTTGCTACCTGGTACATCTCTAATGGCAGGGCTGCTTAATTTATGATCTATTTAACTAAGCCAGGGTATTAATTAAATAAAGTAAGAGCCTGATTAGGACTTGGAGAAATTTAAAAATGAAATCAGGCAGCAATCGAGCGAAATTGCAAAGCAAACACTTTGGCTGTAACCACTGGAGAGTTCCCTCCGGTCTTCCATCAAAGCTCGGAGCAGGGAGGGCAAATACAAGAGATTATATTGCCAACAGATGTGTGTTGTTAAAATATGCATCTGCCAGCCGTGTAGCTCCAGGAGCCAGAGGGCTCGCTCGTGGATCCTTCTGCACTCGCGGGACCGTGAAGGAATTTGAGGCCCCGGCAGCCGAGCTGGGATTTGCAGACACGTTAATTAGTGTTGAGTTCCCAGATCTTGGAGGCAGCCAAGCGAGGAGAAACTTTGAAGAGAGCTTCGGCTTCCCCGGGAGGGAGCAGAGGAGGGAGAGGGGAGCCCCAGCTCGCGGTGCCGATGCGGCCGCGCCAGGTGACACCTCAGCCAGCGGTGACACCTCAGCCCGCAGTGACCGGGGCCGGCAGAGGATGGAGGAGCCAGGCCAGTGAAGCAGATGGATGAGGAGGTGTTGGGAAGCTGGAGGGCTCCTCTCCTCCGTGGCTTCTCGGCAGGAGCATCCCAAGCCTGTCCTGGTGTGTCCTCCCCAGCGGGAGGCCGTGCGCCGGGGCTGTCCCGCGAAGCTCGCGGGTGCCGCGTGCTTGGCACAGGGAAAAGGTTGGTCCCAGAGGTGCCGGTGGGAACTTGGCCACAGCTCGGAAAAGGGAATATGAGGGTGTGAGGAAGGAGGCAGGGGAGCTACTTCCAGAGACTTAAGGTGAATAATTGATATGCAATTAACTTGTACCTTCACCTTTTATAGTCTAATTCCCTCTCTCCTCCCCTCCACGGCCTCTTCTAATATTAACTCTGTCTTCACGTGTGTCCCATTAGGAATAAAGCTTTCTTAAATCAACATGAATTATTTAACTCTACAGATTAAGTTAATTCGAAGTGAGAGCTCCTGTCTCTCTTACGATGGCACAAGGCAGGGACAGGAGGAGGGTCATGGGGGTGTCAAGTGCATCCACATTCAATCACAGCCGTTTTCCTCTTTTTATTTTATTTTTTATCTTATTTTTTATTTTATTCCAATCCTCTTTCTTGCCAAGTCTTTCCAGTCCTCGCCTGCAGAGCAGAGTAAGCATTTCCATTACCAAAACGATGGTTGGCATCTTGAGACTTCTGCATTTCCCAGCTTTCCAGCTCTTTAGTGGAGTTTGATCAGGAAATAAAGAGGTTGTGTCCTCGGTAAGGCTCTTTCTCAACATTTGTTTGTAATGCTGAGCTGCAAGGAGAAAATGGGATGAGGTGATGTTTCAAATCCAGAAACAATTCAGCTCAGAACACTTTTTCCACCCTTTTTAATAGAATTCAATTCTCTGAATGCAAAATTCAGAGCATGTAGAGCTGGGATGTCAAACAAAAACAAAACAAACAAACAAACAAAAAAAAAAAAAAAAAAAAAAAAAAAAAAAAAAAAAAGAAGTGATGAAAATGTGATCATTTTCTTCCAGACAGTCTCTTCTCCTTGAACAACTTTGGGTCTTCACAAAGCTGCATTTTCTGCTGGGAATATTTTCAGTGGCAAAACAGCAACTGGCTCTACTGGGAATGAAACAGAAACATCAAACAATTGAGCGCAAATCCCAAATAACCTAAATATTTGATGTCATGTCTGAGCAGCTTAAGTTTACAGCGCTCTGAGCCGGCTCCTTTTGATAGCAGAGGGTGGCCGGGTTTCCTTGCTCATGTCCCTGTGTGGCTCTGGGGTGGGAAGGGATCTCCATGGGATTGACCATTCCCAGCCCAGAATACCCAGGGGCTCAGAGGTGAAAGGCAACCTCCGCCTCAAGCAGTCCAGAGCTGGAAAACCGACCACAGAGAGGAACTGTGTGCCAAAAAAATGGGTCTTGAGATGGGTCCTCCCAAGGTAGGTTTCATCTGGGTGTTGGGAGGTGCTGCTTCCCCCGTTCTGGAGGGGTTTGCACCCTGTCTGTGAGTAGGAGGAAGAGGAGGAGGAGGAGGTGAAGGAGAAGGGAAGGCAGCATCTGCATCATCTCTGTTCTCCTTACTTTGAAGGAGACAAGCAAAATTTCATCCTTACATCCCCAGTCAGCACAGCTGGGCTGGAGGTGGGTGCCAGGATGAAACACTCCGTGGGACACACCCGCCCACCCCGGGCTCTGCCAGGGCCATAGCGATGGAATAACTTTGCAGTCGTACAGATATGGGGAGAAGAAAGCGAAGGAAGGGGTTTGTTTCACATTGCAGACATTAAAAATGGTAAATATCATAGAACAATGGAATGCTTTGGCTTGGAAGGGACATTAAAGCTCATCCCATTCCACCCCCTACCCAGGGCAGGGACATCTTCCACTGTCCCAGGCTGCTCCAAGCCCTGTCCAGCCTGGCCTTGGACACTGCCAGGGATCCAGGGGCAGCCACAGCTTCTCTGGGCACCTGTGCCAGGGCCTGCCCACCCTCCCAGGGAACAATTCCTTCCCAATATCTCATCCATCCCTGCCCTCTGGCAGTGGGAAGCCATTCCCTGTGTCCTGTCCCTCCATCCCTTGTCCCCAGTCCCTCTCCAGCTCTCCTGGAGCCCTTCAGGCACTGCCAGGGGCTCTGAGCTCTCCCTGGATCCTTCTCTCCTCCAGGATGAACAGCCCCAGCTCTCCCAGGCTGGCTCCAGAGCAGAGGGGCTCCAGCCCTGGAGCAGCTCCATGGCCTCTCTGGGCCCACCCCAAGCGGTCCATGTCCCTCCCCAGAGGACAGGGCTGTATCTGAGCAGGGGCTGGTGTTCAATCACATGGGGGGAAGTTCAGCAGGGCCAGGCCAGCACTAAGCAGATGGTGCCTCTGCTCCCTCAAGTCGTACTCCAGAGTTATGGGCTCACAGCTCGTACAAACTTTGTATTTTCTTGAAGCCCTGGGCCCTGGGGTTGGCTGATGCCACCTATCCCATCAAAGTTTCCCTTCTCTAAGCCCTCAGAGCCACACCAGCATTCCTACCTGCACACTGAAGACTGAAGAACCACAAAGTAAATAGGAAGAGACACAGATAGAAATGATTAATGTTCGTGTTCCTGCACCAATCTGTGATTCCTTGTCTCGATGCAGGGAGGGCATCTCGGTTCTGACCCGTGGTTTTATCGAACACGAAGCTTTTGGCTTCTCTCTGCAGAGGCTGCTGGGCTCTGCTGACCTGATGGATGCAGAGCATAGAGGGCTGATAAAAAGCCTTCCTGGTTTTTAGCCATCCCTTTCTGTCTTCCCAGCCCCTCCTGCTGGCTCTGCCACCGCCCTGGCCCCATTTGCTGTGGGCTGTGCTGGCCGTGAGGGTGCTGTGGGATGCTGGGGGGGTGCTGCATGCGGGGATCCCTCTGCTCATCACTGGTACCCCTGCCTGCACCCCTCCTGCTCAGGGCACGACCCCTCTGCGCCTCACCCCAAATCCCCCAGGCTGCACAGGCCATGTGGGAGCCAGCAGCTCCCTGCACATCCCACCGGGCTTTCCCCATGCTCAGCCAGCGGCTCCAGCTCCCCGGGGTGCCTGCGGACAGCGGGCATCATTCTGCTTCACTTGCTCCTGGACCGCTGACACCTCTCATTCCGCACCAGCCAGACCACCGCACGTGCCAATCTCGCTCTGCTCTCACTCCTACGCACGATTCTCCCTCTTGCCAATCAGGACCCAACTCCCCCATCTGCATCGTGCCCGAGCTCCTCTGCATCATCTGCATCTGCGCTCGCAGCGGCGCCTTTGTGCTCCCCAGCTGCGCGCACGGCTGCGGTGCCGCTCGCAGCGCCCGCAGCTCCGAGGGTTGTTAGTGACCTGACACGAGTATTGACTGCCTCTCCCCTGTCAGCTGGCAGAGAGGAACGAGGCCCCCGGAGCGTGACATCACCTGAGCGACAGCCCCCGCTCGGCTATCGACCGCCCCGGTGACAAATGACCGCGGCTCGGCAGGGCAGGAGCAGCGGCAGAGCGGAGGGGAGAGGCTGCCGGAGGGATCGCGGCGCTGAAGGGATCCCTCCTCTCGGCCTGCAGGAATGCGGTGTCCCGCTTCCGAGAGCTCTGCCAGCGCTTTTTGCTTGGCTTGCATCTCCCTGCTCCGTGAAGTGTTGCCCCCACTGTGCCTGAGCTGCTCTGCTGTCCGTGAGAGGGTTCAGCCTTCCCAGAACAGCTCCCAGCACAGCTCCCAGCATCTCCCAGCATCTCACAGCACAGCTCCCAGCTCCCAGCACAGCTCCCAGCATCTCACAGCATCTCCCAGCACAGCTCCCAGCATCTCACAGCATCTCCCAGCACAGCTCCCAGCATCTCCCAGCATCTCACAGCACAGCTCCCAGCTCCCAGCACAGCACCCAGCATCTCCCAGCACAGCTTCCAGCACAGCTCCCACCACAGCTCCCAGCATCTCCCAGCATCTCACAGCACAGCTCACAGCATCTCCCAGCACAGCTCCCAGCATCTCACAGCATCTCCCAGCACAGCTCCCAGCATCTCACAGCATTTCCCAGCTCCCAGCATCTCTCAGCACAGCTCCCAGCACAGCTCCCAGCACAGCTCCCAGCATCTCCCAGCTCAGCTCCCAGCATCTCCCAGCTCCAGCACAGCTCCCAGCCCAGCACAGCTCCCAGCATCTCCCAGCACAGCTCCCAGCATCTCCCAGAACAGCTCCAGCACAGCTCCAGCACAGCTCCCACCACAGCTCCCAGCATCTCCCAGCATCTCCCAGCACAGCTCCCAGCATCTCCCAGCACAGCTCCCAGCATCTCCCAGAACAGCTTCCAGCACAGCTCCCACCACAGCTCCCAGCATCTCCCAGCATCTCCCAGCACAGCTCCCAGCATCTCCCAGCACAGCTCCCAGCATCTCCCAGAACAGCTTCCAGCACAGCTCCCACCACAGCTCCCAGCATCTCCCAGCATCTCTCAGCACAGCTCCCAGCATCTCCCAGCACAGCTCCCAGCACAGCTCCAGCACAGCTCCAGCACAGCTCCAAGCATCTCCCAGCACAGCTCCAAAACAGCTCCCAGCACAGCTCCCAGCATCTCCCAGCACAGCTCCAGCACAGCTCCCAGCTCCCAGCACAGCTCCCAGCATCTCCCAGTATCTCCTAGCACAGCTTCCAGCACAGCTCCCAGCATCTCCCAGCACAGCTCCCAGCATCTCCCAGCTCAGCTCCCAGCATCTCCCAGCACAGCTCCCAGCATCTCCCAGTTCAGCTCCCAGCATCTCCCAGCTCAGCTCCCAGCATCTCACAGCATCTCCCAGTTCCCAGCATAGCTCCCAGCATCTCCCAGCTCCCAGCATCTCCCAACTCGTGGTGGAGGAAGGCTTGGGAGCCCTGTGATGGATCTCTCAGTCACACAGCCATCACGGTGCTCTCCCGGTGCCGCAGGCTTTTGATGCCCCTGTCAGTGCAATGGATGCCAGCTTCCCATCGCCAGCTGGGATGGGTTTGGGACTGTGGTGTTCCTTTTGGCTCCAGCTGGGCTGAAAGTGGACAGTCACATCTTAATGACCGACCTGTGAGTGTCCTTGGTAGTTAACAGGAGAATAACCTCTCCTGCCTCGGGATATTTCTCACATGCCAAGATGGACAAATGACCTTCTAGAAGGACCTATTACTCTTTATTTGACATTAAAGGTGCCTGGTGTGCTCAAATTTGCCCCTTCAGGTGGCAAAGAGAGGTGGAAAGCATGGACATGGCATTGCATGACCCGCCCAGGACTCTCCAACCTCCTCCTGCTCCAGGGAATGAGGCTGGGCTCTCCCTCAGGGACAGCCACAAAGCCACAATATCAGGTTCCTTTAAACTCAACTCTGACCTCCACAGAGAGAGACAAGGGATTCATGGCAAATTATGGATTTAACACCTATGATGAATCCCCATTACAGCATGAAATGAGAAAGGAAAATGTAGCTAAATGGAAGATTTCCCCTGGGCAGCAGGAGGCTGCAGCTCATGAGAGGCTGGGGAAAATAGGATGAAAAAAAAAGGGAAAAAAATAGAGAACTAGGAAAAACCTTGTTCCATTAACTAAATATTGCAAAACCTTTGCAAGCCACTGCTTGCAGGTTAGTGGAGTTTAAAGGCCAGGGCTCAGACCCGTGACACATCCAAGGTTTCCAACTCCATCCCTTTGGTTGTCATGACAAGGGGAAATTAAATACTGTTGATGATGGTCCCCTGGGAGCTCAGAACAACCAGTCCCCAGTCTCTGGGGCCAGGACCTGCCCTTTGCTATGCTCTGAGTGTAGCCTGGCCCTGCATCAGTCATCTCCCTTTGGGAAATGCCAATGGAGCATCAGAAGGATAAAAAAAAATGCACTAAAAACTGCACTTTTACCATAGACCAGGCTCCTGGCTCCCAAACATGAGGCTTAAGGCCAGGTCAATTTGGTCTGGTGGAAGGTGTCCCTGCCCATGGCAGGGGGGAGGAATGAGATGGTCTTTAATGTCCCTTCCCACCCGAACCATTCCAGGATTTTATGACTCTAGGATAATGCAGCTGGAGATGAATTCCCACAGGGAGGAGCTGTCAGGAGCTGCCACTGGGTGGCTTTGCTGGAAGTGCAGGAAGGAAGACAGGTTTTAGCAACAAAACATGGAGGGGGAGCAGGGAAGGAGCTCTCAGTGTGCTGGGCTTGTCCTGTGGGCAGAAAGGGAATCGGTCATTTATGGCCTCAATGGAAACACACACCCTGGGGTCATTTCTGCGGTGCCAAAGCCTCCACGTGCAACCCTTCAGATCCCTCAGGTCAAATCCCTCCCTTAAAGAACGGGGAAAAGGAGCAGCGTGAGGCAGGAGCAGGAGCCTTTGGGCCGTGGATATGATCCTTGCGCTCAGTGCAGCCCCGGCTGTGACAGGAGGACATCAGGAGCTTTGTGCAGTCGCTTATTCCCAGGGCTGGGCAGCGGCCAAGCAGGAATGCTGCAGAGTCCCAGTTGTGGAGACAAGTGTCTACAATCTCATAAAGGAGTCATAAATCATGGAGGAGCTGAACTCTCCTCCCTGTGACCTCACGGATCCTCCCCGCGTCCTTAAGGCGAGCGCCGGACAGCCTGCGGTGGGTTTGGCTAATCCCGGGAGCATCCGCATACCCGAGGTGGCTGCTTCTTATTCAGGTTGTTGCTAGGGAATTGTGCAGAGATTTCTCCTAGTGGGTGAGAAGTGACTTTCAAATCAGTGGCAGCGTGAAAAAATTGCGACGGAAAAAATGAGAGTCTTTCATGAGATCCCATTTAATTGCTAACGAAGACAAAAATCACAGCTCTCACATTTGGTTCCCCAACAAAACCCAGATAGCAGCTGCCCTGTACATATCTGATTCCAACTGGTAGGTTTAAAAGATGCAGAAGGTATTTAATGATAATGATAATGATTTACATTTATATAGTGCCTTGTATCCGCCGGGATCACAAAGTGCTTTATACATGTATGGATAAAAATATACTGGATAACAAGCACTCCATCCATCACCAAATCACAGCCCCTTCCCTGGCGAGGCTGCAAGCTGTTCAGGAAAGAGTTGCTGCATTTCCAGAGTCGCTCTCCCTCCTCGCTCCTACAGCACTTGGGGTGCTGTATGGCAATTTTGTAATAAAACCAGGTGATAAAAACACTTTAAAAACAACAATGTCATAAAAAAGGAGAACCCTCAGTGTCATAAAATGGCACACAGAGGAACAGGAGGGGAAACTTGAGAGGGAGAAGGTTATAATGGCTTTAAAATAAAACAGAGCAGGTTTGGGTTGGATATTGGGAAGAAATTGTTCCCTGTGAGGGTGGGGAGGCCCTGGCAGAGGTGCCCAGAGAAGCTGTGGCTGCCCCTGGATCCCTGGCAGTGTCCAAGGCCAGGCTGGACAGGGCTTGGAGCAACCTGGGATAGTGGGAGGTGTCCCTGCCCATGGCAGGGCATGGAATGGGATGACCTCTAAGGTCCCTTCCACCCCAAACCATTCCATGATTCCATGATATATAGGGACTATCGCCATCAGAAATATCAGCTCTGGAGGAGAAATATCCTCCTGCTGCTCTGGATTAGAAGGTGAAGAGCTTGGCCAGTTGCAGCAGCTCCAAAGGGTGGGTACCATCAGAGCTGGGTAGTCTGGGACCTCCCAAGGTCAGTTTGGAGGTAGCAGCACAAGGAAAAATCCTGACAGGTGATGCTCAAATGATGCTTCTCCCTCCATGCTCTGCTTTGTCCTGCCGTGGAGTAGATCTGTTCCCATGGGTGAAATCAGCTGTGTCCCAGCCAGCTCTGTGCTTTGGTGCCTGTCCTGGGGGGCATGGAGCCTTCCCAGCCCAAAGTGCTCCATCTGAACAGGAGCCACTCAGTGCCCCTTTGGTGGCAGCCTCTGGCTCAGCTGGGCCTGGGAGGCAGGCGAGGGGAGGAGAGGAGAGGACGGAAGGCAGAGAGGAATCAAGGCTCTCAGAGACATTCATTCAAAATTCATAGGCGCAAAATTGCAGTCTGCATGGATTTGTTTCCTTTGGAAAATTACAGGAAGCTACAGGCACCAACAACTGTTATTCAAATAGCCACTTTGGATGATTAGGATGGCAGGAGGCTGTACTTACACATGCAGACCCAATATAATCAGGCGCGAGGCAGGGCGGGAAGGCAAGGCCGGGGAAGGGAAGCTGGAGGAGCTCGGAAACACAAACAGCAACAGGGTGGCTCTGTGGGAAGAGCCACGGGGCAAATCCTGCCCCGCTGCTGGAGACAGCTGAATTAGCTTCCAGGTTTGGGGGGAGAAGGAGAGCGCAGAGCTGGGAGGTGATTCCTGGAGGAAGTTTCTCAGCTGAGTGAAGAGTCTCGTGAAGAGCCTCATGAAGAGTCAGCAGCTGAGAATAGGCAGCACAGAGGGACAAGCACCCTTCCTGCAAAGAGGGCTCCGCTCTCCCCTGCACCACAGCCCAGCAATCACCACAGAGTCACAGAATCCCACAACGGTTTGGGTTAGAAGGGATCTTAAAGCTCATCCCGTTCCAGCCCCTGGCATGGGCAGGGACACTTTCCGCTATCCCAGGTTGCTCAGGTGCACCTTCCTCATTGCCTGCTCTCCTGCCTTTCAGACAAAAATGCATCATCACTCCCCTGCCCGTTATAAATCAAGAAAAAAAGCTTTTGCCCATCCTGAATTTATTAAAAAAAAAAGAAGAACTTTAAAGCCACACACACGCAAAACCCTGAGCAAATACTGCTTTGAGGATTGGCCTGTGGGTCAGCAATGAAACGCAGGCAAAGCATCTGAGTCATGAAGGGTGAAAATTGTATAACAAAAGTAAACTCTGCAGTACAAGCTGAAGAAAAACTCTTGGCTTTGTACCGGGGAGCTGCTTCTTTCCCTTTTAAAATGCTTCTCCGCAGTACCAGAGGTGTCGTGCGGTGCAGAGCAGCCAAGAGCTTCTCATCCTCCCCCGGCAGCATCTCCTGCTCAGCCCATCCCTCCCCGGGCTGCGATGGACGGGTTCCAGCCGCGGCTTCGCGGGCGCCTGGAGGTGTCGGGGAATGTTTGCACACAGGCTCCCCAGGGCCCATCTGTGGCAGCAGCCGAGCACGTGGCTTGGCAGGGCTGGGCTGGAAGCGCCTGAGGGATCAGTGGGCAAAGGAATCCTGGATCCCAACCCTCCAGGGACCTCAGCCTGCCAGAGCCACAGCCCTGCCCCGTCCCCAGCTCCTCTCCCTGGCTGCAAGGGCATGGGTGGCTCCAAGGGGGAATGGCTTTAGATTGAGAGAGGTTGGATATTGGGAAGAAATTCTTCCTTGTGAGGATTGCCCAGAGAAGCTGTGGCTGCCCCTGGATCCCTGGAAGTGTCCAAGGCCAGGCTGGACAGGGTTTGGAGCAGCCTGGGCTAGTGGAAGGTGTCCCTGCCCATGGCAGGGGTGGAACTGGATGGGTTTTAAGGTCCCTCCCACCCCAAACCAGTCCGGGATTCTGGGATTCCATGGTCTCTGTGATGTCAGTAATGAGAGAGAACCAGAGGGAAGGTCAGAGCTGTATTTCTGTTGAAGGTGGATAGGAGGGACGGTGGCAATGGGATTTTCTGGAGCCTGAGGCTTGGAGCAGCCTGGTCTGGTGGAAGCTGTCCCTGCCCATGGCAGGGCGTTGGAACAAGGGGATCTTTAAGGTCCCTTCCAATCCAGATAAATCTGAATTCCATAATTCTATGGTTTTATGTTCTATCAAGCTCTTTTCCTGGCAAGCCAGTCCTGTTCTAAAGCACCTAGAGATAGACAAAGGTGGATGTGGATGCCTTGGAAAGGAGGAAGGCCTAAAAGAACAGAGCAGGGAGTCTGGAAGGAGTTGACTTTCCAGCACAGCCAGCTCGGAAGGCAGCTTGGACATCCTGCATGTGCAAGGAGACCTTCACAGAGCCTCTGGGCTCTCCTCAAAGGCAAGTTTCCCTGTCCCTGGTGCTTTTTGGGGTGACCTTGAGCTTGTGTTGGCCAGACATGGATGGTGACGAGCTGCTTTGCACATCCTGCCTTCTTTCTTGTCTTTACAAGTGCTTCTCTCTTATCTGGTAGTATTTTGCAAAACTTCACAAGCTTTTAGTGGCAAGACTTCTGCTAAGAGGCTGCTGATAAATCTGGAGTAGGCAGTGGGAAGGCTTTAGTGACGTACTCTCTTCCTTTCCACTGGAAAAAGCAGCTTATCTGCTTTGGAGAATACAGGTTCTTCCTCCTTATCCACACCGAAATCTTATCTAAACTGGTTCAGGTGGCAGAGCTGAGAGAAGGAAATAATTAAGCAAGAGACAGGTGAAATGCTGACATTATTATTACTTAAATGGCCCAAACCTTTTACCTCGTGTATTTTTTATTATTATTTTACCTTTTTTTTACTGCTGGTGACACATAACAAGGGAGAAATCAGTTTTTCCAGGTTATCTCACCCATCCACACACATGCCACTTCACCCCCCTCCTCCCCACCCAAATATAAATCTCGTTTAACTGGTTCTGTTGGCAAGACAGAGAAATAATTAAGGCGAAGGTGGCTGCAGTGTTGATGTTATTACTGTAATGCAGCAGCCTGTTTAGTTTCTTTGCCAATGAAATGCAACCAGGGGAAAATCAGTTTTAAAGATTACCTCCCAGAGATGCAAATAAAGGAGCGGAAACCATGTAGTCAGGAAGAAATGGTCTCAAACTAGGAAACATTTCAAAGTCGGTGACAGTCTCTTAGGGGCTTTTAAGACCACAATTTACCTTTTGACTGCATTCTATTTTCTCTGAAATCCTTTATTTCCCTCTTATTTATTGACTGGAGAGACAGCACAGAAACGAGAAAGTGATTCTCCAGCCGCTGGTCTTAAAAATCCATAGAAGGAAATTGTTCTCAGGAGTGCGGATTTTTGTTGTTGTTGGCCACTTCTTTTTTCCTCCCTCCTTGTTTTTAGCCCTCTCTGTGAACCAGGGCTTAATTGAATCCCTTTGCCATGGAGGGGCCTCAGACTGGAAGGGATCAAGGTCAGCGGCACCGTCTGGGAGCGAGAAGCCCTGATTAGAGGTGGGAGCCATGGTGATAACGCAGCAGGATACACACATCCCACTCCAGCCAGCTCGGGGTGAAGGTGGAGGCTGTGGTCTCTCCATCCACACACAGCAACAGCAGCTGGAACACAGAGGTGCTTGAGGGGGATTGGTTTTGTCTCAGGGATGGTGCTGTGGGTTGGGAAATAGGCATCTCTGTGCTTGGGTTGGCATCACAGCCTTGGATTAGCATCCTGCTCTTGGATTGGCATCCTGCTCTCAGTTGAACATCCTGCTCAGATTAGGATCGTACTCTCAGATTGACTTCCCTGTCTCAGATTGGTATCCCACTCTAAAATTGGCATCCTGCTCTCAGTTGAACATCCTGCTCTCAGTTGAACATCCTGCTCAGATTAGGATCGTGCTCTCAGATTGACTTCCCTGTCTCAGATTGGTATCCCACTCTAAAATTAACATCCTGCTCTCAGACTGGCATCCTGCTCTGGGATTATCATCCCTAGTCTTGGTTTAGTATCCCACTCTAAAATTAACGTCCTGCTCTCAGATTAGCATCCTGCTCCTGGTTTAGCATCCCAGATTTAGATTAGCGTGTGGCTCTCAGATTAGCATCCCACTCTCGGATTAACATCCTGCTCTCAAATTAACATCCTACTCCAGGTATAGCATCCTACTCCAGGTTTAACATCCTACTGCAGGTATAGCATCCTGCTCTAGGTATAACATCCTACTCCAGGTATAGCATCCTACTCCAGGTATAGCATCCTACTCCAGGTATAGCATCCTGCTCTAGGTATAGCATCCTACTCCAGGTTTAACATCCTACTCCAGGTTTAGCATGCTACTCCAGGTCTAACATCCTGCTCCAGGTATAGCATCTTGCTCCGGGTTTAGCATCCTACTCTTGGTTTAGCATACTACTCAAGGTATAGCATCCTGCTCCAGGTTTAGCATCCCGCTCTTGGATCAACATCCTGCTCTCAATTAACATCCTGGTCCAGGTATAGCATCCTGCTCCAGGTTTAGCATCTACTCCAGGTTTAGCATCCTGCTCCAGGTTTAGCATCTACTCCAGGTTTAGCATCTGCTCCAGGTATAGCATCCTGCTCCAGGTTTAGCATCTACTCCAGGTTTAGCATCTACTCCAGGTTTAGCATCCTGCTCCAGGTTTAGCATTCTGCTCCAGGTTTAGCATCCTGCTCCAGGTTTAGCATCCTGCTCCAGGTTTAGCATCCCGCTCTCGGATCAGCATCCCCCTGGACACAGTGGCACTGCGAGCCCCGTGCCTCGCCCGCTGCCGCCTGCTCATCCCACGGTGGTTCCCCCACCACACACACGTGTGTTGCTCACAGGTTCCTGTCTGCGGGTGTTCCCCGCTGGAATGATACTGAGACATGCAGAAAAAAACAATCCCAGAGAATTCCCGCAGTGCTGGCCTAGTTAGCCGTTCCCAGCTGCGAGCTAACACTGCTGCCCAGGCGAGCCCCTGGAGACGGCTCTGCTTGGAGGAAATAACTCGATTAAAAAATAGCGTATCAGTTCAGGGTCAGAATTGGTGCAGCCCTGTAATTAGAGCCTGGATTTCAGAGATTAAATCCTTTAAGGCCAGCTTTCAGTAGATGTTTTTAATTACTCCTCACGTCTCCCAGCCCTGTCTTCGCAGAAAGGACCACGTCAGGACATTCCCACTCCATCACTGAGGTTTCCTGCTTCTTAATTCTTTTCTGCTTAATTTCTGAGGTTGCACCAAGAAAGATCTGGGCAGGTTGGCAGCCAAGTCCTGCCTGTCTGTGCTGCAAGGGCTGAGCTATGCATCTCCTCTGAAGCACTTTGGGTGGTCCCAGGGCTTCAGTCCTCGACAGGCATCGCAAGGATCCACAGCAGGATGGTGCTGTGGTGGGGAGGAAAGGGAGCACCCACTGCTCTGGGTGGTGCCTCTGGAGGAAAGAAAGACGGGCTACAGGTTCAGGAAACATCCTGGATTTCTGTGCACAGGCTCCTCAGGTCGGGCTGCTCCATTTCCTGACCCAGTTGGTTTCTGTCTCAGCTCCCCAGGCAGGACTAGGAGGTATTTTGCTGTTCAAAAGTGGCTTTGACTGGTGCAGAGGCAGCAAGAAGAGGAAAACTGCAGAGGTTTGAAAAGTTTCCCTTTTGGAATGAAGGATTCTGCTACAACTGAGCTGAAAAACAATTGATTTGGGCAGACCTCCACTGGGGCAAGCCAGTTGGTTCAATGCCACCTTGGAAAGCTGCCACGCCCTGGTGTGCCTGTGCCCCTGTGCCCCCTGCCCCCGGAGGTGTCCCGTGCTGTGCTGTGTCCCGAGAGCCCCGGGCTGTGTCCTGGGCTCGGAGCTGTGTCACAGGAAGGTCTGGGAGGATCGCGTCATTAACACGACTGAAAAAACGAAACGGGAGCCATTCCCAGCCGGCTCCCTGCTTCCTCTGCAGCCTCTCCCCTCTTGCCATCTCCTCCAAACCCTTCCCGATTCGTGCTGCTGCTGCAGGCCCCGGGAGGAGCAGCATCGTTGGGATGCGGGTGGAGGCAGCAGGAGGCTCCGTGCGAGCCCCGGCACAGGACAGCCCTGTCCCTGCGCTTCTGCATCGCCGCGCCGAGAGCACCCTCTCCTGTCTCAGCTCTGCCTCTCCCCGCTCCCTTCCTGACACACACCGGGGCTGAGGCTCCGTCACACCCCGGCTGAGGCTGTGGGGACAGGGACAGCCCCGAGCCCACGCCCTGTCCCGCCACCAGTGCCACCGAGAGATCTGACAGCAGCGCAGGCGGCTGCTTGGGAGGACCGGGGGAATATTTAAGTAAAAAACAATTTCTAGGAAAGGTCTGTTATAATTACTAATTAGATCTGGTTATAATTATCTCTCTTTGCAATCCCATACCTGCCGCGGAATAGCTCCAGTTCCTCCTAACAATTAACAGAGAAAGTCTTTTACGGCACACTGGGTGATTACATCGCAATCGCAGCCTCCGTGGCCAGCGCTGCCTTATTAAAGAAGGGCTGATATTTACAGAAGAACACTGTGATCAAATTAGACTAAAATTAACTGGAGTAAATTAGGAATAAGAGGGTTTCTTTCGTCTGCTTCCCTTTATTTTCAGCCGCAGAGTTGCCTCTGGGTTGGTTATAATGCTCTGTGTGTTGATTGTGGTATTTGACTGGGCAAGAAGAGACAGAAAGTGGCAGCAACTCATTTCTCTGGTTTGCCTCAGAGTGAAATCTGCATCTGCATCTCTTCACTCATCCACCTCCTCCTGCTCCACGAAAGCTCAGGCGTGAAGCCTGCCCGAGCTCCAGGAGCATTTAGACAACGCTCCCAGGGATGCACAGGGTGGAATTGTGATGCCTTCAAGTATTTCTAGTTTTTTACTCATCATGTATCTGTAACTTGCTGTAGTTCTGTGCTTCTTACAAAGTGCTGAAATCCTCTGTTCCCAGCACCTTTAGCCAAAACAAGGCTCTCTGAACACAGATTCAAGGACATATTCATTGCCTTAGGACCCGAAAATATGTAAACAACTGTGAGATGGAGGGAGCAGGGCTGGGGTGGTGAACATCATCACCTAAGGATGTGATTGGGAATTCAGGGCCAATGTGCTAATGGACAGAACTTATAAAAGGTGAAGGGCTCGTGACCCAGCATCTGTTTTGGGTGTCATCCCCAACGGGAGATTTTGCTTGCCCGAATGGACCTTCAAGGCCTTTGCAGGCCTTGAATAAATTGTCTGCTTTCATACTCCTAATTTGTCTTGGCCTGTGTTTCAGGTAGCCTGTCCTTTAAGCAACAGTTGGGTGTCTGTGCAGGGCCAGGAGCTGGGCTCAGTGATCCTTGTGGGTCCCTCCCAACACAGCACATTCTGCGAAACTGCAGGGCAAGCCCCAAACCTGCAGCATTTCAGCCCCCCCAGCTCTAATGAGCTCTGCCTGCGAGGCTCTGCCACGCCGAGAGCATCCCAAAGTGCTCATCCCACACTTCCTGCTCAGGGCACGGCTCTGCTCAGAGCAATAGCAGAAATGGGGTGGATTTCCCCCAGCGATCCTAAACCAAACGCTCGCTCGCATTTAACACGCGGCTTAATAGCTCCAAAACCAAGGCTGGTGCTCACATTAGGAACAATCATCCAACGAGGAATTGGGAGATGTTTTTAATAGCAATGGGCCAAACAAAATAATCATCAGGTGGTTTGAGGGTTTTTTCCTTTATTTTTTGGCACAAAGGGAATTACTGGTGAGCAGAGTGTGGTTTCTGGGAGGGCCAGCTCTCTCTGTAGGTCTCCAGAAAACGGATGATTGAACTTTTGGTAGTGGCAGTGTGGTGTGGGTACATGGACTGTTGCCTTGCTTCTCCCGAGTGGGAGGCTGAATCATCCTAAAGAACAGTGTAGCAGAGGCTGGTGGAGGGAATGAATAACACAGTCTCTGACCCAAGCCTTTGGATAAATCATCCTTCCAGTTCAAATCCATGAATCTGACAGGCTTTTCAAATTGTGTCTTATTACAGCTTCACCAGCTTCTCCACCTTTACCTGATGGCTTCATGCCTAATCCCCCAGATCAAAGCCCCACAGGACATGGGGTCCCTTTATTGCATCTTTAGCCACTCCTGGCTTTTCTCTAAATCTCCCTTTTCCTGAAGCTCCATCCCACTTCTGGCTTAGCTCTCCCTCAGCAGTTCCTGCAGGCTGAGCCTCCATCAGGACAGCTCCACTTTGAACTGGAATTCCCAGCTGGCCCCTGGATGGGCAAACCCAGGGCACGAGCAGGGACTGGTGACACTTCTGCAGTGCTAAGGGTGCTGTTAATACAGATGGTGCCATCGGCAAGGGAGGGACATGGACACAGGGCACACTCCCCATGGGCTTTGGGGAGATGCTTTGGGTAGATGCAGTGATTGGGATGAAAGATGGAGCAGTTGGAATGAAAAGTTTATCAGTGAACAGGCCAAGGTGCTCTTTTTCTTCCTTGGTTTCAGTGGAAGACACTCATGTGAAGTCGGTGATAAGGTTTTAAGCTTTGTTCTCTTCTTTCTTCCATTTCTTTCCTTCAGAGAGGAAGAAAAGAAATGACTGAGTTAAAATTAAGTGAATAACCTTCGTTTCTCAGGTTTTTTGTCATTGGAAAACTGAGAAATTCTATCTTGTCTGTCCAGAATGAAATGTTGGAGTTTATTGTTCGTTCTATGAAGGTGCAATAATTTCTGATGGGGTTTTTTGCCTGCTTTTCTCCGTGCCTGCAGAGCTGGCAGTCAGCAGGGACCCCTGCCCTGCTCCTGGGGTGACAGGACCATGGGGCTGGTGCTGGCAGTGTCCCACGGGGGCACATGTGATCCCTCGGTGGGTGCCAGGATGGAGGGACAGGCACCAAGAGCGAGGTGGGAAGGGCAGAACCCTCCGAAGGTGTTTGTGCTGCTCCCACTCCAGCACCTCACTCCTTTCCCCCATGGGGCTGGCAATGTGTGTGTTGGAGGATTTCCCCCTGCAGGTCCTGCCCTGGGGGATCAGGGAAGGAAAGTGGGTGTTCTTTATTCACATCACACCTGAATGTTCACGAGAGCTGTGAATTAAGCAGCTACGCCACCCGGGCAGGGCTGGGATGTCTGCCTGGAGCCCCACCCCATTCCTCCAGCAGCCTTGTTGCAGTGAAGGGGAAAATTAACAGCACTTCTTGCTTTGGGGACAATTCCCTCATCCAAATCACTTGAAATGTGGCGAGTGTTGGGGGTTTTATTTGCAGAGAACACTCAGGGTTTGTCGGGGACAGGCAGCCACCTCTAGTCAAGTTTCTAAATCCATTCGATCCATTTGAGGACCCAGTGAAGGAAAAGCCGGCCCTGCTCCAGGCAGGGCAGAACCAAACCCCTGTGGGAGGTGTTCCCTCTGCCCTGCTCCTCATCCTGCCTCTGCATCAGCACAGCACAGCGAAGGGCGAATTGAATTGGTCCGAAATGAGCCCAGGGCAGGAGCAGCAGCATCCTTCTCTGCACTGGAATGAGTCATTTCTTCTGAAGTATTCCCCCTCTCCTGACCTCGCAGCGTTGCTGATCCCTGGTGAGGATCTCCAGCCGCTCTTTGCAGCTCATTGTCACTCTAATTGCTCTCTGCTCGGGCCCCAACCATGGACAAGAGCAGAGCAAGGACAGAGGAATTGGTGTGCTAATCCCTGCCTTTGCTGTGGCACTTGGGCACCCGTGCGGCCACTCGGACACTCCTCTTGGACAAATGGGAACAGTCATCGCTTTCTCTTCGGGGATGTTGGAGAGCAAAATCACCAGAGAAATGACAAACCCATGATGGCCTCGGCATTGGCAAATCCCAATGTCACCCACAGTCCTAAAGAGCTCGTGTGAGCCCCTCCAGAGGGGCTGGCAGGACTCGGCATGGCCAGGATGAGCCACAGCCTGGGAAATCGTGGAATGAGGCTGCTGGGGGGCACGGCATGAGGGAGGGACCTGCAGGGACAGCTCTGTGTGTGGAGCAAAGCCAGAGGCTCTGAGGATGCTCCTGGTTTTGCTCTGTGAGCTGGCACGGTGCTGGTTTCAGCCCTGGAGTGCAGGGACCAGGGCTGAGGTGGCCGCTGGCACTTGCTGGTGTCCCTCCAGCAGGTAAAAGTGGCACCTGTGTCCCCAGCATGGCCCCAGTCCGTTGGTAATTGAGACTGGGACTGTGAGTTCATCACCGCTGTGCTCTCAGGGGATTCATCCAAACCTGCAGCGTCGTCCTGCCCGTGGTTCCCCCAGAATCGTGCCCCCCAAAAACCAGTGGCAGGCCACAATTCCCCATGCAGATAAGGCCTTTCCTCCCTCCCACGGCTGCAGATGGTGTGAATGTGCTGGCAGTGCCACAGCCAGGGCTCTGGCATGGACTGTGGGTGCTCTCCCGACATGGAATGCAATGGGAACAGCAGCCACGGAGGCAGCCCCGTGTTGGTGATTACAGTGACTAGAGCTGGACAGCCCAACAAATGCTCCTCAGTGTGTTCTTTTCCTCCACAAACGATCCTCCAAACGAGCTCTGGCACAAGGATGGCTGTTTGCAGACGTGTATAACCCTTTCTGTTTGAGCTGGCGTTGTTTGGGGAGCTGCTGCTGCGAGGCCCTGGGATGAATGCTGCGGCAGGGAGGCTTAGAAACAGCTGTGCTGCACAAGTGGCACTCCAGAATCAGATGTCAGGTCCCCAAAGCCTTGAGACTGTGTGAAGAAGTGAGGGAATTTCTAGTGAAAATAAAACGGCTTTGCCTCTGTTGTTGGTGGAGCATCCCAGGGTCATGTTCTGAAGGTTTGCAGTGCTGAGGACGAGCAACATGTTGGTTTTTCCGTGATGAAAAGCTCCGCTCCTCCTCGCCTCCGAAGGGTTTAGAGTCTGGGCTGGAAGAAGAGTGAGAGATGATGTGACAAGCAGGGTACAGCTGCTGTGGATTTGGTGACGCTCAGTTTGCTGGCAGATGTTCGCCCCCATCCCTTCTGCCCAGCACAAGCCGAGCAAGGCTCTCTCAGAACCACTCTGAGACCCCTGGGAGCTCTCTTGGCAGTGCCACAGGCCCCATTTCTGGGAAGGGTGTGACCCTTCGGTGGACAGCTGTGCCCTGTGCTCCCTGACCCCTCTCTGGGGTGGGAAGCAGAGCTCAAGGAGGGAGGAACCTCCTTGTTTGAGGTCATTTTGCCCAAACTGCAATGCCCAGCCTGGGACCAGCCTGGGGCTCCTGCCCAGAGGCGATTCAGGAGCCTGTGCTGAGGCAATCCACCTTTCCCCCTCCCTTCCATCTGTCTTTCCAAGGTCCCCCTCCTCTGGTGTCAACACAAGCTTAATGAAAAAGCAGCAGATGTTCCTGTGATTTCAATTTACTCAAGATTTTAACCTAATGCAAATGATAGTTTGCATCCAGCTGTGACGAGGCAGCCTGTGCTGAGGCCTGACATCCCTGCCTGCAGATCTCCTGCCTGTCCCATCACTGTGACAGCAGTGACTGACTTCCAAAAATCCTCTCCTGGAGTCTCCTCCAGGTCTGGGGACCTGCCCTGGCTCAGAACGTGCAGCAGCTCCTGGCGAGGCAGAGGTGGATCTGCGGGAGAGCATCGAGCATCGCTGAAGCCTGGGTGGAAATATTTGTGTGTGTGTTGGAGGTTTCTCATGAAATGGAGGAATAATTGAGAAGAAGAGCAGTCAATAGCGAGTGATTCATCTGCCAGACTGAGCTTTGCTCTCCCCCTTAGGATTGCAGAAGCCAACTGCGATTTCCTGACCTTATCTCCTCTCCGAGTGGGTAAACAACAAACCAACTCCTCTGTCGCTGCCTGGAGTAGCTGGAAGATAGTCACGAGCAGATCCGGTTGGTTTGTTTGTTTGTTTGACGGGAAACAAACATCTCCTCCTCTGCCTTGTATTTTCACCACCAAAATCCTGTGTGTGGGCATGGGTCCCACATTGTCGTGGCACCATCAGGTCTGTGACCACCGCCCTCCTCCAGAACGTGCAATGCTGTGGTCACAATGTGCAGTGCTGTGGTCACAACGCTCACTGGAGGCTCTCTGTGTGTGGAGAGCACCCACAGCTCACCCCCACCACCTGCCCCCCACTCCTGAAGGACTCTGTTCCATTCCCAGCCCTCAGGGCCAACTTCAGCATGGGAGGAATGAGCCCAGGGAAAGCACAAATTCACCTCCCGGTGCTCACCACCTTCCACTTCTCCAGAAAAGCCAGGAAGAGGAGACACTCTGTGCTCACAGAGCCAAAGCAGTCGTTTGCCTCCTTGTGAGACATTTCTCAGATGGTTTTGGTGGCCTGCAGACCCAAAAAGGAATGGCACTCCAGTCCATACCTCTGTTCAGGGACGCTCCTGCCTCCCCCTGCCAGAGTCCTGCAGGTCCATAATGGGCTGAGAAGGGCACAAGGGGAAGGAATATTTTCTTTCATTGGAAAAAACATCGTGCATCCCCCGGAGCAAATCAGGGGAGGAAGAAGCGTGGTTGGCCTGGAGCCCATCAGAAATCTCAGCCTGATTAGCAACAGTGATCCCCTGACACGGAGCAGCAATTTACAGGCACCATTAGCCCACGCCAGCGAGAGAGAGAGATGCCGAGAATGTCCTATTTTCCGCACCTCCGGAACGCCACACGACTCATGAAGGATAAAAATAATTAGCTGGAGCATCTTGGGGATGATTGACAAGTACCCAGGGGCTGGGAGTTCCCCCGATGTGCCGTCCTCATCTCCAGCACTTTGAAAGTGAAGGAGAGAAGTTTGCCACTAGCCAGCTCTGGGCGGCGGATGCTGCCGGATCCGTGGGAGTGGAATGGGGTGAGGGGAACTCGGAGAGCCACCCCAGCCTTCACACAGGGCCCTGCTGCAGCTGCAGGGCTGTCCCTGGGTGCTGCCCCTGAATCTGCTGCTGCCAGGGGGGTTGGTCACACAGGGACAAGCCAGGCGTTGGCTGTCCCCTCCTGCCGCAGGTAGGACGTGGATCCTGCCGTCTCTTCCCTCCATCGTCACCCTCTGAGCGGCCTCTCTGCTTCTGAACCTCGTGGCATTTTCTAATTATTAGGCTTGTTAAATGGCACCGTCAGGCTGTCATGAATAGCAGAGAGGGTTCGGGGCAGGGCTGGGAACGGCTCCCTGGGGCTGCAGGGATGAGTGTGGAGCTCACGAAGGAGCTTTGCTTCACTCCCCTGCTGCCCCAGCCCACATGCACAGGCAGGACCTAATCCTTTCCTGCCAGCTTCCCACCAGCCACACTTGGATCCCCCTTCTCCCACTTTTTGCCTCTTCTATCTCAGTCTATACCATTTAACTCACCACCTCCAGGCCTGCATGCCCTGTCTTTCTGCTGAGGCACAGCTCATCCCAAAATGACAGCTCATAAAGTGATGGAGCAGTGGTCCAGAGCTGGGTGGTTTTGCATAGCTGATAAACTCACTGGGAGCTATTTGTTGTGTGAGTCAAAGCTGGGAAAGCATTCCAGCTGGGACAGGGCAGCAGAGGGGTTTGTGTTCCCAAAAGCATCCACACGTTTCACGTGAGCCTTTCCAAAATGAGAGGCTAGGCAGGGAAAAACCCAAAACCTGTGTTCTGACATCTTCCAAACACCTCCTTTTGTGACAGCTTAGCACTTCTTGTTTAAAAAAAACCAACCTAAATTCCTGAGAAGGATTTTCCTTCCATTCCCTTCCCTTCCAGCACAGTTTCTGTCCTGCCGTCTCCCTTCAGCTGTGACACAGCCATCATAGCAGAGCCTTGTCCTGCCCCGAGGACAAACGAACTTTGGGCTTTGCCATCCCTCTTCCCTTTCTCTTCCTTTCAGTAGGCAGGGCCTGACTGATTAACCCCTCCTGAGGCAGGAGGGGGGTGGTGATGGATGTTTTCAGTAATGCCACTGGCATCTCTATCCACACTCCCCACCAGGGAAATCCATCTCCTGGGGGGAAAAACTGCGGTGGAGCGGGCGCTCCTAGCAGCCCTGGGCACATGGCCAGCCCCGAGGGTCAGTGCCAACAGGACAAGCTGAGTGTTTGAAATGGCCTCCCTATGGCAGTGGGAGCAAATCCACCTCTCCTTGTAGCAGACAGGATGGGATAGCTCATGTCCCATCCCACAGCAGCAGTGTGCACTGGGATGTCCGACTGCCAGCGGGCCAGGAACACATCCCAAACCCTTCGGCTCTCAGCTGGGCTGCCTCTGCCACCAGGGAAAATAGGAATGCATCCCAAACCCTTCGGCTCTCGGCTGGGCTGCCTCTGCCACCAGGGAAAATAGGAATGCATCCCAAATCCTTCAGCTCTCGGCTGGGCTGCCTCTGCCACCAGGGAAAATAGGAATGCATCCCAAACCCTTCAGCTCTCGGCTGGGCTGCCTCTGCCACCAGGGAAAATAGCTGTGGCCAACAATGGTCAGGCAGCAGTTCTGACTATTCGTGCTGTCTGCGGCTGTGTTGGGAAGAGATCCAAAACAGCTCAGAGCCGGGGGCTGGAGCATCCCACAGGCATCACCTTGGGGCTCCAGACCAGGGCTCTAGTGCTGGTGTTTATCTGTTACCATTTATGGGTTTAGGATATGTAAACTTTGGGATCTGCTTGTGGGTCAGACTGAGCATGAGCTCCCCATGTGCTTGGATAGTGGGAATAATGGGAAAAGGTGTGGCAGAACCCCTCAGAATGGGCTTCCCCAAGGGATGGAAAGCTGATCCTCCATTAATAACTGCAGCATCACCTCCCAGCTTGTTCTGTGTCCTCAGAGGCTCCTTTGCTGTGGCTGAGCAGGGTCAATTCTGCTTCAGCCTGGCAGAGCCGAGCTCACCTGGAGTGGTGGAACTGGGATTGGTGGGCAGGAACTGGAGTGGTGGAACTGGGATTGGTGGGCAGGAACTGGAGTGGTGGGAGCTGTGAGTGGTGATCAGGAGCCTGGTGCAGTGAGAGCTGGGGTTGGTGAGCAGGCCCAGGAGCTGGGATGGTGTCCGTGCTGTCCTGGCCCTGTCACTTTGTGCGGGGTATAAACAGTCATGTGTCAGTCTAAGGAAGCCTTAGGGGAGTCGCTGCTTCCCAGCCCATAACATTTCAGAGGTGCCGGATGGAGAACAATAATGAGAACTGCCAAAAAAGAGAAGAAAAAATAAAAAAATCAAGCAAAGAAGTCAGAATGAAACACAACTATTTCTGCTGCAGAAGCTCCTGGGAGCCATCACTCAGACACCTGGTGCTCCCTCCCCTGCTCTTTCCTTGCCTCATTTCCCAGGCCAGGCCGAACCTGCTTGGATTCACCATCATCCTCCGAGAGGAACGGAGCCAAAAAATTTCCCCTGTTGATGTGTTGTTCCCTTTTTTTCTATTGATTCCTTAATTAAAAAAGCATAAAATTCCACCAAAGCAGACATTTCTCCAAAACACTCCATCAGTCAAAATAAAAAAAAAGAGAAGGAAACAAAATCAATATACCATTAAAAAAAAAAAAAAAAAAAAAAAAACCAGCACATTTGGGAGCAGATTTTGGAGCAGCCCCAGGTAGTACATCTACTCCCTTCTCTAAGTTTGGTTAGCTCTGTCTTCCCATGCTCCCTTCCCTCTTCACTGTCATCCTTTTCTCTGGACTTTTCCCACAAATCCCCCAATTTCTGGTAGGGTTGTCACTATTTCTAGAAGGTGGAGCCCAGGGAACCTGCCTGTTTCCCTGCAGGGCCCTGTGCAGAGGCACCGTGTCCCTAAGGATGTTGACACCTCTGTCTGTGCTCCTCTCAGAGAAAAACCTTTGGGAAATCACTGAGGCACAGCAAACCCAAGCCAGGATTCTCAGGATCCTTGTATCACGACTTTAAGCAGGATTCCTGCTATTCCAACCCCATTTTCCTACTACTGTGCAATTTGCAGGCTCTCTGGGAATGCTGTATTAATGGCTCTGGCTCCGTGGGGATGCCTCACAGAGGGACCTGACTGTGAACAGCCACCCCAGAGGATTCCCTCTGAGCAGAAGTTTAAAGATTTGGGTAATTTATCTTAAAATGGGAATGTGCTAATGGTTTATGCAGGATGAATGATCCCGGGAAAGGCTGCGGGGCTTGAGGGCAGACAAGGGCACTTAAAGTGTCTGCGAGGCTGAACCTTCTCCATATGGAGCTGTGCCTCTGCCTGATAAGGGATTCAGACCCGACCCAGACATGTGTCAATGCTGGAGCATTGGGATTGATCGTGCTCCGTCCTGGATGCGCTGGGTTTGGATTCCTTTGGAACACGTGGCCCAGCCGTGTCGGAGATAAGGAATTGCACCGCATTGATCAAACCTGGCTGATGGATGCTGGATTCATCCGTGGGGGATTGCTCAGCCCTCACTGCAGAGCTGCTGAAGGTCTGCAGAGCCCACGACCTCTGCAGCTCAGGGACACATCTCTGGTGTCCAGCAGGCTCCCACGGGATGCACCACAGCATCATCAGTGGCTCCGTCTGTTTGATCTTTAAATGCTCTGCACGGTGCTTAAAACAGAGCTGGGGATTGTCCTTTGTTTGCCAGAGCTGCTCCAGTTCCAGTCACACTTTCCCTGAGGAGATGGTCAGCGTGGCATGCCCAGGATTCCTGTGTCCTGCAGGGTTAGGACCTCCCAGCTGGCAGTGGGAGGATTTGGGCTGTGAGAGGCTGTGGAAGAGGCTCAGTTCTGTTAGACAGGAGTGTTTTTCTCTGGCTGGAGCTGCCGGGCCGGGTGCCACAGGGGGGTTGAGTCCAGCTGTTTGCACAGGAGAAGGGAGGGAAGCAAGGCCCTGACAGATCTGGGACATGGGATTAGTCTCCTTCTAAGGCCTTCATTTATTCTTTCTGATGGTGCCTTACACCCAGGAGGGTTCGGCTGGCTCCCAGATCAAAGCTCCCGGCTCCCAGACCAGCCCTTCCCACCCCGTCCATCTCGGTGCCACCATGAGCAAAGCACTGAATTTCCATGTCCCTGTGGGGCTCCCTCGTGTGAGCTGCCCTCGATTCCTCTGCAGCAGCTCAGGCAGGGATCTGAGTGGGAATGTCACCTGGTGAAGGCTGCAAGGAGCATCACTCAGCACGAGGCACAGCCAAGGAAGGAGGGATGCAATGACTTCCCATTGGTGACCTGCAAATGAGAGTATTCATGGAACCCAGCAATGGTTTGGGTTGGAAGGAACCAAAGTTCATCTCATTCCATCCCTTTCTGCCATGGCAGGGATATCTTCCACTGTCCCAGGGTGCTCCAAGCCCTGTCCAGCCTGGCCTTGGACACTTCCAGGGATCCAGGGGCAGCCACAGCTTCTCTGGGCACCTGTGCCAGGTCTCAGCACCATCAAAGGAAAGGATTTTTTCCTGTGTTTTGTCCATCCCTGGCTGTCCAGGTTGGACAGGCCTTGGAGCAGCCTGGGACAGTGGAAGGTGTCCCTGCCTATGGAGGGAGGTTGGAATGAGATGGTCTTTAAGGTCCCTTCCAACCCAAACCAATTCTAGGATTCTACAAAGGCATCCTTCTTCCGTGAAATGGCAGTGATACTTCAAATCCCAGGCACAGGAAGTGTCAGGGAGATATTTCCCAGCCTGACCTAAATTTTTGTCTTTTCTCATCCTTTCCTGTCCCCAGTTTCCTCGGTGGCACATCCCAGCAGCCAAATCCAGGTTTTCTCCAGCCCTGGGCTGCAGCTGGGAAAAGCAGCAACAGCCATGGCTTTGGGGCAGGGAATGGTTGAAGGGGGAGCACATGATAAAGCTGTGGCCTTTAAGGGGAAGAGGAGAAAAAAAGAAAAATCAGCCTTTCACCTTAAAAAGAAAGAAATAAAATCAATCCTGCCAGACCTAAAGGAAGGTAGAATGCTTCCACTCTTCAAAGTGCAGTCTGGTACCCTTCCAGCTCCTTACCTCACACATGGGTTGGTGTGCCAGGCTCCCAGCCAGGCCCATCCCAAGGGAAATGCAGCATTCAGCTGTGCTGAGGCTCCCCAGCCCGTAAGGTGCTGTTAGGATAGCACATATCATGGCTAATTAACAGAAGAGGTGTTGGTTAATGAGCTCAAGGCATGTGCAGCCTCAAAACAGATCCAGATAATCAAGCCCCAAACTTTAATGACCACATCCCAGTCTCCCATGTCATCCTGCTGTGCTCTGCATTGCTGAATTTCCATGGCACCTCCTGGGAGGAGACAGGCAGGACTTCTCCCACCCCATCCTGCAAGAGAGGGGACCTAAGAGCAGCTCCCACCAGAAGGAGGGGGCCAGCTCAGGGGGTTTGCTCCTCTTTTCCTTTTTTCCCTACATTTTAATGAACAGTAATAATCCCCCTTGCTTTTTTTTCTCTCTTTTTTTTTTTTTTTTTAAACAATTTGAAACTATCTGACATATGGGAAAAATAATGAATTCGGTTTTTCGCCTGCGTTCTCTGATCTGTCAGTCTGCACCCGGGAGCCGCGCACAGGGGGAGGAGGAGGCAGGGGTGCTGGCCTACATTGGGGAGATAATGATGTTCCTGCTGATCCCCTTCCAGGAGAAGGTTCAGGCATGTCCTGCAGTTGAGCGAGCCCGGATATGCCACAGCCTTTTCCTTCAGCTTTGTATTTCTCTTTGTGGGAGGGTGTTTGTAGCTACAGTAAGAGAGATGTGCTTGGAGCGTCTCCGCAGTCTCATGGGCTCTTCCCTAGTTCCCCTGGGCTCAGGGGCTGGATCCACCAGGTCCCTGCTGCCTCCGAGGGAGATTAATGCAGGGCTGGGCTCTTTAGTTCCAGCATCAGCCCCAAAAGCATCTCTGATCGTCACCCAGTGTAGGATTGGTGAGGATGCTGCAGCCTCTGTGGAGGCACAGAATTCCAGAATCATTTAGGCTGGAAAAGACCTCCCAGACCATCGAGTCCAACTTGTGGCCAATCCCCCCTTGTCCCCAGCCCCGAGCACTGAGTGCCACGTCCTGTTGTTCCTCAAACACCTCCAGGGATGGGGACTCCTCCGTTCCCTGGGCAGCCCCTGCCAATGCCTGACCTCCCTTTCGGTGAAGAAATTCCTCCTGATGTCCAGCCTGAACCTGTCTTCATGCAATCTGAGGCTGATCCCTCTTGTCCTGTCCCTTGTTCCCAGGGAGCAGAGTCATACCCAGCCCTGGCTACACCCTCCTGTCAGGGATTTGTCCCCCCTGAGCCTCCTTTCCTCACAGACAGTCCCGTGTGGGACACCCAAACCACAGCCCCCTGCCGTCCCTCCGAGGTAGGTGGGGGACTTGCTGTGTTCCCAGTGTGGGACTGGCACAGGTCTCGGTGCAGGGCAGCTGTGCAGAGCAGGGGCCTTGCACAGGAGCAGAGATGGAGCCTAATCCAACTGGGAAAGCCTGGGATGCAGGACACCTGGTCTGTCTGTGCCTCAGTTTCCCCTGTGCCCAGAGCAGCTGTGCCTGCCCCATCCCTGGGAGTGTCCAAGGCCAGGTTGGACAGGGCTTGGAGCAGCCTGGGATGGAAAGTGTCCCTGCCCGTGGGATGGGGTGGAACAAGGTGGGTTTAAAGTCCTTCCCAGCCCAAACCATTCCATAATTCCATGATTTTATACTCAGCTCCCTGTGCTGGGGAGGGGACCCCAGCCCGGGGGATCCTGTGTGTGACAGGGGCTCTGAGCACTGAATTTGATTGCATCAGTGGTAACGAGGCCAGGTGGGCAGGTGATTTTTCCTCCCTTCTCTCCCACCCCTGCTGACACATCTGGGAAGCTTTACCCTGACTTTTCTCCATCCTGACAGGCAGGATTGGAACCATTAATCACGGCTGCCCTGGATCACAGACCCACCTCTCTCAATCACAGGCAATACTCTTCAGTTTATGGGCAGCCAGGGCAGACACAGCACAGCAAAACAGCTCCCTCTGAAATCCCCCAGCCCTGAGTTAGGGCTTGGCAGGAGCTGCTGATGTGATCCATCCAAAAACGCTGCCTTGGTGGGGAGAATCGAACGAGGGCCTGGCAAATGCAATATATTCTTCAGCGTTGTGTTGCTCTTTCAACTGGGAGAGAAAATTTTAAAGTTTTTTACTCTTTGCAGAGTGAACATTCCAAGTAAACAATCCATACCTGGCCAACCACCTGCCTGCACAGCAGCTGGCTCTTTGTTAAAGTGTGGAAGGGAGTTGCCAAAACTTCTTTCTTCTCGTAGAGAAGGCTTTTCAGTGGAATACAAATGCTCACTTATCTCATGTCAGATCTGCTTGTGTGTTCTCCAAAAGTGGATCCTGCCCAGAGCCAGCTCTCACAAAGGATTTCAGAACTTTGAAATTTGGTTTATTTCCAATCCATTGTGAAAACTGAATATTTAAAACACTCTCTAGCCAAGAATCGGGGAGCAAACCCCTCCTCAGCATGAAAAAACAAAGAGTATTCCAGTGATATTCCTCAATATGACCTGGAGAGGGCTTAGATGGGGGAAAATCAGCCCCTCCAGGGCAGTGAGTGCGAAAGCAGAGCTGAGCTTTGCTGCAGTGAGATGAAATCATCTCTGGGAACCATTTCTGAGTTTTAGAGACCTACATTCCCCAGCAAAGACACTGTTCCACTGGAGAAATCCATCCTGCTGACCGTAGAATTCTGGAACATGTGAGGCTTTCGGTGGCTGGATGGAAAAAAGAGATGAATCATTAGGAGAAAGTAGAAAAAAAAATTTAAAATGGGGGGGATTTTAGGAAATATTAGTTGTTTGTTTCTCATGTTTGTTTCTCATGAGCTCCTCAATGTGAGGAGGGTCCATGAATCAGGCTCAGCTGCAGACACAGGAGGGAAACAGGGACAGGGGTGTCTGTTTGGGATGGAGAGGAGGCAGCACTCCCGGCAGCCCCCGGGCCCCTCCCACTCACCCACACTGAGTGCCACAAGACAAATAGGACCGAGAGAGAGATGCGCTATTTAAACTTTCATCACTATTTTTCTCCCTGGCTCCCCTTGTTTCTTTTGATTTATTTTTTAGTGTGTTTTCCCCAGGCTGTGCTGTTCTCCTGCATCTCTTTCCTCTCCTTCTTCTCCCGGCAGCAGCCAGGAGTCATTCCAGCATTTTTCAGCTGTCCGGGCTCAGCTCCCATGGGTCGGCACAAGGAACGAGGCAGAGCAGGATCAGAGTGGGGAAGGTGTGGCCAGGACACAGCAGGGACAGCAGGGGACCTGTGGATCTGACATCCTCCTTTTCCTATCCATCCCTGTCCCAGCAAGGACTGGGGGACAGTTCTGCACTGCACGGACCGAGGATCCCATCTCATCGCCACCCTTCCCAAGGGGGACCCTGCCAGGGCTTGGCCTGCATGGCCTTCCATGCCATGCCAATCTCGGCAGGGCCAGAGGCTGGCAGCAGGCTGGAGGGGGCTGGATGCTTGGGAACAGTGCCAGAGCTCATCCCAGAGCCAGTGAGGCCTCTGTAAATTGACCGTGGACAGCACGGCCTGGGTTGTTTTCAGCCTGTATTATGGAGGGAAGGATGCAGACAGCTCCAGGGATTGTTTTGCAGAATCATAGAACCATGGAATGGTTTAGCTTGGAAGGGACTTAAGGACCATTTCATTCCACCCCCTGCCATGGGCAGGGACACCTCCCACTGTCCCAGACTGCTCCAAGCCCTGTCCAGCCTGGCCTTGGACACTGCCAGGGATCCAGGGGCAGCCACAGCTGCTCTGGGCACCTGTGCCAGGGCCTGCCCACCCTCCCAGGGAACAATTCCTTCCCAATATCTCATCCATCCCTGCCCTCTGGCAGTGGGAAGCCATTCCCTGTGTCCTGTCCCTCCATCCCTTGTCCCCAGTCCCTCTCCAGCTCTCCTGGAGCCCTTTGGGCACTGGAAGGAGCTCTGAGCTCTCCCTGGAGCCTTCTCTCCTCCAGGTGAGCACCCCCAGCTCTCCCAGCCTGGCTCCAGAGCAGAGGGGCTCCAGCCCTGGAGCAGCTCCATGGCCTCTCTGGACTCTCTCCAGCAGCTCCATGTCTCTCTCATGCTGAGGACCCCAGGGCTGGACTCAGCTCTGCAGGTGGGGTTTTAGAAGGGCAGAGTAGAAGAGCAGAATTCCCTCCCTCGTCCTGCTGCCCACACTGCTGGGGATGAGCCCAGGAAATGAAGACAAGGATAAGAAGAGCTGAGCCTCATCCTGCTGAGCTGCTGCAGACAGAAATGGTCTCCAGGTTTCAGATGCAGGATGCAAAGGACGTTCTGATCAGTCACACTGGGAGGGGGGAGTTTTCCACACTGGAGTGGGGAAGGAGTCTGAGCCCTGTGCTGACCCCATTTAAACTCAGGCCACTCGCTCTGTATTGTTCCTTTTTCCTACCCTGCCAAAGCAAAAGGACTGAAATCTTACTTGCACCAGGAAGGGGAGAGGTGGAATGGTGCACATCGAGACAGGGGAGAGGAGGATGCAATTGGCACCTGGGGTTAGGTTTCCTCCAGAACTCAGGTCCCCGAGCCCCACAGTCCTGCCCCAAGTCCCCAGCTGGTGCTGCCCTGAGAAGCCCAGCCCGTGACAATGCTCAGACAGCAAAATCTCTGCCTTTTGAGTGTTGGACAAAACCTAAGAGCCTCTTTATATCCTTCCTAGCTCTGAAGAACTGCTGGAAATCTGAATCCTAAGTGTGTAAAGGCCTGATAAATGGAAAGCTAAACACTCCTGGAGCTGTAAGCTGCTCTGCAGTGGTTTAGGCCCTCACAATTTGCAGCCTTCAGGGTTGATAATACAGCGAGACCCTGAGCAGTCTGCTGGAAAACCCTGCCAGAAACAGAATCCCTGTAAGGGGATTCTCTTATCCAGTGTAGCAAGCTCCATCCTAAAAGCAGTTTTGTGTTCTATCCCCTTTTCTTCCCCTTGGAAAGCTTTCCTAGACACTTGATGAAACAGAGAGCCTTCTTTCTCCCACAGTGCCCAAATTTCCCTGCTTTTTCCTTTGTCTTCCTTCTCCCAACCTTCCCCTGCTTCCTTCACTGTAACTCATCACAATGAAGCCTCCCAGCCCTCATTTTGCCAATTAAACAAGCCAACCTCTGCCAATCTCTCCTGGTAGGAGAGCTGCTCTTTTCCTTTGATCTGCTCCACAGAGTTCTGCATCCACGAGTGTGGCCAAAACCCCCCAGAATCTCAAAAGCATCGTGCAGAGCAACACCACTAAAGCTCCAAAACACCCTCAAGGCTGCTGGGGAGAGCAGACCCTGGCTGGGAAGTGGAGGCAGCTCCCTGCAGTTCTCAAGCAGAGAAGAGAATGTTCCGATCCCAAAAGATGCACAGGAATGATACCACAGCGATTAGCTCTTCGTTCTGCTGAATATCATTAACAAGGAGCTTACTGCCAAAGTCACAGCCCTCCAAAGTCTCGGTACATTGACCACCTTTTGGACCAGGACAGGATAATTGATACACAGAATATTTGGGGTTGGAAGGAACCTTTAAAGGCCCTCTAGTCCAACCCTGCTGCCATGGGCAGGGACACCTTCCCTAGATCAGAGGAGCAGGATCCTCCAGGGAAGGCAAGGAGCCCAGAGGCTGCAGGTTAATCCTGCTTCTCCCACAAGTACACTGCCAGCCAGCAAACCTGGACTCCAAACACCCCAGCGTGGAGCAGAGCTGGGATTTGCAAAGGCAAACCCTGATTGCAGGGTTTGTATTCCAAAACCTCCCCAGGGGCGAGCGGCTCGTGCAGGTCAGGGCAGCACAGATCCGGTCAGGCCCAGCTCCGAGATGCCTCATAAGCCTGACTTGTCTACAAGAGCTGAACAAGGCTCCCTGACAAGCTGCAGCGCCGTGTCTGAATGCACAAACACCTCACATCAGCAGAGCAAAGCTCCCACACGCACCCTCGCTGCACGGGAGCTGAGCTGAGCCAGCTGAATCCCTCTGGGCTGCCTCCCTGGGGCTTCCCCGGCTCCCCTCGCTGCAGAGACAAAACACAGGAGCAAAGGTACCCTTGTTCAGCTCGGCTTTTTCATCTCCGTAGGGCCTCGTGTTCTCACCAGGTGCTCACTGGGAGCTGTGCCACCACTGGGGAGCCTGGGGATGCTCTTGATCCATCACAGAATCCCAGAATGGTTTGGGTTGGAAGGGACCCTAAAGCTCATCCAGTGCCAACCCCTGCTGTGGGCAGGGACACCTTCCACTGTCCCACGGTGCTCCAAGCCCTGTCCAGCCTGGCCTTGGACACTTCCAGGGAGGGGGCACCCTGTGCCAAGGCCTGCCCACCCTCACAGGAAACAATTCCTTCCCAATATCCCATCTGTCCCTGCCCTCTGCCCATTCCCCCTTGTCCTGTCACTCCAGGCCCTTGTCCAAAGTTCTTCTCCAGCTCTCTTGGATCCCCTTTAGGCACTGGAAGGGGCTCTCAGGTCTCCCCAGAGCTTTTTTCTCTCCAGGCTGAACAGCCTCAAATGATTTACACTTGTTCTCTCAGCTTTCTTCTCTCACTGGAAGCTCCTTCCAGTGGTTCATGGCACCTTGTGATCACCAGGAGCATCCTCTGGTCACTGTTACTTTTTTAACACCCACGTGAGCTGGGCCCAGAGCCCCGAGTGCCACAGACCCCGTGGGGAAGGGCAGCCATGGAGATGAGCAATGCATCAGCAAGGCCTTATCCGAGGGATCTCATTCCTCAGGGAGCACTTGTGCTGAGTCTAACACCAGCTGAACATTCCTTGCAGATATTTGGTTCAGGGCAGCCCTCGGGGGCTCCTCAGCATCTGCCTCTCCAGCCCAGCAGCTGGGTGGCCCTTTCCCACCAGCAGGTGCTGGGGTTGAATTGCTGACGAAGAGGTTGACCCCAAGAAGAGGAGGTTGGTTACACAAACCTGGCAGCAGTGAGGTATCAGCCACAACAACACAGGAAAACAGCATTAATTAGGGAAAATGTACTGGTGGCTGCAGGGCTTTTTGCTTCCTCCACTTCCCGGGCCTGGCTGCTGGAGGATGCTGTTATCTCAGTAAATATTGCTATTAATTGAGGCTCTGTTTGCTTGCCACATCCTTGTCCAGCTGCCGGGAGCACTTAGAGACGTCCATGTCATTCCTGACTCAAAGGCAGTGTTAGCCTGGGGTCTCAGCCCAGGGCTGAAGGATCCTGTGGGGGCTCACTAATTAATCACGGCGAAGTTGTGCAGGGTGGGACAGTGTGCAGGAAAGCCTCTAACAACTAATTTAAAAAGCTGATGAATGCACCAAGAGCAGCATCATTTAATTGTGTTTCTTTTTGCTGATGTGCTGTAAGATGCACTTTTCCAAAGGGCAGGGCGCAGAGACCCCGAGCTGTCCCCTCTCACACAGGCAGCCCACAGCTAAGGAGAATGGATTGAAGCCTGTCCAAGGGTGGTTAAAAATATTCAGCAATCCCTGTATTTTGACAGAAAATGAGGGGTTTGGCAGGGAGAAGTTTGTCAGCATTTCTTTGGGAAGTTTTGTGTGCAGTGAAGAGAGGGGCAGTGTCCAGCTGAGGTCCTGAGGGCCCTGTGAGGAACAGGAGACTTTCTGCTCAGGTGATTCACCTCCACCCCAGAAGGTCTCACCCTCATGACCATTTGGGATAATTTGTGGGCACTCCCATCCCATAAAAAGCTGCATGTCATAGACTCATGGAATCATTCAGGTTGGAAAAATCCTCTAAGGCCATCAAGTCCAACCATTCCCACAGCACCGCCACCATGTTCACCACTAATCACATCCCCAAGTGCCACATCCAGGGATGGGGACTCCACCACTGCCTTGGGCAGCCTGTTCCCACCTGGCCACCCTTTCAGTGAAGACTTTTTCCCTAATATCCCAACTACACCTCCCCTGGTGCACCTTCATTCCCTTTCCATCCAGCTCTCTCCTCCTGCTCCTGTAGGCTTGAGCCATCCTGGATCCCTTCTCGCTCATTTTAAGCATCCCGGGCATGTGTGGGTTAACTCCATCTGCTTTGCTGTCAGGAATAACCCCCCCTGCAGCCCCAAACAACTCTTCCTATTTATATCTCTGGTTTAATCAGGAAGGCTAGCGCTTACATAGCTACGTGATTAAAAATTAGGAGACCAGATTCTGTAGTGGTGCCTCATAATAACAACCAATCCTGGGAGCTCAGAGGATGAATAATGGATCATGGCTCTGTGCTATCAGCTTCCTGCCTTCCCTCCTTTCTTCTTCTCCCCTCTTTACCTTTCATCCTTCTCTTCCTCCTCCTCCGCCTCCTCTCCCAGGCTGGAGTTGGGGTGGGGAAGGAATGCATCCATCCTTCATTTTGCAGAAGTTAGAGAGACATCACTGATTCCTCTTCATCAGACCCTCCACCCCAACCAAATTCTCTGTTAGGGAGCCTGGAGACATCAATAATTCACAGCTACCTGGAGGACTGGGCTGAAAACCATTTACATGAGAAGATGTAGCCAGGACCCATCCTTTCCTCATTGCCATATGCAGCTCCTCAGGGTTTGCTGCTGATCCCATAGGGAGAAACAGGAGCAAAACTGGAAAAAACAAGGATTTCGGGCACAGGGCAGACATGTGATTCCATGTTTGTTTGCGTTATGCTGTCCCCTGTCCCATGACATCCGTTAATGGGCAGCTAAGGGACACCCAGGGAACCAAGCTCCCAGCTAAGGGACACCCAGGGATGATGTTGCCGCAGGAATACCAGGGAAAAAAGCCAGGAATTGCCAAACATCCCACCACAAAAGTTCCTTCATTAAATTCCGAGATGGTCTTCAGAGAAAGACTCGTGGGTTGGATTTTTCCCTGCTCTACAAGATGAATTTTCAATATTTTTTACAAGCAGAGGTCAAATTCAATTAATGGATTCAGTGAGGGGAAAAAAACTATTGAAAAATGCCAGATTTGGTTTTAAACAGCATAAACACATCCAATGAAATAAAATAAATAAATTTTAAAAATTAAAATTCATACTTCCTTAATAGGTAAATAACATCAGAATGGAGCAGAATTGTTCCCCCTTTCACATCTCTGTGACAGGCATTCCAGCTAAGCCAAATCACAGATTTTCACTTTCTTTTTCCACTCTTTTAGCCTGGGGAAAAAAAAAAAAAAAGTACATTTTGGATCCGTGTAGCAAAGCTTTTTTCCCCGGTCCTTGGGTTCCACCCACTGAGCTGAAAAATCCCATTACTCCCAGCGCTTGGCAGCCGCGTGTGCACAGCGGGGTGTGCCCACAGCACATCTGCAAAGCCTGGGCTGGGGCAGGCAGCCACCTCTGGATCGTCAGGGAACATAATCCTTCCCAATTCCCAGCTCCTGATCCCAGGAAATCCCTCCCGATTCCCTGGAGGAGCCAGTGAGGAGTTTTTAAATATTCCTCAGCCAAGTCCAGCGCGGGGGCAGCTCGGGAGCAGAGATGGGCTGGGGGATTTCAGAGGGGCTTAGGCCAACTTTGGCACTGAGGGGGGACAGCACTGACTTGGAGCAAAACAGCTCCACTTTGGTGGAAATCTGGCGGATTTCCCCCGGCTGCATCCCCTCCAAAAGACGCTGAGGGTAGGAGGGGTTTGGGGTGTGAAGGAGCAATTTCCCATTTCTTGGGAATGCCTTCCAAGGGCATTAGAAAGTGCCTTAGAAGGCATTCCCAAGAAATGGGAAATTCTTGGGAGCAGGGTGTGAAGGAGCAGTTTCCCATTTCTTGGGAATGCCTCCCAAAGTGTCCTTCACATCCCTGCTGAATTCCCAGTGCCACGCGGGCCCCAGGAGCCCCCAGGCAGGCCATGAGATGGGTGGGTGACACAAGAACAGCGTTTGGCTTCCCAAGGGTTGGGGTTGGTAAGAGCTGAGTGCCTTTGGGTGGTGGTTCGGGCTGGAAGGTCTCTCCCCGAGGGGGTTGCCAGCAGCTTTCAGCAGCAAGGAGGTTCCCTGCTGTTTCCCTGGAATATTGTGAGGCATCCATGGGGTTGCGGATGCTGTTAAAGAGAAGAGAGAAGGGAGAGTTAAAGGGAGAGAGAAGGTTGAACTCAGATCTCACAGAGCAGAAATAAAAGTGCATTCATCTTGTTAGGTCAGGAACTTTTTCTCTCTTGACAGAAGACCCACCAATGGTCAGTAAGACCAAGCTTCTCATGGTTCACCTCTGCAGAGCACAGTCTGGAATGGGCTGGGGTCCCCATCCCTGGGGGGCTTTAAAAGCTGTGTGGATGTGGCACTTGGGGACATGGGTTAGGGGTGGCTTTGGCAGAGCAGGGTTGGATGGACTTGATCTTAAAGGTCTTTTCCAACCTAAATAATTCTCTGATTCCATGAGGAGCTGGACAGAGCTCTCCATCTCCAGAGCAGCTCCTGTCTGGAGCAGATTCATGGGGGTAGCGGAGATGAAAGCTCCACTCTGCAGGATTAAAGAACAGCCTCTCCCCAGCTGGATTTCCCATCTCTTACCATTCTGGGGTGCCAGGTTCAAGAGCTGGTCCCAAAAGAGGTGACCATGCTCAGGTGTCCCTCATCTGCTTCCCTGCTCCCACCCGTCCCTGTCCCTGGCATGAAGTGATGCCCTGGGGTTGTGTGACACCACGGCCTGGAGCTGCAGCCCCTGTGGGCTGTCAGGGCCTTTCAAAGGAAGGCTGAGCCCTTAAATATCTCCATGCCCCCCTGGCTAGGTGTGCATTCTCAGAAGGAGATGCTGAGAAGCCTCCCCGTGGCAGGAGGTGACCACAACCTGCCTGCAGGAGTGACAGGGACATCAAAGAGAGCAGGGAGTGCCCAGGGCTTCCCCCATCCCTCTGACCCCTCCTCGAAGCCACACTCCTGATGCCCAGAGGTTATTCCAATCTGAGTCCTGAGGCCCAAATCCAACTTCCCCTGCCCTTCTACCCCAAAACAGCCTCACCTACCTCCCACTGTGCAGTCAGAGGAACAGGGGTCACACCCAATGCCCTCCGACCTCCCCATCCTGTACCCAGTCAGAGACCCCCAGGGAGGAATAGAGGCACAGGGACAGGAAACAGAGATTTTTTTCAAGCAGGGATATTGCTTTCAAATACTCTGCATCCTCCCAGAGTTTGCAGCTCAGGGACATCCAGGGCTTTGAGGATTTAGTAGCCCTTGGTGGGTTTATCCACCACAGACCTGATCCCTCATATTCCTGCAGAGCTCGCAGCCACCTGGCCCCAGTCCCCTCGGAAACGTCACCAGCCACTGCTGCTGGAGTTCAAATCTGGGGCACAGCTGTCCCGAGAGCAGCGACAGGCAGGTGACTGTGACCTGGGGACACTGCCGTGGCTGTCCCAAACCATCTGAGAGCTCACAGGCCAGTCCTGGCAGGCCAAAGCCCACAGGTGACTCCAGGAAGGTGGGTTTCATGCTTCTAATGGCATCGTCTCCTCTGTGCTCTCTCCTTGCAGTTCCTCCAGATGATCCTGTCATTATGGGGGGGCCCATCATCAGCCTGAGGGCAGGAGACCCCCTGAACCTGACCTGCCACGCAGACAACGCCAAGCCAGCGGCCTCCATCATCTGGATGCGGAGGGGAGAGGTCATCAACGGAGCCACCTACTCCAAGGTGGGGCAGGATGGGGTGGGACGAGGGCTGTGCTCTTCCTGCCCTCAGCAAGGCCTGACACTGCCCTTCACACAGCCCCAAAACACCTGGGGCAGCACTCCCAGCTCCACAGAGCTGACACTCTCACCCTGCACCCCTCCGTAAAGCCTTCCACAAGGAGAGACTCGGGAGGAGGCAAGAAGTGAGAAACCACAAACTGTCACCAAAATGGGCTCTGCAGTCAGGGGAGCAGGGCTTTTCTGGAGCCAATCCCCCCCAGTTTGTTTTTTTTTTTCCACCCAATCCCCTCCAATCCCCCTACCCTGTATCCAGTTAGAGATCCCCAGGGAGGAATAGAGGAGCAAGGACAGGAAGCAGAGATTTTTTTTCAAGCAGGGATATTGCTTTCAAATATTCAGCATCCTCCCAAGAGTTTGCAGCTCAGGGACATCCAGGGCTTTGAGGATTTAGTGCCCTTGGTGGATGCCCTGCAGAGCCCTTGGCTCTGCTCTGAATTTGTCTTTTTGTACCTTCTCACAGTTTGCAATCACCTGACATGGCCCCTAAATCCCACCTGGGTGTGGTGTTAATATTGTGTACAGCAGCACTGACCCATTCCTGGCTGGAGCAGAACCTCTGGATCAAAAGGTGGTTGCAGTGACATGTGTCCCCTCCTCCAACTGCAATTTTCCATGAAAAATTGTCAGGGTTGCTGGCATTTTTTAATTTAGGCAGAAAGCCTTTATTGGGTCATAAAGGAAATCATCAAAGAGCAATCAGCAGCACACTGGGAATGGGCCCCCACATGTTCTCCTGTTTATGGGCTCCTGATGGCTGACGAGTGTGAAAGATTCAGTAACACTTGACATTTTTAATGAAAATTTCTGCGCAGCAAAATTCGAGACCTAAAATGGGTCAGTTTGCAGCCAAAACTTCAAAGTGGGCAGTCAGAGCCATTCCTCGAGCTCCCGAAGATCTTTAATAAACATTTCCCCCTCTGCCGCCACCGTGAAGCCTCCATCCAACCTCAACCCAGCAAAATCCTGATTTGCTGGGGAGAGCAGAGGAGGCAGAACACCCTCCCTGCCTCCTCCTCCTCCTCCTCCTCCTCCTCCTCCTGGCTGAAGCTGAGCTGCATCCCCGCAGCAGCCGAGGGTGAGCAGAGAGGAACCTGCCCCATCTCCCTGCGTGTGATGCGAGAGGCAGCACTAATTAGCGCCACAGAGAACCGACCTCTCCCTCTCTCAAATCAAGTGGAATTAATTAAAATCCAGGCCGTTGACGTGCGGTTGCTCACAGCTTATCCCCCTCGCTCCCAGCCTTCCCCTCCAGGGCTGTCAGGGGACACAGCTTTGGAGTCCTGTCCCTTTCAGACCCACAAGCAATGGGGAGCAGAGAAGGAGGAATGCCCATCCTTTAAAATATTTCCAACAAAACGCCCTCCCAAAGCAGAGTTTTCCAGGCTGCAGCTCCATCTCCCACAGCACAGAGATTTCCATGGTATTTTAAGCAGCTGGCAGGGGTGGGCTGCGAGGGGAGCCCTGTTCTGCACGGGGGAAGAATCTTCCCCTCCTCCTGGAGTCGGAAAAGCCTCTGTTTCTGAGGCTGAACCTCAGCTTCTCCTCACTTCCTGGAGGTTTCCATGAGGCCTCTCCACACTGAGAAAGAAAATCAGCCTTTAGAAAAACTAACAGACAATTTTAGACATTTTTTGAGTGGGAAGTTTGGATTTTTGGGCTCTGAGAAACCTTTCCCTTTTGAAGCTCCTTTTAACATATTTCCTCAATTTGCCTCTCTCTGCTTTGTCATGAAAACTGAAACCCAGCCCAGCTTTCCTTTGATGCAGATGCTCCAGCCAACCAAAAAGAAGCCCTGTCTGGGTTACCGACTGCCTGAAACCATCCACACGGAGTGATAATTTCTTTCTTACTCAGAATTTCCAGTCCACCAACTGATCCATAGGCAGCCCCCTGCAACCCCAGCCTGGCAGCACAGAGCAGCCACGGCTGACTGAAATCCCCCTGATCCCTGTTGAAGGGGACAGGGAATGTTACAAGATCCTGCAGGATTTGGAGGCTCACCTCAGATAGGGGGGAAGTTCTGCACAGACTTAGGGTTCACCACAGCCCCACAGCCAAGGTGGGGCTGTTCCCCGAGGGAAGGGCACACAGGGTGACACTAAAGCAAGGACAGGGCAGCATCCTGCGTTTGTGTTCAGGGGTGGAAACAGAGCCGGGGAAGGGTCTGGAGTCCCAGGAGTGGCTGAGGGAGCTGGGAAAGGGCTCAGCCTGGAGAAAAGGAGGCTCAGAGGGGACCTTGTGGCTCTGCACAACTCCTGCCAGGAGGGGACAGCCAGGGGGGAGTTGGGCTCTGCTCCCAGGAACAGGGACAGGAGGAGAGGAAATGGCCACAGGTCATGCCAGGGGATGTCTAAATTGGATATTGGGAAAATTTCTTTACTGAAAACATATTCAGACACTGGAACAGGCTCTCAGGGTGGTGGTGGATTTCCCATCCCTGGAAGTGTTCCAAAAACCTGTGGGTGTGGTGGAGAGGAACGTGGTTTAGTGGGTCAGTGCTGCCAGTGCTGGGTAGACAGATGGACTTGATCTCGGAAGGCTTTCCCAGCCTTAATGACTCTGGGATTTTGGGCTGATTGTGGTGACAATTTCTCAGCATCGTTCCTTGTCTCATGTGCTTGAGAGCCACAAACCTGTGTGCATGAAGGCACGATGAGCCCAGGGAAAGCATTAGTTTTGGAATCAAAGAATCATTTGTGTGAGAAAAGGCCTCCAGAATGAAGTCCAGCCATTCCCCCAGCTCTGCCAAGGCCACCACTAAACCATGTCTCCATGTGCCACACGCACACATCTTGCTGACATCTGCTCATCTCCCAGTAAAGCCCTTGTCTTACACTGTGAGGAGCCAACTTGAAGGATACAGACTTAGAAGGAAAAACTGCCTGGCAGGGTCCAAAATCCAGAGTGTTGATAAACCAGAGAGAGGTCAGAGGTCGGAGAATGATTAAAAGACTGAAAACCATACAACATCCTGAGAGCTCTGAGGGCTCAGTTTATCAGAGTCGGGGCTCCAGGGTGACGTGACCTCGTGTAAGAACTTGCAGGAGGATTAGGGGCTGGTGAGGAAGTGCTCCCAGGCTCCTGTGCTCCCAAAAAAGGCATGGCAGAGCACCAGGGCTGAAGTCAGATAAATCCAGGGACGAAGCGCGGTGCCAAGGCTGAGCAGGTAGAGCTGTTACCACCAGGGTTTGGATCTCTGGCCCCCATCAGTGAACACCTGAGAGGTGATGGTTTATTATGGGCTGGTCCAGGCCACAGCAGGGATCCTTGGCCAGGGTCAGTCCGTGCTTCTGGCAGACAGAATCACCACTCATTCCTGTGGGAAGTGCTCGGGCAGCTCTGTGCACTCCCCTGGCAGAAGGTGACAAAAGGGTCACAAAGCCATTTGCCTCTGCTCCCTCTTTCCTGGGAGGGTGGGTGACATCTCTCACTGGAGCTTTCCTCTCCACGCCCAGGCCCAGCAGACATGCAGGGAAGCAGATGGGAGTTAAGAGCCCAATTCCCAGCGAAGTGCAGTGAAATTTGTCTTTGTTATTCCCCCAAGGCTTTTGGCAGATTCCAGCCAGAGGAATTGTTATTGCAAGAAGCTGCTTGGCTGAAGAGCTCGTACTGAGCCTGGGGATGGGGAAAGGGCCCCTCTCCGGTAGGAAAGTCCTTTCCTCATCGCTGTTTCCCCCTCACAGACACTCCTCCGTGACGGCAAGAGGGAGAGCATCATGAGCACCCTGTTCATCGCCCCCTCCGACATCGAGAACGGCGAGAGCATCGTGTGCCGTGCCACCAACAAAGCCATTCCCAGCGGGAAGGAGACTTCCGTCACCATTGACATCCAGCGTGAGTACAGGGCCGGCTGAGCCACCCGTGGCACTGGGAGATCCCAGCCTCCCTGCCCTCGCCATCGCTGACTCCGCTCAGGAGCGGCGTGCTGGGATTGGGGTTTGCCTTTACTGGGATTTACTGGTGTATCGGCAGAGTGAAGTCACAGCCTGGAGATTTCACCTGCCCTGAGCTCCCTGGGGCACCGAGGAACACCCAAGATACAGAAATATCCTGCTGCCCATGTGTCCATGGATTTGGGCAAAAGCAGGACCTGCCACGCTCTGGGTGACCCTGATCCAGGCCCTTGGGGGCTTTGGAGCAGGGATAGATCCCAGAGGGTTTTGGATGAGCAAGCAACATCTCTGGGCACACTCAGTAGCAGAGTTAAGTCCCATTAGGATTTCTGGGACAGAACCATGTGTTTCCAGACTTACAGGCATTTCAACAATACACTTTTTGTGAGACACCTGACTGGGAGAGTGTCCCTCCCATGACACAAAGCCAGTGCCAGTCACCGCCTCAGGGGACAAGGCTGTGTTCAGAGCTGTACCATTACCCTTTCCTGTAAATCCACAGAGCAAAATCTGCCATCCTCCAAAATTCACATTTCAAAGGCCTTTTCCCTCCTCCTCCTGTGCAGTAGCTGTTGCTCTCAGGCTCCTCCTGACCCCCTCCAGCCGGGCTCCATTCACACCCAGTTCCTGCAGCTGTATTTACCCGCGATTTGCAAAAGCAGGGTGTTCAATATTAGCATGCCAGCTGCTTTCCAGAGACCAATTAAAACTGGCAAACTCAACTGAACAAACTCAAGCGCAGCAGAAAATTCACCATTTAAGACTTCCAGCTTTTGCTGCCGGAAGATTACCAGGCTCTTGGGTCGCTGGCTGCATGTCCTGACAGAACTGGGCAGATAAAATGAGATAATAGCTTGGGTTATTTCACAGCCAGCAAACAGCTACAATAGCTGGAGACACACTCACACAAACAACGCGGAGCAGAGACATCATTACACCAGGCAGCACAGTGAGGGCTGGAGACGTGAGCCGAATCCCTCAGCCACACAGAATCTGCTTGGGAAAGGGAAAAACCCAATAAAGAACACCAGTTTCCACTCTGAGCTATTAAACGCTGCATGCTGTGAATATAATAACAATAATATTCTACCCAGCTACTAAAAGTATGTTGTTCTTAATGGGGGCTAATGAGGATATCAATTTCCCAAAGCTGGATGGGTGATGGGATAGAAAAATACCAAGATGGATTAACCACGCTGAGGTGGGATGGATTTTGACCCGGATGCAAGAGCTCTAGCTGCATCTAGTCACAAAATCATGGAATTGTTAAGGTTGCAAAAGACCTCAAAGATCATAAAGTGCAACTATTAACCCAGCTTTAGTCCACTAGGTTTCGCTCCCAGCCTTGTAGACAAACAGCTGCATTTGCTTTGCAAAGAGCTAAAGGTGCTTTTCCTAAGCAAAAATTATCTCGGCCACTCGTTTTTCCCTAGGGAATTGCTCTGGGAAGTCAGGGTGGGCTGCATGCTCCTCTGTGCCATGCCAGTTATGAGGGGAGGTCCTGCTCAAGGGTCTTGTTCCGATATCTAGCAGAGAAGCAGCACCTTGGGGAGAAAGGAGTGGTTTCTGCAAGAATTAGGAAAAGCAGGCAGCAGTTGTTGGCTAGGAAGCTCTTCCCAGCCTGGCACGAGCTGCTGCATCCCCCAGTCCCTGCACTCTCCACCTCCAGCAGCGGAGGCTGAATTCACACCGTAGCAAACATCACCCAGCTGCACGGCTTGAGAGATGACCTTGCAAAATAATCCCAGGGAACCAAAAATAATCCTTCCCGGGAAGCAGCAGCCTGGTAAATCACTCCTCCTTCTTTCTTTCATTTTCTGTTGCAACTCAAAAAAACGTCAGCAGTACTCACAGGCAGCAGAGAAACACCAGGGTGGGGGTTATTCCTAGGGTTATTCCTAAGGTTATTTCTAGGGAGGGTGTGTGCGTGGTGGGAGAGATTATCCTCTTCCAGCTGATGGAAAGTTGAAGTTGGGCTCCCGTCAATCTCATGCCTGACCATCACAGCAGCAATGAAAAAAGCTGAATCATAAAACCCTCCCCTTCCAAATATTAAATTTAAAAAAAAATAGGGGGGGTGGGAGGGCGGAAGGAGCTGGAAAAAACCCCAGTGCAGGGTCTGTAATGGAAACACTAAGCGGCTCCAGCTGGAACATCTGTTCAATGTGATTTCCGTTCCACCAGCCACATCAAAGTCAGCCTCCTGTGAGTTATGCGTCGAACATCACAAGTGGGATTAAAATCATGTTTAATAGTTTGATATGCCATAAACTATTTATACTGCAGGAGCCCAGTGGCTCCATGGAAATGCACACCCGGCGTGCCGGGATGGGGAGGAGCAGGGTTATTGCTTATCCAAAGCCATTTGCTCCAAGCCTCTGCACACACACGTGCAGTTGCTCATTTTTACACCTTTTTTGTCATGGCAGAAAGGGATTTGGCTGTGTCTGTATGTTTTTGCAGGAGGTGGGAGGAGGAGAAGGAAGGTGGAGGGTGATGAGGGGCGCATTACTGTGCTGGAGGGTGTCCTGCTGCGTTTATCCTTGGAGCTTTGCAGTGTTTGATTCCCTTCTGTGCTTCCCACTGGGGACTGGAAAGCCCAGGGCTGAAGTGCATCCCAGCCTTAGAGAAGAGGTTTGGAAGGGTTTGCCCGTGGAGGAGAGGAGCATGGAGAGGGATCTGCACCCACCAGGGCAAGTGCCAGCACAGTGCCCACAGCCCGTGGAGCTCAGCCCGTGGCCATTCCCGAGGCGCTGAGTGGAAAGGGTGGGAGCTGAGGGGTTTGCCAAGAGGCCTCCTGGGCTGTGGGGCTGGTGAGGAGCAGTGCCTGTCCTGGTGCCTGTCCTGATGCCTGTCCTGGTGCTGGTCACGGTGCCTGTCCCGGTTCTCGTCCCTGTGCCTGTCCCGATTCTGGTCCCGGTGCCTGTCCTGGTGCCTGTCCCGGTGCCTGTCCCAGTGCCTGTCCGGGTGACTATCCCGGTTCTGGTCCCCGTGCTTGTCACGGTTCTGGTCCCAGTGCCTGTCCCAGTGCCTGTCCCGGTTCTAGTCCCGGTGCCTGTCCCGGTGCCTGTCCTGGTTCTAGTCCCGGTGCCTGTCCCGGTGCCTGTCCCGGTTCTGGTCCTGATGCCTGTCCCGGTGCCTGTCCCGGTGCCTGTCCCGGTTCTGGTCCTGATGCCTGTCCCGGTGCCTGTCCCGGTGCCTGTCCCTGTGCCTGTCCCGGTGCCTGTCCCGGTTCTGGTCCCGGTGCCTGTCCCGGTGCCTGTCCCGGTGCCTGTCCCTGTGCCTGTCCCGGTGCCTGTCCCTGTGTCTGTCCCGGTGCCTGTCCCTGTGTCTGTCCCGGTGCCTGTCCCGGTTCTGGTCCCGGTGCCTGTCCCGGTGCCTGTCCCTGTGCCTGTCCCGGTGCCTGTCCCTGTGCCTGTCCCGGTGCCTGTCCCTGTGTCTGTCCCGGTGCCTGTCCCAGTTCTGGTCCCGGTGCCTGTCCCGGTTCTAGTCCCAGTGCCTGTCCCGGCTCTGGTCCCGGTGTGACGCTGTACCTGCACGAGCACTCACACCCTCTCCTCCCGCCGCCTGTGGGCTGGCTCTATCTCATTCCATCATTCAAATTCATTACGAGAAGCCACGCAGGAATTCTAATTGTAACCGAGCGGAATTACATCCTGATGAGTTACAATTTGTGTCTTTTTTCCCCTTTAAAATGCCCCGAAACACACTGGCACACACACAAACCCACGCTATCCACGGCACCCACAATATTCGAAAGCCCAATCCCATTTCTGAAAGGCAAGATCAAAGACTTTAATTCATTTCCTTTGCTCTTTTTTCTTTTTTTTTTTTTTTTTTTTTTTTTTTGTCTTTTTAATTTTTTTTTTTTATTATTATTATTTTGAGTGCAGGAGGGAGCCGGGCTCATTTTAATACAAAGAGGCTCCTCTGTAAATCGTAGGCACAGCTCCTAACCCATCAAACAATGGGGAAGCTACTAAAGAGAAGTGTGATTCATACTTAACAAAGGAAGGTGATTAGCTGTTGTTGTCTAACAATAGGGAAGTGTCAGATGCCTGGGAATGAATTAGGAGCCCGCTATACATCTCTGGGCTGCTATGTCAGGGAAGCTCATTTATATTCCCAACTGCGCCCATCTTTATTGTCATTTGAATTGCACATTTTAAAATGAAATTAGGGTAAATTGAAAATACCTATAATTTCCCCGTCATAATTTCCCATCAGGAAGGCAGGTGGCTTTGCTCACAACAAAGCCGGGCTCCGGCTGGGTAAATACCGCGGGGCGGAGAAGAAGGAGGCGCTGGAGCCCCGCAGGGACTCCGCCTGTCCTTCTCCCCTTCCGCCCAGCCAAGGTCACTGCCGAGGCCACCTCCGAGACCCCCGTTCGGTCCCCAAGCTGCTGACCGTGCACCTCACAGGGCTGGAACAGCACGGGGTTCCTTTGGTTGCTGCTCCCACACCAGTATGCCCAGTATGCCCAGTTGGAGCCCACGCCCTCCGGCAAAGGCGCTGAGCATGTCAGAGCCAGGGGCCTCCAGCAGGAGCCTGCCCTGGGCATGGCAGAGGGAGAGGCCAGCAGGGACACTTCCATCCCTCTTAAACACGAGACACTGCCTGGGCAGGGCAGAGGGAGAGGCCAGCAGGGACACTTTCATCCCTGTTAAACACGAGACACTCCCTGGGCATGGCAGAGGGAGAGGCCAGCAGGGACACTTTCATCCCTGTTAAACACGAGACACTCCCTGGGCATGGCAGAGGGAGAGGCCAGCAGGGACACTTTCATCCCTGTTAAACACGAGACACTCCCTGGGCATGGCAGAGGGAGAGGCCAGCAGGGACACTTTCATCCCTGTTAAACACGAGACACTCCCTGGGCATGGCAGAGGGAGAGGCCAGCAGGGACACTTTCATCCCTGTTGAACACAAGGACACTCCCTGGGCATGGCAGAGGGAGAGGCCAGCAGGGACACTTTCAACCCTGTTGAACACAAGGACACTCCCTGGGCAGGGCAGAGGCCAGCCAGGGAACTTCCATCCCTGTTAAACACAAGGACACTCCCTGGGCTTGGCCGGAGCTGTGGTTCCCTGCAGGAACTCGAGCGCTGGGCCATGTCCAGCCCTGCAGCGCTGACCCCACGCCCCAGCACTCCGGAGTGCCCCAGCACACGTGAGGCCAAGGGAGATGCCCTCAAGGGGGTACCAAGCAGTTTCTCTTCCCCCCTGCCCTGTCAGCTCCAGCCTTTCCCCATTTCCCAGCTGGGAGGGACATTGCTGGGACACATGGAAGAGGTAAAGTTGAACATGTCCTATTTTAGGATGTGTTTTTGCATATGTGCAAAAAGGCTCCCACCTCAAGGGCAGCAGAGCCCCTCAGCTGGGTCGATGAGCCCCAACACTCTCTGCCATGGGACAGCTGGTTCTTCAGGCACCAAAAAAAACCTCCACAAGGCCATTTCTTTCTGCTTTTTCCCCTCAAACGAGCTCCCATGCTTAAAACCTAAAGCTGAATGCCTGACACCCCACCTCAGTCATCATGAAAAGGCAAAACAACATCGGACATCCTCCACCTTAACATTTCACCCATTTCCACTTGCTTTCATCAGTTCTTTCCTAAGTTTTATTTGCTGCTAAAACATTTAGATACTTCTTATGTGAAACGGAGAGAAACCAAGGAGCAGCTGGAAGACCAGAGCAGCCTGTGACACCAATAAGGCCTTGGCAGAGATGATTAGGCTGATGAAAGAGCAGAAATGCCACTTTAAAGTTAGAGGATAGACAAAAGATCATCATTATACAGTGAGATATTAAACAGGAGTGTCTCAAAGCAGGAGAGTTTATGTCCTTAAATGAGAATCAGAGCCAGCAGTCACATTTTCCAAGTGAAATGTTACATCAAATGGTGTCTGTGGCTCCTCTTCCTGTCTTATTCGCTGAAGCCCTTCAGGAGAAGAGCAGCATTCATGGCATCACCCTGTCTGACAATTGTTATATGGCTTTAAACTGAAAAATGGCTTCCCACTGCCAGAGGGCAGGAGTAGATGAGCTTTCAGGAAGAAATTGCTCCCTGTGAGGATGGTGAGGCTCTGGCACGGGTTGTCCAGAGAAGCTGGAAGTGTCCAAGGCCAGGTTGGGATGGGACTTGGAGCAAACTGGTCTAGTGGAATGTGTCCCTGCCCATGGCAGGGAGTGGAACTGGATGATCTTTCAGGTCCCTTCCAACCCAAACCATCCCGGGATTCTGTGATATCACAGCATCAAGGAGTCTCGGTGCTTTTGCCAGGCTTTCTTATGGCCGAATGTTGCCTTCCAGCCTGAGAAGCTGGCGGGCAGCAGGCAGGGGGATGCGCTCCGTGCCTTTGGGTTGCTCATGGGCCTGTGTCTCTTTGCAGACCCTCCCCTGGTGAACCTGTCCGTGGAGCCACAGCCAGTGCTAGAGGATAACACTGTGAAGTTCCACTGCTCCGCCAAGGCCAACCCTGCTGTCACCCAGTACAGGTAAGGTGGCACTCCTGGCACCCCTGGCACCTCAGTCCAGCCCTCTGCTGAGAGCACCTCACCTTCCCCTCCAGGTGACCCAACAGAGCTCAGCACCGCTGGCTGTGGTTTCTGGTGGCAATTGCTCCTCCTGCTGTGTTTCTCTCTGCATGGTGCTCACTGTGGCCCATCCCCATGGCCCCTGCTGTCCCCCAGCCAAGAGATGCAGTGGCTGGAGCCAATCCCTCACCCTGCAGAGCAGCACAGCCCTGGGGGCAGGGTCCTTTTCCCAGCACCCCCACTCTGGCGGCTCTCTGGTGCCGCTCTCACCTCGATGATGTTGTTGCACATTGAGAGGCTCCGCTTTTGCCGCTCGCCGGCTCTGCCGCGTTCCGCTGCGTGCAGCAGCTCCTCGGTCAGGGATTCATCGCCTCTTGGAGTGGATTAAGAGGCCTGGCACCGAGCTGGCGGAGCCATCTGTTTGGGGACATCGCGAGCAACGCACGCCGACTGAAAAGTCTATTATGGGAAAATTCCTCTCCTTTTTTTGCACACTCTTTTATGATTTGAACAAAGCGGCTCCATCGCCATCTCTGTGTAACCCTTAAGTGACCACCATAAGCCTCTCTGTCCCCAGCACGGTGGAGCTGAGCTCGGGGGGGCCAGAGCAGAGGTGCAGCTGCTGGAGATATGGGGGTACCTTGGGGATGGGATCTCCTCGAGTGGGACATTGTCCCTGAATGGGTGGGGTGATCACTGCTAGCCATGGTCTGCAGTGCCTCTGCACCAGCCACAGTGAGCTCAGAGCAGGGCACAGGTGGCTGAGGAGATTTGGAGCAGGAGGAAATGTGTCGCCTGTTGCTGAGGGAGCTCTGGGATGTGAGCAGTGTGTGGGGTCTCTGCCAGCCCCGAGCCTCCCGGGGTCCTCTCTTCTCTCTGGTGACCAGGGACAGGACCCAGGGAATGGCTGGAGCTGTGCCAGGGGAGGTTTAGGCTGGATTTCAGGAAAAGGTTCTTCCCCCAGAGGGTGCTGGGCACTGCCCAGGCTCCCCAGGGAATGGGCACAGCCCCGAGGCTGCCACAGCTCCAGGAGTGTTTGGACAACACTCTCAAGCACAGGGTGGGATTGTTGGGGTGTCTGTGCAGGGCAGGAGTTGAACTCAATGATCCTGTGGGTGCCCCCCAGCTCAGGAGATTCTGCATTCTGTGAGTGCTCACCCAGGGACTGATGAGCGGGACTCGGAGCACAGCCGTACCCTGCTCACATCCAGTCGGTCACTGCAGGAGAGCAGACACTCTGCATTGAGCAGAATCGCTGCCGTGGGCCCTTGGCTCAGAGTGTGAGGGCTCCTGCATCAGAACACACCCCTCCTCTCACAGGAGTTTTTGTCTAAACAGACAAAATATGGGTATGGAAAGCGGGGCAGGCTGTCAGCACACCCCGGGAGAAGAGAGCAGTGTGTAATCAGGTATATCCCTGTCCCTCCTCATCCATCAGCCGCTCATCCATCCTGCCTGGAAGGCCTGAGCGTGCACACAAAGGCTCACCATCCATTCTGGCTCTGCAGAGCCATCCATGGATAATAGCAGAGGAGGCACCTCCGGGGACAGGTTAGCATGACCCACCTCCTGTTAGGCTCGTACAGCTTAATTAGTACAATCGAGTTTCCTGGTAGGAACGATTCCTTCCAGCTGGATATCAGCACAACAAAGCAATATTGTGTTCCTGGTTACACAGAAGAGTTATTAATTCGAGAAGTCAATTAATGTCAAAGATACAAATAGCCCTGCTTTCATATTTACAGCTGGTAGGGAAACAGAGTGCGTGGCAGGCTGGGTGAAGGACCCACGTGGTTCTTACTCCAGGATTGATTCTGGTACAGTCCAAAGCAAAACAGCCATCTCTGGCCAAGGAACCCAGCAGCGGCAAGAGCCTGGAAAGACTTCTGCTCCATCAGCCTGCTCCTCTACAATGAGACCTTCCACATCATCCCTGAATCCAGCTGGGCTGATCCCTTGTGTACTGCAGCAGCTAGGAAGGCTCCAGTCTAGATTTTCCACTTCCCTGGACAGGGACTTTGGACAAGGGGGAATGGCTTCCCACTGCCAGAGGGCAGGGACAGATGGGATATTGGGGAGGAATTGTTCCCTGTGAGGGTGGGCAGGCCCTGGCACAGGTGCCCAGAGCAGCTGTGGCTGCCCCTGGATCCCTGGCAGTGTCCAAGGCCAGGCTGGACAGGGCTTGGAGCAGCCTGGGACAGTGGAAGGTGTCCCTGCCCATGACAGGGAGTGGAATAAGATGAACTTTAAAGTCCGTTCCAACCCAAACTATTTTGGCATTCTGTGATTCCTCTTGGCTGTTTCCACCCTTTGGATCCATGCCCAAACCAAGCTGGGTTGTGTTTCTGCACCAAGCAGAGGGGGACCCAACGCACTTCTCCTATCTTTGCTGTCATCTCGGGAGAGCAGGATTTTGCTGTCCCCTCTCTGCAAGTGCCGCCCTCTGCCCTCTGCCTTCATTCTCACCCATCCTGAGGCCATGGGTCTTGTCAGCCTTCCTGTTCCCTGAGCCTCCATGTTTCTACTTTGCTGCAAATGGCTTTGGGATTCGTTTCATGATGGATTTTACTCTTAACATTAATTGCAGTTTTTTTCAGGTTATGCTTTCCCATAAAAGGGGTTTTGGGGAAAAAAAAAGAGGTATGGCAAATTCAAGCACTTTGGGTTTTTCATCTCTTGAGTTCCCTTAACATGTAAACTTCACACGAGGTTTTTTCCCTACCACTGTGACAAGCAAACAGAACTCCGCAGCTCTCACTGGGACCTCCTTCTGCTCAATGGCTCTGATTGATGGAGGGGGGGATTTGTTTCCCTTCCACAAGATCCCAAAGCTCTTCACTATGTAAAGGTGGCAGATGTTTCAGCACTGAAGCTTGGAGTCTGCTGGAGTGGGACATCTGAGCAAGGGGCCCCTGCACCTCAGCACTGGCAAGGAGAGAAGGGTGGGACATGTAAAGCCCCAGGACTGGGATGTCAAGAGGTCTGAGAAGGCAGAACATGAGCTCAGAGCTATCCCCAGGGTCACTCAGGACCCCACCACTGGTGAAAATGAACTCAGTCTGCCTTAAAAAAACCAATATAAAGTGTGATTTTTTTCTCCTCAGGCGAGGACCACTCTGATATTTCTCCTATGGCTTCCCTCATCCTTGGACAGAGATCCAGATCCTCAGTCAACATTTTTTTTTTAATCCTCCCCCCCCAATATGTTTGTCAGTAAATAACTCTGAACACAAAGGAAAACTGTTTAAACAGCCTAAATCCCCTTTTGTGGACATAAATCCACAGCCAGTGGATTTATGTCCACAATACGCTGGCAAGCTGTCACCTTGCTAGAATTTTTGAGGAGCCATAAGTTTTGCATTGGGTTTGCATCCTGGGTTTTCTGGCTGGGAAAAGCATGTGAGGTCGAGCATCTCACCCTTAGGTGTTCCCTTGGGAAGCATCCATGAACTGGGCTCTTTGTTAGGATGAAGCCACTGAACCACCCCCATGCTCCTGCTGACCCAAGATTTTAAGCCCGGACCTCTCACTGTCTTAGTTAGGAGGGCAAGGGAAAAGAAACTAAATTCAACACAATTCCCCAGGAAACAAAAATCCCCCTCTGCCCCTATAGAGAACATCGCTTTGATGAAATTGAGGCTGCTGCTTTTTCCTTAGGAGGTTTTCTTCATGCTCTCTTACATAATCACACACACAGGTGGATTTTAATGCAAGGAAAACCTGGTTGGAAAGGAGACCTTGGAGCAATTTACTCCCAGAACCAGAGTGGAAAGTTACAGCCTGCACTGTGTCTTCTCTTCTGGTGAAGGGTTAATGGCATTTTCTCAAAATTGACACATTTTCATGAAATCTTTGGCCTCAGTGGCATTTTCTAAGTCAGAATACCTCTGCCTTAAAATCTGCTGGCATCTCATGACGGTGGGAAGCAGGCAGGGCTGGGGCAGGTTGTCTTGTGCTGGAGGCACAGCTCCTCTGCTCTTTCCTTAGCTGAGGACGCTGGAGCTGAAATCCCAGCCCCCCTCCCTCGCTGGCAGCAGCCGTTTCTTGACGAGGAGCAGCTTCTTCCCCAGGGAGGTTTGTTTGCCCACGATGTCACCTGGGCTGTCACTCTCCTTTGGACGCAGGACAGGCCGGTGTCACCGAAAGCAAGTGGAGGGATTCAGGCTGAGGCTGGAGAGGTGTCACAGCGATCCTGAGCAGGGGGTTCTGGCCCAGCAAGGAATTAACCCTCTGGCAGCAGAGATTTGCTCATTTCCATGTTTTCCCTCCTTCTATGTAGAGCAATCCTTGCTCAGACACATCCTACATCTTCTGTAGGGTCTTATACCACACCTGGCCTGGGTTTATCCCACCTCTGTCTGGGAACACGTTCCCTTTGGAACTGAAGAGCAGCTCAGCCCACCAAAAAGCTCCTTGGGGTCGCCAGTGCAGCATCCTCCACTCGGAAAATGCTCAAGGGGCCTTGGGCTCCGCGGCAGCGCTGCCATGGGTGTGTCCCATCTGCTCCAGCACCATGGACAGGGGGCTGGAAGCCCGGAGAGGATCCCTGCTGTCCCAAGGGTGGTACGGGACCACGCTGACCCTTCCTCTCCCCCTGCCTGGAGCCGCTGCCAGCCGCTGCCAGCCTCTGCCAGCCTGTGCCAGCCTGTGCCAGCCCGTTTGCTGCCGGAGCATCCCGAAGCCAGGCTGGAGCAGCGAACGGCACGTGGGGCACATCCCACCCCAACCACGCGCCTCCCACGCGCCTCTGCGGCTTCCTGGACAGGCCTGGCATGGGGAGGGGGAAGTTTGGGAATTTAGTGGCTTTCTTTTGCTGCAAGCAAACGGGCAGGAAAAGGAAAGGGAGAGTAATTAGCTGTCGCCGCTGTTCTGCCACCTGCGATGGCGGGTAAAATTAATGGAAAGCAACAGAAGTCGGGGCTACGTGAACCGACTCCCAACCAGGCCTCCTCTTTGCTCCCTTCAGATCTCTCTATTTGCCAATCTTCTCGTGGCTTTTGATGTCTGTTGTGTGTCTGTGGGGTGTTTTTTTGCTGTTATTATTTATCACTCGCAGTAAGAAAGAGAATCTTTAAAGTGGCAGAAGAAAATGGGAAGGTTTAATATTGCAGAAGGCAGAGTCCCTGAGCCTTTCGGGCTCCTCAGCTGATGATTATTTTTGCGGAGCAGTGGGGAGTTGGTGCAGGCAGGGCGGTGATACAAATCTCATTCTGTGCATCCACACAGAGCTCTCACCCCCAGGGCTGGCTGAGACCTTTGCAAATAATGTTATCTTTGAAGGCAGAGGGGCACACGTGGAGCCACCCTCCAGCAGTTCTGGGGACCATTGCACTTCCAAAGAAAGGTGTGGGACTGACAGACAGACACACAGACATAGCTGGGAAGAGGGAGAGATCCCTCCCAGCTGCTGCAAGGTGTTGAGCACAGCAGCTGTGAGCAGCACCCAGCTCTCCATAGCTGCGGGATGTGGCAGAAGGTCCATCAGGTGCTGCAGCAGGGGCAGAGGTCAGGAGGAGCTGGGAAGGCATTTATTTATCAGCCACCCAAGGGATGGTGCTGCTCCACTTCTTCCCATCCCACGGCCGAAGAGGGATCACATCGTGTGTGGTCCAAGCGAGTTCCACCCACCCTTGCTGGGCTGAAGCCCAGGGTGCCACCTGCCCAAATCCTCCTGCATCGAGCAGCTTTGTGAGCAGCAGCTGCAGCTCAGGGCTTGAACCCCACCATCCACCTGCTCCTGCTGTGCCGAGCTTGGAGCCATCCCACAGCATCCCCCATCCTCACCTCCACGTGCTTCCCCCCGGAGCTCTGTTTGTTTGTTTGGGCTCCGGTCGGCAGGAAAACCCTTGCTCAGTAAATACTGTTTTATCTCTGAACAGCAGCTCACTGTCGCTCATCAAATATTAATCCAAACTCAAGTGCTTCTTAACAAGGTTTTCTTTAAAGGCATTGGGGCTCGAGCACACCTGGTGGGAGGCAGTGTCCTAGCTTCCCCCTGGCTTTGCTCAGGGAAAACAAAGGGACAACTACAGGGGAAAGATCCCTGGTCCCATTCCTCCAACCTCCTCCACTGGGTAGGCATTTCCCGCTCACCTTTAGGAAAACCTGTGGGTGAAGAGCCCAAGTGCCTTTTGTAGATCTGATGTCTCCAAAGTGATGTACATGCCAGGTTTGGGGTGTACGGCTGCTGGCCTTGGGGAAAAACGTGGCAGATTATTGGGGGTTCAGGTAGACAAACAAAAATTTCACCTGATGTTGAGGAGCTGTGAGAAAGGGAAAACCACAATGTGCATCAGCTGTGCTTTGGCCTGCCTGCCTCACACTGCACATTGGAGGCATTCCTGCTGTGGAGACACATTCCACAGTTTATTTGAACAAACCTAGAGGAGAAGTTCAAACTCCACAGAGCTTTGCTGCTCTTTACCCTTTGAGCCTTGTCTGCACCATTTGGGGACCTGCTGGCATGTCACCAGATTTATTCATGAGATCTCTCAGCTCCCACAGGGGAGTCGAGTTCTCCCAGAGCACGTGCCCCATGTCCTGCTGGAAACAGCTTGGGAGTTTGCTCAGACACTTGAACCAGCTCTCTTATGGCTCAGCATTGCTTTGGTGCCTGGCAAAGGGCCAGTGACTGACAGGGTGAGGGTGACGCTAGGTGGAAAAGCAGCACGGAACTGGGAGAGCCTTATCGAAGCGATGGGGAACGGAGGGAATGGGCAGCTGGCCAGCCTTGCTTGGCTTGGCTGAATCGTTGCACTTTCACTGCCCCAGTAAACGTGGCTGGATGGACCAACTCATTGCCAGGAGCACATCCACTGTCAGCCAGCCGTGGGCTCAGCACACAGACACAGCTTCTCCAAAACAAACCCCACAGAAAGAGCCGAGAGATTCCCTGCCCTCCCTGAGCCATTGGTTACAGCAGAGGGGGAAGCCCAGAATGAAGGTCAGCAAGTCATGGAATCACAGAATCAATTAAGTTGGGAAAACCCTCTGAAATCATTGAGTCCAACTGTTACCCCTGCACTTCCAGGGTCACCACTAACCCATGTCCCCCACAGCTTTAAATCCCTCGAGGGATGGAAACTCCGCCGCTGTCCTGGGCAGTCTGTTCCAATATCTGACCCACCTTTTAGTGACAAAATGTCTCCTAATATCCAACTTAAACCACCCTTGGTGAAATTTTAGGCCGTTTCCTCTTGTCCCACGTCACTGATTCATGTGCAAAACCCAGGGATTCTCATCCCTTCTTCCTCACACTCATTTTCTCAGGGATCAGACCTGTTCAGATGGCAACCCCCATACCAGAGGGCTGCCCCCAGGGATACATTCTTAGCAGGATAAAAGGGAAAGTGAAATCAAACTGCCTCCCACATCCAGGCAGTGAGGAGAGCTGGGCTCATAGATGGGTGCACCCTGTTTTGTCTGAGCATGAGGAAGCCACATCTATGACAGAGCCAAGAAATTCAGGTCTTAGGGAAGGAACAGCCATGGGAATTGTTTCCTGCTGCCAGGTTGGATGTGCAGAAGGAGGAATGACCCCAGACAGTGGGAGCAAGATGTCTTTGTTCCAGCTAGATCTCCATAGCTCCTTTGCTCGGTCAGTCAAGCTTCTGGATGTGCACAGATCCCTGTTCCCGGGTGAAAGGCCAGGGAAAGGCATATTTGGAGTTTAACACCCTTTCATGACACCAGAGTTGTCCCCGCCTCTTCCATTCAGCTGAATGTATTCACAGATCCATAGGCTGCAAAGGCCAGAAGGGATTATTGGATCGTGGGAAGGTGATGCAGAAATTCAGGGCCATGATTTCATTGGCAACTTTTGAGGGAGAAGTGGCAAACGATCCATTTGATGGGCACGGCTGGCACTGCCTCTGGCCAAGCCACAGCAGGGGCCGTTTTCCCTCTTCTGGCACTATAAAACCTGGATATAGTTTAATATGCAATTCCAATGGCTTTGAAAAGTGTCTCCTTGCGTTCCTCTGCCTGTTCATGGAAGGCTCAGAATAAAAGTGACCATCCCCAGAGCTTGTGATCACCGCAAGCACAACCAGACTGTCCTGAAAACCACAGCCAGATTGTCCTGAAGGCCACATCCAGACTGGCCCAGTCTCTGCCAAGGGAGGAGGATCTGCCATATCAACTCTTTCTAAATTACAATCACACCTCTGTTAATTTTTAAAAGGGTTTGAAATGCTGCAGTGACTGCTGATAAAGTGTGAAGTCTGTGGGTGCATGGGCACATTCCTCCACATCCATTGCACTCAGTGTCCCACTCACGGGAAAAGCACCTGGAATCTCCTCTGGGGACAGCACAGGAACCCTTTCAAGGTTGGCTTGGATGGGGCTGGGAGCAGCTTGGTCTAGTGGAAGGTGTTGGAGTGAGATGAGCTTTAAGGTCTTTTCCCTCCCAAACTAGTCTGGGATTCTGTGCTCTGGGGCAGCCCCACAAGGCTTCTGCAGAGCCTCTGGAGTCGCAGCTGCCCAGGAGGCTGCAGAGACATGAGCTGGGGAGCAGCTCAACAAATGTCTGGTCCAGACCAGAGGAATCTCAGCACATTCAAGTGGAATGGCCACTCTGGTTTTGCTGCCATTTCTTGGCATGCTTTGGACCTTCTCCCCCCCAACCAGCTCCCTCCTCCAGTCCAGCCTGGGAAAGTTCTCATTTGTGCCAGTGTGCAGTTTTTGTTGCCTTCCTCCCCCCGCTCCCATCTGCTGCCTCCCGCTCCGATGGCCGGGGCTGCCGTCTGTCCAGCGGCAGGACGCTGCGAGTCCATATGCTGTCCCTCGGCAGGGCTGTCACCTCTGCTGCTGCCTCCCACAGCCAAACTCGGCAGGAGAGGGAAGAGAAGCTGGAGTGGGGAAGGGGCCCACAGGCATTTCACAGCAGTAACAGAATAAATCTAATTTATAGACATAGCAAAATGCAGCTAAAGCGGGAGTTGAAATAAATGCAAAGCACACCGAGGTCTCAAGTTATCGGCACTGTAACATTTTTCCTGACTATCTCTGTTTTCCTGCCTGGGTTTGTCTTTGTAGCTTCCTCCCAGACAACTGGACCTTTGCTCTGAAGTGAAAATGAAAGCTGGGGGAAGAAAAAAAATAACGGGAAATGAATTCTTCAGATCTCCTTCGTGATGCATCAGCCCCATCTGCCAGCTCTCTGTGACAGGGAGCGGAGCATGGCTGGGTGGCAGGTGGAGAGACAGGCTTTAGAAAAAGGAAATAAAGTAAAATAAAAGGCACAACTATCCCTGCAGCTGGGAAGTGAGACTGGGCTGCTGGGGGGGCTCTGCCAGGGCACACAGCTCCAGGTGAGACTGGGAAGACAGGGCTGGGAGAGCCTTCTTCGCTCAGGTGGTGTGAGGGACAGGGAGATTTGTCTTCCCATTCCCTGCCTTGTCAAGGTAATGGGAACAAGCGGGTGGGAGATGTTCAGAGGCAGCTCGAACTAATTAGGAGAGAGCGTAGAGAGAGTCTGATGGAGGGGGGAAAGGCGGGGGGAAGGAAAATGCTTTGTACTGGTGAGCACTGTCCCTGATGCAGAGATGATGAAAGGTACCAAAGCAAAGAGTGATGGAGCAGCCAGCCCAGAGGCAGGCTGGATGGAGCCTCTCCGATGGAGGGGGCTGCCAGAGGGGGTTTGGGGTTCCAGGAGAGCTCCCAGGAATGTGTGGTGCCCCTTGGTGGTGTTCATCCCCATCCTGGCCAGGACCAGCACCATCCCAGGAGATGGCAGTGTCACGAGTCTTCCAAACTCTGCTCCAGCACTTTCCAGCATCGGAGTGAACCCATCTCCAAAGCGGCACCTCAATTCCAGCAGACCTTAGGGCTGTGGTGGTGTTTTCCCAGCCTTGTCAGTCACCCCTCCATCCAGACGTGCTCCTGGAGCTGGGAATGTGATTCGGAAGGGAGCATCATTGCCTCCTCTGGCCAGATCTCCTCTCCCTTTGCAAGAAGTGGCAGCTTTTCGAGCCTAATTTAGCAGTCTTTAATCTGAGTTATTCCAAACCACACTTGCCACTTCCTTCATGCGTTCCCGCAGGATGATGGGCTGATTTCACAGAACGAAAAGCCTTAAGCAAATCTTGTCACACAAGAAAATTGATTTTTCAAAACTGACTTTTACAAGATTACTGGTGGTTTTTTTTCCCCTCATCTTTCTTCTGTATCGTTCCCTTCCAGTCTCATGAGGTGGCTTCAGATCTAAGGAAATTAGAGATGCTGTGACTAAATTGAAAATGTAAAAATGGGGAGAAAGAGGGGGAAAAAAGACACCCAGCACCTCCTCTGCTGCTGCTGCTACAGAAGCATACAGCTGTGTGTGCTTGTTAAGTAGCAGAGCTGCCTCCTTGACCTCTCCCACTGCCATAACATTAACGTCACGTCACAACAGAGTCTGTCCAAGGATTATGTCAACACCTCACAGGGAACATCCCCTGATGGGCATTCCTTGGTGATCCCAAGCTAGATCATGGGGTTTTTTCTTTCTCTCCCTCAATCTACACATATTATTTTATCTTTTGGAATTAAAAAAAACAGTTTTCCCCCTGCCGCTTGGTTCAGAGACATCTCAATGTGTTTTGTTAAAAAAAAGAAGACAGAGGAAGAGTTGCCTTGAAGTCGTTTCAGACAGCTTAAAATATGCTAAGCTTTTGTGTTTCTGCCATATAAATAATGAATCCTCTTACAGCTTCTGAGTCAGGAAAGACGTTGATTTAAGAGGCCTTCAGCTCTGTTTGAGGCTTTTCTGCTTTCGTGCCAGAAAGGGGAGAATGTGACCAGGGACGTGCGAGGTGTGAAGGATGAAGCAGGGTGTGCAAGGAGGATGTGGGATAGAGACAGAGGTGGCACCTACCACAGCCCTGCAGGATTTCCTAAGGGATTTCACTCCTTTATTCCCTCTTTGCTCCTTTATTGCAGATTTTGGGGGCTAGGGGTGGGTTTAAATGAAGGACAAATTTGTGAGCATCTACTTCTGTCACTATCTTTGCCCCAGTAAACCAGGGGGGATTTGGTGACTGCAGCAGCAGCATCAGTTGGTTCATCTGAGTAATTCCCCAAGTGCCACTCTTTAAAATGTCTCTGCCAAAAGGGCAGCCAGGAGAGCTGCAAAGTGTAGGCCAATGGGCTGGACAGGAGAACGGCAAAACCCAGTGGGTGCTGGTGTCCCACAGCAAAGCCAAAGGGTCCCACATGCCCTCCAGGACCCGTGTCCTGGTGATTTCCCCAGCACCCACGATGGACACTGGCAGTCAGGGGCTCATCCCTCCGTGTGTCCACTGTTGGAATGTGGATCCAATGCTGAGCTGGAGCTGGGAAGTCAGGCTGGGCTCATCAGGAAACAGCAAAGTGAGGAGAAGCAAGGGACAAGCTGGCACGGGCTGAGCTGGGGAGGGGAACCTTTCCTCCCCAAGCCTGGGTGACAGTGGTAACTGTGCCAAGGATGTCCTGAGCTCCCTGAACTTCCTCTCCACCTGGCACGGAGTTATCTTGGCACAATTGTTTGGGGCACACAGCACTGACCCTTGCATAACCCAGCCCAGAGAGACCCCGAAGGCATTCTGATCTCATCTAGCATGAGGTCAGGGAGTAGCCGTGTTCACTTCAGGTCTCAAAGATACCCTTGGCTTTCTGTTCTGCTCCGGAAGCTGCTGACAAATATTAAAGCAAAGAGAAAAGGCAGGATGTTGTCTCTGGATTAGGACGGTGTTTGTAAAGCAGCAACCAACATTTATTGCTCAGCTGCACTTTGTTACTGAAGTGGGTAGTGAAGAACTTCACGGTTGTTACTTCTGGAGAAGTCTTTTTTTTTAATGCTATTTCATGCTGTTTTATACAGAAGTCCATAGATAATCACAGAGCTCTTTGGGTCAGTTTGCTGTCCCAGGAAACAGCCACATTGGGTTGTTTTCCCATGACATGGCTGAGAAAGGCAGAGTTGTGCCAGGGTGTCAAATGGCATTCCAGAGGCTTGGGAGAGAAGAAGGACTTCAGCATAATTTTGGGGATGGATGGATGGATGGATGGAGGGATGGATGGATGGATGGATGGATGGATGGATGGATGGATGGAGGGATGGATGGATGATGGATGGACAGGGATGGATGGATGGATGATGGATGGATGGATGGATGGATGGATGGATGAATGATGGATGGATGGATGGATGGATGATGGATGGATGATGGATGGATGGATGGATGGATGGAGGGATGGATGGATGGATGGATGATGGATGGATGATGGATGGATGGATGGATGGATGGATGGATGGATGGATGGAGGAGCTGGGGTTGCTGCAGCTGGAGAAAAGGAGGCTCAGGAGAGACTTTATTGCTCTCCACAGCTGCCTGAAAGGAGGTTGTAGTGAGGTGGGGGTTGGTTTCTTGTCTCAAGGATCAAGCAGCAGGATAAGAATAAACAGCCTCAAGTTGCACCAACAGAGGTTTATATTGGATGTTAGGAACAATTTCTTCCCCAAAAAGGTTGAACAGCTCTGGCACAGTCTGTCCAGGGCAGTGGTGGAGTCCCCATCCCCGGAGGGGTTTAGAAGGTGTGTAGCTGTAGCACTTGGGGACATGGGTTAGTGGTGGCCTTGCCAGTGCCAGGGAACATCTTGGAAATCTTTTCCAAATGGAAAAATTCTGTGATTCCATGGTTGAATTTCATATTGAAAAGATGAACAGATCTTTTGGTGAACTCATGACTTTATTCTACTCCCCTGTGAGCTGCCTGTGTATTTGCATTAGCACAGAGGGAACACCCTTTGGATATTTATTATTCCTCCTCATGACTTGTCAGATCCCCAAGTCGCTCACACTTCAGCCAGAAGAAGCCCACGTTCCTTACACAGAAATCCCTGCCCTTGGCATCTTCTGTGAGGAGATTCCCACAAAATGGGAGCTCAGCCTGTCTCACCCTGGGTGCCACCTCTGGGTTCAGCTGCCTCTGTTGGTAATCTTAACATGAACCTGATACCCTGTTGATAATCCTAATGTGAACCATCTGATCTATGCACAGTTGAGCCCTGAATAATTAACTGTTCTGGCAGGGCAGGCCAGGGAACCTGCCAGAGAAGGAGCTGTGCTCCACACCAACCTGAGCAGGTGCCAGGAGTCAGACAGAGCCTAAGCAGCAAGGAGCAAGCCCGAGTGATGGGATGGGAACAGTGGCTGTCGTAGGGAAGGAGGAGTTTTAGGGGCACTTCTGGAGCTGGAAAGTTGGACAGGGCCAGCTCAGGCTGGTGGGCACCCATTTTGGTGGTCTGGGCTGTTTGACATGTCCAAGATTATCCACCATCCTCGAAGAGTTAATACAAACCTGGCCCGAGGTCTATCTCCTCTCGCCATGCCAGAGAGAGGTCACACCCTCTCAAGCTACAGAGATCAAACCACAAAGCCTTTGAAAACATCCCGAACTCAGGAGCAGGTCAAAGCCTCACAGGAGCTTTAGGAGCCAGCCAAGAAACACAAAATCCCTGGAGAAGCCCCGGACACGCAGCAACTCTCTGCTGCATGAGTTCCACGTGCAGGAAGGCACAAGCCATTCCTGCCTGCTGTGCCAATCATTTCTGCCCTGAAACATGTGGATTTGGCAGCTCCAGTGATCCAGAACTTGAGGTCCCAGCCCAGCACCACTTTCAAGATCCCCAAGCAGCAGATTTCTTATGCTGATGAAGACCTGTGAGTTTCTATCTCCATTCACCATCGTCTTTTTGCTGCCAGACTCAAAGGAATTGCACATGGAGGTGTAAAGTTGCAAAGGCCTCAAGCACAAGTGGAAAATAAGAACTGGAGGAGAGGGCAAGGCAAGTTTGAGCAGCTTCACAGCACTGAGATTCACTCTGCACTGAGGAGGAGGATAAACACGGCAGAGAATTAGCTCTTCAACATGCCAGCATCCATAAATCTGGCTCAAGACATTCTGCTGCGGGGGTGGAGTGGGGTAGGAAGACCCCAGAAAGAACTAATCCTGTTAAACGATTTGAGGAAACACAAACCACGTGATAAAATTGGATTACCCAAAATAATAGTTAAGCTATTAGTCATGTCTATTGTGCGGCGGGGTAAGTCAAGATGATGTAGGCAGGAAAAATTAAATGCAGCATCACTGCCAAAGGGGTAAAACCCTCCCGAGGAAAGGTGACACCTCCAAGATCATCCAGGACTTGGGGGTGACTCACATCCCCAGTACTTCCTCAGGATAAGCAGTTTTGGCAGCTGGTTTTCATAGCCTGAATGGGTTTAAACTTTCTCCACTTATAGAAAAATCAGGAATTTAATGTTCGTAATTTAACTTGGGGGGGGAAAGTACAAATTTTATATGATTCCATAACTCTGGGGCCAAGGATTCTTAAATCTAAAGTCCCCTCCTTAGAGGGTAAAGGAGTTATTGCAAAAGAGGGTAAATTTGTGAAAGGGGAGGGGCAGAAAAACATCCATAGTGGCAAGAGAAGTGCCAAACAGGGATTAATGGGGACAGGATTGGTGCCCAGCCCTGTCATGTGAGGGGGTGGAACAGGAAGGAGGATTTTAAACAGCAGGATTAAAACAGCAAAACATCTAAAGCATCTGCACTTTGTTTTGATCTGTCAAGAAAACACTTCAATTTGCAGAAGGAATCACCCAGTCCATGAAGTTTGATACTTCCCCTTTGAAACAATAACAGCTTTTCCAGCAGGGCTGCTCTGGTTTCCTTCCAGGGGAGGGATGAGCGTCCTTACCAACCCCTGGAGCATGGAAGGAGCCCTGGGGACAAGGTGGATGGCTTTGGTCATCCCCTCCCTGCTGTAAACCCAGCGCCCATAACCCTCTCCAGTCTGCTCCGCTCTGCAGCAATGACCAGGCTGTGCTCCAGCATGAGGTGCACACACACCAGGCAGGTTTTCCTCCTCACCATCCCCTGGCCAAGCCCAGCCCGTGGCCTCCAAGGCCTTTCCATGTCCCTGGAGCTCCGGAGCTCTGCACAGCACCAGCTGCAGTTCTGGGTCCATTGATTACCTGCACGGCTCATCAGCCTTCTCCAACTATTCCCCACGGTTGATCAGTCAAGTCATTGACAAGTTAACAGCTTTGTTTACTTCTCCCTCTCGCTTCTGCAGCCAATTTGTTCTGATCACTGTGCTAAGAGAAGGACTGTTTTGATTGGTTCCTCACCAAAAGTGAACCACGGCGGTGACACGGCTTAAATTGTGTTATTTGGGAGAGAGAAACCTTCTCACCCCACTTCTTTCGGGCTCCTGTGCCTTGGGCAGCACGGACCTGACCCCAGGGTGTCCCTGATCATCTCTCCTCCGGTGTCCTGATGCTCTCCATGGAGCTGAACTCTCATTGAACATCTTCAGGTGTGATTGGGGGAGCTCTAAGTAGCCCCTCATGGGGCGTTTTTCCCACCCACAGGACCTGCTGATGGCGAGGAGGAGATGCAAAACCCAGGCACTGCCCTTGAAGACTGCAGCTGATGAGCAATCAGACTCATCCCAGCCTCCTGGCTTGGCAGGAGGGGGAACACCAGAGCTGAGATGAGATGGAAAATCAAGGCAGAGTTTTCCTCTGCAGTGAGGTGTCATTATTATCATCAAAATCTCAGAGTGTTTAAAAACAATCCAAGCCCAGTAGCGGCAACTGGTGCATCGCAGTGAGCGCAATCAGACACCAAACATGTCCTTGTTGGGGGTAAAAGTCTGAAATTTGGGAAAAAACTTGCAATCTTTCTCCCCGTTTATTTGTTTCTGAAAAAAGAAAACATGGGAAAAAAGTAGGCAGGAGGACATGAGCAAAGTTGGTGTCTCTGCATCTGAGCTGTGGCATTTCCACCAATAGGACTTGAGTTCACTTTGTGGCAGAGGCAGGATCCCTGCTTTGGGATAGAGAGGTTTAGGAACTGCAGTGTGTGGAGGGAGGTTTGGGAAGAGGTCATCACTGCAGTGGCTGTGTGTGGAGGGAGGTCTGTCAGGATGGGAGCCTGGAAGCCTTTCCTTGAGTTTGGTGCCTACCATACCAAGGACATTCCTTCCGTGTGCTTTCTTCCCCTGCAGGGGTGAGGCCACATCGCAAATCCTGTGTCCAGTTTTGGGCCCCTCACAACAAAAAAGGCATTGAGGGGCTGGAGTGGGTTCAGAGAAGGGAATGGAGCTGGGGAAGGGTCTGGAGCCCCAGGAGCGGCTGAGGGAGCTGGGGAGGCTCAGCCTGGAGAAAAGGGGATCGGGGGGGACCTTGTGGCTCTGCACAGCTCCTGACAGGAGGGGACAGCCAGGGGGGGTCAGGGTCTGCTCCCAGGGTACAAGGACAGGATGGGAGGAAATGGCCTCAAGTTGCCCTAGGGGCGGTTTTGTTGGATATTAGGGAAAATTTCTTCATGGAAAGAGTTGTCAGGCACTGGCACAGGCTGTCCAGGGCAGTGGGGTTGTCACCATCCCTAGAGGTGTTAAAAATCCATGTGGGTGTGGTGTTTAGGGACACCGGTCAGTGTGGCCTTGGCAGTGCTGGGTCCGCAGTTGGATCGATGACCCCAGAGGTCCTTCCCAACCTGAACAATTCCACGGCTCCCTGATTCCACACCCCAGCCCCTGTGCTCGAGGGCCAGCCAGAATTCTCAGGGCTCCTTCCTCCTGAGCTCGATGAAACCCAGGCTGGAAGGCCTTGTAATCCAGAGGGTGGGGAGGTTCCCCCGCTGATAAATGAACCCACAGTTGGAGCAGGAGGCGGAGGAGCCGCGGAGGAACCGCACGAGGCCCACACGTCTTCATTAGGGAGGGAGCAGGCGGGAGAAGAGGAATAACCCCATACATCACCATTATGAAAATTTACCCATAATAAAGAAATAATTTGTGCGATGCATCACGCCGGAGCCGTGCGGGGGGTACCGTGACACCGCTCGGGCTGGGAGCCTCACTCCATCATTGCTCACAAGGCTGTCACTAGCAGGAGGCACCAGCACCAGCCATCCATTGTCCCTGTCCCCTTCGGACCTCTGAAGGAGGCCAGAATGTCATCCACAAAGCTCCATCTCCTCCCCGTGGAGGATGCATGAGCTCTATGGCCTCAGGGGATTTGGGGTCGTGCTCAGGGGATGGATCTCCTGCGGGGATGAGAGGAGGGGACTGTCACATCACACTCTAGGAGCTGAAGGTACTGCTGGCAATAAAGCAACAAAACCCATTCTCTGAGCAATTTGTAGCAATTAATAGCCATTCCCAGGAATGAAATGTTAATTAATTCATTCCCTGAGCCATGCATTTATTTAAGGTATTTGTGGGTGTTCTTGGTACTTTTATTAAGCAATTAAAATGCGTCCAAGAAAATATTTATCCATTTTAAGTAATTCTTAGTAAACACGATTTATATGGCAAGCAACCACTTTATTTTGCATTGTTAATTAAAACCGACGACACACTCCACTTCCCCTGGTTATTCGCCACCGGAGCAGCCGCTCTGCCAGGAGTGCTGGTTCAGGGCTGCTGGCAGCCCCAAAAATCCTCCCTAGGAGCCCACGGGGGGATTTGTGCAGTGCTTGATGGGGCATTTCAGAGTCCAGGCAGCCCCAGCACTCCCGTGTAGCCCCCCAGGAGCTCCTGTGCTGCTGCAAGGAGCCGTGGCCTGGTGAAAACCTTTCTAAAGAAGACTTTGTAGAGTGCCACAGCTTTCCCAGGGCTGGGAAGTCAATAGTTTGTTCCCACACTGTGCTGAAGGATTACAAGCCCTCGCAGAGCAGGCAGAAGGAAGTGTTTGTTCAGGTGAGCGGATGAAGTGTGTTAGCAGTGCTCCTCCTCGAGCCGACACCCTGCGGGGCTTGCTGTGCTCTCACTGTGAGCATGGAGAGCTCTTCGGGGCTCCAGCAGCCTGGAAGCCCTGCCAGGAATAGGATTCGTGGGAGACAGGGATGGAACTGCTGGGTAAAACCCCTTGTGCACGAGGAGACCCAGCTGAGCATCCCACTGGGAGCACAGGTGTGCCATCCCAGCTTTCGGCAGGTTTCCTTTGGAAACCAGCACAGAAGAGGAAAAAAACACTAAGACATGAAAGCCCCAGCATTGTTTAGGAGCTGACAAATCCCAAAATGTCCTTTCTTATTTGCTTGCGTGTACTCTTAGCTGGGAAGCGATCGATGGAGTCAGAAAAATGCTATCTCCCTGAAGAATGTCTCCTTAGAAAAATCCCTCCTGCCCTCTTCAGTGTTAAAAGGACCCAGTGCAGGTATTCTATTTTTTGTTCATTCTTTAATCACCAGCTTTTCAGTGCTGACTGTAATAACCCCTTTGAAACTCGGATCAAAATATCTCTTTCCTGGTTGAAATTTGTTTTCCTCCATCACCCGAGCAAATTCGATTTGCAGAAGATGCTGAACTGGGAGGCACCTGGAACTCCCTCCAGAGAGGCCAGAGGAAAACAAAAGCACATTAGAAATATGGGAAAGGAAATAACAGAATGAAACCCAGCCTGCAGGGGAAGAAATGCCTATCTGGGGACACAGACTGAGATGGTGTTGGTGAAGAGAAAGGAAGATGAGAAAATGTGCTTATCTCCGCCATAGAGCCAGGCTGGGAGAGCTGGGGGTGTTCACCTGGAGAAGGCTCTGGGGACACCTCAGAGCCCTTTCCAGTGCCTAAAGAGGCTCCAGGAGAGCTCGAGAGGGACTTGGGGTAAGAGATGGAGGGACAGGACACAGGGAATGGCTTCCCACTGCCACAGGGCAGGGACAGATGGGATATTGGGAAGGAATTGTTCCCTGTGAGGGTGGGGAGGCCCTGGCACAGGTGCCCAGAGCAGCTGTGGCTGCCCCTGGATCCCTGGCAGTGTCCAAGGCCAGGCTGGACAGGGCTTGGAGCAGCCTGGGACAGTGGGAGGTGTCCCTGCCTGTGGGACACGATGAGCTTTAAGGTCACTGCAAACCCAAACCCTTCTGGGATTATGATTCTCTGATCTTTACTGGACATACAAAAGGCACAGTGGGAGAAGGGGTGAGTTTGGAGCTGGGGGCTCCAAAGGTGCCTGCCAGTGGCAGAGGGCAGGAAGTGAAGCCACCTCACTGTGACCCTGTGGGGACCCCGCGAGAGGCACAGGGGGACTGGATGGGTCCCACAGCATCCCCTCTGCCGTGCTCCTTCAGCCTGGAGAGCCCAAGGCAGTCGCAGGGATAGGATCCCCACAGACAGACCCTCACCCTCTCCTGGGGCAGGAGGAGCCCCCCCTGCCCCTGCAGCCCCTGCAGGAGTCTGGCTGAGGGTGCATAAACAGTGACAGGAGAGTTAGTGGCCAAGTCATATGGGCAGAGACTAAAGCAGGTAAATTTATATAGTCTGGAAAAGACCCTGGGTGGCACATTTGCAATCCATAAATACCTTCAAGAGGACAACATAAATGAAAGGAGCCCCTGCTCTCCAGGCTAGCAGGACCAGGAGCGCTGGCTGGGAGCCAGGCTTGGTGCAGTACAGCCACAGAGACAGCAGGAAGAAATCACAGAGAGCTGCAGCAGCAGAGAGGGTGGATGGGGCTGCAGGAGCATCCTCCCATCTTCTCTGCTCCATTTTATTCTGATTCTGTTTATAAATAATAACGGAAGGGTTAATAGGTGAGCAAGGCACGCTGTGGGCTCGTTAAAACCCTGAGTAAGTTGCCTTCTGGCTGTCCACGAGCCCATCACGGGAAGTTTTACAAGAGGGTTATCAGCTGCCGTTATTAAAAACCAATTTGACATTATAAAAGATCTATACTGCTCATTCAGCCACATTGATTTAGTCGTGTTAAGCCTTGGAAAACTGGAGCAAGAACCTTGATCTCTGCTGAAGCACAAAAAATTGCTGTTTGTGACACATCTCTGCGCCCGGGAAATCCAGTTTTGCAGAAGCGAAGGGTTTTGAACAAATCCATAAAGCGCCGTGCCATGGTTGTTGGGAGTGTTTTCCCAAGCAGCTGCAATGTCAAACAGCTCTCGGAAACCTTGTCCTCTGTTTTGCAACATCCAGAAGGAGCTCACCTGAAGTCTGCCCAGCTCAAACCCAGCTCCAGACACTTCTCCATCTGGTGAGTGTTCCAACTCTCAGTGCCCTCCGTGTCTCTGCTGGGAGGGTGAGCTGCAGGCAGGTGCAAGGACATGACCCAGAGAGCCCACAAGTCATTTTTATCCTCATCTTGAAGCCTCCTTCTTGTCCTTTGCACAGCAGAGAAGGCGGAATTTTGCAAAATAACCAGGGAAGAGCCCGGCACAAGAGAAGCTCTGGATTGTCCCCAAGGTTTGGTGCCACATCCTGTCCCACAGACTGCTGGAAGAAATGGCTTCATGTACCTGGTGCTTCCCTCGAGCACCTGAGGAGCAGAACAAGACCCTCCAGAGGCTGGAAATCTGCTCATGGCTGGGAACCTCTACAGGGACAAAGCTGTAAAAGGAGCTTAATGGAGCAGAAATATTCCTGACAAAAAGCACGGGGCATTTCCATTTTCACCAGCTGGAGTTTCCCTGTCTCTCTAGCTTCCTTCCTTCCTTCCTTCCTTCCTTCCTTCCTTCCTTCCTTCCTTCCTTCCTTCCTTCCTTCCTTCCTTCCTTCCTTCCTTCCTTCCTTCCTTCCTTCCTTCCTTCCCTCCTTCCCTCCTTCCCTCCTTCCCTCCTTCCCTCCTTCCCTCCTTCCTTCCCTCCTTGCTTTCATTCATCCACAGTTCTGAGATGTGGGTTCAGGCCTTTTGGACCAACAAACAGAAAACAATGGGAACGTGGCTCCTCTCCATCCCACAAGCTGCGCAAAGCTTTGGGGATGAGGTACCAGGGCTCTGGCAGTTCCACCCTTCCCTCTCCTGCCCCATCCCCAAGGAACAGCTGCTGCCACAGCCCTGGCAGATGCTCTCCACGATGGGCAGCAGTTCCTGCAGAAAGGCAAGGCGGATCCATGGGGAGGCAGGGAAGCAGGATGCTGAGATCAGCCCTGCAGGCTGACCCCGAACACGCTGTCATTCCCTCCGGGAGGAGAAAGGCGTCACCAAAGCATCACTGACCATTCAGACCTTCGGGGCAGCACCTGGAAGGCTCCACTTGCGCAGGTTTTTCCGTACGGAACTTCCCTCATTAACACACAAAAAGTGCAGCCCTAGAAATAAAACCGGCGTCTCCTGATTAATTATTGGAGGGGGAGGCCAGGGAGGAGGGAGGCGGAGGAGGGAAGCTGAAGTGGCCAGTCAGCATCTGTTAGAGGTGCAAAGATAAATGGGAGGCGAGGGCAGGTCAGTGCATACAAATCACTTCCATCCACCCGGGAATGCCTCTCGGAGCGCTGTGTCACCTCGGGGGAGGCTGGCAGGTCGCTGGCAGGAGGCACTGAGGTTCCCAGGAGCAGGTGCTCGGGGAATTGGCTCTGGCAGCGCTCAGGGTGTTCTCCAGCCCGCCATGGACCAGCGTTCTGCTCTCTCTCCAGCCCCACCGAGCCATGTCAGTGCCTGTGGACCTTCAGCAGGAGCTCCCTGCAGCTCCAGTTGTCCTTGGCTGCCTTTGGGGCAGCATTGAAGCAGTGGGGAGCCATGGCAGAGTGATGGGAACAAGCAGAGGGAACCAGGAGACCCCTGGGAGGACCAGGAGCAGATGCTGCTTGCCTTGAAGGGGACAGCTTTCCCAAAATCCCCACCAACCCCGGGAGGGGAGCAGCCTCCACAGCTCCTTCCCTTCCCCGGAGCTCCCAGTGCCTGCATCTTTCCCAGCCCATCCAGCACAACCAGAAAGGCAGCCCCAAAACAAACAAGGTTTCCTCAGGGAAACCCTCTTCCCTCCAATTTACCTGCCGGTTGTTTGGGGAGGATTATTATATGTTTTTTCCCAGGCTTTTTTTCCCTTCCCCAAAGAGTGGCTGGAGTTTCTCACTGCCTGACAGCATCTCCCGCCTTTCCCACCCGCTCCCGAGTGGCAGGTTGCCAGATGGTGCCCCATTAGGTCACATTTGCTCATTGTTTGGCAAACAGGGCTTAATTCAAGTGCTGAGTTGACAGCTTGTTCTCCAGGACAATTTGCAAGTTGCTGTGTTGCAAATGCCAGCTTGGCTTTTCGGGGAATGTTATTTCAGCTGCCTTAAAGGGATAAAGTTCTCTTTGACTGGGGGGGAAAAAAAAGGAAGAAAAGGGCAAAAGTGGGGGGCAGCAGAAAATGTTTTTAGTGTTTTTGATGTGGAAGGAGCAGCAGTGTTGTTGGCAGGCATTTGGGAAGGGACTGTCATCCCTCATCAAGCAGAGACCCTCCATGTCCCATTTCTCCCATCACTGAGGTCCTTCACAGTCCTAGGGAATGAGGTGTATTCCCATTGAAACAGGGAAATGGAATTTTGGTTTCTTTTGGGAAGGTTTCAGTAGGGGTATACGTACACATCGCTTTGATGGCTCCTCTCCAAAACCTGTGGCTGTAATCCCAATGTCCCCTGGGAAGGGGACAATGCTGAGAACAATTTCACATCTCTCCTGAAGTCAAGGGCACCCTGGGTGTGCTGCCCCAGCACTGTGAGAGATGGCAAGAGACACAGAATAGTACCACAATGATGATCTGTTTTCTTCAACAGGTGGGCAAAAAAAGGCCAGGTTATAAAGGAAGCCTCTGGTGACTTCTATGAAACCATCGTGGACCACACGTTCTTCTTTGAGCCCGTCTCCTGCGAGGTCACCAACGCGCTGGGCAGCACAAACATCAGCAGGACTGTGGATGTCTACTGTGAGTAACCTGTAGGCTTGAGTCCAGCTGCCAGGCTCAGCAGAGCTGCTGGGAATCAGCAGGAAGGGGACACAGCTCAGCCTGGCTTGCCCAGGGTGGCAGGACCTGCTGGGCTCTCCTGCAGCTCACACTCTGTAAATGCTCCGGTGGTCAGATCCATGATTCCCTTGCGAGCTTGTGGGTGGTCCCTGGGGAGCTGGTCCGTTTGGAGCAGGCACTCAGGCTTTTCTTTACTTGGGGCCCATCACTGCTCCCTCTGAGCTGTTTGGTCACTGGCAGTAACTCCAGTCTCCTCTGCGCAGTTGGGCCCAGGATGGCGACAGAACCTCAGTCGCTGCTGGTTGACCTGGGCTCGGACGCGGTGTTCAACTGTGCCTGGACTGGGAACCCCTCTCTCACCATCGTGTGGATGAAGCGAGGCTCGGGCGTGGTAAGAACCACCGTGGGACAGGGGCACATCCAGGGCGTGGGGTGTTAGCTCTGATTTTCTGATATTCGTGGAGATTCGCGAAAGCTCACAGGCAAGTCAGGCAGGCAGCACACAAGATGGCGAAAGAGACAATTTATTTACAAAACTTTCTTTATATATTCATTAATAATCTAATAATTATTGGTTGACAGTTTTTCCAACCCCCGAGATGATTGGCTGGAGCCCTACAGCATCCAGTACCAAAACAAAGAGATTAGAAAAGCACAAGAAAGCAACTTATCTCTATTCTGCATGAGAAAGAAGAGAAAAACTTTAAAATAGTGCATCTACACATGGGGTGATTCAGGACACTTGCCATGGAGCAGAACCCTTGTGGTCTGGAACTCCTGGCTGGATGAATGCTGGCTCCTCCAAAAGCAGAGGGGTCCTGAGAGTAGAGAACTGAATTCCACGAGGACGGGCAGAAGGGTTGAACCAGAGTATCACTTAACACATCACTGATGGGGAGCAGCTCTGCAATTCACCTGCATGTGGTTCCTTCTGGGATGGTTCTTCCTGGGATGGCCCTTTCTGAGATGGTCCATTCTGGGATGGTCCATTCTGAGATGGTCCTTTCTGGGATTGCCCTTTCTGGGATGGTCCATTCTGGGATGGTCCTTTCTGGGATGGTCCTTTCTGGGATGGTTCTTTCTGGGATGGTTCTTCCTGGGATGATCCTCCCTGGGGTGGCCCTTTCTGGGATGGTTCTTCCTAGGATGGTCCATTTTGGGATGGCCTTTTCTGGGCTGGTCCTCCCTGGTATGGTACTTCCTGGGATGGCCCTTTCTGGCCCCGGGCCTGGGATCTCACATCCCTACACATTCACCCTCGCACTCCCAGCTGTCAACTGGAGCCTGCTCCAGGGAGGAGCTTGGATCTGTCTCAGCAGACTTCTCATGTCTCTTTTGTCCTGAAAATCGTAAGGAGCTTTGCCAATCGTAATCGCAGCTCAGTCAGCTCCGGGAGGCAGGAGATGCTCTGATCCCTCTTTGCAGACGGAAGGGCTGAGCAAAGCCATGGGAAGAAGCTAAAGGAGGGCTGAGACGTAAAACTCATTCGGAAGCACACACAGGTTTGGGTTTGAAAGGCAACTCCGAGCTTCACCTGGGCGGATCTGTCCTGAAGTGGATGAGGCAATGGTGCTGTTCCAGCTCGAGGCTGTCATTGGAGAGCTGGACCCCCACAGAGGGGCTGAGTCCTCTCCTCTCCTCCACCCTCTGGGGACACTGAGGCATTAACTGCTGGCGTGTTTTTCCAAACCATAATGACCTTGGTGAAGGCCATCTCCTGGGAAGAAATTACAGACTTGGGAGAGCTGATGGCTTGAACGATCAGAGGAATCCCAGTGGGTCAGTAATTCCTGGGTGGTTTCCCATCCCGCAGCTGCTGTGGCTGTTTCTCCAGGTTATCACTGTAGGCTCTCACACACAGATTGTTGTTGCGCTGTCTCGAGGTGGCTGCAGGAGCTGGGAACAAGGGCTGCCTGACCCTCGTGCTCCAGCCCCAGCCCCCTTCAGGGTTTGCCTTTGCTATGCAGCAGTGCCTAGGCACAGCCACCTTCTGCCTTTTTATCTGCCTCCCTCCACCTGAGTTCTGTCATGCTGGAACATCTTGGAGCAGAGTGAAGGAGATGATTCTGCCCTTCCACTCTGCCCTCATGAGACTCCACCTGCAGAGCTGTGTCCAGCTCTGGGGCCTCCAGCATCAGAAGGACCTGGAGCTGCTGGAGAGAGTCCAGAGAGGCCATGGAGATGTTCCAAGGGCTGGAGCCCCTCTGCTCTGGAGCCAGGCTGGGAGAGCTGGGGGTGCTCACCTGGAGAGGAGAAGGCTCCAGGGAGAGCTCAGAGACCCTGGCAGTGCCTGAAGGGCTCCAGGAGAGCTGGAGAAGGACTGGGGACAAGGGATGGAGGGACAGGACACAGGGAATGGCTTCACACTGCCAGAGGACAGGGTTAGATGGGATATTGGGAATAAATTCTCCCTGTGAGGGTGGCACAGGTGCCCAGAGAAGCTGTAGCTGCCCCATCCCTGGAAGTGTCCAAGGCCAGGCTGGATGGGTCTTGGAGCACCCTGGGATAGTGGAAGTTGTCCCTGCCCATGGCAGTGGGGTTGCAATGAGATGGTTTTTAAGGTCCCTTCCAACCCAAACAATTCCATGATTCCGTGACCTCAGGACAGACCCTCCAGCTGGTGTACCCCAGCAGAGATGGTTATGCTGGTCACCAGAGCCACCTCCACCTTCCCAGAGGGATGCTTGCAGGGATGCTGCTTTGTAAAGCCATCAGCACCCAGCCATCCCAGTGGGATGTGGGAGCAGGGCTGCTTCTTGCCCAGCCCCTCTGTTTTCAGAGCCAGGTTCAGGTCCCTCAAGATTGCCTTCTTTTCTCCTATTTTCACAAAAGGAAACAAACCAGAGACCAAAGAGAGGTTGAGGCCAAGTAAACACAGGCATTTGTATGGCTAACTGCAATCGGTGCTAACACAGTGGGTTTAGAAGGAATCTGACCCTCTGTGCCTCTGCTTCGTGCCAGGTTAGTGCTGAGACCCCACCTTGCTGCAGGGAGACTCAGATCCACATCCAACCACTGCACCAGCGCTAATTCCTGGAGCTCTAGGGGCAACAGCCAGCAGAGCCAGAGGCTCACCCAGCAGTGGGTGCTGAGGAGGAGGAGAGATGAAGGGCTGTGACCTGCAGAGCCCTGGGGGAGAAAGCCAAGGGCAGCTGAAGCAGTTGGCTCCTAGTCATTGCTCCAGAAACCACTCTCTGTTTGAAATCTGCCATGGTATTTTCAAAGCCAGCAGTGCCAGGATCCCACTGACAGCCTCAGCCAGATCCCTCGGCTTCTGCGATTTTCTGGGTTTAATGAAGCTGCTCATTGCACAGCAGGGCAGGGGAGCAGCAGAGCTGAGACTCCATCAGCCAGTCCATAGCAGGGGGTGAGATTTCCCTGCGTATCCAGACCCAGTCCTGATGTGTCTGCCACCTCTCCCAGCACTTCTGGGCTTGAAATCCCTGAGTCAGTCCCAGCAGCCTCCCGTGTACCTGTGAATGTAGAGATGCAAGTGTGGAGTGTGGTTCTCTCTGAGGTTTTCCTGCCTGTGTCACTGCAGCCACCAAAATTTTTCTTATCTATCTTGAACTCATTGAAAAATGGAGTTTGTAAAAATTCAAATGAATAGGAACAGGATTTCTAATTCCCCCCCAAAAAACCCTGTGGTGTTTCTTTATTCTTTTGTCAACAGTGGTAAGTGATATTTCCATGCCATGCCAGACTTTGGGCTGATCCACTTGGCTTTCCCAAGGATGCTCAGGAGCTGGTAACACAGCTCCTGTAACTCAGGTCATTTGTTTTGTTTGTAATCTCTCATCGTCCCCCTGAAAGCCCTCCCTCCTCTCTTCTAGGTCCTGAGCAATGAGAACAAGCTGATCCTGAAGTCAGTCCGCCAGGAAGACGCTGGGAAATATGTGTGCCGAGCCGTGGTGCCGCGGGTGGGCGCGGGGGAGCGGGAGGTGACGCTCACCGTCAACGGTACCTCCTGCTTCCCTACCACAATCCTTCCCTCCTGCTTCCCTACCGCCATTCCCTCCTGCTTCCCTACTGCCATTCCTTCTTGCTTCCCTACCGCCATTCCCTCCTGCTTCCCTACAGCATTCCTTCCTGCTTCCCTACTGCCATTCCTTCTTGCTTCCCTACCTCCATTCCCTCCTGCTTCCTTCCTTCCATCCCTTCCTACTTCCCTACCACCACTCCTTCCAGCTTCCCTTCCACTGTTCCTTCCCTCCTGTTTCCCTACTGACATTCATCCCCTCCTGCTTCCCTACTGCCATTCTTTCCAGTTTCCCTACCACCATTCATTCCATTCTTCTTCCCTACCACCATCCCCTCCTGTTTCCCTACAGCCATTCATTCCAGCTTCCCTTCCACTATTCCTTCCCTCCTATTTCCCTGCCATCCTTCCCTCCTGCTTCCCCACTGCCATCCCCTCCTGCTTCCTTACCACCATCCCATACTGCTTCCCTTCTGCTATTCCCTCCTTCCCTGATCCTGTTGCTCTGACAGCTCTTGTTCCCAAATTATCCCCTCAGATACTTCCTTTTGGAGCAAATCCCGCCCCCAGCTGGATCAGGGATCCAGGCAATTGGAGTAAAGTGGATTTTGTGGGGGTTTTTTTCCCCTGGAAATGCACAAGTTAAAGCAAAAAAAAGATGAACATTAGCTCAGCCCCGCATGGCTCCTTATTATCAGCAGGGGTTTATTGAGTAGTTGGGAGCTGGCAGCTTTAAATCTTTAATAGATTAATCTTGCAAAACCCTCGCAAGGTCAGAGAGTGCTGTTGTCTCTGTTGTACAGCTGGAGAGCTGGAAATTGAGTCTGGATCCAAGACCAGCAGCCTAACAACTCTCTCCAACCCACATGAGGATACCTGTGAGGATTCCTGTCAGGATTCCTGTCAGGATACCTCCATGGCTGCTTGGGGCTCACCCAGCACTGTGTCAGGATGTGCCCTGGACTCACACCCAGAGCTCTGGAGTTTAATGATGCCCTGGCCAGGACCTTGCAGCAGCTGGTAACAAATTTCAGCATAAATATGGCAGGGAAAGAGCCAGGCGGGCTGCAAATGGTATAAGCAGAGGATGAATTTTGCATTGTCTCTCACCTGCATGACAAACTGGCAGGATTCAGTACCCACTCACTGCCACAAGAGAAGAAAATAAGCAGGAGGCAGCTCAGGCAGCAACAAGAATTATTTTCAAACACACATAATGCAGACGGTGGATGCCCCATTCCCCTGAAACATTCAAGGACAGGCTGGACAGGGCTCTGAGTAACCTGATCTAGCTGAAGATGTCCCTGGCATGGCAAGGGGCTTGGACTGGATGACCTTTAAAGGTCACTTCCCACCCAAACCATTCCACAATTCTATAATCCTGGAAAGGGAAGCCAAAAGCGACGCAGCAGGGACTGAAAACCAACCACTCTCTCGACTTGAACTCAGCTTCTCGACGCCTTCATTCTCCTTCCCCGGCAGCTGCTGGGTTTTAATTACAATTAAATGAGCTCACAGAAAACAAAGCAACAAATTAGCACAAAGAGCCTGCTCCTTCCCTGACACCTACCAGGCACAGGGATGCCCTGAGCGCAGAGCAGAGCTCTCCACAGGCTCGGGGCATTCGGAGCATGCAGCACGGAAAAGCTATTCTCCAGAGCTTTGCAGTTCGTGCCTGGCAAAACTGACGGGGAGCAAATTAAATCCATGCGTAGGGTTCACTGCTCAGCCTTGAGCCTCTCCCAGGGGCTGAGTGCCTGCACATCGCTTCCCCTGGGATGCGCTGCTGGGGGCTTGGTGCACCCCACAGGTGGCAACGTTGGGACAGGGCACCGCAGGTGTCGGACCGAGGGAGAATGCCACACCTCCGGGTCAGGATGGCCTTCCAAGTGAGGAGAACCGAGTCCCTGAGCAGCGTCCCCACATCCAACATCCACCAAGCACCAGGGCTTGGCAGCCTGTCCTGCAGCGGGAGCAGTGTTCCAGCTCCGGAGCGCAGCACAGTGTGTCTAATCCAGCTAATGAATTCTGCTGGAAGCCTGTTCTGATGTAATTCGAGGGGGAAGTTGAATGCCTCATATTTTGACGTGATTTTAAACCCAGAAGGTGATACAATTGTCTTGGTATTACCAGATGCCTCCCTCTGTGGGCTGGGATTCATCACAGGAAAATCAGGCATTGAGAATTGTGTTCCGGGCTGGCGGCACAGCCCCTGGTCAGGGCACGTGGGCCTCGGGGGCTGATCCATCCCACCCAGCACAGAGACCCCAGCTGAGGGATAACCTGACCCACTCTAGCCTGCAGTCCCACCAGCCCATCCACACCCAGAATTGTCCAAAATCATGGCAGGACGATGTTGGAGTGGGACAGCATCCTCCTGTCCTCCCCACCCGGCCACACCAGACAGGTCTGTGGTTGCAGAGCAGCTCAGTCCCGTGCCAGAGCCAAGGCCACCAGCCTGCAAGGAAGCAGATAGGATTCAGAGTCTGGTGAGTGGGAAGGAGGATTATGCAAAGCGGCAGCATTTGGCAGGGCTGGAGCAGCAGAGGCTCGAGGGAAGGGAGGAACTTGTGCCGTCATAAATCAGCAGCAGCTGGATTTTCAGCCAAAGCCTCTCGAGGCTCCTGACTGCACCTGGCCTGGGTGCAGCTCCCAGGAGAAGCCCCTCAAGGTCACCTTCACAGGTGGATCACGGGTGATCCCATCTGTCACTGCATCACCCAGGCTTGGCAGGGGGTGATGAGCAGGGGCCACCACCCCTGCCCACCTTGCTCTGCAAGAGGTTTGTTGGAAGGGCTGGACAGCTCCAGGTGACTGATTCAGGGTGTGATTTGCCTGGGATTCACCCCTACAAGGAAGCCAAGCATGCCCAAGTGCTGGGAGCAGCGCAGGGGCTGACCTGCCACCCCTTTTGGTCAGGAGCACGTCGTGGTGTCAGGAAGTGCTCAAGGCCAGGTTGGAACAACCTGGTCTGGTGGGAAGTGTCCCTGCCCATGGCCGGGGATCTGGAATGAGATGGGCTTTGAAGTCCTTTCCAACCCAGATCATTCTGTGGTGGGCCTTTGTCATACCAGGCAGCACCAGCCAGCCCAGGGCTTCTGCAGGAAGCAAGGAGTTAAACCAAAATCTCCCACCAAACCATTTTCAGTGGAGTTGTCCAAGCATTTTGAGCACTTGGGAGAAAGGTTCAGATGGACCCAAGCAGGCTGGAGACGCCAAGGCCATCCTTTCATTCCTGAAGGCTCCCACCTCAGACATGTCTATTGTGTGAGCCGCCAGGACCGCACAAATAAATTGGCACTGAGGTGCTAAAAATAACCTCCACCAATAGCTCCATCATTTATATCCATAGCAACATTGCTTAGAGCCTTTTCCCTGCCCGTGGGCTGTCTCACACTCGGCACTGAATGCCAAGCTGGAGATTGGCAGCTTTCATAAGGAGCCAGAGCCTGGTGGAGAATCAAACACCAGCCCCAAATGCGAAGAGGCTGCAACTTCGTGCTATTATTTCTGGGCATGTTCATCTCGCAAATAGTCTTTAGTCATCCACTATTATCATGATGATAAGCCTTCGACTCTGAACTCCTGAAGCAATAATAAAAGCCAAAGCCATTGGCATTTGTGCCATTTAAAATCCACTCGCCTTGGGGAAAATGATCCTTTTAATGATTATTAAGCCATTTTTCTCTAGCATCACCCAGTCTTGGAGCACTTCCAGAATTTGTAAGTAACACACAACCATCAAAATGGAAAGGAGATGGTTCTTTTTATTACTGTTTAGGCCTGGCCTGCAGCTCCCATCGCTGCTCTTGCCTCTGCTGGCTTTGGGATCATCAGGTGAGCAGGAGCATCCCTGACCGCAGGAGGCTCATCAGGCAAAGCCAGGAGCCACCTCCACTGAGACCCTGCGGAAAGCTGGGCTTTCAGCAATGGATAAATGAGAACTCACACCTCGGGATCGTGCCTAGAACAACATCTTGAGCATTTAGAGAGGAAAAACACAACAAAGTGTCTTTTTTTTGCTGGCCGCCTCGATCAAAAAGGGCACGGCGGTTTCCACTGCCGTACTGCTATGCCCATTACAGCAAAACAAGTCCTGACCTTCACGCCCAGCTCCTGCTATTCCTGATGTTGATGGCGGCTCCCTTCCAGCAGTAATTTCCTGAGCTGCCAGAACCATGGTCACTGGTCAGTGAATTGTGCTTCCATGAGCTTGTTTTCCATCCGTCTCCCCTTGGAACAATGCAAGGAAGGAGGGACAGGGCTGTGCTCCTATGGGGAGTGTGTGGGGAGTGTGCAAGGTTGGTGCAGGAAGGGGTTACTGGGATAATTCCAAAAGGCAGCTGTAGGTACAAATGTGCCAGAGTGAAGGATTTAGCATTTTGGTACATTTTTGTGTATTCTGGAAATTTATAAATGGGGGACTTGGATGAGAATCAGGCAGGAATACCCAGGCAAATGTTTCTCCCCACTTTATCCCAAATCCCTGAGACTTTTCTAAAAGTAACACACCAGGTGCAGGGCAGGGAAGTGGGAAAAATGGGGAAAAATCCACAAGGCTCTATTTACTGATAAACCCAGTGACATACTCCAAACCAAGAATGACAGCCCAGAGTGAACCCAATATTCCGGAGCTGGAGCAGGGGGAGTTCTGCCAGCCCCTGCCTCCCCTCTCTCCCTGCCCTGCAGCCCACTTGTTGCTGTTTTCCTTTCTGCCAGCAGCAAGCCACTCATGGAAATGCAAATTTGCTTTAATTAAGGAGGTTAATAAACAGCAATTAGGATCCCGGCTCTTATGCTGCTCCCCTGGGGTGATCAGGGCTATTAGAAGAGTGAGGGACACGCTGATGCCACCAAGCCATGCTGTCCTCTCCCACCCCTTTTCTCCCCATCACAGAATGTTCACCAAGGCAGGACAAGGACATTTCCCATCCCAAGCCAGCTCAGCTGATGTTTGGCTCAGGGAGAGCCTTTCCTACCGTTTCTCACCGAGGCTGGGCTCCTCTCATGACCCACATGAGGGCCCACCCGATTGGTGTCAAGGTTTTCCAGCAGAAACTTCTTCACCATGTCTTCCTTAAGGTCCTGGAGAGCAAATTCATTTAATGGTTGCTTAAGGAATCTGGGAGAGTACAGAAGAGGAGCACCAGGTGGGGTGGGATGGGATTCCGCTTTGCTTCTGCAGCAAGCAGCTCTTTTGAGAGGCCAGGCTCACCAAGGAGCCAGGGGCAGGATCATTTACACCAGGGATGGGGGGACCCTGGTGCTTTGTGGGGGCTTTGCAGGAGCCCAGCAGAGCCCAAAGCCTCCACTGAAGCTCTCCGTCACAGGAGGTGATGGGGCTGTTGCTCCATCCCTGACCCTCAGAGCTGGACCCCAAAATCCATCCAGGGCTCCATTAACACCCCCCATCCCCACCAGTCCCACGGGGTGCCAGCAGCCTCTCCTGTCTCCACAGGGCCCCCCATCATCTCCAGCACGCAGACCCAGCACGCCCTGCACGGCCAGAAGGGGCAGATCAAGTGCTTCATCCGCAGCACTCCGCCGCCAGACCGAATTGTGAGTAGCACCCCGGGGCGCGGCGGGGCCTGGAACACCTCGGGGTGCCCCAGGCTCACCCCTCTCTCGCTTGGCAGGCTTGGTCCTGGAAGGAGAACGTCCTGGAATCTGGGACCTCCGGGCGCTACACGGTGGAGACGGTGAGCACGGACGAGGGGGTCATCTCCACACTGACCATCAGCAACATCGTCCGGGCTGATTTCCAAACCATCTACAACTGCACTGCCTGGAACAGCTTCGGCTCCGACACGGAGATCATCCGGCTCAAGGAGCAAGGTGGGCACTGCTGGGGGGCTGCTGGGGGCTGGTGGGCAGTGGGAATTAGCACCTGGCCGGGCTGGGAGAGTGGGGAGATGTTGTGAGAGGCAGGAGGTGCTCAGGAGAGCTCTTGGGATGCCAAAGAGGAAATGAGGCAGGGTGGTGACAAGGCTCCAGCTGTGCTAGCTGTAGGATTGCATCCTTAGGGCACATGATCTTGGCAAAGGGGCAGGAGCAGGGACAAGCCCTGTAAAGTGTCTGCTTGATGAGGTATTCCTGATTTTAGTTGTCCTGCTAAAGCTGGAGGGCACAGGCTGATCCTGCATCCCTTACTCCCTGTCCTGCAGTGCAGGGTGATGTCACTGCCCCAGGCTGGAGGATCATTTATGGCCTTGGAGAATCAGGAGTGGCTGCTCCCAGCAGACCCCACTGCTCCACGGTGATGGGACTGAGCGGCAGGAAAGTGTCTGGGCAGGTGGCAACCCTCCATCCCAGCCACCAGCCACAGTGCCAGCACATCTTACAGGGCTGGGCTCGCACGCCCATCGATTCCCAAGGGATGGCCAGGGAAATTCCACTCTGGGGGCTCTCCGTAGCAAGGGAGGGAGATGGCTCGCGTGAGGAATGCTTAGCTCCTGGAGGAACTCCAGTTCTCCTCTATTTTATTAAATGCCAGGGCAGGCAGGTGGATTGTTCTCATTAAGCCGTGATTTATAGGCGAGGCTGGCGTCCAGATTAAATCAGAGCTAAATGAACCCCTTAAAATTAGCCTTGGGCTTCTTCCAATGCAAACAGAGCCAGTGGTTTTTCCAGGTCGTCTGCCAGTCAGTGGCAGCGCTCGGCGGCGAGCCTGGGTCCCGGCGGAGGGTGGCCGGGCAGCCGAGCCGGCCCCGAGTCCCTGCTAGGCCACACCAGGGGACAGCCCTGCCCGGGCCAGGGGGACACCACAGGGTGGCAGAGGCCGTCCCCTTCATGGGGACAGCCCCGGAGCAGAGGGCTGAGCGCTCAGGAAGGCTGCGGTGGGCGCGTGGGCTGTGCAAGGCTGTGGACACTTGCTTTATTTTCAAACAGGTACGGAAATGAAATCAGGAGCTGGTATTCAAGCAGGTATGGAAATCATGAGCTGACGGTGAATGTGAATTGTCCCCAGCATTACCACACCTGAGGGCCTGGCGTCCTCCTCCTGGCCCGGCAGCTTTCCATAGGGCAGGCAGGGCAGGAAGGGGCGTAGGGCAGTGACTGGGGCAGGACTGGGGAGCTGGAGCGGTCCGGTCCCCCCTGTGCCACTGACCCATCTGGAAACACAGCACTTTCTGTGCCCCAGCTCCCCAGCCACTGGGAGGGGGTTGCTGTTACTCAGCCATGTTTAAAATGTGGAGGAAGTCCCATAAAGTGCTACTTTGGGACAAAAAAAGAGGGAAAAGCACATGTCTCCAGGGTCCTTTGCAGACATCAGCTTGTTTCAGCATCATGGGAAAGCACTGGCCAGCGTCCCTTGGCACCAGAGCAGGTTTGGATGGATCTTGGGGCAGATGTGATGGGATGTGCTGCTCTTGAGGTTCCTCATCCTGTGCCTCAGAGCAGGATTCCTGGGGAGCCAGCAGTCTGCTCCTCCTCAGCTCACCCATCCCTACAGGACAGTTTACCATCCCCACCATTCCTGTCACTGCCCTTTGCAGTTGCATTTATCCCAGGCCAGGAGAGCCCTGGGCGCTTTCCCCACCCCATCCCCTGCATGATTCTCCATCATCTTCCTCCTCATCCCCACCTGCTTCTCTCTGAGCTCTGCATTGCCAATCCCACCCCCAAAGCTGAGAGCCAGCCAGCCCTCCCAGGGCCTTCAGGCTCCTGTCTCTCCATCCCCATGCTCCTTATTCCCCTGGGAAGGCCAAAAAAAATCTCCTGCCTACTACTGTTGGCAGGCACACTGCCTAGCAGGCAGCCTCAGAAAATCCTGGATTGTCCCTGCCGTGGCTCAGCTGCTGTGTTGGAGGCTGCTGATTTTAGGGTGAGCTCCTTGGGGCAGCCGGACCCTGCTGCAGCACCTGCTCCCTGAGCTTGAGCTCAAGGCTGCAGAGCACCGAGGGGATTTGCCTTTTCACCACCTGGGCACTCTCAGAGGTCTGGTGATGGATTCACTGCCACTCGAGTCATGTCACCGGTGGCCCAGCTTGAGTGACATGTGACACATCAAGGGACCAGCAGGCCCAGGCAGGAAATCCATGAGCAAGCCATCAGTTCCTTTTCGATCAAGTCTGAGCAGAGCCTAAACTCAGTCAGCACCACATTTTTATCACCCTGCAGTTCCCAAATTAAGGCTCAGGACCCAGGAGCTCCACAGCCTTGGCTTAAGGGTACCATGAAGAGGCTTTAGAACTCCCCTGTCCCACCTGGGATTAGGTCACAAGGAAGACACCCTTCACTGCCTACACAGGGTGCTGGTGAAATGCTGCCCCCAGTCCCACCAGCAAGGTGTGTGCCCCTCAGGAAGGATGGAAGGCACAGGTGGGGTCTGTGGTCTCAGGTCAGGATGAAATCCATGCCCAACCCCAGCACCACAGCAGTGGGCAATGGGAAATGATTCCTGTATCACCCAAGTGATATCCCCTGGGCTTTGCTTCTCAGCTGGGTCACCCCTGTGCCCCCAGGGCCCAGCAGCATTCATGTCCCACATCTGTACAGAGCTCTGAGGAGACCCACCACCCTGCATCCATTTTTCCATAAATTCATCTCATCCATTTCCAAGGCAAGGGCTCCAAGGAGGAAACTCCTTCCAAGGAGGTGCCCAGGAAAGTTGTGAGGACACAGGCAGCTTGTCTGGTCATCCTGGATAGGGTTATCCCTCTTTAGGTTCGCAAGATCCTAGAGGGTGCTTAGAAAAAGGAATGGGGCCCCAGGGACACCTGCAGCTTTAGGGCAGAGGGTCTTTGGGATGTAGTTTATCATCCCAGCCAAGGAAGGCGATTTGTGGTACACACAGCTGTGGTTTCCTGCAGTGGGAGTGCTGCCCATCACTGCCCCTCCCTAGTCAGGGAGCGCCAACCCAACACTCACTGTGTGTCAGAGCTGTGCCTGGAGGAACAGGAGGGACAGAGCAGGGAGATAACAAAGCTTTGGGGCTCCAAATCTGACCCTCTCACCACAAACGTGATTTCCCATCCCACCCTCCCCACACCTCACCAGCTGCTGCCAGAGCCTGCGTGGCTAAATCAGCTTTGCTGGCTGAGCCACAGCCCAAAATCCCCGCCAGGAGCTCAGAGACAGAGTTCTTGTAGGCAGAAGGATGTGAGGATGCATCCCCTGCTCTGCCTCCCACAGACCCACCCCACAGCGCTCAGCCCCACATGGGCCATCCCTCCTGTCCCAGTCTTTGTAGCACCCTCAGGAATTTGGGAAGGATGGCAGTTGATAATTCACGGGAGAAGGCAGGAAAATGGGATATAAAACAGGCAGGGGCTGTGAATGGTGACTTGGGTTAAGTCATCCATCAGCCTGCTCCAGCATCCAGCCATGCTGATGGCATTTTTCTTTCTTAATAATATTAACACACAGTCTTCTTTTGCACTTCATCCTTTAGAGATGCTCATTCATTAACCCACAGGGCGCTAACAAGAGCAGTTGTTAACCTGCTCCTCTGCCTCCCCCCTCCTCTCCTCCCAGGGTAAACTGAGGCACAGAACAAGCAGGGTTGTACAAACTGCAGTGTCCCACGGGCAGCCCGTGCTGACATCACCACGCAGGGCTGGGGAAGCAGGGAAGGAGGCCCCAAAACCCTCCCCGGGCTCATCACTGAGCCTCTTGCCAGTAGCCAGGGGTGGGTCCCTGGGGGAAAAGCCCCCTCTGTGACCTTCATCCCACTTCAGGCTTCCTCTCCTTCCTCTTGCAGAGTCGGTGCCAATGGCAGTGATCATCGGAGTGGCCGTGGGGGCCGGCGTGGCGTTCCTGGTGCTGATGGCCACCATCGTCGCCTTCTGCTGCGCCCGCTCCCAGAGGAGTAAGTGTCACCGCTGCAGCCTTGGGAAGGGCTGGGGGAGAACTTTCGGGGAGAGGGTGAATCGAGTGGGCCAGGGAGAAATCAGATCCTGCACTTACTGACACCACTGAATTTATTGAATTTACTGAATTTACTCCTCAGCACAAGCTGCTTCTCGTGTTGGTCTACCAAGGGTTTGCTGCAAATGGCAGCCCCGTGGGAAAAGGGATGGGTTTATGGAAAAACATGCCAGGGTAATTGCTGATCCCTGTTAGCAGCACAGGCAGCTCAGGAGGTGTGCAGGGGACCCCTTAATCCCTTCCCTGGACAAATCCTGATGTCCAAGAGGGAGAAACATCCTCACTGTGCCACATCGGTGCTTAAAAACCCTTCACAGTTCTGCTTCTGTTTTAATTCCGATTTTCCTGACATGCATATTCCTAGCAGGAATGACAGCCAGCAGAGGGGTTTTTCATGGGACTTATGCGTTTTGGAGTCTGGCTGCAGTGGGAATACGAGTTAAAGCGACATTAGAGACGCAGGTAGAGGAGGAGGAGGGGGAAACAGCGTGGCATCGTCTGGCCTCATTAAAAAGACTCCAGGAAATTAAAGGAGGATTCTTGGCTCCATGAAAAGGCACCAAACCAGGAGGGAGAAGAGTGTGATTGTCTGGAGTATTCCAAGCCTCTGGGGAGAGGAGGAGATCCTTGGCGCTGCTCCCGGCTCGCGAGACGCGTGGTATGGATTCCGGGATGCCAAACTCTCCACGTGTGTGCCAGAAAACCCAGTTGTTCTTTTATTTTTCCCCCCTTGATGGTTTACAAAGCCATCAAAGACACCAGGCTGCTCCTGGATTCGGTACGGACACACGGCCCCCCACTGCAGAGATGTGTTTAATTTTCAGCATGATAATGATGCCTCTGCCTGTTTTATCCCATTTTATTTGAACTCTCACAGCCTCCATTAGCAAGAATTAACGAATTAAATGGGAGAAGTCATTAATCTTGCTTTTTGGGGAAGGATTGCTGATGGACAGGACTCAAGACCAGGCCAGTTTGATGTCCTGGAGGTCATTTTGGCAGCGATGGACAATCCAAGCACCTGAAGGAAGCAGGGCCAAGCTGTGTTCCCACATCCAGGGGCTGTGGTTTCCCCATGCCGCATCCTTTGGAGCAGCAGGGAGCGTGTGGTTCATTATTTCCCTCTCGTTTGATGGAACCAGATGGTGCAGGGCTCTTTACGGGACACACGATTTCACAGGAATGCCATGACAACAGATCCCAGACATGGTGAAAACGCCAGGATTCAGTCCCTCACAAGCTGGAGGTGTGCAGGAATGGGCTGCTCTTCGAGGAGAGAGCCAGGAGGGGACAAGGCCATCCCAGCCAAATGCCTTGTGTGATTTATCCCAGTGGGAAATCAGGAAGAAGAGGCATTTTCCTCACCAGGGCTGGGAAGATATGTTCTGGAAAGAGAACACTGGGGACACGGTGGCAGGGCTTGAAGTCCCCTTCCTCCACTGTGCTTCCAGTGCTGAAAAGGTTTTTGGGGCTCTGATACACCACAAGCTGCTGGCTCTGGGCATTTTCCCTGCTCTGCTGCTCCTCTGGCAGTGTGATTCCCTGCGGAGAGGTCAGAAGCATCCCCAGGCCAGGCAGGGGTCCCTGTGCTTCCTAAAAGGCTTCTTTGCCACTTCACTTTGGGATCAGAATAAGCAAGAGATCACCCAAGAGATCAGCAAAGATCCCTGCCCAAAACCTAAAGGGAAGGAAAGAGCTGGTGGCAGCAGCAAATGCAGGGTGCAGGTGGGATTCCCCAGCCCGGGATCCGTGCAGGGGGTGCTGGTGGCCCTGACATGGCTCAGTTCCCCTTCATGTGGCTCCAAAAGCCACTGGAAGCTACAAAAACAGAGCCACTCCTGGGGTTTGGGGGGAACTGGGAGCATCAGCAGCTGAACCATCCCACCCAGGGACAATCAGGGCGCAGAACCCTGCAGGGAAGGACTTGGATGTGCCAAGGGGATGAGTTTTCACCCCAGTTTTGAGGTGCTGATGCCACCTGGACGCTGTGGGCTCTGTCTGCGGTGGCAGGAGGGTAAGAACACCAGGCTGAAAGGTGAGGAAAGGAATTCCATCACTGTTAGTGGTGTGTGACGAGCAGAGGTATTACGGAGATCAGCTCAGGAATGATGGAACTGCCGGAGCACTTGGATATCAGGAGGACTCATTTCCTGCCAGGATGACTGCAGATTCCTCTCCCAAGACAAATACCGGAGCATTGTGGCATCATTTACAACAACAGCCTGGTGCAGGCTGCGGGAACAGTTGTGTGGAGGGGACACAGTGACCCAGCAGGAACTCCAGAGAAGGAATCTCCTGACCCAGCCACTGACCACAGCTAACATCACCGGGGGAGCCAATTCCTGACCATGTTTTGGGAAAATGCAGAAAAAAAAAAAAAAAAAAAAAAAAAACCCACCAGGTGCAGATGCACCGAGCCTGGAAGCTCTGGAAAAGAAAAAAATTACTTTACTGCACATCTGTTGTTGTATCTTCAGTGACTTAACAGCCCAGAGTTATTTAAGGGGGAGCACTCCTGGGAGAGAAGCTGCAAGACAGTGATTAGCTTCTCCTTGTGATTAAAGATGGAGGCTCGGGCACCAGAAACGTGGTCCCAGCAGGAAAATATTTAAAAAAAAAAAAAAAAAAAAAAAAGCTGTAGTAACTTCCCAGTGAAAGCCTGTGCCTTGTGCCCTGAGACTTGGACAGGTCTGGGGGCTGCAGCTATCGAGGACAGGGAATGCCGGGAGAGAGGAATTCAAGGATGGAGCTTCCAGCTGGTCTCGGTTACATCATTCAGTTTGGTTTAGAGATAAAACTCCCGGGGGTCCAGCCTTTTCTGGACTGATCCCCGCAATCCTGGCTTGGCAGGGCACTGCCGGATCCATCTGCTGGAGGTAGATCTGACAAAGCAGCGGTTCAAGGCAGGTTTTGGGTCCGGAAGGGCTGGCACAGCCATTCAGGGAGGCGAGAGCCAGATCGGTGGCTGGGGCCCGGCTTCAAAGCTGTTGAGGTCTCGCTGCTCAGATTTGCCTCCATCTCTGCTTTTCATCTCAGCTTTGCGCCGCCGTTCTGCTCCCGCTGCTCCACGTCTGTGGTTTAATGCTGCTAAAATGACTTGTTCAAAGCACGCCTGACACCTTCAGGGAAGGCAAGGAGTCTCTCCAGGAATGTTTCTCTCTTCTCTCCTTGTCATCTCCGGGCTGCTTGCAGATGACAAAACCATCCCTGGCTATGCCTGTGCTCATTGCTTGGACTTTCCCATGTGTGTCTGCACCCCAGACCGGGGGAGGCTTTTCTCAGGTGTTCCCAACCCCTGAGCCGAGCTGCTCCATCCCTCAGGAGCAGAATTTCCTACAGATCAGCAGGCTGGACAATGATCCCATTCCCCGTGTGAGCAGCTCTGCTGCAGTCCAGCCCCTGCTAACAGCACCGGAGTGTGGCAGAGCCCCGCCGAGCTCCCAAAGGAATTCCTATGGGAGTGTGAGCTGCCCAATCCTTACGGCAATGCAAATATTGCTCCTCCAGCTCTCCAGTGCGCTTGCTGAGCCCGGGTTATTTTCCCTCGTGCTGCCAGGCATCCTCAGTCAAGTCCTCCACCACTGCCTTGCACTAACCCCCTTCTGCACGTCCCTCTTTTCCCAGATCTCAAGGGTGTGGTTTCCGCCAAGAACGATATCCGTGTGGAGATCGTGCACAAGGAGCCGGCCTCGGGCAGGGAGGCGGAGGAGCACCCGACCATCAAGCAGCTGATGGTAAGCAATTCCTTCCCCTCCCTAAGCGATTGCTCCGGGCAAGAGTTTGATGGTAAAGAGCCCAGGCATGTGTCGTCCAGCCCTGTGATAACCACTCAAGGCAAAGATGCTCTTCCAAAATCCTGCTCTCGAGATCCGCGTCCTCCTGCCGTGAAAACTCCTCCAGTGACACTTGGCTAATGAGGACGGAGAGCTGGGAGGGGTTCATCGCGCTGGCCCAGCTGCCCGCGGGGCTAATTGCAAAGCAAATTTGCCACCTCACACCTGGATAGCTGCGGAGGGCAGGGAGACACGGCACGGTGAGCAGGAGGTGATAAGGAGCTCATTAAGCAGCGAGGGCTGCGCCCCGAGTGCTCTGCGGGCAGAGCCGGGCTGGGAGCGCAGCGCTGCTGCACACCCGGAACGCCACTGCCCCGGGTCTGTGACAGCCGGGGAGGTGCCACCTTCCCGAGGCCGTGCCTTCACCCCAGGGCATCGACAGACACGGGCAGGGCGAGAGGCGGATGGCTGGGATCCCAGGAGACTCAGTTTGAGCCCTCACCACCAGCCCCTCTGGCCGCTGCGGTCACTGTTCTCTGTCTCAGCCTCAGTTTGCCTTTGCTTTCCCTTGCTGGTGACAAATAGAAGCTGAAAAATGGCAAAGAGAGGCGAATAGCTGTTAAAAGAAAAAAGAAAAAAAAAAAAAAAAGAGAGGAAAGAGCAGATGAGAAAGGGAGAAGGGATTGAAGAAGACGGTTGCTGCTTTCTAGGCTGCTGGGTGTTTTTTTCCTCCTCTAACTTTCCCTTTTTTGGGCAGCACTTGTATGTCCTGCCTGCAAAAGCTGTTCCATGAATGCCTGGTGGGAAGGCAAGACTGAGCATCGTATGGTGGGTGGAATTGCTTACTGGAACTGTCAGGATTGCCGGAGCATTTAGACAGCCAGGGAGCCTCCAAACAATGAGGCAGGAGGAGGTGGAGATCCGGCGGCGGAGGTGGAAATCCCAGCGCCACTGCGGTTTCTGTGCAAGACCCTTCATTCCCAGCAGGGTTTTGCCCTGAGAAATCTGCAAGTCCATGGTGGGGTTTGGAAGGCTGGAAGGACAGAGGAAGCTGAGATTGGGTTTGGAGCAATCTGCTGGGATGAAGGGGAATAAGAAGTTTCCTCTCCATGGGACCCTGTACATCATCTGTGTGGTCAGCAGTGCCAAGCCCAAATCTGGCTCCCACAGGGGCATTTGGGATCATCCCAAATCCCACTGCCAGGCTGGGAGCACACACAAAGCCTCAGCAGAAGAGAACATTTACCACTGTGAGTAAATGAGGAAGAGGATGGTCATGGGAAGTCAGGCACAGGATCTTGGAAGCCATCTTGGGGACTTTCTTAGGTCATTTGCCAGAGCCAGAGGGTCTGGAATTTTATAGGATTTCACATCAGCACGTGCCTTGGTGAGGCTGGGAGCAGAGCAGTGCGGGGCTGTGCCGAGCACATTGCAATCAGGATTCTGGCAGGGTGGAAATGGTGCAGAAAAAAATGACAACATTTGTTTGGGAGCTGGGAAAAAATGCCTTGCAGGGAGAGGTTATGGAGCTCCTGGGTTTATCAGCCAGACCGGTGAGAGGTGCTTTGGTCATGGCACAACGGGGCTGTTTAAGTGCACACAGGGAAGGCAAAGCTGAGTGCTCTCAGATACGACACAACAGAGACTCACAGCCTGGCTGGACTGGAAGAGGGAGATTCTTCCTCTCTCCTGGCCAAATCCAGGCATTTTTCCTGAAGACACAGCAGTTGGAAATGACATCGTTGGATCAGCATTGTTCAGGAGCTGCAAGAGATGGTCTGTGATCTCTGACCCTGATGCTGGGAGGGTTTGCCACTGGCTGGGGACATCCTTCCTGCTGGGAGAAGGCATCAAAGCCCCTTCCCCTGCCTGGAACGGACCCTCCCCACCCTCATCTGCCCTCGGCAAGCACGTTCCCAGGAAATACTCCCCAATCCCTGCTCAGAGTCCACAGGGATCCCTGCTCTCCCTCATCCACCTCCCTGCTGTGTCTTACAGCAGGTGTGGCCATCCTCCTCTGGCCATCAGACACCCAGCCTCGGGTGCCATCAGATTCCTGATAAAATGTCCCAACTTTGTCAATGAAATGACGGATCAAGTGAAAAACTTCCTCCTGAGGAGCAGCACTGAGACCTCTCCAGCAGAAGGAGGAGGTGCCCAGCACCTCCCTACCCTCACCCCAGGATTTCCCAGCTCTCCCTCCTCCCAGTGCCAGCATTATTCCCTCTCCTTCCCCTTTTGCCTTCTCTGAGCATCCTGTGAGACCTCTCTCCTTTGAGATGATCTCCTGGCCCTCACCAGTGTCCATCACACCTTGCAGTTTAATAGCACCTGTGACTGTCATTGCCATGCCGGGGCTCGGGATCATTAATGTGGATGTTAACAAGGAGCAGCCATGCTGGCAAACAGATCCTCGCTGCCCTCCATCCTAACCCCATCCCGGCCTCTCACCCGAGCCCCTGAATCCAGCACAGCCCGACCTGCTCCTGCTGAATTTCAGGATCCTCAGCACCATGGAGGAGGCTTTGTTCCTCAGTTTCCCACCATGTCCTGCTCTGCTGGAGCATTCCTGGCTGCAGAGTGCCAGCGTGGCTCTCCTTCCCCCCAAACGCAGTTTTGTCATTCTCCAGCCATCTGTGACCTCGGCAGCTCACCGTGCTTTTCACAAGTAATTATTCATGCATCTATAAATTCATTAACACCTTAGGATACGCGTCACGCTGGCTGATTTGCATATGTTCACATTGCCTCAGTGCCGCTCCCACCCCCTGCTCCGAGAGCTGCTCTGCCAGGCAGTGCCTATGGGCACGGAAAAGGCTGCCAGCTCGAGTGGCTGGAGGCAAAAGAACCTCGTAAAGGGTCTGATTCCGGGGAAAATAAACCACAGCAGCCGCATTCTCCCTCCCGCGGGATGCTCTGCACCGGCACGGAGGCTCCGTGGAGCTCAGGCTGTGAGGGGAGAGATGAAGAGCATCGTCAGCTCCGGCGTGGCACAGCCTCTTTCCTTGCCATGGCTGGGTTTGTTCCTGGCTGGTTGGAACCCGTGCCTCCCCATCGCTGATATTCCCAAAGGAGCCATCCCCACTGCCATGAGAAGTCAGAGAAAATCTCAAAGTGACAGGCAGGCAGGGGCATCCCAGAGATCTCCATCTCTGGATCATTCCCTCCGTCAGAGGGGATCCAGCGTGGCCAGGCAGATCCAGGCATCACCTTTGGTTCATATTTGGAGTGGAACAGTCAAAATAATCAATCTAGTGATAGGTTTATCCTATCCTATCTCCTTAAACCCATCCTTCTGCTCCAAGCACTCTTCCCAGCTTGTCCACAGCCCTCGCAGGTGATCAGCACCAGACACCTTTTCCAGACAGGTGCCCAGCTCAGATCCCTGTGGAAGAGGGAAAACCAAAGAAGCAGAATTTCCATTCTGCACGAGGCTCATTCCTACTGCAGCCCAGTGGGCACAGCATCCCTTTCTCTGCCTGTCTCCCGTGCCCACGGGCTGGGACAGGTTCCGTGTGCCCAATGGCCACTGTCACTGCCTTGAGAAGCACCAGCAACCCCAAGCTGGCACAGCCCGGCCTGAATCAGAGCCAGGCTGCATCTCCACCACATCCAGCCTCGCCCGGGGAACACCCCTCCCACACAACCGACCTCCTCCAGGGGCACCGGCCCATCCAAAATCAGCATTTTGGGGAGAGGTGGGACAAGGTGCTGCGGCTTCTCCTGGGGTGGTGTGGGCAGCCACACTCACACCAGTGGGAGCTCACATCACCAGGTGACCTCGGCCAGAGCTGGCGTCTGAAGGTGATAAAACTTCATGCAGCTGGGAATTCCCAGAGGGGTTCTTTATTCATGGGCTTGTTCCCTCCCTGGGAGCAGAGGAAGTCGCTGTTCGAGAATCGCCATCCACACCCCTCACCCTGGGAACGTCTGGCCCACACAAGTGCTGCCGGGTGGCATCCAATTACCCAACCAGCCGGAAATATTGTAATTAAACCTGGAGCGAGGTGGGGGGAGGCACCTCGAGCCCGCCAGGTCTGGAGGATACTCAGGCACCTGGAGCAGCATTTTCTAAAACATATTGTGTCCACTAATGAAAGCCAAGAATTTAATATCCTGTCGGATTCACCATCTCAGAGCGGCGTGAAACGCAGGAGAGCTCTGCATTTCCAGAGCGGAGCGGGAGGCACGGCACTGCCTGCTGCTCCCATCCGCTGTTTCCCGGCACTCAGTGACCCTGAGGAGGCACTTTGCTCTGCAGGGATGCGCTCCCTGGGCAGTGGGATCCAGCACAGCAAAGCTGAGGAGATGCTTCAGGATCTCGAGGGGGTCCCTGCCTTTTGCAGGGCGGGGAACTGAGGCAGTGGCAGTCAGGGATGCAGGGATGCAGTTTGTCACATCCCTCAGCCGCACTGATCCAGGAGGGACCGGCCAGGTTTGGGAATGGGCAGGATTTACACCCCACCTGCGATGCCCTGCTATTCTGGGGATGACGAAGGCTGCTGGTGCCTGGCAGTGCCAAGCAAGATTGAATCCTGGCATGAGATTCCCGGGATCGGGCGGCGCTGGCGGGAGGGAATGGCGGGTGTATCACCAGCCATCTGCATGGCAGCACTGCGGCCGAGGCCCAGAGCGTATCGGGGCTGTCACCTGGCTGGGGACAGCCATGGCTCTGGAAAAAGTCCAGGCATGACACTGGGGCACCCTGTGCCAGGGCACTCAGATATCCCTGGTCTCTTTTTCCGTGTGTTTCCCTCTCCCCCTTCATAATCGTCATTAACACTGGTGATGGAGTGAACTTAACTTCCGTCCCTTCCCGGTGGTTACTCAGTGATGACAAAGCGGAAATCAGACTGACGAGAATCCCACCACCCACTAATTAATGGTGTAAGACTTTAATAAAGGTGACGTTAATGACCAGCTGTAATGGGGGAACGGGAGATTCAGCGATGTGATGGCACTTTATGGACCCCACCTGGGGACTCCCTGCAGTCCCCAAATCCACAGGGAGCAGAATTCAGAGTGTCCTGCCAGCCCCAGGGACAGGCAGGGTCCCCACGGGGCTCAAGGAGCACCCCAGTGCCTTGGGAATTCCCACCATCACTGCAAGAGGCAACATAAAACAGTTTAAAACACCCCATCAAACCCGACATGAATTCCAGGGAGCTTTGGTCACAGTGGGACTGTCCCCTTCGTTCCCACCTCCCTTCTCCCCTCTCCATCCCTGGGTCTGGCCCGCCTCACCTGGGTCACCCCAGCCAAAAAGAAAGCCAAATCCAAGGAGGATAGGTGGTTTTTCCTTTTCTTTCTGAGCTAGGACCTGTTACAGCCTTTCGTTAGTGTTAACACCTCACTCTCTGCCTTTGCAGAGATGCTTCAGAGGATCGAGGGGGTCGCTGGGGCTGGCAGAGCAAAAAAAACCCTCCACATCCCATTTTAGCTGCACTAATTTAATCCTCGGCGACACTTGTATTTATCCTAGTAAATCAATGGCTGATACAGGCTTTCTTTTCCCTAGGAAAACTCAGGTACTTTAATTTATTGCCTTTAACAGCCACATCAAAGGCTTTCGGGAGATGAACAGCAAGTGCCGCGGGGTGAATTTCCACAGCCACTTACCATCTTAAAGAGCAGAGAATTTGGGCAATAAAAGGGGATTTGGGGGCTGATGTGGGGCTGTGATCCCAGAGAAGCCGGGCTGGAGGCGTCGGGTGAATACGGGAGAAGCTTAAAAAAGGCAACTGAGAAATTGGTTAGTAATTATTCTGCTTCCTGCACAGCCCCGCGTGATGAAGGAAGGGTAATTAAAGCCGTGGTGTAATTAATGTGCACCTTGCCCCTCCTCTCCGCCTCCCCCCGATCACGGCCAGCCTTCAAAGGAAAGCTAATGAGGTACCAAGTTTAGCTGAGGAGGAAAGGATGAAAAGAAGAGGGGGAAAAAAAGAGATTTTGGAGGTGCTGCTTTGGGCAGGTGGGTGCAGCCCCAACCCTCCCCACGGTAAATAATTCATTTTCTGCATCAGCCCGGCCTGTCCTAAACAGGGGAAAACAATCTGTACCCCAGGGAATGGCGTGGCTTTTGGGGTGTCCGCCCAGCTCTGCTGCCCTCGGACACTGCTGGGGCATCCCTGGGCAAGACCTCGAATCCGGCTGGTGGCTGGCAACTTCCCCGTGCCGTGGGGCCGCTGATGGATGTGGGGCTCACCCCACATGGCCTGGGGGTGATGGGGACAGCCGAGGGACAGCCGGAGCCTGGGGTGCTGACCCCATCTGCATCCTTTCCTAGATGGACCGGGGGGAGTTCCAGCAGGATTCGGTGCTGAAGCAGCTCGAGGTGCTCAAGGAGGAGGAGAAGGAGTTTCAAAACCTGAAGGTGAGCTAGATCCTGGGGCCCACCTCTGTCCCCAGCCCCACGAAGAGATGGAGTCAGACCCCCCCATCACTCCTGGCAGAGGGCTGCACCCCTCCCCGTGCCCACCACCAGGCAAACAGCTCATCCCTCGCCCAGCACTGCTGCTGCCAGCCTGGCTGTCCTTGGGCCATGTCCCCAGGGGTGGCCCATCCCAGAGGGCTGCCCCGGTGCAGGGAGAGAGGCTCTGGGACCCTGGCGCTGTTTTCTGGCGCCAGCAGCTTTTGGGGGTAACATGAAGGTGCGTTACCAGGACAGTGGGGTGCAAGGGGCCCTTGTGTCCCGAGCTGGAGGGGCTGAACAGAGTGGGACACATTGGTGACACAAGAAGACATTGCAGGAGGGGTTGGTGGTTGAGGGTGTCCCCCAAAGGGGGGCTGTGAAGATGGGGAAGGGTCTGGAGGGGCCATATGAGGAGCAGCTGAGGTGACTTGGCTTATTCAGCCTGGAGGAGACTGAGGGGAGACTCATTGGGGTCTGCAGCTTCTGCCTGAGGGACAGCACCAATGTCTGCTCTCTGTGACAGGGACAGGACCCAGGGAATGGATGGAGCTGTGCCAGGGGAGGGTCAGGCTGGATTTCAGGGAAAGGTTCTCCCCCAGAGGGTGCTGGGCACTGCCCAGGCTCCCCAGGGAATGGGCACGGCCCTGAGGCTGCACAGCTCCAGGAGCATTTGGACAGCGCTGCCAGGGATGGACAGGGTGGGATTGCTGGGGGTCTGTGCAGGGCAGGAGCTGCACTGGGTGATCCTTGTGGGTTCCTTCCAGTTCAGGATATTCCGTGATTCTGATAAGTCTCATATGTCCCATGGGTGGATGGCCAGGGTGGGCACCCCAAATACCACAGTACCCAGGGAGGCCACCACCAACCTGCCCCCCCTTTCCCACCCCCAGGACCCCACCAATGGCTACTACAGCGTGAACACCTTCAAGGAGCACCACTCCACCCCCACCATCTCTCTGTCGGGCTGCCCGGCTGACCTGCGCCCGGCCGGCAAGCAGCGGGTGCCCACGGGCATGTCCTTCACCAACATCTACAGCACCCTGAGCGGGCAGAGCCGCCTCTACGACTACAGCCAGCGCTTCGTGCTGGGCATGGGCAGCAGCTCCATCGAGCTGTGCGAGCGCGAGTTCCAGCGCGGCTCCATGAGCGACAGCAGCTCCTTCCTCGACACCCAGTGCGACAGCAGCATCAGCAGCAGCGGCAAGCAGGACGGCTACGTGCAGTTCGACAAGGCCAGCAAGGCCTCCGCATCCTCCTCCCACCACTCCCAGTCGTCTTCCCAAAACTCAGACCCCAGCCGGCCCCTGCAGAGGCGGATGCAGACGCACGTTTGAGCCCCGCCAGGGACGCTCGGGACCCTCGGCGTGGGCGCCGTGGCTCCGCTCGGACAGTCGCGCCCGCCGGCAGCGGCGGTGGGAGAGGCCGGATCCAGCCCCCAGAGCGGGGCTGCGGGGCGGGGGACCGGCCGAGCACCCCCGTCCCTGGTTCATGCTAAGCACAACCCTGAGGACGCACTGAGCCCCGGGGAGCTGTCCCCTCCGCGGGGCCGGGGACGGCCCAGGCCCCACCGCGCACCCCGCGCCCCCCAGCCGCTCGCCTCCGCTTCCCGCTGCCCTCTCCCACCCGGCTCCTTCCCTTCCTTCGTGCTGTTCGGTGTCCATACTTATAGAGTCCGTTTCGGGGGGTTGGGGGGGTCCCGCCGTGTGGGACAGGAGGGGGGACATCGGTGGGACAGGGACCCCCCGGGAAGGGCCTCTCCACGCTGTATCGCGGCGCCGCGGTCAATACAAGAGGTGTTTCTCGTGGCACGCGTGGGCTGATGGCCACCCCGCGGGGACATCGGCATCCCTGACACTGCCCCACAGAGCTGGCCTGGAGCCCGGGTGTGCCACGGCCACCGTGGGGGCAGAAAAGGCCGGTGGCGGAGGGAAACTGAGGCACGGGGCAGCTGGGAGCCCTCAGCCCCAGCGTGGGAGCCAGGAGATGGGGCGTCACAACAGGTAAGGGGATGTGGGGACACGAGGGCATGGGGACAGGCCACCCTCCCTGCATCTCACAGCCCCAAAACTCCCTCACCCCCCTGTCACGCCCCAGGAGACACGCTGGGGACAGCCCCCAGCCCATCCCAGCCTCACCAGGACTTTATTGGGTGCCAGCACGAGCCCCAACACCCCCATCCATGGGTCCCCCAACACCTGCAGCCCCACGGGGGCACAGGGGACCCTACACCAGCAGGGAGAAGGCACCAGTCAACCCCTCCGTGGTGGGGGGACATCCCAAATGCCCACCCCCCTGGAGCCAAGCACGCGCCAGCCCACCCCAGGCCCCTTGTCCCTGACACCAGTGGCATGCGGGCCCTGGGTGAAGGCTCCACCATAAATAAGCATTTAAATTAATTAAATTAATCTGCACCCATAATGGGCCCCGGCAGACCCCGAAGCCAAGCACCCCAAGGTGCCCCCGCCCGGGGGGGCTGCGGGGACGAGCCCCTACGCCAGCGCTAAGGCACAGGACAGGGCTGCCAAGTAAAAAGGAAATTAAAAAAAAAGGGGGGGGGGAATTAAATATTTGGGGGGAGGTCCAGGGCAGGGAGGAGGCAACATGAGCCTCCACAGGCTCCCATTCCCTCAGGGGGGCCCGGGACCCCCAAAATCAGCCCCTCAGCAGGGCCCTCGTCAGTGTATGAGGGAATTAAGGAAAAGAGAATATCCAGGGCAAGGGCTCCTGCCCCGACTCACCCCCTCAGGCCCGCTGGGAGGGAGGACCCCCCTACCCCAAAAATTCCCTCCAAGTCCTCGGTAGCTTCAGTGTGTCAGTAGAAAAGGCGCCGGGGCACGGCCCCGCCGGGCTCCCTGCGCCCCCCAAGAGCTGCCCCACCCCAGGGACCCGCGGTCCAGCACGGCTCCCCAGCCCCAGCCCTGCTCCCAGAGTCCCAGGGCACGGTGGCGGTGGTGACAAGGATGCTCTGCCCTCGGTCACTCTGGCTGCGCCGGCACGGTGTCCCCTCGCTGCGGGGATGGTGTCCCCTCGCTGCAGGGATGGTGTCCCCTCGCTGCAGGGATGGTGTCCCCTCGCTGCGGGGATGGTGTCCCCTCACTGCAGGGGACGCTGTCTCCTCGTCCCAGGGATGCTGTCCCTGCACAGCCCTGCCGCCCTCAGAAGTAGGTGAGGTTCTTGACGAGTCCCAGCTCCAGCATCCGCTTGATGGCCACGGCCTCGTGTGACACATTGTGCTCTGACGCCTGCAGGACGGGGAGCAGGGGGTGACACCAGAGTCCAGCAGGGGTCACACGCTTTCCGTCCACCCCTCCCACCTTGCCCACCCCACCAGCAGGGACTTCAGCCCCCTAAAAGCAGGGAGGGAACCCTCCCCACCAAATGCCCCTGCCCCTGAGTCCTTCTCCTCACATAATCTGGGGATGGGTTCATCTCTCCCTGCCTCCAAAGACGTTCAGCTACCGAGAGAAATTGGATGATGACCATCCAAAGGTGGACTTCAACATGCATCATGGGAGGGAAGCAAGAGGGAAGAGCCTCCTATGCCATTCAGCATCCTAGCACTGCTCTCCTGGGCTGCCATCCCCCATCCTGGGGGAAAAACGGGGGGAACACGGACAAAACTGTGGGGCAGACACTTACAGCCATGGACTTGAGTGTGATCTGTTCGTAGTAGTGGATGGTTTGCTTCTTGTTGGCCGAATCGGGGTAGCCAAAGCCCGCGATGTGCACCAGGTCACAGAAGTGCAGCGCCAAGGTGATGGCCAACAGCCCTGTGGTGGGCTTCTGGGGGACAGAGAGCCACAGCCTTCAGGGAGGTGCACAGGGACAGGCTGTCCCCGCTCAGGGGCTGCATGGGGACAGGCCATCCCCACCCCTTACCTGTTTGACCTTCCGTGGTTGCTTCATGGGGAGGTTGAGCAGTTTAGCAGCAGTTACTTCCATGTAGTAGGGGTTGAGGATGCGCACTTGCTCCGGGTTTGCGTCCCAGATCAACGGGGGCTGTTTCCAAAACCCTTTCCGAACCTGCAAGAGGCCAGATGTCCCCAAGGGTGGGGTGGCATGACGGTTGGGGTCTGGAGCACTCAGGGAGGGGTCAGACCCAGCTGCCAACCACGCTCACCCTCTTCTTGTCGTTGAGGATGGCCTCCATCCACTGGAAGTCCATGGGCTTGAAGGGCACGAGCACCAGCAGCGTGTCAGGGTTGTTCTCCGCCCGCGGGTCGAAGTGGGCCGACTCGGGGTAGAAGAGGCGCATGGTGGTCTTGGAGCCCACGTCCTGCTCATAACCATGGACCGGGGCGTTGTTCAGCCTTTGGGACATCACAGTGTCAGCCCCCGCTGCGGGCGGCACTGGGGAGGGGGTGGTGGGCCGGGCCCAGGGCTGTACCTGATCACAACGTCGTAGGTGTTGATGGTGTCCCCCATGGAGCTGTTGCGGAGCCGGTGGCCGTTCCCCACCACCGCACACCTCCGGCACTTCAGGCTGCGAGAGAAAACCCCATTTCAACCAAACATCTTCCAAAACCAGGGTGATTTTAACCCCCAGGGGGGTTAACCCCGTGTTGTCCAGTCTCCAAACCTTCCCGTGCTTTGTCCACCACCCCTGGGTCAGAGATTCATTCTGCCAAATCCTGGGCCCACACCAGACAAAGTCCAACCATCCCCCAAGAGAGCAATGAGGAAGAAAAAGAAAGAAAAGCCCCTAAACCCACCCCGGCCTTACCTCTGGATGCTCTCAGGCAGGGAGTAGTGGGTGATGGACAGCAAGCGCAGGAGGACATCTTCTGCAAAGCAAGGGCAAGGACAAGGTGAGGAAGGTGAGGAAGGTGAGGAAGGTGAGGAAGGTAAGGAAGGTGAGGAAGGCAGCTCCTGCCTGGCACAACACCCTGGGTGCTGCCCTATCCCTGCTGAATTTCCTCCTGCTGTTAATCCTGGGTTCAGGCAGATAATCCATCGCTGGGGCTTAGTAAAACCGGGCCCACCCTAAACTTTTAGAGGCACCATGTGTCCCCAGGGTGAGGAGATATGCACTGTAGAGTCTAAAAACCAAGAACATAGCTTGCAAATAGTCCCCAGCAAAATCAACCCGCAGCTGTCTTTAGGAAGAGGGAAGCTGAAGCCCTGGGAGCAGCAGCAGGATGGACAGACAGACCCCACGGAGCACTGCCAGGCTTACCGCTTCCCTTGGTGCCATAGGGCAGCTCATAGAGCGATGGCGTCTTCACCCAAAAATAGTCCTTCAGCTGCAAGAAGAGCGGGTGGTCTCTCGTGTAGCTGCCAAGGAGTAAAGGGCCAGTGAGATCAGGGTCGGGGATGGCACAGGGAGGGGGGTCCTGGCTCTGCATCCCCCCCACTCCCTCCTTCCAGCCCCAAAACTCACTTCCCGATGAGCTGCGCCGCTTTCTTTTCCACCTCCCCAAGGGGACACGTTGTCTTGTTGTTTTCTTGCACAGGGAAATAAAAGCTGTAAAGGAAGAGGTTAATTCAATCAAATTATGCCTGTTCCTCTGCATCCCCCCTCGTGGCAAAAGGGGCTACGGCACCCCCAGGCCTCCCCAGTGTGGGATTCAAGCTGTGAGAGAGAGATTTCTGGGCGGATTTAAGGCCAGCTCTGCCTGGATGTTTTTCTGCTGGCCTTGCAGCCTTGCATCAGAAGAGGTCTCTCTTGCTCTGCTCATGAACCTCTTTCCTGCTTTCCCATCCCCATCAGCATCGCAGGCACTGGGAAGAAAGCCGGATTTCCCCATCCTCCCGGGCTCAGAAATGCACCAGCATTTGCAAAAAACCCCGCAGAGCCCAACCACCACCACACACCGAGGGGGAAACTCGTCTGTGTCCCCTGCTTTCCAGCAGCGGCCGAGGATGCTGCCACCTCCCCAGCCCCCTGGGATGCAGCCAGACGGTGCTCTGGCATCCCTGTGCGGGATGGGCAGGAAGAAGCTGCCTCCCGGGAGTGAAGGGAAGGGCAGGAGGTCCTTTAAACTTGAGTAAAAGGCACTCACAGCTGTATGTACCTGTCTTCCCGGTAGATCGAGTACCAAACCATCACCAGAAACAGCGCCAGCACCCCGAGTATCTTCCCTCCTGCATGCCCACAGGGGAGGGGAGAGAAAAACCACCGTCAGCTGTGGGGTTTGGATGACTGGATGTGGGGTCTCACAGCCTCCCTAACCAGGTCCAGGGTGGCACAGCCTTCTCCTTGGGGAGCAGCCAGGCTTGGCTGGCACCGCGCCCCAGAGATGAGCCAGGTGGTTTCGTCTCCGGTTTAAAAGCCACCGTGACATTTCTGTTTCCTCCTGCCTGCTTTGCATCAACGCCCAGGCAAACACCCCTTTTTCCACGTGCCTCCACCCCATTTTTGTACCACCAAGTCCAAGGGGTTCCAGGTGCCCGAGCCTGGAGATCAACGTCCCCAAAACCACCTTCCCCACCGCGACTTTCACTCGTGATACCCCAATACTCCATCACCCGACTGGAACCACAGTGAAGCAGCACCCAACTCCCAAGGCCAGATTTCCAAATGCGAATTCCCCAGGCCCCCGATCCCAGCTTGGACAGAGGGAGATGGGACCCCCCTGTAGGACTCACGAGACTTGTTGATCATTTTTATCAGCAGGAAAGGGTTCAGGCGAGGGCCGGAGCTCTCATCGCGGCTGGTCACCTGCAGCGGGAAAACGGAACGGCATGGGGTCAGGGCAAAACCCCTCGGGGCCGACCCCAAAACCCCATCCAAGGGCCATCACCCCCTGCTTGCCCATCTGTGTCTGTGGACAAGCAGGTGTGAGGGTTCCCCAAGGGATTTATTTATTTAAATTCACATTTCTTTGCTGCCAAAAGGTTGGTTTAGAGAGATTATCAAAGCCAAGCAAGTAGCCTCACTTCCCAAGGAACTTCAGCCCTACAGGTTAAAGGCCAAAGGCAAAAAAAAGGCATTAGAGAGGAAAAACAAGCCCCCAGTGGGGTTTCAACCATGAAATCCCATGGGGGGAGCCCAGCTTAAGCATCCACCTGGCACCAGCAGGTACAAAGCCCAACGTGCCACCACAAAGCCAGTGAGAAAGGACAGGAGCAGCCGAGTGGGATCAAACCAAAGAGCATCACGTACTTGGGGAACCTCCAAGGCCTTGGATTCACCCATCCCGGCCCAGGGAAAGGAGGTGCCGCGAGCTCAGTGCTCGCCCAAACACTGCCCAGGGAAGCACGGCCACTTTTGTCCTCCTTCGAAAGCTCTGGCTCCTGGAATAAGGAGCAAAGAGCCGTGGTTGGAGCCGTCCTGGGATCGGCTCATCCCATCCCACCGAGGATGGAAAATTGACTTACCGGGTGGGAGAAGCTTGGGGGCACAGGGGAGGCTTTGCTCCCGGGGTCAATCCTGCTCTACGCCGGGCTCAGAGCTGGGCTCAGCTTTGCCCCCGGCAGCCGAGCTCACCCCTGCTCCGACCAGCCACGTCCCGGGGCAGGAGAGGAGAGCAGCGTTAAATGCAGCCAAGGGGAAAGGTGCACGCCCGGGCTGGGCCATCCAAACACTCTCAGGCAGAGTCTGCCCATCAAAATCTCCGGGGATTAGTCACAACCTCAGCCCTCCCTGCCCAGGGAAGCACCGCTACGGAACCCAACACCTGCCTGGCAGGACCACAGCCTTACCCAGCTGAGAAAACCCCGTTGGGGGCACAAATTTATCAAGATAAATAAGAAAAAATTATCAAGAATTTATCAAGAAAAATAAGAAAAAAATTATCAAGAATTTATCAAGGTAACTAAGAAAAATTTATCAAGAATTTATCAAGGTAAATAAGAAAAATTTATCAAGAATTTATCAAGAAAAATAAGAAAAAATTATCAAGAATTTATCAAGAGAAATAAGAAAAATTTATGAAGAATTTATCAAGATAAATAAGAAAAATTTATCAAGAATTTATCAAGGTAAATAAGAAAAATTATCAAGAATATCAAGATATTCTTTTGATATCCCCTATCAAGAGAAACAGGACCAAAGAAGGTCCCACGAGAGTCAGGCTCTTCCCTTGCCTGTCACGGGCTCCTGAAGTTAAAAGGGCAGGAGGGCAATTAATTAAAAAGGGCAGGGAGGGCAATTAAAAGGCAATTAAGGAGAATTAAACCACACTAAAAGCAACGGGACAGGACACCAGGAAAAGAAAATTGTGTCCATTTGATAGCAGAGGGCTGGGGACAGGGATGGGGACAGGCGAGGTGGTCCCCTAGGAAAGCACCTCTCTCCTAGGAACAACTTCTCCTTCATAAAACATGGATCATCGTGCCCCACCATCACCTGGGGGGCCCAGGAAGGGGACACAACCCCCCCATCCCAAATTACACCCTGGCTCTCATCCTGCATCCTTATTTCTGACTCAACAAGCTCCTCCTGCTTAGGGAGATGAAATCCACCGCTGGATCTTTGAGGGTGGGAGCATACAGGGAGGAGACACTCGGGGGGTCTCACCCCTTTACATGTTACAATTGCATGGAAAAAATAAAATTAGGGGAAGGTAAAAGGCAGCTTGTGCTTCCTGGGGGGTTTTGTTCTTAGCAAAACTGGCCACAAAAGCCCCGAGGGGAAATCCACCGCCGCAGCTGGAGGCTGGGGATGCTCCTAGGGGGCCTGAGTACCCCTGTTTGCCCGGGGCTGGGAAATTGCTGGGCATCAGGACCTGATTTTAGCACCAAATTCACCCCCCAGCCTCATCCTTGGGTGCCAAAACACCCAAACGAGCGCACTTCACCCCTCCCGCTGGTGAAGGCACTGGGAAAATCCGCTCTTCCCACAATGTTTGCCTTTACATACCAGCTTTTTTTAAATAATATTTTTTGACAGCTTTATGATCTTTTCCCAGGCTTGTACGTACAAGCTGGGCCCGATGCAAAACTTATCTAAGGCAAACATGGCTAATAGTCCCCGAGGAGAAGGAAGGTTGTTTAGTGACGCGTTCAGGGAATGCAGAGCAAAACAGAGCACACCCGTCTGCCCCCGCGGCCCTGGTGCCTCTGGAATGAGTTCAAACTCCCCACAGCCCTCCCAGTCCACAGCCCGAGAGCAGGAAGGTCTGAACCCTGCAGCTGCCGAGAGCAGGAAGGTCTGAACAGCCCGAGCCAGGTCCTGCAGCCTCCTTGTAGGGCTGAAGGAGGGAGCGGTGCCAAAGGGTCCTGCTGGTGCCCACAGCATCCCTGGTCCTGCAGCATCCTCAGAGCCTGCAGCATCCTCAGAGCCCCCCTGAGCACCCCTGCCCCATCACAGCACCCTTAGAGCCTGCAGCACCCCTGCCCCATCACAGGATCCCCAGAGTTCCCTCTGAGCATGCCTGCCCCATCACAGCACCCTCAGAGTAACCTCTGAGCATCCCTGCCCCATCACAGCACCCTCAGAGTTCCCTCTGAGCATCCCTGTCCCATCACAACATCCCCAGAGCCTCCCCAAGGCATCCCCAGCCCCGCAATATTCCTGTTCCTACAGCATCCCTGGTTCCCTACAACATCCTGAGTCCCTTCCCACTGGCATCGCTGTCCATCACAATATCCTCTGAGCCCCCGCAGCATCCTTCGAGCCCCCCTGCACTATTCCTGTCCCATCACAGCACCCTCAGAGCCCCCCTGAGCATCCCTGTCCCATCACAGCATCCCCAGAGTGCTCTCTGAGCATCCCTGCCCCCTCACAGCATTCCCAGAGTTCCCTCTGAGCATCCCTGTCCCATCACAGCATCCTCAGAGCCCCCCTGCACTATTCCTGTCCCATCACAGCATCCCCAGAGTTCCCTCTGAGCATCCCTGTCCCATCACAGCATCCTCAGAGCCTGCAGCATCCCTGCCCCATCACAGGATCCCCAGAGTTCCCTCTGAGCATCCCTGTCCCATCACAGCACCCTCAGAGCCTGTGCACCATCCCCTGGATCCCCCAACACGGATCCCTTAGCACAGCACCCTCCCTGGATCCCGCGCTGCAGCATCCCTGTCCGCAGGGAGAGACTCAGCGCTCGTTGGGATCAACCTCTGCTGCCCCAGGGTCAGTCCAGGGCACCGCCGGCCCTGCCAAGCCCTGAAGCTGGGGGGAAACTCCCGGCTGGATTCAGCTCCCCCACACCTGGAAGAAGGACTGGAAAAGCCCCTCTTTGATGTCAGAGGATGCACCCCCACAGCGCCCCGGGCTGCGATTAGCGCTGCACAAAGGATTCCAAAGCCCCGTGGCCCATTCCCCCTTTCCCACTCCCTTCGCCACCCTGTGCTCTGGAAAGCCCCATCCCAGGATGCTGCAGGGGCAGCTCATGCCCAAGCCTCGTGGAGTTTCCCTGCCTACCTCCAACCTGGAGCAGGGTTTTCCTCCCAATTTCACCACGAGCCCTGGGAGAGGCCAGCAACACCAACCCTTCTGCCAAGGGGGAAACTCAAGAGAAATTCATCCCTGCGTCTCCATCCATCCATTCTCATCTGCCCCCACGGCCTCAATGGCTCCAGCATTTCTGGATTTAAGTCATGGCAATCCACAAAGTGGCAGCAAGCACCTGCCAAGCTGCTCCCAGGCAAAAAAAAAAAAAGGGAAAAAAAGGAATTTAAAGGCATGCAGCAAGCACAGAGGTGCGGAGTGGTCATAAATCCCCCCACACCACCCCAGCATGGATGGATGGTGATCCCAGGCCACCCTGGCAAAGCATCACGGACCAGCAGGCCATGCAGCAAAAACTCTTAGTACTTTTATGTTTCCATGGTAACCCACGGATTGGGAAAAGTGTGACACCAGGCGAGGACACCTCTCCTGTGCTCCCACCGTGCCATCCCACGTGCCCACGGGACACGGAGCCACCCACTGCCTGGTCCAGCATCACTGAGTAAGGATGCTCACTGAAAAATAAGCATCTTCGACAGTTTATCCCCAAAAAACATGCCTTTATTTTTAACTGGAGGAGAGTTGGATAGTGCCCGAGGAAGGGATGAACCAACAGTCCCCAGGGATTCACTCTCAGCAGTGGGAACCAAAGGGAGACAGACAGACAGACAGGCAGGACAGCACAGCCCCCTTCAGACCCAGCCAGACCATCTCTCTGAGCCTCCCTGGCACACAGAGCCCCCGGGATCCAGCAGGGCACACCCTGTGCTCCCTGGAGGACAACAACCAGCACCGACCCCACAGCAGCAGTTCCCATCCCCGGGATCCTCCAAGCCCCCATCCCACGGCTGTTCCGCACGCGGTGGGGCCGGCATTGCCGCAGGAGCCTGGCAGATGCCAGCTCGCCCCCCACGCCGCACCCTGCCCGGGCACCGCCACCGCGTGCCGGAGCCTGAGCGCAACCTGGGAGGCGGCCGGGGGCCACCCTGCAGGGAAAGCCAACTGCAGGCACTGCCTGGGCTTGGCAGAGCATCAAACACACCCAAATCCCCAGCCTGGCACCCCAAACCTTCCTCACCCTGGCTGCTGTGAGCTCCCAGTGCTCGGGGAATTTTTTTTCCGAGCTGGGATTGCCACAACCACAACTACAAGCCCAAAAGGCAGCAGTGTCTGGATCTGAGACCCCTCCAAGAGACGTGGGATAGGATGGGGATGCTGGCAGGGAAATGGAGGCACCGAGTGGGGACCAGGGATGCTGGGAGGGGACAAGGGATGCCAAAAACCAGCAGAGCAGAGTGATGGCAAGAGCAGGAGCTGCAGTGCCTTGGGCAGGGGGATGAAGAGGGTCACGAGGACACAGCACTGCAAATATCAACCGCACTGGACATTGGCCACAGCCCCATGGAGGGCGTGGTGCCAGCTCAGCCTGTGCACTGATACCCACATTTATCCTATTTTAAGAGCCCTTCGAGTCACTTTAAAGGAATCTTTAAAGGAATCTTAATTGCCTCTTACTCGGAGAGGCAGAGCTGTTTCCTTAGCCGTGGTGTCCCAGGCACACAATAACCCAGCCAAAGATTTAAGATAGGGGAAAACAACCCCTCGTTGGCATGTGAGCCTTAACAAAACATTTACCCATGACCAGGCTGCAATTTTGAAGGAGGCAACAGCAAATAAGCTCAGGTACAACAAGTATTTCCACAGTGGCAGGTCCCCAGGATAAATCCAGGCTGCTTCTGCTTTCCTGTGGCACTGTTGGTTTTTATGTGTTCCAGAACGATTCAGACCAGCACTGCCTCCATTCTCTCCTCTTCCCCTATTTTTTTTAATCCTTACAGCAGAAAAAAACACAGGGATGGGACACAAATCCCTTCCTACAGCTCCAAAACCCTGGCTGTGTGGGGATACCTGAGCATGCCACAGCTCTGGGGTGACCTCGGGCCATCATGGAGCTACAGGGCTACAGCTGAGCTACGATATTAGAGATTATATATTATTATTTACATTAGATAGGTTTAATCACTCTTTTGCTATTTAAAACACTAAAATAAAGACCCTTTCTTGCTGTTTGCAGCTCGCTATAACCTGGAGGTTACAGCTGAGCTGCCAAAGAGAGCGGAGGCACCCAGGGGGTGACAAGTCCTGCTGAGGAGGGCAGTGACAATGTGACCTGCGGGATTTCATCTCTGATCCCCAGACATCGATCCAGCCACACCCTTCTCCTACCTGCCCCATCCAGCCCCGGGTTGGTGCCACCATCACCTCAGTGCTGTGTTTACTCTCCGGCATCTCTATCCTCAGGAATCCCCTGGGGATGCAGGCAGCAGCAGCAAAAGTGGCTTTGGCAACACAGCTTTGAACCCGTCCGTGTTTTGGGCTAAATCCCCCCAAAAAACAGCCGAAAGGGGGAGGCAGTGAGCTGGGGGTGCAGGCAGCCTCTCCCAGCTCCCCCAGGAGCAGCAAGCAGAACATCCACAGGGAGCACCACTCCCTGAGAGTCCTGGAAGGTCAAAACTAAACCATGGAGTGCATCCCCAACCTAAAGTCAAGCAATGCCCCAGCTCTTCTGGGAAAAGAGTGGGAAATTAAGGGATCCGAAGCCCCGGGGCTGAGTTATCCTGCAGGCAGCTCCTATCCCCCGTGACTTTTGGCTCTGGGAGTCCCTTTTGAGCGCTCAGAGCTGCCTGCAGTCACCATCCCCTTGCAAGGTTCAAGGGCACCCTTAACCCCCCGGCCCCGTGGTTTCTCCTCCCTTTCCTGTTTTGCACCAGACGCAGAGGAAGGGAACCCCCAGAGCCACCCCACAGCCCGATTCGGCCAGTTCTCAATCTCCTGCCTTCTGCTCTGCTCTTTTCCCCCATGTTAAGGGCACAGAGGAAGATGCCCAGCAGATACCCCAGCCCATCACTCTGCACCCCCAGCATCGCCTCAGCACTCCGTTAACCCAGCGGGGAGGAGGATTCCATCTCAGGGAGACCTTTTCTTGCATCCCCAGCAGCGGCAGAGGCTGCAGCTGGTCCCAGCAGGGCGGGGATAAGCTGCAGCAAGTCACGGCTACTTACGGCCCGTCCTCTTGGTCCAGGCGGAGCAGGCGGCAGCTCGGCGCGACCTACGGGGCCGTCCTCTCTTCCCCTAGGAAAGGCAGAAGGGAGAACATCCTTAGGGCTGCAGCCACCCACAGGTGCGGGACGCTTCCCTTCGCAGCCATCGAGGATCCACGGATCCCTGAGGATCCCAGCAGGGCAGCCGAGGGGAGCCAGCGCACGTCGCACGGATGTCTGAGCTCTCCGGAAAGCCTCCCAGCTCCGAAAAGCCTCCCAGCTCCGAAAAGCCTCCCACCTCCCACCCACCTCCCACCCACCTCGGCCGGCACCGGCAGCAGCCAGGGCCGGGCTCCCAGCCGCTCTTAAGGAGGAGGTGTGGCCCATCGGAGCGCAGTCCTCGCCGCGGCTTTCTCCAACATCTCTTGGCCTTTCACACCGAAATCTCCTCCCGTGACTCACTCGGGCTTTTGGGAAGACCCCACGAGATGGAGCGGTGCCCTTTCGCAGGGAAAGGGGGATGCAGCTCTCCTGCCCTCCGGCACGGAGAACACGCCTTATTCCCACATCTCTGGCATCTTTTCCCCAAAAACTTTCCAAACTGTGCATCCCAGCCCAGCACTGTAATATCCTTATGATTTGGGGATGGAAAAGCCCTGCAGAGAAACCTCGGCACACAGAAACCCTCCTGCCGTGCTAGCACTCAGAGAACACCTCTCTGCTCTGCATCCCAAGTGATTTTCGGAGATGGGTGAAAATGAGCCATCCAGGTGGAGCAAGTGGAAAAATGAGGCAGCCAGGTGGAGCGAGCCCCCTGCTATCCATGCCTGTCAGCTCCTGGGCAGCAGCTTTGCTCTTCCCCCTGTGCCAGAGGAATGGACAGGCTGTGGTGGGAGGCACGGCGCTCCCCAAAAAAACACACGAGAAGGAATGTCAGTTCATTCCACAGCAAGAAACAGTCATGCAGGTGAGGAAGACAAGACCCTCTCAGCTGCTCCTCAAGCCCTGGCAGAGAAGGTGCTTCCAAGGGGAACCTCTGAAGGGCTCCATCTCCTCCGGCCTCCCTCCATCTCTCCATCTCCTCCGGCCAGGAAAAGCAGAGGTGAGAGGTGCAAGCCTCCCCCACAGCATGCTCCACTCTTAATATCCCATTAATATAACAAAGAGGGCACATCCCTGTGCAAGGCATGGGGAAGGAAACCACCCAGCAGCCTGAGATGGTTTCCCATGGAAACTTCTCGCCAGGGACCAAGCTTTCTGCACGTGTCCTGGCATGACAGGGATGGATCCATCCCAGTGTCACACCTTCCCTTGCCACACAAAGAACCTTTGCTTCCTCCTTCCATCGCCGTTTGCCTTGGGGAGCGATTAATTCCAAGGGCTCATGGCAATCAGCAGCCAAACCAGACGCGCTCAGGGCCACAAAATTCACCTTCGGCACCAGGGTCTTTCCAGAAGCCCTGAATCCAGCAGAGCACCCCACATTGCTGCTGACCAGGAGCCTTTTCATTTAGAGCTGTGAATTATAGGATCCACTAACGAGGTTAAAGTCTCCCTGGGGAGCTCCTGCTAAAGCACTTCACGGCACAGCATCAGCCCCTGCCCGTGTAAATGAGGATGAGGATGCTCAGGAGGATCCTGCAGCCCTGGCTGAGCAGGAGGCTGCGATACCTTAAAGCACATGGGCCAGGCAGGATCCCGGTGGATCCGAGGTCTTGCCCTAAGCTGGTCTTTCCAGCTCGACTGGAAGAGCCAGGAGCTGGATTGCTGCCGGTCTTCCCGGGGTTGTTTTCCAGCCGCCCGAGCGGTTTCCCTGCCATCAGCCGATGCAATTGGTCGCTCCCAGCCCAAGGTCCAGAAAAATCCCATCACGGTTCCACCGTCCACCAGGTCAGGGGCTGCCGTCTCCACCACTCGCCGCAGGCAGCTCAACCCATCCGGCAGCTGATCCCAGCAGGAAATGAATGTCGCATATCCCAGAGCCCTCAAGAAACCCTGAACAAGCTGCATTTTGCTCCTTTCCTTCTCCAGCTGCGTTGCTGGCCTCAGTTTCCTCTCCTGCCTATCAGTTTAATAATTTAAATAACGATTTCCAAATCTGAGGGGGGAAAAGGCACCTTCTGCCCACTCCTCCGGGATGTTCATGGCTTTGGGCAAAAGAAAACAAAAACCCAACGGGCACAGCCCATGTTAAAGACTAAAGGCAGCCAGGACTGGCCCTTCGAGGGGCTCAGCCCCAGTGCAGGAGCATCCCGGCAGGAGAGGGTACTCCAGAGGCAGGAGGGGACACAGGGCAGGGATGAGCCACCAAACTCCTGTCATCATCCTCCCCATCGAGGACCAAATCCCCCAGGGCTGTTAAAACAGGGGAGGGGGAGATGGAGACGAGTCTCTCTCCCCTCCGCCCGCCAGACCTGCAGCGAGGCAGCCGTCCGTCCGTCCGTCCCTCGGTGCTCCATCGCCGGCGCCAGCCTCCCTCGGTTAAAATTACCTCCCGAGGGGGGAGAGAGCAAAAGCCGGGCTGGGAGGGGAATAAAATCCAGGTGAGCTCATCCTCCTCCAGAGAAAACGTCTCCAGTTGGCATGAGAGAGGTGTTTCCAGCCCGGCACATCCCTCACGTCACCCCAGTCGCTATCGCCCCGGGACCAGCAGCTTATTCATTCAGCAAGTATTTAGTGGGAGATAATCCAGCCGCTTCCCAACCATCCTTTGGCTGAGCCAAAGGTGTAATTCCAGTGTGGGAATTACACTTTGGGAAGAGGTTTCGCTAATGGTCATCCCAGTGGATGCTCCCTGTCCAAGACAGCACGAAAGAACCGCCACCAGCAGAACCGCCATCCTCCACCGTGTGTTTCTTTAATTCTATTGATAATTTATTGCATTTATTAAACTATTTTATTAAAAATAAAGTATTTCAATAAACCTATTTCTATCAAATCCCTGAGAATGGGAAGAAAAGCAAAGCTGCCCAGCCAAGCCGGATTATCCAAAGCAGCGACCGACCTAAAAATAAACCAGTGCTATTTAAGGATGAGCCTCCCACAATAACCACCCCCACCCCCCAAAAAAAAATAAAAGGAAAAAATAGACATATTTCCAAGCTGGGGTGTTGAGCATCACCCACCACACCAAAAAAAAAAAAACCTATTTTGGGTTCATTTCCTAGCAAAAGTCTGCACTTCCAAGAGAGCAGCATCCCCAGGCTTAATGCTGCCGATTTCCAGACACCCATGCAAATAAATAATTAAGATTTAAAGCTGCGTTTGCATAATACAGATAATCTGTCGATTTAACTTGTAAATGCAGGGGGAATTAAGCAGCGACGTTGTTAATTAGGCAGCAAAGGCCTGGGAAGCCCCAGCTCCAGGGCAGAAGCCGATGGACCACGAGGATGCTGAAGGAGCCAAATGTGCTGGGGGATGCGGGGCTTTGGCAGTGGGACCAGGTGCCTGGGCAGGTGACTCGGGGCTCCAAATCCTTGTGTTCACCCACATTTTAAATGAAAATCCCCCCCAGCTCCTCCAGCCCTTCTCCAGGAGCTGCGCATCCCTTCCCACCCTGCCTGCACCGCCCAAGCCCTCGAGGGCTGCCGTCACCCCACGAGAAAAAAGGCAGTGGAAAAGGAGCCCGGGGTAAGATTTCTGAGGACAAATCACATCTTTTTGTTGCATAAAGAGCCTGCTCTGACAGCTGGGCTCTTGGCCGCCCTCAGCTCCCCCACCCCAAATACCAGACCCCGCCCGGGAGCGAAACCTGTTGAGCCCGAATATGCCCAAACAGACAGTTCTTTGTGATTCTTTTTTTTTTCCCTCCTATTTTTCGGTTTGGAAGCAGCACTGGTGATCGCACAGGGATGGGCCCGAGGACTTCCCAGCCCTTGGCACCGCTCCTGACGCCTTGTTCGAAGGCAGCATCACATTTAACCCCTGAAGACCCTCACTGCCCTTCATTTCTGACACCATCCCGCTTCCCACACCGTGGTCCTGTTCAGTCCTGCATCCCCACGGTCCACTTGCATCCCCCCTCTCTGCGTTTTTCTCCATCATTTCTCACTTTCCACCTCATTTTTCCCCTCAGTGCTTCAGCGCTCTCCTCCATTCCCAACACAGACAGGTCTGATCCATCCTCGTGCCATAAAATCCCACCCACAGACCACATGCCAGGGGGGTCAGATGAGCCCAATAGCCACAGAGCTGCCAGGCTGGTGGTTTAATGCCCATCCAGTGGTGTTTTATGATCCATGGTGGGAATGCTGGACTGGCAGGGTGCACACAGCATCAGCAAAGCCCCAGAGCAGCACTTAGGACTCCTCAACTCTTGCTCAGCACTCTCCTGCCTCAGTTTCCTGCCATTTCGGGGCTCAGGGAAGCTCTGCACCATTGGCAATGGGGGCAGGGGGTGCAGCAGGGACCCCAAACCCCAAACTCCATCCCAGCTCATTTCTCTACATTTTAAAAGAAATTTAAAAACCACTCGATGTCGCAAGCAGCTCAAACCCTGACGGAGGATCCACCCCGGGGCTCCGACTTGTGCAACACCGCGGGGTGAGTTCCAACCTCCCGCCACTGGCATCAGGCTCTGGTTAAAAAATTAAGGCTCAGCTTACTCAGCCTGGCCGGATATCGGGATGGCGAATCCGGCCGGGAAAACTTCGGCGGGCTGGGGGAGACATTTTGCAAGGGGAAGAGCCGGAGCAGGAATGGCATCTGGAAGCGATTGGAGGCAAGGAGCCTCTCCCTGGCGCAGCAGGGAATTCCAACGGCGTGAGCTCAGGTTAAAGCCTCCTTCACAGACCCGGGATTAAAGAGAAGAACCAAACTTCAGCACAGATATGTATTTTTAAACCTGCAAAAAACAAGGGAGAGGAGCCAGCTTCCTGCTTGGTCCTATCCGGACGTGGCTTTGTGATTTAGGGTCACTCTGACTTGCAATGAAAAGAAACCAAAATTCCAAAAAGGAGCAGAAATCTCTCCATGAGTTTGTGGATTTGACTTCAGGTGTGGTGTCAGGAGTCCTCCTTCATCACTGCACCATCCATCCCTTGGGATTGCTGCATCCCACCGCTGAGCATCCCTTGCCAGCACAGGCTGCATCCCACGGTGGTCCTTGAGTGGCAGCAAGCCTGGGAGCATCCCAGCATCCTCGGGATGGCATGAAAGAGCCAGTGGAGGATGCCAGCCTAGCTTGGACCAAGCCATCCTCCGCAAGAACTGATGCAGTGTGGAGTCCCCGGCCCCTTCCAGTCTTCCCCGAGTTGAGGCGAAATATAGAAGCAAAAATCCTAAGGCATCAGAGGCACAGGGAGCAGCCGCTGGTCAAACCCACCTTCGCTGGACATCCCAGCAGAGCAGTTTATGGCAGAGCAGGATCCCCATGGGCTGGGCAGAATCCCCACAGGATGGGCAGACTCAGCCTCGCCGTGCGCCTGCCCCGTCCTGCTCACCCAAATCGCCGCCTGGGCCCCATCACGCCCCGAGCACCCCAAAAGCAGCGCTGACCTGCATCCCTGCCTGCCCCCACGCACCTCCCTGGGGTGGCCGTGCCCATCCCGTGCCGATCCACAGCTCGGTGGCACTGGGCTGCTCGGGAGCAGCGGCTGCCGGCGCCGCAGCTCGGAGGTCTCTGGCAGACGGCAAAACACATCCTGGAGAGCAGCCGCAGCCTGCGCCAGCCTGAAACCACTGCGAGCATCCGCCAGTGCGAAGGGAAAGCAGGATGGAGAGTGGCTCCTTTGGTTTTTCCGTTCCCCGACAGCCAAATGCCTTTCTCCTTCCTGCAAGGAAACTTTCCAGCCCAACCCCGGTCACATGCAAGGGGTCAGCAGCTGGAGAAGCAAGAAATTAGCAAGTACTGGGGTTTTTTTCCTCTTCCCTCCCAAGAAGACACAGGACTTTCCTAGAAAAAGTGCAATAAACACGAGGATCACAGCTGCAGGACTGAGAAGTGTGAAAGGAAAGTGAGTGGAACTTAAGAAATACCCAAAAAAAGAGAACCAGAAGTTGCAACGAGCAGCATGAAAGCATCAAATAATTTCCTTTCCTCACTGTAAATCCAAAACCACTCATGCAAGTGTCCCTGGTGGCAGTTTATGGTGAGGGGGTCCCAGCCTGGAATAGGTGGAGCAGGGTAGGATCCCAGAGGGATCCAGGTGAATCCTGGATGCCAACCTCAGCAGGAACAGAACCACATCCCTGCTCCTCACACAGCCATCATGCTACATCCAGAGCAAAAAAAATGAAAGGGGGGAAAAACATAATTTTTTTTTTTTTTTTAAAAGCACAATAGGGAAAGCTGTGGAGAAGCAGATTCCACGCTGCCAGCCTGCATCAGCTCCGGAATATTCAAAGCTAAAGCAATGGGACCATCACTTCATCAAAGAGAATAAGCAACAGAATACATGGGATTTAGAGATATTGCCAAATAATTAATTAGCAGGACTCAACCTGAGAATTGCTGCCAGCTGAAAACCCCTGAACACAGGCATGGGGAGGGCACTGGTCGCAGCATTCCCACATCCTGCAGCCTGGCATCCACCTCTGATGATGGTTGCAGGAATGGGATGACACAAGCTATAAAAATACAGGCTTGGAGACATCAGTACAGCTGCTCCAGAGTTTGAAATGGATGTTTTCCCTCCAGGGTGGATCCTCCAGGAGGATGCTCCAATCCCAGCTGTGGAAGACATCCTACTTGCAGACCTCCAGAATGGACATCCCTTAAAATCAGTGTCCACAGACAGTTCCTCCTTTCATATTTACTTTTGCAGAGGCATTATTACTAAGAATTCAGTGCCTTGCTGGAGCAGCTGCTATTAACTCCCTGCCTGAAGCTGGATGAGCGAGCAGCCCTCTAATGATGCAGATAATTAGGGACAGGGGTTAGGGAGAGTCCAGCAAAGCATGTTGATCCCATCCCACGGCTTATAACGACGTGAAAAGTTCATTAAATGTTGGACACATCGTTAGGCGCTAGGGTAGGAAGAGGAGAATTAAAGCATCAGTTCTATCACTGCTCCAAGGCTCTGCCCTGGGACCTGCGTGTCTGTCCCACGGACACCCTTGGCTCAGACAGGTGGCAAAGCCTGGGCAATCCATCACCTGCTCCAGGAGCATCCAGAGGGAGAGCCGGCAGAAAAGATGGGGAAATTCAGCAGTTTCCCAAAAAGGTCCACCACAAGACTTTATTCAGCTCATCTCATCAAGAGGTGGAGATCAGACTTGCCGAGCAGCGAGCATCAACCCGCTGGGCATCGCCCCACTGATCCGATGGCACAGACAGTGTCAGAGCTGAGGAACACAAAAAAAACCCACCCAGAGGAAGAATTTTCCTTTGTTCTCCGCTCCCCAGAACAACAAAACACCACTGGTTCACCCTGCAAAGACCTGACATGAAAAGATCAATGGGTAAAGGTCCGGCTGGTCCTTTTCCTGCAGTCTCAGGGCAGGAATCCTCATCTCTCCCTGGGAACAAGCCCGTCCCGTGGGATGAGAGGGCTCCAGGCGCACACAGTGGGTCGGGATGAGGTTTATCCTGCACGAACATGCCCAGATCCTGCTCCCAGCAGCTCTGTCCACACCAGCATCGGGTGGGGGATCGGCAGGGACCCCTCCTACCCCTCTGGGATCACCAGGATACCGGAGCACATCCATCAACCAGTCAGAGGATGCTCAGGGATGGGGAAAAAAAGGCTCAGACCACTTAATAAACCCTCCTGAGCCCGTTGTTCCGCACGAGAGCCGTCCTGAGCTGCACACGGGGCACATCCTCCCTTCCCAGGGCCTCCGGGAGGATTTTCCTTTCCTTACCCCGGCTCCCGGGCATTCCCATCGCCCAGACCCATCGCAGCGAGCCCACCCCGTGCCACGGGGAGATGCCAGAGCCTCTCTTCCCCGGGGTCTCGGGGTGGGATCTCCTTCCACGGGAGTGGCCACGGGCAGGAGCGATGCCAAAGGCCGTTTTTTCCCGGCAAGACGAGGGGGTTTGTTTTGCCGGGAATGGGGAGACGGCAGATGGAAGGGCACTGGGGGAGCGGGGGCTTTCCTCTCGCCGCTGCCCACACTCACACTCCAGGCACTGATTAATTGCGTTCAATAGAAAAATAATCATAACAATTATTTTTAAAAGCCACAAAACGTAGAAATAAAGCCACTTTCTGCCTTTCCGATGTGCCGCGCTCGCCAGGACAGCGATGCCAAAGGCGTGGGATGCAGGGGCGGGGGTCCGCGCTGGGGCTAACAGGGTGTGTACCCCCATATCCCCTCTTTGCCCCCCATGCCAGCCCTGCCCGGGAGCTGCCAGGCGAGCCACGCTCCTGCCCTGCCCCGCTCCCTCCCAGCGCGGGGACCCCCTCCAGCCCCCCAAAAACACTGGGGCTTTGCTTCCCACCCCTCTTCTTCCGCTCAGCACCTCCCGACTCGCAAACCCGCTCTGGACACGCGGACCCGGGGGGACACGGGGGGACACGGAGGGACACCGGGGGACACCGGGGGACACCAGGGGACGCGGGGGGACCCCGTGTGCAGACTCACCATGGGGCGGCGCGGGGGGGTCGTGCGGCGGAGGATGGGGTGGTGCGGGATGCGGGCCGGCCCGAGGGGCGGGCGGGGGGCGGACACGCTTGCGCACAGCGCGGATGGGCGGCGGGGGGAGCGGGAGGAGGAGGAGGAGGAGGAGGAAGAAGGGAGGGGAAGAGCATCCCGGGAGCAGACGGCAGCCGGTCCATCGTCCGCGGCACGGGAGAGGTGGGGGAGGACCAGAACCCTCGCCCCGCGGACCCCCCAAAAGTCGTGGCGCTGGGGGCAGACCCTCCCAAGGCAACCCCGCGCCGCGCGAAGCTCCCCAAAACTCGCCGAAATCGGCTCACAGCAAATTTTGGGGGGTGGGCAAAGCTCATCCCACTTGGGATTTACACTGAGCCGGGGAGTTCGCTCCGCTCCCCCACTGAACCCCCATGAGATGAGGGTGGAAGCCCCATGAGATTCTGCTCAAACCGTCATGAGATGACACACAAAGGCTCTGGGGATGGCTTTGCTTCAAATCATCAACTAATTTTTTTTTTTTCCCCTGAAAATAAATTAATCCTCACCACAGGAGTGCCCCATGTCAGGCCACCTTGCTCTCCCACAGGATTCCATTTCCATCCCACCCCACAATCCACAAAATTAGCAGTCAACCTTTTGAAGCTTTTTTTATTCCCCTCAAAACTTTTTTTATTTCTACAGTCTCAAACTCAATCCCTCCTGCCCAATCCCTAAAATAACATCTCCAGTGCCAATATTAATCGATAAAATACCTGTGGAGCTGACACATCTGATTTTGCCAAGGGAACTACATCAATATTTGAAGAGAATCCCTGCCTCATTCTTCATCCTCCTTAGGATAGGGTTTCCTTGCCATTAAGAAGTGGGGCAGAGTTTTACCCGTGGTGACAGGCAAACTCACCATAATTAGGTTTTAATTGCCACAGGCTTGTAGACAATCCGGGGTAATTAGTGGGGCCACAGCTCGGCAGGGATTTGCTCGAAGGATATTTTGACCCTTCAGTCTCATGGGTTCCCCTGCTTCATTTATTGCATCTGAAAATAATAAACAGCATTCAATGAAGCTCCAGCGATATTAATGCATCCCAAATGTCTATTTTTGCCGTGCCCCCAAGACAGAATATTAAAAGAGGCTGGAAAGCTTCGCTTCCCAGGATCTTCTCAGTCCCCAGCAGCTGCGTCCTGCTGGTGGTGGTGGATGGGCTCGTTTTGGGGTGATGGTCTCCATCCCCAGCGTCCCCCCATGGCCCAGGGCAACATCAACAGGACTGGGAGCAGAATCAAAGCCCTCGCAGAGATGCAAACCCAGGATCAGCAACTGCCTGGCCCAGACCTCTGTGCCGAGAGGTCACAGTGCCGCGGCTCAAATATTCACCAAGGTTTGGGGAAGCAATGGTGATCCCACACCAAGCGCTGGACACCAGCTGTGTCCATCCCACAGGAATCTCAGGACACCTGCTTGCATCCATGGAGCAGTCACGAGGTACCTTGGGTGCACCCAAAAACCAGCCACGAGCTTCCTGTGGCCACCACAGCCCCAGAAGACAACAGGGGTTTAAAGCCCACCAGAAAATGGGAATGTATTTGCTGCCGTAGCAGTGCCAGGAGCCTTCGCTGGGTAGTTAGTCACTGTTAATGACTACACCCTGCCCTAATATTTAATTTACAAAGGATAAATTGCCAGTTGGATTAATTCAGCATGATGAGCGCTGAGTAATTTGGAGAAGAAAAGAGGGGGGAAAAATGCTGTCTGTTTGAGAAGTGAATGTGTAACGAGCTCTGCCATCCCTCAGTGCAGGGCCCTTGGGAGCTCACACCAATGAAAGGATTTGGGAAATGCTGTGGCTGCTGCAGTGCAGGACAGGACTGGTGCCCTGCCCCACCAGGGCATGGGCAGAGGCTGTGCCACCCATCACACCACAGCCAAAACACTCCCAAAAGGGTGTCAGGGCCAAGGCAGGAGCCAGGCGAGCAGGATCTATTCAGAAAGGAGGAAGGGGATGGCCTCGGCCGGGCTTGCAGCCTCTGCTCCAGAGGGACAAGAATGTGGCAATTCATGCCCAGCACAAGCCAGCTTTGTCCTGGATCACCTCGGGCTCGCCCTTCCTCAAGCCACAGCCTGGGAATGCCATCTGGCTTTGCAGGCCAGGACCTCAATTAATTCTTTGAAGGCTCCATCAGAATGCTTCCCCTGAGCCCTTCTTTTGAGCCAAGCAGAGGCAGCCTCCACGCCTGGCTCTGTGTACCCCTGTGCTCCCCAGTGCAGTCTCCCAGGAAAACAATTCCTCCAGCAGGAGCTAGCAGATGGTCTGTGGAAGATGTGCTGCTTGGTCGTCTGTCACAGCCCTCAGAGAGTCTATTTTCAAGACTGAGGGTGTTTTTTCAATACCTGAGGACCAGGGAGCCTTCCAGGGAGACAGGATGGGCCTGTCTGTTGTTTAACTGTGTCCATTCCTGGGCTGGCCTGGGGGGGGACATAAAACTGAGATGTTCCCTCACCCAGGGAGACCAAGCTCCCTCTTGGAAGAGAAAATGCTTTGGTATAGAAAAGAATTCATCCCTGTCCCTTAGCAATTTAAAACCTAGGGAAGGGGAGAGCCATGGGACAGCCAAACCTGCTGACCATGTCCAGATCCTAAAGCTCCCCAGCTCCCCAAATCAATGGCCCCAGCTCTGCTCTGCTCAGGAGGTAGGTAGAGCTTAAGCAAAAGGAAAAGGCTCCCGCAGCAGATCATTGCATCTTTATTACTATGGATTTCACTTTTACACTCCAAGAATAATTTGGAAAATACCTCTAAGATCATCAAGCCCAACTGTTAGCCCAGGAAATGGGAATTTCTGCAGAGAAATAAGGGAAGGTGGCTTCATGCAGCTGCTCTGCCTCTCCCTGCTGCTAAAAGGCATCAGGGAGCTGCCTGACCTGAATATTTATAAATGGGATGAGCTGAGCAAAGCCCCGGGGCAGCTCCAATGATGCCACTTTGCTCCAGCAAGCTCCAGGCTGTGCTTCGGCACAGGCAGCAGCCTGGAAAAAATAAATCACATCTGGGTTCTCCCCCATCAGCAAAAAAAATCCCCTCTTAGAGCTCAGGGTGTGGAAAGGAGCAAAGAACTGGGGTTCAGTGAGGTGATTCTTGCAATTACATCCCTTGTTACTGACCAGAAACCAGAGCCCGTTTTGGCACCAAGAACTCATGAAGTTTTCAGAGGTTGGTGCTTAGCAAAGAAGCTGCCAGGGAACCAATGGCTGGGTGGCTAAGCAAACTCCCTCCGTACAGAGAAATTGGGGTTTCCACCACAACAGATCATTGACTCCAACGCCTGGCACTTCCCTGTCCTGCGCCACCTTGGCAGAAGGAAGAGCACTATTATTTGTTTTTGGAGGGTTTTAACCCATAATCCTTGCAAAGCCTCAGTCAGGAAGGGGCAGCCCCTGTACACAAGGCTGTTTCAGACAGAGATGACTAAGGAGCAGCAGAGAGGTGATGGCTCTGGGGCTGGGGATCAGGCAGCACACTGTGCTTGTCTCCACAGAGCCAGACAGGAAGGGCGAGGGCTTGGGTTAGTCATTGGATTTCTTTGGAGCAAGGCACCCCTCCCTGCTCTAGGAAAGCTCCAATCCCATTCCCAGGGGTAAAGCTGTAGGAAATACATAAAGCTTTCTGAAGACAGCAGGGTTTTTTGGACCTGTCCATCTATCTACTGCCCTGTTTGGGCTGACATCTGGGGACAGGTGGAAAAGATAGATACACACAGCCACTCCTGCCCAAACCCATGTGCTCACTGCATCCCAGAGGTGCCCAGCCTGGGGTAAAATCCAGCATACTCAAAGGGGTTTATTCAGTCAATGTTTTAATGGACTTGAACAGACAACACGGTTTCCATAGCAAAGGATCATCAGCCCCACCTTGTACAAAAACAGAGTTAAAAAACATAAAAGGAACACAACCTTAAAAAAAAAGCCCAAAGACGGGTATTTATTTAAAAAAAAAATTTACAAAAGCACCTCTGCCTGCTCACACTTTTCCTGCCTCCTGGAATTTCTTAAACAGGGCTTCGTCAGCCCGCAGGGGGAAGGTCAGAGCCCGTTTCTGGTAGTACGTGGAGTCCATGGCCAGGTTGTCGATGACGTCGGCCAGGAGATGGGCTCTCTCCACAGAGCTGCCTGGTGCATCGTAGCCCAGGGCGGTGAAGTGCACGTGCAGGTGGTAGTAGGAGGGCTGGTAGTGCAGGTAGATCCGCAGCTGGGAGCCGGGCACGCCGAAGCGCTTCACTATGGCCTCCTGTGGAGGGCAAACACAGAGCTCAGGACTGGCAAAACCTTGGAAGGGATGGAAAAGAGCACCCCTGGATGGCTGGAAAGGCATAGGGAAAAGTAAAAGGGATTTCTGCTTCTTCACAGCAAGGGAAAGGGGGAAGTTTGGAAGGACAGAGCCCTTCCTCAGCCTCCATTTCAGCCTTGGCAGGGACAGAGCGAGGCCTCGGGCTGCCCCACTTTTATCTCCCCTTGAGGGGACGTGCCATTCACCCATATCATTTTCCCTTTCACCCTTATCACTCCAACTCATTGGAAAAGTAACAGGGATCTGTTACCAGCCAGTGTAATTAAAGCTATAAACAGCAACGGCAAACTCCGGCACGCCGGCTCCGCTCGCTGCAATCCCCTGACTAATCTCTTAATTAATCTCCCACTTTCCCCAGTGCAATTACTTTCCAAATTCTAACGCAGTGAAGGAAAGAGAAGCTATTGCACATCAATCTCCCAAACACACCCTGTGGAAAAACACATCAGCCGGTGAGAACAGGCAGGGGGTTGTTAATACGGGGAACTCACTGCTAATGGGAAGTATGGAGCATCCCTAAAGCACCTGGATGTGGCATGATCTGGGGCAGGTGCTGGTGGAGAGCAGGAACCAGGGGCTGCTGGCAAAGAGTGCAGCACAGCCCTGTTTCATGACTTATCTCCTGATTAGCAGTCCCCAGGCCAATGCTGTGCCAGAAAACCCAGCAGAAAACTGAGCTCTCCCTAGCCAGGACAGCAGTGTGGGACCAGCCTCACGCTCACCTTCCCTTCCTGCAGGATGTTCCTCAGCAGCGGGAGGTGCTCGGCCGTCAGATCCCTCAGAGACTTGATCTCCCGGCGGTGCACGAGGGCGATCAGGTACAGGTCATCGAGCTGCAGACACACAGGAGGGACGTGAACGGGACACAGAGAGAGCACAGGGAGGCAGCAGCACTTTGGGCCTGACACACCATTCACAGCTTCCCAGGCTGTTATATAGGGACACTTGTGCCATACGGGGATACTTTTCCTCAACACCCACACTGGGCTGAATCTCCCAGTATGGGATGTGCTCACCCACAATCCCAGTGCACCTCAAAGCATCATTTCTGGAGAAATTGGGTTTTGTCCAGAAATGACCAGAAGAGAATGGCCTCATTCCAACCCATGAACAGTGGGATCACAAATACCTTCTCAGCTTTAGAGGCAGATGGAGTGACCAGCCCTATCGTACTGTGAGCAGCGTGCTTGGTGCTGCCCTTCCACCTTCACATCGCCCTGAGCACCTCAGAAATGCTTTCTCCATGTGACTGAGGCTGGAGACCAAGTGTAGGCACCCACCCAGATATGTGGGGTCACTGAAGCCCCAGCCAAGAGCCTGGGGTTCTGCCAGCACCCCCCATAGGCTTCTCAGTGACGGTTGATCTGCAGCACACTCAGACGAGGATTTACAGTGAACCACAGTGGCCAAAACTGAAACTGAAAATTTTTCCCAGTGAAAAGCTTTCTACTTTTCCACTGTGCAAACAGCTGGCCACTTTTGAGTCACATCAGTTCTATAAATAACAATTTTCAAGACCTAACTGGTCACTGTACAAACCCAGGGCAGTTAAAATATGTTCCTTGAGCAGCTCTCAGACAGACCTTTGGCATTCCCCAAAGCACCCATCACGTTCAATGTTTAACACGAAACAAGGTTGAAGATCATCACACTTAAAAAAAAAATAAAACAAAAATCCCAGTCTCCTTCAGCTCTGTTAGTGACTTTCTAATATAAACACTGGAAAGCAAAGGGTTTGGATATTTGAGACCCGGCAGATCTCTTCAGAGCTGTGAAAAACCCAATGCAACTCTTTGGAAATAGATGTTCGTGCCAAAGGATGCTCTCAGGACCCTTCAGAGGGCTCTCGAAACACAGAGCTGCTCCTGCACCCAGGCAGCACAGCCATGCTCATGGTTCCATTTGATTCCCATGCACAGTTCCAGAAAAAAGACAGTGTATCAGCCTGTGCTCTTTGGCTCCGGGCTGGCTGGTGGGAGGAAAAGCAAACAGCTCTTCTCCTTAGAACAACATCTGCATGTTGCTGTTTGAAACAAATAAGCCTGTTGCTAAAAAGGCCTGGAATGATGTCATGCCAGGCATCGCTTCAGGCAACGCCTCAGGGCTTGGGCAGATTTGAAACCAACTCAAAAGTTGTGGAGGAAAAAAAAACACACCAAAAATTTTAAAAGAATAAAAATTTAAAAACACCCAAGAAACCAACTCAAATCATTTTCAAGGTTTGGCAGCAGCACCCAGAAGGCTGAGGCTAGGAGATTTCACAGCATTAAAGAGAAATTTCCCTACCATCCATTAGCCTGAAATTATTGCAGGTGAATTCACAGGATTTGTAGGCCAAGGACTAAGGGAGTGCGAGGCCACACTGCTGAAAGGACTTCTGAGGGAGGGCTCGGAGAGTCCTGCAGGGAGCTGCACCTCGCTTCCCTGATTGCATTCAGCAGCCTTGCCTGCCAGGTGGGATGCACAGAAGGAACTGGGGCTCCCAGGCAGCCCCACGGCCCTCGGGATCAGCTCTGGCTCAGTGCCACCCACAGCCAAGAAGAAATTCCTTGGCTCAAAGACAAGGCTGACAACCTTTCCTGGGATGCTGTCTCGCCTGCTGGGAACGAGATCAGCAGTGCAAAGGGCCTGCATAGCTCCAGGGATGACTGGGGTGCAGACAGTAGCCCAGCAGTTGTGGAGAAGTCCAGAAGATCCTGTTTAGCATTCCAAGAGGTGACAGGAACACGGGGAAACCTCCCCTACGGACAAATCCTACTACTGAGGCACTCCCTGACCACGCCAGCTGGGAGATGTGGATGCAAGAAGGTCTCTCGAGAAAGCTGAAGCACAAAGTTTTGCCCATGTGTGATTTTAGTCCAATCCCGATGTGAGTTGCAAAGCTTAGCTGCAGCAAGCAAGAACTTCCACCGAGGCTTTGCTCACAGCCAGGAAAGGGACAATATGCTGGTTTAGGATCCCTAAATATCACCCCATTGGGAGGGCAGTGAACAGGGCACATCCTGCAAGCTGGACATGTATCCCCTGTGCTGCAAAGTCTTTTCAGGAAGAAGGTTGTGCCACTGGTGAACAAGTGGAAATTCGAGCTTGGTTACCCCATCACCACCTGACAGGGGATTTTTGGAGTAGCTGATGTGCACAGAATTCACGGGAAGCAGGCACTACCGCAGTGACTCCCCTGTCACTCCCCAAGACAACTCAGCTCCACACCACAAACAGCTGCTCCCTGCACAGACACACAGGATGGTGCTGCCCACCAGGAGGCTTGTGTTCCCATTTTTTTGGTTTTAGTTTCCACTTCTGAATCTTAATCATACAGCAACTTTTCCCCACATGCCCCCTGCAGAAGCATATGAGGATCAGAAACACGATGGGGACTTTTTGATGCCACCACCCTCAAGGGAGGGGTGTGTGCATGGAGTTTCACCTCCCCAAATTTACAGCACGAAAGGGAACCAGAACCCAAAGAATAATGCTCAATTTAGGATTACAGCCTGGTCTTAAAAATCACTTTCAAGAAGTGGCCACTCCCACAAGGGGTAAAGCAGCTGCTCATCAGCCAACGACCATCTGTTTAACACTGGGGAGGAGAGTTAATTGCAGCAACCAAAGGACAACATAGCTGCCTGATTTGCACCTCAAGTCAAGGCTTGCACAAAAAAACAAAAAAAAAAACCCAAAAAAACCAAACCAAAAACCAACAAAAAAAAAACCCAGACAAGTTCAGCAGAACAAATACGCAGGATTTCGTGTCAAGCACATCCTGACAAGATTTGGGCTGATACAGAAAAGTCAAAGTGAACCTAATGAATACATCCCAGCAGCAGAGAGAACAGCCTGGGTCTGCAGCATCCACAATCAGCTCGTGCTAAAAGGCCCTGGCAATGTCATCACTAACAACAGAGTGCACAGAAGGACACAGGCACCTACTCAGACTCTCTTAGAGTGCTCTTAGTAGTCTGAAAGTGGACATTTCCGTTGGATTACCTTCAGACAGGCAGAATTAGAGGGGCAAACTGACCTGGTTTTGATTCCATTTTAAATCTGGAACCAGAACAAAGCCATTGGAAGGATCTGGGTTTTCATGGACGATTCGATCAGCCTCAGCTTTCTTCTCCAGGATATTATACACCCACTGAAAGAGAAATATGTGATTTATAAATCAGCAGAGAATAAAAAAACAACATCTCAGGTGCATTTAGCCCAAGCATGTGGATTACTGCACATTCTCTGCATAGAGTATTTAAAAACCCCCAATTTTATTTTAAGATGACCAAATAATTTGTAATTAATTAGCCATAAAACACTTCAACAACTAACAAACTCCGGAATCTTACGAGCACTTAAGTAAAAAGCGGTGGAACCCAGCTCTTGTGGGGCTCAGCACACACCTCTTGCAGCACCATGGCGCTGTTTACACCTTTTTTACCCCCCAAGCTGCAGCAAAATCTTTACAACCAGGTCTGGGAAGGGAACTCAGCTGATTTTGTTCCCTATTCAAAGAGGAAGGAGCAGAGTTGGATGTGGCTCTGGCTGCTGGCAGCTCACTGCGGGGATACGAAAGGCCTGTGTTTTTCTGGGCAATGCATGTCTCTTGGCTCCCTGGCTGATTAGAAAACAGCTCACCACTCTTCTTCTTCCATACTTAAGGTTCCAGCCTCCAGCCTGCCTGTAATCCCTGCTCTGGTTATCCCCCCGCGCTCCTCCTGCAAGGCAAAGCACCATTCAGAGCAGAGTTATGGAAATGGAAGACACCAGGGACAAGTGACAGAGTAAGACCAGAGAAAAGCATCTTTGCTCTCCCTGGCTCCCAGCCTCAGCTCCAGCATCCTTCTTTACACCTCCAAAATGCTCGTAATGCTCTAGCTTAAGCCTAGCTTAAGTATTGGACTGGCAAGGGAGTCCTCAGCCAGGCCCCTGGAAGGTAACACAAGGCAGCAGGAAATTGCTAAAGCTTGGAAGCTGAAAATGTTTGGAAACATCATTTTCCCCAGCAAATATAGGTCTGAAACATTCCAGCTTCCCCAGGTGGGTAGGGAAGGTGCAGACAGTCTCACAAATACACCAAACAACCTGGGCCAGTAGCACTGTGCACACCACACACTTTTGGGGAAATCCATCATGAGTTTAATTAATCTAATCAACACTTAGGATCATGTGAACTGACCTGAATACATCTGGAGGGAAAAAAAGAATTTCTCTTCCCCTGACCTGGGTTTTTTGCTTAAACTGCTGATCTTTTCTTCTACACATCATCTTAGAGATTAGATTCTCCAAGTGATTCTGGAAAGCATGGCACAAACTCACTGCACTCCATAACCCTGGGAGGAAAGTTCAGTGGGAAGCTCAGCAGAAAATGGATGTTTGCCTTTTTGTTGGGGTTTTTATGCCTGCTCTGATCACAAGTGCCAAGCTATCAGTGCCCTAAATAAGTTCACTGATGAGATGAGCTGAATTTTAAAGGCTGCCTTGTGATGGGCAGCTCCTTGGCTGAGTGTTCCTGCTGCTCCCAGCACAAGACCAGCAAGCAGAACACATGTCCAGGGACTGGCAACACAATAAAACCATTATCTTGAAAGCATCCACATTTGTATCCTCCAGCAGGAAACACAGACGCCTCTGTAGTCCCCTGATATTTCTGTCACCCTTCACATTTCCCCTTCCACTCGGCAAAACCAGTTGGGTAAAGACAAGGAACAGCATTATCAAATCCCAGAGGTCAAGGACTGACCGTGATTCCTCACCAGATGCTCCTGATTGTCACCAGGAATATGTTTCCACATACAGAAATCAGCTCACAAGCATTTGGGGGAAGAGGCAGTGAGAACTCAAGGAATTCCTGAAGGCAGCTGCTACACCAGGAAACTTAAAAGATTTGGGAGCAAAAGCACAGAGAAAATATTCCGTGCAGGCTGTGACCTGGTGAAAACACACTCTTGCCTTTCTCCAGCTAATAAATGCTGCAGTTTAAAGCAGCAGGAAAGACTGGGGGGTGCATCCAAGGCTCCTGGTTAGTTTTGGGGAATTATTTTTAATGGAGAGCCTCAGCAGCCCCAGGATTTGGTTTATTCCCCCTTCTGCAAAGGCTGGCATAAATCGGTCCCTACAGACTTGTATTCCTTTGGTATCTAAAGGAGAAGGACAGGGAGAGTCAAAAAAAGGATAAAGCCAAAGAAAAAGCTGGGGCTGCCTGGGGCAAGTAGGACACTAAAAGTAACAGTTTCACCACATGTAATATGGACTGAGGGGTTGAATGGTAGGAGCCATGGCAGGAGAAGGGAGTTGTGATGTAGGAATCCAAGCATAATCTGTGCCTTTCCATTTCCACAACCCAGAGACTCCTAAGAAGCCCAGTGAACAGCACCAACACCCAGGAAACCACCCTTGGAAAGGAGACAAAACTCCAGAGTTTCTCCAGAAACCTTGAGAAAGGCAACTTGGAGTACAGCTTCAAGGCAAATGTTTTTCTGGAAAGATGGAAAAGGATGTCCCGGCCAACCAAATAAGGGACAGCACCATGGAGTTGACAACAGAACCTACAGGGGGATGGGCCAGAACACTCCCCACTCTCCAGCCTGGGCTTCTGAGGAGACTTCTGACAACACAGTGGAGAAGAAGGAGTGGAAGGAGAAGACCAAAGACATCCATGGCTGCAGGAGAGGGGGTGGTACCCGTACCTGGATGCTGAAGCTCTGGGACTGGATGAAGGGCAGGGTTATGTTCTTGTAATCCTCCCAGGTTTCGCGGATGAGGTGCACTTCCTGACGGAGGTATTTCTGGATGTGTTTCTCCGTGGCAGGGTACACCACTGTGGCTTTGATCTCTAGGAACAAACACGTTGACGGAGTTACCACCCACACTGCTTCTCTTTCAGTCCCCAATAAATCTGTTTTCCCTTCCAAATAATACCACACTAAGACATTTTGAAGAGAGAGTGAGGGAGAATGGACATGGAAAGCAAACAAGTGCTTTAGCCTCCCGCACTGCCGCTGCTTTTCTGGAGAAAGAAAAAGCCAACAGCACAGCCAGGCCCTGTATTGCCAGTTCAGGTAGAGGAGTTTGCTGTCTAAGTTTTTCCACACTCACTCCTTCATGCCTATTAGCAACATCAGGCAGAGCTGGGGCTCCCAGGGCAGTGTTTATGTGCAGTCAACAACCAGGACAGAAACACAACCCCAGGGACAAAGACACATCTTCCCCGTACTTAAATCCAAAGCTCACAGGATGCACCCAACAACTTCCTCCAGCCACAAACCAGATGAACTCCAAGGAGCAGCTCCTTCCCAGAGCTCAATCAGAGTGCTTGGCCTTGAGCCCCAAGTACAGGAGGCAAAGAGGTCAAGGGCACAGGGACAGATTCAGAGCAAACAATATGAGCTGACAGGTCAACACAACCCAGGATGAGCCAAGGGAAGAGGGCTGAGTGGCACCCTGCCCACAAAAAGCCTTTCATCATTTACTCTGGCAAAAAGAAAACGTTTTCTGTTTGCCTCAAGATTAGAACTTTGCTGGGCAATTTCTGTGGCATTAAAGAGGATGCAAGTGCTCACCTTGTCAACCTGGCAGCTCTGATGGCAGCAGCGGTAAATCCTACCCACAGGGCTAAAAGCCTCGGAAAACATCCTCTTTGGCCAAGACTGGATGTGCGATACAGAGGCTGCCACAACTCCAAGGTGCTCCAAGGGCACAGCAGTGTCCCTGCCTTCCCAGCTGACACAGAGCTGCTAGAAACAGTGCAGGAAGGAGAAAAGCCCCGTGAGCCTGGGCAAACCCCAGGCAGACAACACTGAGGCGAGTGGTCAGGGCACTGTGAACGCTGCAGTCTGTGCCCAGGGTCTGCCACAGAAAACCATGGGCTACACACGCACCAGGGCACCAAAACTGGACTTCGTGCCTTAAATATGTACATAGGCTAGCTAGACACTAAATATAAACACCTATTTGTTCCCAGAGCCAGGATTTAGGATGGTTCGAGTATTTTTTAGTTTTCTGCTTTCTGTTTTTTTAAGGTCAGCGCTGCACAATCTGAGAGACTCTGCCTTTTCATTCCATGCCAAACCCAGCTTAATGAAATCCACAGGAAAATGCTGGTAACATGAAATATGAAAATGCAAACCACAAGGGTAGTCTGGTCTGATTCCCACCATACACATGTTCAAACAAGGTTGTTTTCCAGGACTCAATTAGCACTTCTAGCAGGATGATGTAATACCAAGGAAAAAAGACAAGGCTGTAGCTCTCCTCACTTAAAAAGATCAGCAAAGCACTGGGGAGAAAACAAAAAAGGCAAAAGATAAAATACCACAACCAGCCTCAGGCTGAAACTTTCACAATTTGATTTTATAGCCCCAAAATAGAGCAAGGACTGCAGCAGAAAACCCTCAGTGCTGGGTAGTGATAACCATGGTGCATGGGGGTGCAGGGGACCCATGATAGCATCCCTGGCACCTCCCCAGTTTGGGGGTGGCTGCTCATGGTGGGGAGAGAACTCAGGGTGCTTTAAACGAGAGATCACAGAACTCCTTAATGTGCAGCTGCAGCTGAGCAGATGTTTGGAAGAGGAGGCAAGGGAGAGGCTGTGGTTCACTTATGATTATTTCCCTTCTAAAGGTCTCATCAACCCCAAAATGTCCCAGCGATGCTAATTAGCATCAATCACTGCAGCCAGATAGGCTGTTTGATACCTGCTCAGAGCCTGACAGTCCTTAGGAGCTGCACACAGGATGCAAAGTCACAGCTGAGCCTGGGCTCGGCCGCAGGAAACATCCTCAGCGAGACCAGGCTCGCCCCGAAATCTTTCCAGCGCTGGCGTGCAGCCACGCTCCAGTTTCCAAGTCTGCTCCTGGCAGGCTCCATGTGCACCGGAGCAGCACGTAGGCCGTGGGGCACCCAAAACCTGCCCTGGCCTGGAAACGGGGGTAAGGAACTGCTGGACACGTGATGTGGGTTTCTAAGTTGGCTGAAGCATCAGGGATTGTTTCTGCTCACATCTGAGTCACATCAGCCAGCCTGTTCCTGAACGTCAGCCCGGGGCCACCATGGAGCATCTGTGGTTTCTCCTGGAAGCCAGGACTGACCATCAATTAATTGAAGGTTATAAAAAGCCAGGAGGTTTAATTGAAGGAACCTGGATGAGCAGGAGGCAGAGGTACTGCCATGGCAGAGAACAACTGACCAGGCTGGTCACCCTGTGAGGGACATTTGAGGGGAAATACCACAGTGCTGGGAAACTGCCCAGGAGGAGGCTCAGATTGACCAGACACACACTCCTCTCCTGCAAACAACAGAGGAAAACACAACCCAAGACACAAGAAAAATCAAAACACCATTTGGTGAACTTAAGGGGAAAAAGGGCTGTAGGCAGCTGTTGTCAGGAGGAGAGGACAAAACATGAGCAGAGAGAGCTCATGCATGTAGGAAAGAGCATGCTGAGCTCACACTGCCTCATCCCCTTCCGTGCCACACTGTCCCCAGGCTCTGCCAAAATCCCCCTCCAGCTCAGCACTTCAGTGAGGAGAGGCCTCACACTCTTCTCCCACCCCACTGCAGCATTAACACCTACTGCTGCCTGTTTTAGACAGATTTAACCCTGCCAGGGAGCCAGGAGAAGCACACAGGGCATGCTTTAGGGCAGGGGTGCATTTTGCTCTCTGTTAGCAGGAAGCTGAGCTTTGGTTTATAAGCTCCCTAAATCAACTTGACCATCAGGTGCAGGAAAGTGCCAAGGCCAGGGAACAACAGAAACGTCAACATTTGCTCTCTTGCAGGTTTTCTTTTCCACTGCAAGCCTCATTCCTGCTGTATCCAGCTCTGGGCTGTCTTCCCATCGTTAGGTGGGAAGACAGCTCCTTGGATGCAGCCCTAACTAAATATATAATGCCCTAAGTAAATATTAATGTCCTAAGTCACTATATAACATGCAACCTCCCCCACTGCATTAACAGTTTATTCGGTTTAAGGATCACAACTGCACAGGGGTCACATGGGAACACAGGATTCCAACCCAGCCCCAGCCAGGTATGCCCATGGCTTTGTCCCAGGCAGCTGAGGCTCTCTTCAGGGAATGAATTAAAGCTCCAAAGGATAAAGCCTGCAAGAGCTCACAGTCTCCAAGGCCAGCACATGTCAGGGCAAGCCAAGGGAGCTGCCAGGGACTCAGCCAAGGCTGCCTGGCCCCTGGGCTCATCCCAGGAGGACGTGGGGGGCTCAGTGGACTTTAGCTGCAACAAGCACTGCAAAGAGGAAAGTTGCAGTTTACCACCTCTGCAAAACACAGAGCAAAGCACAGTGACACCTCCCACCCTCCTCCAAACCACCCCACACACTCCCACAGCTTCAGGCTTGAGCTTTTTATATAAGTGTAAATGCAAGAAGTTTTCCGGCTGGGCAAACCCCAGAGGCAGCCAGAGCATGGAAACACAGGGAGAAGAACCAGCCTTCCCACTGCAGCTCCTACAAGTTTCTCCAGCTCCTCACTGCCTGAAACCAGACTCTTTTTGGGACATGGATTGCTTCCTGCATGACTGAAAACTTTCCTTCCACACTCTCCCATTTTTCCCACAATTTCTCCACCCCACGTTGGAGCAATGGAGCCAGAGCTTCTCCCGTTGTGCTTGTTTTTAGATGCTTTCAATAAGCTTCAGCCTGCAGCCAGGGAGCAAAGACTCCTTAAAGGAGTGATAAGAGCCCTTAAATCACATCAGCATGGCTTTGAAGAAACAGTCCTGCAGCAGCCAGGCACGAAGAGGCTGCTTTTTGCCACAAACATCAAGCTCTCCTTGGCAAATGGGTGTGAGGAGCTGGATGTTATCAGGGAATGCGTAGATTGAACCATCTGCCTTTTGCAATCCAATCTTTGGCAGTAGGAAAATGTTTCCCTTTCTGTGAAATCAGCCCTTGATCTCACTGCAGGGGAAAGCCAAGGCTAGGGGCTCCTCTCTCTCATGTAGGCATAAGCTGCCCCTTAAATCAAGGCAACATCCAGAAAGTGGCCTTAAAGTAAGTTGCACATACCTGCCTTTGGTAGCAGCACAGTCACATCAGCTCTGACACACTACTCCTCACAAATTCACAAAGTTCCCTCTCATCACTCCAGCAGTTTGGGTAGCCCTTCAGACAGACTCTGACCGTTATTGGCTTGTTTGCAACAATTATTTCCCCTTTTAGCCTTGACACGTGCAGTAAAACCAATGAGCTGACCAAGACTCATCCAGTGCCACCTTCACGGTGATGTGCTCCCAGACCTAAAAATCTCATCAGGGTGAAATTCATCTTCCCAGAGTGAAATGCCTCTTCTGAGATCAGAGGGCAGTCATTTGCTCCACTAACATGCTCTGGCCTCCCTTTCACTGTATCACCATGCAAACAAGTCATCATCACACAGAGCCTGTGCTGGTTGGACTGCACAGAGGGAGCAGCCCCCAGCTCTCTTCAACGAGGAGGTGGGGAGAGGGTGAAGCAAGTCTCCACTTCCAGCTGAAAGAAAGTCCAGCTGAATGAAGAGCCCCAGGGACATTGGACCACAGAGGCAGCATTGAGAAACACACTCTAGAGGCAGCTCCTCTTGGCGTCAGTATGAGTGACCCACAGTCACCACTTCCTCTGTCTCAAGGTTTCTCTTATTCAGAAAGCAAGAGGCTGAGCATGGTGGGGCTCAGCTGCACAGGGTGCTGTGAAATCCCCCAGGTGAATTTCTTTATCACACAACACCACAACCCAGAACTGTTCCATGAACTGCTTAACACCAAAGTCAGACCTTTTCTACAAAATATTTTACTCTCGTATGCAAGTGCAAACTTGCAAGGACCAGGAAATAAAACCCTGTAACTCTAACCCTATAACCAAGGAGCCAACAGACCCTGTGCAGGGGCTCCCTGGGTCTCCACATGATCGCTCAACATCCCAGGTCAGTCAAGCTTTACAGGCAATTTTTCCTGTTTAGGTTTTTTAAGCTGCATTCCTCAAGTCAACTACGTCTCTGGGCCGTGACTCAGCTCCAAAGGGCAATTTCCTTCCCCTCCTGACACACAGGGCTGTTTCCCCAGTGCCAGCCCAGCTGCCCACCAGCAGCTCATGCAATGTGCCCACTGAACAGCTACTTACTGCTAATTACTTCAAAAGATGAAGCCTCCCTGCTCTCCACTCCAACTCAGGGAGCTTGGACAGCAGCTCCGAGGTCTACAGCCCCCTCCTGATCTCCTGCTTGGGGCTGCTCAGCATCCAGAGCAAGTAGAGGGGTGCCAAGGAGAGGGGTGGTAAGCAAAGATGCACTACTGGGTAGTATTTCAGCAAAAATTTACCTTTTAGAGACAGATTTAAAAGTCATTAAAAAGATAAAGCTCGGCAGAAGAAAGCCAGAGGCTTCTTCACCATTCAAACATGGAAGAGGAGTTTCACACCTAGTATAAGCCTTAAATAAAATAAGGAATTCTGTTATCAGAGTAATGGGGAGTTACACAGCACTACAGCAAAGTGCTACAAGGAAGGCAAAGCCGGCACAGTTGAGCTGGAGACAGCCCAGGGGATTTTAGTCTTGCAATGCCACCTCGTGGGAATCACTGCAACTCCTGCTGGGCTGCAATACAGCAGGCACCCAGGCTGGAGCTTTCCCAGCTAAGGAAGAGGAGCTTTAACATCTTCCAACAACACCCATGGTGTTACAGAGTTGTCCTCAGACTGAAACTCACTGTAACAACAAAACCTTTAATTTTGAGTCCTTCACAGGAAAAAAGGAGTTTTGCACAACTCAGGCTGACAAATCCAGACAGTGCTTCCTCCTACACCGTGGGAACAGAGCTAAAACAAGAGCATTTTTGGGAAGGCACATCAAACAACCTGAAAATTTAACTTGTGACTGCAACAACATCTTACTTAAGGCACTCAGAATATTAAAACTGTTTGGCTGCTATTGTGTTTACAGAAGCATTGACATGGAATTTATCACTGCAGTTCCAAAAGTTAAACATACCAGCATTCATGTGGAATTAATTGTGGAAAGTGATTCTGCCCCACTCAGATTCTACAGAGCTGCCTCCAGCTCTGGGGTCCTCAGCACAGAAAGAACATGGAATCACTAGAGTAAGTCCAGGCCATGAAGATGCTCTGAGGATTGGAGCAGCTCTGCCATAGAGAAAGGCTGGGAGAGCCAGGGTTGTTCAGCCTGGAAAGGAGAAGCCTCCAGGGAGAACTTAGAGCCCCTTCCAGATCCTAAAGGAGCTCCAAGAGAGCTGGAGAGGGACTTTGCACAAGGGCCTGGAACAACAGGATAAGGGAGAATGGCTTCCCACTGCCAGAGGGCAGGGTCAGATAGGATATTGGGAAGGAATTCTTCCCTGTGAGGGTGGTGAAGCCCTGGCACAGGTTGCCCAAAGTAGCTGTGGCTGCCCCATCCCTGGAGGTGTTCAAGGCCAGACTGGACAGGGCTTGGAGCAACCTGAGATAGTGGAAGGTGTCCCTGCCCATGGCAGGGGGCTGGAACAAGCAAGTTTTAAGATCCCATCCAGTGAAAACCAGTCTGGGATTCTGTGATTAAACTGAAATGCCCAAAGACCTGCCCTGCTTTCCAGTGGCAGCTGGAGAGCACCACCACTGCAGGACACCTTTCCACTGGGACCAGAGTCCCCACCGCAGGGCGAGAGCCTTCCATTGCAGCTCCCCAACCTGCCCATCTGTCCTTGTCATACTTGGTTATTAAGAGTTTGATAGCACACAGATGTGTGACATCAGCAGGGAGAGTGGGCCTGTCAGCTCCATCGCTCAAGGTTAACAGCATTTAAATCCTCTCCCAAATGCAAGCTGCCTGTTCTTGCCAGGTGACAAAAAAGCCCATGAGATGCCTCCCTGGGGAGAAGCAGCTGCATGTGCCCTGCAGACTGTTTTCAAGAGAAACATTCTGAGAGGAGACAACTCTTACCCAATTAAGAGCACTGAGAGCACTCACAAACACCCACAGAGAGCCCTCACACCCCTGAGCCCTTCTGCACCTTCACATCAAGGTAATCAGGCGACGGCCATTCAGTGGCTCATCACCCGAGCCACATGTCCACAGCATGGGAAAAAAGGGATGCAGCATTCAAAGCCTCAGGACAAGGCATTGCCTTCAGCATGGCAACAACCCACTGACTTCCCCACCTGGGCCAGGTGTGCTGCTGTCACCAAACCACAACCAGGGGGGCACAGCCAGGTCCAGCAGTGGCACTCGCCCATCTCACTTCATCCTGTTCTCCAAAGCGGGCAGGAACCATATCCCAGCATCCCAACTGCCCTCCCAGGATCCCTGAGTGGGGCTGAGGGCACTCACCACTCAGCTCTGGGGGAGGGCTCAGGTAGAACGTGCAGTAAATATCATTTTGCATCTGCAGCTCTGCGTTCACGGGCTTCTTCAGCAGATCCGGGATCTTCTCCTCCTGGAAAGGAGTCTTTTCCAGGATGACTACAGCATCTGTGCCCTCTCCAGAGAGGCCAATCCTCTGGAATAGGAATGGATAAAGTTATCAGCACAGATCCAGCACTGGGCATCAAGTTTGATATCAGGGATCATGGCACACACCTCACAGCCCCCCAGTCCTCATGCCCAAACCCCCTCATAGGCCAGTCATCCATCCAAAAATAAACAGCACATTTGCCTGGAAGGACAGCAGGAATTTGCTCCCCACCAGAGAACACAGGTGGTTGTTGGGGGAGGAGGGGTTGTGGGCAATGACTCAACCCATCTGCACCTCCCCGGATGCTCCCAGGTTTCCTGCTGACCCATAGCACCAATTTCATCGCTGACACTTCACAGGAAGAGGGAAGTGGCAGGCGTAGGGATTTGCATCATGGTCAGGGAGCAAGTTCTGGGGCAGGGGGCACTTACTGCTGCCGTGCTCCAAGGAACCACAGCCCTGATCCACGGGCCCCAGCATGCTGATTTTTGGAGGTGCTGGGTGTGGAACATTCCCCAGAATCACTCCTGTCTGTCAGGAGTCAGGTGAGGCTTCACCACACCACCTGGGGAGAGTAACAGGGCTCACTTGGGGCTCCCAACCCTGTTACACTCACAGGGCAGAGCAGGCCTGTGCCCAGTTCAGTTACTGCAGCAACCCAATGCCCCAAGACCAAAGCAACAGCCTGGAACGTCCCTATCCTCATCTCCTGCTTGAATGCACGTCTTCAGGAAACAGGAGCCGAGACAGCTGCATGGTTCCCACGCCATGGCCAGACTCTCTGGCCACAGAACCTTAGGAGTTATTACGAATTTTCCTGTAATGGCTGTACTATTTACAGTCCCAGGGTCGCCATACTGCTTGCAATCCAGTGCCACTTTACCTACCAAGCACGAACAACCTATTGTTGTTGTTTTTGTAACCTATTGTTGCTTTCGGCTTGAACCCAAAAGTACGAAATTATGCGAACAAGAAAGAGGGCTGCAGTAAGGTCCCCAGCCGCCCCCTTGCCCCCAGGTTAGCCTGATTTGAGCAGCGCCAGGCTGGAAAAAGCGAGTCAGAGCTAGGCTATGACGGTGTGACCGGGGGGGGGGTGAGCGGAGCGCGGGTGATCGGGGGGTTCGCGGCACGTGCTGCCGGGAGGCGTGGCCTGCCCGGAGCGCGCCGCCGGGGGCGGGGCCGAGCCCTCAGCGGCGAAAATGGCGGCGGGCGGGATCGCCCCCCCAACTCCCTCGTACCTCCGCGTGCAGGAACACGATTTTGTCCCGCGCCGACTCCCGCAGGACGCGCCGCACCCGCAGGTCCGACAGCGTGAAGGCGGCAGCGACCCCGCCCTCAGCGGCGGGCCCGCCATTTTTCTCCTCCTCCTCCCGCTTCCTCTTCGGCTGCGGGCCCTCCGCCATGGCTCGCGCGCGCGCGCCCCTGCACTGCGCGTGCGCGGCGCCTCGGGGAGCGCCTTTGAAGCACGCCCCCCGGCGGCTCGGAGGTCGCGTGTCCCCGCGGCTCCTTCTCCCACAAACCCCCGAACTGGGGACTGAGACAAAAATAAGGAAAACCACCAACATTTAAAACTTCTGCATTTTCTTTTCATAGTCGCAACGATCCCGTTTAAAGTCGCTGCCTGCCTCATCTTGTCCTGCCCACAGCCCGGCAGGCGCCTTGTCAGCTTAGTGGGGGTCCCAGAGCCCAGCAGGACCAGGAACCCCAGCACGGGAAGGAGTTCTGGTGACCCTGAGACCCACTCGATGTCAGAGCTTAGTGTTTGTGTGATGGATGTCCCTGTCCCCGCCAAGGAGGTTTTGGCCACCGGGATGGAGGTCACACTGGGATGTGGTGGGTTCCAGTCCACTGTCCCTCGTGGAAGTGGGGAACTCGCCATCCTTGGCTCCCAGGTCTGGTCAGAGCAGCTCAGGTTGGACCCCAAGGTTCATTGGGACATGGCTACACCCAGATCCAAAGATGACAGCTCCACAATGCCCATGGGGATGCATCTGCCTGTATCCCAGCACTACTCCATCCTCTTTGTGGAGCTCCGGCACAGTTCCTGAAGGTCTGCAGAGACAGCAGGTGAGCTCCATTAGCAACCAATTAATCTAAAAATCAACTGTTTAAATAAATTTATGGAATCTGGTCCTTTCCCATGGTCCTTATCCCAATGGAGTGACATTTCATCAGCATCCCACAAGATACTCACAGCGCATGACAGTGTCCCTGATCTGCCTGAAGCTTTTCTCCTTCAGCGCCATGTAGATGTAGTAGATGTTTCGCAGCTCCCTGGGATAATCCTTGCGATCCACATCCTTCAGCACCGGGATGGTGCGTCCGTTGGCCATCGGAGCCTCAGCCAGGGCCTGGTGCATCTGGTACTTGCACCAGGGGTCCTGCAGGAAGCTGGGGGTGATGAGCATGACCCAGCAGTGGCTGTTCTGCACAGCGTCGCACAGCTCTGTCACCACTGCACCTCCCGCCACCGCATCCCGCAGCTGGAGGAAGCATCGGAAGCTCTCGGGTTGGCCCTCCAGGTAGGACACCAGCTCCTCCACCAGCTCCATGTCCCCCTCACTGTGGCAGATGCAGACGTCGTAGCTCTTGTCCCACCGGGGGCTGTCCGCGGAACTGATGTCTGGTGCTGACACAGGTGACAGGGAGATGGAGCTGGTGGCCAAGCTCATGCCAGGAGAAGAGCTGGAGCTCTTCGCAGAGGATGAAGAGGAAGGTGAGGATGAAGTAGAGTGGCTGGACTTGAGGCTGCTTTCCACTGAGCTGGGCTTGGGCTTGTGCAGGAGCCGCCTAAACCAACCTGCAGAGTGAGGCCACAGTGAGGTTCAGGGGGCTCAGCACCCCCTGGGCTTCCCAAGCACAGCATCATTTCATTAGCAGGATGCCTGCAGATGGAAAGGGGTGGGTGCGATCTCACCTTGACCCCCTAAACCACCCTGGTCCCTAAAATCTGAGCTGCCACAAACACCTGAATGCTGTGGCACCATGAGGAGCAGCTGACGGGCACCCTCGTGTTCTGTCAGGGAGGGGATGCTGTGAGGGAGGGGATAGGGCCAGAGGGTTTATTCCCAGACTCACCAGCCATAGTGGGCAGCACACTGCTCAGCTGCCAATTGCCAGCAGGACACCTCTCCTGAGAGCAGAAAAGAAGGATAAAAAAACTCTGAGCAAGAACCACTCCACAGCAGGTCTCAGCCCCAGGAGCTCAGGTCTGTTCCAGGGATCTGCAGCTCTGGGGTGCTTACAGCCCCACAATCCCCCCAGCAGGGTTTCCCCCAAAATTTGCTGGGAAGGAACATTTACCTGTTACTGGCTTTCTCCACTGGAGATACACACCTGCAGCGAGTGAGGCCGAGAGATAATGGGGAGGAGAGACCCTCATTCCCATCAGTGGGGAAAGGATCCTGTGTAGGGGAGAAGTGGGAATCAGGTGGGATCACCAGGGATGGACTGGGTGCTGGTAAACCAAAGGCAGTGTGGGCGATGCCCAGAGCTGTGCATCCTTGTTACTGACTGCCCTGGCATTCCTGCCAGCTCACACCATCCCATGCCTGGGCACTGTGCTCCCAGCATGGTTTAGGAAGTGCAGACACTCCTTGTGGACACCCAGGAGCAGCAACACAGGAAACAGCTACTGTTTTCCACAGCTGGCATCACCCTTTCTGAAACAAAACACCCCAAGTTACGCTAAAGCCTTTCCGCTACTCCAAAAAATGGCACCGGGCTGCAGGAAATGCCCGCAAAACCCCGGCACGCCCACGGAAACCACAGTGCCCAAGTGTCACCACTTAGTGACAGCAAAAAGCTCAAGTGTGACTGGAACAATGAGCATGGACAGTGAACAGTACGGGGAAAGTCTGGGGGATGCTTACCTGGAATGCAGGAGTCCAGCAATGGAACAGGGAAGGGAATGCATCAGCCCCTGGGTTTGGCAAAGAAAGATCTTCTGGGATTACCTAGGTGGGAAAAGACAGGAATGCAGCATGTTCACTCTGGAGTCTAATGGGATCTGCAGTGAATGGCAAGGCTGATCCATCCTTACAGCTTCCACATCCGCAAGCAGTTCCCAGTGAAGCTGCCCTGGGGTGGAGATGAGATGGGGTACCCACTTGCTTCCCCAGGGCCAGAGTGGAGGAGCTCCCCAAACACCCAGCTGCTCCCAGCTCCAGCCTCTGCCAGGGCATATGAAAGCACAGGCAGGGAAATGGGCCAGGACTGCAGGGACGGGAAGCCAAGCCCTCCCAAGGGCCTCCCTCCCACATCCGCCACATGCCATCACTGCCTGGGTGTCACAGTCCCCAGCCCTCACCAGCACCCAGATCTGTTTCCCTCCCCAGTTTCCTAGCTAAATACAGACAGGTCTATGTCTGCTATTCACGCTTATTTTATGAGTTAAATTTACCAGACAAGTCATTTTTTCACCCCAAAATCCTCTCTGTATTTCTCCTTTCCCAGGTGACGTTCCCCTGGTGCTGCTGGTGGTAGCCAATGACTGACACTGCCTTCATCTCCTCCTCATCCTCGACCGCTCCAATGCCTGGCAGTTGCTCCTCAAGGCCCTGTGAGAGACAGGCTCCAGGTGAGTCCTGGTTCTATCCCCCAGGAATTTCAGGGGTCTCCAGAGCCCACATGGCCACCCACCCCCTGCCACCACCCTGCCTGCCTTTCTCTCTACCAAGCACGGGACACCAGCTGGCCCCTTGGTGGCCAAATTCCAAAGGATAAAGCCCAAGGCCGAGTGGTGCTGAGCTGCACAGGGACCCACAGGCTACCACAGCCAAGGGCACAGCACCACTTGTTCCATTGTGACCCATTTTGCATTAGTTCCTGCCCTAGCACTGCTGCCGCCACCCCAAAAATCAACTCCCCGCCCAAGGACAGGACCCGTAGGAGGGTGAGTCCCCTGCCTGTGTGAGTCACCCCACCTGGAAACCCCAGAGCTGCCCCAGAGGGGGAACCTGAGCAAGGGTGAACCCACAAACTCGGGTCCCCAAGATGCAGAAGCCCCTGGATCGACCTCCACCCTTCCTCAGCAATAATATAACCATTATTAAAGGAGTAATTAAGCAGGTACAGCTTAATTCACAGCATGCCTTGCCCCACCAGCAGCAGCACCGTGCTGAAATCCCTGCAGCGGGAGTCCTGGTCATCAGCAGGAGCCTGTGGTTTACAGGATTGCCTGTGGAATTAAGAAACCGTGAGGACAAGGCAGGGTCAAACAAAGGTGCTCGGGTGAGAAAATAAGGCTAATTTTGTCCCTAAATACACCCACTATCAATATGTTTCATTTACGGTGCCAGTACAAAACGATGCGCAGCTACCCAGAAAACACAGAATAGGTTTTCTCCTGGAAAGCTCTAAGTACACCCAAATTCCGCCACACAGATGCTTGAAGACATCATAGGGGCCGTCCAGGCACCGCTTGTACCTCACAGGGCTGGAGAAGCAGTCGCACAGACACGAACCCAGGCAGCGGCAGCTAGCGGAAGAGCAGCCCCTGAGGGGTAGGGGAGCACGGGGACACCGCCAGGCCCAGAGCCGCCCAGGCAGCCGAACACACCCAACACCACCTCCCAGCCTGGCACGGCACTGCACTGCACTGCCCATGCGCCCGAGCCTTTTATAGCTCGCGTAGCCTCGCGAGATCATCGCTGAGTTCCCACGTCTGGCCCCGCCTCTTCCGCTGCGAGCCGCTAGCAGGGCGGGGCGGAGGGGGCGGGGCCTGCCGTCACGCGGGGCGGGGCGTAGCCGGGCGCGAAGCGGCTGCGCGCGGCGCGGCGGCGTCTCCTCAATGGGGCCGCGCGCGCGGCGCCAGGTGCGTGCGGGGCGCGCGGGGGCGGCGGGCGGGCAGGGCGCGGTTGCCACGGAGACAGCGGGGGGGAAGCCGTTGCCATGGCGACAGCGGCCGCCATAATGTAGGGGGGGTCCCATGGCCGCCGCCGAGAGGGGACGGAGCGGCCTGAGGGGAGCGAAGGGGACCGGCGGGGCCGGGGGTGAGGCGGGGGGGCCGGGAAACCTCTGACAGCGGCGGGCGGCCTGGCTGTGACTCCCCCCCGCCGCGCTGTCGCCCTCTATAAAAGCTCGTTTTTATGGATGTGTCCCCCTGGGAAGGAGCCTCGGTGTCCTCTCCGCCTGCTGAATCCCCGTGTTGTTGCTTTTCCCGCAGGTTTAGCGAGGAGGGGGCACAACGGAGAGGACAGGTAAGGGCTCGAGCAACCCTAAAGGTGTGACCCCCATCCCTGGTTCTCTGTCCAGGGCCAATCCTGGAACTCCAGCGTGCTTCCGTGGGAATCTGTGGGACACAGAGCTCAACCAGGCTTTGCTGTGTCACTCCCTCTCCGTGCTCGTGGAGCCACTGGGAAGCACGTGGAGAATCACAGCGTTGAATAAAAGCCTCTGGTGTGTTTTAACTCACATCAAAGGAGGCTGAATCTTGTGTTTTTGTGGTGTGGACAGGGGCAGGGCTTGTCCTCAATCCCATTGTCCATGGAGCCTGTGCGTTTCTAGGATGGTTTTGATCCAGCTCCAGTTGCTGCTCCCACGTGGAGGGACAGGCTTGGGAATTGGCCAGGGACAACTCAGCTTGTAGCTGAACCATAGTGGCTTTTAAACTTATCCCAACATCTTAAAGCCGCTGGATTGAAAAAGAAGCTAGGAATTACACCCATGCTGGTGGCAGTTCTCAGCACTCCAAGAAGCTAAAAATAATGGATGAGTAGTAGGTTTGTACTTGTTTCTTTGTGGAATTTGTGGGGGCTGTTCTGGAGGAGCCCATCTTCCAGCATGGAGCTGGATGACTTGGCTTTGATTTTAAACATCCAGGTGTAGCTTTAGTTGTGTGTTGGGTGCTGAGCATGGAGATGGTGTCAGCAGCAACTTCTCCATGAGATGGTGGAGAATATGTTCCATTAATTTCCCATTTTGGTTCTGCAGGTTGGGCTCTGCTGTTAACTGTGTGGTCTGGTCGTGTTTTGCAGAGCTACTGTGAGGTTTCTGTAAATACACACGCTGTGTGAACCTCGGCCTTCGTTTGACACACGTGGTGTTCAGGTGTTTGCTTTTACCTGGGATACACCTTCGTATTTCCAACATTTCTGCAGCTGGATGTGTCTCTGTCACACAGGGACTTGGTGTGGTTGGGTTTATCTAGCGTTGGTGACTTGGGCACGGTTTAAAGCTGAAGTGTGAAAAGCTTTAGGATAAATTAAGGAATTTCTGTGATGTGGACAGAGGAGAACGCATCAAACCCACACAGGGACTCTCTTAGTATCCTTGATAAAGGTAATGGGGACTAGGCTGGGACAAGGGAACAGGGCAGCCAAGCCAGGAAACCATGGAGTGTTGTGTTTACAGTCTTCAACTCCCTGTAGTCTAAATAGCTGGAAACTTCCCAATGTCTGGAGAAGGCTGGAGAGATACTTCTTACCTTGTAAGTGCCCATGGCTCCCTCTCCCCCATGGCACCTGTGTTCCCAGGGGGAGCCTGCAGTACCTGGTGTGTTTCTTCCCCATGGCAATGTCATGCTCTGAGGTAATTCCATTTCATTTTGGCTACCTCAGCTGTGCCAGCGCAATCCATCCCCCAGGGGAACAGAGCTTCTCCCCAGGGCTAAAAACTGGAGGTTTCTACTTCTTGGCTGAATCCCCATGAATTCTTTTTAAGACCAATAATAACTTTTTTTTTTTGGAACTAGGCTGTATTTATAATGGGGTTTTTGTTCCTTTATGCCTCTCTGCACTACATAATAGACGCGAAGGTTGAAGGTCATTGTATCAGACAACCTTACTAGGTGATTATAATTCTAAAAGGTGTTTTTTCCTAAGTTTAAAATTACTTTTGAAATGTCCTTAGTGCTTTAGAGGCACTTAAAATTGATTTGATGGCTCCATTCCTGCTATTAATAGCATGGGAATGCACAGGGCGAGTGAGATGGGAGCGATGCTGAGGCAGGTGGAAGCAAACAGGGGAAGGCCTAGGTGGGAGTTTACAAACAGCCTCAGTATTTGAGGCTCAGCTCCTGAATATAATAAAAACTTAAATTATAGCCAGTTTAGAAAGTGAGGAAGGATTTACCTTCGGCTGTAGCTGTGCTGTTGTGGAGGGGCCAAGGGCAGAGCCAGCACCAGCAGGAGCTCAGACTTCCCTCTGAAACATTCCAGTTATCCATTGTTAGTCCCTGGCTGGTCTGATGCACCATTAAATAAAATCTGACTGACTTTGTGGAAGCAGCCTGTCCGTCCAGAAAAATCAGCAAATCCAAAAGGAGAGATAGGACCCTCCTGGAAAGAAAAAATAGGGGCTCTTCTCCCCTTTATCCTGACTGCACTTGGCTGCATTCACTCAGTGGGGCTTTGATGGTACCACCTGTCTGAACCTGTGTCCAGCACATCCTCCTGTCTTCCTGAGAGTCACCACTTTGGTCTTTTCTTTTGAGGTTTAACCCCCCCAGAATAGTTCACCATGAGGCCTGAGCAGTTGCAGGCCTTCAGGGGTGATAAGGCTGCAGCGGTTCATTGTCAGAACAGTGCTGAAGTGCTCCTGGGCTCAGTGTGGGTTGGGAAAACACCGGGTACAATGTTCACAAGGGTGTGTGATGGAGGAGCCCTGCCTGGCATGCACAGAGGGAGAAAACCGGAAGTGCTAAAGGCCATTGACACTTTTATCCAAAATCTGGGCCCTACAGTAAGGCTCAGTAAGATAAAGAAGTGATTATTTGAAGTGATGAGCAGCATGTATTAAGTGATCTTTCAGGAGGCAGGTGGTGAAAACCAGCTCTCTGAGGTGTTTTACTGTTGTTACAATGATTTATTACTGAGCAGTGTGGTGTGGTGGAAAGTGTCCCTGCCCGTGGCAGGGGGTGGAACGACACGAACTTTAAGGTCCTGTCCAGCCCAAACAATTCCATGATTCCATTGTGTAAAGTTTTCTGAAGGGGTCAGAAGGAAAAGGCTGCATACACGGTGTATCTGAGCATCTGCCAGTGTCGCTTTGCCCTGTTCTCATCATCCAGCATTGAAAGATGCTGGTTTCCTTGAATATTGGCTGTTTTCTCACGTGATCCATGCACACACTTGCAGCCAGCTGAGGTGTCCTACCTAGAAAGACCTGCCCTGTGTCACTTGCTTTGCTGCCAGGGAGCAATTGCAGCATCTTATCTTTAGGACAAGCCCACAGATCTCCCTGAGATGGCAAAACCTGCAAAAACTCTGATTTTGGGTCAGCAGCTCTTCCCCAGCATTTCCTCTGGCCAAAAGCCCTGTGTCTAACAGAGTTTTTGCTGGACTCTTCATTACAATTGGCAAGAGAAAAGCAGAGGAGGGTGAACAGTTCTGTTCGTTTTCATTCCCTTTTCATAGACTTATTTGGGAGAAGCAGAGTGGGAGAGGACTGCGTGCTGGCAGGCCTTTTGTGTTTTATGTCACAGGCTGTTGAAAGAGTTCTCAGACTGCACTTCCTTTCCGTGGGCTTTAAGGTCATTTCCCAGTGCTTGCAGATGCATGGCGGGCTGGGAAACCCTTCTCTCATCACCAGGGAATGAAATGCTCTCCGTGGCTTTTTGGAGCCAACAAATATTGTTTTGTATTCTCTTCCCTCCCACTGTTTCCCAAGCAGCAAGTTTGCCGACAGGCCTTGTCAGGAAGGAGGGAGTGCTCCTCCAGGATCCAGACTGTCTGGGAAAATGAAAGGCTGAGGTGAAATGAAGGGTCTGGCAAACTGTGTTTTGCTGGGGCAATCACACCTGGCTGTACAAAACAGCCCAGGATTGTATGGTAAAGGAGGTTAAGGAAGTGGATGAGACTGAAGGGCAAAGTTCAGAGACAAAAACATGCAATTCTCAGCCCAGAGATGATAACAAACCTGGGATTTACCCACCTGTGCAAAGCTGGTTCTGCAAAACCCTGTTGTCCAGGTGGTGTTGTCCATGTGCACTGACTTGGCTTGTGGTCATTTGTCTACCATAGAAACTGGATGGCTTCTACGGTGAGCCTGGGCAAGGAAACGTTCTTAGAAGATGGAATGCCACCTGCAAAAAAGCCCAGGTAAATTTAATTATACTCCAGTGAATTTCTTCTAACAAGAGCCTTTGCCTTTGCCTTGCATTGTTCTTTAAGGACCGTGACCCTTGGTGATTGCGGCCGTTTCGCTTCCTGATCCAAGAGCTGCGCACTGGCTTCTAGCCATGCCCTGGGCTTTCCTGCCGTTTGTGGAACAAAGGCCTTCACACCCAGAATGTACTTTTTTGGGGGTTTTAACCCTCAGGCAGGGTGTGGGGTTGCAGTCAAAGCTGTATTTTACTGTCCTGTCTGCTCGCAGCATCAGGTTGGACACGGTGGTTGTGCTTCTCTGCTTTAGTTGGATGGTGGTTTCCAGGAGGACAGGGAGTTACTCAAATTAGTATGATTGAGCTGCATGTAAATGCTAAATAATTCCACTCTGAGGCTCCCCATGCTAAGAAGTGGTCTTACAGTTCTGTGAGCAGGGACCTGACTGGTGGATGATTCTGTCCATACAAGACTGGGACTGTGGCTGCTGTGGGCTCAAAAGTTCTTGTGAACAAGCAGCTAATTCATCTGGGGAGTTGTCTCCCACTAATTTGATTTATTTGCAAGTTCTGGAGGGCTGCAGGATAGTTCTGTGTGGTCTTGAGGTTGATCAGTGACCCTGGAATGTGCAGAAAAGAGGCTGGGAGATGATTTTTTCCTTGCTCAGGATATCAGGGCAGAAACAAGTGCATTTATCAGCAGAGAACAGAATACCTCTTTCAGAGATGTCACATAGGGCACTAAGACTTGAGTATTTGTTATTATTTTGGATTTCAGTACCTGGATTTGCAGTAGTGTTTTTATACTACCTCTAGCACGAACACTGATTTATTCCTCTCACGAGGCTTACTGTCCTCACATTAAACCCTGCTCATCAGCATTGACAGTGAAGCCCTACTCGAGGAAAGGGTTAATGAGTCTGTTTTCGTAGGCAGGAGGTGAGGGAAGGCACAGCTCCATCTGTGTGGTGTTGGTTTCCTCTCCCTTTCTCACTAAATATCACGTGTTTGCTGATAAAGCCCATTCTTTCCAAACGAGCTGCTTCCCTGGGCTGCTGCTCCAATCTTCTGGGAAGCTGCAGCGGTCCCTGCTGCAGAAAGCAGCTGGAAACCAGGCAAGGCAAGGCGAGGAGCAGCACATCTGCTTAATAAATGATAAAGGTCATATTTAAAAGCACTGTGCAGGTGTAAAGCTGGGAAAACAGGGAAGAGGGGAGGAGGAATAAGGAGAATATAGCCCTGCAGCCCTTTCATGTGACTCTGTATCATCTGGGATCTTCGAAAAGATTGGCCTGGAGCATCCTACTGACATTGCAGCCATCACAGGGAAGATATTGCTGGTACAGCTGAGGGGGCTCCTCAGCAAACTGGGGCTGGGTTCCCTGCAGGGCAAAGCTAGGAGGAAGTCTTCCCTTGTTTTTCTCTCTGCTGGTATAAATGAAGCTGTTGTCTCCAGGCCCCTGTTCTGCACATAGTTTAAAGTAGGTCGTATTTCCGACCTGCATGGGATGCAACCTGCATTTTGTCTCGGGACACAGAGCGTGTGTGTCTCATTCTCTTGTGCTCACCGCACCTTTCCCATGCCCTCCAGCCTTCTCGGTAACTTTTATTAATAGACTTCCCTTATTCCAGATTTTCAATCGATTAGCTTTGCTTCAGAAGCACCCCAGGGCATCATTGACTTCCTCAGTAACCATCCTGGTAACAGATTCAATTCCCAAAAATGTTGTAATTACATGCCTTGTATTGGGAGCTGTGCTGCTGATCTGTGCAGCTGCCTGCTGTCTTTTAGGGATACCAAGCTGCTCCGCTCATCCTCTGTTTATCAGAGAGCCCAAATGGATATGCTGATTCAAAATTTAGGCACGGGGTAGCTCCCTCTCCCTCAATCTGGGTGTCCTACCACCCTAGACACCCCTCCACTCATGGTGGTACCAGCTGTGCTCCTTTCTCTTCTTGCAGGAAGCTGTTGCCAAGCCTGAAAACCAAGAAGCCTCGGGAACTTGTTTTGGTGATTGGGACAGGAATTAGTGCCGCAGTTGCTCCCCAGGTCCCAGCGCTGAAGTCTTGGAAGGGGCTGATTCAGGCCCTCCTGGATGCTGCTATTGACTTCGATCTCCTGGAAGATGAAGAGAGCAAACGGTTCCAGAAGTGTCTTCATGAAGACAAGAACTTGGTTCATGTTGCCCACGACCTTATCCAGAAGCTGTCTCCGGTCAGTGCACTTGTACCTGCCCTGAGCATAGGATTTGGCTTCTGGAAATAGCTGGATTTGGTTCTCCAGCAATGGTGCCCCCATCCCAACAATTCCTCTATGTACAAGGAACCGAAAGTGCAGTTGCTGTGCCAGGTTTCTGCTCTGGACACAGGTTTTGGGTATTTCACCTGGACCAAGATGATAAGAGGGATGGAGCACCTTCCTGTGAGGAAAGGCTGAGAGAATTGGGATTGTTCAGCCTGGAGAAGAAGGCTTCAGGGGTGACCTAATTGTGGCTTTCCAGTACCTGAAGGGAGCTGACAAGAAAGATGGAGAGAGACTGTAGACAAGGGCCGGGGGTGACAGAACAAGGGGAGAGAGCAGGGTTAGGTGGGATATTGGGGAGGAAATCTTCCCTGTGAGGGTGCTGAGGCCCTGGCACAAGTTTCCCAGAGCAGCTGTGGCTGCCCCTGGATCCCTGGAAGTGTTCAAGGCCAGGTTGGACAGGGCTTGGAGCAGCCTGGGATAGTGGAAGGTGTCCCTGCCCATGGCAGGGGGTGGGATGAGATGAGTCCTTCCCAACCCAAACCATTCTGCGATTCTGTGTTCCTATGACCATGCTGAGGGAGAGCACCCACCTTGGTGCAGCCAGAGCTCTTGTGTTTGCCCTGCAAGGACCCAGAGTTTTGCAGGGTCTTGGTGAAACGTGGGTAGTTTCTCATGGAATCATTTGGCATGAGGTGTTAAGGGGCCGGGCTCTGACCTCAATCTGTCTCCCGTTCTCAGCGCACAAGCAACGTTCGCTCAACCTTTTTCAAGGACTGTTTATACGAGGTGTTTGATGACCTGGAATCCAAAATGGAAGATTCTGGGAAGCAGCTGCTTCAGTCTGTTCTTCACTTGATGGAAAATGGGGCCCTTGTTTTAACCACAAACTTCGATAACCTGCTGGAGCTGTATGCAGCGCACCAGGGGAAGCACCTCGAGTCTCTTGACCTGACTGATGAAAAGAAGGTAAAGGATGATTATTTCTTTTGTCAGGAACTGTGGTGCTGCAGGATGTGCCCTCATGCTGCCTGAGGGCATTGTACTGATCGTAGTGGTTTAACTGGTGGCAGACAAGCTCCAGGCAGAGCCTCTGCCTGCTCAGGGCAGCAAGCAGAAGAATGAGGAGGAGAGTTCCTTTCTGGAACGCTGTGCTTGCTGGCTGCCATCCAGTGCTCAGGAGGAGGCCTTAAGCCTGGTATTCCTTTGATCTCTGTCCTTGAAACTTCTGGCTTGGCCTTGCTTCCACATAAGGCTCGGGTTGATGTTTCTAACCAATGTGGGAAACTCCATGTGAGATGCAAAGCTGAACTTTCTATTTTTATAACATGCTGCAAAGTGCTTTTCGTGATGGGCATTTAGGGCTGCAGCCTTCGAGGCTCCTCTCTTGTCCCATGTCCTCTTCCTGCAGTGGCTGGAATGGCTCCTTCTGCTGCACTTCCAGAGCTGTAGCTATTCTCTTCATGGAAACATCTCTCCTCCTGCCCCAGTCAGGCTGTGAAACCCTGAGCTCTTTGCACCTCCTGCCTCTCCATCACGGATTTCACTTGTGGGGAGTATGTCATGCTTCTGTTTGCATGTTAAACACACCCAATGTGTGTATCCTGTGGAGTCCTTGGTCTCTTTTCATTCTCATTTCTGTGCTTCACGTTTCCTGCATGACCTCTTAATCTACATGGCTGGAAGTACTTACAGTGTTACAAATAAGCATTCTAATTATTGCAAGCTTAAACGAGCCGAGGTCTGCAGGAGTAAACCGAGAGCCTCAGAAGCGGCTGTCTGAAATGGAGGTCAGCTGGTGAGCTCCTTTAGGGGCCGCAAAATAAAACTTGGTAGGCTTGAGAAACATGCTAATGTAGGATTTGTAGTTTTTTCCCCTTTTTCTGGTCAATCTGGTGTATTGATTCAGTCTTCTCATCACATCCACCAATCAGCTGAAGTGTTGACCCAACAAGAACCACAGGCTGTGGCTGCAGGCCATGGTGTCGAGGCAGATGGACTCAGCTTGAGGAGAGAAGATGAGGAAGGAGCTGCTTCTTTGGAATACTTCCCCAAAATGTTCCATTTAGCAGTGCTGTGGTAGCCAATGCAATGCACTCACTGACATTGCTGTGGGTTTGTGTTGTGCAGGTGCTGGAGTGGGCACAAGAGAAGAGGAAGCTCAGTGTCCTGCACATCCACGGCGTCTACACCAACCCCAGCGGCATCGTCCTGCACCCAGCTGGCTACCAGAATGTGCTGCGCAACACCGAGGTCATGGTGAGGCCACTCTGGGGGCCTGGGCCTTGTGTAGCTGCAGCTCCCAGTTGGGTCAACTGGGCACAGGCTCAGCTGAGTTTAGATGGAGCTTCACAGAGGGTGGGGGAGAATTAATTAGTTATGGGAAGTAGGAGGGGTGAATTCCCTAGCTTGTTAAGGTGCCAGAATACCTCCCACACTTGCTGAAGGATGGCATTGCTGCAGAGCCTCATCAGAGATAGGGCAGGTGCTGTCTCTTGTGAGGATGAAGCTCGCCTTGACCAAGAACATCTTTCCTTTTCTTAAAGCGAGAGATTCAGAAGCTGTATGAAAATAAGTCCTTCCTCTTCTTGGGCTGTGGTTGGACAGTTGATGACACCACGTTTCAGGCCCTGTTTTTAGAGGCTGTCAAGCACAAGTCGGACCTGGAACACTTCATGTTGGTGCGGAGGGGAGATGTGGATGAGTTCAAGAAGCTCCGTGAGAACATGCTGGACAAAGGGATCAAAGTGATTTCCTACGGAGACGAATACTCCGACTTGCCCGAGTACTTCGAGCGGCTGACAAGCGAGATTGCCATGCGGGGCCGCACAGGTATGGAGTCAGGGGCTGGGGGACACTTGGCTGTCACCATGGAGAGCAGGCAGGGTCAGTAGCCCCTGTTCTTCATGCTATATAGATTCCTTGAAAGTTTTTTTTTAAAAAGGCAAACATGTCTCCAAGCATAGCTGGATTTGAGGGTTACTTTTCAGAAATCACTGTATGTTCTAACAGTTTAAACAGCTGTGTTGCTTCCCACGCCTGCAAACTTTGTTTTTCATATGCAGTTGCAGCTGTTTGTTCCCTTTTCAGCGAAGGGGCATTTTAGGCTCACTGACCTTCGTGCTGCTCAGACTGAGCCAATGCTTTTATATGAGAGGTATAACTAATAAATCATAAAAACGAGGGAAAGTGGTTCACTGGCCAGAGCCTAGCTGGCCCCCATTCTGAGGGTTAGCCCAGCCAGGAAAGCCTGTGTGAAACCACATGGGCAGATGGCTCTCCACCTGACAGTGGTCTCTGCTCTGCCCCAGGTGTGCCCAAGGAGGGGCAACAGCTGAACGGCTCTGCTGCCACCCACACCGAGGTAAAAGGTAAGGAGGCTCTCTAGAGCCGAGAGGCTTCACTCTGTGTAGTTCCCTGGAGTCCCAGGCAGGTTTTCAGCCTTTGCTTCCACACAGGATGCAGCCCCTGAGCCTCAGCCCTGCCCAGGCCCTGAGCCATGGCAGGGGCTTCTGGGACAGGCCCAAGCCAGGCCAGCAGCACTCAGGGAGGCCAGAGCCCACCGCTGTCCAGCTGCTATCCAGCACCGAGCCAGGACCCTTCCAGCAGGGAAGAGGCTGGGACAGAGCCTCCACAGATGAACACCTGGTCTAACATAGTAATTGTGGTTTTACTGGGGCTGCATGTGCCTGCGGAGTGCGGTGTCCCCAAGGGAGCTGCAGCCTCCTCTAACTTCATACCTAGTGCTTTTATATTCTGTATTTCAATTAAAAAATGAAACTTGAGCTTTTTTTTTTTTTTTTACTGGAAGCTCTAGTTTTCTAGTCCTGTCTTTTTACTGTACAGTATTTTGTATGTTGAAGGTGTATTAAAGGCCTGCTCACTGAACTTTTGGCTGCTGTATCATTTACAGACCTTCTAAAACCTCACACTGGTGGGAGTTCATCTCCCCCAAACCCAGGAGGAAACAGGTCCTGGCTGGAGGCAAGTTATTTATACACAGAGAACAAATTATGAAGTTTATTTTATATAAATTATGTCTCTTAGCAGACAGCATTCAATTTATTGCACTATAGCACATCTGCGATACAGAGCTACAAGACATCGTCAGAGAGGTTTGTATTATTCAGTGTAGCACTTCTGACCGGGATCAAGAGGCACTCGGAGGGGGAGAAGGGTGCAGGAAAGCAGCAAGCAGCCACCATTCTCTTCCAGTATTAATGTGGTTTGGTTTTTTTTTCCTTTTTACTAGCAAATAATGCCAAGACCAGCAGGCAGGAGCCAGGCAGGGCACGCTGCCTTCCTCCTCCAGACCCAGCTGCCACAGCTCTCCAGCTCCTGCCCAAATGCGTGGGGTCTGGGGACCCTGCTGCAGAGTCTGGGTGAGGAGAGAGATGGGGGACTTTAAGGCAATTTAGCATGTCCCCTCCAGCCCAGCATAGGCTGTCACCTTTTTTTGGTTTATCAGCTTCGGTGGAGCAGCCAAGAGCAGCGACGTTAACGGCCAGATCTAGCGCTGCCCCTAAGCCCAAGTCACTCCTGCCTCCTCCCTAAGCTGGTCTAAAAATCAAAAGCAGCTCAAAAAAAAGCCTTCAAACCCACCAAAAAGCACAGCAGATCCTGGCACTGCCCACCTCCCCCCCGTGCAGCACGAACAATACAAAGCTCTGGATTTGGCCTCCCCACAAGGGAGCCTGCGTCACTGGACACAGAATGGAGGAACCCAGGGAAGGGCTTTTTCTGGATAAAACGGGGTTTATCCAAAAAAAGTACCACTCATGCTGGTATTCCTCCATTCTGTTCTGCACTACACGGGAAAGACTAGTCGGTGACAGGGTAAAGCATGTTCTTCTGGGACATCTGCACACAGCGATTTGGTGTTTAGGCCTTCATGAGCGCTGCGACCACGGCCTTGGCATTAAGGCTTCGCAGATCACAGTAGGTTTGTCCGGTACCAACGAAAACGATGGGCTTGCTCGTGATGTAGGTCATGGAGATGGCGGCGCCCACCTGCCGGGCACAAGCAGCACCATTAAATCCAGTGCTCCCCCTCAGGGAGCTCGTCATTCATTCATCCCCCATGTGGGGAAACCAGACTGCTAAATCTGGGTTCAATGGCTTAAACACGAGAGGAAAACACAGGAGTGCCCCACATTTGACAATTTCTGTCTCCCCCTCCAGTCACTGTCAGGAAGCTCTGTGCAGAGTCACCTCAGCAGCCTCCTTACCTTGTCATCAATGGTATCAAACTTGGTGAGGACGATCCCATCAATGAGCCGCGGTGTCTGGGCCATGGAGTGATCAGCCAGGGCCTTGTTGAACTTTACCTAAGGGAGAAAAAGATCCAAGAAATGCATTTGTGGTACTGCCCCCATCCAATTCTCTGGTAAAACCTACAGAAACGGGTTCTTTTCCCCCTCCGTCTCTCAGGAGCAAAGCCTCCACACTCACCAGCTGATCCACAGCCTCATTTCCCACCAGTGCTTCCCCAACAAACAGGACCAGGTCAGGAGCATTGACGGCGATGAGTTTGGCCAGCGCGGTCATCAGGGGTGCGTTGTCCTGCATGCGGCCCGCCGTGTCCACCAGCACCACGTCAAAGCCCTGGTTCCGAGCTAGGGGGGCAGGGAGGCAGCATGAAGGACGGCACTCGCCCAGGACAGTGACACCCACCCCGGGTCTGCACGTACCGTAGGAGATGGCCTCCATGGCGATGCCCGCGGCGTCCTTGCCATATCCCTTCTCGTAGAGCTGCACCATGGTGCGCCCACCGTGGCTCTCCGGAGGGTGCAGCGCGTTGAGGCGGCGGGTGTGGGTGCGGAGCTGCTCCACCGCTCCCGCGCGGAACGTGTCACACGCGGCAATGAGGACGCTGAAGCCGTTCTCGATGAGCCAGAATGAGATCTGCAGGTGGCAACAGATCAAAAGAGCCCGGTAGTAGCTACACAGCCTGACCCCATCACCCCGGTCCTGTGATCCAGGAGGATCCCGTCCTACCTTGGCCAGGTTGGTGGACTTCCCGACACCGTTGACACCACAAAATGTTACCACGTAGGGCCGGCGATGGCGCTGGGCATCCATGACATCGCGGAGGACATCCACACGGCGCTGGGGCTGCAGGATCTGCACCAGAGCCTCCTGCAGCGCCTGCTTCACCGTCGAGGTTACCGCTGGGAGGAAGGGGATGGAAAAAGGACCTGTCATGCCTGGGGAACACTGCCAAGCTCCAAACTACAAGCAGGATGCCACATGGACACTTACTGGTGAACGTTCCCATCACCTTTCCTTCCAGTTTCTTGGCCACAGACTCGCACAGCTGCACTGCAATCTCAGCTGCCACATTTTTAGCTTTGAGAAAGACAGAGCAGGGAGTCAGTGCTGCCGAGGTGGTTATGCACATCCCATGTCAGTATCAAGGGAAGGAAGGAGTTGAGTGCAGGATCCCCACCAGACCTGACTGCTGCCCCCCTTTTGCTTCACTGTTGAGGGCTCCCCAGGGGCGAGACAAGAACCCACCACAGTTCCTGTGGGCAAGAACATCCCAAACCACGGGCACTACCCACACTGGGGCCCACCCAACAGAGCCCAGGGAACTGCCACTAATCCCTCACAGCACTGATCCAGACGTACCAATCAAGTGATCCTTCATCTTCTCCAGCACAGGGTCCATGTCCTCTCTTGTCAAGCTCTTGGAACCCACCAGGCCCTTCAGCATGCCAAACATGCCCCCCAGGCCACCCTTCTTCACACTGTGGAGAAGCAGAGGATTTACACTGAGGTTTGAGAGTGAGTTGCAAAAGTCAGATGCGCAAGGGCCTACCCTGAGTGGACAAACACACCAATTTGTCCTTCCTGCATTACTGGTTAGACTGGAACAGGAGCTACAGGAGAAAAATCAAGACCCATGTGACAAGCAGGGGCTGTGGGAGCCTCTACCTGGCTTTCGAAGGGTTCTGGACAACTTTCTCCTCTTCGGCTTCATCATCACTTTCATACTCCAAGTCGTAGAGGCGGCCGGGCTCCCGATTTTTGTCCCCCAGGGCCTGCGAGGGGGAGAAGCAGCTTCATGGGCTGGGTGCCACGATCCCTGTTTCATATTTCTTCATGATCCCTTCTCATCCAGGCGCGGATACCGGGCTGGGTTCATAACACCCAGCTGATCCCAGAGAACGCGCAACAGCAAATGGAGCCACCTGACCTTTCCTTACCATGTCAGGGTCAAACTCCTCCACAGGACAAGCCTCCGCGCTGCCGTTGGTAGCGGAATTACTGTAATCGAGTACTTTGGCATTAGAGTTCCCCAGATCCCACACCCGGGGCTTCTTCCCCTTCTCCTTCTGTGCATCGGGCTTTGGAGATCTGATGGAACAAAGACAGGAAAGACATTGTGTTCAGTGCAGGGAAGCAGAAGCCATCACCTTCTTAGAAGATGTGAAAAATAAAAGCCTGGACTACCCAAAAAGGCAGAAATTAAACCTGATTATTTATCTGAACTTTAACCCTGTATGGCACCACATCCCCTCAAAGCCAGGCATCGATGCACTGCTGCTGTCTGCTCAGTGCAGGTCTGGACAGGTCTGGACCTCTCCCAGGGTTTCTGGATTTCCCAGCAAAGGGAAAGGGCTCTATTACCCCTCCAGGAGCCCCAGCTGTCCTCACTCAGTCTTTTCACCACACAGGGAAATAAGGAAAAGGGAAATAAGTACCAGGAAAGTGAGGTCTGGCTTCCAGGGGTCACCAAAAGGAGGAGATACTCAGCCATGGCCTAGTTCAAAGCACAGGCAGACTGACTGTGCCGTCATCACCCACCTGGACTTCTCCCCAGCTTTCATGTGTCTCCTGAAGAATTCCTCCCGGTTCTTCTGCAGGATTTCATCCTTGGTCAGTTCCTCCTTTTCCCCTGCTGCCGAGAGCTGCTTGTCACCCGCAGATGCTTTGCTGGGCGCTGCCACAGCTTCAGTTCCTGACAGGAAGAGCCCCAACACAAGCTCAGACCAGCTCCAAGTGGATTGGGAAAACACAGGCTGCAACACATTGCTCTGGAATATTTTTTCCCCTTCCATTTATCTTCCCCATCAACTTACCATCCTTTTTGGAACCTTTGTTTTTCTTGTTCTTGACCTTCTCCTTTGGTTTCTCCCCTCGGGTTTCAATCATACACTTGACAGTCTTCTGGGATTTCAGAGACTGTTCAAACGTCTTCATTACCGTGGGAGCTCGGACTTTGCTGCTCTCCTCTGCATCCCTATGGGGAGGTGACCCATTAGCCTGGATTTCAGCTCTTCCCCCCTCCCATCTCAGCTCAAAACAGAAATTTAAGACAAAACCCAAGCTCTGCTACCGGAGGAGGCGCATGAAGTCATCTTTAAAATCAAAGGTGCCATTTAGGAGGCCCAGGGCGCCTTTCTGCTGGAACTCGTTACGGTACTTGTCTCGAAACTCCTTATGGACGTCGTCTATCAACTTGTCCACGTAGGTTAGAGTCAGGATCTTCTGGAAGCCCACCTGCCAAGGAGCATGGCCAACAGACACTGCACTTCCAGCTCATTCAACAGCAGCAAGGAAGCAAAAACCTCTCTGTTTAATTCAGAGCTCTTTAACTTGGACAAGCTTCAGTTTGGCTCCACCTTCCCAGGCTTTTAAAATGCCCCAAAAAATGCAAAAAACAGCCCAGAGCTTCACTTCCACCACACACACGTTGTCTCATGGCAATAAGGACACGTAGCGCAAGGGCAGAAAACCTTTAGCTTATCTGTGGGTCAACAGGGAAGGTTGTGTGGATTTATGGAGATAAGGTGCCAGGAGACCGAAAAGGAGAGTGTTAAATGCTCCATAAAGTGAAGGGAATGACACATTTCTGGCTTTTCTTCAATAGGTCTGGCCAAACTTAAATTTTACGAGGCTGCAGCTTCTATTTGAGGTTTGATTAGTTTTAATCCTGTTGCAGATGATTAAAATAAGCTGCTACTGCAGTGGCACTCAGCTGATAGGCACCCATGTCTCCCCTCTGGTGAAAGCCTGGCTACACTGGGGTCACTGCTCAACATCCTCCTGAAACCCTCATCACAACCCCTCACCCCCTAAAATGCCAGAGACAGAGGAGCCAAACCAGTCTGGGAGCCGAGGTCCAGCCCTACGCAATGCAAACAGCTGTTTGCTCCAACCTCAGCAGACTGGGAACTGTTCCCCCTCTTTTCTGGGGCAATCCCCTTCCTTCAGGTTTGGGGCACCCTGGGGGGCTCGAGGGACACCCATGCCATTCCAGGGGTGCCTGGAAGGGTCACTTACCACAAACACCAGCTCAAACTGGTTGTCCAGTTTGTACTTAAGCGTGAGGGCTTCATGGGTGAAGGAGTTGTTGCCACCTCTCTCCTGGAGGAGAGGAGCTGTCAGATTCGGGGTGCCAGTAGCACCCATCATCCCCTCATCCCTGTCACTCCCCTTTCCCAAAGAGGTGCAGCATCCCTTACACATGATCCCACACCCCCTGGACACGTGGTCCCATCCATCCCCCCAAGCGGCTGATCCCACCCACCCCCAGCGCTGGCCGTGCCCCCCTCTGCCCCGTCCCAAGAAGGCAGTCCCACCTTACACCCCACCCCTCCTCCCCAAACAGGTGGTCCCACCCAAGTCTCTCTCCTCCCCAAGGTGACAGTCCCATCCACACCCCCCAAATGGGTGACCCCACCCCCAGAGCCGGTCGTGCCTGTGTGCCCCTCCCAACAGGTGGTCCCACCTGTGTGCCACCGCTCTCGGCCCCGTCCCCAGGTAGATGGTCCCACCCATGTGTCCCCTCCCCATGCAGGTGTTCCCATCAACCTCCCCGTCAACTGGGAGATCCCATTCCCCCAGAGAGGTGCCCGTGCCTGTGTTTCCCCCCTCCCCAGGTAGGCGGTCCCAGTCCCCATTCCCCCGCCAGCTATGTGGCCTCACCTGATCTCCCTTCCCAGGCAGATGGTCCCAACCCGCCCACCCCGCAAATGTCCGCGGTCTCACCTATTCTCCCTCCCCAGGCAGATGGTTCCCATCGTCCCCCCCCCTTACGGCAGGTGGGCTCGCCCGCTCCCCCCTCGCCAGGTATGTGACCCCTACCCAACCCTCGGCCCCCCGGCAGCCGCTCCCGCCCGACCTGCAGGAGGACGGAGCGGATGAGGGCGTTGACGGGGGCGGTGGCGGCGGGCCCGCGCACGCCCTGGAAGCACCAGAGGACGAGGCCGCCCTTGCTGAAGATGGTGAAGAAGTCGAGCATGGCGGCGGCGCCGGGCCCGGCGGGGCGCACACGTCGCTCTGCCCCGCGCTTCCGGCGGAAGCCCCGCCCCCCCGCGCCATTGGCGGGACCGCGGGGGCGGGCCGGGGGCGGGCAGGGGGCGGGGCCACGGGAGGGGGCGGGGCCATGCTGCGCTGGGGTCGCGCGCTGCACGCGCCGGGATGGGGGGAGCTGGCAGGGGGCACCCCCGGGAGGGTCCTGGGATGGCGGGGGAACCCGGGAATCCCGGGAGTCCCGGCACGGGGGGGGTCCCCGGGGGGGGTCCCGGGCCGCCCCCTCCGCACCGCGGCTCCGCTCAGCTCCGACTTCTTCCGCGGTGAGATCCGGGGGGGTCCCGGGCACCGCACCGGGGTGGGCACAGGGGGGCACGGGGGGGGCACAGGGGGAATGGAGGAGGGGTCGAGGTGTGTATCGCTGGGAATGGGGAGGTAAAGTGGGGGACCCCAGGGAATGGAGGGCTTGCTGAGGTGTATGGGGATATACGGCGGGGTCGGGATTGCTGGGAATGGGGAAGGGGTCAAAGGAATGGGGTGTCCCAGGGAATGGGGCATCGCTGGGGGGTTATGGGGGTATATCGGGGGTGCCAGAGGGGCTTGGGGGTGATTGCTGGGGACTGCGGGAGATCACAGTGCGGGTTGGAGAGGTTGGGGGAGAATTGGGCGGCTGGTGGTCTCAGAGGGGACTGGGGGGTTCCAGAAGGCCCAGGGGAAACTGGAGGGGGTGTCCCTGTGGGGACTGGGGGTGGCACGGGGACACCTCGCGGGGGCCTGGTGGGGGTCTTGAGTGATCCCAGAGCGGACTGGGGGGAGAGGGAGGGGCTGGTGGGGATTCCAGGGGGCTGGGAGATGCTTCTGGTGGTTCACAGAGGGTCCGGGGGTGTTCCAGAGGACCTGGGGGGACCTGGGATGTTCACAGGCAGGCCTGGGGGGTGTCCAGGGAACCAGGGGTATCCTAGGAATGTCCTGGAGATGGCTAAGGGCATCCCAAGGGATGCAGAGGGAACTGGGGTGGTCCATGGGGGGCTGTCAGCTGTGCCCCCCAGGCTCAGCAGCCCCCATTCCACCGGCAGAGCTGGGGCAGACCGTGGAGCGCATGGCACAGACCCTGAGGGATCAACTGCCAGCCACCAGGAGTGGAGGGCCAGGCTGGGTCCCCCCGGGGACCCTCCCAGACCCCCGGCCCCCCGACGCGGCCGATGTGGTGGTGGTGGGGGGCGGCGTGGTGGGCTGGTCTGTGGCATACTGGCTGAAGGTGCTGGAGGGCGCATGGCGGCAGCACGGAATGAGGGTGCTGGTGGTGGAGCGGGACCCCACGGTGAGACACCTTCTCCTGGGGCAGGGGATGGCTTTGGGGACTCCCCTGCACCCCTTCTATTGTGTGGGGTTCTCTCCTTCAGTATTCCAGAGCCTCCACGGTGCTGTCAGCAGGGGGGATCCGGCAGCAGTTTTCCCTCCGGGAAAATATCCAAATGTCACGTTTCTCTGCCAGCTTCCTCCGTGACATCAATGTATGTGGGGTTATATGGGCTGGGGGCGATTTAGGGGATCCAGCCCCCCTCACTGTGGTCCCCCCATTTCCTTACAGGAGCACCTTGGGGTGCCAAACGAGCCCCCCATCGACATCCAGTTCCAGCCCTCGGGATACCTATTCCTCGCATCCCCCGAGAACGCTGCCACGCTTGAGGCCACTGTCCAGCTCCAGAGGTGAGGGACACACCCGGAGGGGGGGATTTCAGGGGATAGGGGTCATCCTGACTCCCCTCCACATGCTGGCCATCCCCAGGGACGAAGGGGCGCAGGTGGCCCTGCTGTCCCCCACCCAGCTGAAGGCAAAATTCCCTTGGATAAACACAGAGGACGTGGCTGTGGCATCCTATGGTATGTGGGGGAATGGGGGAGGGCGTGGAAAGCCCCACAATACCCTACCTCATCCTTATCCACATCCCCTGATGCATTCTTCATCTTGGCTTTATTTATGAAAGGGGAAGTCCAGCCCCCCAAAAATGTGTGTTTTGGGGGTGGTCATGCCATAGTTGCCCCCATGTTTCAACCTCCCCAGGTCTGGAGGATGAAGGCTGGTTTGACCCCTGGACCCTCCTCAACGCTTTCCGGCGCAAAGCCATATCCCTGGGAGTCCAGAGCTGCTCTGGGGAGGTGCGAGGTGAGAGATGGGGGTGCACAGCAAGGTTTCCCCCCTGCCACCCTCAGGCTCCCCCACCTCACCCCAAAACCCTCCAGCTTTTGTCACCTCAGCCAACCACATGATGCCACCAGCATCGCCGTCTGCGCGCATCAAATACGTCCACGTGAGTGTGTGTGCCACCCCCCGGCTTCCCAGGAGTGTCTGTGACCCCCCTGCACCCGTGACCCCCATCTGTGCCCGCCCAGGTCCACATGCCAGACAGCCTGGAGTACCAGCCAGTCGCCTGTGCCATCGTGGTCAATGCTGCGGGCGCCTGGGCTGGGAAGCTGCTGGAGGCCGATGGGCTGCCCAGGGGGCTGTGCCGACCCTCCCTGCCCATCCAGCCCAGGAAGAGGTACGGGGGGGCTCAGAGCAGGGACAGCCTGGCAACACCCCTCTGTTGTGGGTCAGCCTCTGGGATCAGATGGGGGCACATCCCAGCAACTTCTGTTGGGGGGGTGAACCCCTGGGTGCTATTTTCGGGGGGTACCTCTGCACCCACCACCCCTGTGTCATGGGGGAGCTCCTCAACACTTTTATGTTTTTGGGGGGTGACATCCTGGCACCCCTCTGTCTGTGAAGGGGTAACATGAACCCCTGGGTGCTGTTTTGGGGGGATCACAGAATGGGACAGGTCCTAACACCCAGCACCCTCCAACTTCTGAGGGGAGTGGTGAACTCAGTCCGTTACTTGGAAGTGTGGTCTTGCATCCTGGGGCTCCCATTATCCCTCCAGTGCCCCCAGCCCCACTATCCACAGTACCCCTATTATTCTCCCAGTGGCCTCATTACCCCACCAGTGCCCCCAGCCCTATTATCCTGATTACCCTCCCCCCAGGACTTCAATTATCCCCCCAGTGCCCATAGTCCCAGCCCCTCCAGTGTGTCTAGGAGCGACATGACCTCTCAATGTTATTTTTTGAGGGGGACATGTCTCCACATCCCAGCCCCACTGCACCATCTTGTGAGGCAGCGGGAGCTCCCCTCACCCTATTTTTGGGGTTCCCCAGGTATGTGTTCTCCTGGCACTGCCCCAATGGCCCCGGCCTCTCCTGCCCCTTCTTCATCGACACCTCCGGTGCTTATTTCCGTCGGGACGGCATCGGTGGGAACTACCTGGGCGGGATGAGCCCCTCCGAGGTGAGCCGGCAGGGGTCCCCTAAGATCATTCACCCCCTATTCTGTATCATACTCCCCCAATTTATCCTTTTCCAGGAGGAAGAGCCAGATCCCAGCGATCTCTCGGTGGATCACGATTATTTCCAGGAGCAGATCTGGCCCCGGCTGGCTCGGCGGGTCCCAGCTTTTGAATCCCTGCGGGTCAGGGCGTCTTGGGCGGGATACTACGACTACAATACTTTCGACCAGAACGGGGTGCTGGGCCCACACCCCCGGCTGGAAAACATGTTTTTAGCTGCAGGTTTTAGTGGCCATGGGCTCCAACATTCGCCGGCTGCTGGCAGGGCCGTGGCTGAGCTGCTGATCAAGGGGCGGTACGAGACCCTGGACCTGCGGAGGCTGGGATGGGACAGGCTGGTGGCTGGGGAGCCACTGAAGGAGCACAGTGTGGTTTGATGGGAGCGGGGAGGGGGGAAGCTGAGGCACAGCCGTGGACCCCCTCCCCAAGCCAGAGATTGTGTCCTGTAGGAATAAAAGGGATGGATGATAAATGTGCCAGGGAATTAATGGGGTCCACACCTGCCACACTCCCTCCACCAGTGCTACCATTATTACCCCCCAGTGCCTGCACTTCTAATGTCCCCATTGAGGCCCCCCCCACAACTTCAGTGTCCCCACCACACCCCATTTGTTCCCAGTATCCCCATTATGTTCCCATATGCCCAGTCCCAGTGTCTTCACAATGCCCATTCTCCAATCCAGTGCTCCCATTATCTTCCCAGTACCCCCAGCCCCAGTATCCTCATTATCCCTCCAGTGCCTGCAGTATCCCACCAGTGCCCATTACTGCCCCAGTGCTCCCATTATCCCCACAGTGCCCCCAGCCCTGTTATGCCCTTTACCCCCCAGTCTCCCCCCAGTGCTCCCAGTATCCCCCAGTGCTCCCAGTCTCCCCCCAGTGCTCCCAGTATCCCCCAGTGCTCCCAGTCTCCCCCCAGTGCTCCCAGTATCCCCCAGTGCTCCCAGTACCCCCCCGGCGCTCCCAATTCCCTCCCCGTGCACGTGGCGCCCTCTGGTGGCGGGTGGCAGCAGCGCGCGCACGCAACACTCGGGAGCGAGCAAGCGCGCTGGCCTCTGGCGCATGCGCACTGGAGACAGCGGGCGGTGGCCCATAGCGGGCGGGGCCGGGCGGTGGGCGGGGCGAGCGGCAGTGGGCGTGGCCGCAGCAGTGCGTGTGCGCGCGGCGCATGCGCGGTGGGCGCGGCCGGGCCGTGTGAGCCGGGCCCGTCCCGCCGTTCGCCCCCGGCCCGGCCCCGGTGAGTGCGGGGGGACCGGGGGGGCCGGGGGCGGCACTCGGAGAGACACTCGGGGGGCACCCCCGGGCACCGCGGGCCTCGGGGCAGCCGTGGGGAAACAAACGCCGAGGGGATCCTGGGCACCGCGGGGGCGGCCCTGAGGGAATTTGGGAATCGTCTCCCCTCAAACATGCTGTATGGGGAGACTGTGGGAACAGCCCTGAGGTAAAGTACGGGCCGCCCTCGAATTATGGGGGTCACACGGACCTCCGGCAGCCACAAGGGGGTTCTGCCCCTCCCTGTGTGCCTGAGGGTCACCCCCTTAGCTGTGAGGGAGTGCAGACCCCCAGGTCATCCCTTAGCAGTGGGCGATTCCAGTGGGTGCCTTACCCTTCAGGATATTCCGTGACTCCGAGGTTCAGGGTGAAGCTGCCTGTGATTAACTCGGTAATAAATCTGGAGGCCAGTTCTGGTTCCGCAGCTCAGATCCCAGCAGGGTTTGACTCGGAATAACCAAAACAAACCCATTTTGAAAACGATTTTTAGTAGGTTGTGTCCTGCGGCTGCAGCAGCACCACTAACATGTGGGGGTTTGTGAGTCTGCTCCAGAGGTGCTGGGAGCTCTGCCTGGGAGGAATGAGAGGTTTGAATCCTGGTGGGAAAGCACGAGTTTTATTAGCTGGTGGTTTGTTTTTTACCTTGATTCAGACGCTGGTTTTATTTCTCTGGTGCTTTACAAGAGCAGTTCCTCTAACCCTGAGTTCATTAACACTGTCACACGAACAGGATGGGCTCATTCCCTGGCCTGTTGGAGGATGGTTGTGCCCAATGGGAAGTCAATGAGGGCCAGGAATCCTGTTGGAAATCACCGGGGTGTGATTGAACTTGTAATCCCCAGTCAGCCCGATGCTACCAGCTCTGCCATGGCCCTGTGTGTTCTCTTTCCGCAGGCTCCATCCGTTTCCCATCTCTCCAGGATGAGAGAGGCTTGGGTCCGGCTCTCCCCCTCTCCCTGTAGTTGATAGTTTGGGAAGCAGAGGTGATGCTGGAGTCGAGATGGCTGACAGCGTGAGAATCTTCCTTCATGACCTCGTCAGGGTGAGGATCCGGGTCCTGGGGGCTGGTCCTGTTCCCTTTGGGAGCGCTGTCTTTCCCATGGCATTAGGGAATCTGTAGGAAAAGGGTCTCCAAGTGTATTTCAGCACTGTTGTGTGGTGTGTCTATTGCAAAGGGCCTGGTGTTTGTTACCGAACCTCTGACAGATTTCCTTTGGGCACAAACTAATGAAAAATATGAATAATATTAATAATAATTAATTATAAAATAACAATATAGAACAACACACAAAATGTATAATGTGTTTTAATATAGAATGTATAATACTATGTATAACTTAATAACAACAATAATAAATGAATGTCTGTGACCACGGCAGCTCTGTCCCAGCAATACGGTCTGTGTGATCTCAGTGCTCCCACCCTGTCTTCCATCATCCAGGACTAAATACAGGCTAAAAGGCACTCATGCTGTGGCACTGGGCAATAACTCATACTCAGAAATGATTTGTTTTGGACAACAAACAAAGGTTTGATCGAAGCCCTGTGGCCACGACCTAAAAGTGGGAGTTGTGTCATTCCCCACTGCTCCCACACCATCAGTTGAAAGAGCTGCCTGGGTCAGGGCCCAGCTCTGCCGTTTCAGACATGAATTTGGCATTGGAATTTATCCTCTTTGGTCAAGAGCTCCATGTACCCAACTGCTACCAGCGTGGTGACACTATCCTGGCTCATCCTTGTGATCTTTATTTTAAGGAGAAATTGTGATGATAATGGTTATGGGGTCATCTGGATCTGGAGATAATTGAATAGGATCCCAGAATGCTTTGAGTTGGAAAGGACCTTTAAGTCTTTCTTGTTCCATGTCCCTGCTATAGGCAGGGACACCTTCCACTATCCCAGGCTGCTCCAAGCCCCATCCAGCCTGGCCTTGGACACTTCCAGAGATAGGACAGCCACAGCCTCTCTGGACAAGCCAAGTCCTAGGAGGCAGCACCGCCTCCAAACATGGAGTAGGGGAAAACTGGGCTCTCTCCTATTAACAGGTTTGGGAAAACTGGGCTCTCTCCTATTAACAGGTTTGCATGGGTGTGGCTGGTGGAAGTTTCTGGGATGAGGACAGATGCTTTTATTTGTGAAGGAATAAGCATCAAACTCATAACATACAGTGAGACTTTGCACATCCCAAATATTGGTGTAGTTCCATTTTATTGGCCTCAAAGAGCTGGCAGGGGATGAGGGGCTTCCTGCCAGACAGGGCTGGGAGAGATCCGACTCTGATTTTTGCCAGGGTTATAAATAGCGCAGATTGGAAGAGAAATCACACCTTTACAGAAAAAAATACTGCTGCTCCTGGAAATGTTGGAATGTGCAGTGATGTAGGTCACCGGGCCATGGAAGAGAGATGGTGTTGCGGCTCCAGCTGAGCCCAGACAGACAGGGAGCAAGGCCAGCCAGGGAAGCAGGAGGGTTTGGATGGCCTGGGTCAGCCACATCCCATTGCTCCTCTTTCCCCATATCCGCAGGGAATTAAGGACTCCATCTGGGGCATCTGCACCATCTCCAAGCTGGACGCCCGGATCCAGCAGAAAAGGGAAGAGCAGAGGCGGAGGAGAGCCAACAGCGCGCTCGCCCAGCGGAGGTTTCACATGGAAGAGAAGAAGCAAGAGAAGTGAGTACAGGCCTTGGCCAGTCAGAAATGGGGTAATTCCCTTTTCCTCTGGTAGTCAGAGCCAATAAATAGGAAACAACGTGGCATGAAACTCCCTTTTTCCACTCCGTAATGCAGCTGGAGCTGTTACTGTGAGATAAGAAGTCGGACCTTTTATGTTATTTGATAATTTGTTTGAATTACCGCTGAAAGAACGTGGATTTATGGGTTTCTTTTCCTCCTGAATCCTTGTGCTATCTCAGATCCATTGTTGTTGCTGGTAATTATGGGATCAAGGAAAAAACAGCAGCTTGGATCCAGTGTCCATGTTGGGGCAGATCGAGTGTCTCTTTTTCCCAGCCCTGCTGTGTTTTGTGTAGTCTGGAGCTGCAGAACCTCAGTGGTTCTGGAAATGCCAGAATTACCCCCACGTGGGAGCAAACAGCATCTGTTCCCATGTCTGACTCCTGAACCATGCCAGGGTGTCTCTGCTGCCCCGATGGCACTGGGTTGGCATCTCACGCAGTGGTTTTGGGCAGTAATGCACATTCTGAGACATATTTAGCAGTTATTGGGGCTGGCTGAGTGGGAGGCTGGCTGAAAGGTGAAAGAAAAGTCTCTTGTGTTCCTGATCCTCCCCAGGGGCTCCTACAGCTCCACATCTGGGCTGCCTCTGAGGAAAAACATAACTTTTTTCTTTTGTATAAATAAACATCTGAATTTTGCTGGTTTTCTTTATAGCAAAATCACTCTGGTGTCAAGAGCTAACTGGGAAAGTGCTGCAGTGTCCCACAGAGCTGCTCTTGAATGTCCAAGTAGAGTCACCAAAATGGCTCCAAGCTGAGCAGCCTCTTCCGAGACTAAAAAAATGCCCTAAACTTCCTAATTTTATTGTGGCAAGAGTTTGGGGAGAGCAAAGCCCAAGATCTCCAATACGTGCTTAAAAATCTGGAAGAGAGCTTTGCTTTTCTTCTGTTTCAGTGCAGATTTTAGGAATTAATAAAGGTTGAAAGAGTCTCCCTGATGTAAGTCTTGTAGAGAGTGGGCTGGCTGAGACGTGGTGTGAATCTGTGCAGGAATTCCTTGCAGGATTTCTGTGTTTGGATGAAATCTGGTGCACCACTGGTGTTGAGCTGGTTCTTGGTGACTTTTCCAAGCTGTCCAGAATGTGGGGCAGAAGCAGTTGGCACTCATGAGGGGACATTTGTCCAGGTGTTGGGACATTAACATGTCTCTCTCCTGCAGTGAACCCCGGATAGTGAGCCGGATATTTCAGTGTTGTGCCTGGAATGGAGGCGTCTTCTGGGTATGTGCAGATTTTTATTTATTATGGTTTTAACTTTAAAACCCCTGTGAAAACCCATGTCCTGCTCCAGCCCTCATGAGCTGTGAGTGATGAGCTATCAGCATGGCAGCAGGAATTGCTGGGAGCCACCACATTCCCATCCCAATGCTGTATTTTAAGGGATTCACTATGGGATACAGGACCATAGACTTGCTCAAGAGACCTACACATGAACCTCAAGCTGCTTTTCCAAGTCTTTGAGACTGCTCTCCACCTCAGTATTCAATTCATGCTTTGCTGCAGTCTGGGATACTGCTTTACCAGTTGGATATTGATATTTTAAAGACATTTCCTCAGCTCTGACTTCCTATGCCTGGTTCATGAGGCTGATCCTTAATGGAGCCACACTTCATAAATCAAATAACCAAATAAATTGCTTCATTTTCTCATTACACTGGTGCAGAGTACAAGGGATTGGCGTGGAAATGTTAAAGTGTTCAGCTGTAGATTGTGGTATTTAAACACAGATCCTTGCTCCTCTGTATTTATGGATCACTGGGGGAGGAGAGGCACACGTGCCTTTGGATCTGTAGCCACAGGAGCACAAAATGACCATGCAGTGCCTCACTGAGAACCCTTATTTGTTTTTCCCTGCAGCTTAGTCTCTTCTTGTTCTACCGAGTGTTCATCCCCGTCCTTCAGTCGGTCACAGCGCAGATCATCGGTGGGTGCCTTTCCCCTTCAGGTGTTCCATGGTTGCTGAGCAGTCCATGGGATGAGTTTGGAGTCTCTGTCCCACTGAGCTGTTCCTCACACCTCTGTCTCCTTGTGCTGTTTTCCTCCCAGTACCAAGCAATGGCATCATTAATTGCGCAGTAGAAAACCAGGGGTGGATCACCCTGCTGACAGCCTGTGCATGTCAGGGATCCAGTCCAGGGGTCTTGCCACTCCAAACACATTTGTCTGTGTGGTTTTGCAATTAAATAAAAATCAAGTGGGTGGAAATGTGCTTTTAAAGACATTTAGAGCAGTACAGTTAGGATAAATTCCCTGATGGCTATGCCAGGAAGCATTTGGAGGTTCCTACACCAGTTCCTCCTGTATGTCTCTGTCTCTCTCTTCCAAAGGTGACCCTTCCTTACATGGCGACGTTTGGTCCTGGCTGGAGTTCATCCTCACCTCCATTTTCAGCGCTCTCTGGGTCCTGCCCCTCTTTGTGCTCAGTAAGGTGGTCAATGCCATCTGGTTTCAGGTAGGTGACAGGAACCTGGGCCCTGCCTTGAGCAAACGGGGAAATTTGCTCACCGGGTGGCGCTTGATCAGGTGGTGTGGGGGCACAAGATGAAATCCCACTCCAAAATGGGCTCTGGGCGTACTCCTGGTGGGCAACAGCAGCTCAGGAGCATCGTCCTGGGTTTTATTTCCCTGAAGCCCTCATTCCTCTGGAGTTCCATTTATCTCAAGCCCTTGTCTCTGCTGGCAGGACATCGCAGATCTGGCGTTCGAAGTGTCGGGCAGGAAGCCTCACCCCTTCCCCAGCGTCAGCAAAATCATCGCTGACATGTTGTTCAACCTCCTGTTGCAGGCCCTTTTCCTCATCCAGGTGAGACGAGAAACCACCGCCTGTCAGCCCAAGTGGTGCCCTCCCCCAAATTCTGAGTATTCCTCGCTCAATCCACTCATTTTCTATCCCAGGGAATGATTGTGAGCCTGTTCCCCATCGACCTCATTGGACAGCTGATCAGCCTCCTCCACATGTCGCTGCTCTACTCGCTCTACTGCTTTGAGTACCGCTGGTTTAACAAAGGTGAACGAGGGCTCCCTGCATGGAAAGGGGGAATTTACCTGGATTGAGGGGTTTTCCACTCAAGGAGCATCCAATTGGGGTGTCAGAGGGTGATTTTTGATCACTTTTTATATGGAATGAAGGGTAAATGTGAGCCAGCAGTGTGCTCGGGTGCTAAGAAGGCCAGTGGTGCATGGTCTGTACCAGCCCCAGTGTGGCCACAGCTCCAGGGCAGTACCTGGTCCCCTGTGCTGGGCACTGGTGAGGCCTCAAGAGCTGTGTCCAGTTCTGGGCCCCTCACAGGAAGGACATTGAGGGGCTAGAGCGTGTCCAGAGATGGCCCTAGAGCTGGGGGAGGGTCTGAAGCACCAGGAGCAGCGGGGGAACTCAGCCTGGAGAAGAGGAGGCTCAGGAGGGACCTTCTGACTCTCCACAACTCCCTGACAGGAGTGGGCAGCTGGAGCAGGTCAGGCTTCTCTCCCATGTAAAAAGTGACAAAACAAGAGGACATGGCCTCAATCTGATCTCAGGGGAGGTTCAGGTTGGACATCAGGAGGAATTTCTACACTGAAAGGGTGGTCAGGCATTGGAAAGGGCTGCCCACGGAATGGTGGAGTCCCCATCCCCCTGGAGTTGTTCAAGGGATGACTGGATGTGGCACTCAGTGCTCTGGTCTATTGACTAGGTGGGAATTGGTCAAAGGAGGGGATCGGAGGTCTTTTCCAGCCTAAATGGTTCTGTGCTTCTGTAGTGAGAGTGTCTCCTCCCCATGGGTTCATTTCCATGGGATTTTCTCTTGGCAGGAATCGAAATGCACCAACGGTTGTCCAACATCGAGAGGAACTGGCCCTACTACTTTGGCTTTGGCTTGCCCCTGGCATTTCTCACGGCCATGCAGTCCTCCTACATCATCAGGTGGGAAAGCCACTCTGGCACCTCCTCCTCCTGACACCCACCAGACTCACTGAGTGCCCCTTATTTTATTTTACTGTATTTTTCCCTTGCAGCGGTTGCCTCTTTTCCATCCTTTTCCCTCTCTTCATCATCAGCGCCAACGAAGCCAGGACCCCCGGCAAAACCTAGTGAGTATCCTTCCTTCCCACCCACGGATCCTTGTCCAGCACCCCCAGTCTCCCCCACCACTCCCCAAAACCCTGCCAGGGGTGTTCCTGGCATCAGGAGCTGATGGACTCTCTTCCCTTTCAGCCACTTCCAGCTCCGTCTCTTCTCCTTGGTGGTTTTCCTCAGCAACAGACTCTTTCATAAGACCGTTTACCTTCAGTCCGCCCTGAGCGGTGCTTCTTCCTCCCCGTCCTCCTCCTCCTCCTCCTCCTCCTCTTCGCCCTCTCCTGCCAAACACGCGGCTGCTCCGGGGCACTGAGCGGCCCCCAGACCCCGGGGAAGGGGGACACCCACGGGCTTCTCTGCGCCCCTGATCCCCAGGGACGGGCAGGACCGAGCCTGACGAGGTGTCACTGTCAGTTCTGCGTCTCCCCTTGGAAATTTTTGGGGGAAAATCTGGGTTTTTAACACCTTTGTGAGTTTCCAGGAGCCGGGATGTGCCCTGCGCTTGTTTTATAGTGGACTCTTTTGTACGCCTTTCCCGTGCCATCTCCCTGCCTCGGGCCAGTGGGTCGGAACCCCCTCACCGCGTTTTGCCGTTGTGTCCCTCCCGTGTCTCCCCTGTGTCCCCCTCCCGCTCCCTCCATCTACCCTAACTCAGGTCGTGGGAGGGGGGCGGGTATTTCTGGGAGTTCCTGCTGCCGTCGAGCACAGTGTCCCCCTCCCCGTGCATGTACCGTTTCTGTTGGGTCGGGGAAGGAACCGGTGACGTTCAAAACCCTTTGGATATTTTGGGCCGGTTTATCAACTTTTCTCTAGTATTTTCACACTGAAACATTAAACGGAGAAACCACGATTCTCAGCCGTTCTGCGCCTGCCGCTGTCGTTAATCTGGGCGGGGGGGAGGGTCGGTTCGGGGGCGCCCCGGGGCGGGCTCCCCCCGCGCCCCGCAGTGGTTCCGCCGCCCACGTGGCCAGCCCGGCCCGCTTCCGCCTCCGCCCACGTGACCCGGCCGGCCCCGCCCCGCCCCTTGGGCGCCGCGAACCCGGACGGACACGTCACGGCTCGTTCCCCGCCGGCTCCGCCCATCGCCCGCTCCGCCAATGGGAAGGCTCCGTGCGCCCCTCGCTCCGCCCCGCACTCTGCTGAGTGTTCGGCCCGTCAGCCAATGAGCGCGGCCGCACCTGGAGTGGCGTGGGCGAGAGCCAATGGGGAGCGGGCGGGGGCGGGGCGCGGGCTGGCGGCGGCGGCAGCAGGGCGGCTGCGCGGGGCGGATGGACGGGGCGGCGGGGCCGCGGTGAGGGACGGGACCGGGACCCGGACCCGAGCGGGGCTGAGGGAGCTGGGGGTCCCCGGGCCTGGGGGTGGCGGGGTGCCCGGGCTAGGGGTGCCTGGGTATGTGGGGTGCGGGGTGTGCGGGGTGTGCGGGGTGAGGGAGCTGAGGGGTCCTGGGGTGCCCGGGCCTTGGAGGGTGCTCAGGCGTGTGGGGAAAGGGAGCTCGGGGGGTTGAGGGGTCCCCGGGCTAGTGGGCTGAGACCCTGGGGCTTGTCAGGGGCTGGAGCCTGGGGGTGCCCGGGAGGCGTGGGGGGCAGCACGAGGGGGGACGTGGGTGCTCTGTGTCACTGGGAGTTCCTGGGGCGTGAAGAGTCTCCCCTTAAGGACATCGGGGCCCCGGGCCACCTCAGGGCAGAGCCACTCGTGCCCGGAGGCATCTGTACTGTGCTCCATTATCCCAGGGGATCCAGGAAATAACCACCACACGGTATTCCTGTACCCGGCAGTGCCATGTGTGTGCCAGTCAGAATCACTTTTGGGCACGAGAAGGCTTTTCCAGGCCCAGTTTGTTTGGGTTTTAAATCTCAACCTGACCCGATGCTTCCTCCCTGATGTTGTGGCTCAGTGAACTGCACACTTACCCACCCGTGCTGGGATTGAGCAGTGGGAGGAGATTTCCTGACTGATTGGGCAAGAAACGATTTGAAGAAATCTGAGTGTTTTCAAGGTAGAAAGATGTTAGAGCTGTGATTCTCCAGTAGTGGTTTCACTTCCTTGGTGCGCAACTCCAGGATTTTTGTGGCTTTTCTTCCCACCAGGGAGGTTGAATTAAACAGCCACGTTGTCTGGTGTAAGCAAAACTGATTTACAATTCTGATCTGTGTTAACAAACTACTGGGATGTATATATTTGACATAAGTAGTTCAAAGTGAGAGTAACCAGGAGCTGTTCAGACCTCCTGTGTATAAGAAAAAGCACCCATTGCTTGCATTCTCCATGGATTATATTTTTTGTGCATTGCTCGCAGGTGATGATTAAACTTCAGAGAGCAGCCAGAGGGAAGGCAGAGGTTTTGCTCAAGTTTACACTGGGGTTTTGTTCTGTGCACAGAGAAACAGCAGAGTCCTCTGCCCCAGAGAAGTTCTGGGCTCTGTAAAGGAAGGAAAACCAGCCAGGATTTGGGGTGACAGCTCAGATCAGGACAGGAGGTGAGGGGTTTGGGGGGGAAGGGCACAAGCACCTGGCAGGAGTGAAGGGTGGGCTGGAGCAGGGGATTTAAAGTCTGAGCTCATTAAGCCTTTAGAGACAGCATGGTCTGAGTTGCTTTGTGATACCTTCCCGATTGTGTCCAGGTGTTCAAGAATCCTCAGACCCTGCATTTGATGTGAAAATGACCAAGTTGGGGTTTCTCCGGCTCTCCTATGAGAAGCAGGACACTCTACTCAAGCTCCTTATCCTGTCGATGGCAGCCGTCCTGTGTAAGTCTGTGTCCTCAGGGATGGCTCCTGATGCAGGAAAACCGAGGGTAACTCATGAGCTCTGTGTGTTCACGCTGCCCCTTCTCTGTGCTTGCAGCTTTCTCCACAAGACTCTTTTCCGTCTTAAGATTTGAAAGTGTCATCCATGAGTTTGACCCGTAAGTGTTGTCTTTTCATTTCCTGGGGGCCCTTTGGGCTTTTCCTTTTCTGGAGCACACAGAATTCAGGGGATTGTGCCAGGCTCAAGTTAATCCCCATTGCTGATGTGGGATTTGGAGGGCATGTTTCTGTACAACTTGGTTTTCCTCTTCTGCACCCAAATTCACGTGGTACCCAGGGCTCTTCCTGCAACCTAGATCCAAGAATCACCTGCCATTGCTTTTCTGCTGGGGGGTGGTTATTCCTGGCCTGGGCACAGCAGGAGAAAGTTCCTGGCACAATTCGTGTCCATGCCCCAGGCTTGTTGCTGATTAAATCAGCCCCAAGGGAGACTGTCACCTTTGTAAATGCACTATTAACCCCACTGGGAGGAGGGATGAAGCTTTGCAGCTGAGGTTTGGAGCAGCTGAGGGAAACTGGGCCAGTTCCCTGTGCGTGGAACACACAGGATCAGCCCTCACAGTGCTGTCACACCTTGTCACCATTACAGGTATTTCAATTACCGCACCACCCGCTTCCTGGCTGAGGAGGGCTTCTACAAATTCCACAACTGGTTTGATGACCGAGCGTGGTACCCTCTGGGCAGGATCATCGGGGGAACCATTTACCCAGGTAAAGCTTTTGTCAAGCTGAAATTGCATCTGGTGCAAGGCAAAATCAGGAGAGGGATGGGGAGTGCATCCATGAGTGCTAGCTGGGACAAAGGGGAGCTTGCGGATGCATCCTGGGCAGCAGCTCCTTCCTGGCAAGTCTTTGGAGCTCTCTGATAACAGTGTCATTTCCATCCCCAGGCCTGATGATCACGTCAGCAGCGATTTACCACGTGCTGCACTTCTTCCACATCACCATCGACATCCGCAATGTCTGTGTGTTCCTGGCTCCCCTCTTCTCCTCCTTCACCACCATCGTGACTTACCACCTCACCAAAGAGCTCAAGGTATGGGGGGGGCATTGGTGTGTGCCCCACAGGCTTTGGCTTTCCAGAGAAGCGGGAGCTGTTTGCCATTTGGGAGAGCAACTGGGTCAGAGGTTTGGAGGTGACCACCACACTCCTCAAAACCCCAACCTTTTGGGAAGTGGGAGATCTGTTTGAAAACTCTGTTTCCACACTCAGTTTTTATTCCTTGGAGTAATAAAATCCCTGAACCTCAATGTTTCCCCCCTGTCTGTTTTTCCCAGGATGCAGGGGCAGGGCTCCTTGCTGCCGCCATGATTGCAGTTGTGCCTGGATACATCTCTCGATCCGTTGCCGGCTCCTATGATAATGAAGGTGAATTTGTGACCCTCAGGGAAACCTTTAAGGGCTATTGGCTGCTGGAAAATGGTGATAAAGATACTGTAGGGCACAGCAGAGGCCCTGTCCTTTCCCAGTGTTCCCTGCTGGGTTTGTGCCATACAAACTTGACTGGTCAGAAATCAGAGATGGTTCTTGGCCATGGTGTGGAGAAGAGGGAGTGTTTTCCAACTCTGGTAGTGCGTTTACTCCGGTATCCTTGTTTGCCAGTCAAAAAGGGTTTTGTCATCTCCCCAAATTCCACCTGGAACTGGAGCTACTGTGTGGTTCCTCTATGCTTTTATCCCCGTTCCAGCAGTGATGTTGGGACTAGCAAAGGCAGGAATCTCCCTGTCAGTGCCTGGGGCAGAGGAGGATCCAGGTTCCTTTCCCGTAGCTGGGCTTTCAGGGGCTGTGTAGGAGTTCTTCCAGCTGATGTGGCTGGAAGAAGCCACGTGAGCTATTACCTCAGTGAGACACAAACTCCGCAGTGTTTCAGTCTGGAAACCAGATATGAAATGCTTTTCCCAAGCCTGGCTCTTTGTGTGATGGAGCAGCAAAAGCATTTACAAATCTGTTTTTAATGGCTTGAGTGCTCTGCCGTGCCCCAGGGATGACATTAATGGCTCCGGGTCCTTCCGCAGGTATCGCCATATTCTGCATGCTCTTGACCTACTACATGTGGATCAAGGCTGTCAAAACAGGCTCCATCTATTGGGCAGCCATGTGTGCCCTCGCCTATTTCTACATGGTGAGTGTCCCTTCTCCCAGCTCTGGGGTAAACCTGACTCTGAGATCCCTCTGGATATGCTAACCAGGGATCCACGGCATGCTGTTCCTGTGTCCAGGGAGCTAGAATCTCTATGGAGGTGGGAATGGAATGGGCTCTTAATTCCCAGAACTAGTGGGTTTGGGGTGAGGTTTTCTTAAAGTATCAAGAAATCTGTGTTTCTGGCAGCTGGGATGAAGAGAATGCCCTAAGAAAGAGCAGATCCCAGCTGGCATTGCTGCTGGGTGAAAATCCTGCCTGTGATCCCAGGAAAGCCAAATCTCCATGTTTCACCTCAGCTCTGCAGCTGTTCAGTCCTGGAAGTTGTGGGTGTGTGTCTGGTTTGTGTTCTGCAGGTCTCCTCGTGGGGTGGCTACGTCTTCCTCATCAACCTCATCCCCTTGCACGTCCTCGTGCTGATGCTCACCGGGCGCTTCTCCCACAGGATCTACGTAGCCTATTGCACAGTCTATTGCTTGGGAACCATCCTCTCCATGCAGATCTCCTTTGTTGGCTTCCAGGTGGGCACCAGGAGCATTTGCAGACTCAGGGATGGGTTGTAACAGAACAGCAGCGTGCTGTTACCTGATACCTGATACTGCTGATACCTGGTTTTCCTTCTTGCCTTCATCACTGAGGTTGTAAGTGGGTGCTGACTCCTTGTTCCAGCTCCCATTATGCTGATTCCTTGCCACCTTTGGCAAAATGAACCTTTGGAGGTGCTGGATGACTTTCAAAGCTCCTAATAACCTTCCTGACACAAGTTGTCTTTCATAAAAATATCTTTGGTTTTGGTGAAGGAAACGCCCGTGCCATACGTGTCTTGGTATGGCAGGAAACAGGCCTGCCTGGCTCATGTTTGCAAGAGAATCCAGTTAATTTTCCACGTGGATTCTTATCAGAATCAAAGCAGATGTAGGAACAGGATTCGTGCCAGCTGTGCCAATCACATGGAGGGAATATTTGAACATTTTCCTGTGACTGGCAAGCGATTGTGCCGGGAAATGATTTGTGAAAAAAGCTGATAACAGCTCTTGTTCGGCTCTGTATCTGACCGCTTTCTGCCCCGCTTCCAGCCTGTCCTCTCCTCGGAGCACATGGCTGCCCTTGGAGTCTTCGGTTTGTGCCAGATCCATGCCTTCGTGGACTACCTCCGGAGCAAGCTGAACCCACAGCAGTTTGAAATCCTCTTCAGAAGCGTCATTTCCCTGGTTGGCTTCGTCCTTCTCAGCATTGGGGCCGTGCTGATGCTCACAGGTAGCCCGAGGCTGTAGCCATGACGAGGGGGTTTCACCCTCTTTCCTTGCTTCCAAAGGCATGGAGTTTGTCCATCCTAACTCTGTGTTCCTGTGGTGTCAGTGCCTGTGAGCCCACTTGAAGGGGGAGGCTGGTTCCTGCCCAAATTTGTGCATTAGCAAGGAATATTTGAGCTGCAGCTGTAAGATAGTAGGGGCAGAGACTCTGGGGAGACTGAGCTGGTGCTGCAGATACTGTTGCTCTTCAGTAGCAAAGAGATGCTAAAAATAGAGGTTGGGCGGGAAGAAGATTTTTAGGGTGAAATTGCATTGTATTTCCTTTCTAAAATGGCGGTTTTGAGTAATAGAGATTCTAAAGCAGGTCTGGGATTGCTCATTCAGCCTCACATGTGCTTCCCTGGGAGAGTGCGTGTCAAGATTGCCCATTACTCTGCTGGATCCAAAGAGGATTTGTTTTCTCTGCTTTCCTAGGGAAAATCTCCCCATGGACGGGGCGTTTCTATTCCCTGCTGGACCCTTCCTATGCCAAGAACAACATCCCCATCATTGCCTCTGTGTCTGAGCACCAGCCCACCACTTGGTCCTCCTACTATTTCGACCTGCAGCTCCTTGTTTTCATGTTCCCAGGTCGGTTGCCAGACCCTGAGTTAGTCACCTGAGGGTTTTCCTGCCTCTTCTGGCAGTGCTAAGCCTGCTGGGAGTGCTGTGACCCTCTTTGTCCCTCTGCGTCTGGTTTTATTTCATCTCTGAGCTGAACCTGACCCATTTCTCTCTGCCCTTGCAGTCGGTCTCTACTACTGCTTTAGCAACCTCTCGGACGCCCGTATCTTCATCATCATGTACGGCGTGACCAGCATGTACTTCTCGGCTGTCATGGTGAGGGCTGCGGGCACCAGCACCACCACCAAGTGCTCCTAACAATTTAATTTGTTTTTCTAAACTTAGTGATGGTTCTTTCACCCTGAGGGCTTTTCTCCCTTCCATAAGTGTGGTTTTTTCACTCCTCTCTGCAGTGAGGGAAGGTGAAGTTGTAAAAATCACTGGTTTGGGTGTTATTCATGTCCCTGTGGCCAGCGCCATCTGGTCACTGTTCCAGGTCTCCCAGAGCCAAGCTCCCAGTGCAATCCCAAGCAAATTCTCTGGATTTCCAATCAGGGACTGGTGACAAACAGCTGCTGCTGAGCCCATTTCCATTCTTTGTGTGGCACCCTGAACACTAAATGTGGTTGACTTCTGGTGTGGAGTCAGCTACTAATCCTTGCCTCCACCTAAGAAGGCTGAAGTGACCTCAATTTCCCACATGGACCAATTTTGAGCTCTTCAGGGAATTTCCCTCGAGGGTGTCTGAGATGGTGGCAGCTCCCCACTAAAAAAGTCAGCTACGGGTTTATCCCGAGGCTGATGTATCCACTGAATTTGAGGTGCTGGATTAGGAATGGCATCAAATTCCTTCTTCCGTTGGATTTCTCCTGGATTCCTTCTCTGACAGTTCTGCTGTTGCCATAGGTGCGTCTCATGCTGGTGCTGGCTCCAGTGATGTGCATCCTGTCCGGCATTGGGGTCTCTCAGGTGTTGTCCACCTACATGAAGAACCTGGATATCAGCCGGCCAGACAAGAAGAGCAAAAAGCAGCAAGACTCCACCTACCCCATCAAAAATGAGGTGAGCACTGAGGTGTCTCAGGACGACGCCTGGTCCTGGTGGTCTGAGCACGGGAGGCTGACGACCCCATCCCTCCGGTGCTGAGACCCTGGGTTGTTCCCGCAGGTTGCCAGCGGCATGATCCTGGTCATGGCGTTCTTCCTGATCACCTACACCTTCCACTCCACCTGGGTGACCAGCGAGGCCTATTCCTCCCCCTCCATCGTTCTCTCTGCCCGTGGTGGGGATGGCAGCAGGATCATCTTCGATGACTTCCGAGAAGCTTATTACTGGCTGCGGCACAACACGCCAGAGGTACAGGGGGTTTGGGGCATTGGGCACCTGACACTGCCCACTGAGGCACTGAAGCACAGCTGTGTTTGGGTGTAGGATGCCAAGGTGATGTCCTGGTGGGACTACGGGTACCAGATCACTGCCATGGCCAACCGGACCATCCTGGTGGACAACAACACCTGGAACAACACTCACATCTCCCGTGTCGGCCAGGTGGGTCCTTCCCTCCCCCGCTGGCTTGACCGGCCTTTCTGGGCACCATGTCAGCTCCCACGTGGCTGACACCACGTCTGCCCCAGGCCATGGCATCGACGGAGGAGAAAGCCTATGAGATCATGCGGGAGCTGGACGTTAGCTATGTGCTGGTCATCTTCGGCGGCCTCACCGGGTACTCATCCGACGGTAAGATCCCGCTGTGAGCCAGGTCAGACCCACCCAGGGACACTGGTTGCAGAGTCCCACCTCCAGCTGGGGCTGCAGAGTGAAAGCAGTGCTGGAATGCTGCTCAGGAGCTGCACATGTCTTTGTAGCTCTCCCTCAACCCCTTGCATTTGGCCCCCCACATCACCTCAACTCTCCCTCCTGGCCCTCCAGCTCAACTCGACTCCTCATTCTTTTGCCTCATCACAGCTTCTTGTTCTTTCACCCCAGTTCAACCCCTTGCTCCCCCAAATCAAGCCCTCATTCTTTGCCTAACTCTGCCTTGCAGACATCAACAAGTTCCTGTGGATGGTTCGGATTGGGGGCAGCACGGACACAGGGCGCCACATCAAGGAGCACGACTACTACACCCCCACCGGGGAGTTCCGAGTGGACCGTGAGGGCTCCCCGGTGCTGCTCAACTGCCTCATGTACAAGATGTGCTACTACCGCTTCGGCCAGGTCTACACCGAGGCCAGTGAGTCCCTGAGTCACCCCTGGGGCTCAGCAATGCTTTTGGGAGGCCCCCCCGCACCCTGACATCTCAGGGGGGCGCGATGTAGCAGCACTGTCTGTCTTTTGCCCTCTCCTAGAGCGACCACCAGGCTATGACCGGGTGAGGAATGCTGAAATCGGCAACAAGGACTTCGAGCTGGATGTGCTGGAGGAGGCGTACACCACAGAGCACTGGCTGGTCCGAATATACAAGGTACGGCACCACAACGAGCCCAGACACCCCAGTTTGGGAAAAAAACTTGGAATTCTACCTAATGAAGCTTTTTTTACTACCCAGGTGAAAGATTTGGACAACCGCGGGTTGTCGAGGACGTAGAGGAGCCGGCGCCAGCAGCGCCAGACACCGCACTGACCCAGCCTTGGCCTGTGCAGAAGAGATTTGGGGGTTTGGTGGGGGTTCGAGGGGGGCCGTTTCGGGTTTGTTTTATACCGTTTGTAAGCGCAGGCAGCGGTGGGAGGACCCTGCCCGCCCCATCCTGCCAGGAGTGATTTTTATATACACACGGAGCCGTCGCCAAATCAGGAATTGCGGCTCTCACCGGGGCTGATTGACCAGGAATTGTGAAGAATACAAATAAAAATAAATTTGGTGGGTTTTTCCCCGAATTCTGTCAGAGGAGCGTGGGGGCCGTTTGGCTGCTTCTAATCGATTTGAATGGAAATGGGGGCGGGGAGGGGGCGTGGCCTGGGCAGAGGCGCGGGATTCAGGTGAGGGCGTGGCCTGGGGGACAGAGGGGGCGTGGTCAGTGTGGGGGGCGGGGCCTGGGCCGTGCGCGCGCAGGGCGGGGCGGGGCTCGCGGCTCTGGCGGGAACGGGCGGCGTGGCCGGGCCGGTGCCGGGACCGGGAGCGGCAGCGCGGCCCGGAGCGGGCCCGGGGCGGGCCATGGCGGTGCCCTTCGTGGAGGACTGGGACCTGGTGCAGACGCTGGGCGAAGGCGCCTACGGGGAGTGAGTGCGGCGGGCCCGAGGGGGGCGGGTCGGGCGGGGTTGCTGCCGGCCGGGTCCGCCCCTTGCACGCCCCTGCCCTGTCCCTTGCGCGGCCGCTGCCCCCCTGGCCCCCGCGTGTGCCGCTTGCCCACCCGCTGCGTGTCGCTGCGTGGTCCTGCGCGGCCACTGCGTGCCCGCTGCTTGCTCGCCTCTTGGCCATCACATGCCCTGTGTGTGCCCACTACGCGCTGCTCGCCCATCACATGCCCACGGTTCGCCCACTCTACGGTCGTTGCGTGTCCTCTGTGTGCCCACTGCTTGCCCGTCAAATGCCCCGTACGTGCCCCGATGCACGGCCATCGCTTGCCCTTATGTGCCCCCATTGCATCCCCTTGTGCACCCCCTGTGTGCCCATCCTACACCTGCCTGTGTCTGCATTCCCGGCCTGTTCCCTGCCAGCTGCCTGTCTCCAGGGGCAGCACTTTCTGCCCCTTCCCTGCCCCTTCCCTGCCCCTTCCCTGCCCCTTCCCTGCCCCTTCCCTGCCCGTTCCCTTCCCTGCCCCTTCCTTGCCCCTTCCCTGCCCCTTCCCTGCCCCTTCCCTGCCCCTTCCCTGCCTCCAGTTGCAATGTTCCCTGCCCCTTCCCTGCCCCTTCCCTGCCCGTTCCTTGCCCCTTCCCTTTCCGTTCCCTGCCCCTTCCCTGCCCCTTCCCTGCCCCTTCCCTGCCCCTTCCCTGCCCCTTCCCTGCCCCTTCCCTGCCCCTTCCCTGCCCCTTCCCTGCCCCTTCCCTGCCCCTTCCCTGCCTCCAGTTGCAATGTTCCCTGCCTGCTGCCTGTTCCCTGTTTGCTACCTGTCTGGGGGAACCATTCCCTGCCCGTTCCGTGCCCCCGCTGACCCCTGCCCACCGCAGGGTGCAGCTGGCCGTGAACCGCCGCACCGAGGAGGCCGTGGCTGTGAAAATCGTGGACATGAAGCGCGCGGCCGAGTGCCCGGAGAACATCAAGAAGGAAATCTGCATCAACAAGATGCTGAGCCACGAGAACGTCGTCCGGTTCTACGGACACCGGCGGGAGGGGGCCACGCAGTACCTGTTCCTGGAATACTGCCGCGGCGGAGAGCTCTTCGACCGCATCGGTGCGGCACGGGGGTACCTGGGGATTTAGGGGCAATGGGGCATCTTCAGTTGTCATCCCCACGGGGCTGAGGATTGCTCTTCCCCTTCTTCTTCCCCCCGTGCAGAGCCGGATGTCGGGATGCCGGAGCCGGAGGCGCAGCGGTTCTTCCAGCAGCTGATTGCCGGCGTGGTGAGTGATCCCCGGGGTCCCTGGAGATGGGGATGCTGCTGGTGCCGCTGGTGATTCCTGCACGGCGCTGACCCTTCCACGATTCCCACACAGCGCTGACCCTTCCCTCATCCGCAGGTGTATCTGCACAGCATCGGCATCACCCACCGCGACCTGAAACCAGAGAACCTGCTGCTGGATGAGCGAGGTGGGGTGGGCATGTTCCTCTCTGCCCCCCATCTAGTTTTCTTTTTTTAATTTTTTTTAATGGTTAATTTAAAGTTTTAATTTGGATGCTTACATTTTGCATTTGAGTTTTTAATCTAGGGGTTTAATTTTATTATTAATTTAAATTTTACCATGCATTTTTAGCTTAAAATTTTAAAATTTTTTTTGGCTTCATTTCTTAATTTAAGCTTTTGTTTGAATTTGAATTTGCATTAGAATTTGAATCTTTTCTTTTAATTTTATTTGTATTTTAATTCAAATTTTAAGCTGAACTTATAAACGTAGAACTTTAAAGTCTTAACTTGAACTTTTATTTTAAACTCGTTTTCAATTCAAATTTTGAATCAGAAATTTCAAATTTGAATTTATAATTAAAATTTTTGCTTTTAATTTCTATTTAAAATTGTGTTTTAAATTAATTTAGTCGGGGGTGGGCTAATTCTTGCTTCCAATTTAAATTTTTTATTTGGATTTTCGCTTTCGTTCGGGCCCAGACAACCTGAAGATCTCAGATTTCGGCCTGGCCACGGTGTTCCGGCACAACGGGCGGGAGCGGCTGCTGAACAAGATGTGTGGGACCCTGCCCTACGTGGCCCCGGAGCTGCTGCGGCGCCCGGAATTCCGCGCCGAGCCCGTCGACGTCTGGGCCTGCGGCGTGGTGCTGACGGCCATGCTGGCTGGAGGTGGGAATTCCGGGATGGATGGGATTCACAGGGGGTGACATACAGCCAGCGGGAGGGTGGGAATATGGGAATGCCTCTGGGAATGCTGTGACGTGCTCAGGGGATGTGGGGGAAATGCAGGAGGGAGATGGGGGAGTGTTTATGGAATGTATAGGGGTGGAGGTATGGAATGCAAAGGGGAAGTGTATGGAATGAGGAGCGGTGTACATAGGGAATGCAGAAGGGGTGCAATGGATGAAATGTGTGAGGGGAAGCGTGTAGAGTGCACCGAGGGATGGATGGGATGGGGAAGGAGCACATATGAGATGGGAGAGATGTGAAACACAGCGATGGAAGGTGTGGGATCCATAACGGAGAGGTGAAATGCACAGAGGGGAGTGTCTGGAATGTCTATAGGCATGTATGGATGGGATAGAGGGCTGCAGAAGGGGAATGTATGTGGTGTGTGAGGGGGGTGTATGAGATGCACAGGGGAGGTATGGGATGCATGGGGGAAGTTTGGGATGCACAGAGAGCTATGGAAAGCATGTGAGAAAACGTGGAATGCACAGGGAGGTGTGGGACGCACGGGGAGCACATGGGATCCGTGGCAGGGCAGGGTCCCCTGGCACACCAAGTCCCCACGTATGTGCCCGGGGCTCGTGGCACCGCGGGGTGACAGCAGTGGCATCTCCCGGCAGAGCTGCCCTGGGACCAGCCCAGCGACAGCTGCCAGGAATACAGCGACTGGAAGGAGAGGAAAACCTACCTCCCACCTTGGAAAAAGATCGATTCGGCTCCCTTGGGTAAGCACCCGGCCCCCAGCAGCTCCCTAAATATATGCATATATATATATATCTATATATACACACAAATATATGCATGTACACACATATATATATACACACATATGCACGCACAGCATATTGTATTCCACCCCCTCGTCTCCCCCAGCGCTGCTGCACAAGATCCTCACGGAGAGCCCGACAGCGAGGATCACCATTCCCGACATCCAGAAGGACCGGTGGTACAGCAGACCCCTCAAAAAGGGTAAGGGGCCGCGGGGAACGCGCTCATGCCCCCCGGATTTGGGGGTTATTGCGTGTCCTGTCCCTTTGCAGATGTCAAGCGGGCTCGGCTCTCCTCGGGGGGGGTCACCGACTCCCCTGGAGGCTTCTCCAAGCACATCCGATCCGATACAGACTTCTCACCGGTGAAGGGAGCACTGGGGTGAGCCTCTGCCTCCCTGCACACGGCTTTGCAATTCCTTGCACACCTCAGGGCTTTCCTGGCATTTTCTCCAGGAGGTGGCTGGGCGGAAACCCCGCACAGCCCCTGCGATTGTCCCAAATCTTGCAAAATCCCCCGCGATTCCCACAGCCGGCTCTCTCCAGCACTCCTAACCCTTGTGTCCCCCCTTGCCTTGCAGTGAGGACAAGGCAAGCTATTCCACGTCGCAGCCGGAGCCCGGCACGGGCGGGATGCCGTGGGAGAGCGGTGCGGGAAGCATCGACCAGCTGGTGCAGGGCTTCAGCTTCTCGCAGCCTGCCTGCCCCGAGCACATGCTGGTCAACAGCCAACTCCTGGGCACCCCAGGCTCCTCCCAGGTCAGGGGCTGCAGGGGCCACCTGGCACCGCTTGGAATATCGGGACGCTGCCTCGTGGTGTTTGGGGTGCGGCCGGGCGAGGTTTATCCCTTTGGGATCGCACCTCGCATGTTTAGGGCACAGCTCAGCATGGTCGATGGTGTCAGGGTGCACCTTGCAATGCTTGGGGGCTGCTCTGTGCTGTTTGGGATGTGGCTGGGCGAGGTTTATCCCTTTGGGATCGCACCTTGCAGTGTTTGGGGCACAGCTCAGCATCGTCAATGGTGTCAGGGTGCACCTTGCAATGCTTGGGGGCTGCTCTGTGCTGTTTGGGGCGCAGCTTTGCCCCGTAGGGAGTATCCGGGAGCAGCTTGGAGGTGTGACTTTGTGTTGTTTATCACCTCAGATGTGAGTTTGCAGGATTTGAGGCACAGCTTTTCAGTGTTTTAGTATCAGGGTGACACTTTGCTGGGGCCTTGAGGTGTTTGGGGGCAGCTTCACATCCGATTTACAACACTGGGGTCCAGCGTTGCATTATATAAATTTTGGTGCAACTTTGCGTCACATATATGACAATGAGGAGCAACTTTGCCATATTTGTGACATCAGGGAGCAGCTGGGCAATGTTTGCGGTGTGGCTGGGTGAGGTTTATCATCTTGGGGCGCAGCTCTGCAGCATTTGGGGGGCAGCTTCTCATCCAATTTACAACACCAGGATCCAGTGCTGCACCTTTTGCACTACTGGCGTGCAACTTTGTCTTAGATACATAAGATTAAGAACCAAGTTTTGGCATATTTATAATATCAGGGAGCAACTTGGCAATGGTGGGGCTGTGGCTGTTGAATGTTTACCACCTCAGGGTGCGAGGTGCAGAATTTGGGGTGCAAATCTGCAATACTTTTTGTGTCAGCTTGTCACTTTGCCAGGGACTTGAGGGGCAGCTTCACATTCGATTAACAGCATTGGGGTGCAGCATTGCACTGCGTAAAATATTGGGGTGCAACTTTGCATCGTAAATATTACATTAAAGAGCAACTTTGCTGTATATGGAATATCAGGGAGCAACCTGACAATGCTGGGATGCAGCTCTGAGTTTTATCATCTCGGGGTGCCACCTCCTGAGATTTGGGGTGCAAACGTCTGTCATTTATGGCATCAGGGTGCGCTTTGTGCAGTGGTTGGGGGCTGCTCTGTGGTGTTTGGGGAGCAGCTTTGCATCTGATTTACAATATCAGGGAGCAGCTCGGCAGTATTGGGGTGCAGCTGGGTCAGGTAAGGTTTATCATCTGGGTATGCAGCTTTGTGGTATTTGGGGTGCAATTCTGCAGTATTTGGAGTAATGAAATGCAACTTTCCAATTCCAGGGTACAGCTCTGCAGCATTTGGGAGGCAACTTCGCATCCAATTTACAAATTGGGGTCCATCATTGCACTATTTGTACTATTGGTGTGCAACTTTGCATCATATATGTGTCATTAAGGAGCATTTTTGCCATATTTACAATACCAGGGCGCTGTTTGGGATGCAGCTGTGCAGCATTTCTGGTGTTTGGGATGCATTTGTTGGCTTGTGCCATCAGGGGGTGCAGCTTTCCAACATTTCCTCCCCGAAAGCCGGGACTCTGCAGAGCTGGGGCTGGAGCTCGGTGGGATTTATGACTTTTTGGCGGGGTTGATAACCTTTGGAACCGTTTTTCGGGGCGGCAGAGCCCATGGCAGCGGCTGGTGAAGCGGATGACGCGGTTCTTCACCAAGCTGGACGCCGACGGCTCGTACCGCACGCTGAAGGAGGTGTGTGAGAAGATGGGATACGGCTGGAAGATGAGCTGCACCAACCAGGTGGGACTGGGGGAAAATCAGGGCTGGGACCCCCTGTGCTGTCAGATCAGTGAATAATTTGGGGCACCTCACCCCTTTGCAGGTCACCATCTCAACCACAGACAGGAGGAACAACAAACTCATCTTCAAGGTGAACCTGGTGGAGATGGAGAGCAAGATTCTGGTGGATTTTCGCCTCTCCAAGGTGCGTGGGGGCCGGGGTGGGTGCTGGGGGCTCCTGGCGGGTGCAGGGTGGGGAAGGACCACATCAAGTGGGTGCAGAACTGTGTGGGGTGGGGTCACTGTGGGGTGCCAGGCTGGAGGGGTGAAGGAGACGGAACTTTGCATCATAAATATTACATTAGAGAGCAACTTTGCTGTGTATGGAATGTCAGGGAGCAACCTGACAATGCAGCTGCGATGCAGATGTGTTATCATCTCGGGGTGCCACCTCCCGAGATCGGGGGTGCAAATGCGATTCGTTTGTGGCATTAGGGTAACGCTGTGGTCTCTCCCCACGCAGGGCGATGGCCTGGAGTTCAAGAGACATTTCCTGAAGATCAAGGCCAAGCTCAGCGACATCGTCAGCACCCAGAAAGTCTGGCTGCCTGGCACCTGAGCCATGCACCCCTCGTCCACCTCTTCCTTCTCTTCCTCCACCTTCTCTTTCTCCTCCTCCTCTTCCTCCTGGCTGTGATCTGGCAGTGGCACCCTAACGCTGTGAAGGTGCCCAGCCACCTGTTTCAGGTTTTGAAGGTTCAATAAAACCCTGAGGGACACAAAGTGACTGTTCTAGGTTTTGAAGGTTCAGTCAAGCCCTGGGGGACACAAAGTGAGGCCGGCTGCCGTGAGGGGTGGCTCGCTCTGGATCCTGCCGATGGCACAGCTTTGCTCAGCCGCCGCCAGTCCCACTGCGGGGTCTCTGCCGAGCTGCACAGCCCCAAACCAGCCCCGAGGTTTAGGAGCTGACCCCCCCGCCCCCCATTCCTGCCCTGTCTCAGGGCAGCGGCTGCCCTCATTTTCCAACCTCTCTAATTGCTTTTCGGAAGGACTAACGAGCCCGAGAGCTGCCAGGGGTTGTTAGCGCTGGAGCGAGAGAGGAGAGCCAGGGATTAACCCCATCCCCCCAAAAAAAGAGCATCCCCCCAAAAAACCCAGCCCAGGGTGCAAACCCTGAGACATCCCCACAATTTCTCCCTAAAGCTGCATCACTGTTTAATTATTGGGCTAAAAAGATGCGCTTTTTACTTGTTTACCCCTTCTTGATTTTCTTTTTTTTTTGATATCCCTTTCCCCAGCTTTTTTGTTTCCCTGGTGGGAACCCCCCTTGGGCGAAGCAATTAGCGGCGATTTTTTAATTGCATATTTATATTGCAGCTGGGGAGCGAGACCCCGGCAGCGGGCGAGGGGAAAGCAGGAAGACGCCGCGCTCCGACCTTGTTTGCTTTTCAGCCGGGATTAAGCGCTTTTAATTGTCCCAGAGATCACAGATTGCGGCCAGGGGGGATAATTAGGCTGAATACAGGGTTTTCTGGTTCATTCCCCCCAGGAATTTATATTTGTAAGGGCATGAAAAAGAAAATCTTTGGGAATGCCTCGGGAATGGAGGGTTGTGGAGGGGCACGAGGCTGGACACAACTCGTTGCATGAGTGGGTCTCGCTGTCAAAACAAATTAAATTTTCACCTGTTACCTGCTGTAAATGGGATATTTTGGGGGTCACGGGCACATCCCCTCTTCTCCAGGATGCTTCGGGGGAGGTTGGACACTGCTCATGCTCCGCCGTGGTCTCGCACATTAACCAAGCTCCATTCCCATGGGAATTATTTCCAACCCTAATTTTTAGGGTCCTTTCGGTTTTTTAACTCCGTAGAGGGGATTATTTTCCGCTTTTGGGGTCTGCGGGGGAAATTCGTGGGGGATAAAAGGTTTGTGTTCCTATGTGGCCGGGTGAGGGGGGCTGTGCCGAGCGGGGTCCTGAAAGCGCCCTTTGTGCGGCCCCGCCGGGGACCCAGCGCGCTCGGAGGCACCGGAGCGTGGCAAATCCTTAAACCAACAGCACGGCTGGGGCGGGCGGCCAGGGCCTTCTGCCCCCGCCTCATCCCAAATTCATGGCTCTCCGGCGGGCACAGGGGTTCTGTCTGCCCTCAGAGCCCAGTTTGGGATGCGGAGTTAGGGATGGATGCGGGATGGAGGATTCAGGGTGCGGGGATGGGATGGAGGAGTTAGGACACGGATGGAGGATGGGGGATTTAGGATCTAGGTGGGGATGGAGGATTTAGGATGTAGATGTTGGTTGTGGGACAGAGAACTTGAGATGCAGACATAGGACATGGGATTTAGGATGCAAACATGGGACATAGGATTTAGGATGCAAACATGAGATTTAGGATGCAAACACAGGACATTAGATTTGGAATGCAAACACAGGATAGTGGATTTGGGGTATAGAAACAGGATGGAGGAGATAGGACACAGATGGAGGATGGGGGATTTAGGATCTAGGTGGGGATAGAGGATTTAGGATGTAGATGTTGGTTGTGGGACAGAAAACTTGAGATGCAAACATGGGACATAGGATTTAGGATGCAAACATGGGACATGGGATTTGGGATGCAGACACAGGATAGAGGATTTGGGGTATAGACACAGGATGGAGGATTTAGGATGTAGATGTTGGTTGTGGGGCAGAGAACTTGAAATGCAAACATACGACATGGGATTTAGGATGCAAACGTGGGACGTGAGATTTAGGATGCAAACATGGTACATAGGATTTAGGATGCAAACATGGGATTTAGGATGCAAACATGGGACATAGGATTTGGGATGCAAACATGGGATTTAGGATGCAAACTTGGGACGTGAGATTTAGGATGCAAACATGGGACATAGGATTTGGGATGCAGACTCAGGATAGAGGATTTGGGGTATAGAAACAGGATGGAGGAGTTAGGACACGGAGAATGGGGGATTTAGGATCTAGGTGGGGATAGAGGATTTAGGATGTAGATGTTGGTTGTGGGACAGAGAACTTGATATGCAAACATGGGACATGGGATTTGGGATGCAGACACAGGATAGAGGATTTGGGGTATAGACACAGGATGGAGGATTTAGGATGTAGATGTTGGTTGTGGGACAGAGAACTTGAGATGCAAACATAGGACATGGGATTTAGGGTGCAAACATGGGACGTGAGATTTAGGATGCAAACACAGGACATTAGATTTGGAATGCAAACACAGGATAGAGGATTTGGGGTATAGAAACAGGATGGAGGAGTTAGGACACAGATGGAGGATGGGGGATTTAGGATCTAGATGGGGATGGAGGATCTAGGATGTAGATGTTGGTTGTGGGACAGAAAACTTGAGATGCAAACATGAGACATGGGATTTAGGATGCAAACATGGGACATAGGATTTAGGATGCAAACATGAGATTTAAGATGCAAACGTGGGACATAGGATTTGGGATGCAGACACAGGATAGAGGATTTGGGGTATAGAAACAGGATGGAGGAGTTAGGACACAGATGGAGGATGGGGGATTTAGGATCTAGATGGGGATGGAGGATTTAGGATGTAGATGTTGGTTGTGGGACAGAAAACTTGAGATGCAAACATGAGACATGGGATTTGGGATGCAAACATGGGATTTAGGATGCAAACATGGGACATGGGATTTGGCATGCAGACACAGGATAGAGGATTTGGGGTATAGACACAGGATGGAGGATTTAGGACACAGATGGAGGATGGGGGATTTAGGATCTAGGTGGGGATAGAGGATTTAGGATGTAGATGTTAGTTGTGGGGCAGAGAACTTGAGATGCAAACATGAGACATGGGATTTAGGATGCAAACATGGGACATAGGATTTAGGATGCAAACATGGGACACATCATAGGATAGAGGATTTGGGGTATAGACACAGGATGGAGGAGATAGGATGTAGATGCAAAGCAAGGAACTTATGATGCAGATATGGAACTTAGGATTTAAGCTGTGGATGCAGGATTTAGGATGTAGATCCAGGATGCAGGATAGAGGATTTAGGATGTAGATGTGGGATACAGCAGAGGATTTAGGATGCAGATGTGGGATACAGCAGAGGACTTAGAATGTAGATGGAGATGTAGGATTTAGGGCAGAGGTGCAGGTTTCAGAATGCAGACAGGGGACACAAGATTTAGGATGCAGATATGGAACACAGGATTTTGGACATAGATGCAGAATCTGGGACAGAGAACTTGGGCTGCAGATATGGGACACAAGATGTAGGTGCAGGATGGAGCATTTAGGATGCAGACGGGGACTAGGATTTAGGATGAAGATGCAGGACACAGGATGGAGGATCCAGGATGCAACTGTGGGATAGAAGACTTAGGGTGTAGGTGTGGGATAGAGGATTTAGGAGGTACATGGAGACTTAGGATTTCAGATGTACATACAAGATGGAGGATTTAGGATGCAGATATGGAACATAGGATTTAGGACATAGATGCAGGACGGGGGATGGAGGATTTAGGATTTAGATGGAGACATAGGATTTAGTATATAGGTGCTGGATGCAGGACAGAGAACTTGGGATGGAAATGTGAGACATAGGATTTGAGATGTAGGATTTAGGATGCAGGATTTAGCATGAAGATATGGGATATAGGATTTAGGATAGTGGATGGAGGATTCACAATGCAGATACAGAATGCAGGATGGAGAACTTAGAATGTAGATGTGGGACATAGGACTGGGGATGTAAATGCAGGATGTGGGATAGAGGATTTAGGATGCCGGTGGGGGGTGCAGGATGTTGATGGAGGACACAGAATGGAGAATCCAGGATGCAGATCTGGGATGGAGTATTTGGAATGTAAATGGGGATATGGGATTTAGGATATAAACACAGGATGGATTTAGGATGCAGATGGAGGACATAAGATTTAGGACATAGATGCAGGACGGGGGATTGAGGATTTAGGATGTAGATGCAGAGCACAGGGTGGAGGATTCAGGATGCAGATGTGAGACACACAATTTGGGATGCAGACACAGGGTGCCAGATGTAGGGCCCAGCAGAGGGACTGCGGAAGCATTTAGGGTTTGGGATGCAGGACTCAGGATGCAGACACAGGATTTAGGGAAAAAAACAGGAATTTAGGAAGCAGATAGAGAATTTAGGATGTAGACACAGGTTGCCAGATGCAGGATAGAGGATTTAGGAGGCAGATGCAGGTTTCCAGATATTTGACACGGATGCAGGACACAGGAGAGGGCTGCAGGTGTGGGATGCAGGCCACAGGACATGGGATGAAAGGGCAGGTGCAGAATACAGGATGTAGATACAGACCATGGGACACAGAAGAAGAATTTAGGATGCAGAGGTGGGATATAGCACAGGCAGTGAGGGAAATGGAATTTGAGAGGCAGATGAAGGATGTGCAGGGCATGGGTTGCAGAGGAGGGATTTGGGATGCAGAGGCAGGATGCAGGACACAGGAGATGGGATGTGGATGTGGGACATGGAATGCAGATTGGGATTTAGGGTGCAGATATGGGATGCAGGTGCAGCCCATGGGGTGCTCCAGCACCAGAGCACCACGGCACAGCCCCAGCTCTGCCCAGGGGCTCTGCAGCACCCCTGGAGATGGGGAGTGCGTGCAACAAGCCGGGAAATGCAGACTTCCAAGGAAAAAGTTATCGTTTTCCAATCCCATACAGAGATTTTGCAGCTCGTCCCCCATCTGGGAGGCAGATCCCGACCATTCGGCCACATCTGCCTGCCAGATGTGCCGGGGAGGGGAACGGAGCCCCTGCGGATGGGAAACCTCCCCAGTCCCCTCTGCGCAGGCCAGGTTGGGAATGCTGCTCCCCCATCTCACACCTGCTCTGGAGAAACGCCTGGATGGGACCAGGGAGCAGTGGGAAGGAAGATTTTCAAATGATTTTCATTGCAATTAAGTTTTTGTCCTGTGGCTGGGGGAGGTGGCAATGAGACACAGCCAGGGTGCAGCTATAGGGGACACAGCCCAGTATGGCCCAGTGTGCCCCAGTAAGGACCCTGGGCTGAGCTTGTCCAGGCCCTGGGTGGGGTGGAGTCCCTGGGGAGGTCAGCAACTGTCAGGGGCTGTTGGTGCCCTCGGGATCCTGGCAGTGGGATGGGGATGTGGGAGATGTGATGGAGATGAGGGATGCAGGAGGTGGGATGGAGATGCAAATACAGAGTTTGGGCTGCAGGCGCAGGACATGGGATGGTGCAAGGTGCAGGTGCAGGGGCAGGATGCAGGTGGAGATGCAGGATTTGGGGTGCAGATTTGGCATGCAAGAATCGGAGTGCAGGGTGCAGGATGCAAAAAAAGGGATACACAGGGCACGATGTGGAACTAGAGGTGCAGATGCAGGGCATGGGATGCAGGGTGTGGGATGCAGGGTACAGATACAGGATTTGGGATGCAGGGTACAGGTACAGGATTTGGGATGCAGGGTGTGGGATGCAGGGTACAGATACAGGATTTGGGATGCAGAGTACAGCTACAGGATTTGGGATGCAGAGTACAGGTACAGGATTTGGGATGCAGGGTGTGGGATGCAGGGTACAGATACAGGATTTGGGATGCAGGATTTGGGATGCAGATGTGCAGCTGCAGGATGTGAGAAGTGGATGCGTGGTGCAGGATGGAGGATGAAGATGAAGATGCAGGACACGGTGTTGGGCATGGGGTGCTGATGCAGAGCTCAGGGTGTAGATGCAGGATTCGGGATTCAAATGCAGGGTGCAAGAATTGGGATGCAGCTGCAGGATGTGGGATGAAGATGCAGATGCAGAACCCGGGGTGCAGATGAAGGATTAGGGATGCAGGATGCAGCTGCAGGATGCTGATGCAGGGTTGGGCGTGGGATGCAAAAGCAGGATGCAGTTGGAGGGCGCAGCTCTAGGACAGAAGAAGTGGAATGCAGAGCCCAGGGTGCAGGACTGGGCTGCAGGATGCAGATGTTGGATTCAGGATGGAGATGCGGTGAACCATTGAAGCTCCAGGATGGTGATGCACCATTTCGAGCAGAGAAAAATGGTGGAAGCATTTCCCATCTGATTTTTAGGGACAAATGAGAAAATTTTGCAATAAAATCAGCTCTTTGGGGGCTGGAAATCCAATAGGATTCCAGATGCATTTTTATTTTCTGAACTGCCCCCATCAGCTCAGTGTCTCCGGGACAGAAATACACATTTAAAGAAAAAACCCCCTAAATCTGGAGCAATTCCATCCGAAAACACCCAAATCCAACATTTCCCTCCTCTCTCCTCAGCATTTCCCACTGTGGAGGTGCCTGAGGGACTGGATTTGTTGGATTTTTGACCCAGGAGATGTTTTAGCTCTCGCAAAAGCATCGCAGCAGCCTCGGGAATGCCGCCACATTAATAAAAGCAAAAATGCAGAGGAGTCTGTTAAGGAAACTCCTGCAGAAATCCCTTCCAGAAACATCGTGGGCAACATTAGCTCTTGGTCTGAGCTTTTTTCCCCATTTCATTTCATTGGGAAGATGAGATTTGGAGGTCACCGTGTGCCCAGAGGATGGTGCAAGGTGGGTTTTTGCAGCAGGTTTGGCTCCTGGATCCTCCTGTCAGCGTCAGGGAGGGGTTTTGTGGGGAAAAACCTGGAATTTACAGCTTCTAATTGGAATTTGCAGGTTAAAACCTCCAACAATCACCCTGAATTGGATGATTGGCACTGGAGGTGCAGCCTGGCAGTGGTGCCAGGGACACGGGTGAGGCCCCAGCAGTGCCTCTTGCCTGGCAGGCAGGAGAGGGAGAAAAATGCTTTAAAAAGGTAAAAAAAAAAGCTCCAAAGCAGGAGGCTGAGGTCATTTTCTTGGCGAGGAAGTCGGCTCCTTCCAAATGCCTCCGGGTCGGGTTTAATATCAGCAGAAACATTCTTGGGCAGGGTGGGGAGAAAGCGCTGCTCTCACCATCAGGAGCAGAACCCTCAAACCCCCAAATGCCCTAACAAAAACCCCCAAACACACTAAAATCCCCAAAATCAGCTCCCCAACCCCTCAGACTGCTCCTTCAGAACCTCCAGGCATGGAGTAAGTGAGCACTGGGGTGGGAGAGGTGTTGAAACAGCTCATGGAGGAGGGGAAAATCCCCCCATTGGAGCGGAGAACTGAATCCTTAAAGGGGCTTTTGAGCATCATGTGGCCGCTGCTGGGATTTTTGGGATGTGGAGAAGAGGAAAGTGAGGGGGTCTGACAGGGAAAATGTTGTTTTTCCCGTCGTCCTGGAGAGTTTTATCATCTCTTCAATCTCTCCTCGATTTAGCATCACCTCGCCGGGCTCAGCACCCAACAACAACCCCCAGGGCCGAGGGCCCTGCGTGCGAGGAATATCCTGCTGGAAAATACATCCAAAAGGAGGGGGAAAATTAAATGGATTTCATCTGCCGTGCTCTGCTCGCAGGACTGGCTGAGCAGCTCAGGGGCCTGCCAGCGCCTTGCGCGAGCCCTCGGCCGCCCTGCGGAGCTGTTGTGGCTTTTCCAGGGATTTTACACATTAGGAGGGGGTGGTTTGACCGTGTTTGTTTTGTTAAACCTCACCAAAACCCAAACCAGAGCTCGGAGGGAGGAGGAGGAGGCGGGAAATGCAGGGAAAGGTTATTGAAAAACAGGGGAAAAACAAACAAGAGGAGCTGAAGAGGGAAAATGAGTTTGGGATGGCAGCAGAGCAGGGATGTGACATTGGCAGGGATGTGGCATTGGCAGGGATGCTGTGGGCAGCAGGGATGTGGCAAGGATGTGGCATTGGCAGGGAGGTGGCAGGGAGGTGACATTGGCAGGGAGGTGACATTGGCAGGGATGCTGTGGGAAGCAGGGATGCTGCACCTTGCTGGGGACGTGCATCCCACCAAAATTAAGACAGAAAAAAGAGTTCCCCAGGGGAACTGGCAGGATAAGAAGCATCAGGAGGGCTCTGATCCCACCGTGAGGGAGGCTGTGAGGCGATGCTCCGGCTTGGAGGGGGATTTTTCCTCCGTGCTTGCACATTCCTCCCGTCAGCAGTATTTACAAGACGGCACCAGGAGAAATCCCAGGTCGGCTGGACCACCTCCCGCCGGGTATGGCCCTGTGCAGCGGCCCCACAGCCCCTCGCTCCTTCTTCTTGGGGCTTTCTCCCTGACCCCTTTGGTTTGTCCTGTCTGCACCCCATAGTTGCAATCCCTCCTATGCCAATCCTGCTCATGACATTCCAGATTCCCAAAATTTTCCCCATCCCAGCACCCACGGCTTCCTCTTCAGCCTTTTTTAGGGACAGGGCTGCTGCAAGGCTGCTCTGGGGTGCAGGGCTTGGGATGGGCTCCATGGGGCTGCTCCATCTTCGGGCAGGGCTGGAAAGACCCAGAAGCAACATCCTCTCCTGGAAAAAGGCTCTAGGAAGTGTTGCAGGACACAGGGATGTTTGTGGGATGTGGGACACAGGGATGCTGGCAATGCACAGGGATGTTTATAGGATGCATCCCTGGCAATGCACAGAGATTTTTGTGGGATGCAGGGATGCAGCACTCAGGGATGCTGAGAATGCACAAGGATGTTTATGGGATGCAGCACACAGGGATGCTGATAATGCACAGGGATGTTTGTGAGATGCATCCCTGGAAATGCAGAGGGATGTTTATGGCATGCAGGGATGTTTGTGGGATACAGGGATGCAGCACTCAGGGATGTTGAGAATGCACAGGAATGTTTGTGGGATGCAGGAATGTTTATGGGATGCAGGGATGCAGTCACAGGCATGCTGGCAATGCACAGGGATGTTTGTGGGATGCATCCCTGAAAATGCACAGGGATGTTTATGGGATGCAGCACTCAGGCATGCTGATAATGCACAGGGATGTTTGTGTGATACAGGGATGTTTATGGGATGCAGAAATGCAGTACACAGGCATGCTGGCAATGCACAGGGATGTTTGTGGGATACAGGGATATTTATGGGATGCAGAAATGCAGCACTCAGGCATGCTGGCAATGCACAGAGATGTTTATGGGATGCAGCACTCAGGCAGGCTGGCAATGCACAGGGATGTTTGCAGCATCCAAGGCTGTTTGCAGCAGTGCACAGGGATGCTGACAGCACACAGGAATGTTTAGGTTACATGGGATGTTAGCAGCACACAGGAATGTTTAGGTTACATGGGACGTTAGCAGCACACGGGAATGTTTAGGGAATGTGGGATGTTAGCAGCGCACAGGGATATTTGTGGCACACCGGGGGGATACCCCTGCAGCACAGGGGGATGCACGAATCCGCTTTGCAGGAACCAGGAACACCTGCAGCAGCTCTTCCAGCCTTCCATGCCTCAGTTTCCCCCTCGTGAGAGGCAGAGCCGCCGGCTTCTCCGGGCTCAGCCCCACGGGACACTGCGGCGTGGGGAAACCTGGCCGTGCGCGGCAGCCTGGCTGTCGGCTCCGCGCTTGGCCGGCGGCCAGGGCAGCGCTGGGGGCCCGCTGCTCGCCAGATGCGATAAGGAAAGGTTTGGCCGAGGCTGGAAAATGAAAGAAAAAGAAGAGCAAGGGTGGGGGGAAGAAAAGGGGAAAATAAAAAAGCAAAAGCAAAGCAAATTCCTTGGCAAATCAAAGCGAAATGTTTGCACATGGCCTTGCATCCAGCAATCCGTCTTGATAAGGGGCTCTGGGGAGGAGAAGGAGGAGTAGGAGGCAAGCTGACTCTGGGAACCTGACAGCAATCCTGCTTCATTGCAGAAAACCTGTCAGATTTCCCACTGCCGGGTGACGAGGGGCCCAGCCCCAGCGTGCCTCAGTTTCCCCTCTGCATGCACGCACTGAGGTGTGGAAAAGGGGTTAAAACTGCCTTGGAGGGGTTAAACGGGGCGATTTTCTGCCGGGTTTTATCCAAAACATATGTTTTCGCCACTATTCGAGTTATCTGGGATATTTCCTGCGTGTTTGCTCCTATGGCAACCGGCCCAGCATGAAAGACCTATTTACTGGGCCCGGGGATAAGGAACAGCCATATGGTGTCAATTTTGAAGGCGCTCCATCCCCTCCGCCCGTCTCCGGTTCTCCCTCCACCATGGTCTTGGCCCCTCGAGAGGCGTCCACCACGAGCCATGTCCAGATGGGGTCGGAAATGGGCGCTGTCCCCAAGGTGAGGTGGTGGCTTGGGTTTGGGGAGCTTGCAAGAGATGCTGATGGGCTGCAGCAGCGGCCTGAGATCCTGAGGGATCCTTCGGGAGACAGGGATGGAGTGAAGGTACCTGCAGCACCCGCCTGAGGTCCTTCAGGAGGTGGGGATGGAGACAAGGAACTCACAGCACTGATCTGGGATCCATTGGGAACATGAGAGACAGGGAACCCACAGCGCAGATCTGGGATCCATCAGGAGCATGAGGATGGAGACAAGGAACGCACAACACTGATCTGGGATCCATTGGGAACATGAGAGACAAGGAACACATGGCACTGATCTGGGATCCATCAGGAAGATGAGGATGAAGACAAGGAATGCACAACAGTGATCTGGGATCCATTGGGAGCATGAGAGACAAGGAACACACAACACTGATCTGGGACCCATTGGGAACATGAGGATGGAGACAAGGAACACACGACACTGATCTGGGATCCATCAGGAACATGAAGATGGAGACAAGGAATGCACAGCACTGATCTGGGATCCATCAGGAAGATGAGAGACAAGGAACCCACAGCACTGATCTGGGACCCATCAGGAACATGAGGATGGAGTCAAGGAACGCACAACAGTGATCTGGGATCCATCGGGAACATGAGGATGGAGACAAGGTACTGCAACACTGGGGTCCATCCTGAGAGAAGGTCAAGGACAAGCTGCCTGAATCATGGGCCCAAGGTCTGTCCAGGAGACCAGGCTGGAGACAGCCTCCAGCAAGGCTCATTCCAGCTTGGCAGGTGCTGGGGAGGCCACGGAATCTCTTATCACGCTCAGAACCCACTGCAGGGTTCTGTCCCTGTCCCACCCCAGCAGTCTGGGTTCTTCTCAGACTTAACCCCAGTGCCCTGGAAACCCAACAATTGCTACACGGGGAGGTTCTTTACTCCTTCCTAAAGACTGAGGCAATTTTTTAACCTGGTGCCAGAGCGACTTCACAGAGTTAAATGACCAAAATACAGGCCAATGAGGCAAAACCACCCTCTAGACTGCTGAAAAAAAAAAAAACTAAAGTAGAAAAAAGTATTTCTTAATAATTCTAATTTTATTTTATTGCCAGTGGGTGTTTGCTGCAGGGGAGATGATAAAGCTGGGCAGGACCAGGCACGGCAAGGGACAGGGGATTTTGGGAATGATTCACTCCCAAAGCCTCCTGCAGAGATATTTCTGATGAAATTTTTTTTTAAAAAGCCAAAACAGATTAGTTGGGGCTTTTTTTTTAAGAAAAAAGGTTTTACAGAAGTGACCCTTCCCACCAACCTCACCAATTTTCTTTTTAATAAGGAAAAAAAAGGCTTTCAGCCAAAATAAACCTTTCCTATGAAAACGTGTGTTTGGGTCAAAAAGCCACTTCTCACTGGGGGGAAAAATAAACCAACAAAACCCCCTGTCCAATTCATGAAGTGATGGCTTGGCAAAGCTCACAGGGAGATATGGCATCTTTAGAGGCTACATCTCTCTTCCTCTTCCTCCTCCTCCTCTCCTTCTCCTCCTTCCTCTTCACATCTCTTCACCTTCTAGTCCTTCTCCTCATCCTTTAGTCCTTCTCCTCTCCCTCCTTTTTCCCTTCTCTTTATTTTTCTCCTCCTTCTCCTCTTTCCCTCTCCTGTTGTCTCATCTTGTCTCTTCTATCCTCATCATTTTCATTTTGTCTCTTCTCATCTCCTCATCTTTCAGTCCTCCTCATCCTTTAGTTCTTCTCCTCCTCCTCCTTTTTCTCCTCTTTATTTTTCTCTTCCTCCTCCTCTTCCCCTCCTTTTAGCTCAAGCTGTCTCTTCTCATCTTTTCTCTTCCCAGGTGATGTGTGTCTCCACGTGTGCTCCACCCTGACACCCTCCAGCCTTTGCATCCCATTCCTGATCCACATTTCCCCCCTCACACACATTGCCTGCCACGCTGCAGAGCACATCCAGGAGCTGATGCACCGCCGAGGGTGGGGGCACCAGGCTGGCACCTGCTGTCCCCTTCCCAAAAAGGACCCACAAACCTTCCCTCGATGGAGATTGTCGGATGCTGAAGGGGTGCTGGGCTGGCCCCATGGGGAGACATGGGGACTGGGACAAGGGCCGTGGGACTGGGACAAGACACCTGCTGGGGTGGTGGGACCTGGACAAAGTGATGGGGACTGGGATGGGATGACAGGGAGAGATGATGGGGACTGGGATGAGTGGTCTGATGAGGACAGGGATGGCACGATGGGACCTGGACAAGGCACTTTCTGAGGACAGGAGAATGGGAACTGGAAGGAGATGCCTGCCAGGGATGATGAGGACTAGGACAAGAAACCAGCTGGGATGTGGAGATGAGAACTGGGATGCAGTACCTGCTGGGGACAGGATGGTGGGGACCAGAATGAGGTACCTGCTGGGGACAGGATTCTGGGGACTGGAATGAGGTACCTGCTGGGGACAGGATGGTGGGGACCGGAATGAGGTACCTGCTGGGGACAGGATGGTGGGGACCGGAATGAGGTACCTGCTGGGGATAGGATGGTGGGGACCGGAATGAGGTACCTGCTGGGGACAGGATGGTGGGGACTGGGATGAGGTACCTGCTGGGGACTGGATGGTGGGGACCGGAATGAGGTACCTGCTGGGGATAGGATGGTGGGGACCGGAATGAGGTACCTGCTGGGGACTGGATGGTGGGGACCGGAATGAGGTACCTGCTGGGGATAGGATGGTGGGGACTGGGATGAGGTACCTGCTGGGGACAGGATGGTGGGGACCAGAATGAGGTACCTGCTGGGGACAGAGCAAGGGGACCATGACAAGGAGAACAGCAGAGCCCCGCATGGGGCGACAGTGACCAGCCCACGGCGGTGGGGAGCATCTCTCAGCCTCAGCCTCTCCAGCCCGGCCCTGAGCTCTGCACCCAACCCCGCAGCAGCGGAGGGGAGCAGTGTCCCCACCTCGCTCACCCCGAAAGCGCCGCGGCGGTGCGGCTCGGCTCCCGCGGGGACGGGAGCGCCGAGCGCCGGAGCGCGGGGAGCTGCCGGCTCAATGCCGGGGCCTCACTCCCACGAGCGGATGAAAGGCTCCCTGTCCAAACGGCATTAGACGCGCTGCGAAGGCTCATTCCCGATCGGTCACGCTCCGAGGCGCAGCTGCAAAACCCCCTCCGGGAGCCCGGGATGCTCCGGGGGCTTTGTTCGGAGCAGCCCCGCTTCCCGGGGAACCGTGACAAGACGATGGGATTACGGGGCAGCAGAAATAAAATAAAATAAAACCCAACCTCGCTGGGACCGCGCTGGCTGGGCGGAAAAACAAAGGGGAGCCTCGAATTCCCTCGTGCTCCTGCCAGGAGCAATGGCCCCAGAGTGTTTGGGGAAGGGGCACGGAGAGGGTTTGAAGGTCCCCAAGGAGGGAGAGTGGCTTTTTGGGGGTGTCCCACTCCATTTCTACTCCCAAATCCCAGCACTGAGAGAGCAAGGAAAAGGAGGAAAAACTTGCAAGGAAGCAAACCTTATGAGGGGAAACCTCGCATGGAGGAAAACCTTGTGAGGAAGGAAACTTCACACGGAGGAAAACTTGCAAGGAGGTGAAGCCTTGAAAGGAAGGAAACCTCCAAGGAAGAAAACCTTGCAAGGAAGAAAATTTTACATGGAGGATAAACTTTGGGTGGAGGAAAATACCGCAAAGAAGGAAAATCCTGCAAGGAAATAAAACCTTGCAATGAGGAAAGGCTTAAGTGAGGAAGGAAATCTTGCAAGGAGGAAAATACTTGAAGGAGGAAATAGTTTCAAGGAAGGAAACTTCACAAGGAGGAAAACTTTGGATATAGGGAAAACCTAGTAAGGAGGAAAATTTTACAAGAAGGAAAACCTTTGACAAGGAAGGAAATCTTGCAAGGAGGAAAACCTTGAAGGAAAAACCCTTCAAGGACAGAAACCTCACAGGTTCAGAGGAAGTGAGCAGGTTGAAGGGAGCAGTTCTGCACCTTCCTTCTGGGAGCAGCCCGATCCCTCCTGGCACAGGGCCCGGCACGGTTTGGCTGAAGTTAATTGGGTTAGTGCATGGCTAAAGGGCGTAGCTTGTCCGGGCGCCTGCTCCCTAATGAGCATCTCATTTGAATCTATGCAAAATAGCAGGGAGCATGGAGACATGCTAATTAAAGTGATTGCTGTTCGCTAATTAAGCAGCAATTCCCCTGCCCAAGAAGGTATTCTCATGCAAATGCACTGAAAGAGGAGAAAACATCACCCCAAAAATTGTACAGGGAGAAATCACAATTTGGCACCACCCCTGGTCTGCAAAACACCTTCATTATGATCCTCATTTTGAGTATTTTTATCCCAAAAAAACCAGTCTTGGCCATCTCTTCTGTGCTGAGAAGAATCCTGAAGCCCTCATATTTTCCAGTGGCTGCCATAAATCAAGTAATTTAACTCCTCAGCTGTACCAACCCCGATTTTGCTTTATTTTGGGGTGTTTTCTTCAGATCATGGGGTTTTTAATCTTCTGAGGATTTTTCTACTCTTCGTTTTCTTTCTTTTTTTCCCCTTTCACACTCGTGGAAATAATGACGTCCTACAGGAAACCTCTGGAGGGATAAAATTAGGGCGGGTAAACACAGGGTAGTGCAATGTTTTGGTCTCACAGGTTTGTCCAAAAACCAAGAGATTTTATTTCAAGTCTAGGGGGTTTTTTTTTGGGGGGGGGGGGGGTTAACTTCTTTTTTTTTCTGTACTTTTAAACATAGCATCTGTGTTTCTTTGCAGCCTGTTCCATGTATTGCTGAAGCCTTTCCAGGTGAAACCCTGCTTGGGATAAATCCCTTTCTATCTACCACATGTGGATGCGGCCAAAATATTGCAAATTCCAAAAACACAAGGCATGTTGGGCATATTTGGGGTGTATTTTGGATCTTTAGGAAGGAGTCAATGGTTTGGGCACAGGATGAGCCCTCGATAAGGCCCCTTTTTGTTGTTTTTAGCCCAAGCAGGGAGTTCTTGGTGGCGTTATCCGGAGGAAGATGATGCACGGATCACATGTGGCGTGTGGGGGCATTTCTCAAACCCTCTGGAAAAAGTGAGAGCCACTCCCTCACTCCAGCGACACTCTGAGCACACAGCTGCTTGCAGGAGAGTCGGAGCGGGAACCGTGGGCTGTCCGGCGTGCAAACGAGCGGGCCGGGCACGGGATGACCCCTGCGCTCGCAGAGGGGGAGGCTCCCGGGAGGCTACACAGGGCCCCGCGGTGCGGTGCGCTGCTCAGGTGCGCTCCGAGGGGCACAGCTGACAAGGGTGCCCGGCTGCGTGGGTGACCGTCACACGGGGCACGGGTGGCAGGTGGCAAGGTCGTGTGGGTGCTTGAGCGCACGGGCGCGCAGGTGTGTGGCTCTGCGGGTGCCCATTTGCGCGGGTGCACGGCTGCGCGGGTGCACGGCTCCGCGGGTGCACGGCTCCGCGGGTGCCCATCTGCGCGGGTGCACGGCTCCGTGGATGCCCATCTGCGCGGGTGCACGGCTCTGCGGGTGCCCATTTGCGCGGGTGCGGGTCGTGTGGCCGCGCGGGTCCACGGCTGCACAAGCGCCCGCACAGGTGAGTGTGTGCGCGGCCGCACGGCTGCTGCTGCCCGGTCACACGCACGCGTGGGCACGCCGGTGGTGGGACGGTGGTGGGCACGCCCGTCCCTGCCTTCCCGGTCCCGTGGGCGCCCAGGTGCACCTGCCGTTCGGGGGCGCGGTCCCGCGGGCCCTGGCTCACAGGGACGCCCGGTCCCGGCTCACACGGATGCACGGTTCCGATTCACACGGATGCCCGGTCCCGCGGGGCCCGGCTCATAGGGAAGCCTGGTCCCGGCGGTTCGGGGGCGCGGTCCCGCGGGTCCCGGCGGTTCGGGGGCGCGGTCCCGCGGGTCCCGGCGGTTCGGGGGCGCGGTCCCTCGGCCGTGCTCTGCCCGGTGGCGCAAGGACCCCGCTGCGCCCCGCGCGCACGTGCATCCCCCATCCCTGCCGTTCCCCTTAAAGGGCCCGCAGCGCCCCGCTCGCCGCCCGCTCGGGCCGCGTCCACCGCCGCACGCTCCCCCCCCTCCCCGGGCGGTGGCTCCGCCCGCGGGGCACCCGTGCTCCCCCCGGCCGGCGGTGGTTCGCTCCGCGGGGCGGGGCGGGGCGGCGGCTCCTCCCCCGACACGGGGCGCCGGTGGGAGCGGGGCGGGGAGCGCGGCGCGGGGGGAGATAAGCGGCGCCGAGCGGCCGGGCGGCGCTGGATGGAGGCTCCCGCCCGCCGGGACGCCCGCCCCAGCCTGGAATGTCCTGGCGAGCCGCCGCCGAGCGGCACCGGCACCAGGACCGGGACCAGGGAGGGGGCGCGGCGGAGAGGTAACGCGCGCGCTTCCCGCCGCCGGCGCGCGCGGAGGGGCGCGGGCGGGCGCGCGCGGGAGGGGCGCGGGCGGTGCGGCGCGGGGCGCGCGCAGGTGGCGGCTGCTGTCACCCGCGGAGCTGCACCGCTCCGCCCCGCACCGCCCCGCACCGCCCCGCACCGCCCCGCACCGCTCCGCGCCCTCGCTGCGCGGGCTGAGCCGGTGCGCGGCGCGCCGGGGAGCGGGACGAGCCCTGCGAGCTGCCTGCCCCTGATTTACGGGCTCATTTCGCCGGGAACGCTCCTCCACTCCGCTCTATTTGTCATTTAAGCGCTGCTCTGCTTGGAGGAGGTGCCGTAGGGGATGGGTTTGGGGTCGCGTCCAGCCTCTTAACCGCCTTAAAATGGTTAATCTCAATGTTTTTAACCTGTAAGGTCACTTTTCTCTGCAATTAGAGCCCTGGAAAGTCAGTGCCTAAGGCAGGGGGTGGTGTGTGATGCCTGAGGACTCTGGCTGTAAAGCATCCTGACATCTTATCTCTGATTATTATTATTTTTATTGCATTAAGCTGCCTACGTTCTTAAAGCCACACAATTCTTGAATTTTAAATTACTTTCCCTTGCTTTGTTTGTCTCTTTGCCAAAAAAAAATACAAATTATATAGTTCCTGACTATAATGGAAGAACTTTCCAGTCGTCTATCCCATGCTTCCAATACTGATGTTTTTTAAACCAAAAGGGACATGTGTCTCAGCCGTGACACGCTGTCGGCAGAAAACAGGCAATGTTTATTTTGCCCCCGCCTCGTAACTGTGTAAAGGGTTGGTGAAAGGGTAAATGTGATGGCTTTATGTAGCTTTTTCTTTTTAATTATTATTTTACTGCTTTCCCCAACTGCTTTGCTGCCTCTGGGAAGGAGTAGTCGCGCCGAGCCTGCGGCTGTAAAGCTGTCAGCTCTGAAGGGCTGTTTACTCAGTGAGCTGTATCTTTCACACATGCACCAGAAATACAATTTACCAACCCAAACACCAGCCACGGTCACCGAGGTTACCGGGAGCATGGAAGCCTCGGTTCTCTGCGGTTTTATCCTTCGTGGCCCGGCGTTTTCCTTGAACAAAGCAGGTAATCCTGGGGTGCTGGCGCTCCCAGTCGAGCTGCGTGGAGCCCATTTGCTTTTCTCCTCATCTCCCACGACTCGAGTGTTTTGACAGTTGCGATTTATGGGATGTACAGCCTGCCCGTGGCTGCTTTAAGGAGAAAAAGTGCTTTTGTGGTAGCAGTTGCTGAGGGCGACGGCCAGCTCCTTCTATATTTCAAAAACTCACAGTGAATGTTTCCCGGCACAATTTCTTAACGCTTTTCTGTTAAACTTGATATTATTTGCCTTAATTACAGCCAGCATGCTTTTGTTCCACGAAATTAAAATAGGTGTCGAGAGTGTGAGTCAAACACATTGAAACCAAACCCTGCTTTTTCAAAGCAGCTGCAAGCCTGTCTTGTGGGGAGGACTTGGTAATGGAGTGATTAAAAAGAAATAAATATTTTTGACCTGTGTTCCCCTTTCCATAAGAAGAGGGAAGCCTCCAACTGGCTTGGTTTGCATCCCAGAAAACCCACAGGCTTGTGGGGAGACCCATGACTGTTGTTTAAACCTATTGAAAGCTGGGCTCAGATAGAAGGTGAGATCCACTGAGCTTCCGACCATGTTAAAAGGTATTTTTTTTTCCTCCTCAAGGGGTAGGAAGTGAGATGGGAACGGCTGTGGTGTGGAGGGATTAGTAACTCACCCGAGGATGAGCGCAGTGGCTTTGTCGCCTGGATTAATGCGATTTACACCCTTAAGCTGCTCCGAGTGCTCGTAAACAACCGTGCCCGAGTGTGCAAGGTGAAGTGTGGGCGGGCAAGCTCGGGTACACCACGGGGAAGTAGCTTGGGGGGTTGGTTTTTGCTTTCCTTCGTGCAGTCTGGGTGATTTTTCATCCTATTTCTCTGGTGGGACACCAGCTCTGTGTTCTTGGCCACCAAAGCACCGCGATAGTGGCGGTGGGGTTTGGGCTGGCCCCACTGTACTGGATCACTGGGTTGCTCTGCTGCTAAAATTTTTGGTTTTACCCCAAAATTGAGGAGGGGAGAAAAAAAAGCCCTGCAAGGAGAGGCCTGGCTGTGCGGGGCAAGTCCTACCAGTGCTTTCATTATCTCAAGGTGTGCTGTAAGCTCATAAATGAGGCTCCTGCTTACTTTGGCTTGCTGGTGTGCCAGAGGAATAAGGCAGCTGTGCTCCAACTTCAGGTGATGTCACTTGAGGATTTTAACTGTCAGAGCTTAAAAATACCCTGGCTCGTTTAAAGACTGCTTCTGCAGATGTGGAAATGGGGAAGGAAAGCAATGGATTGTGAGTGCACAGCCACACCAGGGTTCAGCATTTCATAAATCCCCCTCTGCCTAATGAGGCCTTGGGCATACCATGGCCAGGGCATTGGTGGGTGCTCAAATAAGGCACTGCCATGAAGTGTGAGACCAACAAAGTGTCAGTGCTAATAAACAAACGGGGAAGCTTGTGGTGATTAAATCGTTTCGGGTTTCAAGCTGTTTTCTGAAGCGATGGTACAGTCAGCAGCACCTCCTCCCACGTGGATGGTGGTGGTGTTGGTGTGACTGGGTACAGGACCATGTGCTGGGATTTCAGGTTGTTTGCAGGGTTGGGTGTGAGAAGCTGTGGGTCAGGGGCTGATCTCTGGGTGTTGGTATGTCTGTGTAGAATGGCAATATTGAAAAGGCTACTCACGGGTCATGTGAGCTGTTTCTAGTTCTGGATGTAAAAAGGCATTGAACTTCACCTGGATTTTCCATATCACCCACCAAATCCACTCTTCACATCTTCTCCAAGACCTCGTTTACCTCCTCTCTTTCTGCCTGTCCTTTTATCCTGTGGTGGAAAACCTCCTACTCTGCATCGTCCTTGTTCCCATGTCCACAGATGTGTCTCTTGCGGGGTTTCATTGCAGTGCTGTGGTCTTAGCACACAATCCTGTGCAAAACGACATGGAAATGTGGTGAACCTGTTGGTGAGCTTCCACGAGGCTTTGAAACCTTTAGTTTAGTACCAGAAACCCTAAGACTGAGTGAGTCTTCACCCACAAACCTGCTGGGATTGGGGATCTCAGGTAATGGAATCGCTTTAATTGGCAACTCGGAAACCTGCCGAACATCTTTTGTTAGGCAACCTCTCATTTGTATAAATTCATTGATACTGTGAACTTGACCTTTTACCGCAGAGGCAGGTTTTTGTCTCCTGGTTTGGTTATGAGCTGCTGACTAGTGAGTGGCTCCCCTGAGCTGAATTCTGTCCCTTCCTCCTCACCGCAGTGCTTTGCTGTCAGTTCTCTGGTTTTTGGTGTTTCAGTGGGCTGGGGAGCTTCAGAGCCAGTTGCTGTCTGCAGCTGGGGTGAGACTGAGCTAAAAACGTTGTATGAAGTGGAATTGGTCAAATTTCCTCCTTAAATGGGAATTTGCAGCTTGCCTTGCAGTCCCGACTCTTCTGTGGTACCTGGGCACCAAACCGTGTTCTCTATCCACTATTTTTGCTTTTTTGATGTATTTTGTTAACAGGTGGGCCGGTACTTGGTCAGTTCTCCAGGTGTTTTCCCTTTCCTACTCCCTTTCTGCTCTCCTGGAGGCCTCCCTGAGCAAACCCTGCTATTGTGTGTCCCCTTATCCTGCATCATTTGCTCTGGGATGGTGTTTGTCTTTGGCAAAGTCAGCAAAAGCCTCTTTGCTGTATTACTTTGGCTGGTGGGAGGTCTCCAACTACCCTGGCCCAAGAATTTCTAGACTAGATAGTTTCCTCTGTGTGTATATATATGTTCACTTTTTTCAGTTGAGTGTTCTTCCAGTAATTTCCTTGGTAGATGGCTCAGTATAACTTCCAGGGCTGAGTGTGTCAGAGTTTTCCACTTACTTTCCTCAGCTCACTTCTCCCTTTCTGGTGGGGATGATAATTCTCCAGTGACAGTGATCACTTTAGGGGAAATGCTTGTTCAGCCCCGTGAGGGATTGAGCCTTGTGCATCCAGACCACCTGCCTTTTCCATTAAACCCCTACTCATTCCTTCTGTGTGAGAAATATCTGCTGTCTTTCAACAGGAGGGAAAACAATCAAGCAAGGTGGGTTGTTTTCCTATTTTCCATACCTATGAGATATCTCAGAGCTCTTCCAGCCAGGTGGGACTCTATTTTTTTTCTTTTTCCCCCCTTTTTTCCCCCTCCCCAGCTCCTTGGGCGCAGTTTCACGTTACAGCTCCATTGAGGACTCGCTGCTGCAGGAGGTGGCAGGTACATTCCTGCCTCTTCCCCGCTGCGGGAATCCAGCAGTGGAGCAGCCGCAGGGGAGTGACTCCAGCTAACCCTTAAAAAAAAAAAAGTACCCAAGCCCCAAACTTTCCTGGATCTTGCCCCGCAGTTAGAGTTGCTAAATCTTCCACTCGGATGACTGGGAAGGCCCTGGGGGGCTGGAGGGGCTGGTGGGGGGATGGCCCCTTTTGGCAGCTTTTAGTGGCTTCAAAATTGGCTTTGCTGTCTCCTGATGCAGTCACTGCTGCCGAGCCAAGGGTGGGTGCCTTGCAGAGAGGGAGGGGTTCTGGCCAGCCCCCTCCATCTCCTGCCTCTGGAAATACCCAACTGAACCAGTCCAGCCCACAGAAACGGCACGAGAAAAGGATAAAATCATTCCCTAAAGCCCCGAGTGAGCACGACCAGCCTGGCTGGGGTATTGCCATCAGCTTGGCAGCAGGAGGGAGCTGGGGAAGGAGAAGGAGACCATTCCTTTGGCAGCATCTGGCACTCCGTGTGGCTGAGCTGAGAGGTGAAACCACACCCTCGGCCTCACCTGTCTCTCTCATCACGCCTTTGATTTATACCCTGGGTTCTGCTGTTTAGCTTTCCCCGCAGACTCCAACCATTGAATCTGATAGTGAACCAAGTGGTTGAGTCTTATTTGTTTAATTCAAAGAGAAGTTTAATGTTTCCTACCTCGCAGTCTGTGGAGGCTCTGCCTCGCAGCCCGCGGTTTTCCTTGTAGTGAACCTGTAAAATGCCAAGACAAGCACTCAGAGGCTCGAGCCGTGAGCAGCCCCTCATTGAAACAGTCTTGGCAAAGAGGCTGGGCACCACAAATTTACATTTTGGGACGGTTTGAGGGCGTTTTGTCTCTTCAAAGGTGTTGGAGGGTTGTGTTGCCTGTGAAGTATTCCCTGCCAGCTCACCTTCTGTGTGAGCCCTCAGCACTGTGGGCTGCCAGGTCCAGCTGGAGGGGAGCTGTGGGTGGAGCTTCTCGGCCCCCCTTAATCTTAGATGAAGAACAGACAGATCCTGAATGTCTCTGTAATTGCTCCATGGCATCTGCTGAAGCACTGAAGGACAGAGATGCTGGACATGTCCAACCTCCTGGAATTGCCATTGCATTTTGTGCAGGCACCTTGTGTCCAAGTGCAGCCTGCTCTGGCTGGAGATGCTTCTGCTCCTGGAGGGTGATGGCACCAGAGGGTTTTGTTTCCCGATCCCCAGTGAGTAAAAGAAACCATTAATCTGGGTAAAATGCCTCACTCTAAAGAATCTTGCAAGAAATTAATCTTTTTTTCCATGCCAGTTTGGAAGGTAACAACGCAGGTGACTGTTCTTCTCCTGGGGAACAACAGCAAGGGAAGGGGACAGTTCGTGTGGTCCCGTCTGAAACAAACAGTAGTTGGAGTTGAAATCCCCTGCTTGCTTCCAGATCAATCCACTTAAAGTTGCTGTAGTCAGGTGGTATGTTCTCAGTTTTTAATTTTTTTTTCTTTTTTTTTTTTTTTTTTTTTTTGCTTGTTGTTAGTTGAGAGCTAATGGATCGGCCCAAATAAGGCCATGAGAAAGGCTGGCCATTTCCAGGAGGATCCACAGACAGTCAGTGCATGACTTGTTGCCTTTATCTCTGAGATCAGGAGATTCCTTTGCAGTGATGGATTAATCCACCCTTGAGTGAATAATATAACTGAGAACAAGTAGGAGCCAGCGCTCCAAACAGATGATTTGTTCAGTACGTGTGTGCCTCCCCTCCCCTCCCCGTGTGAAAAGTGTCTTTCTTCACCGTTTCATTCAGCCTGTTGAAAACTCACAGCAACCTGTGCCTGCGCCAGCCCCCGGCCCAGCACGGGGCGCGGATGGGGCTGTGCCAAAGGCCTCCGCTCCCAGGTGCAGGGGAAGATAAACCACAGCCCCACTGAGCCCAGGATGGAGAGAAGAAGGTGCCTGTGATGTCACCTGTCTGCTCTGGCCATGACATCGCCTGTCTGCACGTTCTCCTGGCTGTAGGTGTGAGTGTTGATGCTGGCACCTGCCCGGGGTGAGCTCGCACGGCTCCGGTCCCTCGGTGGCAATGACTGCACCCCAACACGGGGTCTGGCTCTTTACACAACTCTGTGTCCAGAAGTTGTGTTAAGGAGCTGCAATTTTGGGGCTGGGGGAGCGAACTCACTGGGCACAAGGGGATGGCAGTGGGTGGCTTAGAACAGGAATATGATATTCAGGAAGATGGTTCTTTGGTTGTGCCAGGGCAGATCTGTGGCTGGTAACTCATCAGCAGAGCCACGGCCTCTGGAGCTGCTTGGGGATGTCCTGGAGCTGGACACCAAAGGCCTCCAGTGACACATGGGCAGTCCTTGTCAGCACACCTGCAATAGGATGCAAGGCTGGAAGGAACTTGTGCAGCCACAGCAATGGAATTCATGTAGCAAAATCTGTTATCATCCCTATGGATAGCCTGGAATAACTCTTTGGCAGCTCATGAGCTGTGTCTTGTTGCTTTAACTTCTTGGAATGCTCCTGTTGATAGGCTCAAAGAGGATGTGAGGTGTGAGATGCCTGGAGCTCCTCTTTCTGCTCAGGGACCCTCCCAGGCTGTCACAGGCTTATTGAGAAAAGCTGCAGTAGCTCAAGGTCAAGTTGGTGGAAGTCCTCAGCTTTGGCTTTCCTTGTGCCATGAGCGCCTTGACCCCATGCTCTTGGGGTGTGGAGTTGGAAGCATTGGTGGCAGATTTGGAGAGTTTCTGTGCTGTGTGGGGTGAAGTTAACATTCTTAAAATGCCATTTTCCCTTTGGGGAGAATGGGCTCTACTGCCATTGGCTGTACATAATTTCTGGGAGCCGAGGAGTTTTGCTGTGTAATGTTCCAACTTCATGTAGATTAAATGTATTGCGGAGTCAAAATAAACAATAGCATGTGGTTTTCCTTTGTTCCCCCCCCTTCCCCACGATAAGAGTTCACAAAAGTTCTAGAATTAAGGCTCTGTGTGCCATACGCTTGAGCGTAGGCTCAAATTTTCATAAAGCTTGCTGAGGGCTGTTACTGCTGGGGAGCTCTCTCACCTTTGGGATAGCTTTGGAAATCTCTTTGTTTCTTGGGAGCTTTTTCCAAAGGTGCGTTTCAGTGTAACGCTCTTGTTGCCTTAAATGCTTTGCAGTGACAGTGTATTGCAGCTTGTTGGAGATTTGAGACTCCTCTAATAAAATGCAAGAGAAGGAGGAAAACCCTGAGGGTTTTTTGGAACAGAAGATGTTTTCTGTTCCTGCCACTAATCTCTGTTGCAGAATGAAATAGGAATGTATACTTTAAATCTCTGTCAGGGTGTAGAAGGAAGCTGGCAACGGATGTAATCAAAAACGTTATTATCAAAACTCTCTAAGTATGTTGAAATTTCAAGCTTAATGATATAATTTTAAATTCAGCTATTCAGACTGAGGCATGGTTTTGGGGTGCAGATTGCACTTCCAAATTGTGTGTCGGGATGGACCAGAGAGGATTTAGGAGCAGACTGTAGGTGGTGAGCACTGCAGTGGTGTGGCTGGAGTCTTCAGCCCTGTGATCTCCAGTGACTGGGGTGGCAGCGTTAAATTGAGGTTTTCTAGATTATTAGGACTTTGTGGCTGAGCGCTTAAAAAAGGGTCCAGTTTCCAAGTTAGCATTTTGCCTAATTAGTGCATTTGTCATGGCTTGTACGTAAGCAGCACACATAGAAAGTGTGCATGTTGGGAGTTTGTCTGAAACAGCTCTGGGCACAGTGAACACAAGGAAGCAGCACCAGATCTGATGCGCAGCAGCAGCAAAAACTCTACCCTGTGCAAGAGGAGACAAAGCCTTTTGCTCGGAATAAGGGAACTGTGAGTAACCTTCACCTTCTGACCCTTCGTCCTCGAGTGGAGAGGCTGCAGGTTGAGGATGCAGAAGAAGCTCAAGTCCTTCTCTGAGCCAAAGGTGTGAAGCTGTTTATTTTCACTGGGGCAGTGTGTATATTGCAGGAGGCAGATGCTCGCCTGCTTAACCCGAGCACTCGCTGCTTATCTGGGCTCTGGCGAGTGTACAAGTGTTGTCCCTTCTAATCCCCCAACATTAAACAGTCCAGGCACCTTTCTCTGGCTGAGCCTGGGACTGCTTTAAAAAACACACAGAGAGAAGCCAACAAAAAAGAAACATTTGCTTTCTTTGCCAAGTTTAAATGAAGACTAATGCCGTGGTGCTGCTTAATCTTGTTTTTCTTGCTATCTGATGGATACTAACGTGGGATGGAATCAATCCCGGCAGCCGGTTATCTTTGCGGGGCCCCCGTGTTGCTGAGCTCGGCATTAAAGTCTCGTGGGGGAGTTGATGTGCTATGAAGAGTCTGGAACTTTCTTCCTACGTGGCGAAGCTGTGGCTGCAGCATGCATCTTCCTTTGGGAAGGTGTCTCCAGGAATTGCCAGTCTGCCGTTGGATGTCCGAACAGAAATCCTGTTCTCAGCGGGATGTGCCCGTGCAAGTGAGAACAGGGCACAGTCAGGTGAACCTGGCGGAAATTTCTCCCTGGTCCCTGTGATGAAACCTAACTCCTTTCCTATCAGTTGCTCGTGTTTGAACTGGTTCTGCTGGGAGCAGCTGCCATGGCCCTGGTTCGCAGGAGGAGCTTTGGCTCTGACTCATGCCCTGCCATGGTGACGGTGCTGCCCCAAGTGCCCCCAGCCCTGGGCAGGGGTCCCTGCCGCAGGCAGGGCTGAGCCAGCGGCGACCCCGAGCTGGGCTGCGGTGGGTGAGAAAGAAGGGCTGGAGGAGCCAAACCCTCAGGGTAGAGCTTCGTGATCACTCTGCCTCCCTCCCTTGGATCAAGGCTCTCCTTCGGCTCTGCTGGCATGAGGAAGGAGGAGGGAAGCTCCGCCAGTGCTCGCTTGCGCAACACCACTGAGCAAAGCCAACCCAAAGCCTCCCTCTCTTTCCCCCATGTTCCACCACCCCTCTCCTTGCCTGGGAGCCAGGTTGGCTTGTTGTAGCAAACCTGGCCTGACCAACACAATTTTTTTCATTTATTTTTCTGCCTAGCTGCTGCTTTTATCTGGGCCCGAGGCAAAGGGGCTCAATTTGCTATGCAATATTGTCAGTTGTGTCAGGATTCCTTTCCTCGAGGTGAAGAAGTGCAGGAGCGTGTGTTTGCCGGAGAGCTCGGACTTCAATTTTGAAACCAGGTTTGGTCTTTTGAGCATGGGGGAAGGGAGGGGAGGAGAGCAGTAAAACTGAATTACTGTAAGGCTGGAGGATGGATTGTGCGAAGGCTTGTTTTAATCGGGGGAGGAAAGGCCAGGGTCTTTCCTGCTCTCTCCCTCAGCTGTCCCTGGTTAGCTGGTTTGCTTTTTAATAAGCATTGTTCTGCCTGGAGCCTGGGTCCAGTGGCAGGGAGTGTTGGCATTGCCTTGTGACAGCGTGTGGACAGCTGTAACAGGAGGGGGGCAGTGATTTGGAGTGCGGGACCGCAGTTTTGTTTAGAAAACAGAGTCCAAATGGGTCTGTTGCTCCGATTCGTGCACAGCTCCAGCCGTCTGCAGGCACGGTGAATTCTGAGGTGACTAACGACTGCTGTAACACAGCCTTGGCTCTCTGCTTCCAGCGCACCTCCCATATCCTGCAGCCATGAGTTCACAGGCTCCTAATTGCCTATGATGTAAGACAGCAGTAGATGAGGTTGCTATAAATTCTGGCTGCAGGTGTGGATTTAATGGTTGTGCTTCCCTTTAAGGGCTCACGGATAGCATGGATCCCTGCAAGTTACAACAGACCGAGTTGGACTCGGGCTAGTGCAGCTAAAAGAACCCATTTGTCTGTGTTTTTTAGAGCTTTTGCTTGCTGGAGGCTACCAAAGGACGAGGTGTCAGCGCTCATCTGGAATTGCCTCGGGAATGAGCTCGCTGTCCTCTAACAGAGCTCAGCCATGGTTCCAATTCTTTCCATCAATGTTCTCTCGCGGCTAAACTGCCCAGGTGTGAGAGTGCCGCTGGAAGTGGACTTTTAGGCAGCCTGTGTGTACACAAGCACCTTTGTCTGAGGGTCTTACAGGTTTTTCTGATGACCAGAACAAGCCTGTGGTTCTAGCCCTTTTTATTTTTTTATTCGTGCTGGATTCTGGTTTTAGAAACCATAGAGAAATTATAATAACGGGTGATGGTTCTTAACATGCAAAATGAAAACTTTTTGGAGGGGAAAAAAACACCCGCTGAGGCAGTGCTCCAGCTTGCTGTGGTGTGTGCACCTGTAGCTTGGATAATTAGGATGGTGAGTTCCCTAGCTCCCTTGAGAAAATGGGCATGGCTCACTTGGAGTTTGGTTTTGTATATTTTTCTTCATTTCTGCACACATTCTTGCCGTCCAGGGTTTATTAAACATACCGGGGTGGTGCTTCGTGAGTTGATCCGAGGCCTCAGGCTGTTGGAGTGCTAAGTTCCTGTTCTTGGATGTCCATTCCCAGCCCCTCCTTTGGGCCAGCGCTCCAGCACCGCATGGGGAGCTGAAACTGCTCCCTCATCCAGGTGAAAACTGAACCTCATTTTTTCTCTGGCTGAGTTTTCAGCTGGCTCTGCCAGCAGATCTGACTCACTCGCTGGCCGCAGGATCCCCGGTGCAGATCGCAGAACGCAAGCCAGCTCCTGAAGGAAGGTGTTGCTGCCCTCCTCGGCAGCGGCCCATCTTGAAATTGGCTGAAAAACGCCTTGCGAAATCCCATTCTTGCTAAAAACCAGAGCTGGAGAAGTAAAGCAGGCGCCTCTGTGCGAGGCTGAGGCCAGCCCTGAGCAAGGAGCAGGGAGGAGGTGTTGGCCCTTGGGGACCCTTGGGGACCCTTGGGGACATGGCTGAAGGCGGCAGAGCTGTCACAGGTGTCCCTTCAGTGGAACGGCACAGGTGTGGAGCTAAATGGGGGGAAGAAAATGGAAATATGAGGCAGAGTTGTGCCTAAGCGGGAGAGATCAAGACAGGGGAGGTCTGGGGGGCCTCGAAGAGCAAAGGGTGAGAATTTTGTATGTATTTGGCCTACTGTGATGGAACTGTTAAACTAATGATACCCTCGGCTCCCTTGGGGGCTGAAAGCCCTGATTTAGGCATTTAAGCATAATTGCAGCCCAGCAGAACTGTATATCAAGCTAATGCTCTGTTCTCTCGCTTCCCCCGAGGCCAGAGGAGGCAGGAGCCATTCCCACTTCATTAGTGTGGCAGCAGGGGGACTGTCTCAGCTCTTTTGCTGAAGTTAATAATAAAATTAAACTAATTGTTGTGCCTGTTTGTGGAGAAGAAAGTGTGGCTTCTGAGATGATTTATTTATTTTTCTCCTGATGCCTGTCTTGCTGTGACCAGGATGGGACCCCCATCTCTCCCCCCCTTGGAGCACAGATGTGTGTCGGGAGCAGAGTCGTGACTCGGGAGTGTTTTTGTCTGTGTGTGCCGAGGCACAGTACACAAACTGTTAAATTTCCTTCCCTCGGCTCCCAAATCCATCCCTCCAGTCCATGCCAAAGCATGCGTTCGTCTATCAGGACCATATGTACGCCAAGACCAAGGTTCTAAAGTCAAGGTGTTTTTGAAATATTGGAGTTCAAATTAAGTATCTGAGTAATCTTAACTGTCTTCTAAAAAAGAAAAAAATTCTCTATCAGCCTCACATATAACTCAAAAGATTAATGGAAGGCTAAACTTTGATCTGAGTCCAGCAGCTGATACCAACCATGAGACTTTCCAGGCCTGAGAGCAAAATAGAAAAATCCAATAAAAAAGACCTCCTTCTCCATCTTTGAGGCACACGGCCTCTTGGCCATGGTTTGGCTAATATTGCTGTTTTTTCCTCAGTTGCTTAACCTCTTCTTGTGTCACCTTTGTCCTGTGCCACTGGACTTTACCTAGGACAGTTTGAGTAAATTAGTGACAATATTTAGGGTGTTTTGTAGCTTTGTGGGAAACACATCTGCCTGATTGAGGAAGGCCATCAGGATATGGGATCCCCTGTCCTCTCTGGGACTCAGTCATGTCTCGTTTGCTCAGCATTGTTTGTTTTTCCTGCCATCTGCCACCCGAGCAAACACTTGCTCTGTATTTTGACAAAAATATCAACTTTCAGGTCTTTAAGGTCCCTTCCAATCCAAGCCATTCTATGAAAAGTGAAGTGCTGTTAGGACTTGCTGCACAATTGATAAGGGACTTTGGTCCCCAAAATTGCTCTTCGGATTCATCATTGATTCGCGGGGGGTTTAAATGGTGTGGAGCAAGAAAAAAGCTCCATGCAAGGCTGCTTGTAAAAATATAGATTACCTAAAAGAAGTAAAAATACCAATTGAATCCTTAGGTGGAAATCTGCATAGGAAACACTTGGATGTGGCTTAGCTCTGGTGGATTTGGGTGCCAGGCATGGGTATGGGCAGAAATGTATGGAGGCATTAATGAAATCCAAGCTGAGGATTGCAAAGTTTGAGCAACTGCAGTTTCTCTCCTTTATTCAGGAGATCCTTATCCTTCTGATAAGGATCTGGAAGGTGCACTTTCATTTGTTTAAAATGTAATAAATAAATATGAACAGAACATCAAAGGAGGCTTTTTCTTGTAATTTTTAACTGCCTCTCCACTCAGTGTTTCTGTGGATTCCTTGGCATCCATTTCATATGTTTCTGACCCATTTGTGTCTCTCACGCTTGGTTTATAGGGTCACTGTCAGCAAACTGATTTTTTGGGGTTTTCCCTTCCACATGTTTTTCTTGGGGATTGAGAAAATCCCAGGCATATGGGGCCGTTCGGCAGAGTTCTGTGCGTTTCCTAAAAGCACATGCAAAATCCCTTTGAAGAACGTAATTTTATTGCTTACACTCACGAAATCCTCTCTTTGGTGATGCCATAATTCCAACACAAACGTCTAATTACGGTATTTTTTTTACCAAATCCCCAGCCCTTCTGTAGCTGCCTGGCTCCTTATCTCCAGCGCTCGGCTTCCTGTGATTTAGTAACACACAAACTTCCAGCGCTCGAGGTGGAGAAGAGTAAAACGGGAGCACTCGAATGTTTTTTGCCCAAGCTGTGATTACAGCCCGGCGTTTCCCGGCGCTCGAGCCCTCTCTTCGGAGTGTAATTAGGAACACATTGATTCTTATTGCAGCTGGCAGCTGCTCGCTATTGCCTTTTTCAGCTTCTGACCCCCATAGTCCCGCTGACCTTTCCTGGGGTTAGTCGTAGGCCCTTTTCATTGTGATGGGCTCGAAGTGGCTCATGTGGAGTTGATTATTTCCTTGCTTGTCTGGCCTTTTTGGTGCCATAACTCCAAGTCACTTCCATTTTTTTCCCCTGCTTTTGGCTGACCACAGTGAAAGGAAATGCTTTTGCTGGCGACAGGATCGGTTTGCACGCTTGACTGACTCGATTGAGACCCTGAAAGGGGGGGAGGGGGAGGGTAATGAACACTGTAGGTGCTGCATTTGCTTTTTAAAGGTTGATGTTAATGATTGAGTGGTCATTAAGCATTCATAAAAATGAGGCTTCGGCCGGCTCTGTTGCCTTTTGGCACTCTCAGGTTGGCATTGGGAATCCATCTGCCGCATCCCGCGTGGCAGCGATGGCTTTGGGAGCATCTCGGAGAGCGCTGAGGGCACCGCTGGCACTGCTGAGGTGTTCATAGCCCCGAAAACACCGGGAATAAAGCGGGGAGGTTGAGTCGGTGAAGCCGTGGGCAGGCTGCCGGTGGCTCCCGGGCTGCAGCCCGCTCCTCCCAGCCCAGAAAGCTAATGAAGTCTATGTGCCAGCTGTTACACTCATTTTGGCAGACCCCAGGAGGACAGCATGAAGACAGTCAGTGATCAAAGGCTCTGGAGATCACTGAGGAGCCGAGCGGCAGGAATGTCTGATTGCTTTCTCTTGGAATGCCACAGGCTTCAATACCTCCTTTTTTTCTTCCTTTTTTTTTTTTTTTTTAAGGTGTCTTGGTGTGAGATTTAATGATCTAACTCAGCTTGCTCACGCTGAAGCCAGAGTATTTTAGTTAATTCAGGGGGGTTCGTTTGCTCTAATTTTAGGTGGTTTGAAAATTTGCCGGTTTTGTTGTACTGAGGGCAAGTTAAAATGAAACTTTTCTTAGTAATTCTAAGAAATGACCTAGGGAAAAAACCAACTTGGGTGTTAAATCACATATGGTATTATGAAGTGAGGTGGGATGAATCAATTTTTGAGTTGCTGCTGTTTAGGAAAAATGGAATATCCAACGCTGGTATACTCCAGAGGGCTGTCACGCTGCAGCTGGTGGGCAGTGCCGCCCCTGAGGCTGTGGCTCTCAGTCACTTTTTCCTTGCGCTTCTTAGCAAAGGCTGTCAGCTCCTGGAGGTGGAGTGGGCAACCTGAATAACTCCCTCTGTTCCTGAGTGTGCTGTTTCCTTCCTCCTCCTCCTCCTTCTGCCCTACTCCAGCGTTTATAGGACCTGGAGCGTTTGGGTAGTGCAGAAACCCTTCCTCGTTTAGCTGCTCCTCATGGAACAGCTCTCTGAAGGTTGGAAGAGTGTTGGAGCAGGGAGTGATGGAGCAGGAGCGTAGGAACAGATCGAGGTGGGGTGGTGGCTGTGGGGAAGGGAGGTCCTGGTGCTGTCCTGCCAGCTGGTCTGCGATGGCAGGAAGATGATTCAGGGAGCTAAACCAAAATGGGGATGAGATAATGCTCTTTTCATAGTGACTCTGCCCTCAGCTGCAAGGGTGGAGAGGAGAAGTTCACGGTCCAGTAAATAAGTGGGGCAGGATCTCAGCTGTGTTTGGAAGGACACTGGAGCTCAGCACCACGGGAATGCATGGCAAACAGCATTTTGTCATCTTTTGGAGTGTGAAACCTTATTTGGGGGCAAACATGGGTAGGAGCGAGTTAATTTGGAGGTGAGGGTTAAGTTACGGTGCCAGGACCAGACCTGTGGGGCTGTACACTGCAGAGTGCTGGTTTTTGGAGAAACAGCGACAAACGTGAAGCTTTGGGAGGAGACAAGAGGTCACTGCCAGGGCTGCAGAAATCGCGGCTGGTCTGGTGCCTGTGTCTTCCCATCTTGGCTCAGTAGGGTGCTCAGTCAGCCACGGGCTGCTCCCTGCTCCGGGATGGCCCACGTCCATCCTGGTGAGGTCTCCAGGCTGTGACAGCCATGTGACAGTGTGCCACTGTCCCGTGTGCCACTGCCCCGTGTGCCACTGCCCCGTGTGCCACTGCCCCATGTGCGAGGCTGCTGTGCCAGCCTGGCTTTGGGGACAGCCCTGCTGCTGCGCTGGTGCTCCCAAAGGAAAGTTAAAGTGTCCCTTCCCCTCTGTCTGGAGTTGGTGCTGATGGTTTATTTTCTTGCCTGCACATGGTGTTCCGGAGGGGCTGACGCTGTCCCCACAGCTCTGTGCCGAAGGCTTCATTTCACAGAGGGTCTGTGACAAATGAGGGGCACAGCTAGAATCATGCCATGTGCAGAAATACTTTATCTTAATTCCATTGGGAAATGCCAGGCACAGGTTTCTGGGTGCCCCAGTGCATGCAGAGTGCTTCTGAGGGGCAGGCATCCATTGGAATGGTCGGGATGAGCCCTCCCCCTGATGCAAGGCTGTTATCTTCCTTGTTTCCCTTGATCCATGAGCAATAAGCTACTTTAGGCTGACAGGGAGGTCAAGTGCTGCATGAAGATAACTGGAGGATGACTTTAGGTGGAGATGTCTGGGTGGAAGTAGGAGCAATGTGGCCTTTGCCGTGCTGTGTCTTTCTGCGGGGCTGGAGAAATGGCCGGTGAAAGGGAAAAGTACATTTTTCTGATCCACAAAAACCATGTCTGTCTCTGTTCAGCCTTGAATATTATTTATATGAATAACTCCTCATTTGGTTTAAAATGCTCAGACAGTGATACCTCTTACTCCAAAATAACTTTGACTGTTTGATCTACAAGTGATGGAGATTCATCCTCCCAATCGAGGAAAAATTAACTGTGGGCAGAGTTGTTCTTGGCAGAGCTTATCTTGGAGTCTAGGACACTAAAATGGAGCCACATCTAACCCAGGTGCTCCTCTTTCTGATCCCAGCAGGTCCCCAGTGACTGGTACTTGCTGTCAAAATGGGAGCTCAGGGTTATTGAAAAGATGGCAAAATGGAAAGGTTGTGTTTTTCCATCCCTATGGCTTTTTAAATATAACATTAAAGAGACAAAGTTTCTCCACAGGATTTCTAAAGTCACCAAAACTATGAGCTGTGGTCATTGCCCTCTTCTCTGTATTTAGCAAGGGGCTTCTGGAGTGTCACCATCTGCAGAAAAAAAGAAACATTTTTGGGTTGTGTTGTGTTTCTGGGTCTTACCTTCCCCTGTGTTCCCAGATCTAGCAGGGAGCAAGATGTTTCTGCAATCCCTTCAGGAGCAGATATTGGAGAAGCTTCACTCGGATGCCCAAGTGTTGATGCTGAACAATCCCACTCCAGTTAAAGCCAATATTTTTCCTTTTTCCCCCCAGTCAAAGAACTTTGGTCTTTGTGGCTCGCTGTGTGTACTCACTGCTTTGCAGTTGATCTTACCACTCCACAAGCCTGCAAAAGCCAAACTGGTAGGTCAAAAGAGGAGTAGCTGTTGACACTGGCAGTGAGGAACATGTAAGGAGAAAGATAAACAGAGGGAAATCAGAGCCTGGATAAAGTAGATCTCCAAAGATAAAGTTTAGTTAAAGATAATGAGCTGGCCTTGTTTAAAAAGACAGCTGCAAAATAACCCAGTAGCTCCATGTGCTGGGGTTAAAGTTGACCCAGAATATACGTTTCATTGCTTTTGATAAATAAATAGTGGAGGGAAGATTTGGCAAAAAGCAACATTGCCCCCAGCCCTCTTCAGCAAAGTGTTTGATGTTAACAAGTTCTCTGGGTGTTTACTTTGTCCTCTGCGCGCGCTGGTGGAGCGGCGCTCCTGCCCTTGAACCGAGGGAGAATTCAAATAAACCAACCCCTTCGGCACAGCTGGGCTCTTCTGCCATCTGCGGCTTCCCAAAACAGCCCCGGCTCGCCTTGGGAACCAGCCTGGGCCACAGGATTGCCGGCTCTTCCCAACAGCTGAAATAAATTTGCCGGATCAGATAAAACTGCCCAGAAACGGGAGCAGAACTCGACAGTGTTTCTTGCTGCCCTCTCAAGCTGTCAGTGTAACCTGGAGTGCAATTTGCAGGCAGAAGTGGCAGTGAGCAAACAGCTCCATAAAATCGGAGTGATTCTGTAATTACAATTGGAGGCTTTTCCTGATGCTTAATTTGCATATATATTTTACCATGATGCTGTGATGATCAAATACGGTTATTTTAAAATAAACCACAGGAATAATTTTGCTGTTGATATCTGGATGCAGCTTCTTGGAAAGCAAATGTCTCTGTGAACACTCAATAAACTGGGACTTATTCCTACCAAGCATGTGTGTTGCTGCACTTGTTTCTGTGCTCAAGTGAAACTCCCGGTTATTGTGTGTGTGTTGGATATGTGTTTACATACGCAGCTGATAGATGAGATGTTTAAAGTGTATGTTGAGTGTTATCAGCAGCAGAATTGTATGGCCGGGCTGATAAATGAAGTAACTGTGCTAAATGAGCTCAGATCTTATCCATCATAGCATTACGCAAGGCCAATAGGACATTTCAGTGAATGACAGCTGCAGATTTATTGTTTTCTTGGAGAAATGAGTGTTTGATTGAGACTCAGAGTGTCAGAAGCACCATTCCTGAGACTCACCTCGTGCAAGCTTGGTTGCTGGTTCCATGATTTAATTTGTATTTTGCTGGTTTAACAGTTTATTGTAGAGTCATTTCAGTTGGAAAAGACCTCTGGGAACATATTTAGTTTGTGTTTTGCTGGTTGATTGATGTAGTTTTTATTTTTGATAATGAAAGTGAGATCTTACATAGCTGAATGGTCGTGTGTGATACAGGCAGGGAAGGACTGCCCTCTCTAGAGGCAGCCATGGATATAAAAGTGGATATAATGGATGTCCCAAAAGGATATGGGAGAAAGCACCATTTGTTTGGGAATATAAACAAGAAGAAGAGTAATATTGGCACTTTTTTGATTGCTGTGGTTTGCCTGTAAAGCCCAGCAGAAGGAGCCAGCACATGACAGGTCTCAGTGAGCAGGTTTAGAGCAATTGTGAGCAGTAGCGGCAGAGATTCATAGAAACTTGTAAAACAAGTGCGGCCTGATGATAGATGGTCAAATGATTATTGTTTGCAAACAATATTATCTCCAATAGATAAGCTGTTTACTTTGGACTCCAGCTCCTCTGGGTGAAACAGAGTCTAATTTATCAAGGCAGAGCGGTTCAATGCGGATGCCTCATGCCCCAGCTGTGGAAAAACTCTTACATTATAAGAATAGTACTTGGAACCACAGTGAAGTTCAGCTCTAACTCACTTTTACAGATGGTTTCTATATTGCAAAGAATATTGGCTGTTTCCTGGTCGTGCCTTTTTTTCTTTTTTTTTTTTTTAAACCCCAAACACTTTGTTGTAAGAGAGTTAAAAGGCAAACTCCTGAAACTCACAGTAGACATGTGTCTGTTTGTTTTGTAGCTGTTTCCGTGCCTCGTCTTAGTCTGGAGCTTCGGGCTTTCAATTGGGATAATCTGGCGCTATGCATCCAGCCCCTGGGCGCTTCCAGGCACTGCTCCTCATCACTGCTGCCAGCCTTGTCACTGCCACCAGCACAGGTAAGGTCTCACCCGAACTAAGGAACTTGGAGGTGTTGGGATTTAGCCCAAACTTTGGAACAAACAACGCTTGGGAGTGCATTTCGAAGTGGCCAGCTGTAATGGGTGTTGTCAATAATCTGCTTGTAAGGAAGCATGGAGCACTGAAACGCAGCCTTACACTCGATAGATGACTTTGCTTGTGAAAACTTGGCTCGAGACGAGCAGCAGAACATGGGAGACTCTGAGTTACGTGGGTTTGTTCCTTGGGATCTCCGTGGATTCAGCTGGACGCTGATTCTGCTGCATACAGTGCATCTTGTGTTCCCAGGGGTCGGGAGGGGTTTGGATTTGCAGGGGGAGAGGGGAATCAGCTCTTTGAAATGCGAAAGCTGATGCGTGGCTGCAGTTGGAACAGCTCTGGTGTTAAAAAAAGAAGAGGGATGGTTTTAATTGACACATCTGCTCTGTGTAGTCAGCTTGTCTTAACGTAACCACACAAAAAAGAAGCTTTTACTACTTTTAGCACTTCATAGCCAATCGTTATAAGCAAATGGGATAAATTTTATTTTTCAAGCAGTCATAGGAGATAAATTCCAGCTGCAGGGTCACTGCTACCAATTTTGCCTTTTACGCGAGGCACAAAGTGTTGGTGTCAGAAGTGAGGGCAGGGGCGAAGATGAAAGTAGCAGTATGATTTCATAGCAATTGGTGGCGAGCAAACTGAAAGGTCAGTGCTTCCCTCTTATCCCTGGAAATTCAAACTGAACTAATAGAAAAAACAGTTTTCTAATTAAAAGCTAAAAATGGACATCTGGAGTCCTGCGAAATGCTTGGATACCATTTTTATGGATTTCATCTTTTTTTGTTAAGTGAAGCCACACTTTAATTTCCAGTTTTATTTTATGTTTATGCAGATAGTTTATGGTTCAGTTAAAAATGTGCAGTTTCTCATCTGAAACTCATAACCAGAGCTGGGATGGACTGACTTGAGAAGAAAAGCATGAACCCAGGGCCCCACCTATAAGAAAACTGTCTCTGACTTGGATGTCATTTAATATCATCTTGACCTCTACTATCTGGAATTCCTTAGATCCTTTACAAACTAGAAATTGTTTTTCCCTGCCAACGTGTCTATTTTTAATTTAGTTTTCTCTCCTAATTTGTATTACTAACCTATTAAGTGTTACTGGTGTTAATTGCCTTTTGCTTGCTCCCTTCATGCAAAATCTTTAGTGGAGAATTCAATAGAAAACAAATGGAAATACTTCCCAGTGTTTCATTGGCCAGGATAGGAAAAAATCTCTTCCAACAAGCAGGAATTTTCTTCTGGCAAATAAATGGATTCTCATAACCAAGTTCTGTGGAATTGAACCTTTTATTTATTAGCAGCTCTTCCTGTTTCTGTTCATCTTTACTCGGTAAAGATAATGGATGCCCAATTCATCATCCTTGTCCTGATGAAGTCCATGTATTTGGAATTAGCAAGGGCCTTTGCTGTTCGTCCAGCTTTTTTTACCCGGCTATTTTTAATTAGTTCTGCAGACTCGGAGACGATTCTGCGTAAATACCTGGCAGGCTCCTGCCATTTCTAGCATTTTACAAGTCACGTCCGGGCCTGCTTCATATGGGACAGATCAGCCACAGCTGCATGTTCCTGTGCTCTGTCTCTTCAGGTGACGGGCGCTGTTTTCCTCTGGATAAATCCAGTGGGATTGCAGTTTTTTGCGTGATGCCTCTGCCTTGTGCACACTCGGGGATGTACCTCCCCCTTCCTGCACCTAGCCCCACTTAATTACTGTTACCCCCTTTGTGGGATTTGAATCTTGACATTTTCCCAGTGTTTGAGGGCGAGCAGGAATCTCTCCCGAGTTCCTCTTGCCAAGGAAGAGGCAACACCTGCTTGAGTATCACTTGCAACTCCGAGTTTAGAGACCCTTCTGATGGTGAGTCTTTCATACCAGTCAGCACATCATTAACCTTATCACCTGTGTCCGTGCAAAATGCTGGTCTCTAACTCAATATCTCTATTTTTCCTTTTAGATTTAACTCCCCGTTTTATTTCCGAGCCCTCGTCTACCGTCCAGAAGTCTGGCGAGCCCGTCCAGCTCCGCTGCTCTGCCGAGCCCTCCACAGCTCACCTTTCCTGGCTGTTTAATGGGGAGCCCCTGGACAGCAGGGCTGGAGAAGTGGAAATCCAGTCAGGATCGCTGACAATCGTGTCGCTGAGCCCGGCGGCGTGCGGGCGCTATCAGTGCGTGGCGAGCAGCAGCGTGGGCGCCGTGCTGAGCCGGCCTGCCACGGTGTCCATGGGCAGTAAGTTCATTTACATTCCTCTTCTTTGCTCCTTGCCAATTCTCAGCTGGCTTGTATGGTTTGTTCTTTGACTTTCAGAAAACACCTAGGTCAAAATATTTTGGGGTGTTTTCTTTTCCTTGGCCAGTATGTAGAATATGATGGATTATACGCTTCTTGCCTTTTTTTAATTATATCATCTAAGACGTGTCAGGTGATGCAGCCCTGGAACAGATTCCTCAGAAAGCTTGTGGATCCCCATCCTTGGAGGCTTTTAAAACCTCAGCTAGACCAAACCTTACCTGATGGATTTAGTGTTAGTGTCAGCCTCATTTCAAGTTGAAGGACCTCAAGGGTCTCTGAGCAAACACAAATATTATTCAATGAAATAACATTCATTTCCATGAATTGGCCTGAAAAGACAAGATTCCCAAATGCTTCCCTTCACAAAGGAATGTTGAAAGAGCAGCTGAGCTGCCACGCCATTGCAGAAGTGTGCTTGAGAGTTGAGGAGAAAGCAGTGGAAATTGTTACTTGGGAAATAAGTGGGAGCTGCAGTTTTTCATTTTCATTTGATTTGATCAAACCAGTGTAGCTGTTCTTCAGGTGGGGACAGTCTTCTCTCCTTTTAGGGACAGTTTTCCTTCTCTTATTTACACTGGTTCTTCTGATCAGTCCTTGCCTTGATGCTTGATCTGTAAATTATTTAACCTCAAGGGACTTCGGAAGAGGAAGAGCAATGTTTTCCGCATGGAAAGGACGATGTGGTGCTGAGAATGGGAGTACAATATTCCTGCAGAGCATGATTTGTCTGCTTGGGATCTCGGGGCTGTGTGAATCAGGTCTTTGTCAAGCAGGATTTGAGTGATTTCTCTGGAAGGGTACCTCATCTATGGGGCATGTCCAAAATCCTCTCGGGAGGAAAATCTCTTATAAGTGTTTTGGTAAAGTACTGACCCATGGCCAGCCCCTCTCAAGAGAGCTCTAAGGGTGGCCAACATAGGAAAACTTCGCAGCCTCAAAGATGTTTGAAGGTGGAGGCAGTAGAAGAGCAGCTTTCACACTCCCCTCCTCCCCTGGAGGTTTTGGCAGCCCACGGGAAGGTGCTGGGAGCTCTGTGCCTGCCTCACGGCGCTGCTGTGCTCATTGTCATCACAGAAACACAATTCCATGTTTTTATGGACTGGCTTCCTGCTGCTAGTGTGGATTGCCTTCTGTAGTGCCTGCACGGCCTCTGCGGAGTCCTGCAGCCTTTCCAGTGTCTCTGCTGGCTCTTCTGGGAGCAGCTGAGGGGATGTAGGAATGATTTTTTCTCCTCACTATTCCCATGTAAAAGCTGGTGCTTTTTGTAGTAAGGCAGTGGATAAGGAGGGTTTATACTATTATGGGCTGCAGGATAGACCTGGCCTGTTGATGTGAATGTCCAAAAGCTGCACCAGAGAATATAATCAGCATGGAACCACTGTATTCTGAGCACAGATACTGAGCTTGCTGCCCTTCCCCTCTCCCAAGCCCTGGCTGCTCTCACCCTGTTCCCGACTCTCTCCAGGTTTAGCTGACTTTGATGCTCTGGTGACAGCTGCTGTTGCAGCGGAGGAAGGAGGCACGGCTCTCATCAGGTGCAAGGTGCCAGAAAGTCACCCCAAAGCACAGGTTCGCTTCCAAGTGCGGGGGAGATGGCTGGAACAATCAACAGGTGAGGGTGCGGTGTTTTGTGCAATTTAAGTATCCAGCAAAAGCTTGCCTGGAGTTTTTTCTTTGCACCTAAAGGGAAAAAATCCTCCGGAAACTTGCAGAACTTCCTGTGCAAATCACTTTATCTAAAGCTACCCTTGGAAATGAATTTCTTTTGCATGGTGATTTCTTTGTGATCCTATACTTAGAATAAATAGATATAGCTGACAAATTAATTTAAAAAATTACAAAAAAAGGAATACTTCTTTTGAAACCAAATTAAATTTGATCCTCTTTTTGCCTTCCCCACTTGTTTAGACAACTACCTAATTCTTCCATCTGGAAACCTGCAAATTTTGAATGTATCTTTAGAAGACAAAGGATCCTACAAGTGTGCAGCGTACAACCCAGTTACTCACGACCTCAGAGTAGAACCCACTGGACGGAAGCTCACAGTCACACGTGAGTATTCAATTCAGCTTTCCAGAATTAATACAGCTCAAATAGAAAAAATAATATCCCTGTGGTTTTTAGGAAGGGCATATCAGTGCCTCGGACACCAAGTTATGTAAGATCTGTCCTGCATTCTTTGCACATTCAGTTCTTATTTCCCCTCACTGTGGAGGAGCAGCGTTTCTGCTTTTCAGATCCCAGGAAATCACCCCTGGAAAGGGAATACTGCTAATACCTCTGTCCCCAAATCTGTTTTGGAGCAGGACTTTCTGTAAGAGTGCTACAACACCGTGCTCAGTCCCAAGTGCAGTGTTTGAAAGACATGGAGGAGGACAGGGAATGGGATGGGAGGGTGTGGTTTAAAAACTTGGTTGGTTCCTCCTCCAAGGAAAGGCTGAGGGAATTGGGATTGTTTAGGCTGTAAAATAGGAGGCTTAGGGGTGACCTTATTGTGGCCTTCCAGTACCTGAAGGGAGCCTACAAGAAAAATAGAGAGAGAAAGCCTGGAGTGACAGGACAAGGGGGAGTGGCTTCACATGATAGAGAGTAGGTTTCGATTAGATATTGGGAAGAAATTCTTCCTTGTGAGGGTGGTGAGGCCCTCTGAGGCTCTCTGCCCAGAGAAGCTGTGGCTGCCCCATGCCTGGAAGTGTTCAAGGCCAGGCTGGACAGGGCTTGGAACAACCCGAGACAGTGGAAGGTGAGCAGGACCCCAAACCATTCTGTGATTCTGTTCTGCAATTCATCTCCTGTGCTCCAGGTCCTTCGTCAGGTGGCTCCCACATCCTTCACCCGCTGGCTCCGCAGAGCCTGGCAGTGCCCCGGCACAGCGCCCTGACCCTGGAGTGTGTGGTCAGTGGGTCAGCTCCAGCCCCCATCCGCTGGGTCAAGGACGGCCGGGACGCGCTGAGGAGGGGCAGGTGGAGGCTGCTGCACTCTCACCTGGTCACGGACCGGCTCGAGGCATCGGACGCTGGAAATTACTCCTGCGTGGTGGGAAGTGACTCTGGAACAGTGAAATATGTTAACTATTCGCTTACTGTACTTGGTAAGAAGTAAAGACATTTTCACATCCAGGCAACAAACGTTCCCTTCATATATGTGCTAGTTTTGGCATCTGCTTCCACACGGCCTCACATTCTTTCTCAGCCTTAAGCATATTAAAATAAAGAGTACAGATCTGTTTAGAATGACCATATCCCATCATTTCTCCCAAATTAAAATCCATAATTATTTATCTCTCCAAACCATTTGCAGTCTGAAATAATGAAGCAGTGAAGGATAACAAACTCGAAGGGAAGAACTGATCCATTTATTTTCCCACAGAGTGCCAGTGTCAGTAATGTGCCAGGGACCAGATTTGCTTCTTTTGAGGTTGTATGTGAGCAAAAAGCTGGCAAGGGGAGGTGATATGTTTGGATGAGAACATAAACAAAAGCAAAAGAAACATAATCAGATATTTGGCCTCTTTTGTTTGGAGTCTAGTTGTTCCTCATCTCCCCTTTCTGTTGTAGCAGTTTTTTGTGGTATTTGAGGTTTTTTGCATTCGTGATTGTTTTTGTTTGAGTTTTAAAATGTGTATGTTGGAGTTGCTCAGAAAACAGGGTGTTGACACACAACATACCTTTTCTGGGGGAATGTCCCTAATGGATTATTTTGAAAATAGAAGTGTTTTATTTACAAGATTAATGCAAACATGTGGCTGTTGGAATAAAAAGGAGAAACCATTCAAATAAGCCCACGTGTGGGAAAACCAGCTTCGGGCTGTGCAGTTTGTGATACTTGCTCAGCCTTTGGATGTGATAAGCCTGTGTAATGTTTCACAGCAGTTTTCTCAGGACTTAGTCTAAGTCATTCATGTAAAATCATTTCCCTTTCCAGAACCTGCCTCACTCTCTAGGGGCCTGCAGGATGAAACCGTGGCCACTGGAGCGAGTGTCCATTTCTGGTGCGACGTTCGCGGCAGCCCTGCTCCAGCCCTCTCCTGGCTCCACAACGCAGCTCCTCTCCGTCCCTCCCCGCGACATTTGCCCTCGGGGAACCACCTGAGGATCTGCGGGGTCACCCTGGAGGACTCTGGCTTGTACCAGTGTGTGGCAAACAATGGAATTGGCTTTGTGCAGTCCACGGGGAGACTCCGTGTCCAGCCAGGTGGGAGCACTTGCAGCCCTCACATTCAGCATTTATAATTTAAGCTTTATTCTGTTTTGGTTTTTTTTTCTCTAGATTATGTATTAATTTGTTTCTGACCACTAATCTTACAGAGAAGGTGCTTTCAGCTGGATTTTAAGAGATGTAGGGATTTCTGTGGCTACTTGATACTTAAAACCTGGATTATGAGCTGCAATCAAATCAGCTTACGATTGGATTTGGTGCGATTTATTCTTAAATAGAATCAGGATCCTGTTGTGCTGGATGAGCTGGTACTCTTAGCAGTATTGGCTGCTGAGTAGTTAAGCCTGTTCCATAATCAAGTTTACACAACAATCATCAGGTTTGGGGTTAATGCACACTTCCCCTCTATGAGATTGGCAGGATCAGGTACCAGTTGTCTTTCTGATCACTTTTCAGTCTAAGATACTATCTAATACCCAGAGAAGTTGATTTCTGCTGGCACAAGGATCTTGGCGAGACTGCTGCTGTCCCTGTTCTCCCCCATCATGCGTAGCTGAAGCTTCAAACCTTCTCTGGACAGAGCCTGGCTGAGCAGAGATTTCGTGGCCTGTTCATGCGTGGAGTGGACTAAGCCAGTCTTGCCTGCACTGTGTTCCTTGCTGACAGTCAAATCTTTGTCATTTAGGGAATTGAAAGTGTGGTTCAAGTGTAAGTTTTTATCAGCCTTCTCTTAGGAGGAGTCTATGCTGATCTTTTCAGTCTGGAAGGGGAGTCTGGAGATGCTGTGTAGAGAAGAAATCATCGTTAAAATGGATGAAAATAACCACGTGTGATTTTTTAAAAATTGTATTGACTTGTTCTGGAGCTTCAAACCTTCTCTGGACAGAGCCTGGCTGAGCAGAGATTTTGTGGCGTGTCAATGCGTGGAGTGGACTAAGCCAGTCTTGCCTGTGATGTGTTCCTTGCTGACGGTCAAGTTTTGTCATTTAGAGAATTCAAAGTGTGGTTCAAGTGTAGGTTTTTATCAGCCTTCTCTAAGGAGGAGTCTGTGCTGATCTCTTCAGTCTGGAAGGGAAGTCTGGAGATGCTGTGTAGAGAAGAAATCATTGTTAAAATGGTTAAAAATAACCACGTGTGATTTTTTGAAATTATATTGACTCATCCTGGCATTTGGTGTCATATTCCTTAGCTGAATTCATTCTCTGGTTGTATTTCCCCCAGGCAAAGGCTCTGTCCCCATCATCATCTCCTCCCCAGCGAACACCACTGTGGTGTCCGGCGGGGATGTGACCCTGTCCTGCAATGCCACCGGCCTGCCCGCGCCCCTGATCCGCTGGTACGACAGCAGAGGCCCCGTGCTCAGCCAGCCCTTCCAGGAGCTCCGTCCCGAAGCACAGGAGCCCTCGTGCCCCTCGGTGCCCCGCGCGGGCTGGGGCTCCCTGCGCCTGAGCAATGTGAGCGCCGAGCGCGCCGGGGAGCTGCGCTGCGAGGCCATCAACGAGCACGGCTCTGCCCTGGCCTCTGCCTTCCTCACAGTCGGTAAGCTGCAGCCCCAAACCGCCCTGATTTAGGTGAGAAACGCCTCAAAATAAGGAATGAGTGGCAGGTGGGTGAGGTGGAGTCGCAGGGAAACGAAGCAGAGTTGTCTTCGTTGTCTTCTTAGTTGGCTTCATGGACCAGTTCCTCCCTCCCACCTTAGGCAAAGGAGAACTGCTTTGTGCATTGCATGGACTTAGCGTCTTATTTGTGTTAAAAACTATCCAAGGGTGGCATTTTTTATTTATTTCTGGAAATTGCTACTAGGAAAAGACAGTATTTAAACTAAAGGCAAGATGGGAAAGAGCCTTTCCCTACATTGGAATATTATGTGACATTAATAACCGGTTTGAGCTCCCCCAAGTTCCCTTCAAAAGAACTGAGATACAGATTTTTAGTTACATGAAGTGACTTAAGTTTCTCAGCTCTTTCAGCAACTTGCCTTAGTTAATTTAGCTGAATGCCAGGGAGATTTCAGGTCAGTGGGATTTAATATGTGGCCCCATATTTAAAGTTCTTTGGTTAGAGTTTAAAACTCCTGTAAATAACATGAAAAGATGCTTAAAGGTTCACTTAAGGGAAAAAAAGAAAGAAGAAACCTCAAGAAAGTGATCCCATCATGTAGTTTTATAAATCAGTTATTTTTGGACCTTGCTGAGTGGAAACACGAAACTAAATATCATCCCAGAATTCAGCCTGTGTTAAAGAGAAAAATCCCACTGCTTTGCCTCAGAATTTTATGGCAGTGAGTTCAATTTTAATGCTTTGTTTATTAACTTTTATCGGTTTCTAATACGTTGTACTGGCTGCTGATTATGGTGCAGAGGGTGGTTAAGGCATTTGGTTTTGATATAAAAAGTCCCCGAGGACTTTCTGGGAGCTGTTAGGGGTTTAGAACAGCTCCCAGCCATGCCAAAGACGTGCTCAGACACTCAGCTGTTTAGTGAAGAATTCCTGCCAGGTAACACTTCTGAAGCACCTGAATGACTTCAGCTGGGATTCCAACGCATTTCTTTGGTAGCAGGATCAGCTTTAGGACCTCTCAGCCTCAGTACCTGGTCTTGTAATTTGCCTTGTCCCAGCACACAGTAAGAGAGCTCATTTGGCTGGAAAAAAATGTATATTTTTTTTTTCCTTCTGCTGGATCTGTTCCAGGCCGTGATTCATTGCATGGTCTTACAGCGGGCAGGACAACTTCAGCTGCCATCATAGTGAGAAACCACCAAAATGTAAAATGATGCCTCGGGATCCCAGACCCTCGGCCCTCCCTTCTTTTGAGTCTTTTTTAGACAGTTGTGGGGTTGGCCTGCATGGCAGGAGCTTCCCAGAGCTACTGAACGCAAGGTTAAATCTCCAAAATAACTTCATCTGATGGAAATGAAGGAGAAGAATACACTCCGGGCAGTCTGAGTAGCAGGAGAGGGAGTGAAAACCACAAGAAGGAGCATTTAGTCTGGGCCAGTGGTTGTTTCAGGGGCAAACAGGCTGAAGATGTTCCTACAGAAACCTTAGAGAAGCTCTGAGAAGTCCTGAGGTGACTTGAAACTCTTGCCGGGTGTGGGTGACCTCAGTGATGTGCTGCATTCAGGTTTCCAGAAGGCTTTCCCAGCCCGTGCTGAGGTATTTTGAGAGCTTTTGAGCAGGGAGGGTCCTCTGGCTGTGAAAGAAGCAGGGGAGAAGTGCTTGGGGACATGATCTGTGTGCACAGCAGAGACAAAACCCCGAGCTGCGTCACAGCCAGGGCACAGCAGAGGGCTGGGCTCTGCCTGGGGCTGCACCCGGGCTGGAGGGGCAGGAGAACAGGCAGAGGTGAAATACAGCACATGGGGAAGAGGTTCCTGCAGGAGAGGCTGAAAAGGTGAGGACTCTTCACCTTTAAAATGAGGCAGGGGAGAAACGACAGTGAGCAGTGCAGTGCTGGGTATTAGAGAGAGCATGAGGAGCAGCTCTGCAGCCAGGCTGGGAGAGTTGGGGTGGCTCATCCTGGAGGAGAGGAGGCTCCAGGGAGATCTTCGAGCCCTTTCTTGTTCCTAAAGGGACTCCAGGAAAGCTGGAGAGGGACTTGGGATAAGGGCCTGGAAGGACAGGACACAGGGAATGGCTTCTCACTGCCAGAGGGCAGGGACAGATGGGATATTGGGAAGGAATTGTTCCCTGTGAGGGTGGGCAGGCCCTGGCACAGGTGCCCAGAGAAGCTGTGGCTGCCCCTGGATCCCTGGCAGTGTCCAAGGCCAGGCTGGACAGGGCTTGGAGCAGCCTGGGACAGTGGGAGGTGTCCCTGCCCAGGGCAGTGGAGTGGAACTGGACAGTCTTTAAGGTCCCTTAAATCATTCTAAGATTCTGTGAATACATTCTTTTAATGCCCAAATTTGGGACAGTCAGTCCTTCTCCAGGTGCTGGTGGAGTCAGGATTTTGTGCTCATGCAGCCTTTGGTCTGACCCAGCTCAGTGTTCCCAGTGGGGTTGGGAAGCTGAGGAAGAAAAATCCCCACGGCTAAGGGGAAAGGGATGGCACTGAGAGCAGCAGCCAAAAAAAGTTGCATAATGACACAGCAGCAGAGAGAAGGCTGATGTGCTGGGTTCTATGGGTAGTAATTATACCAGAAACTTTGCAGAAAGAGCTTAGATCTGATTACTTAATGGGAATTGTTACCCGGGGGTTGTTTTCCAAAGCAAAAATACAACAAGGCGGCAGTTGTTGACGACTCCCCTCCCGCAGCAATAAACACAGCGCTGGCTGTGGCTCTGCTGTCACCAGCTGAAACCACAACTCGTTCTCCACTCCGAGAGTCCGTGTCCCCAGTGCCAGCAGGCGTCAAACCAAACCGTGCCCACCCACGTCCTCGGGGTCCACCACGGTGCTGAGGGCCCTCACCTCCTCCCATTTGTTTCCAATATCGGGCCCTTCCTGCTGACAGCGGAGATGCCCTTTCTCTCGGGGATTGTTCTGGGAGTGTCTGACATTTTAAGACCATCTGGCTTTGGGGACATCCTCCCCACGTTGTTCCCTTCTCCCTGTCTCTGAATTTTGTGGCGTTGCTAAATAAATGAGAAGAAACAAACAAGGAATGCTTGCTGAGAGCGTGCCTTCAATTTGAAAAGAGAACTTTCCTTCCCAGCTTTTTAAAAAGTGGCCAAAAATAGCAGCCACACTTGCTGCTGGTATTTTAATGGAGGTTTGGAGGAATCTGAGTCAGCCAGGCTAACACTGCCTAGGCTTTACATTACCAAGGAATTTGTTTGTTTTGTAAACCAAGTTCCCTTCATTCCCTTCCCCTTCCAGACCCCGGCACGTAACATAAACCTACACAAATCTGAAAGGACGGACAGGGCTCCGAACATCTGGCTGTCCTGCTGCTGCCGTGTGCAGCCTTGAGGAGCTGTGCTGCTTCCCAAACCTTCTTGCTTTAAGCACTGACATTTTCTTGTCCTGGATAATCTCAGATGTCCAACCTGCCATCCTCTTCCTGCCTGGAATTCTGATGAGCCGTGCATCAGCTGAACTGGGCTATTTTTTTGTCTTGTGGCCTCTTTTAGACTACTGATATTATATAGATTTTTTTTCATACCAGCAAAAATAAATAGGATGGAGGAGGCTGGAGAAGGATTTCTAGAAATGCGTTGGTATTAAATTGCATGTCGATCTTCCTGTAAACCGACTTTATTCTCAGCATAAATTTTCAAATGAAGTAGTTGAGTTGTGCAGCTTTCAAAGCTTCTCCAAATTACAGCTAAAACCTCAGAAACTCAGGCAGGAGAATGTCCTCTTGTGTGCATGCCAGTGCAGGCCATGAAAAGTTCCTTGTACAACGGCGTACAAATTACTCTGTCTCACAAATTTAGCTATATACTTATTTATTTCTTTTAACATGCATTGCCATGACTTAATTTTGTGGCGATACAGTCAAACTGTGCCTGTAGACTTTGAGTTTCAAGTTTTCTCTCTTTACTACTGTGAAAAAAACACCAAACCAAATAAAACAAACCAAACCCCACTGCTGTGCCCTGAAAAAACACCCAGGCCGCAGCTTGGCACCAGGCTCAGATCTGTGTGGGCACCTCTGGACCTGGCGTTTTGCAGCAGGGCTTGTTTGGAAATGTCACCCTGAAATGATTTAGCGTCCCCTCGGCGCGGGGCGAGCGTACGTCATCGCGGGGATGTAACCAGACCCTCCCTTTGCAGTTCCTCCAGCAGCTGGCACGAGAGCAGGAGAAACAGCTCCTCTGGAGCTTGCCCAGAGCGATGAGAGCGCTGGTGACTTCGGGGCAGAAATGGCCTTTCCAAGTTCGCCTCCAACCAAATCGCCTCCGGACGCGGCCGCGGTGGAGAAAGCGTCGGCGCCGCCCGAGGCCCCCATCATCCTGAGCCCCCCGCAGACGCCGAAGCCGGACACGTACAGCCTGGTGTGGCGGCCGGGCCGCGCCGGGGGCCTGCCCATCAACGCCTACTTTGTCAAATACCGCAAGGTACCGTCCCCGCTGCCCACAGCGCTTTCCCTGCGTTTCTCAGCTGGGACACGGCTCGGGCGGAGAGAACACAGTGTTGTAGTTGAAGCACAACGTTCCTGTGCCCACACGGCTCCTTTGGGGGTGGCTGATGCTGTCACAAGTACACTCTTCTGTCTAGTTTTGAGATTTACCCAGGCTTTTCTGTCCTTTACGGTGTCGTTATGGGGAATGGGGCTCCAGGGCATGTCGTGTGCAGCGTCAGTGGGGTTAAAAATGCATTAGTGTGAGCAAGCTTGAGTCTGTGTGTGAGCAGAAGGGAAGTTGTTTTACCTTAGTACATCACCGAGTTTGCTGCTCTGCATCCCAAAGGGACTCGATTAAACTGAAGCTGTCAAATATGAAGGGGAACTAAAATTTGCTGGGCAGTACCTGCTATGGAATTAAAAATGGAGTCTCAACCCCGAGCTCTTTTGCGTACCATCACGTGCTGGGATTCCTGTGCAGAGGAATGAGTGTCCTGTGCGGAGCCAGGAGCTGGGCTTGGTCATCCTTGTGGGCCACTTTCAACTCAGGAGATTCTGTGATTCTGAAATCAGAATCAAGCAATGCCTTCATCTGTTCTTCCAAGCAAACCAGTTTTCCACGTGGCAAAGCCGTTTGATTTATTTTTCATAAGCTTTTTAATCCTCTACATCCTGATCTTGTCTTAGCCTGGGGGGAATGCTTAGATTTTTGACCTGTTGGTTCCTGAAAACCAAGTGCCAGAGTTTGTTGGTGATAATTTCTCATCCAAAGGCAGTTGGTTCACGTAAGCCCTGGAAGCTCTGAATGCTTTTTTGACCTTTTTGACGCTCTCCCTTCTCTCACACCAATCCTTTCCACATTAAATGTGCTCACTCATGCGTTTCTCGGCAGGGAATTTATCCTGGTTTTTAGGGTGGTGCTCTCTTTGTGTCATTAAATTATTTTATTGATTTCCCTCTTTTAATAGAGGAAAAAAAGGAGTTGGGGGAATAAAAGCCTTGGAGTGGTTGCTGTAGAAGAAAATAGTTGAACGAAGACCTCTGGCATAACCTTTGATAATCCACAGCGTTTAGATCTGCCTCCAATGTTTTATTAAAGTCTTATATTGTTTAGTAGTTTATTTTTGGTGGAATCTTTGTCTTTTCCTTTGGGATTTGGGGTAATGTTTTCCTGCAAAGGTCAAGCATTAAGTGACTATCCAGAATCTCTCTCTTTTTTTTAATGGAGCTGGTGGTTTCACTGCTAAGTTAAAAAAGCGTTTTCATTTTTGTTTTTAAAAAAAAGGAAACATGCATTGATAAACCCAAATCTTTGGTCTCCCTGCTGACTTTTTTCCCAGTCTTAAGGAGTAACTAAGACATGCTTTTTGTTGCCCATTTTAGCCAATAAATATTTTAAAAGGCTGAAGTACAGGGAAAGCTGGGCTAGTACAGGGAAAATCTCCTTCTCATTAGGGCATTGGGTAGCACACAGGTGAGGGCTGACTGAAGGCGTGAAAACCATTTGGGCTCTCGTAGTTTTAGCCACGAGTGAAAATGGAAAAAAAAAGGTGGAGAGGGAAAATAAGTTTATCCAAGGAGTGCTGTGAAAGCGAGTGCAAAGCTGCTGGTTTGTACGAGAAGCACCTGGAGACAAACCATAGGTGATGTAGGAAAACAGAAGGGTTTTGCCAAGGGGCAGAGATGCTTTGCGGGGGCGATTCGGGGGTGAGGATTCCCTGGTTCTGACTCAGTTTCTCCCCTGTGCAGCTGGAGGACGGCGTGAGCGCAGCGGGCGGCTGGCACACGGTGCGGGTGCCCGGCAGCGAGAACGAGCTGCGCCTCACCGAGCTGGAGCCCTCCAGCCTCTACGAGGTGCTGATGGTGGCCAGGAGCGCTGCTGGAGAGGGCCAGCCGGCCATGCTGACCTTCCGCACCAGCAAGGGTAGGTGCAGACAATGTGCCCTGTGTCCCGGCCGTCCAGAGACATTTATGTAATGACATCAGTCATTTAATGACAGCTGCTAAGCCAGATGTGAAATATTCTGCAATTTATTTGCTAAAGAGCAGCCTCTAATAGCTGAAATTGCTGTAGGGCAAACCTCCCTGAGCATGAGGCTGTTGGTGAGGAGAAGCTATTAAAAGCTTGATGATATTATTTTTGGGGTGATTGTTAAGATTTACACTGTGAGGTTCCTCTTGCTTTAAGGAGTGAGGTCAGGGAGCAGCCTGGCCTTGCTGAGGTTTTTCAGAGAACTACAGAAGAAACTCTGCACCACTGAGTTTTCATGTATCAACAAAGCTGCTCCTGCTTTGCTTTGCAGACACCTCAGTGACAATCTCTGCTGACCACGAGCCAGCTGTTCTGATAGTTGTGTGCAGACAGAACGAGCACAACATTCCTAATCAGAGCGTTCTTTTCTTTCGAGCTTGGACGCTGCTGCCTGTGCTCTTTAGCACACAAACAAGTAGATGTTTTTCATACTGCTGTCCAAGAATGGCTTTTAATTGATAGAGGGCAGTGTTAGATGGGACATTTTGAATAAATGTGAGGGTGGGCAGGCCCTGGCACAGGGTGTCGAGAGAAGCTGTGGCTGCCCCTGGATCCCTGGAAGTGTTCAGGGCCAGGTTGGACAGGGCTTGGAGCAGCCTGGGATGGTGGGAGGTGTCCCTGCCCATGGCAGGGAGTGGAACAAGATGAGCTTAAAGCTCCCTTCCAACCCAAGCCCTTCTGGGATTCTATGAAGGACAGGATAGCTTAAAATTTTAAGAACATGATGTGTTCATGAAATTTGTGAAACCTACTTAGATCCATCACCCTATCCATCTTTATCATCATTCTGTCAACTAACGGATCCAAAACTGATGGCCCCCAACCTCTGAAAATCTCCCCCCACTGCTAAAAAAAGTCAACAACTCCCTAATTGTGACCTACCCAGAACCTACCGAGAACATCTGATGAAACTTTGGGCTCCTCCCAGGCTTCTGCCTCACAACTCAAATCCTAATGGACCTCCTACTCGCCCTACACAGCCCAGCAGACACAGCCCCAGCCTGCACCGCCCTCGCCCAGACACACAGAAATGTTCAGTATGGCTGATTGATCCCTAGCGTGCTCCAAAGGGAGCCTCTTTCTTCATCTGCATCTATCAGCACTCTGGATGAGGATTCTGCTATGGCTCCTACTTGTACAAGGAGACCTCTAACAGGAGTCCTTCTCCTGCTCCCCCTTCATAGGCTGTGTCCTACCATGAGGCCAAACACCATTCTGAGGGGTGACAGTCATCCCCAGCCTGTTCTCAGCCATCCCTTTCCTGGCAGAGACCCTCGGAGAACGACCCTGAGGAGGATTCTCTGTAGAAAACCCCACACTTACCTGATTTTTTGCCCTACACTTCCTCTCTTTATCCTCACAGGCCCCACATTCCTCCACCCCACCTTCCTCCATGAGTCAGGCTCAAACAACCCCCAGGATACTGTATCCAACTGTGGCAAAATCCCATTCCACCCATACTTTTCCATAAAAGACATCCTAGTGTTCATACTCATGTTCCTCCTACTGCTAACCCTCCCAGCTTACTGGGGGACCAAGAAAACTTCACACCAGCAAACCCCCCTGTCCCAGCCCATCATATTAAACCCAGATGATGCTTTCTGTTCACTGTCCTGTGCTCAATCCCCAGCAAACGCAGAGGAGTCAGTACAGCCACCCCTACCCTGCTCTGTCCTGTCCTGCCATCCCTGTGCCACAGGGGATGGGATGGCAGTCCTCTCAGCCTGGTGGACTGCCTCCAGCTGCTTCCTAAGCATTTTTACTCCTTCTATAAATGGATTTCAGTGTGTAATTTCCCCACCTGTGCTGAGAGGGCTCAGCAGCTCAGGCAGGAGCTGCGGCTTCACCACTGAGCTCTGTGGGTGTCAGTCCTGCAGATCGATGGTCACTCACCCTGGGCTGGTGTGGGAAATCTCTCTTGCTCTCCCAGAGAAACTCCCTGATTGCTATCCTGACTGTTCAGCTTGGGATTTGGGGCCAGGGTGGCACCGTGGCCTTGTAGGGTGAGCGTACAGCGAGTGTTGACCAACAGCATTTCCTTATCCAGGCCCTGCACTGATTACTGTCTGTCAAATCTCCTTAGAAAGAACATCGTCCTCGAAAAACACGCAGGCTCCATCTCCACCCGCAGGAATCCCTAAACATCCCATTGTTCATGAGGGCACAAATAATTTCGGTGTCGTCCTTCCGGACCTGTCTCGCCACAGTGGAGGTAGGAGTGTGGATGGTTTGTGGTTCGGGTGCTGAAAGTTGTGTTGCAAAGAGCTGCTTCTGAGTTAACCTGTGTTTGCTGCTGCTCCAGGTGCTTGTGTTCCCTCCTCTATTTCCTGTTTATTCTGAGGCTGCTCTGTTACATAGGATATTTCCAAGGATGTTGTTGTCTGCATGTGTGGCTCTCAGAAAACAAGAGAATTTTCACTTGCAGCCCATTCTTGCTGCTCATTTTTAAACCTATGGTTTCTTTTTGCTAAATACTCTGGTTTTCTCTTCCACTGAGAAAGAGCCGGAGGAAGAGGGGGAGATGGGAAATGGCTGTGTCAGAGGTTTAAGTTCTCAAAGTGGACAGTATCTGTTCTGAATGTTTTCCTGTGGCTTCCCAGGGTTGGGCTTATTTCTTATTTCTGACAGTGAGGAGATGTAAGTGCTTCCCAGTCTGTGATGTTTGGCCTGGTTTCCAGTGAAAAGAGCATGTTTATTGTCCTTTTTCTCACCCCACCCCAGCCTTTGAACCCTTTGGCCTGGTTCAGGCAGATTTACTCAGGGGCTGAGTTCTCAAAGGTATCTAAAATTTGGGGTGAAGCCAAAGGTGAGTGGCAAGGTTAATAACACAGGTGAGGAGCTGAGCATTCCACACTTGCGGCAGCACTGAATGGCAGAGGAGCCACACGAGGACTTTCCTTGTGCCTGGCTGCAAATGCTCACTGCTTCATGCCCCAGAGCTGCCAACCTGCTGCTCCTTGCTCCTCTCCCCTGTGTTCATGGGTCCAGGATGGTTTAGTAAAGCCTCACAGCTCTTACAACCAGATTTACTAACACCCCTCTTTCCCTTCTCTCTGTCCCACTGCTGCCTGTAACTCCAGTGAGTTCCGTAAGTATATCCTGGTGCATGCTTTGTTCTCTCTTCCTTCTCGTTTCTCCAGCGCTCGTTACTGCAGATGGGTTGAAGTTTCATTGGGTCTGGGGAAATTTTGGGGGCTTGAAGGTGGTAACCATGTTTTTCCTGTTTGCTTAGTTGAGTGTGTCTGTTTCCATGTAGAGGTGGTTGGAGTAGTGCAATACCATATAATTTTTAATATTATATTGATTAGATAATCAATTCCTCTGCTGTCTGCTCATCATCCATCCTTTTCCAGCAGAGTAAGGGCAGTGGTGATTTCAGGAGGATTTAAGATTCTCCTTGCTAATATGTGAAATCCAACGTAATCATCAGCAGCGAGCCTAATCCGTTGTTACCGAAAATTAAGTTTCAGCTGTCTCTAATCCTTTTGTAACCGAATTTCCCATTTCAGTTCCAGAAGCTCCTGACCGACCCACGATATCCACAGCATCGGAATCATCCGTGTACGTCACGTGGATCCCCCGCGCAAACGGGGGCTCCCCCATCACTGCCTTCAAGGTGGAGTACAAACGCCTGGGCCGCAACAGCGACTGGCTCATCGCAGCTGACAACATCTCTCCCTCCAAGCTGTCTGTGGAAGTTCGGAACTTGGAGCCAGGTACTAGAAATTATCTTTCATTACTGCAGCTCTTTGGTTGTTTCACTACTGCTTGGATTACTCTGTTTCTGCTCAGTTAGGTTTGGGTTTTGTGTATGGCCTAGGAGCTCGTTACATGAATTCAAGTTGATTTCTGGCTTTCCAAGTGGAAAAAACCCCCACCATAATTTAATACTTGTTCGTGTGGAGAGGAGGGTTGTGTATCACTGCTATTTTTAACTTAATTGTCCTTCTAGTGAACACTCAGAATGTAGGGAAAAATGCATTAATGGAAAAATGTCTGTCCTGACTTCTTCCAGTGTCCAGCCCTGAAAACTCAGGCAGAGAGCACAAGGGGGAGTGGATGGTGATAGGGATCCCTTGAAGCATCTTCTCAGTGCCCACCAATTTAGGGACTTCCAGAGCTGATGGAGGCATCTCCATCTGTGTGTACAACAGCCTTTGGATTTTCCTTGAGTGACTTCTAGAAGCTGTTTATATCTCCACATCAGTCCATGGCAAGGACTCCTCTCCTTTTTCTAACTGGATGTTGTGCGAAAAGCTCTTCCTAATCTGTTTAGTCTCTCCTTGAATCCTCTTTCTAGCGCTTGTTTTGCTACAACGGCTTCTTGCTTTCCCTCTTTCCCTTAAAAGGAGAAATGTATAGGTTCCGAGTGATCGCGGTGAACAACTACGGCGAGAGCCCGCGGAGCGCCGCGTCCCGGCCCTACCAGGTGGCCGGCTTCACCAGCCGCTTCTCCAGCCGGCCCATCGCGGGGCCGCACATCGCCTACACCGAGGCCATCAGCGACACGCAGATCATGCTCAAGTGGACGGTGGGTGGAAGTGTCCCGTGCTTCTCGCGGTTTGTGCAGAGGTGGAGGATTGAGAGCTGTTTGCGGAGCTGTGAGCGGTGGTTTTGCGCCCCCTGAGAGCTGGAGGTGATCATGGACAGGGCTGAGGCACTTCATGTCCCTATGGTAGAACAGGGGGAGTTAATGGGACATGTGCCTCTCGAGCCCTTTGCCCTCATTTCCAGACCCTATTTCCCGCTCGGAGGCAGCTCTGTCAGTTGTCTGTTGCCCTCTGCACCATCTCCCAGCTTCCCTCCAGCCTGCTCCCCTTCCAGCTCCCCACACAGCCCTCCTCGGGTTACGCCAGATGTGCCCAAGCGGCAGCTCCGGCGAGGGCTGCAGCCGCCCCAGTCCACCTGCTCTGGCACAGACATATCCGAGGCACCACTGGGCTTAACTCTGTCCCAAGCGCTGTTCGTGCCATGAGCTGTGAGTTGGCTCCGTTTCCTGCAATTCCTGCTGCTTTTGTCAATCCAGGCTGGGGTGGCTGGGAGCGTGTTTCAAACCCGCCGTCTTCCCTCATGTCCAGTGGAGGTTTCATGTTAGAGAAACATTTTCCTTTCCCCTGTTACCTCGTCTATTGTAAACAAGTACTTTAAAGTCCTTATTGAAACCCACAGAAATTCTTTGCTCTTGTTTTGAAATCTAACCCCCTGGTATACTTTGGAGGATTTAATGTGTAGAGTTCCCAGTGTTAGTTTGCTCTGCTAGCTCAGCCTTAAGAGATGTTAAGGATAATAAACTTAAAATAACCTCTAGTTCCTCAGGAGGCTGCATAACTTAAAGTAAAAGATTCTTGAGCTGATTTTTAGAGTGACCTTAACTCTTTCTGAAGAGTTTTATGGTTTTAACTTTTCCATTTCCATTAATCATGCAGATTTTCAGGCTGTGCATGGTCAAACCCTAAGTGAGGGTTTGGGAAGTGATGTGGGAGGAAAGCGTCGGCCCGAGCTCATTCCCTTGTCCCCATTGCACACTCTGGCTACTCCAATGAGTTCAGTCACCTGTGCTTCCACAACCTTATTAAAAATATTCATATTTCCAGAGGATGAGATACTCAGTGATGACAACTCAGCCGGACTCAATTAAAATTTTTCTTCTCTTTTAAAATTCTCTCGTAGTACATTACATCAAGCAACAATAACACGCCCATCCAAGGATTTTATATCTATTACCGGCCCACGGACAGTGACAACGACAGCGACTACAAGAGGGACATTGTGGACGGTATGGGGCCGGGCACGCGAGCTCGGAGCGCTGCTCCGTGGGGAAGGACACCCTGTAGCCATGTTGGCTGTGTTTATATGAAATCTAAACTGCTTTTCCCAAGCAAAGTCTTTACAATATATCTCAGAGAAGGAGCTATCTCGACTACCTAATGTCAGGTTTTGCCCACACATGAGCTGGTTTCTTCCTTCTGGAGCCTCTTTGACATGGAAGCTTGAGAACTAAATACTGGGTTTAAGTGTGGCTTGTTATACAGCTGCAAATCCTTAATGAAGGTCTATTTAAACTAGTGTAGCTTCAAGTTGTATAAAGAGAGAGCAGTGTAAATGAGGTTTAACCCAGGATAAAAACATCTGGGTTACAGACTGTACTAACAACTAGCAGACTTTTAAAATTATTTACCCCAGCATGGACTTTCTAAGCTGGCAGTACCTTGTGTGTAATTGCCTGTCTATCCTCTTACCTCGTCTAATCACTTCTCCTACTATAAGGAAGTTGCTTTTAGCCTCAAGTGCTGTAGCACTCTGCAAATGCAGGTATGTTTGTGCTTCATTTTGCCTTTTAATCAAGTTATTTTTTTCCCTTGTGCGTATTAGATCATCATTTTCCTGGAAGAAGTCATTAGATAATGTCTATATTAGTCCAGAAGTGGAAAACCCTTTAAAAAATATTTTATTTAATGTCCTTATTGCTCGGGCTGAGCAAACGCAGTGATCTCATTCTGGCCCGATGACGTTAATTATTTTTTTCCCCCTCATTTATTTCAGTTACAAGAGGAATGGGCCTTTATTTTGAAAATTTTCCCCTGCCAGACAATACTGCACATAGTACTTTGATGCATGACATAAGCTTTTGCACACTATAAAGCTATTAAAGATCCAGAGTTTGAGCTCAGAGGCTTTAAAGAACCTTATGCAGGCTGCACCTTCATCTGCAAATGTATTTTAGTCTTTGCTAGACAGAACTTGTGTGTTTATAAATCTTATACACTGAGCAGTTAGTTGTTTAAGTGGGCTCCACTGTGCTGTGAAATTAGCTTGTTTCGGGTTTTTTTTCCGAGCGTGTGTGTATTGAACTCTTTGTGGCAGTCTGAAACCATTAGCAGCTGCTCCGCTCTGCCAGAGCCTGCAACAGAAATCACTTGGTGGAAAGATTTAAACTTCAACTTTTCTTTACTGTGCTCCCCTAAATTAGCTTTTCAGGAGGAAAAAAAAAAAGGAGAGAGAACTATTTTCAATTAAGTTGTGATTGGAAGCACTTGATGTGAAATATGTAGAGGAACATGTGACTTAAGGTATTTTTGCTATAAATCACTTGTTCTTCACTTTTTTCCCCCTGTTACCTCTGAATTAATCTGTCTGTTTTTTGACAGGGAATTTTATCTTGAAATGACTGCATGAGTTGTGGAAAAAGTGTTGTGATGCCTGTGCTAGCTAAGTGCTTGCCGCAGGCTTTCCTCACCGCTTCCTGTTAAGTCTTGTCTTTCGAGACATTCAGAACTCTGCAGAAACCTTTTTTTTCCTCATAAATGCCGCTACAGGCAAAATCAGATTTTATTTGAAGGAAAAAACAGGCAAAAAGTTTGACTGTGAAGGCTCCTCAGTATCTCTTAGCCGCTTTAAGCAAAAGCCAAAAAATCACCCCTGTCCTGCAGCGATGGTCTGAATTTCTCTGTTTCTGGTCTGCATTTCTCTGTTTTGAGGAACCTGGAGATTGAATTTTAAATGTAAATGCAGTCTGATGTCAGTTGTTTAAATGTTTTCCCTTGCTAATGGTGCACGAAGAGGACAGTTAAAGTGCCTGTACTGATTCCAGTTCCACTAATGGTTTGAAGCGGAAACCTAAAACCTGGTGTAGTAATTACCGAAAGGAATGCTTGGGGGTGGGGGCGCCGGGAAAACTGAGTCTGAATCTTGGGAAAACGTGCGATTTTGGAAAGGCGGTTCCAGCTTCAGCCAGGGCTTGTCCGCCCTCCCTGGGATGTGGGCTGGATGGGGACCCTCGTCCAGAGGGGCCCTCCTGGGTACCCCCAGCCCTGCTGGGGCCGGGCAGAGGGTCTGGACCTGGGCTGGGGTCCCGGAGGAGTTTGAGCAGCGTCACAGTGACAACCCCTGCCCGCCCGAGTCTTTTTATTAATGCTTAAATCAGTAGGTGGTAGACAGTTCCTTAGAAACAGTGGAAACAGTTCAAGGTGGTATTTTCCAAGAGGGATTAAGAGCACTCAAACAGTTAATTAAACTCCCTTAAAAAAAAAAAAAAAAAAAAAAAAGGGTCGCTGTTTAGTAAAATTTGTCACAAGCCCGTGAAAGTAAAAACTGGGAGTGATTTATCCTGAAGTACTCAGGACTTCAGGAGGGTGTCTAAATGAAATGCTGGCCAGGGGCCAGAGATGACAAAACCATCCTATTAGAGAAGATTGCTTGTCTTGGGCTCGGGCTCCGCAGGGGCAGCGGCACCGGGACAGCCTCGCTGCGTTCCCAGGATGGTTCATAAGATGCACCTTCAATTATTTGCGGTTTCGGCCAAATTGAGCAACCTAGAGGTGTCCTTCCTGCACGACACCGGCGCTGCAGCGGTACCTCGCTCCTCGAGGGGTGCAGGATCTGCTCACAGCCAGGTTTTCCCCTTGTCCCAAGCCTTCTGTGCCAGTTTTCCTTGTTATTTGCCCAGTGTACTGTAAATAGTCAGCAAAATCCACCCTAAACCCATCCCTTCAGCAGTTCCATGTTTAGGGTGCACAGGGCTGCTGTTGGATTGAAATGCACATGTGTGGACACTTTGGTGTCTGGGGTTTGAGTTTAGTGAGTTCTGGCTTTCGTAGAGCAAGACTTTCTTTAAAAAATCAGTTGAAAATACTGAAAAAACCCTCACTTCAATTCATCAAAAGGTGCTTCTAACAATCAATTCCACAGGATAACGCAAGTCTTAGAGAATCATGGAATAATTTGGGCTGGAAGGGACATTAAAGATCATCTAGTTCCAGCCCTCTGCCATGAGCAGGGATGCCACTCGTGGACCATGGTTTCAGCTAAAATGTTAGTAAAGATTAAAGTAAATGAAAATAAACTCTTAGTAAAGATTTTTGTGCTAACAAGACAAGCTGCAGTGCCCCTTCATTTGGTAGAGAAGGAGCCTGTGATGCTCTCATCCGTAATTCTGCCTCATGTGAGCAACCAAGTTGAGGTCGATTTATTTTTTCTTCCCCCGCAGGTACAAAGCAGTGGCACCTGATAAATCACCTGCAGCCCGAAACCTCTTACGACATTAAGATGCAGTGCTATAACGAGGGCGGGGAGAGCGAGTACAGCAACGTGATGATCTGCGAGACCAAAGGTGAGGCTGCGGGGCCGAGCCGAGGTGGCCTTTGAGACGTGGAAAATCCAGTGGGGGAATTTTCTGTGCAGCACGAAAGTCAGCTGCGGTGATGACCGTAATTTTCTGGAATGTTTCGGAGGATTGTTTTGTCTCTCGAAGCTGGGATTGTTTTGAACATATGGAAAGTGATCCGTTGCACTCCTGAGGCTCTCAGCAGAGCTCTGCAGCTTTGCCTGCCCTCAGAGATAGTGCTGCTGCCTCTGCAGCGCTGATGGCCTCTCCTTAGGAGACAACCATGCGCCTGAAGATGACAGAATTGATTTGTACGTCTGTTTTATGTCTTCAGGGCTCTGTGACACGTTGTATAAGTGCAGACCACAGCAATTGATGGCTGTGTTGGCTGCCTCCATCCCTAATCCTGCATGCCTCTGGCACAAAGTTTGTACTGTTCTAGGGAAGTGTCAGATATGGCAGTCACATTTATTTTGCGAAGAATTCCTGTCTCCTTTAATCTCTAAAACCAAGTAAGGCTGTAAAGGGAAAATGCAGACAGTAAACTTCAAATGCAGTGCTATGAAAAAATGTTTGAAAAAAAAAAGAAAAAAACCCTCTGGGAGCGGAAGCATCAAAATCCAGTGAAGTGAGTTGTGAAACCTTTGAAGGAAGGAGTAGGAGCTGCAGGGCTTCAAGGCTATGCTTGGTGTTAGTCTCCCTCCCGCAAGGAATAGATCTTTCTTCTCTAATTTTAAAATGGCCAAGATGTAATCTGTCATTCACACTGCCTCTTCCTTAAAATTTATCTCCCCCAGGCCTATAAGGGTGATCCAGCTTATCTCACATACTTGCATGGAGGTGCTTGTGTCTCTCTGACCAGCTTCACTCCTAAGCCAGGCACCTCTTTTAGGTTTTTAGTGTTAAATGTAATAATTCTGAACTGTGGTGTATTGGAAACTAATGTAAATGCAATTCCTGGGTTAAACTAGCATCTCATTTTCAGTGCTTTTCTGTTCATCTCTTGGTTGATCTTCAACTGTGTGGTTTGGAAAGGGGGTTAGCAGAGTTCACATCAGATAAGAGTAGGTCATCTGGCAGAGCCTGGGCAAGAGAAATGCGTGTTGTGGTTTTTCCTGACCTCAGAAGTGGAAAGATTTGCGCTCTTTCAAGTCGGGAGTTAGAGCAGTTGCTGCCACGGGTACCTCGTTAAAGTTCCAGTGACCTCAAAGAGGGGGTGAGCAGGCAGGATAATCACCATTTTCCAAGGCAAATAGTTCTTACCCAATAGGAGTTGGCGTTCTCATTGTAGGATTCCATATTGACTTGGAAGCTTTCTTTGTGAGGCACTGGGACTCAGACTCGGCAGCAGTTTTTTTCATTTCATAACGAAAAAACACATTTAGAAAACGCATTCAGTGGCTGTACACCTACTTGTCTCTACTCATGCAGTGAAACGCACGCCGGGAGCATCCGAATATCCAGCGAAAGACCTGAGCACGCCACCGAACCCCCCCGAGCGGGCGGGGGGCAGCGGGGCCGGGCCGGCCAGCGGCCCCGTGCGCAGCAGTGACATGCTCTACCTGATCGTGGGCTGTGTCCTGGGGGTCATGGTCCTCATCCTCATCGTCTTCATTGCCATGTGCCTGTGGAAGAACCGACAGCAGAACGCCATGCAGAGTGAGTGCAGCTTGGTGCCCTTTCGTGGGGAAAATATTACCAGAGGAAAACTAGGAACGTCCATGCTGCATTTTATGGATGGGGAGCAGTTTGCTGTTATGAGCCAACTGGCATTTCTGTAGAGACTTGTACTTCCAGGTGTGCCTTAGGGGCACATTTGGGTTTTTAAGAGCAGCAGTGTCTCCATTTCTTCACACTGATGCTCCCTGTCCTGCTGCGTCCCTGGAGGACTGTGCTGCAGTTTCACCCAGAGAATGGTGTGGGAAAGGCCTGGGCAAAGTTTCTGCAGTTTATGTTTCACTTTAAGTCCCTGCACAGGTCTCTGATGATCGCAGAGGCAGAATGTGTGTAATCATAAGCACTTGTTAAAATGTGGAGAGTTAAACCCTGGATCTCTCCCTTTCTCGAGTGCATCTGGAATGAAAGAACTTGCAGCTCTAGGACAAGTCCCTGGTTACCTTTTAGTCCCTGCACAAAGAGATGGCATTCAATGGCCAAGTCTTCCAGAGAGGTGTTAATAAGGAAAACCTGTTCATTAGCTAGCAGGAGCCTGGAGCAGGAGCTTTGCAAGGTGTTCTGCCCCACCAGCATCCCAGAGCCTGCACAATCTCTGCACTGGCCTTTTCTGCTCCTTGTGCGTAAATCAGCCTTCCTCCTGCCACGGCCTGGAGTTATTTTTAAATGCCCATACTCTCCTACAGAGAGAAGTGAAACAAAACTTCTTGCAAGATAAGATAGCATCTTCAGCTGCAGCCCAGAGAGAGCTTCTGGAAGCAGCTTATAGCAGATACAGCAGAGGGGCTGTTGGTGACACAAATGGCCTGTTTTTAGGATGCTCTTACAGTGATTGACATCAGCCAAGTCCTTCCAGACCAACAGTTCTGGTCTCCTCTCCAGGATGTGGCTGTTTTCCGTGTCTACATTTGCTAAGCACTTGGATATCGGAGTTGGCTCACGAAAGTTAGAGAAAGAAAAAATAAGTTTCTTTACTTTTTAGGGATGCTTGTTTAGCTTCTCATGTAGCAATAAAAGTGCTTTCAGTGATAATGTCTTCTGCAGAATATGACCCTCCTGGCTACCTCTACCAAGGGGCAGATCTCAACGGGCAGATGATCGAGTACACGACATTACCCGGGACGAGCCGGGTCAATGGCAGCATCCACGGGAACTTCCTCAGCAATGGCCTCAGCAATGGCTGTCCCCATGTCCATCACAAAGTTGCCAATGGCGTTAATGGGATCATGAGCGGAGGAGGAGCAGGACTGTACCCAGGACACACCAATTCCCTGTCCAGAACACGCGTGGATTATGAACATCCCCATCACCTCGTGAACGTAAGGTCCTACACCGCGTGGGAGGCTCAGCCCAGACCTTGGGGTTTATTCGGGGGCTGTGGAAGCAGACTGACTTCGGGTGGGGGAACGTTCATCCGTTGATAACAGCCAGTTCCACTGAATTCCTTATCCCAGAGGAAGCAACTGGGCTGATATTTGTGATACAAACATCATGGTTTTCATTTGAGAATATCAGATGACAGCAAGAATTCCACTTACTCTGGGAAATCTGCCTCTACCCTCCTCCTAACAGCATGTAAGCTCTGAGAATGCCTCAGCGCTGGGCTGAGATACTTTACTTGTACATATGGTATTTCTCAATCTCCAAGTTAAATACATTTAATTATAGCTGCTTATTCTGCAGCTTTATGGATCACCCGTTTTTCCCCCACCTGTTTCAGATCTGTAACTCTGAGCAATGCTATTAATTATGGCAAAGCACGAATGGCGCAGGAGGTTCTGCGGAATGAAGTGCCCCATACATCTTGAGCTGCAGCAGTGCAATAACGCTGCTTTTTTTTTCAGTCCCCTGTTTGTGACTGTTGAGACAGGCTGGGTTTTTGTTTTGAAATTGAAAATAAAATTAAAAACTAATTTCAGTCTGCGATCCAGCCTTTGTATGCTGTGGAAAAATACTTCATTTGCTGAAACGTGTCCCGTTTCCAAGAGAGAATAATGATTTCATTATTGTCTATGGAAACAGATGGCTTGCATTCAAACTTACTAAACTTACTCAAAACTGTGAACATTGCCCAGGAAAACTGAAAGAAAAAGTTCAAAAGTCTGAATAACCCATGCTGTTTCTGGAGAAAAAAAATGGGTCTATTGTTTGTGTTGGTAATTGAGCACAAGCACTTCATTTTATTGAACAACAAATTAGCACTTGCACAGTAGTTGCCACTTCAGTTCCCTCCAGTTTGAGCCCAGACCAGTCAGTTCTTCACCCCATTCTGTCCTTGGCCTGCCCGTGTAGCAAGAAGTGCCCATTTTTGGTTGTTTTCAAGGGCAACCAAGGCCCAAACTGGGTATTTTTGACCTGTCTAACCTCTCAGTGGGTGAAACTCCCCAAAAGTCTCCAGGCCCTCAGGGAGGGAACCTTTGCAGTGCTCAAAAGCTCACCCAGATGATGTTTTGTCCCTCCAATTTTTATTTTTTGCTGGGGAAAGAAGGGAATACATGTGTGATGACACAGGTTTTGGTGCCTGGAACTCCTCCTTGCCATGAGGTGTCCACCCAACGCCTCTGTCTTCCTGGGCACCAGGGACGGGGCTGAGTTTTTCTTTCCCCACTCCATGTTGTAGAAAGTTTGAGTCACACGATCTGTGCCCACGGAGAAGGGCTGGGACTGGCACGTGGGCGAGGCCAGGCAGAGGAACAGGATGTTCTGATCCTCGTCGGGTCGCTCTTTATTGTTTCAGTGATTGGGCTAAATGAGGAAGGGAGAAACTGGCCAGGATGGCAATCAAGACTAATTAGGCATTTCCTCAGTGCTCCCTATGCCTCAAAAGCTTCAGGACAAGCTCTGTTTTTGCAAAAATGGGGATTGCTAGAAGTTCCCTACCACTTGCGCTGCCAAAAGCCAGGTGAGCCTTCCCAGCCTGGCTCCCTCCTGGAGCCCCGTGCTCTGCAGCCCCATCACTGTCTGCCCGGTCCCTAACAATGAGGTATGTGTTAATCTGGGCATTTCAACTGGCTTGTAATGGCCCTGTTAGCCAAAACCAACAACACAAAATCCCTCGCACCCGGAGTCATTGCTGGCTGAGGAATTACCCCATCTGTGCAAATATGAAACGGTTCAAAAATCAGCGTGGTGAAGTAAACTGATCTAATCAGAGTAATTACAGGAAAGTGGGATGGGTTTGTATGTGACATCAGCCCTCCAAATTTAATCCTCTGTCTCCCTAAACAAGCCTTGTGTGCTAATGAACAGCAATTCGCTTTCGTGTCTGTCATCAGCGTTAAAAATAAATATATTTACAGTGTGTTTATTAAATTAAACCTCAGCATATTAAGCTGAAAACAGACCAGGGAAATGACCACATACTTGTCTAAGCTGCAGTTATTTACTTTTCCCTGACACACACACTGGCAAAGCCCTCCCCTGGCCTTTGGACAATCGCTCAGTGTTGCTGTGCCACGTACGGCCCGGAGCAGGGCATCGATAACGTGATCAGAGTTGGGAAACTGAATCAAAGAGCTGAGCTGCCTCCTCAGCACCTCTCTTGGGTGTCCGAATAGTGATTTGATTCCTAATCATTTCTTTTTCATCCTCCCTGCTGCAGGGCGGTGGGATGTACACGGCAGTGCCGCAGGCTGACCCCTCGGAGTGCATCAGCTGCCGGAATTGCCGGAACAATAACAGGTGAGAAAAAACCCTGCCCGGAGAGCAGCCCTCGCTGCCTGTGCTGTGCTGGAGCTTGGGCTGGCAAAAACTGAGAGCTGCAGCCCTGGCTGGCTTGAGGAGCTCCGTGGGTGAGCTGGGAGCAGTGGAGGATTGTCCCCAGGACAGAATAAAACAAGTGTTAAACCCCCAGGGCTGGCTTTGCTCAGCATGCTCCCCTGATGCTCTCTAGGAAGTGAGGCAGGTTGGGCACTGGATTTTTTAAAAAATCCTTATTTCCTGTGTTTTCTTCAGTTTTGAGATAACAGAATCATTCCATATGGAGCTTGTCAAATCGGATTTAATTGGTCCTCTGTATTTTACACTTCCTGACATTCCCTTAAGAACACTGACCAACTCGCCCCTTTGCCTTCACAATGCTATTCTTTGTAAAACATGGGATTTGAAGTTCATGAGGCCTTCAGGAGGAGTTTGACCAGCCATTGTCAGAGTGGGATACATTTTTTTCATGGGAGAAGGGATTCTTGTGCAGAATAAGAGAAAAACTGTCCTCTGCGTTGTAGCTGGGAGTTGGAAACCTAATAAAAATTGATCAGTTTTTCACTTTTGGAATTAATGTCCTCCTAGGCTTCTGATTAAATCTCTGGTTATTTTATTGATTATAAATAGGACTGAAAGTCAGACAAGCTGGGCTGCTCTGCCTGGGAAGTTCTGGGCTTTTTTTCAATCATACTTTGATTTTTCTGTATTGTTAAAATCTTCAGCTGCCTTTAGGTGTGCACCTGGAGAAGCTGAGTTGAAATTAATTATAGAATCATAGAATATTCTGAGTTGGGCCCACAAGCATCACCAAGTCCAACCCCTGCTGAACAATAAAGCTGTTTTTGAAGGCAGAAAACACATTCACTTTATTTTCATGGTTTTACTTCTTAAAGTATCACTTATAACAGGCTTTAAACCCTTCCTCCTGCCATAAATATGTGCAGGACAGTGTGATGTTGACAAGCTGCTGCTCGCAGGTGGAGCTGGGGACACCTTGCCTGGGCAGTGTCCCTGGCAGGTCTCAGGAAAGCTGAGTATTTTCCCTCACAGAGCAGTGCTGTGCTTCCAGGCAGGTTGTGCAACAGTTCTCCCCGGGATGGCCGAGACTCGAGATAATTTGGAGCATGCCATATGTGTTACACTGTAATTAGGAGGTTGTGTTCCGGTTTTAAACACATTTAATTTTTCAGTTGCTCTTTTTTTTTTCCCTAAGAAAATGAGGGAAGGAGTCCCATCCTCTGCAACTGCACTGCTCCTCCCAGATGGGTCATCAGCGGGGCCTGAACTTTGAGTTTTCACAGCCCCATTCTATATTTGACTGCTTGGTAGAGAAACAAGTTGTCCCTTACAGCTGCCTGAGCCCGGAGGGGATCATTAACCTCGGTTTGGCAGCAGAGCTGCGCAGAGGAGCGCTCCGTTCCTGTCCTGGCGCTGGGGGAATGGAAAGAGGACATGGGAGAGGGGAATGGAGATGACCAGAACGTGCCTCAGCATTACACCAGGGAGCTGGGTGTATGGCCAGGGCGAGGAGGAGGAGGAGGAGGAAGGTCTGTGGGTTAATGCAGTCAGGTCAGTAGGTTTTGGCAAGTGGGAATTTGGGGCTGGAGTCTTTTCCCCATTTTGTTCAACCTTGTAGCACAGGTGAGGGCTGTCCCCTCCTCTCAGTCTCCGGTGGTGACAAGAGAACCCATTCCTTGTGCCACCCTGGAACCATCTGGTCCTCAAACAAATCCATTTATTAGTTTGCCTTTCTCTCCGCAGAGGTTTTGACTGCACTCACTTATTATTTGGAAAAAAGGCTCAGAGAAACCCATCTAAATGTTTGGGTTTGCATGTTTCTGGGGTTTCTTCTTAAAGATACAGAGGTCAGTGGAGTTCTTGGTATTATTGTAAGGGCTTGAAGGATGTTTCAACACAGCAGTTCAGCCTTCTAAGCTTCAACAACCACATTTTGATGGAAACTAGCCATGGGGATATCCAGAGCAGAGTGTGCAGGAAGAGTGATGTAAAATCTCTGCTGCACAAAACACATTTTCAATCAATTCTCAGCACTGAAACCCTACCAAACTATCAACTAAAAAAAAAAATTAGATGAAAAAGCTGGAAAAACAAACCAATGCTCCTACATTAGAGTTGTGCATTTCAAATTTCAGTGTGCTGAAATCAGGCAGGTTCCTCTGCACTCCCTCCCTGGCAGCAGGGGAAGGAGGTTCAGGTGGGCACACCTCTGGCAGGGTGAGGTTTCCAGGTCGGGAGCATGGCCTTGATGCCACAAATTCCTCACTGACCCATTTCCACTGAACACCTGGAGCTGTTGCTGATTTGGGGTGAATTTAGCGGTTATGTGAATTGTGACCACGTGCAAATGAATCCTAAAGGTTCAGCATTATTTCATAGCTGTTTTCAGCAATAGCCATCTCGGAGCTGGTTTTATTATTCCAGTGCTGAAATCCCTGGGTCTTCTGTTTAAATTAGCACTTTATCCCTCATAACTGCTCGTGGAGCCTTGCCAGAGGGAGAAGCTGCTGAAACCTGGAGACCTACTTTGCTATTGTGGACAAAGCCTGTGGTTGACAGGATTGAGAGTTGATCTTTTTTCTTCTCTCGTGCCTTTGTGCTAAAGCTCTCGAGATACCTGATGTTTGCAGAGGAATTTACACCTTTGCAGATCTATCTCCTTTGCAAATTCGCTGTATTTTGATCAGAAATCTGAAATGCACAATTCAAATGTAGGAGCATCGGTTTGTTTTTCCAGCTTTTTCATCTAATTTTTTTTTTTTTTTTTTTTTAGTTGATAGTTTGGTAGGGTTTCAGTGCTGAGAATTGATTGAAAATGTGTTTTGTGCAGCAGGGATTTTACCTCACTCTTCCTGCACACTCTGCTCTGGATATCCCCGTGGCTAGTTTCCATCAAAATGTGGTTGTTGAAGCTTAGAAGGCTGAACTGCTGTGTTGAAACATCCTTCAAGCCCTTACAATAATACCAAGAACTCCACTGACCTCTGTATCTTTAAGAAGAAACCCCAGAAACATGCAAACCCAAACATTTAGATGGGTTTCTCTGAGCCTTTTTTCCAAATAATAAGTGAGTGCAGTCAAAACCTCTGCGGAGAGAAAGGCAAACTAATAAATGGATTTGTTTGAGGACCAGATGTGTTTCATGTGGATTCTCCAGTGGCTTCTGTGGTATTTTGGTACTTGGAATAATGATTTTGGAGTCAGTTACAGGAGTGGAAGGACAAAATAGGAGAGCGAAGGTTGAAGCTTGGTGCTGCTCCATCCTCACAGCTTTTGGGAGGGGAGCAGGCTCCAGAGGGAACTCATTTGTCCCATCTTGGCTTTGCAGGTGAAGCATCTGCTGGAAGGGAAATTCACTACAGTTCCTCCTCTGATAAGTTGATTTGTGTTGTTGTTGGATGTTTTGTTGCTCTTTCAGCTCTGGCAGTATTGATCCCAGGTTTTGATCAGCTTTCAGGTATGAGCTGAGGATCCAGGCAGGGCTGTAGGACAGGTCTCTCCAGTGGGATGGTTTTCAGCATTGCCATGACCTTTTTAATGGCATAAAAGTGGTTTCTGGGGCTTGGGCAGGACTTCACCGAGACTGCCAAGCTCAACATGTCCTGGTTTTAAGCCCTTCTGAGCTCAATGCTGTTGAGGTCAGCTCTGCTGGCTGCTGCCCTGGCAGTGCTGGTGTCCAAGTCCATCTCTTCTTCTTTTCCAGCAATTTTTCATCCACTCTGCTCAGTTTTGGGACACGTCCCAGGGATCAATTTCTATATTTCCAAATGCCAGCCTCTAGCAGCCCCAGGGCTGCACTGGGCTGACCCCTGTGAGCAGAGCAGGTGAGGGATGGGTTTACATCTTGTAGGAAAAAAGAGCAGAAGGATGCTCAGCTGTATTTGCACCAGCACATAAAGAGCTGAAGCCTGTTCAGCTGTCACGGGAGCATTTGGGGTGTCACTGGAGGGTGTCAACATTCTCCATCCTTATTTCCATGCTTTTATCTGCAGATCTATCTCCGTCCTGCACCACAAAAAAAGGAGCATTTTGGGGTGTAGTTTCTCAAAGTTTGTGGCGGCTGTACAAGTGAACCTTTTACTTTTGGGGTAGTTATGGCTTTCTCATGTAGGAATTGTTTATATAAATGTTCCCTGAGGCCACATTGTTCATGGGGCTGCAAACACTGAGGTGTTCTCCCTCATGCCACAATGTGTGTCAAAGTCCTGCTCCTTTTTGTTTAAAGCTTAAATACCTCAGCTGTAACAATTGATTGAGCACTTTAGCTTCAATTCCACAGCTTTACACAGGTATTACAGGGCCACAGTCTGATTTACACAGCAGAACGGGGGGCTTAGGTTTGTTATATTGCATCTATTTTTCTAATTTGCATTCACTCCAATAACACTTACTATTTATTTTCCAAGGTACATAAGTTTGCTGCTTGGGTTTCAAATTTGAGCTCTTTATCTTGGCAGTGAAAACATGTTTTATGGAGTTGCTTTGATGGAGAAATGGACTCACAAGTCAGGTCACTGGGTCTCAATCGACGGGGGAAGGAACAGAGCGTGTTTTGAATGTTTTCAGCTGTCTGCTGGGAGAAAAAAAAACACTCAATCCTTTTCTTAGTGTCAGAATTGCTCCATAAATATATTTAAAATCGATTTGACAAATGTTCTGATTGTTGACGTGGTAAAGCACTTAAAAGTTGCATTTTCTCAAGGAAAGGGGGGGAAGAACTGAGTGTTGGGAGTAACTTTGCCCTCTGTCCCTCCCGCAGGTGTTTCACCAAAACCAACGGCACTTTCGGCAGCAGCGCGCTGCCCGTGGTGCCCCTCGGAGCCCCTTTCCAGCAGGACGGTGTGGAGATGAAACCCTTGAGCCCCCATGTGATGGTGGCCATGTGCCTGGCCTCGGCCAGCCCCGAGTGCAGCTCCCGGCTGGAGGAGAGCGGCAGGGAGAGCGTGGAGCAGCCCCCGGCGCAGCATCCCTGCTGTCGGGAGGGCAGGAGCCGGCTCTCCGTGGATTGCACGGACGGTGAGGCATCCCGCAGAGGATAGCACCTGGCTGCCGAGCTGGGGATGTTCTGTAGGACACCTGCAGGGAGCTTAATTTATTGCGGAGAGGTAGTAATTAAACCCTTGTAAGAGCAGGGTTGAGGAAGGTGAAGCCTTTCCCGTGGTGGGAAGGAGGAGCAGTGCTGCTCCAGTGCCTGGCCCTGTGATTGATGCCTCTAAAAAGGGCTCATGGAGCACACAAGGAGGCCGTGACTGATGGATGCTGCACTCACAGCACAGCCATCGGCTCCGGCACCACATTCCAGAGCCATCCCGGAGGCAGGAACAGGCACAGGGAGGGAGCTGGGCTGACCTCAGTGTGAGCTGTTAGATGCTGATGGGATGGAGCCTATGTCCTCTGCTTGTGCCTGGTACGGTGGGAATGAGCCTGAGCCCAAAGAGCATCACCCACTGGAATTAAGAGTTTTTGGGGCGTGTGGGTCTGTTGAGCTGGCAGAGAATCTCCTGAAAAACCCCACACAACCACCCGCCCCGCTCTTGCTTTGCAGGCGGCATCTGCGTGCACTCGGAAACATCGAACCACATCTTGAGTTGGAGTCCCCTCATTCTGCAGCCTGTTTCCAAGGACTGTAAGGAAAAACCAGGATGGAGTTCATCCGGAGTCACCCTAAATGGTTCTGGGGACCTTCGTCAGCTCCAGCTGCGGGAAACCTGAGGAAGTGACCTGAGTTGTCCCCACTTAACGCCAGGAACTGCACCGCAGCACCGCTGAAAGGGAGTGACGGGGGGATGTTAATTATAACAGAGAGAGTCACTATTTATTTTTTGTAGTAGTGTCATATGAATGTATCTTGGTTTCAAAATGGTTGCCTTTTTATATTATTTATGCCTTGAAAACCCTTTTTTGTTGTTTTTTTCTTCCCCCACACACCGCAAAACTAGCCTGGTTATGTGTATAAAAAAGAATTGTAATAATATAAAGAATGAGGATGGGAAACGTGGAGTGTGTTTCCGTGGCCATTTACCAGTGGGAGAAGCACTTCTGAGGAGCCCGAGAGAGGGATTTAAGCAGGTCTGAAATGACCAATGGCTCCCACCTCCCTGGCAGCTCTGTGACATGGTACTCAAACCCTCCTTTCCATGAACACCTCCTGGCCTCTTTCGGTTTCTCTGGGAAGATCCCGATGAGGAAATAAGAAGATTAATAAGAAAAATGAGCCTCGGTTGAGTCTGTCCTGTGCAGCTTGAAGCAGAACTCGAGTCAGTGACTGTGTCTTTGGGTGCTCGATAACCATTATATCTGCAGAAGTGTCTCCAGCCTGTCTCACTGTTCCACTCGCAGAAGACAAAATCCAGTTCACCTCTTGGCTGGAGGGATTACTAACAGCTCGGATAGCTCCGAAATGAAACCAGTCATGGCAAAGCAGCTCCCACCAGCCCTTTGGCACGGCTGTCAGGAACCCACCCGTCCCGGACACAGCGTGATGGAGGTGCTGCAACCTTAACTGCAGGGCTTGGGTGGGTGTTTTCATCTTTCCTTTCCAAATTTAATCCCAGTAAATAAACCAAACCGGTGTTTGCAAAGCATTCCCTCCCCCCTGCACGTGTCAGTGCAAAGCCCCAGAAACAAAGCACATAACTTAGGGTTATGGCCACCCCGAGATGACACATGTGCAGCCCAGAGCGTGTTCCTGTTCAGTCTGGGAAGGGAGGGAGCCGTGCCAGCCTGGCTGCAGCTGCTCCAAAGCCCTGGGGAGCTCAGGGCTACTGGTGCAGCTTTGCCAGTCGCGGGGTTAGGGGAGTGATGTCTGTGCGAGGAAACGCTTGAGATCTGCTTTGGTAGCAGCAGCTCCGTGGGCTGTTCCTAGTGGTGGGATGGGATTTTTTATGTTCCACAGAATCCCAGAACAGTCTGATTTGGGAGAGGCCTTAAAGCCCATCCCATTCCACCCCACTGCCCTGGGCAGGGACACCTCCCACTATCCCAGGCTGCTCCAAGACCTCTCCAACCTTACCTTGGACACTGCCAGGGATCCAGGGGCAGCCACAGCTTCTCTGGGCACCTGTGCCGGGGCCTCTCCACCCTGACAGGGAAGAATTTCATCCCAATATCCCATCTAACCCTGCCCTCTGTCAGTGTGAAGCCGTTCCCCCTTGTCCTGTCACTATCTGCTTGTGTAAGTCCCTCTCCCTCCTTTTTATAAGCCCCCTTCAGGTACTTGAAGGCCACAATCAGCTTTCCCCAAAGCCTCTTCTCTTCTCTTCTCTTCTCTTCTCTTCTCTTCTCTTCTCTTCTCTTCTCTTCTCTTCTCTTCTCTTCTCTTCTCTTCTCTTCTCCTCTCCCTTCCCTTCCCTTCCCTTCCTCTCCTCTCCTCTCCTCTCCTCTCCTCTCCTCTCCTCTCCTCTCCTCTCCTCTCCTCTCCTCTCCTCTCCTCTCCTCTCCTCTCCTCTCCTCTCCTCTCCTCTCCTCTCCTCTCCTCTCTCCTCTCCTCTCCTCTCCTCTCCTCTCCTCTCCTCTCCTCTCCTCTCCTCTCCTCTCCTCTCCTCTCCTCTCCTCTCCTCTCTTTTATCTTTTCTCTTTTTTCTCTTTTCTCTTTTCTCTTTTCTCTTTTCTCTTTTCTCTTTTCTCTTTTCCATTGCATTATTTGTGGTTATATTTAATTTTTTGCCTTTTATTTTAGGGTTGTCCATCGTCCCCACTAGAGCTGCCTTATTCCAAAGTTCTCTGCACAACATGGACTTCACACCCATGGGCTTCGGCTGCCACGTACCCTGGAGCCACCACAGATCTCCCTCCTCCTTTTTTGTTTCTCTTGTCCTCACAGCCTGGATTTTCCCTTCACAGGACCTGCTGCAAGGCTTTCCCCTTTTCCAACAGAGATCGGCAGGCGAGTGGTTGGGATTTACCTCTGGCTGCTTCATTTTGCCCCAACACTGAAATTTAACCACAGTTTTAAACCACCTTGCTTAAATCTCCCCTGTATTGTGGGTGTGTCGGATAAAGATGCTCTGTTTTCCAGAGAAGCTGTAATATCCCTTTGGAATGTTACGTGTTTGGAAATGATGCTGTTTTTCAGGGGCTTTGGGTAGGTTTTGTGTTTCTGGGGGTGGTTCCATAAAGGTTATGGCTGGTGTGGGGTTTGATACTCTGCGGGCACTGATCAAGGTTGGTTCGTGTCATTTGATACTTCCTATGGGTCATCATCAACCAAATACAGGAGAAAATGGCCCAAGGTGCCCTTGTTTCCACACACTCCAGAAGATGAAGGCTCAGGAAAACTGGGAACTGCCTGACCCTTTCCTTGGACCCTGCTTCCCTTCACGCTTGCACCAATGCAGGGAAAAACCATCTCCAGTCACTATTTTTAACCTCTTGCGGCTTGGCCTGAAAATGGGGAGTTTGGGGTGAAGATGAGGCCCCTTCCCACAGAAAAGCTTTGTAGCTGTTTTTGCATCACAGAAAACTCTGAGCACAGTCCCAAAGCAGCATCCCCAGCCGATGCCAGCCCTGGGGCTGAGAGCGGCGCTTCGGCCCTCGGGCTTTTTTCTGCCATCGGTGAGAAACTATTTATTGTAGCCTAAATATTTATTTTAGCTCCAGCAGTAACTGCAGGCCCGAGGCTGAGCCGGAGGGGCTTTCGCCGGGTGCCGCATTTGGAGCCGGCTGCGTGACTCGGCACAGGTGGGTGCTGCCGTCCCGTGGTGTGGAAGAGAGGAGGAAAGGCAAATAAAGAGGAAAAGCCGGAGCGGTCACGATGTCGCTGTCACGGTGATGGTGACATTAACTGGTGGGTCATCCGTGGTGCCTGAGAGCGGCTCTGCAAGGGGTGGGGGAGCCCCAGTGCCACCAAGTGAGTGCTGGGTCAGCGGGGCAGGTGGCTCAGCTCTCAGCTCACCCCAGGGTCGGTACCTGCTGCTGGGGCAGACGAGTCTCCCTGAGCTGGTGCTGGTGCTGGTGCTGGTGCTGGTGCTGGTGCTGGTGCTGCTTCGGCACCCGTGGCCGTGCTGGGTGCAGATGAGTCTCCCTGAGCTGGCGCTGCTTCGGCACCTGTGGCAGTGCTGGGGACAGATGGGTCTCCCTGTGCTGGCGCTGCTTCCTCCTCCCCGCTCGTGGCTGCTTCAGCATCCTCGGCCGTGCCCACAGGCTCCTGGGCGCCAGGACCAGCCCTGGAGAGACACGCAGGGTCTCGCTGACACCCGGGCCCGGGAGCAGTGGGGCAGAAGGATTTGGGCACTCACGTGCGGAAGAGCAGGTCGTGCAGCCCTGGGGAGACAGGTGGGTGTGAGCTGTGGGTGCCAGGTGTCCCCGGGTGCTGTGGCCCCCGGTGAGCCCCCCCGGCCCTGGCACTCACGCGGGAGGGTCTCCCGGTGGCGGGCGATGCAGTGCACGGCCAGGAGCGATGCTGCGGTGGCTACCAGCATCCCTGCCACCGCCGCCCCCGTCACCGCCGGGTAGGCTTCGAAGGGAGGCTCGGCTGGAAGAGAGCAGAGGGAATATGGCAGGCAGCAGGGACGGACAGAGCCCAGAGCGGCCAGGGAAGGTGCGAGCCTGTGCCCGAAACCTACTGACGGCTGCTCACACTCGGCTCCTCGGCTCCACCGGATGGAAACGCCGCCCTTCTCCGCTCAACCCCTGCTCTGCCCCCACGGAGCAGCAGCCCCTGCCCACTTCACCTGGCGTCTGCACCTCGGAGGGGTGCCCTGCCGTGCGGTGGTTGACGGCCAGGACGCGGAAAGCATAGAGCACCGCGGGGTCCAGCCCCCCCAGGCGCCGGTCGCGGGAGTGCGGCTCGATGTCGCCGGCGGCTGTTTCCCAGGGGCTGGGGGTCTCCCGGAGGGGCTTCTTGGTTTGGCGCCGCTGCACCACGAAGCCGGTGAGGTTGCCGGCGCCCTGCGTCCGCCACTCCAGCCGCACCTCGGTGCGCGCCCGTGTGTACCGCAGCTTACTGATGGTGACGTTGGGGGGGGCCGGGTACCCTGCGGCGAGACGGCACCCGGCAGGAGGGGCTTGATGCCCCCAGCCCAGCCGTGATGCCCCCAGCCCACCCTTGCCCCTCCCAGGACTCACGGTCCACGCGGAGGCGGACGGGGAGGCTGGCAGTGCCCACGGCATTGGTCGCGGTGCAGCGGTAGATCCCACTGTCCCCCGGCCACTCGGCATCCCGCACGGTGAGATTGACCCACGCTTCTCCCTGCTCCAGCCGGTACTTGGCCAGCCCCGGTGTCACCTCCCGCTCCTTGGGGTCGTACCAAGCCACGGTGGCACCCAGACTGGCATCGCTGCCACGTTGCCGGCACGAGAGCTGTGCCTCGCCTCCCTCCAGCACCGCCACCTCACTCTCCGCCTCCAGCTCGGGGACCTCTACTCGGCGAGAAGCGGGGACAGTACCGGCAGGGACGTGCCAGCCCAGCGTGGCGCGGTGCGGGCACTGGGGACGGCTCCAGCTTACCCAGCCGCAGGCGGCACTCGGCGCCGGCGGCCCGCAGCGGGTGGGCGGCCGCGCAGACGAACTCCCGGCCCCCCAGGCTGCCGTCGGTGCTCAGCACCAGGACGGCGGTGGAGGGTGAGGGGTCGCCCAAGGCCCGGCCCCCGCTGTCCCGCCAGCGCAGGGTGACGAGCGGCGTGCCCCCCTCCCACCGGCACCGCAGCATCACGTACTCGTCACCCTTGGTGGCCGCCGCCGCGCAGGTGGGGCTGCCGGACGGGACCCCTGTGGGATGGAGCGGTGTCAGGGTGGGGCACTGTCGCGCTGTGCCAAAGCACCCCCAAAAAGGGGACACCCCCCAGAGCGTGAGAGGTTTGGCACACATGTGCCATGGGGCACCCCCATTTTGGAGCAAGCTGGAGGTGCTGGAGGTCCCATGAAAGGCAGCACCCTGGAGTGCCCATCCCATGGTGTGGCCATGGCACGGGGTCATTGCAGCTCTGCTGTGCCACCAGGGGGTCAGAAAGGGGGTTGAGGGTCACGTGGGCCCATTGTCACTCACACAGGGTGGTCCCACATGCAGCCCCCTGTGGCAGCGCAGGGTGGGAGGCCAGGCAGGAGAAGGAGCTGCCGTTCCTGGTGGCTGCCCCTGACTGGATCCTGGTGGCCATGGAAAAACTGGTCCCCATCACCCCCTCTTCCTCCTCCTCCTCCTCTTCCTCATCCTGGGGGCCCACCCAGCGCAGCCGGGCCAGGGGGAAGCCCCCCAGCCAGCGGCACCGCAGGGCCACATCCCGCTGGTCATCGGAGGCCAGGGCAGAGCAGCTGGGGCTCCCGGCTGGTGGATCTGCAGGAGACCATCGGCACTGGGGGAGAATGTGTGCTTCCCCCCAGGTCCTCTCAAATTGCCCCTCAAACCCAAATCCTCACCAGGGAGCTGCGCTGGTCCATCTCACCCCGTGGGGACCCACCGGCCCCCCTGCACGGTTACTTACAGTAGACAGTGAGGACGATGGTGGCCTGGGTGCGGGTCTGGAGGTGGCTGTTCTCGGCCAGGCAGGTGTATGTGCCTGCCTGGGCGCGGGCGATGGCAGTGATGACATAGGTCTGGCCGACGTGCACCTGGGAACCGTTGTGCAGCCAGACGTAGCGGCTCGGGGGGTTGGAGGGAGCCAGGCAGCTCAGCACCACGTCCTCCCGCTCGCCCGCTGAGAAGCCCCCCTGCTCAGGGGAGAAGGGCTCCACACGGATGGCCGGCTCATCGGGGCCATCTGCAGGGATACCAGGCCCTTTAGACAGGGACGTCCCCACAGAGGGGACACAGCCCTCCCTGGGGCTTCCTCCCCCAGGGGGGAAGCAGGGCAGCAAAGCCCCCTTGGAAAGGGTTCGCCATGGGGACTACGAACACACCAAGATGCACAGTGGCCACAGATGCATCGTGGTGGCCGTGGTGGCTATAGAGGCATTATGCTGGTGGGGTGTATGGTGGCCATGAATAGGTCAAAGCAACAACAAGCCATACCATGGTGGCCATAGAGACATAGTGGTGGCCACGGAGGCATCACGGTGACAGGATACATGATGTCCATGGAGGTACCATGATAACTATGGATGTTCCATGGTGGCAGGTGGCCACGGACAAACTGCTTAGTGGCCACGAACATACCATGAAGACATTGTGGTGGCCACAGACATGCCATGGATGTCACCAGCCCCGAAGATGCCCCCCCAGCTGGTGGCTGAGGGCCCCCCCGTGGTGGGCAGCACCCAGGGCACTCACAGACGATGTCCAGGTAGATGGGGTCACTGGTGTTGAAGTTGACCTCGTTGCTCACGGTGCAGATGTACCAGCCCGTGTGGCTGCGGTTGGCAGGTGTCAGCTGCAGCTCTGCCCCAGAGCCCCCCAGCTCCGCAGGGGTCACTGAGGGACCCCCCCGGGGCTCCTGGTGCTGCCAGGAGAAGCTCAGTGGCTCCGTCCCCTCCCGCACAGTGCATGTCAGGGCCACCGCTGCCCCCTCCGCTGCTGCTGCCGCCGTCGGTCGCACAAAGGGCTTGGAGACGGGCACTGGGGGCACCGAGTGTGAGAGGTCCCCACAAGCATCAGAGCGCCCCAGGGCCCACCCATCTCCCCCCACCCAGATGATTGTTTGGCTAGTGAAGTGGCCAGTAGAATGGCTACTGAGGACACCTTTGGGCTAGCGAGGGGCATCTAGGCTGTGGGCATGGGTACTAGCTGGGGTGGCTACTGGGACCAGTGTGGGGTGGTGGGATGCTCAGGTGGCCAGGGCGAGGAAATGAGGGTGGCTAGTGGGCTGCTATGTTGGCTAGTAGGGGGCTACGCTAGTTGGAGGCAAGGGAGGTTTGCTGGCTAATGTGCTGGGCTGGCTAGTGGGGCTCTGGGTTGGCTGGTGAGTGCTGTGTTGAGCTACCTTGGCTGGTGGCATGCCATATTGGCTAGTGGTATGCTACGTTGGCTAGTGGGATGCTTTGCTGGCTAGTGGCAGACTATGTTGGCAAGTAGGATACTCGGCTAACTAGTGGGGTGCTTTGCTGGTGAATGGGGTGCTACAGTTGCTAGCAATCCACCATGTTGGCTAGTGGGGCTCTGCATTGGCTAGTGGGGCACTACACTGACTTGTGCTAGCTTTTGTGACTGGTGGAGCCCTTTGTTGGCTAGGGGAGTGTTTTTTTGGCCAGTGGACGGCTCGGTTGGCTACTGGGCAAGGGACTGCTTGACCGTGATCCAGGGGAGTGTGGTGCTGGCTGCTGCTGGCCAGCAGGGCCCCTCAGGTTGGCCACGGCCAGGGACTTACCCAGGACACGCAGGAGGACAGCAGCATAGCCCACACGGAGCCGGCCCCGCTCCGGGAAGAGCCCCTGGCAGAGGAAGCGGCCCTGGGCGGCCACGCGCAGCTCCCGCAGCTCCAGCGTCCCATTGCGCAGCGTCACCCGGCCCAGCATCCCCGTGCCGGGGGCCATGGCCACCTCCCTGCCCGTGCCCACGGCCACAGCCCGTGGCAGCCCCTCGCCCTGCGGCGTGAAGCTCCAGAAGACCACGGCCGGCGGGGCTGCGGCCGCCGGCCCACAGCTCAGCTCCACGGCCCGGCCTCGCACGCCCGTCGCCCGCCATTCCTCGTAGGCCGCCTCGCCGGCCGCCAGCGGCTGCCCTGCCCCGGGGCAGTGTGTCCGTCAGGGCCCCGCTCGCCCCCCGCCCGGGAAAATCGTGGGGATGGGTCAGTGCTCACCCCCCGCCAGCGCCGGCAGCAGGCACAGGATCCAGGGCCCCCTCCAAGGCGGCGGCGATGCCCGGCCACGCTCCATGGCGCCATGTCCAGCACGGGCACGCCGAAGCAGGGCTGCGCTCTCTGGCTCGACCTCCTCTCCGGTTACCCCCAGGTAATTAAGCCCAGCCCTGATTAACTGTTAATTATTTATCAACCTGCCAGCACAGGGGGAACCCGACGCCACTGCCACCTGGGCCCCTGCAATCTCAGGGCTGAGGACGGGCGCAGTCACTGTGGGAATGGCAGCATCCTTGCACTCCCCCCCAATAGGAATTGAACTCCTGAATGTTCCCTCCCCCACACACAATTGTTTTTGGCTAAAGGAGAGGAAAATACTCTGCCACTCCCCTGTGATCGAAGCTGGGGGGTTTGGAGCTGGGGAAGCCGGGCAAGGAGCAAGGTTTGATATTTCATCTCCCACTGTCTGCCACGCCCCAGCCCATTAAACATTCATAGGGGCGGCCGTGCCGTAAGGCAATGCCAGGGGGATTTGGGGGTGCACATGGTGGGGGGATCAGGGAACACCCAGCAGTCTGGAAAACGATCTGCCATCACCCATCTCCCTCTGATCCTTTAAATAGAATTCATCGCTTGTTACCAAAATCACACTGATAATACCAAATGTGAGACTCCCCACAAAGAAGTTTTGGGGTTTGAAATGCCCCAAAGGGTTAAAGCTGGCAGCAAGGAGCTGCAGAGCCAGGGATAGGCCCCCTCCTGCTACCACCAGCTCCTGCTTCTACTGCCACGCACCTCTGGCTGTGCTCTCATCACATTTTGGTCACTTTTTGTGCCCGTTCAGGTTGGGTTTGGGAAGAAATTTGGATGAGAGGAGAAGGGGGCAGTAGCCAAGCCAGCAAATGACACCACTGACAACACTGACCTAATGAAACCCCTCCTGCGAGGGTTGATACATTTCAGAGGATTTTGGTAAAGAAGGAGCCAACCTGGTGATTACAAACAACTCCTTTATTAAAGATTAACAAAGGCACAAACACAGCCCTGTCTGTAGACTCCAGCTTCTGTCCTCACACTGCCAGGACCCCGAACACTTGGATTTCAGGCCCCTGGGGTCCAACCCCTCTCCCCCACTGATGGGATCCTGAACACTTGGATTTCGGACTGCCGGGTGTCCAACCTCTCTCCTGCACTGCTGGGACCCTGAACACTTGAGTTTCGCCCCAGGATTTGGGACGGCAGCAGTGGATTCCTGCTGCCATCTAGCGAGATGAGGCTTGCTCCAGCCTCTCCTCAGGCAACACAACAAAACTCAACAGCTTCAGGAGGATACAAGAGAACCAGGAAGTTTTCCCCTCTAACTTTTCCTCCTGTTTAGAACCAGAACTTGGATTTGGGAGAATGAATCCCTGCTCCTCACAAAGTTGCAAGCCTCTCCAGCTCATCAATGTCATACGGATCCACCTCCTTGATCGTGGTCTCTGTAGGAAGAAAAGAGAAATTGTTGGGAGGTGAGTGCAGAACTCGTCCCTGAGCCGGTGTCTGCACCACATGAGTGCCCCATGCCAGCTGGGAAGCTCCCGAAGCGCTCACTGCATTTTCCTCTGCAGGGAAATCAACTGGGAGGAAGTGCAGGGGGGACAGGACCAGTGGGGAAATCAGCAGGGAGAAAGCAGGAGGGGAACTGGATCAGGGCAGCAGCCAAGGCATGGCAGCAAGCGCAAGCAGCAGCCCCATGGCAGCAGCACACTGAGCTCAGCCTCTGCATGTGCTCCTGCTCCCTGCTCCCACCTCCACAGCCAGGCAGGACAGGGAAGGTTTGTATCTTCGAATTGCAACATCACTACCTGAAAAGCACAAGTCGGATGGCTGGGAGTCCATCCTCACACTGGCTCCTTCTGGCCATGGCTGTGGTTGGACTCATCCACATGCCAGTTGTTTTAGCTGCTCATTGCTTCTACTGCACGGCAACAATCTTGCCTGGACTGTGTGGCTCGTGTCCTCTCTGCCTGGTGTCTGCCTCAGGCTCGCTCCAGGTTCCAAGGACAAGTGGGCATTGGAAGGAACCAAGAGGGCTGAGCAGCTCTGAGGCCAAAGCTGAGGAAGGGTAACCACCGTTTCCTGCCCATCAGAAGGTTTCTAAAACCTTTTCTCTAAAAATCACAGGAGAAACAGGCACTGGAATTCAAAAAACCGTTGATGCAGCCATGGCATCTGGTAAATCCCATGAAAATCCTCTTGATGTTGACAAGTGACAATCAATTTCCACTCAGGAAAAATCTCCACAGCTGCCATCTCCTCTCCCACAGCCAAGGCTCAGCTGAGCCAGGGTACCAGGTCCCCTGGGACAAGGGCTTGCAAGGAAAGGTGAAAAAAATGCCTGAAGGAGGAAAAAAAAGAAGGTGCTAAGGCATCCTGGGTACTGGTAATGTCCCCTGCAAGTTGCATGCAACCTCCACGGCTGCTTCTTGGGAAATCTGCCTGCTGGGGAGTAAAAACCACCCTAAAAGCTGCATTGGTCGCCTGTTCCCAGTGGGATGAGCCCTGGGGAGAGGAGAAGCCTGATAATGTCCACTTGCAAATAGGAAATGAGCTGGAGGGGGAACATGTCCCAACCCGACCTCCTGGAGCGGTGGATCCATGCGGATACTCACGGAAAAACTCCTCTATCTTGTGCACGAGCGCCACAGTCCCCCTCTCCACCACGCTGAAGGCGACGCCGCGGTGCCCAAAGCGTCCTGCCCTCCCAATGCGGTGCAGGTAGGTCTCAAAATCTGGCTTGCCATCCTGATCCATGGGGAGGCCAAAGTTCACCACGGTGGTGACCTGCTGCACATCAATCCCTGGAAGAAAAGCAAAGGATCGTTTTGGGATACCTTGTTCGATAGGACCTGCTGCTCAAGCCCACAAGAAGAACTGCAGGCCTGGCATATTTCAGGCCATCAGAGGGGCGCTGGGTTTCCCAGGGTACCTCTGGCACAGACGTTGGTGGCAATGAGGACCTTCTCCTTGCCCTCACGGAAGCGCTGGATGACGCTGGCCCGCTGCACCACTGTCAGCTCCGCCGTCAGGATGGCCACTTGGTGCCCGTCCCGGCTCATCTTCCCCGACAGCCAGTCCGCAAGCCTCCGGGTCTGGACATGCAGGGAGAGGCTGAGGCCAACAATTCCCCCTCCAGAGCCCCCTGCTCCTTTTGAGGGAGCTCATGGCAGTTTTCAGCACTCCCCTGGGGTCTGCTCCTTTGTTTTGGGGGTCTTGGGAAGAGCCCACTGTGCCCACACTGTAAAATGACCCATTCCTGCTATTCCCAATGGGAGAGGGGCAATGCAGGGCTCTCCCAGGCAGGGGCCTTACCTGGCAGAAGATCATGACCTGACCGATGGTGAAGCTGCCGTAGAGGTTGCAGAGGGCCCTGTACTGCTCATCTGAGCCCTGGCACACCATGAAGTACTGCCTGATGTTGCCCAGCGTGAGCTCCTCCTCTCGCAGCTTGATCACGATGGGGTCGGGGATGATCCGCTCCGCAAAGGTCCGCACGGGTTCCTTGAAAGTGGCTGAGAACAGCAGCATTTGGCAGTTCTTGGGAAGAGCCCTGGGGCAGGGAAAAGACTCTGTCAGCCTGAGAGAGTGGCTGCTACCCAGAAGTAGGACAGAAGCCCTAATTTAAGCTGATTTTGTGTTGCCTTCAATAGAAAGGGAAGCCAAGAGAGCTGACAAAAGAAATGGAGAGGGATATTCTACAAGAGTCTGGAGTGACAGGTAAAAGGGGGAATGGCTTCAGACTGAAAGAAAGTATGTTTAGATATTAGGAAGAAGTTCTTCCCTGTGAGGATGGTGAGGCCCTGGAACAGGCTGCTCAAAGAAGTTGTGGCTGCCCCACCCCTGGAAGTATCCAACGCCAAGCTGGATGGAGCTCTGAGCAACCTGGTCTAGTGGAAGGTGTCCCTGCCCGTGGAAAGGGGTGGAAACAAGATGGGCTTTAAGGTCCCTTCCAAAAGAGGCCATTCTATGATTCTGTAATTCAATCCAAGGCCTATAAAAGCTCAAAGGAAAGGCAGGCGAGGTGAAGTGTCTTCCTGTGCATCCAGCAGACTCAGTTCTACAGAAAGATGGACCTCTGGGACAAGCCTCCTTGGCACCATGGGGACACACTCTTTCATGCCTCTTTGGTGACAGATTCATTTAAAGCCAAAGACAGGGGAAAGCAGGGAAGTGGGACACCAGCCCTCAGGAATACTCACCTGTGGATGCGGATGCTCTGACAGGAGAGGCCCTGTGTGTCAATCATGATGTCGGCCTCATCCAGCACAAACAAGGAGATCTTTGTCAGGTCCAGGATACACTGTTTGAAGCACCAGTCCATCGTGGTGCCCGGGGTTCCGATGATGATCTGCTCCTCCAGCACTGTGCCCTTCGGAACTGCAAGGGAGGAAAAGACATCTGGTACCCTCCAGGCATGGAGCTCTCCAGTGCTCTGTGTTTTCTCTTGGCTTGCTCAGACTCTGGCTGTTCAGTGATGCTTTTGAGGGGTCATCATGACACTTCCCTACAGCCTTGGGGGGTGGGAACCAGTCTCACAAGGGAAAAGGGAGTCTGGAAGTGGCCAGTGATGGTAGAAAAGCCTCCCCAGCAGGGGAGGGGGACAGACACTACTGCCCTTCACAGAGGTCTGGGTGGTCCCTAGTAGCTCCAGGCACTAAGAGGGGATCCCTGTGCTCCCTTCCCATTTCTGGAGCAGTGCCGGTAGCTGGGCTGGGCTGGGCTGGGCTGGGCTAGACTCACCTCGGTTTCCCCGGACAGCGTAGTTCACCTCGATGTCAGTGCAGAACTTCCCAATGGTCCGGACCACCTGCCCGATCTGCAGAGCCAGCTCATAGGTGGGAGCCAGGCAGAGGCACTGGCAGGAGAGCAGAGGAAGGAAGGAGCTGTCAGGCCCGGGATGGGGCACGCTGGGCAGGGAGAGCAGGAGGAGCACACAGCACTGAGGCGTGGGGGATGGGGCGGCGTGGTACAGCTGGAGGTTCAGCAGCAGGGCTGTGCTCCCAGCTCCAGCCAAGGGGGCAGAAAAAAGCTGCTGCTGCTATTTTTGAGGAGGAAATTCCTCTCTTGGAAGTGTGGTGCAGCTCATTCCTGTGCCCTAGTTCAGTCACACTGTCCACATGCACAAGAGATTTTACATGGTTGGAAACTGCCAGCAACGCTGGTTCTGCACCCAGAGAGGGGACTGGGAGTGTCTGACCACCAGAAACCAGATGCATCTGCAGCTGCCCCTCAAAACTTCAATTCCAGGATAACTGAAGCCTGGATTGATCCACTCTAGCAAATCAAAGCACCTCCCTGAGGTGGGTACCATGCTTTTGGTCCTACCTGCCACTGTGACAGGCCCTGGTGGTTTATCATCCCACTCCAGTGGGTAAAGTCACACAGGAAGAGGGACAAAGCCCAGAGCTCTGCCCCTGGCAGCGTCCTGGGCGCTTGGGCCAACCCCTCCTGCACCAGCTCTCCCTGTCCTGCATTACCTGTGGGTATTTCTCGCTGGCATTGGCTCTGCTCAACATGGCCAAGACAAAAGCTGCTGTTTTCCCTGTCCCTGACTGGCTCTGGGCAATCAGATTTTGGGGCCTGCAAGGCAAAAGCAGCTTAGTGGCTCACAGGGATTGGGGTGTTCCTGCTTGGCACCACAGTGCCGGGTTGCAGCGGGAAACCGAGGCTCAGCCATGCTGTGTTCCTACTCACGGGTATGCCAGCATGAGTGGCAGAGCCTGCTCCTGGATTTTGGATGGTCTGTTGAAGCCCATCATATAAACTCCCTGCAACAGCTCTTTCTTCCTGTGGAAACAAAACATCCCAAGGGCCGCTGTGAAAAAGGCAGGCAGCACTGGTGCCTGGTGGGGCCGGGGGCTGTGGTAACTCACAGGGGCAGCTCCTCGAAGGTCTTGATGGAAAAGAGTGGGGAGTTGGGGTCCCGCTGGAGGATCTCCACATTCTGCTGGGACTCCACCAGGGATGTGTGGAGGAACTTGTTCATCAGTGAGATCTCCGCCAGTGACACTGGAAAAGGCAGCAACTCCGTAAATAAAACAAACGGAATCGCAGAATCATTAGGGTTGGAAGGGATCTCTGGAAATCATCCAGTCCAACCCTCCCGCCAAGGCAGGGTCAGCTGGAGTGGGTGACACAGGAACGTGTTCCTGTAGGTCTGGAATGTCTCTAGAGAGGGAAAATCCAGGACGTCCCAACGCTCTGCCACTCTCCATGCCAAGTTCTTCCTCATGCTGAGGTGGAACTCCGTGTGTTTTAGTTTGCAACAAAAGGCTTGCAATAACAATCCTCTTCCCACTCCACCCCCTTCCCCGCAGTCCCGGGGGCAGCGGCCGCGCCTCCCTCGGGACCCCCGGGGGTCAGTCCGTACTCGACTGACACCGCGACCCCCGGGGGGCTCCGGGACCCACCTCTCTCCTCATCCTCCGCCTCGGCCAGGGGCGCGGGGGGCGCGGGGGCCTCGGGGAGCAGGCCGAGCCCGCGGGCCGTGCCCCGGCCGGGCTCCTTGGGGCAGCGCAGCCCGGCCCAGCGGGAGGCCGAGCCCCGCAGCGCGGGCCCGTGCCACGGGCAGCCCGGCCCGGGGCCGGGGTCGGGGCCCGCCGGGCCGAGCCCGCGGAAGCCGCGCAGGCCGCGCTCCGCCCCCGCCATGGCGCCGTCCCACGGTGGCGGCAGCGCCGGATGGGGCGGGCACATCCGGCGGCGGCGGCGGCGGCGGCGGGAGCGGGTACGGCCGGGGAGCCGCGCGGAGCCGCGCGTCCTGGGGCGCTGGGCACGGGCCCCTCATAGCGCGGGGAGGGGCCCCTGCTGCACGCAGGGACTCCACAGGGTGCCAGCACGCCTCCCCATAAGGTCTTGGGGGGTTCCTGGGGGACAGAGCCTGTCCCTTAGGGTGTTGGGAGTCCCTGGGGAGCTGGGCACAGGGATCATGGAGGAGGGACAGGCCTCTGCTGCAGGCAGGGGCCCCGAAGGGTTTGGGGGCTGTGTCCCTCCCGTAGGATGCTGAGTCCCGGGACAAGAGGGGAGGAAGTGTCCCCAGGGTGATGGAGATATAGGGATCCCATGGGGCTTTGGGGGTCCCTGGGGTGCTGGGGGGACAGGGACCCCATAGGGCACTGAGGGTCCCCAGTTGCTCAGAGGGATTCCACATAGTGCCAGCTCTGGTTCCTATAAGGCTTTATGGGTCTCTGGGGAATAGAGACAGCCCCACAGGATAGTGGGGGTCCCTGGGGAGCTGGATGACAGGGACCCTGTAGGGCAGGGAGGGTCCCCTGCTGCAGACAGGGACCCCACAGGGTTTGAGAGGGGAGGGAAGGGGCCCTTGGGTGCTGAAGGAGCAGGGAAGCTGTAGGATGGGGGTGCTGTCCCCCATGGGGTTTGGGGAGGGTTTCAAGGGTTCTGGGGGAAAACCAGAAGGCATCCCCTTCACAGATGGATGGGGAACCACAGGGTGCTGGAGAGACAGGGACCACCACCCTGGGAGGTTCCCTGGGATGCCAGGACCCTCACAGTGGGGTGACAGCAGGGTCCCCAAGCTTGTGTGTCCCCCATCTGGGATCACCTCCAGAGGAGGTTCAGGGGAAGCTGGACAGGCTGCAGCTGTCACATGCTTCCCATCGTCCCACTCCCTTTTCCAGCCATCTCATGGAGCTTTTGGGGATCCTTTCTTGCACCAGAACTGCTGCCTTTTCAGTCCATTCCCATATCTGGGAAAAAATTAACACTAATAATAGTAATAACACTACTACTAATTCTAATAATACCTTACTTCCATTGTAATGCTCCTTTATTTTAAAGATGAGGTAAAATAAGGCAAAGGGAGCAGAGTTAGGTGATGCAGGGATAACACTGGAATAATGGATGTTGCCTGCAGCGTTTCTAATGAACCCACAGAATAGTAAGAAACCTTTGCAGCTGCTTTATTAAAAAAAAAGATATTGGTGAGACGTCGTAAAGAAAACCTCCTCCACACCAAAACTTAACCTCCTTGAAATGCTCCAAGGGGATTTTCCAGACTATGGAGGATGCTGAGGAGGAGAAAGCAGCGGGGCTAGGGCTCTAGGAGGAGGTGTTCCAGCGGGGCCTGATGCAGCAGGGCTGGGGCTCTAGGAGGAGGTGTTCCAGCAGGGCACGATGCAGCAGGGCTGGGGCTCTAGGAGGAGGTGTACCGGCGGGGCATGATGCAGCGGGCCAGGTCCTGTCGCACGCCCCAGCGCAGGGACTCACGTGACTTCATCGTGGGCACCACATATGTGTTGGGGACAAGGCGCTTCGGCTTCTGGATTGGCAGCGGCTGGTGCATCCGCTTTCGTATGGCCAAGCGCAAGGTCTCATGTGGATCCTCCCCAGGAAAGCTGAATCTCTCCCATTCTTTTTTGTATTTCCTAAATTTGGCCACTCGGTCGGTTCTCTTCAGTTTATCAGCCGGTGGAAGAATGTAGGATGTGGGCGGTCTTCCTGGAGTGGGGTACTGGAATAGGCTCTCACTCCCCAAATTCCCGAGGAGAGAGCAGGGGCTATCCTCACGGAGCCAGTCATCATCATCAAAGTGCAGGTACTTCTCCAAGGAGCCACTGCTGGTCTCTATTTCCCCTTCAGAGATGGTGTCATCCATAAAAGTCGTGGAGAGCCCCAAGTTCCATGGGTCAGCTTTGCTTTCTGACTTGGTGTTCACTGTCTCATCGGTAACCTCCACCCTTCCATCAGGTCTGTGTCTCAGCACCTTCCTCTTCATCACCAGCCTCCTGGTTTCCCTCTGATCTGTGGCAAGGGCCGGCTGTGTGCCAAAAAAGACGGATGACTCGGCATAGGGATCATCATGGGGACATAACAGCCCCTCGCTGTCTTCCTGCCAGGTGCTCAGCTGGCTCATCTCGGCTGCCAGCTGCTCCTCACTCTCTACTCCTAGCACCTCCATGATTCCCACCAAACTGGGTGGATTCTGCAGAAAAAGAAACCAGGGTTAATTTATTGCAGCACATTCAAGCTGGCTAAAGATGTCAAAGGGGCTCTGAGACTCAAGTTTTTGGGTTCAGGGGTGTTGATTTAGGTTGGGGGTGTCCTCAGTACGCTGCTAAACCTCCTGCTGCCAGCAGAAGGCTCTTCCCTACAGTAACACAAACACAACCCCTAAGTTCCTGCTAGAAAAGTACATAGAATTAGTTATGTGATAAATTAAGTCCTGATGGACACAGGGCAGTTCCATGCACTGGGCGAGAGATTAATGTTTTTCCTTTTACCTCTGCTTCTAAACACACAATATTTAGTCATGATTTCATCAAGGGACATCCAAGAGGGTGTTTTACTTCCAGAGGAGGGAAGGGCTCAGGCACTGTGTTTAGATGCTCATTTATGAGTCTGGTGATAGTAAACCTCCAGCCAGCCCTGTGACAAAACAGGATCCAGACATGGTTTCCACTCTCAGCATGGGTTTAGGATCTCTTTAGGGGCATTTGAAGAGCCGCAAGTGTTGCTGGTACCGCTGGGAGCAGTGGGAGCAGATGGTAGGGCGGGATGAGTGGCAGCCGTCAGCACGCTGTCTGCAGCGGGGATGCAGGTGTGAAAGTGACAGGGGCTCCGTGACGACTCGCTGCGAACGTGCTGCTGCTGACGGAGCAGATCCCATCAGCTGGGGGAAGAGGAGTGATTGAAGAGTCCAAAAAAGGAGACTTGAGTGAGATGAAGCTGCCGCAGCTAAGCCCCAGTGGCCCTGCTTGTGCTCCCCTGGGAACACCAAGGGGCTCAGACAATAAATAACTGACTCTGTTGGTAACAGTTATTTTGCAGAACTAGAGATCTAATAAAAACCACATAAAAATGCAAATCCACCATTTTCTTCTTTTCCTGCAGACCCCAAGGATCCACCAGCAACAAACTGACACTCCGAGGTGGTGGTTATGGCTGAGGAGAGCATGGCTACTGACCATGAGCAGCTCCTGAGGAGGGTGCAGGAGCTGGAAGTGGAGGTGAAGCGGCTGCAGGAGAAGCTCCGGGAGGATAAGGAGGGTGCTGGGAGGAAAGAGGCTCCTCCAGCCCCTGGGAAAGGCAGGAAACGCCAACAACGGCCCTTCGATTTTGGCGCCCACAGCCGCAGACATGTGGCACTGCGCATCGCCTACTTGGGCTGGGGCTACCAGGGCTTTGCCAGCCAGGAGAACACCCCCAACACCATCGAGGAGAAGCTCTTTGAAGCCCTGAAGAAGACGCGGCTGGTGGATGACAGACAGACGTCCAACTACCACCGCTGCGGGCGCACGGACAAGGGTGTCAGTGCCTTTGGGCAGGTCAGCATCTCCATGGGAGTTCCTGTGGGGTTTCCTGGGTGGGATGCAGATCTGATGAGATTACTGTCCCACAGCACGGCTTGGATTTGTTCTTTAAAAGCCATCAGCTCTTAACCCAGGAAGTGAAACTGACAATGGCTTACTGCATGTGGAATGATGATTTTAGACCTTTGAAGCCTTTTTAGTGACACTTTTCCCCCATATTAGTTGAAGTTGTTTTACAGGGGCCTGTTATAGGAGGATAAAACATGTTTTAGGCTGCAGATTCTCCAATAGCTCAGTGCTGCCTGCCCAAAAAGGGGTGATGCCCTGCCCTTGGCAGAGCCCTCTCAGCTGATTTATCTTGCCAACCCTACAAAAACCCAAAATCCCCAGGAACTGGCTCACTTCCTGCAGCATCAGGCAGCTGAATTCCTGCACAGAAGGGTCTGATGGGAGTTGCAGCCAGCGGAAGGGAGCGTGGGAGTGGGAGCTGGAGGGAGGGGAGCAAGCTGCCCTGCTCGGTGGGCATGGAGCCATCCGGCTGGCTGAGACGCTGGGGAAGAGCGCACCCTTGGTAGCTTCACCATAGGACTGGGTTTCCTTCCTTCCCTCCCAGCACGGAAAGCAAAGCTGGCATATGTTTAGCCTCAAATCGCTGCTCTGCTCTCCTTCACAGGATGAGCCACATGAAATCAGGGCATTTGGTGCCTTCTCTTGTGCCACTTCAGCACACGGCACCCACGGTGGGAATGAACTTGTTCCCACACCAGGCTTCACGGCCAGCCAGGCTGTTACTGCCTTCAAGTCATCACCTCCAGCTCGGAAAAAAAAAAAGCACATTATAACCCAGTGACTAAAGATGAAGCCATTCCGAGGCCGTGCTATGTAGGCAGCCTGCAACTTTCCCTGTTTTATTAATGGAATCCATGGCATCTGCTCGGGTCCTCAGAGGCACTCGCAGCTCTGCCATGGCAGGATTGCCTGATTGAAGCCACCTTCATCTGTAAGAGATCCTGGATTTGTTTCCCAGAGGTGTAGGAAGACTTGGCTCCACATGCTGCTGCACCCATCTATCCACATTCTAATCCTGGCTTTCCTCATTTCTGCAGGTGATCTCCCTGGACCTCCGCTCCAGCCTGCCGGAGGGGCAGCAGCTCAACGGCCACACGGGTGAGGGGCAGCAGGAGGAGCTCCGCTACACCCACATCCTGAACAGGGTGCTGCCGCCCGACATCCGCGTGCTGGCCTGGGCCCCTGTGGAGCCAGAGTTCAGCGCCCGCTTCAGCTGCCTGAGCCGGACCTATCGGTACTTCTTCCCCTGCGCCCAGCTGGATGTGGCCCTCATGGACGCTGCAGCCCAGCGCTACGTGGGCACCCATGACTTCCGCAACCTCTGCAAGATGGACGTGGCCAATGGGGTGCTCAACTTCCAAAGGACAATCCTCAGCGCCAGAGTGACGTGGGTGGACAGAGGTGAAGCCGGGCCACAGGATCCCTTCCGGCTGTGCCAGTTCGAGGTGACGGGACAGGCATTCCTGTACCACCAAGTCCGCTGCATGATGGCCGTGCTCTTCCTCATTGGCCAGGGCATGGAGAGCCCGGATGTCATTGATGAGCTGCTGAACGTGGAGAAGAACCCCCGGAAACCGCAGTACAGGTAGGGATTGGTCTGGAAAAGCCCATGGGCTGCTCTTCAGAGCAACAGCTGTGCCTGGAGTGCCGCTGGCAAGCCACATCTCTGCCAGCACGTGAAGCAGTCTCACGCATGGAAACAGGCTGCCAGTGGCCTCACTGGAATGTATCCACAAGGATCTCTGTTTTCTTGCTCTTGAGCAAAGCTTTGATAGCTGTAGTCCTTCGTATCTGGTGAAAATTAAGTCACCTTTTATTGGGCAAGCGAGTTCTGTGAAGGTCAGGGCTGGTTTTGGGAGATCCATTGTTCTTGAGCCTTTTTGTGGTCCCACCTCCTGTCCTTGTCCCCAGCATGGCGGTCGAGTTCCCCCTGGTCCTGTACGACTGCGAGTTCCCTGACCTACAGTGGCTCTACGACCCAGAGGTGCAGGGCTTCAACGTGACACACTTGCAGCAGCTCTGGGCCAGCCATGCCGTCAAAACCCATGTGCTCCGGGACATGTTGGCAGGGCTGGATGCTGCTCCCATGGCCACCAGAAAAGGTAGGGGAGTTTGGGGGAAATACTTTGGAATGCACGCTGACAGAGGGCAGGATTCAATGGGATTTTGGGAACAAATTCTTCCCTGAGAGGGTGGTGAGGTCTTGGCACAGGTTGCCCAGAGAAGCTGTGGCTGCCCCATCCCTGGAAGTTTTGAAAGCCAGGCTGGACAGGGCTTGGAGCAACCTGGTCTAGTGGAAGGTGTCCCTGCCCATGGGAAGGGGTGGAACTGGATAAGCTTTCAGGTCCCTTCCAACACAACCATTCTGGGATTCTGGGAATTACAGAAGGTTAACTGGTTTAAAAAAAAAATGAAAGGAAGGGATAATTAAATAGTTTTTTTCCATGATGTCACAGGTCCAGAGAGCAGCCCGGTGCCCTGGGGAGACCTGCAGCCCCCCCTCCACAACCAGATCAGCGGCTTTGTGGAAGGGGTCCAAGCCCGCACCTACAAGCCCCTGCTGGCCCGGCCCAGATGCGAGGGGCTGGAGGCCCGGATCGAGCACTTCGTGCGGAGGGGCCGCATCGACCCGCCCCAGGGGCCGGGGGAGTGCGCCGGAGAGCCCCCCGAGGGCAAGAGGGGCAGCAGTGGAGCCCCCGAGCAGCTGCCCAAGAGGGTCTGTATGGACACGGAGTGATGGGGCACCGAGGCATAAGGGCAGCTGACGCTTCACCCTTTTTTTTATTACTGTTATTGAAAAAAAAATGCGGTTTTTCAGTACTATTTTTTATAAATCTCAAGAGATCCGTGTAACGATGTTGTGTTCTGGCTTGGGGGGAATGGGAGGGGGCTGCGCGCCCTCAGCGCGCACTGAGGAACATTGCTGAGGCTATCCGGGGCTGGGACCCCCCACCCCTCTCGCTCCCCTGTACCTCCAGCCCGGCCGCGCCGCTTCCTCCGCTCCGTTGTGACCTGCAACCGCCGCCGCGGTTTAAACACCCCCGCGCGCCGCCATTGGCCAGCGCGGCTGTCGCTCAGCTGGCTGCGCCTTCCCATTGGGCAGGCGCTCCGCGGTGCCGCACCCGCCGTGCCGCCATTGGCCCGCAGAGGGACCCGGAGAAGGAGGCAGAAGATGGCGGCGGGTGGCGGCGCGGCGAGGCGGTGTTGGCAGAGCGGCGCGGGGCTGGCCCAAGCGGTGCGGGGTATCTGCGGGAGCGGACGGGCGACGGCGGCTCTGCGGGCGGAGGAGCTGGCGGAACGGCTGCGGAGGAAGGAGGGGCAAGAGCGAGAGGTGAGCGCAGTGCGGGCCGCTGGGGCAGGGGGACCCCGGACTACAGTTCCCGGCGTGCACCGCGCGGGCTGTCACGGGGAGTGGGACTCGCGCGTGAGAGGAACCGGCGGGACGGGACGAGAAAGAAGATCAGTTCCACCCTCATGGGCAGGGACACCTTTCACTAGACCAGATTGCTCCAAGCCCCGTCCAACCTGGCCTTGACACTTCCAGGGATGGGGCAGCCTGTGCCAGGGCCTCTCTACCCTCACAGGGAAGAATTCGTTCCTAAATATCCCGTCTAACCCTGTCTTCTGTCGGTGTGAAGCTATTCTCCCTTATCCTGTCACTCCATTACTTGTCCCCAGTCCCTCTCCAGCTCTCCTGGAGGCCCTTTAGGCACTGGAAGGAGCTCTGAGCTCTCCCTGGAGCCTTCTCCTCTCCAGGTGAGCACCCCCAGTTCTCCCAGCCTGGCTCTAGAGCAGAGGGGCTCCAGCCCTGGAGCATCTCCATGGCCTCTCTGGACTCTCTCCAGCAGCTCCAGGTCCTTCCTGGGCTGGGCCCCCCGAGCTGGAGGCAGCTCTGCAGGTGGGGTGTCCCCTGAGGGGGCAGAGGGGCAGAATCCCCCCTCCCCTGCTGCCCACGCTGGGAGCTCAGCCCAGCACAGGGAGGGCTCTGGGCCAGGGCCTGTCCAGCTCTCACCCACAGCTCCCCAAGGGCTTCTCCCAGGGCTGCTCTCCATCCTTTCATCCCCAGCCTGGACTGATCCTGGGGGTTGCCCTGATCCAGGTGTAGCACCTACCCGTGGCCTTGTTGAACCTCATGAGATTCCCCAAGGCTACTGACTGAGCCTGTCCCAATCCCTCTGGATTCCATGTCACCCCTCAGTCACAGAGCAGGAGCACATGGAAGGCGAGCAAGTTGCTGCAGGTCACACTGCAGGTTCGTGTCAAAGCCAAGAGCTGTTTATCCCACACCGCTGGTGTCTTGTTCTCTCCTCAGATCCCCAAGGACCCGACACAGCGATGGCTCCGGGAACTTGCTGCACTGAGCCAGCAGCTGCAGCAGGTTCACCCCAACGTCCTGGCCAAGATCCTCAAGCAGAGAACTGTATATCAGAATGAGGAGATTGTGGTGATAGACAAACCATACGGGCTCCCTGTGCATGGTGAGGGGGAGAGGGGAATGGGAATGGGACTGTGGTGTTAATGGAGATCCTCTGTCTCTGTCCTTCCTGTGCTGGGGTTTCCCTTCCCAGGGAGGGTTCCAGGGGCTTGGTCACTGTCAGATCTCGGCCTTCTCACATTTTGGGGTGATTTAGGGTTCATGGGGAGTACAAGAGGTGAGACTTCTTGCTGCCCTGGGTCACACAGGTGGCCCCGGTATCAAGAACTGCATCGCTGATGTGCTGCCCATTTTGGCCAAGATGCTGGAGAACATGAAAGCTGACCCCCTCCACCTCTGCCACCGGCTGGACAAGGAGACCACAGGTGTGATGGTGCTGGCACGGAGCAAGGAGGCAGCAGAGAAGATCCGTCTGCTCTTCAAAACCCGTCAGGTGGAAAAGATCTACTGGTAGGAAAGGTTTGAGTGAAGAAGGGGCTATTAAGGGGGTTTAGAAAAAGGGTGAGGGGACAATCCCTGGGGTGTGGAGGCTTTGTGGAAGTAAGAGGTGTGGTTTATCTTTCCCCTTCAGCAGCATTTTTTGGGACTAGGTCATGGGAGAGGGGATAAAGGGAGGGTTCCCACCCTGTGAGAGCGACACCCCGCAGACCTCTGCTTTCCCTTTCCAGGGCAATTGTCCTGGGGGACCCAGACCCTGTTGAGGGCATCGTGGAGATCCCCATTGTGGAAAAGGAGGTGCAGAGCCACCAGTCCCACTACAAGGTAAGTCCCTCGGCCACCATTCTGGCCAGGCAACCCCAGCATCCCCTCCTGCCTCCCCCAACTCACCCTGACCACCCTTCAGATGACGCTGGCTCCCAACTACCGCCTGCGTCCAGAGGATGGGAAGGAGATGAAAATCCGCAAGAACCGGAATGCTGAGAATGCTGTGACTCGGTACCGCCGGCTGGCCAGCGCCTCCGCCTGCTCGCTGCTGGAGCTCCAGCCCATCACCGGTGAGTGAGGCCTGCCCGGGTGTGCCGGGGCTGGAACCACTCTGTGCAGTCAGCAGCAGCTCTGGAAGGGGGAACTTGTCATTAGACATGACTGGAATCATTTTTGGGACAAAGCTCTGGGAATAAGCCCTGCTGGGGTGATGTTTTGCTGCCAAGCTGTTTGCTGGCTGCCAGCGATTTTGGCACGGCATTTTCCAGCACTGAGTGCCGAGGCCTGGCACAGCTGGATGTCACCTTTCTCTTCTTCCCCTTTTCTCCTCAGGGGTGAAGCACCAGATCCGGGTTCACCTGGCCTATGGCTTGGGGTGCCCCATCCTGGGGGATCACAAATACTCGCACTGGAGCAAACTGGCGCCCCAGGTAAGGCAGGTCTTGCACTGGGGAGCAGCTGGAGCTGGAGACAGCCCCTTGTGTCCCCCACCTTCTCGTGGGCTGGAGATTTCAAGTCCCAGCTGAGAAGCTGCAGTTTTGAAGGGAACATTTTCTGTCCTTGCTGCAGAAGCTTCCTGAACTCACCCTGAGGAGGCTGAAGCTGGAGCAGAGCAAGGCTCGGCACCTGCCCCTGCACCTGCATGCCCACCGGCTCTGCCTGCCCTTGGGCCAGCCCTTGGACTTTGTCTGCAAGCCACCCCTCTTCTTCCAAAAAACCCTGAGGAAGCTAGAACTGGACATCCCTAAGGACTGACAAGGCAGGACTGGAATGGTGCCATGTATCTCCGCATCTCCAGCACGTGACAGCAGCTGTGCCCACCTTGGAGCTGGTGGTGGGGTGAAGCCTGCTCTGTGCTGCTGCTGATGTTGCTGGGTTCAGAGTCGGTGCCTACATGTGCTTCTGGCCCAGGAAAGCAGCTGGACACACTGAAGAGCCTCTAGACAAACAAGGCTGGATGGAAGCTGGGCTTTGTCTGATCATGTTTTGAACTTGTCTCCAAGCAATAAAAGCTCCAGTTCCCTTGAGGGAAGGGGTTATGTGTCTCTGTGCTCTGACCAGGTGGGAATCAGTCCTTGTGTGGGCTTGAGCAGACCTGGGTGCAGCCCATCCCAGATTTTGGAGCTGTCACTCATCTCTCTAGAGTTGTTTAGCTCGGATTTGGAGAGTCCCTTCATTGGAAAATCCATCGAAAGTGCAATTTGGCAGCGGCTCTGTTGTTTTTTTTTGCTGTGCTGAGAGACTGTATGGGGAGTTCCTTGTCTTGGCTGGACTGAGCAGCTCTGGGACTGTCCCTGCTCTGTGCTGCCAACAGCGTTGGTGTGGGTTTCTCAGCGCTGTGCTGCTGGGAGAAACTGTTCTGTCCCACTGCCCCTTCAGTTACTCCATTCCTAATTTCTAGAGCCCCTTTTTGGGATCCCTTGTGAGCTTTCCTTGGAGCCAGATTCCTCCCCCTGTGCCCTGAGAGGGAGGCAAGTGGAGGGATTGATGATCTGGGGAATTGCAGCTGATGTTCTGCCTCAAAATTGCCTCATTTCATGTCTCCTGACCTGTCCCAGGAGCTTGGGGCTGGGCAGGGGGGTGTTCTCTGGCCCCTCCAGCTGGTTTGGGTGCTGGAAAGGGCTTTTTGTACCCCATGGGGCCACCATATACCTGGCTGGGGCTTCTTGCTGTTGGGGAAGGCCCAGTCCCCTGGCTCCCTGCTGAAAATAGCTGGGGATTTTCATGCCCTCGGGCCGCAGCGCCAGAAATCTTTTGGCTGATGAGAGAGGGACATAAAACCACGGGGAGCCAGGAGCGGCTGTGGCCGGGCAGGAACGCTGCCCTGCAGGAATGCTGTCAGGGAGGAAAGCTGCTTTCCCAGCCTGCTGCCTTCCCAGCTCATTGCTGCGGCTGCTGGGGTGGGTTTTTCTATTTCTATTTGTGAAAAGGCTTCCCCCTGTAATTACGAGGTGATTTAACGCCCTGTCTGAGCTGTCGTTCACAGCTGCTGGACACAGCTCTCGGGCAGGCTCTCAGCAGGGACTCCTCAGCCCAGCAAAGTCGCTCCTCGAGCCGGTCACACCTCAGGCAGGCCTTGCCAGTGTCTCCTCTTCCTCGCTTCAAAATGTCCCTCTCGCACACAGCTGCCGAGTACATGCTCTCTGATGCTCTGCTCCCGGATCCCAGCAATTCCCGAGCCAAGGGTCTGCGGCTGGAGCTGCCGAGTGATCGCCTGCTGAAGTTTGTCACCGTGGGGCTGCCCCTCTGCCTCGTCTCGCTGGCTTTCGCCCGGGAGTTCTCTACTGGTGAGTTGCGGCTTTTCCAATGTGTTCTTCGGGTCATGGGCGATCACCAGCCGTGGTTTGGTTGTCGTGACAAACCCCTTGTGTTCTTGATGATGTCGTGATCCAAAGCAGAGCAGCCTGGAAGTCCTGCTTTAGGAGCTGTTCTGCCTCGTGGGTGTTTATTGATTGTTTTTAATGGATCATAATTCACTGGGAGAGCCTGGGAACAGCTATGCTAACCCCAGGAGCAGCACTGAGTCAATGCCCAACATCAGCTGCTTGCACCCAGCACCTTTGGGTGCCACGGGCTTCTTGCTTCCAAGGAGGAAGAGGAGGAGGAGGGTGCCGGCAGCCCAGAGAGATGCATTTATAGTGCATTGTGACCTCAGGCTAAATCTGGCCTGGGCCAACATCCAGCTGCTGTCCCTGAGGATTTGGTTTTACTCCAGTTTCTGGCTGGTCTCTAATTCCCTGCACTGTGTACACACCACTACACACAAAGGGTTTGTGTTTGGGAAGAGATGGGAAAGTCCTTGCTAGAAACACAGCAGCTCCAAAATGACCATGAAACAGGCATTTTTTAAATTCAAAGCAATGCCTGAGATGTAATTACCCTCCTGTAAGGCATTGGCTCGTGGCTGTGGAGTGTTCCTCCACCCTCCATGGCTGAGGTTTGCTCTCCTCCTCCTCACCCCAGGCTCCCAGATCAGCTGCTTCTCTCCCACCAACTTCACGGGGAAGCAGTCCGCCTACACCGACACGGCTTGCTGGGACTCCCTCATCCACCATGGCTTTGATGCCGAGGGACGTGCTGTCACCAAGTCCCTCTGGGCTCTCAAGGTAGGGTCAAAATCACGTCTTGGTGCCCCTGCATCCCATCTGGATGTCCACAGCAAGGGCAACTCCACGTCCTCAACGACCATTCATCTTTGCACAGGTCTTCCCCTACTCGCTGCTGGTGGTGGCGGTGCTGATGTACCTGCCGTACCTGCTGTGGCGCTACGCCGCCGCCCCCGCCCTGCACTCCGACCTCCTCTTCATCATCGATGAGCTGGATAAATCCTACAACCGCTCCGTGCGCCTGGTGCAGCACATGAAGAAGGTCCAGCAGGCCAGTGCCGAGCCGGAGCGATTCTGGGAGGAGTATGAGAGGTGAGGCCAGGCCAGGTCACCGTGGCCCTTGGAGTCCCTCCATGTGGCATTGTGGCTGCATCCAGGATGGACTTGGGTGAAATGGTGTGGTTTGGGGGGTGGCTCTCACTCCCCCTGTGTCACTCCACCCCCAGGGCCCGCCGGGAGAGGTATTTTGAGTTCCCCTTGCTGGAGCGGTACCTGACCTGCAAGCAGCACGCCCATGCCCTGGTGTTCATCTACATCCTGCGGAACCTGCTGCTGCTCCTATTCCTGGCTGCCACCTGCCTCTACCTGGTCTTTCTCCACCTTAACATCTTTTTCCAGGATGAGTTCAGCTGCTCCATCAAAACAGGGCTGCTCCAGACAGAGCCACACATCCCCCCGCTCATCCCTTGCAAGCTGGTCTTCTTCTCCGTGTTCCAGATCATCAGCCTCTCAGTTGGAAGTGTCTATGTCCTCCTCATCCCTGTTGTCATCTACAATGCCCTGCAGCTCTGCCAGTGGGACAAGGGGCTGCTCTCTGTCTATGAGATGCTGCCTGCCTTTGACCTGCTCAGTCGCAGGATGCTCACCTGCCCCCTCAATGACCTCAACGTTATCCTCCTCTTCCTCCGCGCCAACATCTCCGAGCTGACCTCCTTCAGCCGCCTCAATGCCGTCAGTGCCCTGAGGGAAGCCACTGCCAACAAGGAGGACATCGACACCGTCATCGATTTCATGACGCTGCTGGCTGGGCTGGAGACCACCAAGCCCAAACACCAAGCTTGCACCCCCGAGGCCGAAGGCAGTATGGCCCTCTCCAACGGTGCAGCCCTAGGTAGGCTTTTTGGGTAGAGACAACTTCTTCCCTCTTCTCTTGGCTCCACACACCACCAGATCCCACCCTGGAAATGTAGCTGGACCACCCTAAATCCTTTGCCAAGACCTTAAGGTGTTTGGGGCATAGTTGGGGGTCACTGTGAGGGTTGACAACTCCAGAAAAGGGTTCTGGCATCCAGAATGTGATGCTACTGTGATCCAAGGCGTGGGCAGGGGTTGCTATAGGAACAGCAAGCCAAGAGATTGCCGCTTAAATCCAAGCTCTGGGCAAACTGCGGGGCTGGGAGGGTCCCTGTTTTTGGCAGCTCATCCTGCTGGGAGTGGGGTTGGGAATTTTAAATCCTAGGGGGCTGATGCCAAGAATGCCATGCCTACCCCCTTCTCTCATTTGCATGGCACTGGTGGGCACAGTGGGGCTGTGTGCAGAGATGGAGATGGGTTCCAAGATAGAGCTGCATTCCCAGGGCCTGCACTGCTCCCTCTCCCATGTGCTTTGGGTTTGGGGAGCTGCATGTCTCCTTTGGGGTCTCACAGGGACCCCTGGCACCCATGGCAAGTGGTTTCCAGGCGCTGTGAGACAGCCTGGCCCCACAGGCAGGAGCCAGGAGGCCTGGGCTTCGTTCCTGGCCCTGAACACACAGCCTGAACTGTGGTTTAAAAGAATCCACAGACTGAGCTGGATTCCGCATCCTCATTGCCATGGCAACCCAGGGCCAGCACAGCTGGCTCCTGGGCCAGTTGCACAGTGCTGGAAAAAGCCCAGATCCTAGTCTGCCATTGCCCAGCTAATTAACTGCCTGCTCTTCCCCCCTTGTCTAGAACCGAAGCCTGGAGTGGAAACAATGGGAAAAGCCTCCCGGGACTCGCTCGGCTCTGCCTGACCCAGAAGCAGGCAGCAGGCAGGGATCCTGTGATCCCAGGATCCACTTTCTGACACAGCTGTACTGCAGCAGCCGGGCTGAGCCCACCTGCTCTTCCTGCACCTGGCCTTTCCCTTCTTCTGTACATTTGTCGAGCAAAAATGGGTTAAACAATCCATGTTTTGTGCAGAACCTCTCGGGTCTCTTATTCTAAGCGCTGGGTGCCACACTGTGCCTCTTCCACACAAATTTCCCTGCTGTTATGGCAAGAGATGGGGAATGGAGGATTAGGAATGCTCCTCTGAAGGCAAAAAGGAATCCAGGAATAAAATGAGGTGGTTTATTAACTGTTTATTAAGAGGGGGAGGTAGAAGGCACTTGTGGCCATCCACAGCTCCCTGTCCCAGCCCAGCCTTAGCATTTTTGGCAGAACTCCTCTCTCCCCCTCTCCACCCTGCATCCTGGATCCTGTGAGCACCCTGCCCTGGGGATCAGCAGTCTGTGCCCAGAGAAATGGGGTGTCTGGAGGGCCAGGACCAGCTCCGCAGGCAAGGGAGCAGCAGTGAGGCGTTCAGCTCCTGTTGGTGTGTCCTGCTGCTTGTCCTTACATAATTTTTCATATATTTCATTGTAAATTGGCTTTTCCCCCCTCCCCTCCCCCAATAGCCTTGGCTCGAGTCCAAAGAGGAGCTGAAAAATTGTTTAATTAATAAGGTAGTAATCAAGCCTCTGCTTCCCTGGCTCGAGAAGGGACAGAGCCAGGAGCCATGAGTGCTTTACCAGAGGCCTGAGCTCACTCATCTCCCTAATTCAGGGGAACCTGGAGCCAGGGAGGAGCAGCAGCTCCCTCCCTCCGGCAGCGTTCCCTGCAGGGAGGGTGTCCAGCAGGAAAGGGGGTGCAGGCAGCCCCTGGGGGTTGTAGAGGGGGCAGGCCTGGTACTCACAGGGCCACTCGGCCCAGGCATAGCGCAGGCCCAGTACCAGCGTCCTGCAGCCACTCAGGGCCAGCGTCACCGTGCGGGACCCCACTGCCACCACTGGAGCTGGCAGCCACCGGCACAGGGATGCCTGGCTGGAGCAGCACACCTGCGGAGAGGAGAAACCCCCATCAGTGTTGCCTTCCCCTTCCCAGCTCTTTGGGGAGGATTTCCCACCCCTCACCTCAAATGCCTGTGCGTCCCTCTGACGGCAGATGAGCTCCTGGCTGTAGGTGACATTCAGCAGCCCCTGGGTCACCTCCAGGATAGCCTGGGTGGGATACGGTCCCTGGAACACAAGATCCTTGTCCCCGTACGCCACAGCCCTGGCACCCAGCAGCAGCCGGTGTGCCACATTCTGCTTGTCCCGGGGGTGGATACTGCCGAGGAAGAGGAGGAAATGGGGTTGGTACCCAAAAACTCCATCCCTACACCCTCACCCCAGCCCAGGAGTCACCTGCCATAGGGAGAGTGCTCATCGCCCAGATCCATGGCTACAGCCATGAAAGTGCCAGGCATCCTGGCGTTGGGAACAACCCCCAGGTCGGCTGTTTGGTGCCAGCGGAGCCGGGCGAAGCTGTCGTCTGCACTCTGGTGGCGGTAGGTGGACAGCTGTGAGGCACAGGGGAAATGGGGGAGTGGCTCAGCTCCCAAAACTGGCCGCTGCAGTCCCTGCCTGGGATTTTCAGCACTTGGCAGGATGCATCCATGTGTTTACAGTGTCCTCTCCCTGCTACCAGCTTGGAAGTGGCCTCCAGTGTGGGAAAAGGTGGGTAAAGCCTCCCTGGGCATCCCCACAGGCCGGTGGGGGTCCTGCCTCACACTCCCCACACCTGCACAAAGCCAAAAGGGAGAAGCGGCTCCGTCTGTCCGGCTGATCCAGTGTGGAAAGCCTGGCGCCAGTCGGCGATGAGCGCGGGGAAGGTGCAGTTGTACTGGTCTGTGTGCAGGAAGGCGTTGGCCTCACCTGTCCCCCAAAAAGAGGGGCTGGTGAGGGCTCAGTGGGACAGCAGGGTCTGCTCTACGCCGGGGAATAGAAATGGGGGCTCACCCTGGTACCAAGCGACACCCCGCAGGGTCATGTTGAGCAGCGGGTGGATCATGGCGTTCCAGAGCACGGAGGGCTTTTGTGGGCCCTCCACATCAGAGAGATGCTCATGTGGGGAAGTGCTGGAAGACAAAGCTAGGCTTAAAGGGGGTGCAAAGCACAAGGCAGGCTTCAAGTTACAGCAAGCACCAAAGGGAGCTCTGGGGTCCCTCCCTTCCCCCTTTACCCACCCAGATGTGCCTTATGCTCTTGGCATAGCAGAGGGTTTTATCCCAAGGGGACATAACGATGCATAGAGGGGGCAGTGAGGCTCCGGGAGAGGAGGTGGGGTGGGAAGGGATAAGAATACTCCGCAAAAGCAGCATGGTACCGGGCAGGAGGTGTATCCACAGCACCTTCTCTCACCTCCCTGTGTCCTCTGGGAGCCCACATGCCTGCAGCGCCCGGCGGGAGGACCAGGCCTCGATGGGGGTCCCCCCCCAGGCCACCTCCACCAGCCCGATGGGGGACCCCAGAGCCTCATACAGGGAGCGCCCCAACAGCCAGCACACGGCCGAGAAGTAGGTGAAATTCCCGTGGCCCAGGTTTTCTGCTCAAGAAACAGCAGGCTGCAATGGGCAAAAATGGAGAAAAAGCCATTTCCAAGCTCTCTTTTGGAGGCACATGGTGCTCACCAGCCGATGGAATGGACCATGGCAAGTCAATCCGCTCCAGGTCCTCCAGCTCAACGTCGGAGTGGACAGGTGCCGCAGCAAAGATCCGAATGTAGGGATAGCGAGTGGCGGCGGCGAGCTCCTGGCTGGCGTTGGCCACCTGAGGAAGGGGCAGGAGCATGCGAGGCACTCCCCTGCCTGATCCCTACCTGATCCTGCCTCATCTGTGCTGTGGGGCCTTACCTGCAGGACCGTCATTGCCATGTTGCTCTGCCCGCTGCAAAGCCACACATCTCCAAAGTAGATGTCCCGCAGTGTCACGTTCTCCAAGCCCTGCTCAGCCGTCAGTGCGTACGGACCGCCCCCACCCATTGGGTCCAGGACAGTCATCCATGTCCCAGAAGATCCTGGAGGAAGAGGATGGTGCTTATCTTCCACCACCCTTATGAAGACCTCAAGACCTTGGCCATGATGTTGGATGAGCAGCCAACAACCAGTGGGGAAGGACAGGCACCAGGGAAAAGCTTCCCCAGACAGAGAAAGGCTAGGGAAATGGATTTAGGAAGCTCTCTGCCATCAGAGGAACCTTTCTCCTGCAGGAATTTAGGGGTTAAAAAAAAAATCTGGAAAACAAATGTGTGTCAGAGCAGAAGCTGCTGGGAGGAACTGGGATTACAGGAGCAGCTTGGTGTGTGTGACACTGAGATGTCTCTGGCTAATTTTAGAGGCGCCAAATCGAAGCGTAAAGATATTCTGCTGGAGCTTAGCGTGGATTTTCTGGCTGGATCCTGCAGATCTCCAGGATCGCTGCACTCCCACAAGACACCTCCAGGCTCTTCAGCTTGTAGAGGTGCCCTTGGGCAGCACTTTCACCCCCCAAAGGTGATGAGCTCCACCCCAACTCTTCAGGCAGGGAGGTAGCTGGGATTTGAGCCAGCTGCCCCTGAGCCCTCCCAGCCCCCAGGAGGGCTCTGCTTGCACAGGCAACATCCTTCGGGGCTTAGAGATCCCACAGGATCCTTCAAGGGGGCATAGATCGAAAAAGAAGCCAGGAGTGCTCTGGAGATTCCTCAGAGATGCTGTGGACAGGGAGAGAAGCCAAATTCCCCCTCTCCCCTCCACAGCCTCATCACTCAGCTCAAGCCTGTGCAGTGCCACCCACTCCAGCGGCAGCTCGGCTCCTGCTGGGCGCCCACGGGATCTGCTGCTGGGAACCAAAGTGAGCAAAGGCTGGCGCTGGTGGGGAGGGGCATGGCTGAAACCCCCCTGGCCTCCAAGAGAGGGAAAAGAATGAGCTGGAGATGTCCCCATCACCTCTGCAGCCCCAAGGCAGCAGTGTGACAAACCCAAGGGTGGTGACAAACCCTGTCTCACCCCACCATCAGCTCTGATTTGGGCTCGGACAAGTTCTTTGGCTGCCAAAACCATCGGCCCCAGTTTCTAGTGAAGGTCTGGGACTGACCTTTAACCTGTGCTTTTTTCTTCATGATGATGAGGCCACCGGCCCCTGAGAGAGTCACGGTGACCACGGCCCCCAGCTGCCCGTGGCCCCACACCACAGCCCCTGACGGCTTCTTCTGCAGCACCATGTGGTCACCATAGTAGGAGGCAAAGCCAAATGTTCCCCCTGGAATCAGCAAACAGTGCAAACATCAGCTCTGAGAGGAAAACACCCTCAGCACGGCCTCTGACCCCCTCTTAGACACAGATTATTTGAGATCCCACTTAATTTACAGCTTCCTCGTCAGCCTTAAGGTGGTTAAAATCACCGCAGAGCCGAGGAAGAGGCAGGATTTAAAGTCCACAAGAGGGAATTCACCTCCCAAAGCACAGGGAGCACGTACATCTTGTAGTACGCGGATTTGGACACAGATTTTGGTAAAAATTCTTCTAATAACAGCATGGGAGTGTCTCTCCCAGCCCTGCTTTGCTAATAATTGTTCTGATCTATTTTTCCCTTGGAAAAGTCTGTCAAGAGGTGGGATGAGAAACATCAGGTGTGCAGCATTGGCAAAAGCACCTTCAGTGGGGATGGAAGCAGAAGGCTCAGCTCTGGCACCCCCAAAAGCCCCATTTTTGCAGTGTGAAAAGAAAATCATGTTTGAAAAGGGGGTCGGGGGCAATGTTTGAGGGGTGATCTGAGCAGAGATCCCCAGTGACCAAATTGGAGCTCATGGAGCCTCATCTTCTCCGCAGCTCATCCTAGGCTGGGTTTAAGGAAGGAACGACGTCCTCAGCCCCTCAGGAGTCAGCTGCAGCGCTGGTCCCACTGCCTCATGCCACGAGTCTCCGGGAGTTATATAAAAAACAAGTCGGAGGAGAAAAAAAAAAATTAAAACTGAGACGCCAGGGAAGAGTGGAGGCTATAAAAAGCAGCTGGGAGGAGGGAAGGGAAGAAGAAGGGAGGAGGGAAGGGAGGAGAGCCCACGAGACACCACTGAGGAGCTGCATGCGGCTCCCACCTTACGTAAAGCATCATCCCACGGCAGCAGTGCTGGGCCAAGGGCGTTGGGGAGGGGCTGGGGGTGTGAAGGGTGTCAAAGTGGGACTCAGGGGATGCGAAGGGCATTGAAGTGGGGCTTGGGAGGATGCCACAGGTGTCAAAGTGGGACTCAGGGGGTGCGAAGGGCATTGAAGTGGGGCTTGGGAGGATGCCACAGGTGTCAAAGTGGGACTCAGGGGATGCGAAGGGCATTGAAGTGGGGCTTGGGAGGATGCCACAGGTGTCAAAGTGGGACTCAGGGGATGCGAAGGGCATTGAAGTGGGGCTTGGGAGGATGCCATGGGTGCCAAAATGGGACTCAGGGGGTGCAGAGGACATCAGACTGGGGCTCTGGGAGATGACAGAGCATTGAAGCAGAGCTTGGGGGTACAAAGGCTGTCAGAGAGGGGTAGTGGGCGACAAGGGCATCAAAACTGGGCTAAGGGGGATGCCAAAAGCATCAAAGTGGGGCTGGGAGGGCACCAAGGGCCCCAAGGTGGGGCTCCGAGTGGTGCCAAAGTCATCAAGGAGAGTCTGGGGGTTCAAAGGGCATCAAAGCGGGGCTGAGGGGCGGGTTACGGGGGGTGCCAAGAGGGGCACCCGAAAAAGCGGGGCTGGGGAGGTGCCAATGCATACCCGAGGCTCGGGGCGTGCAAAGGGCACCAAAGCAAGGCTTGGCGGGGCTTAGCGAATTCCATGGGCATCGAGGCCGGGCTGCCGTGATGCCAAGGGTTCTGGCAGTGCCAAGTGCCCCGAAGTGCGTCTCGGGGAGCCCCGCTCCCGGGCCTCGCTGCAGAGGGGGCCCGCGGGGCTGGGGGCCGGAGGTTGACCCCCTTCCCCCAGCGCTTTACCTGCCGCCGCCGGAGCTAGGGCCAGCAGCGCCAGCAGCGCCCACGCCGCCATCCTGGGGGGACGAGAGGCTGTGAGGGCGCCGTGACCGCCGCTCCCCCCGTACCCCCGGCCCTGCCCCGCCCCGCGGGCGGGCCCAGCGCTGAGGGTGTGGCCTGGGCACGCGCCGCCGGTGGGGGGGCGGTTGCCAAGCGACGGCGTCCGCACCGCGGCCGGAGGTGGTGCCGGTGCGGCCCGGGCCGGGTCTGACGGGGGAGGCCGAGGGGAGAAGCCGGGAGCGCGGGGCCGAGGGCTGCGGGGCTGCGGGGGGAGCCGGGGGACACGGGGGACAGGAAAGGAACCGGGGCTGTCCCCGCGCCCGCTCCCCCCGCACGGACAGGGGCCGCGCGCGCAGCGAGAGGCGGCAGCGCGCGTGCGCGGCGGGCGGGGAGCGTGTCGCCCCCTAGCGGCGGCGCTGCCCCGCCGCAGACGATGGTTCGCGAGTTCGAGGCCCGGCGCTGCCCGGTGGCACCGGGGACTGCGGGCTGCGGTTAATCCCGGGCTGTGCCGCTGCAGGGGGTCCGGGAGAGGTGGCCATGTCCATCGCCTCAGCCAACACCAACATGAGGGTGCCCGCCGGCTTCCGGAACCTGCTGGAGGGGCTGGCGCGGGAGGTGCTGCGGGAGCAGCCCACCAACATTGTGGCCTTTGCAGCTCAGTACTTCCAAGGGCTGCTGGAGCAGAGACAGGGTGAGTGGCCTTGCCCAGCACCCACCCCCACGATGCCATCCCCTGCCCTGCCTGCTCCATGTGCCCGTCACCAGGGTGCCAGGCCTGCCCCACACATCCATTGCCCAGGGTGTCAGTCCTGCCCTGTGTGCCCACCATCTACAGCATCAGGCCCCTCCTGTGTGCCCATCACCCAGGGCATCGCACCTGCCCCTTGTGCCCATTGCCCATGGCGTTGTTCCCGTCCCGAATGTCCGTCACCGATGGCCGTCAGGGCTTCCATTTGTGCCCGTCACCCGGGATGTTGTTCCTGTCCCATGTGCCCATCGCCCAAGGTACCAAGCCTGCCCAGGTGCCCACTGCACGTGGCATCAAGCCTCCTCCTTCCCCAGCTGGTGGCCTTGACCCGGTGGCATGGGGAGCCCTGCTGGAGGATGACCGTCTCACCTGGCCCCCTTCCCAGGTAGGCTGCCCTCTGTTCTGGGCCCCTCCAGAGGGTGTGAGGTGCCAAGAGCTGCACTAGGTCTCTGCTCCCACCCCATCCCTGCCACCCTTGTGCCATGCCATCTCAATTTCCTTCTTTCCTCTGTTTGCTGAAGGCGGCCAAGGGCAAGTAGGGGGAGTACACAGCACCAGGGGGAGCAGGCAGCACGCACAGCTCCAGGACACCGAGATTCCACCCCAAAATGTGCAGAGAGGAGCCGACGGGGAGCATGTCCCCATAACCTTCATGAACTGGGACACCTCTCCAGAGACCCAACCTCAGCACTTGCCCCAAATCTCCCATTTCCCACCATCCAACCCCAAACCCAAAAAAAACCCCTTGGTCCTCCCTTGGCTCCTGCCCTTTTCCCGTGGGTGGGTGCTGTGCTCCCATCCTGCCCCTGCGGTGCTGTTTTAATGAGGAATTTTATTAACGAGGTCCCCACGTTTATTATTATTATTATTAGCGTCGATCACCTGAGATTTCTCCCCGAAAAATCCTGAGTTTGGGGCTGAGCTGAGCACGGGATGATATTTTTAGCCTCTATATTTAGGCCCCTGCATCCCTGGAGGTTGGAAGAAACTTCATAACATCCCAGCGTGAAGGAATGATGTGACATTGCTCCTCTCCTACTCCCCTCCATAAGCTGAGATATCTCCGTGGAATTTTGGGGTGTATACCAGGGCTACCCAGTCCTATTCCTACCTGTGAAATGCATATTTTCCCACCCAGAGTGGTATCAAAATCCCCCCCAAAAAGTGAGAGGGTTTGCATCGAAGCCAGCTGTTCTATTTTTGGAGGGGACTGAACCCCTCATCCGTGCTCACCCCGTTTTTCCCCCCTCTTTCCTGTTTTCCTTCGCCATATGTGGTGCTCGCCCACGGCACGGGGCATGACAGCGGCTCCCCTGGGAAAAACAGGAAGGAGGGATGGGAAAAAAAAGCTGGCGGGGACCCCGTGCCAGGGCTGATGCCAACCAGCTACGCCTTGACCCCCCTCCGGCACCGCCTCGCCGGCTGCCGGCTCCTGCTTCAGCAGCCGGCAACGCTGCCCGCCCAGGGCATCATTCCAGCATCCAATTCCCTTTTCTTTTAAGGAGTTTTTCCTTTTTTAAAGGATTTTTTAGCACCTCGGTGCCACCATCTCAAACCACGACGGCGGGATATTCTCAGCAGTTCTTGCCAGATGCAGTGCCCGTTCTCCCCTTCCAAAATCGGAGATATTTCCTTGGAACTCAAATTTTGGAGGTGCTGGAGCACCTGGAAAAGCATCATCCAGATGAAGGGGTCTGGGGAGTAAAAGCGCAGAGCCTGGAACAGGCTCAAAACCCGCCATTAATGATTAGAAATGTTCTGGCATTTCACATCCCTCCTCCGCAGCCACAGCCTGCGGGAGACGGCGGCGCTCGGCGGCTCTGCCAGGACCAGGGTGCCACGAATGGAGCAGATTTTGGGAACTAATTGAGGGACTAATCCTAATTTTGGGGCTAACTTCCCAGATCCATGAGAAATGAATCACCCCGAAAATCCTTCCCACTTAACTTGCCCAAAACACCTGGTCTTCTCTTATTGGAGCAGGCAGTGATGGATCTGTAGGGTCCAAAAACCAGGAAAAAGGATCTCTTCCCACCAAGAATCCCAGCAGAGCTGTGAAGGCTTCTCCTGGAAGCTGGAGCGGGGTTTTCTGGAGCAGAGCTATTCCCATCCCCCGCCACCCTGCCATGCTGGTGGGAAGACGTGACGGTGGAAAAGTGGCTCCAATGGGGAGAGCTCAGTGCCAACTGCTGGCAAGGGAATTTGAAGGATGCCTGGGAGCATTTCCCAAAGGGGAATTTGGGTTCCTAGCTGCTGCTGGGGCAGGGATGACCCCCATCAACCTCCAAGTGTGGGGGAAGCAGTTGAGGGAGGTGGCAGTGGTGGGATGTGCCTGTGATGGGGTGGAGCGGGATGGGGAGTGGGATGTGTGGGTGTCCTGGGGTGTCAGGGGCCAAGAGGTGCCACCACCTGCACCCAGCCGGAGTGGCCTTGGAGAAAGGTGAAGATGGGATGGGAATGGGAACAGGGATGGTGATACGGAAAGGGACAGGGCCAAGGATAGGGACAGGGGTGATGATGGGGATGGGGACAGGGAGAAGGACAGAGACGATGGGGTTGAAGCTGGGAATGGGGGCAGGGATTGGTATATGAAGAGAACGGGGACAAGAAATGGGATGGGGATCATGACAGGGATAGTGACAGAGATGGGGACAGGGACGGAGGGATGGAGAAGGTGGTGGAGGTGATGGGGATGAGGTCAGGGATGGGGACAGGGCTGGTGGCAGCAGTGGGGACAGCGCCTGTTCCAGTGCCAGAAACAGTGATGTCAGTGGGACAGGGATGCTAACAGGGATGATGATGATGATGATGATGATGATGATGATGATGATGATGATGATGATGATAATAGTGGTGGCAAGGAGGAAGGTCAGTGCCACCAGGCCACCAGGCAGGACGACCCCTGTGAGCAAACTTGGCCAGGGACAGCCAGTGGAGCCCGACTGTGCAGGTGGGTCTGGGGGTGCTGGTGCCTGTCTTGGGGGGGCCACGCTGTGTTTTGGGGGCTGGCTGGAGCAGCATCGGCGCGGAGCCCACGGGCGACTTGTGCAGTTGCTTAGCAACTCCCAAACCCGGATTAGAGGCGAGCGAGGCAGGCGATGGGGGGGCTGTGGGCTGCAGCCCCCCGCATTGCCCTGGGGGTCCCTCCTCTTTGCTGGGGTGCCCCGGCTCACCCTGCCAGTCGCAGCGCCTCAGCTCGGTCCGGGGGCGGGAGCGAGGTCTGCAGGGAGCACCGAGGGCTCTGAGAGTGGCTGGGGCTGCAGCTCTGGGTGGAGAACACCCCAAATGTGGGGGGGCAGATGCTCCTATGAGTGGGGAAGGGACCCTCAGACCCCAGAAGTGGAGCCCACTCCTCTGCTTGGAGCCTGCACTTGGGCACATCACCCCCGGGCTTCTGCGGGTGCTCGGTGGGACACAGTGTCCCTCCATGCCCACCCTTCCTCACCATCTTCATCCTTGCCATCCTCATCCTCACCCTCCTTCAGGACCAAGTCCTAAGTAGGTCAAAAAGGGTTTTTTCCCCCGTGCAAACCAACCCGGGGGGCAAAACCTGCCTCCAGCCTCACCGTGGGTGGTGTAGCCCCCAAAAATGAACCCATTACCCCAATTTGCTATAGCTTTGCCCCCCAAAAAGCCCCCCACGCCGAGGACAAGCCTCATCACATCTTGGCTCACATCCTCTGCATGTGATGTTGTGTTCCACGAAACTCCAAGGCGAGCTGCCGGCTCCTTTAAGTGTTAGGAGGGAGTTGGAGGCTGCGAAATAAAATTGGAGGAGGGAAAATAAAAAAAAAAAATTAAAAAAAAAAAAAAAAGAGGAGAAAGGGAGGAAAAAAAAATAAGGCACCCCCCCTTCCCCCCCAAAAACCTGGCAGGGGTGTCGGGCTGATAGGCTCGCCCGGAGGAAAGCGCATTACGTAGGCAAGCGGCTCCGCTCAACTTGCCACCTGCGCCGGGAGAGCTGCCGGGGAAGCGAGATCCTGCCGGAGCCCCTCGCCCGCCGCTGGCCGCCCACCCGCCCTCCGCCATGGACTGCTGCAATGTAGGTCCCCTTCCCCCGGGCCCCCTGCCCCCGCTCCTGCCTTTAGTCCATTATTCCCGCCGTGGTCTGGGGGCGGCCGAGGGGTTTGGGGTGGTGGGGGCGGGGGGTGCGATGGGTGCTCTGCACCCAACTCCGCGAGCCTCCCCCAGCGCTGCTGCAGCCCCCCGGGCCCATCTGCCCCCGAGCCCCCCCAAATCCCCACTCCCGCTTCACACCAGTTCGGAATCCATCCCACCGGGGCCACACCGCGGCCAGCAGCCTGCGCCCCGCAGCCCACTGAGGAGAGCCCCGCTGTCCGCGAATCCAGCTTTTATTCGGCTTTTTCTTCCCCCCACCCCGCAGCTGCTCTACAGGTGGGACCGGGGGTTGCTCATGGATAAAGGGCTTCACTGGGGTTGCACCCCTCTCTCCTCACCCGTGGGTGAGCTCCCCTCCATCCTGGCCACCAGCCGGCTTGGGCAGAAAAGCGCATCCTTTTCCCTCTCTCCCTGACCCCCTGACTTTTCCTGCCCCTTTCCTCTTTTTTTTCCCCCCTTTATGCTTTTTTCCCCCCCTTTCCCCACTTTTTTCCCTGTTTTTCCCCGCCTGCTGAGACAGCAGCACAGGGAAAAACCCCCATCTCTCCTCCTGGGCACCTCCAGAGAGGCAAAGCCCACCCTGGATATAGGATTTATCCTCCCTGGATATAGGATTTCTCCCCTATGTATAGGACTTTTTCCCTCATATGTAGGATTTTTCCTTCTGAATATAGGATTTCTCCCCTAGATACAAGTTTTCATTTCCTGCAGAGAGGCTTTCACCCCATGGATATGGTGTTTTTCCGCTGGATATAGGATTTCTCCTGTTGATATAGGATATGGCCTCCGTATATGTGTTTTCTCCCCTGAATATAGGATGTCTCCCCTCGATATAGGATTCTTTTCTCCTGAATGTATGTTTTTCTCATCTAGATACAAGAATTCTTAACTTGGATATAGGTTTCTGCCACCTGTATGTAGAATTTCTTCCCTGAACATAGGATTTCTCCCCTGGATATAGGAAATGCCCCCGCATATAGAGATTTCCTCCACCTGTATATGGTATTTCTCTCCTGGATATAGGATTTCCTCTTTCTTAATATAGGATTTCTCTCTTGGATATAGGATTTCTCCCCTGGATATAGGATATGCCCCTCCATGTATAGGTTTTCTCCCCTGACTATAGGATTTTCTCCACCAGATATACTATTTCTCCCGTGGATATAGGTTTCTCCCACCTGTATATAGGATTTCTCTCCTGAATATGGATTGCTGCCCCCCACCTTTGCATATATAGGATTTCTCTCCTGAATATAGTCTTTCTTTCCTAGATATAGGATTTCCTTCCCCTGGCTATAGGATTTCTCCCCCGACTATAGGATTTCCAGCCCTGGCTATAACATTTCCACCTTGGACATATCATTTCCACCTTGGACATATCATTTCCACCTTGGACCCATCCTCACCTTTCACAGCGGTAAAACAGCTCGAGCAACTTCGTGGAGCCATGGCACACTCCAGTGGGATGAGCTTCCTTCCCCCCCCAAATCTACAGCTTCCAAATAAGCCCCCCAAAACTCCTTTAAGTCCTTTCAAGTGCTTGTGGGGCATCATGAAGACTTCACCCCCACAGCTGCTGGCACTGGATCATCCAGTGCCAGCTCATTTCCACCTCATTTTATTTTTCCATGGTTTTTTTTTCCCTGTTGAACTTGGTATCGAGTCCAGCTGCTCTGGTGGGATGTGGCAGGAGGGGAATGAGCTACAGTGATTTGTCCTTGGCGGGGCCTTCCTCCTTTCCGGCATCACTTCTTTCCCAAATTTCCTGATGTTTTCAGCCTAAAGAGGGATGCAGGAGGATGCAACAGGCTGCCAGGGAAGGGAAAACTGAGGCACGACCAGCTCAGTTTGTGCAGTGTGGCTCCCAGCCCTGTGCCAAAAATACCCCCCAGAACCCATCCTCTGCTCCCATGGATTCTCCTCTCCCTGCATCACAGCCCTGGCTGGAGTCTGGCTTCCTGCAGCCCTGTGGTCCAGGGTGGAATTTAGGCATGAGCAGGAGGTGAAGCATCTTCCCCCACTTGCAGCTTTGGTTGCAGTTTCCCCAAGAAGACACTGCAAGGGACCCTGATTTTTTTGCAAAACCCCTCATTTTTGGCAAAGGACCCTAATTTTTAACAAGTAAATCTAATTTTTAGCACCCCTCCCCCCTAATTTTTAGAACAGAGGCTAATTTAGGACCTTCTTGACTGGATTTATTTGGGGAGGGGGATGTCCTGTTTGAGGTGCCACCAGCTCTAACCCTGCCATTGCCACCACCAGGAGGGAGCCTGCACAAAGCTGGACGAGGACATCCTGGACATCCCTTTGGACGATCCTGATGCCAACGCGGCAGCTGCCAAGATCCAGGCTAGTTTCCGTGGCCATATGACCCGCAAGAAGATCAAAGGGGGTGAGATCGATCGGAAAACCAAGGACGCCGAGTGCGCCAACAGCACCCGCGGCGGCGACCTCCGCAACGGCGACTAGGTACATCCCAAATCATGCTTCTTCCCCCCAAAACTGGGTCACTTCTGTAAGGGTGCTGCTCTGAGCGTCCTTTGCTGTGTTGATTTGGGATGGAGCATCCTTCCCCAAGCTGATTTGGAATGGAGCATCCCTCCCTGCAGAGATTTGGGATGAAGCATCCTTCCCCGAGCTGATTTGGGATGGAGCACCCTTCCCTGCAGAGATTTGGGATAGACCATTCTTCCTTGTGGAGATTTGGGATGGAGCATCCTTCCCCAAGCTGATTTGGGATGGAGAAGGGGTTTTTCCTCCCAGGAGATGGAAGCCCACAGGCAGGCAGCCCCTTCCTTGCCCTAATTTTGGGTGCGCGCCGTAGTAGTTGGGAAGGATGGGAAGTAGGATGGGAAGGCGCAGCCCTAGATTTGGATTGAATCTCTCCCTTAGCAACACCACCCCGAGCGCCTCGCCTCAGCACATGCTATTTTTAAAAGCCTGTGTCACAGTCTCCTGGCAGGAAAAGGTAAATTTAAAAAGCGCCCACGGTGCCGAGGCCGCGTGGCATGGGAGCCCGGGGTGGTGGCTGCGCCGTGCCCGGGCCGTGCCCTGTGCCGGTGCCGTGAGCGCGGGATGGCCCCGGCTACCGGCGAGGCTGGCTTGGGGTTAGCGGCGGGGAGGGCGTGCTGCCGGCTCAGCCACGTGAGTGTGGCGGGGCTGCTGGAGAGGCGGCTGCGATGAGACTGGGATGCAGCGGGGATGGCACTGGGATGCAGCGGGGATGGCACTGGGATGCAGCGGGGATGGCACTGGGATGCAGCGGGGATGGAACTGGGATGTAGTGAGGATGGAACTGGGATGCAGCAGGGATGGAACTGGGATGCAGCAGGGATGGAACTGGGATGTAGTGAGGATGGAACTGGGATGCAGCGGGGATGGAACTGGGATGCAGCGGGGATGGCACTGGGATGCAGCGGGGATGGCACTGGGATGCAGCGGGGATGGCACTGGGATGCAGCGGGGATGGAACTGGGATGCAGCGGGGATGGAACTGGGATGTAGTGAGGATGGAACTGGGATGCAGCGGGGATGGAACTGGGATGCAGCAGGGATGGAACTGGGATGCAGTGAGGATGGAACTGGGAGGCAGTGAGGATGGAACTGGGATGCAGTGAGGATGGAACTGGGAGGCAGTGAGGATGGAACTGGGATGCAGCAGGGATGGAACTGGGATGCAGTGAGGATGGAACTGGGATGCAGTGAGGATGGAACTGGGATGCAGCGGGGATGGCACTGGGATGCAGCGGGGATGGCACTGGGATGCAGCAGGGATGGAACTGGGATGCAGTGAGGATGGAACTGGGATGCAGTGAGGATGGAACTGGGATGCAGTGAGGATGGAACTGGGATGCAGTGAGGATGGAACTGGGATGCAGTGAGGATGGAACTGGGATGCAGCGGGGATGGCACTGGGATGCAGCGGGGATGGCACTGGGATGCAGCGGGGATGGAACTGGGATGCAGTGGGGATGGAACTGGGATGCAGCAGGGATGGCACTGGGATACAGTGAGGATGGCATTGGGATGCAGTGAGGATGGAGTAGGAATGCAATGGGGATTTAGTGACGATGCAGTGGGGATGAGCTGAAGATGCAGTGGGAGTGCGGTGGGGATGGAGAGAAGGATGCAGTGAGGGTACAGCGGGGATTCAACAAGGCTGCAATGGGAATGAACTGAGGGTGTAGAGGGGATGGAACTGGAACTCAGCTGGGACACAGTGGGGATGAACCGAGGATGCACTGGGAACAGAACTGAGATGTGGTGGGGAAGGAATGGGGATGCAGTGAGAATGCACTGGAGATTCAGTGAAAATGCAGTGGGCATGCACTGATGATGGAGAGGGAATTCAGTGGGGCTGGGATGAGAATGAACTGAGGATGCAGTGGGGATTTAGAAGATCCAGTGGGGACAGTGTGGAAACACAGTGAGGATGCAGTGGGGATGTAAAGGAGGTGCAGAGAGGATGCGGTGGGGCTGAACTGGGGATGCAGTGGGCAAGCAATGGAGATTCAGTGAGTATGCAATTGGAATGAACTGGAGATGCAGTAGGGAAGCAGTGGGGATTCAATGGGGCTGCAGGGAGGATTCAGCGAGGATGCACTGGGGCTGCACTGGGGCTGCAGTGAGGATATCATAGGGCTGCAGTGGGGAGGCACCTGCCAAGTGCAGGTGCTGTGCAGTTTCTTAGGGCCCAGAGGTTCCTTCAGAATGCCTTTTTAGGGGGGCTGAGCAGGCTGGCAGCAGGGGAGCTGAGTTCCCCTCCTGCCATGGCGCTCTGCCTATGGGGGTGCAGGCAGGAATCCCCCCCAGGTTCCTGGGCTGGGTGAGGGCAGAGTGTGGGCAGCAGCGGAGGCAGGACAAGGGTGCAGGCAGGGTGTAGGCGGGCTGCAAGTAGGGCACGGGCAGGGTGTGGGCAGGGGGAGGGCACGGAGAGGGTGCAGGCTCCAGGAGCAGTGCGTGAGCAGGGTGCAGGTGCAGGGCACAGGTGCAGACAAGGTACAGGCAGGGTGTGGGCAGGGTGCAGACAGGGCACAGGGCACAGACAGCACTCAAGGTGCAGTCAGGGCACAGAGTACAGGCAGGCAGAGGGCACAGGGTGCAGACAGGGCTCAGGGTACAGGCAGGGCACAGGGCACAGGGCTCAGGGTGCAGGCAGAAGGCACAGGGTGCAGAGAGGGCTCAGGGTACAGGCAGGGCTCAGGGCTCAGGGTACAGGCAGGATGTAGGGTACAGGCAGGGCACAGGGTACAGGGCACAGGGTACAGGGCACAGACAGGGCTCAGGCTGCAGGCAGAAGGCACAGGGTGCAGAGGACTAAAGGTGCAGACAGGGCACAGGGTGTGGGCAGGATGCAGGGTACAGGCAGGGCACAGGGCACAGGGCACAGGCAGGCAGAGGGTGCAGACAGGGCTCAGGGTGCAGAGAGGACTGAAGGTCCAGGCAGGGCTCAGGATAAAGGGTACAGGTAGGGCACAGGGTACGGGCAGGGCACAGGGTGCAGAGAGGACTAAAGATGCAGACAGGGCTCAGGGTACGGGCAGGGCCAGGCCCAGGCTGACCACTCGCTCTCTCCTTGCTTGCAGGGGCCGCCAGCTGCTCCCCGGAGCCCCCTCGCCACTGACCCCGCCCCGCCGCCGCCCGCCGAGGCCCAGGAGCCCCCGCTTCACCCCCTGTCCCCCGCATGCATCCCCCGGGGCCCCCCCACAGCCAGGCCCTGCCCCTGTCCCTGGCTGCCCCCCCCCACCCCAGAGACCCCCCGCCCCAATAAACACCCCTGCCAGAGCCCCGGCCTGTCCTTGGTGCCTTTTGATGTCACCGGCAGAGCGGTGAGGTCACAGCGGGGCACAGGTGGGAGGGGTGTGGGGCAGGTGGTGCCCAGCAGTGATGTCCCACCTGTATGTGCGACGTTGTACAGGCACGTGTGACATCACTGCCGAGCATGTGACAGCTGGCGTGACATCACGCTGGTGCACAGGGTGTGGCGTGACATCACTCGTGGGTGGGAGATGACATGTGGGGTGCTCCCGCCATGAGAGGGGTGGTGATGTCACTGCTGGACATGTGACGGCTGCTGTGACACCATACAGGTGTGTGCAGTGGCTGGAGTGACATCATACTGCTGTGTGTGATGTCACTGCTAGGCATGATTGTGGGTGTGACATCATCCAGGCATGTGCCATGTCACCGCTGCTGTGTGATGGTAAGGGTGACATCATGCAGGCACACATGACATCGCTGATGGACACGTGACATACCTGTATGACATCATACAGGCATCAGTCGGATGCTGTGACGTCACACACTCGCTGTGGCATCACACCACCTGACGCAGGGTGTGACATCACGGTCATGGGGCGTGACAACACGTGCATCATGATGTCACCTCACCCTGAGGACCTTGGCCGGTGCACTGTGACATCACCCCACCCTGTGACATCACCCAGAAGATGGCGGGACATCCCTCCTCACCTCGAAATCCGCACAAACTCACCCAAAGCGCCGGTGCTGGGCAGTGCAGCAGCTTTTAATCAGAAAACCCCTAAAAAAAGTGTGTGTGTGTGTGTCCCCGTCACCCCACCTCCCACTTTTAATGGTCTTTTATGAAAAATCCCTCATTTCACCTGATACATAGATATAGAAAAAAAATAATAAGAAGGGGGCCCCGCCTCAGGCAGGGCTGGGGCTGGTTGGGGGGGGTGATATTTATGGGGAGACTCGGTCCCCCCAAACCCAGAGAGCCCCATTAAACACGCCCACGATAAGTCCAGCTGCTCGAGGCATCTGTTAAAAAGAAAAGGAAACCCAAAAAGGGACAAAACCACCCCAGAAAACGGGGAGTGGGGTGGGCTGGCTATGGGCACCCCTGTTTTTTGGGGGAGGTGCTCACACCAAGGAGCCAGCTCGGCTCTGCGCCGGCACCATGACAGGGACGGCACCTGCCCGTGCCAGGCTGGAGGGGGGCAGTGACCCCAGGGGGGCGGCTGGGTCCTGGCGGCGCCGGGAGGTCCCGTTAATGGCGGGGGGTGAGAGGTTGGGGGGCCGCCCCCCTGCCCGGGGCGGGGGTCCCCGGTAGCTGCCGGTGGCGGTGAGGATGGAGGCGGTGTCGGACGGGGGTCTGACTCCATAGGCTTTCTCCCGGGTGCCGGCGATGGAGGACAGGGTGCTGGTTTTGGACATGGTGTCTGAAGCTGGGCTCCTTGCCCACGATGGGGTTTTGGGCGCCAGGGCATCCTCCCTGCCAAGAGGGGAGAGTGTCAGAGAGATCGGCTCTGGGAACCCTTCCATTCCCTGCCCCAGCATACCCTCCCTGAGCACCAAGGGTGTGCAGACCTCCTGGACCCCCACACAGAGGGACGAAAGGGAAAGAGGGGAAAACAGAGGTGGAAAATGCCCTCATTAACTCTGAAACATAGCGAAGACTGGCCAGAGGTGGAAACTTCTTTCCTGATTGTTACCTCTGGAGCCTAGTGGTGATTGGCCAGAGATTAAAAACTCTTCCCCATTCTTAACTCTGGACCTGAGAAATGACAGGCCAGAGGTGCAAACACCCTCCTCGCCCGTTAACCCTGAAACCTGACAGTGATTTGAACCCCCTCCACAGGAAGAGCGCCTCACTTGATCTCGTTGGCTCCCTCCTCCTGGCTGTCACGTTTTTTCCTCCTGTAGCCGACAACCTTCTGGGCAAAGAAGATGATGGTGGCAAGGGCACCCAGGGAGCCCAGCACGGCGCCGGCAATGACTGCTTTAGTGCTCGCTGACAGAGAGAGAGACAGAGATTCCCTTATTCCTGCAGGAACCCCATGGGGACTGTGTCCCCTCCCCGACCCTGTGGACACGTACTCACTTGAGTGTACCTCCAGGACGATGCTGCAGTTCTTAGAACCAGCTTGGTTTTCAGCCCTGCAGACGTAGACCCCCGACATTTCCAGGGAGAGGTTGGTCAGCTTGAGGGTACCCCTGGCCCGGTCTGCAGGCGAGAAATTTGGGTGCTGCCTCACAGCCACCCCTGCACCCTCCACCTCCTCGTGCAGGAAGTGGTTAAGGGGATGAAGCCCAATATTCCCCCCAGCTGAATTTTCTCAGGATATTCCAGCCCACACACCCCACCCCACTCCGCAGCCCCGCACTGGTGCCAGCTTACCCTGGGCAGGAGGAAAGAAGACCTGCAGGGTGGGGGGCTCGCGCTGCCACTGGTACATGGGTGAGGGCTTCCCCTTCTTGGACGAGCAGCTCAAGGTCACGTTGGCCCCCACGACGGTGCTGCCATGCAGTTGGCAGGTGGGGGTGGCCGGCGGCACTGTGGGCACCGACATTAGTCCTGAGGGGCACCGCGGGGAGGTCCAAGGGAGCTGGGGTGACCAGCAGAGCCTTACCCAGGACGGTGAGGTTGATGATGCCAACGTTGTTGTTGGACTTGATGGTGTCATCATCCGCCACGTTGACGGTGCACATGTACTGCCCGGAGTCGTGCTCCCGGGTGGCGTTGATGAACAGCGAGATGTTGTGGGTGAGGATGGGGTACAGGAACCCCATGCGGGGCTTCAGATCCGTCTCCCCCACCTTCACCACCCCGTCCACGTATGCCAGGATCTGCACGGAGAAAAAACCACACGCTTTCACTTCTGGATGGTGCTGCTGGAGAGGAGACCCTCAAAACGCAAATTTTGTAGAGCAGTTGTTGCTGCATCCAGCTCCCTCCAGCCTCACCTGCCCTGAACATCCTGGACATGGTACTGCAGGCAGCTCCCCACCACAGGCACAAGTGCCGCTGGCATCACCAGCAGCATCTCCCCATCAGGAGCACCACAGGTGGTGCCCCCATTGTGGGCGTTTTCCCACTGTGGGCACCATGAGCATCTTCCAAGGACATGTCCCCATCATGAGCATGTCCCCATCGTGAGCACAAGCACCTCCCTGGTGCAGGCACCCTGGGCATGGCCCCAGTGTGGGCATCTCCCCGCAGGGGCACAATGAGCACCTCCCCACCGTGGGGTAACTCCTGGTCATGAGGACCACCATCATCTCCCCACTGTAAGCATTCCCCACCGTGGACACCACAAGGACCTCCCTGTACGGGCATCTCCCCATCTCGGATCTCTCCCCATCCTGTGTCTCCTGCTGCTGTGGGCACCACAAGCACCTCCCTGCTGCAGGCACTGTGGGCATGACCTCATCGTGGGCACCTGCACATCACCATGAGCACCCCCCATCAAGGGGGTTCCCCCCATGGTGGGCACCACGAGCTTCACCCCATCACGACACCACCCCATCCACAGGTGCTACAAGCAATTCCCTAGTGTAGGCACCATGGCCATGTCCCCATCACGGGCACCATGAGCATGTCCCTCACGGTGGTCACCTCCCCATGGTGGGCACCATGAGCTTCACCCCATTATGGGGCAGCTCTCCACCATGGACACCACAAGCATGCCCTCACTGTGGGAAGCACACGCATCTCCCCACGGGCATGTCCCAACCATGAGCATCTCCCCATGGTGGGCATCTCCCCATCCATGTCCTTACCATGGACACTTACCCATTGTGGGCATCTTCCCCACATGGGCACCATGAACTTCATCCCATCATGAACATCCCACGGTGGGCACCATGAGTTGCTCTTCATCAAGGGCACCTCCCCATCATGGGCATCCTTCCACCATTGGCACTGTGGCCACCACCCCATGGTGGGCACCATAATCGTCCCCCCATCATGGGCACCACCAGCATCGCCTCCATGGTCAGCTCCCAGCTTATCCCCCTCCATCTCCTGTCCTGCAGCCCCAGCCCTCTTCTCACCTGGAAGGGAACATCGTTCTTTTTCAGCATCCAGGTGACGTAGGGATTCTTCTTGGAGTGGCTGGTGTACCAGGCAGGCAGCACTGCCTGCTGCCCCTCCACCGAGTACACCGAGTCTGTCCCCACATGCACCTCCAGCACGGCCGAGGAGACACCTGCCCGTGGGAGAGGGAAGAAACCAGGATGTGATTCAACCCCAGGTGCCAGTTCTCCACAAAAACTCACAGATTGTGGGAAAAAGCCCCATTCCCAAGACAAAAAACAACAATCCCACGTTATCACTAGGAAGCTGGGCCAGGAGAACATTTTGCCTCCTTCCCTGCCACAGGAAGGGCTTTCCGCCTGCTCCGGAGGATGCAGGACATTGCTGTTCCCTCCCATCCCTACTTCCGCCCCACACCGGCTTGGGAAAGCCTAAGGCCCAAATCGCCCCTCCCAGGAGACTGCAGCCTCCAGCAGGCAGACACCTCCCTTAGCTCAGTACTGGGGTACCCCCAGCCCCCCATGACGCTGCACCAGATCCCATGGGATTTATCTGGAGGGGGTCCCCACAGGCACCCCACAAGCCTTCTCCAGCATCCCAGCATTCCCCCTTTTTGCTTCCAGCACTAAACTGGGATATTCCACCAGTGGCCTCTTCTGGCACCCCATCTCATTCGATCCCAAACATCCCATCCCAAACCCTCGTCACCATGTCCCCTGCATCCCAGCATCCCCCGAGCCCCACGGGGAGGAGGTGATGGGCTAAGAGTGGGTACCACAGACCGGACAGGGATGCTCAGCTCCCGGAGGAAGATCATTCCCCGGCTGTGCCCGTAAGGCTCAGCCAGAAAATTAATCGGCTCAGGGAAGGCTGGGTTTGTGCTGGGCTTGGTTTGTTTTTCCTGGGGGAACATCACCGAGGCCCTGCATCCCAGCGGCTCCATCCCTGCATCCATCGATCCATGTCCCCAGCTGGCCCTGCTCCTGCCATCGCCCCAGGGATGCTTTGGGTGGGATGCAGGGGGGAAAGGATGATGCTACCCCATCATCCCAAACCCTCAGTTTGGGGGGAAAACCCCCTGGGTTTGAAGGATTTCGGGAGCTTTCGATGACCTCACACTTTTCCCTAAGAGCTCAGAGGTTGTAATTGGATTTTTCCAGGGTGGGAAGAGGAAAACAAGGCGCTGGGGGGTATTTTTAGCCTCCTCCCGCATCCGTTCATCCCCCTTCCTGGCAAGGCATTGGTGCCATTTCCGGACGGAGCCTTCCAGCTCCAGGCAGGAAACTCTGCTCCGGCTGATAAGTCTTCTCAGGAATTAAAAAAAATAATTAAATTTCCTTTCTCTGGTGAAAAACTGGGAGAAATCAGGCCCGGTCTGGTGAGGATGCATAAAAATAGCTCACCCAGGCTAAGAACATAAACCTTTAAATCCTGGAGGGGGGAGAGGGGGGTGGGTGCTGGAGGCTCCTGCAGATCCCAAACAATTGATAATATTATTTATTAATTATATAAAGCCGTGGTATCAGATCCAATAGATAGTATGGAAGAATAATGTTAATTATAGCGTATTTATATGTAATTATACAGATAATTGTATTAAATTTAGAGAGTGCAGAAAGAAATATGGGATGGCGACTCATTAAATTGGAATTTCCAGAATAAAATAGATCATCGAGAACATATAATTTATAATAGTTATAAATATAGGTATATTTTTATAAGAATAGGGATAATAGTGGGGATGTGAGAGTGATAATGGTGCTCAGAATAAAGAGAGTAATGATCAAAGTGAGAATAATAATTATAAAAGTGGGAATAATAATGATAAAAGTGATATTAATAATTATAATAATAATAACGGTAATAGTGATTATAAAAATTACAACAATTATTCCAATACAATAATAACAGTCATAATAATTATAATACTGATACTATTAATAATAATTATATTAATGATTGTGATCAAAATTACACCGATCATTAATTATGCAGATGGCACAACCCCTAAACCTCCCTGCATTCCCAACAGCTGGGAAAATCCAGGTGTTTTCAGCCCAGCTCCTCCATTATTATAAAATTTGTTAAATTGGGATAAACTAAAGGAAAATAGACTATATTCAATAATTTCGTTGTAATTTCTATTAGAAATATTAGAGATAATAGGTAATAGACATCATAGTATAATTATAATTGTAATCTAATAAAAAATAGAATAGTTATCATAATTATAATAATTATAATAACGATTATAATGAGAATAATGGTAATAAAAGAGTGAAAATAACTATAATGATAGTGATAAGAATAATAAAATATCATTAATAATATAGTTATTAATTAATATTAATGCATTAATGATGCAGATGGCATCGATAAATGATTCCACAGCTCCCAGACCTCTGTGCATCCCCAACAGCTGGGAAAATCCAGGTTTTTCATCCCACCCCTTCCATCAGCATGAATTTTTGGGCACAAAAAAGGTGCTGGGCCAAATGGGTGCTGGGGATTCCTGGGGAAATCCAGGCTCCAGAGAGGAAAAAGATGCTCCGGCAGCAGCCAGAGGATTCCCGTCGCACCCCGAGGCATTAAAGCAGCCCCGGGTGCCCCAAAGCTGCCCCGGCCCTGCAAACCTCCCCGTGCCCTCCCTGGGGTGTGCCAACTCTGAAACCTAACGATGAGCGAGTTAATTGTGCTCTGGGGCTGCAGCTCTGCTCTGCCATCCTCAAACTCCTGTGGCAGCAGGAGATCCCGGCCCCATCATCTCCAGAGTATCGGGGACAGGGAGATGGATCCGGATCTGCTCCATCCCCAAAACCCCTTTTTCTTGCAGAATTCACCCCAATTCTTCATCCCAGGCTGCTGTGACCCCAGGAAGGGCTGCTGGGGTGGGCCTGGAGCTGCGGGCACAGCACCGAACCCTCTGGCACAGCCCTGGCTTTGGCCACCTCGCCGCTCCAAATCCTCTAATGCTTTAACCAGATCGAAAAAATTAAGCCTCTCGCGGTGCTCATACACGTCCGGGGGGGGCCCAGGCCCTCGGCACCTCCCGCCTGCTCTTCGGGCTCAAAACCTGGATTTTTATCCAGCTGCCCTGAGCTAAACACCTGCCCGGGTGTTTTCCCTCTGCCCCAGCCCATCTGCTGGGATTTTTTTTACATATGGAAAAGCAGAATCAACTTAAATTTACCTTTTAAAAAGTCTGTGATTTTTTTTCCCTATGGAATAAATATCTTTCAGTTTAACAGTCCAAAATATTTTTAATTTTCCCATGACAAAAAAAAACAATGCTGCTTTAAATTTCCCTTTGAATTTTTTCCCTATGCAAAAAAAAAAAATCACCTTTAAATCCCTGCAATCTCAAACATTAATCCCTGTGCTGATATCAATCACCCCATCCTCATCTAAAATTGGATCATTTCACCCCCAAAAAAGCTGTTTCCTGGCTCTGGCACAACCTGAACCCCCAAAAAAGCAAAGCCCCCCCTCCAGCCCCCTCCCCGAGTCTCTAAACCATTAACTGAATGGGGAATTAAATCCCGGAGGCGGTTGGGGTTTGATGACCCCGGCTGATAGGATTAAGGCGCTGGAGTCATGTGAAACCCAGACCCAAATTAAATCCCAAAAGACCAAGCTTGAGATTTAAAATACACAGCGGGAATTTGGCCGGAAAAGGGACCCTTAAAAAAGCTTGGAAAAAGGTCAAGGATCATCTCGGCACTGCAACGCAGCCAGTCGCCTTCCCTTTTTTTAAATTATTTTTGGGGAATTTTTTTCCTTTTCTTCCCTTAACTTCGACTATTTATAAACGGGCAGATAGGAGATGCCGGGCTGTGGAGCAGTGTCCGTTGGGAAAATCCACAGCGGCATTTCTCACGACCCCGGGGGCGGGGGGGGGGCAGAAAGTGCCGTATCCTCCAGAGAGACCAAATTTGGGGAAAAAAAATTAAATAATACAATAATCATATGTGACTTTGCTATAGATGGAAACGTGCTTCACCCCTGGTCTGGGAGGGAGAGGCGGAGATGGGATGGGACTGGGATGGGATGGGATGGGCTGCGAATGAGATTGGAATGGGATTGAGGAAGGGATTGGGTTTGGGATTGGGGATGGGATGGGATGGGGACTGGGAAGAGGACAGGGATGCCAAACATCGTCATTTTGCTTTTCCCCATCACGATCCCATGAGGATTCCACAGGACGAGGAAGGATCGCTTGGAAGCAAAATTAAAGGAAAAACACATATTTGGGGTTCCACAGTGTCTTTTCGCTGCATTTTTGAGCTCTGAGTGTCCCTGATGTCACATCCCAGGGCTCAAGCGTGACTTTTTTTGCGGGAATCCATCATGACTCCACATAAAAAACGCCATCGGGATGTGGTGAAGGAGTGCCCTGGTGGGATTTAAGGACCAAGTGACCCCCGCACCTCAGACCAACATCCTCTAGTTAACTTTTATCAGGGAAGAAAACCTCCAAGGAGGGACAAGTGGCGGCTCCAGGACCCCCACCCAGTGTTCTGCTGGAAGGAAACGCCACTGCCATTGTTTTTGGGGCCATTTCCTTTCTCCAAAGGCCTCTCCTTCGCTGGGAACGCCAAAAGATGTTTCCTTTTGGAGCAACTGCGGCAGTTCCAAAAAAATTCAAACAAGGAGGGAAATTAGGGGGGGGAAGAAGGGAAAAACCCATGGACAGAGAAGGGTTGAGACCCCTTGCCTCAAGACCAGCTGGGATGGCTGTGGAGCACCAGTAAACAAGGGGAAAAAAATGGATTTTTTCCTACCCAGTGCCACATAGGAAGGCGAATTATGGGCGCTCGCACATCGGAGACCCCGGCGTGCTCCCAATATGGGGGTGCTTTGGGTTTGGGGGTGCTGGAAGCGGCCGTTTGGCAGCTCCAAGGTACAAATGGCTTTTCCCGGGGGGACTCAGATTCTCTCCGCTCCTAAAAGGGGAGGGGGGCGGACTGTCCCTCCCCACCTGCCAACCTGCCTGTGGGGTGGGGGACTGGGGGCACAGAGACAGGTGGGTGCTGTGACCCCTGTCCTGTACCCCCAGCTCCTTCCCGGTGCCCCCCTAAAGCTCCCAGGTGCTGCCGGGTGGTGCGGGGCTCCCGGTGTCTCGCTGGGTGCCTCCGGCTGCTCCCACACCCTGCCCGGTGACCCCTCGCTATCTCCGGCTCCTGCCCGCCGCCCTCCCAAAGCTCTCCCTCGTCCTGCCCGGTGCATCGCGCTTTTCCCGAGTGCCCCCGGTACCCCCGCGCCCTGCCCCGTGCCCGCCGCGCTTCCCCGCGCCCCGAGCGCTTCCCGCGATGCCCCCGCGCCTTGCCGGGCGCAGCCGCCGCCACCGCCGGATCCTGCCTGGCGCACCCCGAAAGCTCTCCCTCGTCCTGCCCGGTGTCCCCCGGCTCTCCCGCATCCCGCCGGGTGCCCTCCCGGTCCCCCCGCCGGTGGCCGCGCCGTCCCCCGGAGCCCCCCGGGTCCCGCGGGGCTCACCCAGCAGCGCCGCCAGCGCCAGCGCCGCCCGCCGCAGCGCGCCCATGGCCGGACCGCCGCCGCAGCAGGTGCCGGGGGGGCCCGGGGGCAGCGGGGGCGGGGCCCCGCAGGTGGGGGCGGCGCCGGTGCCACCACACCCCGTGTGGGTGTCCCATCCCTGGCCCTGACCCTCCCCCTGGGGTCCAGCCCGACCCTCCCCCCCCGAGGTCCAACCCCTCTCCAGCTGCCCCCCGCCCCAGAGCTTGCAATTGCTAATTAATTATACGGGTTATTATTGTTTATATTAGGGTTAAGGGTAGGCTCCATGTGGCACCCCAATGGCAAATGTCACCCCCCGCGGGGGGCGCAGGGACCCCCAAACCCTCCCCATCCTCATCCCACCCAGGCCAGCAGGGTGGAACGTCCGGTCCTGCATCCCTCACCCTCATCCCACCACCGCCCTTCAGATAAACGCATCGATCCTGAAAAATAAACATAATATCCAAAAAAAGGGCAATTTTGACTACCTGGTTTTCAGGAGCCCCGGGTGGATCCTCCCCGGCTCAGCCAGGGTTATCCCGGTCCTCGATCGAGAGCAGGGTCAGACCTCGAAGCCCCAGCAGAGATTAGACACTGGTGGAGGAGGAGGAGGGGTGGGGGCAGAATTAATCCCTTCTCGCCCTCGCCACCCCCCCGTAAATCCAGCCTGGCCGCCGGGATTGCAGGATCCCGGGAGCAAGGAGGCTTTGGGGGATCGACCTGGCTTGATCCCACCAGGATCCCACCTCTCCCCGACAGCATTCTCACCCTCTGCTCCATCCCACGCTTCCAACTTGGCAGCAGCTCTTTGGGGCAACTCACCTTGCCTGGGGGCGATTCCCTCGATTTGAAAGGGAATTGGGGAGCGGGGAGGGTGGGCTGGGGACCCACTGGCACCTCCTCCCCTTCCTCACTCCACCATTCAGGGCTCAGCTGCATCCAAAGGCGATGCCAACTCCCGGATGGGAGTGATCCTCACTTCTTCAAGGATTCTGGGCACCTCCGCGGGGAGAGCGATTGGCTCGGGTGGTGCTCAGCTCACGTGAGAAAAACAAGCAACTCCAGCAACGAAGCCCTGACGGGAATATCCCCAGGGAAAAGCTGAGCTGCTCCCCAAATTCCCCCAGAGAAGGAGAAGGATGTGTGTGAGCCTGTACGTGTTTGTTTGATTTTATTAGGACCGACACATTCATCGTATGTCACAACGTCACCGATGGATGAGCTCCAGGAAATAAAACCCACCGGCCCCGGCGGCTCCGCGCGGGGCTGGACCAGGAACACGCTGCAAAGGCATAAATGCGTCCTCCCCCCGCCCCCCTCCCGCTCCCTCCCCCTCCCCACCTTCCCCTTCTCACAGCTTTGATTGTATCCATAAGCAATGGGTCGACAAGAAAACAAATAAAAATAATCATCATTTTTCCCAGCTGCCAGGTTATTCTCACAGAGAGTTTTGGAACTCGATTGGAAAAAAAAAAAAAAAAAAAAAAAAAAAAAAAAAAAAGGGAAGGAAAAAAAGGAAACCGAAAGGAGAAGAAAGAAAAGACAAAAGAGACAAAAAAGGGTAAAAAGTGAAAATAAAAAGAATTAAAAAAAAAAATTAAAAGGAGCAAAAAAAAAAAAATGGAGGGAAATTATAAAGAAATAAAAAGGAAAGATAAAAAAGAAGATAAAAAATGGAGGAATAGAGAAAAAAGAAAAATAAAAGAAAAAAGAGAGAAATAAGAGGAAAACAATGATTAAAAAGACCAAAAAAGAGAAAAACAGGGAAAAATTAAAGAGAAAAAATAAAAAATAAAGAAAAATAAAAAGGCCAGGAATTATTTTAATGTTAAAAAAATAAAATAAAATAAAATAAAAGCAGATATGGCAATGCTACTAAGGATGTGGAATACGTCACGGAACCCAAAGTCTTTGCAGGCAACACTGTTCGGAGAGAGGAGAACACTCGATGGTGAAAAAAGTGAAGTTCTAAATTATATACAAGATATCTAAGGGTGGCTTTGAAAAACAGTCCCCGGGCCGGGAGTCGGGGTTTCCCTCGCCGTTATCTATTGCTTATTGAGTCAGATCCATAGTAACACTTAGAGACGGATGCATCCAAATGAGACACCGTGGAATAAAGGAAAGACCAAACCCTCAGTTTTTGTATGAAAACGCCGCGTGTACGAGCTTGTCCCATGTGGAATGTACCGACAGTCGTCTCATGGGCCGGGCGCTCCTCCTCGCCACGCCGCTCCAGTGGGGAACCGGCCGGTCTGGCCAGAGAGCCGGGCCCGGCGCGGGGGAAGCACCCCACGAGCCTCCGCGCACCCCAAAACGCGCTCCAGGCCGGAAAGTCCAATGTGCCCGGATGTGAACGGACAGGATCCGAGTGAGATGGAGAATGGGGCGGAAAGCCCTGATCCTTATGAAGGACGAGGCTCAGTTGTTAAATTTTAAGGGGTACCCGATGGCTTTTTCCAGGCATTCTACCAAAGAGCCGGCAGACAGAAAATCCCTCTCCACTTCCACAAATTTGATGTAGATGGATTTGGGTGAGACACCGGGCTCTACGACGCAGTTCTGAGATAAAAAGGCGTTGATCCCGACCCAATCTTTGCTGAAGGTTTTGGTGTTTGCCTGGAAGTGTAAAAACAGGCACTGCTGGAGAGTCCGAACCTCGGCGATGCCGAGGTAACAGTAGATAATCCGGGCGGATTCCATATCCACCCGAAGGGAGGCCTGTGGCGAGGGGACCTCAAGCTCCCCTGGAGTCTCATTGCCGGGGTCGGGCGCCCGGTGCTCGGCCAGCGGGGAGGGGAGTTTCTCGTGGCACTCCTCATATCCAATGGCGTACAGGCCAGGGCTTTTTGGGATCCCTCCTGGTAATAAATACTGCACCACGTTCCCTCCGGTGGGTTTGGAGTGAGCGATGGGAATCCAGTCGATCTCCATGTGCAGCTCCAAGCACCTGGCTTCGCTGATGGTGATCTCCAGGAATTTGTAATATACGTTCTTCCAGTTCATTTTCTGTACCCGGGTCATGATCACCCGACCCTCCGGTTTTTCCGAGTTGAAATATTCCCGGAGCCGCTTGCCGAGGGGCACCTGGGAGCTGATCTCTGCGTAGTGGTAACGGATGTCCTCCTTCCAGCGGGTGTTGTACCCGATGCCGAAAATGGCCAGTTTGTTAGAAAGGTGGAGCCTGGAGAAGTCCGTCCAGCTCTGAAACAGCTCCCACTTCAACTGGACCGACTCCAAGATTTGCATAATGTTCTGCATGACGTCACGTTTCCTGGAAATTAAGAAACAGGGAGAGAAGGATAAAGGCATCAGAGCTGAAAAAACTTTCCCAGCGAATGCACCAACCTTCAGAAAACATTAATCCCCATCAGCTTTCTCGGCTGATTTTTCTTATTGCTATATACATTGCTGGGGCAGTTTATGGGTTATAACAACCCCCTGATAAGAATTTTTTTAATTAATCTTGGCAAAACCAAAACAAACCCAACCCAAATTCCTCCTGATATCAAAGGAACTCTAAGGAAGCATGTATCCGGCACTGCTGAATAAATACACACTCAATTATTGGGTCATTCTTTACAACCCTGGGCTTTCATCGGCATGTGGTCCATGTGCTGCCTCCTGAACTCACAAAAGCCACTCACTGTTATCCCAAAATTAATGCCAGCAAACAGGACTGCAACTGTAAAAACCCCAATGCGAGTCTGAAGCCACTCTGATGGGCTCTGTCCCAGCACTGGGGTGGGAACACAGCTCAAGTGACCAACCCCCTGGAGCAGAAGATGCTCCCAGGCACATCCCGGATGCTGTGGGATGGTCAGCGAGAATCCCTCTGGACGGCCAATAAAGAAATCCCCGCGCTCCCAAAGAACTGTTTGCGCTCCCAGCAGCGAGGTTTCAGAGAAGAGTTTACATCAGGAGAGAGCATCCGCGTGCACCTGCAGTGAGCTGGAACAGCTTCTTCCAGGATAAATGAGACTGTTAGGGTGTAATTAGCCGGCAGGGAGAACTCCTAATTTGGGAAGTTATTGTCCTATAATCAAAGCCGTAGGAAGATAGTGCAACTCGTTTGCTAACAAAGAAACCTCTCTTGGTCCAACAAACGGATGTAAAAGGTCCTTCCATGCAATTCTCCTTCCCTTTTTCTATTGTGCCACATCTGCAAAGCTGAACAGTGAAGGTCTTTGCATTCCCAAGAGGATTTCTTCTCCTTCCACACCCCACCAGGAGGACATGTTGTACCAGGCACCACAGGTTTTCTTCTGTGGGGCACACGCGAACTTCCCTCCTCCTGTGGTTCCTCAAAATCACTTAAACTCCCTAAAACCAGCCTTTCCCCACAGCTTCCCCATGGAGTCCAGCATCACACTGGTGAGGGACACGAAGACCTCTAAGTCAGAGCAGGTATGACACCCCACAACCAAGGCTGACCCCCACAGATGCATTCCTGCCCAATAAATCCCTATGGGGAGCAGGTCTTTTTCCATCATAACACATCTAGGGGCTCAAAGAAAACTGGACTGGGAGCTGCAGAGCCTTCCTGTGGTGCTGGAGAGGCCCCACCTCAGAGCCTTTCATCCCAAAAATGCTGCTTTTACAGGTCTAACTACAGCGCACGTGATTCTGGGAAGGTTCTCCAGGCCGTCCTGCAGCTGATGGAGTGCTCCTGGAGCAGGCTGAGGGCACCAGGCTCAGGACACAGAGCTCTGGTTTGATGTACGATGGTTGGTGCACACCACCTGCAAACCTCACCTGTGGTGTCCAAGCCCCCCAAGGCCTCTGGAGCATCCAGGCTGGGATAGCTCCCTCCTCATGGTGACATCAGGATCACATCCATCACCATCTCATCTATCTCACCTGCCTTGCAGCACCAACCATGCCAGAAGATCATTGAAAAGACACTGAAAGGCATTTTGAGAAGTGCATTTCCACCACAATTGGAGTGCAATTGAGTTTCTAGAGCACTGAGGAGGGACTGGCTGGACAAGCAGAGCCCTACCTGTGCCAGGGGTTCTTAGAAACACTGGCTCCACCAGCACCAAAGTCCTGTTTCTTACTGCCAGTCATTCCTGAGCAGTCAGTTCCACTGTCCGGCAGCAAAGGAGAGAAATCCAGGGCAAGGAGAATGTGTGTTTACCCCAAATCCATTTCCACTGACACATGAACACTGTGGCAATACCGATTCAAAGCTCCCCTGATGCTTTGCCATGCTTGGAAAATGTCTTTCTGAGGCTTTTGGAAGTGCAAGTTTACCTTTCGGGCACAAGGGGGTGGGACAGACACGGGGACAGGGCAGTGCTGGAGCACAGCACGGTGTCAGCACTGGCACACACGCTCGACTCCTGACGGCAGCTGAGCTCCAGTTATTCCCTTCCCAAGGAAAGACAGGAGAGCACGGCGTGGGCAGGTTTTCATTCAACAGCTGAGGAACAGAGTGAGGAACTGCAAGCAAAGCCCCCACCTTTATTAAGTGCACTATAAATACTCTGCTCGGTTTAGCTCGGCACAATCCAGAGCCGAAGCTCGGCTGCATTAGTCACTCCGACTGCTCCTGCAGGGAATGGGAATCGTTGCAAGAGAGGAGAGCTTCGGCAGCAGACAGAGAAGGCCTTTCCACAGGGAACCCACCACTGCCAGCACAGAGGAAAATAGGGAGAGATGAATTTTAAGAAGTTTTGCTTTTCAGGTTAAGCATCTTCTTGCTTATGCTGGGATCCAACAACTTGGCTGAGTTTTGCATGCCCAGGCTCCACCCAGGATCTTGATGACTTGGCCAAGCAGAGGTATCATAAGCAGCAAAAATTAGTATTGTTTAATTATTTATTAATTTCAAATTTAATTTTAATTCATTCAACTATTTAAAATTATGTATTAAATATGCACTTATGTATTTGTTTTATTTATATTGTTAATATGATTCATTTTTCAAGAGGAAAGTGGGAGCTGAGCAGAGGGTTTAACCTGTCGTGCGTCTCAGGACAATCTCACTTTTCAGCTGCAGAAGGTACCCTAGAGCTGGATTTTCCCCCATCCTCAAACACCTCCCTGCTGGAGTCTGGGATCTGCGTTTCCTCCTCCTTGGAAGATTTTGCAATTCAAATGAGGAAAGACTTGAGACAAGAGTAGGCGCAAATTTGTTCTGAGGCGCTGTTTCCAAACCAAGCAGACTTCAAAGGGCCCAGAACAGCTGCTTTCAGTGAAGATCCACAAGCTTTCTCTAGTTCATCTTCCCAACACCGGCAGTGAATCAAATCACTTCTCAAAGTCTCTAAGTAGTATTTCACTTTTCAAAACAGTTTATTTGGAGACAGCAGCCAAGGGCAGGCAACAGCAGAGCCGACAGGGGGAGGGAGCATCCTGACGGAGGATGGGACACGGACACAGGTTACCTATTGCCCTTTGCTCCCCATACTGTCAAAAATAAAGGTGGGAAGTCCCTGTATGTCACAGACTCATAGAACACTTTGGCCTGGAAAGGACCTTAAGAGCTCATCTCATTCCCATCCCTTGCCATGGACAGGGACACCTTCCATTATCCCAGGTTGCTCCAAGTCCTGTCTGACCTGGCTTTGGGCACTGCCAGGGATGGGGCAGCCACAGCTTCACTGGGCACCTGTGCCAGGGCCTCAGCACCCTCACAGGAAGAATTCCTGCCCAATATCCCATCTCTCCCTGCCCTCTGGCAGTGGGAAGCCATTCTCCCTTGTCCTGTCACACAGGCCGTAGTCCCCAGTCCCTCTCCAGCTCTCCTGGAGCCCCTTGAGGACCTGGCAGGGGCTCTGAGCTCTCCCCAGAGCCTCCTCTCCTCCAGGTGAACAGCCCCAGCTCTCCCAGCCTGGCTCCAGAGCAGAGGGGCTCTGGCCTTTGGAGCACCTTTACCATGTCCCCCCAGAGGAGCCCAGGGCTCTCTCCATGCCACCTGGAGACACACTGCCTCAGGGGGGGCAGCTGTGCTGTCCCACATTGTTGGGAAGTTCAGAGGAGATGGGATATCTGCCCTCTGACACCCAAACAGGCCCTACACCACTGTGACTAAAAGCTATCCATACGATGTCCACTAAATTTCCAAAGCACCGTTAGCAATTGGCCTTTTTTCCTCTCGCTTTTCTCCAGCCCTTTCAGTGTTCTGTTACACCTTATCTTCATGCAGCCCTCCTTCACCCAACCATATTTATTAATTGGTACTTGGGGAACCTGGTCCAGACATTCCCTATTCCTTGCTTTTCTCCTTTGTTCACATCCATTCCTCTCCCCATTGCACTTGGCTATGTGAGCTGATGGCAAAATCTGCCTGTTATGAGCACAAACAGCACATGTATTAACCCAGCGTTGCTGTGGCTCTGCAGGGTGAGGCCCCACCTGGTGTTTGTGCAGAGCTTTGAAGATCCAGATGCTGTGCTGTGTCCACCTGCTTAGAGACCGGCACTGCCACCCCCCGATTTCGGGATGGGATGGAATCCAGAGGGACTTGGAGAAGCTCGAGCAGTGCTCTTGGGGAATCTCATGAGGTTCAACCTACCCTCAAAGGCAGGTGCTGCATGTGGTCAGGGCAACCCCCAGGATCAGTCCAGGCTGGGGATGAAAGGATGGAGAGCAGCCCTGGGAGAAGCCCTTGGGGAGCTGTGGGTGAGAGCTGGACAGGCCCTGGCCCAGAGCCCTCCCTGTGCTGGGCTGAGCCCCCAGCGTGGGCAGCAGGGGAGGGGGGATTCTGCCCCTCTGCCCCCTCAGGGGACACCCCACCTGCAGAGCTGCCTCCAGCTCGGCGGGCCCAGCCCAGGAAGGACCTGGAGCTGCTGGAGAGAGTCCAGAGTGGCCATGGAGATGCTCCAAGGGCTGGAGCCCCTCTGCTCTGGAGCCAGGCTGGGAGAGCTGGGGGTGCTCACCTGGAGAGGAGAAGGCTCCAGGGAGAGCTCAGAGCTCCTTCCAGTGCCTAAAGGGCCTCCAGGAGAGCTGGAGAGGGACTGGGGACAAGGGGGAATGGCTTCCCATGGCAGAGGGCAGGGATAGATGGGATATTGGGAAGGAATTGTTCCCTGTGAGGGTGGGCAGGCCCTGGCACAGGTGCCCAGAGCAGCTGTGGCTGCCCCTGGATCCCTGGCAGTGTCCAAGGCCAGGCTGGACACTGGGGCTTGGAGCAGCCTGGGACAGTGGAAGGTGTCCCTGTCCATGACAAGGGGTGGGAATGAGATGAGGTTTTAAGGTTCCTTTCAACTCAAACCATTCTAGAATTCTGGGTCTCTATGTCCAAAAACCGAAACACAAGCTGCACCAGAATTAGAACATATTTTGGAGACAATTTCTGCTGAAAATCTGTGCTTGACCAAGAAGGCAGATGAGCCCAACTTTGAACTAGGTTATCTGCATTTTCAAATGCTGAGCAAAGAGGTGAAAGTGTTTGGCAACTATTTATCTACTGTGGCTTTTAGATGCAAATTTATTTTTTTAAGATAATAAATAAATAAATACCCAGCTTATCTTTGTATCAGCCATGCTTCTTCTGACTGCTTTTAACCTACTGAATCAGAGTTTACGAGTTCCTTCTCCTCAGAAACAAGGGGAAAAGCAGCTTTCAGCAAATCTGTGTGGTGGAAAATGCTCTGTGCTTCCACTCCGCACGTAGGATGAGTTTATCGCTGGTACGCTACAAAATGCCCCAGAGTTCAGAGACTCCAGTGCATTTTAGAGGGAATTTGGGAGGAAAAAAATGAACATAAAACTCTGAAAGGTCTCATTTATGAAAATCTAATTCAGCTGTTCATGTACATATCAAAACTTGGAAGAGAAGATTCAGGTGGTCCAAGCCTCCACCTCAGAAAATTCAGGATTATTTGCTATGCAGCTCCTTAAAGGTAAAATTACCCCAGAACTGCACCAAGAAACAGTTCAAAGAGGCGGTAAGAATGTTTATACTGAAAAAAAGTTATTTTTCTCCAGGTTGTCCCTGAGCTGTTAAACTGAATTTGTTCCATGTGAAGAGTCACCTTTGGCTATGTGAATATCCACCTGAAGTGAGGAGTCTGACAAACCTACACCACTGCCATGGAAGCTTCTTGCTAATTATTTTTATTTTATAATGATTTTTATTTTCACAAGTTATTTTATTTTAAAATTATTTCTATTTTTATTTATATTTATTTTAAATTTTTACAGGACTTTTTTTCACTGATTTACAGTACAAAGCCTCTGTTATGTGACTCATCAGGGATGTTCTGCTGCTGTTCCCAGTGCTGGTGACCTCCTATCCTACAGCAGCTCATTTTCCACCACGGAAAACCCCAGGAGACACCACAACTCACTGGTGTGGGAGCCCCTGTGTGGAACCACCCCAAAGGATCCAGATGCCGTGGCAAACTTCCCCTGCAGACACATCCACAGCCACCCCTGAAGGCTGGCAGAAAGTAGCCCTGGACGGGGTAAATACAGCTCAATTCCTTTCATTTTTGGGAATGCTCTGTGTTGTTGTTGGAAAGGCAAGGGAGATTCGCGTGCTCAAAGCATTCAAAAGGCTCCAGTGTTTGTTAGATTAAACCCAGCCAAAAGGTTACAAGTAAGGTCTGGAAAGTTATAAAAATTAAAATAAGAGACTTCCAAGCTTTGGCATGCCTTCCCACCAAGGAAGGGAGCTTTTCCTGTGGATTTTAGCCGTGGTTTAAGTCCTTGTGTAGTAAGTCTCGTTTCGCTTGCTGAATGGCAAAGCCAAGGAAAAACAGAGTTGTGAGGCTTTTCAGCTGTTCTGAGGTAATGGGAATAATGCATAAAGCAGATTCAACTGTATGAATAGTCTTGCACAATGTATTTATAATTATAAACAGAAGTTTCAAATATCCTCCCCTCCTGCACAACATCCCCAGGGAAATACATTCCAGGGTAAAACATTCATAAATTACTTACTGCGTGTCTTCTGAAGATTCCTGTTTTATCTTTAATGTTCTTTTCGTGGTAGGCATTTCATCTGAAAGGTAAAATTCCAACACATAATTATATTTTTAATAATGTTCTTAGGGCTTCTTTTTTTTTTAAGAGGCTGAAATGAAATAAAAAATAAATCTGAATTGCTTCCTAAGCCAGGCTGGAGCTCTGCACGAGACAGCTCCAGCTCCTACACCCTCTGTAGTTGACTGGCTTTTTCTTTAACTTGGAAGAGATGTGGTCAGTTAAGATCTAAATCTCTCTCTCCAAGTGCAAAACCTTTCATGGACAAGGCTCCAATCCCTCCTATTAAATCACACATCAACTGAATTGCTAACTACATTGTTTCAAGAAAAAAAAAAAAAACAAACAAGAAAAAGCAATTCTGCTTCCAATGGCACATTTCAAGAGGAAGCAGCAGCAGAACTGCATCTGTGTTCAATTCAGACGTTGTGTGCCAAGTGCTTCGCTCACAACTTCTGAGCGTGAAGGGCACCGTCAGCCCAAGCGCACGCAAATGTCCCTGAAACTGGTGACAAACCAGGAGATCCCAGCTTGACTCACCACAACGAGCCATACCAGACAGAATTAGCCATCATTTACATACGTTTTGTAACGTTTTCTTCTCCCCACTGTTTCTCTCCCACATATTTCTGACTTTTAAATCCCCCAGGGAAGAAGTCTGAGGAACTGGAATGCGGTTAACAGCCAACTTGCAAATTTTAACATTAAACTGCGATCTAAGACTCTTTCAAAGCATCCTGACTCACCAGTCCCCCAAACACAGATGTGTACAGATACCTGACTGCATCTCCTCTGCCTCTTTCATTCTACAAATGGGGGGAAAAAGCCTTTATCCCATTCACCTTTTTCACCTGCGTCTCCATTGGATCTGATCAACTCAAAATTTCTGCTGTGAAAAAAAGCCCTTCTCAGGCAAGGGAGGAACACACACACATAGGAGCAGAAGCTTGAGAAAAATAAGCCTGAAGAAACCCACTTCTTCCCAGAACTGCTCAGACTGAAGTGTGTTTGCTATCAGGAAATGTGGTACCTCAATCTGTTTAGCAAAGTTCAAAAAGCCACAACCAACAATTAAACCTCCAAATAAATTAAAATATTGACTTCTAGGCAGAGATAGCAATAATTCAGGCAAGAAAAGCATGTGGAGGAGTTTGGTTTAGGTCTCAAACCTCAAGTGTGAGCTTGCTTGCTATTTTTTCACTTAAAAAAGGCCACACCTCTGGATATAAACACACTGACACGTTTAATACCAATATACCAGAGTATATATGAAAGAGAAACATTTTTTACAGCTGTTGGTGTTGCCAGCAGCAGGTTGAAGTACTGTTCACAGTTTAGGCAAATGATGTTTTTAACACCCAAGTACCGTTGAAAGGGGAAAATAATTCCTGAATCCCACGAGGGAAAGCAAAACTGAGAGTGGAAGGAGACACAGGGAAGGTGTCACTGCCACTCTTTCTGGCCACACAGCCCTTCTCTCCTCCTGCCAAGCTCTTCAAACTCCAGTCCTGATCCTAAAGTACTTCAAGAACCATGGTTTGCTTTTGATTGACTGAGGAAATTTCCGTCCCTCTTCTCCCCACGGATGTGTTTAGCACTGTGAGCACATTCTGTCGGGAGATGGCAGCTGGTACCGAGCTATGTATGTGTGAGGCAGCTACGAGCACAGGTCAGACCCAAGTTTGGAGATTCCTTACCCAACTCCTGCTCGCCCGTCTGGTAGCAGTGAAGATCCTGACTGTGGTTTCCCCAGTCCTCCTGAGAGTACTCCTCCATCGTGCTGCCGTCGGACTCCAGCTCCTGGTACAAGCCGCTGCTGTTGATGAGGACAGGCTGGCAGGGCTGGGAGTCCCATCCTCCCTGCCCAAACACTTGCTCCAGCTGCTCAAACGTGTAGCTGCTTTTCCTCTTGCCCACGCCGTGCTCCTTCACGCGGCTGTAGCACCTGCGGAGGGTCTGAGAGAGAAAAGCAGCTCCGTCAGGGGGTGTGGGGCTGGACGAGCACCCAGGCACTCACACACAGTCACACACGCAGAGTTTAGGGCTTTGGGGGTTATTTCTGCTGGTCATATTTGCCCCACGCTCATGAGCAACACTCCCAAATTAATCTACACCCACCAGGAAGTATCATATATATCCGACATTCCCGCTTAGCATTAACATCTATGACACAGGACAAGTTGTGTAGCAGCTACAGACTCCTCAGATTTAACTTGGGTGATTATTCTCTTTCCCACTTAAAAAAAAAAAAACAACAACAATCCCTGGATCTGCTATGGATACAGGGGAAAAAAAAAAAAAAATACCAAGAGCCCCCCAGTCAGAGACACCAATCAGCCAGGAAAATGCACACCTACTATGAGGAGAAGAAAGCAGAGCTGGTGTTGTGCCCACAGCTTGGAGAGGGGGAAGCAGGGAGGAGAGAGAAAGGAAAGGAAAAAGATTTCCCCCAAAGCAAAGACAGTCCAACCTTCCTTACGCTGGTAAGAAGACACAAGGTACAAAATGGATATGCCTAAGCTATTCAGCTAGGAAAATATATATTACTTACATATTTTTGCATTCCTTACTAACTCACTCTGTCTCTTGTGAAGCTGCTGAAATTTAAAAGAGGTCAAATCAATAATGCTCCCAGTTCCCAGCCTTTGATATCAAGCATCAAGTAAGTAACAGCACTGAGGTGGCTTGGTCTGAGCAGCCTCTCAAACAGAGCTGGGGCAAAACCTCCCACAGATGCCAAAGCCTCATCCACTTTTGGTGATCCCTTTGACATCCCACACCGAGGGCTAAGCCACTTCACTGCTGCTGTATAAGCCTAGGGTTCCATCCATATTTTCCCCCTAATCTGGAGCAAAAGACAACTGTTTGGGGGTAGAAAAACTAAAGCTTTCTACACAACCCTCAATGTGGTTTTAATTCCACCACTGCTCTAATTTTGAAAGACAACGATGTGCCCCAGGTTTGATGGACCTTACTTTTTTTTTTGGATTAGTAAAGTGCTAGAAAACGTTAACTTTTTTTTTTTTTTAATTTATCAGATTGCTGAGGTTCTAACTTGAATGGCAAAGCTGCCTCTGGAATTCAAGAGAGGCATTAATTTGGGAAGAGCTAAACCTGTTACCTTGCTTTCTGCAGGAGGACTGTAATGGACACATCATTACAAAAAATTACCTGGTTTTTTCCCCCCAAAGAAAGGAACTTTTAAAACTCCAGAAAGCTGGAACCTACCTAATGCTCCTCATACACTGGTTTAACAGCATCAGCAGCAAAGGGATACATTTCTAACCAGTTTCCTCCTGAGATTCAGAGCCCTGGGGGCAGAAGCAAAACCGCTAAGCAGCAAGTCAGTATTACCCTGCTGTTTTAAACAAAAACACACGAATATAACACAAAATAAAAAAATAACCCATATAAACACACAAGCAGCAACAGGCACCAGTTATTCCACAGTTTGAGGTGGAACCCTTCCCACTTTTGCCACAACTATCTCAGGATAAACAGGCAGATCCTCTTTGGATGGACACCAGCACATTTTAAGTTTCTGTCTGTGAGGAGGGTGGGAAACAACCTGCTGTGGTAACCTAGAACCAAAACCCAGCCTAGAAACCTCTTGGTATTCGCTGGTGCAAAGAGGGTTCCCTCAGGCTGGGGTATAGATACATTTGGTTGTTAGAATTCAGTTTTTTCCATCCAATTTCTCTCCTTTTAGCTCAAATCGCACTGAATGATAAGGGCAAAGTCATTTCACTCCCAGACTCTTTCTAAAATCCACCCAAGTTAGATTTTTTTTCAAATATATTTCCCAAATCCCAGTTCTTGTATCTGCCCCAGCTTATCCATCAGAGTTAAACACGGATTTAGAGCCTCCAGCTGAATTTATCAGCAGCCTTCAAGTGAAACAAACTGTTTCCAAAGCATCCCTACTCTTGCCCAAGGCCTCTGGGAATGCCCGACACCCACAGCCACTTTATTTTCACACTCTATTTTCAGCATGAGCTTCAAACACCTCTCCCCACCGATGGGGTCATGGAGGATCCCACACTGGGTTGTAGCCTAGTAGTTATTAATTATTTCAGTCAGGATGCAATCTGGCTTATTTCACTATCAAAATAATTTAGCAACAAGTCAATGCAGACTAGTAGAAAAACTAAAGGGAGCAACACAGGAAGATGGATGAAAATAAATGAGCAATAGTGTTCATTAATGGAGCTCATTACTCTTAAAAGTCAAGGCGCTTTTAGGGGTACTGCCCAGATGCTCACCTGGCTGGGTTACCTCCACTTCTGGAACCAGATAACCTTAAATTTGAGGGAGAAAATCTCAAATTCAGGGCTTTCCAAAGCACCAAAAGGCCTGTGGCCAAGCAGCTGGTGGCTCCTTGGTCTTGTGTGCTGGAGAGCCAATATTCCTGCTAGCTCCTTCTTCTTGGAGGCTCTCCCCAGTGTCTCCAACGTGCAGTCCCTACAACTTTTTGTGATGTTCCCTCCAAATACCCTGAGTAAGCCTTGTTTCATGTAAGCCCACAGGCTTCTCTTCTTCAGAGAGCCTGGTAAGACCTAAATAATTGCTCTGACCTCAGGAAACCTCAGGATTTTATAATCCTTAACCTTTCTCTCACCAGCTTATTCTGATCTCCAAGATCTAAGATTCGCTTTTTTCTTACGCACCTCCTCTATTCCTGATGGTGTCCAGCTCAACTCCTGCTCCGCGGCTCCTAAAGTGCACATACACAGATTGATACAGGTACAGAAAGCAGGAAATTTAGGACAAGGAACTGAAAACAGACCTGATCACTGCCCAGTGACTGCTCAGACTGGAAGAGACCGAGGCTTTTGTTTATTGTTCTGCAACACTGCCTGCAACACGAACACATATTATCCCCGCTTAATTTATAATTAGGAAAAGCAAAGGAGGAGACAGTCACAAAGCTCAATGTGGATTTTCTCACCATTTCTAACTCACGAGTCCTCATGTCTACAAGTGAAGCCACTGAAGAAACTGGAGCTCTGCAGGAACTGCAGGATGAGGATGAGAAAAACCTTAGGGAGCAACTTTAGGAAGGCTGCAGACATGGTCCTCCTTCCAGCAAAAAGTAAGATGAGGGAGAACCAGACCACAGCAAGCTTTTTATATATAACCTGAGGTGGTCCAACACAGGGAATTGCAGATCCCTGCTCTGAGACATGCTCTTACTCAGGCAGAAGCTATGGGCTCTGCAGAGCAGTTTGGTGGCCTATGGCTGTGTCCACATTCATCTATTAAAGTTGATTAATTGATAGCAGCCTAAAGGGGTTCTGATGTCCCAGAGCACCACTTAGCACAACACTCAGCTTCAAAGACACTCTTTTATTTAATGGAGAGGAGCTCTCAGCTTTACATCCCGGATTAAGAACAGCAGTGTCAAACAGCTCCCTCCCTCATCATGCCAGGACACTCACAGGCAACACAAGATGAAACTACCCTGGGACAAAAGAAACAGCTTTTGAAGCCTGGAGTGGTTGTAGGGGACAGTGAAAGGTCTTGAAGTCTCCATTCTCAAGTTCCTGAGAGCAGAAGGAAACAAATCTGTGCAACAGCTCCAGCTCATATACTTTTAGGTTAAAAGCTATGTGCAAGGCAGGAGAACACGAGACTTACACGGGGTATTGCCTCAACAAGCCCCATTTGCAGAGTTAATCCAAAATAAAAGGAGAAGAGTAGAACCTCAAACTCTTGGGACAGCCACACACCACAGCAGGAAGGCAGCTGATGACATCAACGTGTCCCCAGCATGAGGAACCAAATCGGAATGCTCCTCTGCAGAACATGAGAGCCCTGCACTCACACAGGCCCCTGAAAGCTCAGTGTGGGTCCCAGGAGCTGATGCAGCCCCGTCTGCAAAGGCTCCAGCCCCACAGCTGGCTGCACACCTGCCCGAGCACAGCTCTGGGGACACAGCTCTGGGGACACAGCACTGGGGACAGGCCAGCTGGCACAGTGAATTACTCTCTACACCAAAGAGCAAGGCCTTGGTTGTACCCTGATATACCCAAACGCATAAGGACTTCCTGAAGGATGTGGCTCCAGTACAGAAGAAAAGCGATGGGAATGCCCTGAGGGGAGAAGGGTGGGGAGGTAAATATAGATAAATTGGTTGTCTTGATTGAGGTAAGAACCATCAGAGCTCTCTTTGGACAATGAAGAAACAAAGTCACCCTTGCAGACAAAGGCAGGGATGTCAGTCAAGGCAGGGCAGACTCAGGTTTTTGTTAGCGAGAGCTACAATCAAACAAAAACTCACAGCCACCACTGCCAATCTCTAAATCACAATTAAATCTGATAGCTCTTGCCTGGACAGGAATTATTTACAGAAGCACCACAGCCAATTGCAGAGGTCAGCCCCCAGGAGACAGGATTTTGCCAGCAGCCCAGAGGGAATGAAGCTGGGGTTTGACAGGCAGTGTCCCATCGGGGTGAGGAAACCAGTGACGTGTGGTGCCACACAGACCCCACGGTGCTGCGGGCTCCAAACAGCTACCTGGGAACATGCTCCATTGCTGATGCTACCAGAATGCTGAGAATACTCACACCCTTCTCAGGGATTTGGTGCTAATTGAGCCAGACCCCCAGAGAGGAGACTCCAGCACTGCCTGCAGAAAGGCTGGTGCTGGCCACCTCTATCTCTCAACGCTCTGAGCTCCTGGTTTTCTTAAACCAGCACTGGATAAAAATACTAGGAACTTGTTAGAGCTTGCAAAGGCAGAGAAGCGTAACGCCCCTCCAGACCCACCAAGTCAATGACTTTGTAGAGTTTAGATGGGGTGGATGGTCCTCCAGACAGAGCTCAGCTTGCAGAGATCATCAAATAACAGAATATCCTGAGCTGGGAGGGACCCACAAAGACCATCCAGTCCAACTCCTGCCCTGCACAGCCCAACAATCCCACCACATGCCTGAGGGTGTTGCCCAAATTCTCCTGGAGCTCTGGCGTGGTCGGGGCCATGACCATTCCCTGGAGGGCCTGTGTCAGTACCCAACTACCCTCTGGGGTAAGAACCTTTTCTGATATCCAGCCTAAACAGATGAGATGCCTGAATAAGGTTCAACTTGCTCCTGGCACGACCTGTTCAAATATTTCTTACTTTGGAGTGATGAAGGCCACATCTGAGTAGGTTATCTTGCCTCTGGAAACAAACTCATTCCAAACATCAAACTTGAAGTTTCTTGCATCTACTGTGATCAGGACAAATATCATTACAACACTCACAAAACCAGACTTTTAAGGGAAAACCAAACTGCATCAGCCTGGATGAAAAGAGCTCTGAGATTTACTCAAGAAGTCACATCTGTGCAAGCCTCGAGAGAGCACAGACTCAAATCCCTGCAGGTCCTCACTCTCAAATGAATGGAGTGAGACCACAAGCACATCCAGCAGAGGAAGAGCAGCTTCCATTCCACAGGTGGGAGGGAAAACACTCCTCTCCAAAATGAGCTTCAGTGAAGTGGCAGAAAGCATCAACATTTGGGCACCACAAGGCAGTTTGTGTAGTTCAGAACACTAAAAAACTTGACATCCAACACTGTCCCAGCAGTGTGTGATCAATCCTGCGGTCTCTAGAGGAAGGTCCACACCACTTCAACTGTGCTGAGAAAATGTTACTGGGGAGATCAATCTCTAAATCCATGGGAAAAGCTGGAATTGAAGCACCAAAAGTGGCTTGAACCCAAATTTACACCACTAGAAGTGAAAGGTTTAGTAACAGGTGAGACCACAGCAGTCCAGAAAGCATTGTCTGCTTGGACCCCAAATTTATAAACTCAGCAACAGGGAAGTAACCAGGAATCTGTGACAGAGTGCAAGAATCAGGAGAATTTTTAACATCTTCCCAAGTCCTCCACAGTCAGAGAGCACTATAGGAAAAAATTCTGTGCGCCCAATCTAGGATTTAATGTTCAAGTTCAGCAAATCTGTCCTCCTGCACTGAGTTCCTGCCCATCACCTGTTTCTGTCTCAACAAGATAACCTACCAGCTCACTCCCACCTCCCTCTGGGAATTGTTCTGCACCCATGGAACAAGCAGTGGATGGCCCAGCTACACCAGAACGATCAGAGCAGATATTACAGACACACAACGTGGCTGCAGAAACCACTGGATTGTAGAGACACTCGTCCTGCATGTGCAATCAAGTCAGATTCTTACCAGCACGACAGCTCTCTGCAAATACCCCGGCTGAGAGCAAATCCAAGAGGGTTCATTCCACATGACACACATATCCCAGAAATGCTCCTCTGCTGCAGCCCCACAAAGGGCTGAACCAAATAAATCTGCTCTTTATCACTGAAGAATTTATTTTTCCCAGCTCTGAATGTAAACAGAAAGTTGCTACCACCTACCAGAGCACATGAGATCCTCCAGTGAGAAGCTGGGCTGCTGGGAAGGATTCAAGGAATGGCAAAAAACAATCCAGCCTGGAAAACCTCGCACATCTGAATCTGTTTAAGCCAAGGGAAGAATGGAAGGTAACTTGGACACCTGCACACATCACAGCCCAGGGAGCTACTGGGATGGGGAGCTGGGACTGAGATAAACTCAAGCTAAAGATAAACCACATTCAAAAGAAACAGAACCCCAGAATCATGGAATTGGGTTGGATGCAACCTTAAAGATCATCTTGTTCCAACCCTCCTGCCATGGGCAGGTACACCTTGCACTATCCCAGGCTGCTCCAAGCCCTGTCCAGCCTGGCCTTGGACACTTCCAGGGATCCAGGGGCAGCCACAGCTTCTCTGGACAACCCATGTCAGGGTTTCGCGACCCTCACAGTAAAGAATTTTTTCCTAATATCCAATCTAGGCCTGCCCTGTCACTGGGAAGACATTCCCACTTGCTCTGCCATTCCACACCCTTGTAAAAAGTCTCTTTCCATCTTTCTTGTCAGCTCAAATCAAAGGCAAAGTTGCTCTGAAGGTGGATGGTTTGCTCGTTGCCATGAAATGCACCAATGCTCCATCATTTGAGATCTTCAAATTACAAAGACAGCCACTCTGCTCCGTGTTATTGGGCCTGAGGATGGAATTTTGCCTGGAATCCTGTAACATCCAGCAGATCACAGTAAATCACAGAAAGCATTGCTTTCCTGGAGCAGCTTTTCCTAACTTAAAAAAAATCAGCTCCATGCAAGACTTACAAACAGATTGTTTACATCACAAAGCAGCTAAAACCACAGTCCCCTCACAAACAAACCCTGCCATCATCACTTTAGTGTTGCTTAAAGCAAGAAACACCAACAGCTGATAGGCAGGTGTGTTTTTCCATCCCTTCCCATTTCATGTGGGTTTGTAGCACTCCCGTCTACTCTTTCTGCCTATGTTCTTTCCGAGCACTGAGCAAGCATCTCCAAGGTACTTACTTTTCCCCTTCGAAAAATAAATTACTTTTGTGGATAACCACAACCCAACCAAAACCTCCAGTAACCCATCTGGGGGGAGGAGGTGGTTGCTACATACAGAAAAACCAACAGCGGAAGTGGATTGGCAGTGATACTTGGGAATTCCTGCAGTCAGGAGTTAAGATGTTGGAGCTGCTTCTCTTTGAATCAATGGGTTGGCATCAACTCCGGGAAAGGCAAAATAAAAGCAGAACTCACATTTCTGCAGTAGCTGAAGAAATGATGTATTAAAAATGCCCCCAAATTAGTTTTAACAGCAACTTCTAAGAAGGGATTTGTCTGTGCTGGGGGAAGGCTCTCCAGCTGCACCCACAGCCAGAGGATTTCCAGCCCTGAAATACTCTCTCAGCCCAACTGAGCAATGTGCTGTCAGGAGGACAAGTCATTGATTCCACCTTCCATGCAGATGAAAGCAACAGAAACAGAAATTTTCCCATGGGTTTAAAAAAAAGCCTAAAATCCGATATTGAAGAAACAACTGGAGCCTATTATTTCAAGAACATTCCTTTAACACAAAACAAGTCTTTATTGCCTGAAAATGCCCCTTGACTCGAACAGCTCCAACTGCAACACCTGAGCTCACCTGTGCTTTCCCAGAGCATCCCCTGTCACTGCAGCCACCTGGGAAGGCCGGGAGAGGATGAAACAAAGAAATTGCAGCACACCTATGGAACATGTTCCATGCACCCTATGGAATGAGATCTCCAAGCTGCATGGCCTTCACACAACAGCTTCACAGCACGAGGCAAGGGCTCATTCTCCCATGCTTACATTCCTGGCAAACCTCCTGCTGCCTGGTTGAAACAGCATCGCCTGGTGCAGGGCATAGGATCCCACCATGGCTGGAAAGGGTTTGGCCAAATACTCCATCATCTGCCTTAAAACCCTGGCTGTAAGGTCAAACCTGAAAACTAAAAAGCTCTCCATGTGCAGCTGTGGGAAGGTGATGAGTTTCAGGCTAAATCCTTGCTGAGGAACATAGGGAATAGGAAAGGGCTGGATGAAAAGAACAGAGTGTCACTGAACAAGCAAGGATAGAACATGACTTGTCAGGATGAGGACACCATGGTGCACAGGACAGCTTTTCTGGGAATGCAACAGGCAGAAATCGAGATGTTCCATTCTTCCTGCAGCTCCCAACTGCGGAGCTCCCCAAGCCACCTACCTCAGAGCCACCAAGAGACTCAAGGTCTCTTTCCAAAGGAAAAGCCACTGGAATGGTTACACGTGAATCCCTACATTTGAAACAGACCCTTCCAGAGCAGCTCCAACCTGAGAGCAGCCTCATTCCAGCTGCTGATGTGCAGAAAAGCACATGCAGATGGTGAGAGACAGGGAAAAATCTGCACACCCTGTTTGAATTAAGAGAGAATGCATCCATGCCACACAACTGGAAAACCCTCTGCTTACAAGCTGACTTGTTCCTTCCCAGCTCAACTGGCTGGTGAGACTCAGGATTTGGCTGTGTCCAGGGAAGGCAGGTGTTCCAAAGGAAAGCAGTGCTCTGACCCTACCTAAAATGCATTTATAAAACCAGCTGAACCTGGAATGTTTGAAGCACCATTTATTATCGAGCAGTAAAGCCTCATGGTACTGTCTCCCGATGGGCATTAAGTATCCTACAAAATCATGGAAACACAGAACATTTTGGGTAATAAATGGAACAACACAGCTATGTGCTCCTTCATCACCATCTCCCCAGTTCTGTCTTCAGCGTGGAGGTTAATGGAGCGCCTGTGCCCTCCTCTTGTTCCCACAGCACATGAAACTCCTCCTGCTCTATCTCAGAGAGGGATCCATGCATGACCGCTCCACATCCAGAAGTGTTTTTTGTTTGTGGTGGAGCATTGAAGTGTCAAGCAGCCAATCCTGCCTGGAATCCTACAAAACCCAGGATTTTAGGGTCGGCAACAGCTACCACAATTATCTTGACAGTCCCTGTAACAAGGTAAATTCTAGGCATGCAGGAGAACTTCCAGCTTTCAACAAGCCCTCATTTCCCAGCAGCTCCAGGCAAAAACCCACTGAGAGCCTGAAGGCTTCAGAAAAGCCACATTTTTGCCCCTCCAGATGACTGTGCTGAGGAAGGCCCTCACTGTGGGGATCCAGGATATGCAGAAGCTCACGTGTATGGTGCCAGACACAAGGGCTTTCAACTGGCTATTCCCCTCCTGCAGACAGCCTGAGGAGAGGCCAACCTGCGCACAGGCTTGCACATGGCTGGAACACGGATAACTCTCTTCCAACTGGGCATTACAATGTTGAAGGAGAGCCCACCCAAATGTACTGAGATCTAGAAACATTTAACAGGTCTGTCAGGAGCTGCTCTTGGTGATAAATATCAGCCTTGGGCTCTTTTACTGCTGTTTGAGGGGTGGTTTCTTCCAAGCTTGAGCATTTCAGTGGCAAAGACATTCAACTCTCACTCCTGGAGGGAAAGGGGACAATCCTCAGCTGCAAGGAGTACAAACTGCTGGGAGACACCAAAATGCTCCCACAATCAGCTTCATCCAGCAGCACCATCCAAATCCAAACACTCAGTTCTGGGCTGTTCTAACAGTGAGATGAGCCCTCACAATCTGCTCAGCATCCCCCAAAGCTGCGGCCAAAATTGGGGCTGGGGCCTGAACAGTCACTGCTTGACTCCCATCACAGCCCAAAACCATCAGACAAAGCCAAACCACCTCAAGGAGCTCTTCCATCGTGCATCTGCCTCTGGCAAAGCCCACAGGTTTGCAGAAGAGCTGATTCAAGCAACAAGCACCTCGAAAGCCACCAGGAAAACGAGGGACTCCAAGAGGGTTTGCACTGCAGCAACGTTCCTCTCCAAGAATACTTGGATGTGTTCAAGAGAAAAAGATCCCTGAGCGGCAAATACACAGACATGAAGGAAATACATTGAGAACCCAAAACTTCTATGGAAAGTGGGTTTGTTTTGAATATCTATTTTCCAAGACAGGCTGTTCTAATCAACAAGGATCAAAGTGGAAATCTCTCACTTGCTCCCAGGCATTCCTGATGCTGCAGCATCCCATATTCCATGTATTTTGCAAATCAAAGGCAGTCCAGGTGCACACACCTGGATGGCCCCAGCCCAGCTGGGCTAGCACAGGTGTATTTAAGGCATGAGAAGAGGAAAGGAGAAACAACCAGCCCACTGAGCCCCAGCAATAACAACATGTTCATTTTTCAATCCACCAGCATTTGAAGTGGTGGCAGGAGCCTAATGGGTCAGCAAACGGGAAATCAGAGCCAGAGGGAGATCAACGCTTATAATTCACCCTCCCAAACATCATCCACATTTATAAACTCAAACCCCACAGTGATTTCCATACATCCAAATATCTCCTCTCTGCAAAAGCAGGAAGCATGGAGCGACTGCTCCCAAACTGGGCACCAAACGCAGCCCTTTCTTCCCAGGGAACGATGGAACTGGAAAGTCCCCTCTCTAAAACACAGCCCATGGAGCTGTTTATCAATTACTCAAGAGGTCTGTGAAGCTCCAGAACATTCCTTTTGAGCCAGGGAAGCCATCAGATTCTACAAAACAACTCAACAGCAAAGGACAGAGCCAGGAGCGCAAGAGCAACCAGAGCCTCCCCTTGCTACTGGGGGAACTGGAAGCCCCATTTTCCCAAGGGAGCCCCAGGGAGCAGCCAGTGCCAGCCCCTCATGGACAGAGAATGCTGGAGAACACATGAGGGGACAGAGTCAACCATGATGCCCACAGCACTTGGGGCCAAAGGAGGACACCCAGGGGATGTGGTGCCCTAAAAACCCAGGGGAAGGACCCTGCTGGGGCTGTCCCCACGAGAGGACACAAACAACTGGGACACAGACAACCTGCACGCAGGTCCCTCCCCACTCAGGACCGTGGAATGCTACCTCAGCCAACCCACATGAGAGGAACTGAACCCATGGGACACAGCACCTGTGTCCCAAAGGTGCTGCTGGAGGCTACGGGTGCAAAGGAGGAACCCAGAGGACATAGCGCCCAGGAGATGCCAACGGAACCACAGGGAGCCAGGCAGCTGAGCCAGGGAATGGGATGGATACCCTGCAGCCAGGACAAGGGCTGGGCTCAGTCCTGGGGACAACCGTGCCAAAGCCAAAGAATACTCCAGAAAACTGCAGCACGGAGACCCCGAAAGGCCAAGCCCGGGGGACACGGCGCCCCCAAACCCGGGGCTAAAGGACATGCTGACCCAGAAGGTGCCCACAGCAAGCGCCAAAGGACGCTCAAGACAGATGCTGAAGAGACTAAACTCCCAGGACACGGTACCCCACACCCAAGACCAAAGAATGCTCAGGACAACACCTCTCCGGGGGAATGACCACAGACCGCCCCGGGAGCTCACCCACCCGCGGGCGGGCGGCCGAGCCTGGGGACCCCCCGGCCCACCCTCCCGTCCCGGGCCGCGCCGCCGCCCGCCCGGGGTACCTTGATGCGCTCCCGGCACTGGGACGGGGTGCGCTCGTAGCCCAGCTCGGCCAGGGCGCGGGAGACGCGCTCGTACATGGCGGGCCCGGGCGCTTTGCTGCCGAACACGGTGCCCGCACCCTCCAGCTGCTGGTACCGCGCCTCCACCAGCCGCTCATTGCCCCACACGGCGATCAGCGCGTTGGTCTCCGCCGGCGTCCAGGACATCCCGCGGCAGGCGGCGGCCGCGGCAGCAGCGGCGGCGCCGCCAGGCGAGAAGGAGACAGAGGGCGAGGCCCCGCCGCGGGCGCCCAGCGCAGCCCCGCCGGCCGCCGGCCCCGCGCCCAGCGGAGAGGCGCCACTGGGCGTGGAGGGGTCGGACAGGCTGGGGTTGCCGTCGCTGAGCGCGCCCGGCGAGCCCGGCGACAGCACCTCCATCTTGGGGACGCGGAGCGGCGGCTCGGCCGGCGGGAGCTGCGAGGAGCCGCAGGGCGCCGCCATGATGGGGGTGCGCACCGAGCGGGCGGAAGTGACGCGCCGCAGAGAGGGCGGAACTTCCGGCAGCGCTGGGGTGGGGCACATATGGAGGAGGGGGCGGTGCCAGAGGGGGCGGAGCCATGACGCGCAGAGGGGGCGTGTCCACAGAGGGGGTGCGGCCATGGAAAGGAGGCGAGCGTGGCTGACGGGTGGGGGCGTGGCTCTGTCGGGAGGGGCGTGGTCAGGGGCGGGGCTGAGGGGTGGGGCGGGGCCTGCCGCGCAGGGTGGGGCGCGCAGTGGGCGTGGCCATGGAATGGGCGTGTCCATATCGAGTGGGTGTGGTGGGTGGGCACGGCCTAGGGGTGGGCGTGTCTCTATGGTGGGCGCGGGCCCCATCCGAGCGGGGTCCCTACAGACCTCTCGGGGCAGGGACCCTCCCACCCCTCCCACCGCCCGGGCTTTGCCTTGGGCTGAGGACCCCAAATGTGGGGCCGAACATCCCAAAGGTGAGGTTTAGCACCCCAGCCTTGGGGCTGAGTTCCCTCCGGGCGAGCACCCCGCATCCCTGGTGTGGAGCACCCTTGAAGCCTGGGCTTTGAACGTCGTTATTGAGCATCCCCCAGGAACTGAGGCTGAGTTCGGGAAGGCAGGGACCCCTCTTTTCCCACCGCTTGCTGCCCCCGGCCCCAGTGTTTCCGAAGCCCCGGGACCCCAATTAACGGCGACCGTGATTGATGAGCCAGGGCGCAGCTCGCGGAGGGTGGGGGGGACACCCCAGCTGCGCCCCAACTCTTCGTTAAGCCAAGACTAACGAGCATCGGGGAGATTCCACCTCCCCAGACCCCCTCAAAACTCCCCCCATCCAAGGGGGGTGGTTAAAGAGGTCTTATGGGACCCCCGCCCGGGCTGGTTAATTAAACGCTTTAATTAGGGCCGCGTTGGTTAAACAAATGGGGTGGGGGTGGGGGAAGGATGGAAGGGGACATCCCCCTGCCTCTGTCTGTCCCTGCCCCTGCAGTCCCTGCCCGCAGCACGGCGCGAAGCGATCAGGAGTGTAATTATACCCCTGTAATTAGCGGGATTAGCAGCTAGCGGCGGCGCGAGGCTGCGGATGTAGGGGGGGGGAACATTAACCCCACACTCTACCCCCTCATCCCGACCGGGCAGGGGGCGCGGGGCCGGCGGGCACTTTGTCACCGACTGCTGTCCCCAGGGAGTGCCTACAAGGGATGTCCCCAATGCCAGCATGTTCTCAAGGGAATGTCCCCACCGCTGGTGTGTCCCCAAAGGGATGTCCCTGCTGCTGCCACCACATCCCTGAGGATGTGATGAGCCAGCGTGCCCCCAAAGGGATATCCCAGTGTCAGTCCTGTGGCATGTCCTCAAAGGGATGCATCTGCCCTCGGCATGTCCTCAAAGGGATGTCCTTGGTGTCACAACATCCCCAAGGGGTTGTCCCTGCTGCCAGCATGTCCACCCACTGTCACCACTGTGACATGCCCCCCAAAGGACATACACACAGCTGGTGTGTTCCCAAAGAGATGTTCCCACTGCCAGCATGTTCCCAAAGGGGTGTCCCCAATGTCAGCCCCAATCATGTCCCCAGAATGATGTCTTTGCCGCCACCATGTCCCAAAAGGGATGTCCCCACTGCTGGTGTGACCCCAAGGGGTTGTCTCTGCTGCCACCATGTCTCCGAAGGTATGCACCCACTTCCCTGGAGTGTCCTCCAAAGGGTGTCCCCACTGCCATTCCTGTGGCATGTCCCCAAAGGGACGTCTCCACAGCCAGCCCTGCTGTGTGTCCCCAGAGGGCTGCACCCACCACTGGCCATGCCATGTGTCCCCAAGGCAGGGTTTCCAGAGGGGTGTCCCCACTGCTGGTGCATCCTCAGATTGCCATACCAGCTGCCCGCGTCCCCGCAGCTGTAGACCCCCATCCCCAAGCCCCCCGGAGCTGGCCAGACCACAATTAGAGGCTCTGGGAGGTAGGGGGAGGCGGGCCGGATGCAAATGAGGGTGCCGGTTAATTAGGGCCTGAACACTCATTACGGCTGAGAGCAGCTGATTGCGATGCAGCTCCGAGTCCCGGCAGCGCCATTTGACCGCGCGCTAATGACATGGGGTGGGGGGCGAGGGGCGTGCAGGGGAGCAGGGGCCCCCCAGCCCATCTCACCCACAGCACCTCCGCAGCCATTCCTGGAAAGAGCAGGGCCTTCCAGCGCGCCCCCAGCGCTGCTCCAGCCCTGCCGTGAGCTGGGACTGCGCTCAGCCAAGGCTCATCCGAGCAATGAGTTGTGGCAGGTCTCAGTCAAGATCGCCCCATACAATTGTGGGTATCCTCAGCTGGGCTCACCTGTGAGATGAACTGGGGCTGTTCTCAGCCAGGATCACCCATGCAACGAGTTGTGGCCATTCTCAGCTGAGACTCGCCTGTGCAACGATTTGTGACTGTTCCCAGACAAGGCTTACCCACGCAACGAATTGTGCGTGTTCTCAGCCAGGACTCACCTGTGCAATGAGCTGTGGGTGTCCTTCAGCCGGGACTCACCTGTGCAATGAGCTGTGCGTGTTCTCAGCCAGGACTCACCTGTGCAATGAGCTGTGGATGTTCTCAGCCAGGACTCACCTGTGCAATGAGCTGTGGGTGTCCTTCAGCCAGGACTCATCTGTGCAATGAGCTGTGGGTGTCCTTCAGCCAGGACTCACCTGTGCAATGAGTTGTGGGTGTCCTTCAGCCAGGACTCACCTGTGCAATGAGCTGTGGGTGTCCTTCAGCCAGGACTCACCTGTGCAATGAGCTGTGGGTGTTCTCAGCCAGGACTCACCTGTGCAATGAGCTGTGGGTGTTCTCAGCCAGGACTCACCTGTGCAATGAGCTGTGGGTGTCCTTCAGCCAGGACTCACCTGTGCAATGAGCTGTGGGTGTTCTCAGCCAGGACTCACCTGTGCAATGAGCTGTGGGTGTCCTTCAGCCAGGACTCACCTGTGCAATGAGCTGTGGGTGTTCTCAGCCAGGACTCACCTGTGCAATGAGTTGTGCGTGTTCTCAGCCAGGGGTCATCTGCGAAATGAACTGTGGCCCTTCTCAGTCAGGGCTCACCCATGCAATGAGTTGTGGCCATTCTCAGCTCCTGGGGATGCGCGGACGGCAGGACAAGCAGCTTGGGGTAGCAGTGGGGAAACACCCCCCTGATCCCCAGCACTCCCCCGCCGTCTCGTTCCAGCCAACCTTCCAATTCAATAGAGATAATTAAAAGTCCGCCAAAAAGCCGTGCGGACAAGTCATTAGACCCAGAGCACTGTGTTCTGCAATTTACTGACCTGCTTGTAATTAACCTCCTGCCGCCAAAATACGCTGCTGAAAAGAAGTATAAACTTATTAGTGGCGACGGTGGCTAATTAAAGCCAAAGCTGTAATTATCCCGAGATGTGGCCGCGGGCAGGAAACTGATGAAAGGAGAGAAAAGACGCTCAGTGCAATATTTGGAAGGACGCGGGGATGCCGAGCGAGTCAGCGCCCTGCTGCAGCGCGCCGGTGCCCATCAGCATCCTGAGCGCCTGCATCCCGATCCAGCTGCCCTGCCCGCTGCACAAAGGGGACCCAGGCGGGCTAATTCGGCGCGGGGGCAACCGGCACGCCTCCCTCTTTGTCTCCCTTTCACAGCCAATATCCCGACCCCAGATGGGTTAATACATAATGCAGACAAGCAAGTAATTGCTTGCCTTTGTGAGGCCGTCAGCGCTGGGTCCCCGGCCCTCTGATCCCCCATTAGCGGCCATGCAAACAAGCCTTCCACCCAATTAAGCCCAGCTTTGATAGAGCCTTTCCCAATGATGTGGCGGTCCCAAACTAGCGATTCGCACATGAGCCACTACCTGTTAAACCCGGCATCGGCTTCCTTCGGGGACGAGCATCCCTCGCCTCTCGCCGTGACCCAGCTGCCGAGCTCTGCCCGGCTTCCCCTGGCCCTGAAGGGAGGCTCGGCTGATAAATGATCTCGACAAACTCTATATTAAAGAGGTGGAAATGGGATGTTAATATACCCCAAGCCGCTCGTCTCGAGAACACATGGGCTCCGGCTTCCCAAAGATGCTGGTAATGAGGCGGGCTGGGACGCCCGCGAGGAGATCTCGACCCACCAGCCTCCTGCGCCTGCCAGGTGTGGAGGACAGATAGCCTGACACCCGTCCTCTGAGGCATCCGCACACCGTTCCACAGAGGCTCCATGGGTCATCCCCTAAAGCATCTCAATCTGCTCACTGAAAGCATCCCAGCAGCATCCCTTAAAGCATGCCAGCGCGCTTTCCTGGAACAGCCCAGCTTTATCCTTTAGCACACCCTGGCATCACCCCCTAAAGCACTTCAGTGCGCTCCCCTAAATCTTCTCAGTTATCACCAAAAGCATCTCACTAAGCTATCCTAGAGCATCCCAGCATCATCCCCTAAAAAATTCTGGCACCATCCCCTAAAATATCCTGGCATCAACCCCTACAGCATCCCAGTGTCATCCCCTAGATAATGCCAGCATGTCGCTCTGAAACATCCCAACGTTATTCCTTCACGCACCCTGGCATTGTCCCCTAAAGCATCTCACTGTCCTCTAAAGCATTCCAATGTGCTTCCCTAAAGCTTCCCAGGATCATTCCCTTAAAGCATCACAGCACCATCCCCTACAGCATTCCAGCATTATTCCTTGCAGCATCCCAGTGTATTACAATACAGTGTCTCACTGTCATCCCCTAATACCTCCTGGCATCCCTCCGTGCATCCCAGACTCATCCCCTAAAGCATCCCAGTGACATTTTCTGAAGCAGGCTAGTTTGCTCCCCTCCAGCATCCCAGCATCACGCCCTAAAGTCCCCATAAGGTCCCCTAAAATATGCCAGCATCTCTCCTTAATTCATCCCACCATCATCCCCTAGAGCTTTCCAGTGTGTTCTCTGAAAAAATCCCAGTATCATTCCTTAGGGCATGTCAGCATAATCTGCTAAAGCATCCCAGTGTGCTCCCCTAAAACAGCATTATCTCTGAGTGCATCCTGGTGCCATCCCCTACAGCATCCCAGCATCATTCCCCACACTACCCCAGTGCCACTCCCCACACCATCCCAGTGTCATTCCCTACACCATCACAGTATGCTCCCCAAAACTCTCCAGCTCCATGCCCTAAAACATCCCAGTATTAGTCGCTAAAGCACCTGAGCATCATCCTCTAAATCATCCTCACAGGATCATCCCCTAAAGCATCCCAGTCATTCCCATATGCTCCCCTAAAACATCTCAGTATCTGTCCTTAAAGCATCACAGTTATCCCTCGAAGAATCCCAGTATTGTCACTCCCTGAAGTATCCATCATCATCTCCCAAAGGATCCTACTTTCATCCCCTAGAACATTTACTATGTTCCCCTAAAACATCTCAGCATCATTCCTTAAATCATCCCAGCACTGTCTTCTCAAGCATCCCATCATCCCCTACAGTATCCCAGACTCGCTCCTGAGAGTATCCCAATGCCATCCCTTAATGCATCCCAGTGCCATGACCTACACCCTATCAGTATCATTCCCTAAAGGAGCACAGTGCCATTCCCTACACCCTCCCGGTGTCATCCCTAAAGGATTCCAGCTCCATCCCCTCCATCCCCAGTACCCCCAGTCGTCAACATTGCTTCTCTCCCCCACCCCCCGCCCCCAGCAGCCTCCGTGCTCCCCATTCCCTCCTCCCCACCCCATGTGCTGCCACAACCTCTATAAATATTCAAAAAGCCGCGTTTTCCGGCCAAGCGCCTGGCTTGGGGTGGGGGGCTCCCGGGGGGAATGTTAATAACGGGGCTGCCAGGGATTCCCCCCTGGCAGCGGGGAGGGGGGACCCAGCCGCTCATTTGCCCAGACAAATATCTTGTCGCTCCTCATTATGGCCATAGTCTTCGTGCCTCAGTTTCCCCACCCTATGCTGCCCAACGAGGGTTGGGAAAAGCCGGGAGGAATAAGGAAGCAGCAAAAACAAGGCAGAATAATGAGGATAACAAAGTACGGAGGAAACCTCCCCCATCTAAAAACTTTGAGGGGGGTGATTTGGGCAAAGCCTCGGCAAACAGCCGCTAATCGCCAAATCAAGCAGCAATTAAATGCCGCGGCAGTGAGAATAAATCTGCTAACAAGGAGGCGATGCCCCCGCACTCGCTGTTTGCCCAGCTGATTAACGGGGATGAATCTGAGGGGGATTATCCATCGGGATGAGGCGGCTCCTTTGTCTCCATTCCCCATCACAAGCTCTCTCAGAGGAGGTATTGGATGCGCGTGTGTCACCCCCGGGAGCGCATCGCTGCAGCCTCCGGCCTCATAGTGGGATTAATACAGAGGTGCTTTAATCCCTGAGGCTCCCAAAACCTCCAGAATTCCCATTAAAAATTCTCCCATTTTCCAAGGACTCCATGAAAAGAGGCCCAAAGGCTTTCCAGGGATTAACATCCTTTTCCAGCCTGTAGTTCCATGTCGGAGATGTCCCATTCCTCAGGTCAGCTTTTCAAAGGCACCCAAAAGGAGAAGCAGGTGAAACATGGCAGCTTCAAATATTCCAGCATTGCCATCAATTCCCATCCCAGAGAATCATTCAGCTAATAGTTGGATAAATCTGTTATTCCATGGATAATTTTTTTTGATCCTACTGAGAAATCCCTGTGCTGCACATTGCCAGCAGGAGAAGCGGAAAAGCTTTGTGCTCCTACTAAATTAATATTTATTTACTTTCTCCATAGCTGGCTCCAAGGGACAGATGAATAATGTATTGCCCACCAGACACCTGGCAGATTCGATGGGCTATGGAGAGCCCAGAGGATGCTGGTGAGGCTGAGGGGTCCAGATGTGCACCTGTCTGCAGCCTCAGCACAGCTCTGGGTGTGGAGAAGCAAACCTGGGCAAGCTCTCCAGATGTGCACTCACCTACTTTTTACTTGTGCCTCCAGATGTGCACAAATGGAAACCACCTGGCCCTCCAGATGTGCTTGAGCATCAGCTGTGTGCCCAGCTGTGACACCAGGGACCTCTCCAGCTGTTTGAATGCAGCTGCATCCCCCAGACCCCCCAAGCCTCCCAGATGTGAACATCCTGGAGATCCTTGGTGTCCCAGATGTATATGGGAAAGCCTCCCCTTTCCCCAGCTGTGCCCCAGCTCCTCCAGATGTGAACGCCCTTGGGGACCCAGATGTGCAAACACGTGTGGGCACATTTCATCTGCTGCTGCGCATGCACACGTGAGGCCCCTTCTCCCTCCCCAGATCCCAGATGTGCATACCCAGATGCATGTCCCCCCTATTGCCCCTTCTCCTCCCCATCTCCTCTTTTTCCCTAAACCCCCTCCAGGTTCCCCACACTCCTGACTTCTCTTTTTTCCCCAGTTTTCCCCTATTCCAAATGCCACCGTAACAAAATCCCACAACAAGCCCCTCCAACAGCCCCCCCTATAATGAACCTCCCTAACGAACCCCCCAGAACGGCCCCCCCTGTCCCTACAGGAGGCTCGCTGGAGGAGGCTCATTGCTTTCCACATCAGCCCCAACACATTAATTAAGTGGCCAATTGCTACTTAAGGATTCAATGGCACCATGTGCTGATTCCTTCGCGTTTCCCTCCCCCCCGCCGCTGCCAATTCAAGGCCACTGGTGGTCGCAGCACCCCCGAAGTGTCCCTACCCCTGCCAGCACACCCCGGTGTCGGGCTGTGTTACTCACTCGAGCAGCCGCACCTTCCCGAGGGGCGCGGGGCGATGCTGCCTTTCAGGGTGCACTGAGGGAGGGTCCCGGGTGGGGGGTGACAGCAGCCTCATGTGGTGTCACCTAATTTGGGGTGAAGCCAGGGAGCTGCTGCCTCTCTTCCTTCTCCTCCCTCCAACCCTAGGACTCCCTTTTCCTCTGCCCCCTCAAAAGTCATCCCAGCTTCCCTCCACCATGAAGCCCCTACCCCGTACGGGACACCCCCGCCTTCGCCCCCATCCCGCTTCTCGGGAACGGGGAGGGAACACAGGGACACCCCCATCACCCCGCCCCAGCACCGCCCCGGCCCGGCCCCCACCCGGGGGGCGGTGCCGCAGGCTGAGCTGAGCCGAGCCGAGGTGAGCTGAGCCGGACTGAGACGGGCTGGACTGAGCCGAGTCGGGCCGGGCTGAGCCGGGCTGGGCTGAACCGAGCCGGACTGGGCTGAACCGAGCCGGACTGGGCTGAACCGAGCCCGACTGGGCTGAACTGAGCCGGACTGGGCTGAGCTGAGCCGAGCCCAGCCCAGCAGAGCCGAACTGAACTGAGCCGGACTGGGCTGAACTGAGCTGAGCCCAGCCCAACAGAGCCGAACTGAACCGAGCCGGACTGGGCTGAACTCAGCCGAGCAGAGCCGACCTGAGCTGAGCCGGACCCGGCTGAACCGAGCCGGACTGGGCTGAACTGAGCGGGACTAGGCTGAACTGAGCCGAGCCCAGCCCAGCAGAGCCGAATTGAACTGAGCCGGATCGGGCTGAGCCGGGCTGAGCTGAGTTTAGCCGTGCCGGGGCGTGTCGTGCAGAGCCGAGCCGAGCCGAGCCGAGCCGCGGTCAGCCAAGCCGAGCAGAGCCGGGGCAGGATGCTGCGGTACCTGCTGAAGACGCTGCTGCAGATGAACCTGTTCGCCGACTCGCTGGGAGCCGAAGGCTCTAACTCCTCCTCGCTCCTGCTCGGCATCAACCGCTCCATCGCCGCGCTGCACCTGCCCGATCTCACCCCCGGGAACGGTACGTGGTCCCCGGTCTTTCTGTCCCCCTGTCCCGGAGTTCCTGCTCCTGCTCCAGCCGGGATGCTGGAAGTAGCCTGCAGCCCCCCAGCCCCAGCTGAGATCCCACCAGCACTGGATTCCCAGCCTGTCCCCTTGTCCCCGAACCGGGACCTGCCCCACGTGCTAGCTCTGGAACTGACCCAGTGTCCCCACACCAGCCCTGCGTCCCCATTTGGGACCAGCTCCCTGTCCCCAGACCAACTCCCAGGAGTGATGTGGTGTCCCTAGATAGTCTCCACAACCCCAAACCGAGACCAGCCCACTGTCCCCAAGTCAGGACTGACCCGGTGTTCCCAAGCCAGTCCCAAATCCTGAGCTGCAAGCAGCCCCCTGTTCCCAAACTGTCCCGTGTTCCTACATCAACTGCCAGACCATGAGCTGGGACAGACACAGCATCTCCAAATTGTCCCCATGTCCCCAGACCAATCCCCAGACCCCAAACCAGAGGCAACTCAGTGTCCCAAAACTCTCCTTGTGTGCCCAAACCAACTTGGAGACACAACTAGGAGAGACTCCATGTCTCCAAACCGGTCCCATGCCCCCAAGCCAATCCCCAGACTGCAAACTGGAACTAGCTCCGTGTTCCCAAACTATCTCTACATTCCCAAACCATCCCAGTGTCCTCCAACCAGCTCTGTGTGCCTTAATCCTCCCCATGTCCCCAAACCAGCCCCATGTCCCCTAGCTGGGATGGAGCAAGGGTGGAGGAGGGGTGAGGGAGAGGGTGTCTGCCTGAATTTTAACTCCATTTTTGAGCTTCTCCCCTCTTTTTTAGTCTGAACGTCCCCCTCCAGCTGGCCCGGGGTGGCTGGTGAGGGGAGGGGGTGTTCCCAAACCCCATGGGACCCCCTGCGCCTGCACAGCCAGCCGGGCACAGGAAGGGGCCTGCCCTGACCCCCTGCTTGTCCCAATTAGTCACCGGACCCAGCTGCAGCCCCCTCGGTCCCTGCTGTGCCCCCCGGGGGTACCCAGTACCCTGCAGCATTGCTTCCGTCCCCATGGCAGCCACATCCCATCCCCATGGCAACCCCGTGGGTACCCCAAATCGCAGCCCCCTGATGCCCGCATCCCGCCCCACGATGTGGGGGAACAGGGGAAGGGCGTGTGCAAGTGGGAGACACATGTGTGCATGTGTGTGCATGTGTGTGTAAATGCAGTGTTCACATGTGTGCAGATGTGTGAATGTGTGCATATGTGCATATGTGTACAGTATCCATGTGTGTGCATGCGTGTGCAGTGTGCACTCGTGTGCAGGTGTGTGCATGCATGTGCAGTGTGCAGGTGTGTGTACACGCGTGCATGTGTGTGCATGTGTGTGCAGTGTGCAGGTGTGTGTAAATGCAGTGTTCTCACATGTGCATATGTGTGCATGTGTGTGCATGCGTGTGCAGTGTGCATTGGTGCATGGATGTGCATGTGTGTGCCCCTGTGCATGTGCATATGCGTGTTCAGTCTGTGTGCGCATGCACACCCCTGTGTGAATACGTGTGTGTGCATGCACCTCTGCATGCCTGAGCACACGTGTGCATGTGTAAGGACACCCCCCCACCTGAATGCACTCATGTGTGCAGTGCATGTGTGTGTGTATGAATGCGCACACACGTGAACGCATCTGTGCAAGGCAGGGCATGCACCCCCTGCCTGAATGGACACGTGTGCATGTGTGTGTAGAAGTGCAAGCACACGTGTGTGCCTGCATGTGTATGTGTGTGCACACCCCTGCCTGACTGCCCATATGTGTACACGCACATGCATGTGCGATGCATGTGCACACACACACCTGCACTTGTAACGAATGTGTACACACATGCACGTGTGTGTAACGCATGTGTGCACCTGCATGTGCACAGATACCTGTGAGTGCCTGTGCGTGTTCAGCCCAGCTGGCCCCAGCATTAATGAGCATTAATTATGCCGGCATTAATGACCATCCATTAATTCCCATGTCCCAGCAGGGGGATTTTTCTGGAACAGCCCCACAACCCCAATATGGGGCTTTTTAAAACTTAAAATTAAGCATTTTCTGCAGCCTGGAATGACCAACTCTGCCACAGAAAATTAGCACTTGCAGGTGACGGAGAAAATCCCTGTTTGGAGAGAATTTAGCCCCAGCCCCATTTCCTCAGGGACGCCCAGTTGGAAACTGGGTGGAAAAGGCCATTACTGGGAGCAAAGCTGCTTTGTCCCGATCACTCTCCCGATCCTGCTCCTCCCCACCGGCAAACACCCTGGGATGGGGAGAGTGGGATCCGCTGGGCTGGCACCTGCCCACGCTTCATCTCACCTCCTGCCTTCCGAGCAGAGCAGGGTCTGGAGCCAGGAACGCGCCACACAAGCCGAGGATGCTCAGCCCCCAGCCCCCGCTCCCTCTACCCCTCCTGTTTTCCTGCAGGATCCCACGCTCAGCTGGAGGACACGGCTCCCCGCATCGTGGAGCACCCCACGGACCTGCTGGTGTCCAAGGGGGAACCGGCCACGCTGAGCTGCAAGGCCGAGGGGCGCCCGGCCCCGGCCGTGGAGTGGTACAAGGACGGGGAGCGGGTGGAGACGGACCGGGAGGACCCCCGCTCGCACCGCACCCTCCTCCCGGGCGGGTCCCTCTTCTTCCTCCGAATCCTGCACGGGAGGCGGGGGAAGCTCGACGAGGGGGTCTATATGTGCGTGGCCAGGAATTACCTGGGGGAGGCCACCAGCCGGAATGCTTCCCTGGAGGTGGCTGGTGAGTCCTGAGGGTGCTGGGGGGATTTTGGGGGGCGGAATTTGGGTTTCTGGTATCACCCCTGAGCCAAACCTGCTCCGGTGGCTGTGGGACATGGGGCGCTCACATCGCCGGGTGATGCTGCCAAAGGAAAAGAGGGGAAAATAAGGGCAAATAATTGGAAATAAATAAGTGAAAAGAGACGAGAATAAATTCAAAGAAGTGAGAAATATTGGAAATAAATGAAACTAAGTGAAAACTAATGAAACTAAGTGAAAGCTAATGAAACTAAGTGAAAGCTAATGAAACTAAGTGAAAGCTAATAAAAAAAGGAAATAAGCAAAAAAAAAAAGCGAAAATAAGAGCAAGGAAGTAAGTGAAAATGGATGTAAATAACAGAAAAGAAATGAAAACATGGAAAAAAAGAGAAATTAAATAAAGTGAAAATAACTGAAAGTAAGTGGAAATAAATGAAAAAGTAAAATAAGTGCAAATTAGTGAATAGAAATGAAAATAATGAAAAAAAGGAAAATAATTGTAAGGAAATGAAAATAAGTGAAAATTAATGAAAATGAGTGAAAATAAATGAAAACATGGTAAAAGAAATTAAAAGAGGCGAATATAATTGGAAATACATTAAAATAAATGGGAACAAACTAAAATACTTGAAAATATTTGAAAACCGAGTCAGATCAATGAAGATAAATTAAAATCTGTGAAAGCCAATTCAAGCCAAAGCAGATTATGCCCCCAGGGGCGCAGCGCTGGGGAGCTGAGGCCACTGTGTCCCCCCAGTGCTGCGGGACGATTTCCGGCAGCCTCCTGGGGACGTGGTGGTGGCAGCGGGAGAACCGGCGGTGCTGGAGTGTGTCCCGCCCCGCGGCCATCCCGAGCCCAGCGTCTCTTGGAAGAAGAATGGAGTCCGGGTCAGCGACAAGGACGAGCGCCTGACGGTGAGGGGTGGGGAGCCAGAATTAGGGTGAGGGCGATGCGATGGAGATGGGGAATATTGCAGGGATGCATTGGGGATGTGGAATATTGCAGGGATGCAGTGGGGATGTGGAATATTGCAGGATGCATTGGGGATGTGGAATATTGCAGGGATGCAGTGGGGATGTGGAATATTGCAGGGATGCAGTGGGGATGTGGAATATTGCAGGGATGCATTGGGGATGTGGAATATTGCAGGGATGCAGGAGACAGTGGGGATGTGGAATTTGCAGGGATGCAGTGGGGTTGTGATGTGGTTGTGGGTGCAGTGTGGGATGCAATGAGGATCTGGAATGTGATGGGGATGCGATGGGAATGTGGGATGCAGCAGAGTTGGATGTGTGATGTGATGGATATGGGATGAGATGGGGATGTAGGATGGGACAGAGATATGGGATGCATCAGAGATTTGGGATGGAATGGAAACATGGGATGTGATGAGAGTGTGGGTGCAATGGGAATGTGAGATGCAATGAGGATACAGAAAGTGATGGGGATGCAGAATGCAGTCAGGATGAGTTGCAGTGAGGATTTGGGATGCAGTGGGGATATGAGATGCACTGGAGATGCAGGATGCAATGGGGATCCGGAATTTGATGGGGATGGGAGATGTGATGTGTGTGTGTATGCAATGGAGATGTGATGGGGATATGGGATGCAATGGGGTGTAGGATGCAGTGGGGACATGGGATGTGATGCGGCTGTGGGATGTGTGGGGGATGCGATAGAGATGTGTGATGAGCTGTACTTCCTGCAGATCCGCGGTGGGAAGCTGATGGTGGCCAGTACTCACAAGAGCGATGCTGGCATCTATGTCTGCGTGGCCACCAATGTGGTAGGGGAGAGGGACAGCGAGCCAGCCGAGCTGGTCGTCTTCGGTGCGTGGGGGTTTAGTTTTTGGGATGTAGGGGAGGTGGGTGCTATTCTGGTGGGACTGACGGCCACCCCACAGAGCGTCCAGCGTTTGGCAAGAGGCCCCAAAACCAGGTGGTGCTGGTGGAGGGCACAGCGGAGTTTTCCTGCGAGGCAGTGGGGGATCCCCAGCCGGTGGCACGCTGGCACAAGGAGGAGGGTGAAATGCCACAGGGAAGGTGAGTAGGGGGTGAGGGGGTGTCTGAGGGGCACCAAGGCTAGCGGGGGTTCTGCAGTGCAGCTGGGTGGCATCAGCGTGTGCCAGCCTGGTGTGCTTGGAGCACTTGGCATCCTCGTGGCATCAAGTGATTGCATCCCATAACCCTGGTTCATCCTCCGTCCTCAGCACATCCTGCATCCCTGTGGCATTCCACATTCTTATCGCATCCCAAACCCCAATCACATCCTCGCTGCATCCCACACACCTGTTGCATCCCCCATCCCCATCACATTCCACATCACCACCACATTTCATGTCCCCCTTGCATCTCCCATTTTCCTCTCATCCCAGATTTCCATCATACCCATCGCATCCCGCGTTCCCGTCACATCCCGCATCGTCACTGCATCCCTGCCGCGTGGCACCTCACACCCTCCTGGTGCCCCGGCGCTCTGCTGGTGCCACAGCCTGGCGGGTTCCCGCAGGTGGGAGGTGCTGCCAGACAACACCCTGCGGATCAGCCGGCTGCAGGTGGAGGATGAGGGCACCTACACCTGCGTGGCCGATAACAGCGTGGGCAGGTCGGAGGCATCGGGCACCCTCACTGTGCACGGTAAGGGGGCCCTGGGGAGCACCCTTGGGTGCCGGTGGAGTGCCCAGACAAGCCTTTGTCTCTCCTCACGCTGCTGCAGTGCCCCCCCAGCTTGTCACTGGGCCCCACGACCAAGCTGTCACCCATGGCCAGAGTGTGACTTTCCAGTGCCAGAGCAAGGGCAACCCACCACCCGCTGTCTTTTGGCAGAAGGAGGGGAGCCAGGTCTGTCTCTTTCCCTGTCCTCATCCTTGACCCCAGACCTAATCATGGCCCCATCATCATCTCAATCCCCCCACCATTCATGTCTCCATTCCATCCTCATCCCACTCCCACCATCATTTCCATTCCATCTCATCCCCATTCCCATCACAATCCCTATCCCATTTCCCACCCCATCCCCATCTCATCCCTATCCCAATCTCATCCCATCTCAACCTCACACCAGTACCAATCCGCATCCCTACCCAGTCCCCATCACCATCCCATCACAGTCCCTATTTCATCCCTGCCTCCATTCCATTCCCATTCCATTCCCGTCCTAATTCCCATCCTATCCCATCCCATCTCATTCCTTTGCATCCCTTTGCTTCCCATCCCATTCCTTTGCATGCCATTTCATCCCATCCCCATCCCATCTCATCCCATCCTGTCCCATCCCCATCCCCATCCCCGCCATTGCTGTCCCCAATCTCATTCCCATTCCCATCCCTAACCCTGTCCCCATCCCATCCCCTGCATCCCATCCTCCCCCTCCCTCATCCCCCCACTAATCCCACTCCCTCCCCAGACCCTACTGTTCCCAGGCCAGCCCCCAATCCCTTCCGGCCGTGTTTGGGTGAGCCCCAGCGGTGCTTTGACGATCATCAACGTGCAGCCCAGCGATGCTGGCCACTACCTGTGCCAGGCCATCAGTGTGGCTGGCAGCATCCTGGCCAGGGCAGGCCTGGAGGTGACAGGGGGTAAGTTCAGTGCCAGTGAAGAACTGGCACATTCATTCGGTGCACGAGTGACACCCACCCCACCAACCAGCAATTCCCGATTTTCTCCCTGTAGCACCCACTGAACTCCACCCACTGGTGATCAGCCTGCTTCCCACTAACCGGACAGTGCTGCCAGTGGGGGCCACAGTGCGGCTGCCATGCGGAGTGGGGGCCCATGACCCCCTGGGCAGCGTGGGGTGGCTGAAGGATGGCAGTGCCCTGGTAGGTGTCCAGCCCCGTGCCAGCCTCCTGGAGAACGGCACCCTGCAGATCACGGGCCTCCGGGTGAGCCGGCCCCGGCAGGGGCACCCATGGGCGTACTTCAGGGAGGGAGGGGGGCAGTGGGTGCGAGGAGTGGAGCAAAGGGAGATGGATGCTCATGGTGGTGAGTACAAGCGGTGCTGGGGCTCAGGGTGGTGGGTGCAAAGGGTGGTGGGTGTAAAAGGTGGTGGATACAAAGGGTGGTGGGTGCTCAGGGTGGTGGGTGCCGAGGTGATGGGTGCTCAGGGTGATGGGGCAGGAGCTCTTCCCCCTGCAGGTGAGAGACTCCGGGCTCTACGAGTGCGTGGCCACCAGCCCGGCGGGCGAGACACGCTGGGGCAGCTCCCTGGAGGTACAAGGTGGGTCATGGAGATGTCACTGCAGTGGGGACACTGTGGCACCAGGAATAAAGCCACCCCAGACCTCCATGCATCTCCCTGCAGGTGATGAATCCGACCTCTCCCTGTCTTCCCCTGCACCCGGTCTCCTCCCTGGGCCACCCTCCATCCCTGTGGTCACCAACGTTACCAAAAGCAGTGTCACCCTGAGCTGGAAAGGGAACGAGGACAGCGGTGCCACCGATGTCACCTCTTACATAGTGGAGGCTTTCAGGTATCACACAAGCCTCTTCTCTGGCTGCAGGGATGATGTGGTGGCCCGATACCACCCTGTCACGAGTCACCCCTGTCCCCCGGCAGCCAGGCGGCGGGTGGCCCGTGGCAGACAGTGGCAGCTGATGTGGAGAGTGAGACCCACACAGTGACCGGCCTCGTCCCCGACACTGTCTACTTGTTCTTGGTGCGGGCAGTCAATGCCTATGGGCTCAGTGACCCCAGCGGCATCTCGGAGCCTGTGCGCACCGGAGGTGAGACCCAGCGGTGACATCGGTGGAGGTGTCCATGAACTCCTCACCCTTGGGTCTACCCCCCTTGGTGACACCAGTGGAGGTGTCCATGAACCCACCACCCTTGTGTCCATCTCCACTTGGTGACACCAATGGAGGTGCCTGTGCACCCAAAATCTTTGGGTCCACCCTTGCCCAGTGATGCCAGTGGAGTTTCCCATGGACCCCCCACGGGTATGGGGTATCACCATGGCTTCTTCACTTGGTGGCAACAGTGGGGAAGTCCATGGACCCTCCACCCTCTCCTGTTTCCAGCAGACACTAACCCCATGCAGCAAGGGCTGGATCCTGAGCAGGTGCAGCAGGAGCTGGCACAAGTGGCTGTGCACCTGCAGGAACCTGTGGTGCTGCCACTGGGCACTGTCCACCTCTCCTGGACCGTGAGTGCTGAGCCTCACTGCTGGTACAGGGCTCCCAGTGTTGAGCATCCCTCCATCCCACCCTTCCCTTGGGTCCTCAGGTGGAGCGCCAAGCGCCCTTCCTTCAGGGCTACCGGGTGCTGTACCGGCGCCGCGGCGGTCGCTGGGAGGAGGCGCGGACGGTGTGGGCACCAGGGGAGCGGGGGGCCCTGCTCACCGAGCTGCGCCGGGGCCAGGACTACGAGGTCAAGGTCCGACCCTATTTTCATCACCTCCATGGTCCTGACAGCGCTGTGCAAGCTCTGCGCACACCTGAAGCAGGTGGGTGTAGCGATGGAGGGGATAGTGTGGGTCCCTGGGGACAAGCTGGAGGTGATACCCCATGTGTCCCCTGCTGGCAGCCCCCAGCGCCCCTCCGCGAGCTGTCAGTGTGGCTGGGAATGGTACCAGCGTCCGCATCTCATGGCAGCCACCACCCCCGGCAGAGCAGAATGGTGTCATCCGTGATTACCGGGTAAGGGTGGACAGCACTAGGGATGTGGCAGGTCCTCTCTGTCCACTCATGACGCCATGTCATGGTGTCCTCGTGGGTGTCCCCCATCTTTTCCTCCTGCTCCCCACCAGATTTGGTGCTTGGGCAACGAGAGCCGCTTCCACATCAACCAGAGCGTTGAGGGGACGGTGCTGGCGACAGTGTTGCAGGGACTAGTCCCCGGGGTCCCTTACCGTGCCGAAGTTGCCGCTGCCACCAGCGCCGGTGTGGGTGCCCGCAGCGCCCCTGTCCCCATCCACATTGGTGAGTCCCTCATTGTCACACCTGTACCCCTGGGTGGGCCATGATGGGGTCACCCACTGCGGTGCAGGGGATGGCTCCTCGGCACCCCGCCGGTGTGTCCCTCTTTCCCGTGTCACTTGCAGCCCCCCTGGTGGAGCGGGATGCACGGCCAGCAGGTGGGAGCAGCTTGGCTGAGCATTTCGCTGAGGTAGCCCGGCAGCCAGCCTTCATCGCCGGCGTTGGCGGCGCTTGCTGGGTCGTTCTCGCTGCCTTCGCTGCTTGGCTCTACAGCCGCCGCCGGAGGAAGAAGGAGCTCAGCCACTTCACCGGTACAGGGGGTGCTACCCCTGGGACCCCTCGCCCCTCACTCATCACGCATCAGTCACCCACCGTCCCTCTCTTTGCAGCATCCTTTGCCTACACACCCACCGGTAAGCCCTTAGGCGCTGCGGGGTCCCGCTATGGCCTCTCGCTGCCCTCACCCCCATCTCTTTCCACAGTCGCCTTCCCGGCTCCAGTGCGCAGCAGCCCCAGGTAACCCCCCGGAATCCCCTGCCCTCCCCAGGAGCCCCAGGGCTGACCGCCAGCATTCCTTCACCCCATTCCCTTGCAGGGCAGCCGCCGGCGGTGCTTACCCATGGCTGGTGGATGCGTGGCGCGGTGGCGGCACAGCCAGTGCTGCTGGTTGCTTGGGGACCAGCGAGAGATACTACAACGGTAAGGGGGTAAGCATGGGGCTGGGTGGCTCTGACTGAGGGGGTCACGACCAGCCCTGAAAGTCCTGGTCACCCTCTGCAGACGCCGGCATCACCCGTTACATTGCCCAGACGGAGCAGTTTGGAGCGGGGGCTGGCGAGGGGCCAGTTTACAGCACCATCGAGATGGACAGTGAGGAGCTCTGCACCTTCCCCCGTCCCTTCTCACAGTATGGGACCTCCTGTCCTGGGGGGAGTTCCCAGCCAATGGATGCTGCAGCCTCCCAGGTGCCCCGCAGCTGGGCTGAGCACGGTAGGGTGGTCGGATGGGTGGGGGCATACATGGGTGCTCGAGGTGCGGTGCTCTCCCCACAGCCCCCCCAGCATCCCTCCTTGGCACAGGGGCCAAAGCAAAGCTGGGGCAAGCAGTGAAACCGCCGGCGGTGAGCTGGGCAGAGCTGCTGCCCCCGCCGCCCTCAGCCAGTGAGCTCAGCCAGTGTGCCCAGGAGGAGGAGAAGGAGGAGGAAGAGGAAGAGGCAGCTGGAGGGTGAGTGTGGGGGGGCCTGGGGGCCGGGCATGCTGCCCCCAGCACCTACCCTGTGGTCTCTGCCCTGAAGGTTGGGGATGGAGGTGTGGTACCCTGGTGAGGACATCCCCTGTGCCACTGCTGCATCCTCACCCACCACCTCCTCCGGCTGCCGTTCCACCGCCACTCTGACACCATCACCTCGCACCGCAGAGGACATCCCTCGCCTCCGCGACTTTGATAGCTCCCGCCTGCCCCGGTAGGAGATGGGCCTTGCTTGGTATGGGGTCTGGATGTCCCATTGAGGTCCAGATGTCTCACCATGGCCTGGGTGTTCCATTGCGATTCAGCCATGTTGTCACTATCCAGCCCTGCCACGTCATCATGGTCCAAGTGTGTCATTAGGGTCCAGGTGTCTCACTGGGGTCCACATGTCCTGTTGGGGTCAAGATCCTCCACACTGGTCCAGATGTTCCATCACAACCCAGCCATTTTGTCACCATTTGGCTCTGCCGTGCTGTCATGGTCCAGCTAAGCCAATGAGGTCCAGATGTGTTATCTGAGGTCCAGGTGTCCGATTGAGGTCTGATGTTATGCCCAGTCATGTCTTCATGATACAGCTCCACTGTTCCACTATAGTCTGGCCCTGCCCTGGACTCTGGATCAGGGTCTGGATGTCCCACCACAGTCTAGGTGTCCCATCACAATCCAGCCACGTTACCATGATCTGGTCCTGCTGTGCCACCATGGTCTGGCCATACCATTGGGGTCTGGATGCCCCAATATAGTCTGGATGTCCTACCATGGTCCAGGTGTCTCTTTGAGATCCATGCACGATGTCACCATCCACCCCTGCTCTCCAGCTGTGCTCTGGCCATGCTGTCATGACACATCCATGACCTTTTGGGCAGACCAGGGAGTTGCAATACAGCTGCATCATCACAAGCCAGGTGGGCCATCACCATCCAGCTGTGCCATCGTGACCCAGCTCTGCCATGATCCACCTGTGCCATCACAATGCTGGCATGTCACGGCGCTCCAGCTGTGCAGCTGCAGTCTAGCTGTCTGGTTGCAATACAGCTGTGCTATGATCCAGCCGTGCAACTGCAACCGAGCTGCATGGTTGCGATTCAGTTGTGCCATGATCTAGCTGTGTCATGATTTAGCTGTGCAGCTGCAATCTACTGGTGTGCTTGCAATCCAGATGTGTGGTGATCCAGCTGTGCCGTGATCCAGCTGTGTGGTTGCAATCCAGCTGAGCAGCTGCTATCCAATTGTGCTCCAGATGTGCCACTGCAGGCCAGCCATGCTGTCACAACCTTGCCAGGCTGTGGTCCTCCACCGTAGCTGTGCCACTGCTCTCATCCAGCCCCCCTTTGCCAGCCCAGATGTGTGGCTGTGATCCAGCTGTGGCACTTCTATCCCACTGTGATGCTTCAGCCCACCTACACCACTGCCATCCAGCTGTGAAGATACCACATGGCTTCTCCTGGCTCTGGCACAGCTCTAGAGGGCTTGTGCCAGCACTGTGGTGGCCACAGAGCCCCCACCGCACTCCCCCCACCCTTTGGTTTCACTCCACTCCCCTCTTTGCCAGGAGACCCCCCCATGGCGTCAGCACCCCCCCACAGGCACCCAGTCCCTCGGTGACTCCGGATGCCAGCGAGGGCCACCCAGCCCGAGCCCGCTGCCCTCCTGGCACAGGTGAGCCCTGAGGGGCAGTTTGGGCGTTTGGGGACCTCACTGGGTGTTGCGGGGGCTGACGCTGCCATCCCCCCACCCAGGAAAACCCCGCGGGGTGACCTCCAAAAGTCGCCTGAAGCCCAAATGCAGCCGCTACCGCCGGGAAAAGCAGACGGGAGGTGAGTGGGAGGAAAAAAAACAGGGAGTTCAGGGGGCTCAGGGGAGCTCAGCCCTCTCCTCCCTCTCTGCCGCAGAGCTGCCGCCGCCGCCGGTGCCGCCGCCGGGCGAGAGCCCCGGCCCCCCTCCGGAGCTGGAGCCGAGCGGGGCTGAGCGCAGGGTCACCCACCGCCCACCCCGCGGCGGTAAGCCAGAGCCACCGACCGTGCGACAAAAGGGTTGCGGGTGTCACTGGAGAGCCCCAACCTTGTCCCCTCCCCCGCAGATGAGGCCATGCCCTACAGCAGACCCTCCTGCCTGCCCCGCGGGCAGGTGTCCGGCAGCTGCTCCACCACAGGCAGCGTCTCGTCCCGCGGCTCCAGCAGCTCCCGCGGGCACGGCTCGGGGCGCAGCCGGACGCCGGGGGACCGCGGCGAAGGGACCGGCCACTGCCGCCGCCCGGCGGGCCCGTTTCCCTGCCCGTCGCAGGAGAAGCGATAAAGGGAGGGCGAGGCGGTGACGGAGCTGGGGACATGGGGATGGGAACACAGGGGTCATGGAGGGATGTTCTTTAATTTCTGAGTGGCTCTAGGGAAATAGGGTCACACAGAGCTCGTGGCCAGTGGGCATCAGCGCGAGGGGGGACAGGGATGCTTGGGGTGGGGCAAGGGCCGTTGTCACAAGGGATGAGGACCCTGGGGAGGGACAAGGATGCTCAGGAGGGACAAGGAAGATGTTCAGGGAAGGACAAGAATCCCGGGGACAGAAAGAGTTGGGAGAGATGAGAATGATGAGGAGGGATGAGGATGCTGAGGAGAGATAAAGAGGATGCTTAAGTGGGGCAAGAATCCTCGAGACAAGAACTGTTGGGAGGAACAAGGATGCTGGAAAAGGATGAGGATGTCTGGGAGGGATGATGTGGTTGATAGGGATGGGGACAGTTGTGGGGACAAGATTACATGGGAGGGACAAGGACACTGCAGATGGATGAGGGTGCTGGTGAGGCACAAGGAAGGCTGGGGGACAAGGATGCCTGGAGGGAAGAGGCCATGGAGGAAGGACAAGGATTTCCAGGGGTTGAGGATTGCTGGGGGGAAGAGGACACTTGGGAAAAACAAGATTGCTTGGGAGGGACAAGGATGGTAGTAAGGGACAAGGAGGATGGTTGCAGGGGGATGAGGACAGTGGAGAAGGACAAGGGCACTTGGCAAGGGGGACAAAACAGTTGATGAAGGATGAGGACACTCAGGAGGGCTGAGAACCCTGGGAATGAGGAGGATTAGGAGGGACAAGGAGACTCAGAGGGAGAACAAGGCCACCCACATGGCTGGGAAGGATGAGAACACTGGGAAGAGACAAGGATGGTCAGGATGGGACAAGGATGCTGAGGAAGGACACAAACTATCCGAAAGCACAAGGACAGTTGGAAGGGATGGGAATGGTCAGTGGGGATGGGGATGGTCATGGGGTCAACAACCCTAGGGAAAGACAAGGACACTTGGGGTCAACAACAGTGCTTGGGCTGGACAAGGAGAGTTAGGGGCGATGAGGATGATGGGGAAGGAGGAGAGCACTGTGGAAGGACAAGGACACTTAGAGGGGATGCAGACTCTTGGGGAGGATGATGATGTTGGGTAGGAATGAGGAATTTGGGAAGGGATGGGGACACTGAGGAGGGATGTGGACACTGCGGAGGGATGGGGGCACTGTGGAAGGAGGAGGACACTTGGGAAGGACAAGAATGCTGAATAAGGAAGGACACCCACCCACCTTGGTGCCACCCACCCTTTGTGGGTGGCTTTTCCCAGTAAAGAGCCCCTGTTTGGTGAACTGCCTAATAAAGCTGGATTTTAGCTGAGCCAAGGGGGTTCTGGCTTTGCTGCGTCCTGCGCCCTGGGGACTGCCATGCTCCTGTCCCTGCTGCCCCCAGCTCACCACCTTCCCTGGCCCAGGGGCTGCCAGTCCCCGACCCCTGGCCGCCTGGAAAGAAAAGAAAACATTTTCCAACACCCTGCAACAGATGACACTCCTCACCACCCCCAGTGCCCACCAGCCTGGCATTGGGCCACTATGTACCGTTCTGTGAGCTACTGTTCACCGCTGTCCCCATTCTTTGTGGGCCCTCCAGCACTGTCCACCAGTCCCAGGTAGTGGTGGGGACCCTGGGTGGGAAGACCTGCTCCAGGGGTGATGGTGGTGGTGAGGGACCTGCAGGGGACAAGGCAAGGGATAGTGGCATCACCATGGTGTCATGATGGAGCCACCTTCTTCGAGGAGTTGAGGATGCTCAGGGTGAGAGAGGGGGTCCAGGGACCCGTCACTCACCCCTGTAGGCCCCATCGGTGTCCTCAAGGCTATAGCGGAGGCCATCGACAGCCACGGCCAGTGCCCGGGCAAAGCTGGCGTCCAGGAGGAAGGAGCCATCGCAGGAGCTCACGAAGCTGCAGCGGGTGCTGGCAAAGTTGTCCTCTGAGACAGACCCCCAGCCATTCAGCAGTGACCCTCCCGGTGAGCCCCTCGTTGCTGTCTGCTCCTCTTCCTCCTCTTCTTCCTCTTCCTCTTCCTCCTCCTCCTCCTCACCTAGCTCAGAGGCTGGCGGCCCATAGATGTAGCCGTAGGTGTGCAGTGGTGAGAAGGACCGTGGTGTGGTTGGTGCCAGGGGTCTGTGGGGAACACAGGGGGGCACCGCTGGCACCAGGGGACGCTGCCATCACGGGAGTGTCCCAGGGGGATGGGGAATACCTGCAGCAGGTATTGTCCTGGTCCATCTCCAGGACCTCAGCCACCTGCTGTTGTGTGAGGACTCCATCACTGAATGCTGGCGAGAGGCGCCCAGTGGCCGGGGACGTGTCCTTGGGGTACCTGGTAGCCGAAAATATGTCCCTTGGGTGCCTGGCCTCCAGTGACATGTTCTTGGTGTGGCTGCTGGCTGGGGACATGTCCTTGGGGTACCTGGTGCCCAAGAACATGTCCTTCTTGTGACCAGTGGCTGGGGACACCTCTTTGGGATGCTTGGTGAGTGGGGATGTGTCCCTGGGCTGCCTGGTGGCTGGAGGTGTGTCCTTGGGATGCCTTACTGCTGGTGACATGTTTTCAGGGTACCTGCTGCACAGGGACATGTCACTTGTGTGCATGGTCACCAGTGACAGTCCCTGGGGTTCCCGGTGGCCTGAGACATGTCCTTGGAGTACCTGGTGCCCAAGAACTTGTCCCTGTGGTGCTCGGAGACTGGAGACATCTTCTCAGGGTGCCTGGTGACTGCAGATATGTCCCTGGGGTGCCCAGCAGCTGGCAATGTGTCGTTGGGGTGCCTCAAGGTTGGTGACAGGTTTTCAGGGTACCTGCTGCACAGAACACGTGCCTTGGGTGTGTGGCCCCCAGCTCCCTGGGGTACTTGTTGGCTGGGGACATGTCCTTGGCATACCTGGAGGCCAGGAACTTGTCCCTGCAGTGCCTAGTGGCTGGGGACCTCTCCCTGGGGAGCCTTGTTCCTGGGGACATCTCCTGGGGGAGCCTCAGGCCTGGGGACATGTCCTTGGGGTTCCTGGTGGACACTGACATGTCCCTCTGGCACTTGGTCACTGGTAAAGGGTCTCTGGGGCACTTGGTGACCGGGGAGGTGTCCTCAGGGTGCCTGGTGGCCGAGACTGTGTCCCTCCGGTGCTTGGTTGCTGGTGATGGGTCCTTGTGGTGCCTGGTGGCTGGTGACATGTCCCTGGGGGTACTGGGGACTGAGGACACATCCTTGGGATGCCTGCTGGCCAGGAACATGTCCTTGGGGTGCTCAGCAACCAGGGACATGTCCCTAGCGTTCTTGGTGGCCAGTGACACACCCCTGGGGCTCTCAGTGACTGGGGATGTGTCCCTGGGGCATCGCATGACTGGAGATGTGTCCCTGGGGATCCCAGTGACTGGGGACACGTCCTTGGGATGCCTGGTGACCAGAGATGTGTCCCTGGGGCACACGGAGGCTGGGGACCTGCAGGTGCAAGGGACACGTCAGGTTTTGCAGCAAAGGGTTGGGTTGCAGGGCACCCATCTGGATGGGGACTCACCGTGTCACTGGTGGGTGCCAGGCGTGGGATGGCCTCGGGGGTGTCACCGGTGACCTGCTTACACCGGAGGCCAGTGAAGCACTGCCCCGACGTGGTTTTGGAGTGCTGAAGACCGGTAGCCGCGGGTCCCTGCTGTCCATCACGGCAGCGACGGTGTCACCCTCATGTCCCCTTTGCTGAGGCTGCCTGGCTTCCAGCCCAAAATCTGTCCCCCACTCGCCTCCGCTTCCAGTGACAGGGACGTGGCTGGGGCCAGCTACGAGCACCGGGGTGCTGTGCACTTGATGCAGCTCTGCGTGGGACATGGGGGACACAGAGCCGTGGGTCATTACCCTGGTGTCCCCCACGTCCCCCCATGTGCCCCCCACACCCACCTCTCTTGCGCACACGCTCCCAGGGTGCTGGGTTTGGGGTGCTGGGTGAGGTGTGCACCCCGGGGTGCCCCCCACCCCAGCACCCCATGTCCCTGAGGGGCGGTGGATGTCCCCCACGGAAGCTGCTGCGGTTGGGGGGTGTGGGGGGGCCAAGGCTTGGCGGCTCCAAGGAGAGGGCTGGAAGAGTAAGAGAGGTCAGATCACCCATGGGGCCATGTGTCCCCTGTCCCCTCTGTCCTTAGGTCTGTGTGTCCTCAAGTCCTCGCTGCCTGCAGACAGACAATGGGGGGCACCAAGGTGGGGGTCCCATAGCACTCGGGGTCCCAGGCACAGGGTGGGGGTCTTGGGTGCACTTTGCTGGTCCCATAGCACTCTGTGAGGGTCCTAGGCCTGGGTTGGGGGTCCTGTTGCAGCAGGTCAGGGTTCCATGGAACTGGGTGGGGATTCAGTGGCATCACATGGGATGGATGGGGGTCCCATAGGGCTGGTGGGGGGCCCAGAAGACCCTTGGTGGGTGTTCCATGGCAGAGAGTGGGGGCTCTAAGGCACTAGCTGGGGGTCCCAGCCCGAGAGTTCATGGGAGGGGTGGGGGTCCCATGGCAGTGGGTGGGGATCCCGGCGCCCATGGGGCTCACTGGAGGGATGGGGGTCCCTGCCGTCACTGCCCAGGAGTCGGCTGCTGAGGCTGCTGCTGCTGCTGAGGTTTCGGGGGGCACAGCTGGGTTTCCAGGGACCACCAAGCCATGGCGAGTCACCGGCCACCAGCCTGCAGGGCAAGAGGTGCTGTCAGTGCATCCATCCCCGCCACACCAGGGATCCGCCGTGTCCCCCACCCCATGGCCTCTCACCTGTGGCGAGCTGCAGCTTCCTGGCTGGCACGGCGTTGGCAGACGAGGAGAAGGAGGGCGAGTAAAGCCAACCAGAGCATGGAGCCAGCGGCTGCAATGACAGCAGGCTGCCGCAGTGCCTGGACCACCCCGCTGCTCCCTGCTGTCAGCCCTGCAAGGGTGCCATCAGTGTCACTTCATGTCGCCACCTTGACCCCCACCCACACCCCACCTTGCTCTCCATCGCCTACCCAGGACACCACAGGTGGCATTGCTGGGAACCCCCAGCCCTGCGCTGTTGAAAGCTGCCACCTGCACACAGAATTCGGTCCCGGGCTGTGGCAGGAGGGTTTCCAGGCGGCGGGTGGCTCCATCCACTGTCCTGTTGGTGTGGCGCTGCCAGCCCTCACCCATTGACCAGACCTGGCAGGCACCAAGAGGATGTGTCCCCTTAGATGATTAGCCTTGATGGGCCCCCTTTAATGTGGATGGACCCCGTTGGGTAGACCCTGTTGGATCCCCCTGTGGATGGACCCCGTTGGGTGGACCCCTTCAGATGAACATCCCTTGATAGACTCCCGTTGATGGATCCCCCTTGGACAGATTCACTTGGATGGGTCCCCTTAGATGAATCTCCTGGATGGATTCCCCTTGGAAGGACACCTTTGGATGGGCTCCCTTGCAGCCCCTAGGATGGGCCTCCTTGGGTGAATGCCGCGTGGATGGACCCCCATTGATGGATGCCCCTTTGGATGCACCCCATTGGATGAATCCCCTAGGCTGGACTCCTTTGGATGAACTCTCTCGGATGCCCTGGGATGGATCTTGACCTTGGCTGGCCCTTTTGGATGAATCCCTATGTAAAATTCCCTCCTGGATAGACTCCTTGAATAGTTCCTTCCCCCCTTGGATAGACCCCCATCTTTGATAGACTCCCTTTTTGAATGGACCCCCTTGGATGGACCCTCCTTGGCCAGAAGACCCCAGCCCTGTCCCCTCATCCCATTATCCCAAACCTGGTAGCCCTGGATGATGCCATTGTGGGCTTCAGAAGGAGGTGGCTCCCAGCTCACAACCACGGTGCCGTTCCCTGTCTCAGCCTGGCTGACGGTGACACGCTGGGGCGCTGCACTAGGCACTGCCAGGACAGAGATGCTGAGACCCCAGGGATCCCCAACCAACCTCCCCGTCCTCCACCCAGCCATCCCTGGGGACACATGACGCACCTTCCTCAGGTATCCAGAGGTGCCTGGTGTTGCTGTCTGAGCCCTGGGTCCCTCCAGTGTAGGGTCGGACCTTGAACTCATACTTGTAGCCCCTGCGGAGCGCAGGGATGATGGCGCTGAGCTCCCTGCCTGCGTCATGTTGGACCCAGGAGGTGGTGACCGGGAGCAGGCTGCGGTACAGCACCATGTAGCCCACAGGCACCGGCACCGGCATCAGCATCTGAAGGGGGTGGGAAGGATTCCAAGTTAAGGTGGGACATGGGGATGTGTCCCATCCTACCCCTCATCTGGGGATAGCCGAGCATCACACCAACCTGCCAGCGGAGCTGGACAGCAGCAGTGGGCAGCGCAGTGCCGTTGTCCAGGTGCAGCCGCACAGCCAGCAGGTCCCGCGGTGCCGTCTCCTGCTGGCCCGTTGGCAGCCGGTCTGTGAGGCACAGAAGGCTAATGACCAAGGTCCCCTGGCACCTGCCCAGACACCCACCTCAGATACCTGTGCATGGAGATCCTGATGTCTACCTGGATGGACCCATTCAAATGGACCCTTTTGGACAGACACCCTTTGATGGGTCTGTCTTGAATGGACCCCTCTTGGATGGGCCCCTGTTATGTGTTGCCCTTTGGGATATGGGATAGGCCCCCCTGATACACCCCTGTGATATGTCCCTCTTAGATGGACCTTTTGGATGGATATCTCTTGTTCTATCCCCCTTTAATGTACTTTCACCTTGCACAGACCCCCTTAAATGGATCTTCTTGGAGGAACCAGGTTGGCTGGATCCCCTTTAGGTGGGTGCTCTTGAATGAATCCCCTTGGATGGCCTCCCACCTCGGTGCATTTCCTTAGATAGATCCCCTCACATGGACCTGCTTGGATGGAACCCTTGGATGGATCCTGTTGGATGGATGCGTTTAGATGGATCTACTTTTGGAAGCACGCCCTTTGATGGATCCCCTTAAATGACTCAGCTGGATGGACCTTTATTTGATGGATGATGGATGCCCTGGGATGGACCCCCATGGACAGGCTCCCCTTGGATAACCCCCATCAGATGGACCCTGATACACGGATCCCCTTGCATGAACCCCGAGATGGCCCTGGGTGCCTGTGATGGTGGAGGCCACAGAGGTCCTGCCACTGACCCTCCACATGGAGGAAGGTGGTGGCGGCGGCGGTGCCCAGCTGGCTCTGTGCTGTACACACGTATGTGCCGGCATCGGCGGGCATCACGGCAAGGAGGCGCAAAGTGTTCTCCCGGTCCACCTCGTGCCTGTGGGTCACCAGCTCTCCATCAGCCTCATCGCCATGCCAGGGATGGGACACCTCCCCCCTGCCACCACCTACCTGCCCCAGGGCAGGTCCCCACGCTCCTTATGCCACTGCACCCGTGGCGCTGGGTCACCTTGGGTGCTGCAACCCAGCTCCACGGTGCTGCCAGCCACCGCCACGGCCTCGCTCGGGTGCCGCACGATGCTTGGCTTCTCTGCAGGGGGACATCGAGGACATGGCACCATGGCTGGGTGTAATGTGCCCACCACCCGTGGGAGACCCTTGGCTTACCCAGGACAGAGACGCGGGCACCCCGGCTCTCCCTCTTGCCTGCCGCATTGGCCGCCACACAGATGTAGAGACCGGAGTCTCTCCGTTGTGCCGATGCCACCTGCAACTTCCCTTTGGTGACCACGTACCTGCCACCTACCAAGTCCAAGGTGACCCCGTCCTTCTTCCAGGTAACGGAGGGTTCGGGGTACCCCAAGGGGGGGACACAATCCAGCTCCAATACTTGCCCCGCTGTGGTCACCAAATCACCTGGCTGCAGGCGGAAATTGTCCCGCAGCACTGCCGTGGGGAGGGCACATCGTGGGTGGGGGGAACAGGATTTTCTGGGCTCTCCCCACCTGCATCACCCCCCACCAGGTGTCCTTACCAGCTGGAGTTTGGGGTGCCGTGGCCACGCTGGGGAGGCGGCAGCCTGTGGGGTGACAAGGAGGTGGGGGGATGCCAATGGGTGCCCCAAGTGGGCATGGTCTCAGTTCTGGGGTGGGGCAGGGGACAGAGTTAAGTGGATTTTGGCCCCCGTGGGTTGCACTCACCTCCGCGGTGCAGGGCGGCGAGGCAGAGCCCCAGGCCCAGTGCTGTCTCCCAGCCGCCCGCCATGCTGGCCCAGGCCAGCCTTCCCGTTTCCTCCCGAAATCCCGGTTCCTCCCTGCCAGCACTGGGGCTGGATCCGGCTCCGGATGGGGGGGTACAATAGCCGGATGCGGGGGCCGGGAAATGCCGAAGGGGGGGGAAGGTATGATGGTGAGCGCAAACAGCTCAGCCGTCCTGCAGCAGTGGGAGCGCCCAGGCACTGTGGCACTGGCAGCACCCGGAGACAGTGCAGTGGGGGACACCAGCGGTTAATGAATTTAATTAGTCAGAATAAATTCCCCTTTTCCTTCGCCATGTTCAGAGGAAGACAAATTAAGAAGAGATGGGCTCTCAGCTGAGGACAGCATCAGTAGGTACCAGAGGGAACAGTCCAAGGTCTCCCAAGCACTTCAAGTGACAGTTTGAGTGCCACCCAGGTGCACTGGGTTTGCGTGGGGTGTCAGTCACCTCTCGTGTGTCCCCCCCACCCGGGGGGCCCAGGTCCCACAAAGACACCCAAGGGTGCCACCACCAGATGGGTAGTATGTTTAGTTTATTGGTTAGTAGTGCACCCCGAGCACTCCGGGGTGCCCCGGCACCTACCCTGGGTGCCCCAGGGCCCGGCTCGCTTGGCCGGCCGCTCTCTGCTTTTCATCCTAAACCTATTTCCCATGAAAGGCCTGGGGGAGAGACAGCATCGTGCGCCCCAAAACCGGGGGATTTTCACAGAAAATCCTACCGTGGCAAAGGGGCGATGCTTGGGCCAGGGCTTCCAGCCCACGTTTAGGGGACATTGCAGCTGGGGAGCTGGGGGGCAGGAGGGAGCCCCCTGTTTAGACCGCCTGATGCATGTGTGCCCTTGGGCGAGCTCGTGTGCCAGTGCGTGTCCCACTGCACGCGTGGGGCGCGTGCATGGCAGGCGGGCACCATGCTCTTACACACGCGTGTGCACACGCAATCTCTGGGCAGGCAGTGTGTGTGCTCCCTGTGTGTGTGTGCACGCTCCGAGCGCGCTCAGCTGCCTTGTGCACGCTCTTTCCACATGCACCACACACTCTGTGCAAGCACCGCACACGCACTCTGCACACTCACTGCAGGCTCCATGCCAACGCTGTGCCAACGCTGTGCCAACACTGCAGGTTCACTCTTAGGCACGCTCTGAGCACACTCAGCTGCTCGCTTTGTGCGCACTCTTTTCCACACGCACCCCACACACGCAGTGTGTGCTTTGTGCAAGCACTGCACGCACCCTCTCTGCTCACGCTCTTTGCACACTCGCCACATGCTGCATGCGTGTCCCAGGCAAACCCTGCGTGCACGCTCGCTCCGCACGCTCTGTGCACACTCTGCACAGACACTCTCTGCACGGCCTCTCTCTGCACGCTCTGTGCAGGCTCGGAGCGCACACGCAGTGCTGCCATGCTCACAAAGGTTCAGTGGACACGGCACATTCCATACACGCTCTGTGCGCACTCTGCGCAGCCTTAGCTGCACGCTCTGTGCGCGTTCTCTCCGTGGGCTCCACATGCTCTCTCGCACGCTCTGTGCACCCTCTCTTCGCACACTGCGTGCACACTTGCTGCACACCCTTGCGCCCGCCCCCGTGCGCCCTGCGCGCCCCCTCCATGCGCCCTCCTGCACGCTCCGTGAGTGCTTTCCCTGTGCAGTGCTTGCACGCTCCGTGCACACCCTCTGGCACACTGCACTGCTGGCGTGTTCCCTCCGCACACGCGTGTGCTTCCTGCACGCTCCCTGCACACTCGTCCCGGCGAGAAAGCCATTAAAGCGATGCCCCAGGAAGATGGGGGACGGAAGAGGGGAGCTCTGGGTGGGATCAATAGGAAATTAGTGACTTTACGCCGAGCGGAATGATGCCCAGTGGTGGGGGCAGGGCTGTGCCGGTGTCCCCGCTTGCTCGGTGGCGGAAGTGTGGCCGTGCTGGTGTCCCTGCTCGCTTGCACGCCGCCACCAAAGCGCGCACAGTCCCCCCTGCTCAGGCACTGATCTCCACGGCGTTGGCCTCCTCCTGCTCCCGAATGACGTGGACGCCGGCAGTCCGCAGCAGCCTCGGGGCGCCGCGGGACCGTGCCGGCGAGCCCGGTGGTGACCTGTGGGTCCGCGTCGAGGCGGGTGAGCGAGCTGGCGAGCGATGGTAACGACGAGTCGACCGCCCCACTGGTCCTGGCGAGCGACCGGCTGCTGGTACTGGCGAGCTGGTGTAACCTGGTTCGACTGTGCCGCGGGGCTCAGGGAGCGAATCCTCCTCCGCCTCCGGCGAGTCCTGCCCAAAGCCAAGAGCAGAAAAACGTGGGACATGTGGGAGACCCTGCGCTGGGATGCTCCTGGCGTTACCGGCTCTCACCTTATCTTTAAGGATGTACAAGGCCACTGGGTTCTTGCGCTCGTGCTCGCCGCTCCGTGGGATGCCTTCGGCTAAATGGAAGAAGATGCTGCTCAGCGTTGGTGTTCCCCCAACCCACCGCCGCCACGCTGAGGCCGGCACTCACCGTCGTGCTTCAGGCGCTCCTCATCCTGCTCAGCGTAGTCAGAGGTTGGTTGTGTCTCTGCTTGTCGCTTCTCCCTGGAAGGGGTAGGGGATGGGGCAGCACTGGCATCACATTTAGAGGCAATGGGGGGACTGCCTGTGGCTCATCCAGGGAAGGGCCCAGTACTACAGGGAGGAAGAGGTGGGATGGGATGGGATGGGATGGGATGGGATGGGATGGGATGGGATGGGACGGGATGGGACAAGATGGGACAAGATGGGACAAGATGGGACAAGATGGAATGGGACAAGATGGAATGGGATGGGGTGGGATAGAAAATGATGGGATGGAACAGGATGGGACAAGATGGGATGGAATGAGATGACATGATTAGAATGGAATGGAACGGAACAGAATTAGAATAGAATAGAATAGAATAGAATAGAATAGAATAGAATAGAATAGAATAGAATAGAATAGGAGTAGAGTAGAGTAGAGTAGAGTAGAGTAGAATAGAGTAGAATAGAATAGAATAGAATAGAATAGAATAGAATAGAATAGAATAGAATAGAATAGAATAGAATAGAATAGAATAGAATAGAATGGAATGGAATGGGACAGGAGAGATGGATCAAGGTGGGATGGGATAGGGTGGGATGGGATGAGACGGCATGGCATGGCATGGCATGGCATAGGATGTGTCGAGATGAGATGAGATGAGATGAGATGAGATGAGATGAGATGAGATGAGATGATAGGATGGTATGGGACATGACAAGATAGGGTGGGAAGAGATGAAATGGGACAAAATGGGATGGGACAAGACAGGATGGGACAAGGTGGGACAGCTTCGTTTGTCTCCCATGTTATCCCCACCCGTACTTCTTGGACGGTTTCCAGCAGGCGCAAACTGTCACCAGGGTGACAAGAAGGAAGATGCCGCCCGTGGACAGGATGATGTAGAGAGAGCTCCGGCCTGGAGGAGAGGAATGAGGGGGGACAACCCCCCAAAAATTTTAGCTGAAAGCATCTGCAAGGGATGGCCAACCCTGGGAGTGCAGGAGGGGAGAAGGGGTGGCTTACGGTAAACTGTGAGCTTCACGGGGACACTGCGGCCATGGCTGATGGGGTTTTCCACCAGGCAACTGTAGACATCATCATCAGCCATGAGAACACGAGTGATGGTGAGGATCTTCTGGTCAGGGGAGAGGAGCAGGCGGGAGTCGTTGCTCAGTGGCCGCCCATCCTTCAGCCAGGTGTAGGTGGGTTTGGTGCCGTTCTCGTGTGAGCAGTTGAGCGTGAAGAATTCACTGAGCTCCAGCACCGTTGAGGAGGCCACCAGCACTTGGGGCTTTGAGATTGGAACTGTGGGCGAGTAGGGGAACCACAGTGAAGCCATGTCTCAGGGGACAGATGGACCCAGGGGACAGGACCAGACACATCACAACCCCACCAGCTTGGCTGCATAGAGTGGTTGAAACCCCCAAAACCACCTCCCAGCTGGAGAAAGCCCTCCCAAAATGTGGTCAGGGAAGACATCCCATGGATAACCCAGTCTCCACTGGATGTCTCTCTTGCCCTTACTGTCCACGGTGAGGTTGATGGTCTTCTCGCCGGTGAAAGTGTCGTCGGTGATGGACACCTCCACCTCGTAAGCGCCTTCATCAGCCAACTGCAAGGGGCTGATGAGCAGCGAGCCATTCTCCAGCACCCGGATGCGATCACGGTAGTCGGGCCGTAGGTTGCCAATGATCTCGGTGCCGATGGACTGGACGACGGTGACAGGTTTGTCCCGCTTCAACTGCCACTTGACCACTGGCTTGTCAGCGCTGGCGCTGGCATAGCGCACTGACAGCAGCGCCGCTTTGCCTGCCGTGCCACGGACTAGTGGCGTGGGGCTGGTGATGTTCACCCCTGCCAGCAGACCTTGGGGTGGGGAGAGACAGTGGGGTGCCAAGCATGGAGAAAACAGGGAAACCCCAACCTGGAGCTGTGCTGAGCACCCACAGAGTGCCCAGCTTGGTTCCGTAACCTTTACAAAGACGCACCCATAACCCCGAAAGTGATTGAGGGGTAGGAGCCCTCCTGCACCCAGATCAGTGCAACAAGTTGTACAAATCAAAGAATCACCCCCAAAATGGCTTTGGGCATGGGAGGTGGGTCAATGCAACCCCCTGCAAAGATGCGTTATCACCCCCCAAAGCTGCATTGGGGGTGGGAGTGCTCCTGCAGTCAGATCAGTGTAACCAACCCCTTGCAAGAATGTATTCATCACCCCAAAAATGCAAGGAGGGGGTGTGGATGGGAGACCTCCTGTTGCTGGGTTAATGCAATGCTCTGCAAAAATGCATGTGCTGCCCCCCATAATGTGCAGGGCTTGGGCAGGGGCTCTCCTGGAGCTGGGTCGATGCAAGCCTTTGCAGAAATTCATCGATCACTCCCAAAAATGCAGGGGGAGTGCTCCTGCAGCCAGGTTGATGCAACCCTTTGCAGAAATGCACACATCACTTTCAAAAATGCAGGGGGTGGCAGGCTGGTCAAGGCAATCATTGCCCTGCGAAAGCTGCCTGGGGAGATGCCAGTGCTCGGATCGATGCAATGCTTTGCAAAGATACCTTAATTCCCCCCAAAATGGTGGGGGAAGGATTTTGTACCCACCCCCATCCCCCATTGGATGCTCCTGTCCAGACAAAGCCCCCTCAGATGCAAAACTGCATCACGGGAGTCGCTGCACGTGCATTGCTCCTCATCGCTGGTTTTAAGCCAAAAAAGGCAGGGAAAAAGTGTAAAAACATGATTTTTGGGGGAGGGGACTCTCCAAATCCTTCTCTCTCCCCAAAAAACCTCAGCACCCCCCTCCTGACATCCCAGAGGTTCCATCCGTGAGCCCCCCGTATGGATACCGTCACCCGCCAGCGAACAAACCCCATATTGAAGAGGAGGGGAGAGTGGGAAAACCAGCTGGGCAGAGTGAAGCAGGAGCAAGAAAGGCCTTAAACAAGCCCGAAAAGTCATGGGACCTATTGGTATGCAGCGTCCGTCCGTCCGTCCTGCCCGGCAGCGCCGCGCTTGGCCCCGCGAGCATGCCCCGACTCGCCAAATTTTGGGGACCCCCCACAGGGAAGACCAAGGCATGGGATGGGGATGTGGCCTTTAATACATCCTTGCCCCCTCCCCGTGCACCGCCGAATCGCTGCTCTTTAACTGTTTATTCCCTTTTTTAACCCGTTTCCCAATTTTTTCTCCATTCAGGGTAAAAATTTTTGGGAGTTCATTAATAAATCAGGAAACGTTCCCTTTTACTACAGCGTTCTTGGCTTAGGGATGAAGATGTCCCAGCCTTTTTCAATGACTTTTCTTGATAAAAGCCTGCCAAAAATCTTCATTTTCACATTATCTTGTGACATAAATCCCTATTTAAAAAAAAACCAAACCACTGCAGCATTTTTGGGGTGCCCTGGCTGTGGCCCTGGGTGTTTTTTAGGGTCTAAATCATAGCCAGCAAAGAACTCCGCTGGTTTTGTTTTGCGTCCATCCTCCTCATCTGAAGGAAAATGGGGCCTCCCCAGGGCTACTTTTGGGTGCAAACTTTGGTAAAATGGAACAAAATTATTGCAGGTGATTTTCTGTGTTGCCAGATCTGGGATGAGGCAGTTTGGGGCTCACTAAACTCCAAAATGTGAGAATTTAGGAAATAAAAGATGGAGAAAAATGGGGTTGCAGTGGGATGAGGCAAGCCTAGAAATGGGGTGAAAAATGAGATTTTAAGGAAAGCTGGAGGATGGGTAAGAGAAAAGATTTGGAGATGCTGAAAAACTAGGAAAAAATGGGGTTCGGGGAAGACAAAAAACTGGGGAGAAGTGCAGGGTGGGGGCGGTGCCAAATCCTCCCCCACATCAGGACCTTCTTGGCTCCAAAAAAGTGTTTTCCCCAGTTCTTCTTCCCCATTTTACCCCTTTTCTCCCAACTCCCAAGCAGAGGGTACGCTCGACAGCACAACAACCCTCCCTCCAACCCCCCCATAGGGTATCACCACCCTCATCGCCCCCCCGGCCCTCATCCTCCATCCGGATACCCCCAGGACCCGCGGAAAAATGGGAAAACCATGGAAAAACGGGCAAAGTCCCTACCTGCGTGCAGCGCCAGCAGCCAGGTCACCGGCAGCAAGCAGGGGGGAGCGGGGTGGCCCCGCGGGGCTGCCGGCGCTCCCCACATTTCGGGCAGGCTCGCCCCCCGAATTGCTCCGCTTCCCCACTCTGGGCACGTCCCTCGGAGCTCCCGGCTTGGCGCTTCGCCCGGCTAATTTATTTTTTTCCCTTTTTTTTTTTTTTTTTTTTTTTTTTTTTTTTTTTGTTCTTTCGTTTCTCAATAGAGCCCTGTGTCCTGGTGGCTTTCGCCTCCCCAGCGGCCTCGCGCTGACATTTATTTGAGGAAAAAACACTCAGATTTGCAATTTTTCCCCGGTTACAGACCCCCAGTTCCGTGTTTTCCCGGTCCCGGGGACACACTTGAGGTCGGGGGCATCACCCCATCGAGCCCAACTAAAGTTTGCCATCCCCTCCGCGGACAACTCCATGGGATTTCGGGATTTCAGGCTCTGAACATCCCATTAAGCTGGGTTTTCTTTTTGAGGGGTATTTTGCAAAGCTGAACCCCCACCCCAAAGGAGCCCCCTCCACCCCACTTTTATTTTTCCTCCCTCTTCCCAGGCTCTAAAGCGAAGGCCGGTGGCATCCAGGCTTCATTCCAACTCCATGCCAATTAGCGCGAGTTCCCCGGCACCGCTGAATAGGGCAGCGGGATGTGAGGCAAGATGCCCGGAGCCATTTCCCACCCCCCGTCCGCCGAGACCTGCCAAGCTCATCACCCCAGCGAGCCACCGCCCACCCCCTCGGAGCCTTCCTGCCCCCCAAAAGGAGTCGATGCCTCCAAGCATCCTGCCCCAGAGGGAGGGAGATGCTATGGGGGAGACACGTTATGGGGAGATGGTAAAGGGAGGGGTTTGGGGGACTTTTGGGGAGGCCACTAGAGAGAGAAGCTATAGGCAGTTGGGTGAGAGGCAGATGCTTTGGGGTCACGCTATAGGGAGATGCTTTGAGGGGGCCTTTGGGGGGATGCTCTGTGGAGATGTAAGGGGATATTTGGAGGGGGTCAGGGATGCTGTGGGGGGCGCTATAAAGATATTTGGGAGGGACTTTCAGCGGGATGCTCTGTGTGGGCTGTTCCGGGGGTGCTCAGGCGGCACTTTTGGGGATGCTCTGCGGCAGACAGCGTGCCCCCATCTCCCTTTGCACCGGAGGCGGGACTCGAACCGGCAGCCTCAGAACCGTGAGGGGCTGCAGCTGGGCGGGGCTGGGGCGGGCGGTGGTTGGCTGCTGAGGAAAGGGGCGGGGCTGGGGGCGGGCTGTGGTTGGCTGTTGAGGACGGGGCGGGGCTGGGGGCGGGGCTTGGGGCGGGCTGTGGTTGGCCGTTGAGGAAAGGGGCGGGGCTGGGGGCGGACTGGGGTTGGCCGTTGACGACAAGACCGGGACTTGGGGCGGGGCTGTGGACGGGCTGTGATTGGCTGCTGAGGAAAGGGGCGGGGCTTGTGGCGGGCTGTGGTTGGCTGTTGAGGACAGGGCCGCGACTTGGGGCGGGGCTGGGGACGGGCTGTGATTGGCTGCTGAAGAAAGGGGCGGGGCTGGGGGCGGGCTGTGGTTGGCTGTTGAGGACGGGGCCGGGACTTGGGGCGGGGCTGAGGGCGGGCTGTAATTGGCTGCTGAAGAAAGGGGCGGGGCTTGGGGCGGGCTGTGATTGGCTGTTGCGGACGGGGGCGGTGCTTGGGGGCGGGGCAAGGCTGGTCTCCCCAGGGGGCGTGTCAGTGCCGGCGGAAGCGGCGCCGGGATTCAAAGCGGCCGTGGGGCCGCAGCGGCGGTTGGTGCAGCCTGAGGGGGCCCGGAGGGGCTCGGGGAGCTCGGGCGGGCGGAGCGCGAGAGGGGCGAGGCGAGGCGAGGCAAGGCGGGTTCCGGGGGTGAAGGTGCAGGGGCTTACGGAGGCGGTTATGGGGGGAGACAGGAGCACGGGCCCGAGGCCGTGGAGGGTCGGGGTGTGAGGGGTGCCCGGGGGTGGATGGCGATACAGGGGCAGAGGGGGTGGGGGGCAGTAGACTGAGTGGTACAGGGAGGTTTGAGCACGAAGGGTTGGAGGCCCTGGGGGGAGCTGAAGGTGGGGTGCCGTGGGGTTGGATATTTGGGGGGACAGTGCGGAGAGAGGGTACAGTGATGGGGGGAGGCACAGGGGGGTTAGGGGGCACTCAGCCCCGAAGGGCTGGGGGTCCCCAGGCAGTGTGGGGAGCTGTAGGTGGGGTGCCCGGGGGCTGGAGAGCTGGGAGGGCACTGGCGTGCCCCGTGGCGGAGGGGAGGTGGGCGCGGGGGCAGGAGATAGGGCAGGGTGCAGGTTGGAGTGCCCGGGGAGACACCCTCGCCTCTGCTCCCCGTCCCCAGGGCCGGGCCCACGGCGGGGCCGGGATGATGCCCCCCTCGAAGGAGCAGTGCTGGGGGGCCGGGCAGCCCCCGAGGAGGCCCCTGGCCAGACCCACGCGGTGCAGCTGGCGGATGGTGGCCGAGAGGAACGACACGGCTGTCCCCATGGTGGTCTGGGTGGAGAGTGTGACGGGGCAGCCGGAGCAAAGCCCGGCCTTTGTGAGTGCACCGAGGGCACAGCTGCTGGGGCATTTCAAACCCCTCAAAACCCCCAGGGGGGATCAGAGCCAAAAGTGATCTTTTTCCCAGCCTGAAGGCAGACGTGGCTCCTAAAAATAATAACTTGTTTTAGTGTGATTTAGTGGGGTCAGAAGCCACTGTGATGTCCATGTAGTCTGGCCTCCCCTTTGCACAAGCCCACAGCATCTGTCCAAGTTAATCCCGCTGCAATAAACTGTGTTTTTTGAGGAGAAATGCATCAATTTTAAATATCAGTCAGGTAGCGAGCCCAACCAGTGCTGCTCCCCGCTTTCCCACTCATCCCTAAAGGATGTCAGGGAGTTGAGACTTTTATTCTGTGTTGGTGTTTAAAAAAAAAAATTGAGTGTTTCAGGGTCTTGAGCCAATCTTCACTGTACCCCATTAGAAACACTTAAGGAAATCTTCATGGATGCTTATCTCAGGGATTTCTGCTTTGAGGGTTATTCTAAGAGGACTAAAAGTGCATTTAATATTGGATGATGAGTTCAGTCCCCTGTAATTAATGTCTGAACATTACAGAAACTCCTGCCCTTCTGAGATGATTTATTTCTATATTGTAATTTAAATCCTGAAAGGCTGAGATAATATATGGAAATCAATCATCTCCATATTCCACAGAACTTCCATCTTGGCACTATGAAACTTCTGGGGAAGCTGAACTTTCCTGACAGCTTCAGGGGGCCTGGGTGCTCCTGGGGCCTCCCATGTGAGGCTTCCAGGGGTGAATGAAGCTGCCCAGGGTTATCTGAGCTTACTTAATACACTTTTAATTAATACATAGTAATGCCTTGTGCATCAGAGTTGCTGCTGAGCCGGGCAGTGGGTGAGCTGGCCCTGGGTTGTTCCCTGAAGCACTGCCTCAGTTTCATCCGTAACAGTGCATATTTCTTCCCATCTTGGAGTTTTGTTGGGCTGTGCTGACCCTGCTGTTCCAAGTTCATCTTCGGCCTCACCCCTTTCCTCCATCCCTTCAGTCTCTGGTTTCTCTTGCTGTGGAGGCAGCCAGGAGAGCAATGCTGTTATAATTAAAGTCGTGGTGGTGTTGCAGAGTTGCTTGGCAGAATTGCTAGGCGACTAAAATGGGATTTTTGGGTTTTTCAGTTCATTTGCTCTTAATCTTTCACTACAGATGGTAAAGAATTCCGGAGCAGTGCTGTGCTCTGTGAACTGCTTCCCTCATGCACTTGCAGCCTTGCAGAGCGTTAACAGGATGAGGCTGGCCTGTTCCTTATGGATCCAGGCTTTGGATATTTGAGCATCCTTTCATGAGAGCAGGAGCCAGGAGCTGCTCCATGAGTCTCCTCTCTTTCCTTCCCTGTGTGTTGCAGAGAGGCAAAGGCAGAGGTGTGCATGCCCTGTACCTCTAGTCAGACTCAATCCAGCCCATAATAACCCAGTAGATATTGTGCAAGCCATTATTCCACGGATTTTGAAACAAAACATGAAGTTTGCTCTGGGTGCTGCTTGTCTGCCTGGTCACTCCAGGTGGGGGACAGGGGGACAGAGGGATACAAACTTCTCTAATGCTACCATGTAGCAAAACCCTGGTGAAATCTGCTTCCACCTCTCCCAGGCTTCAGCATTCCAGGTGGAGCAGGAGCTGGAGGAGCAGCAGCGGAAGAAGGCAGCGGACCTGAGGCGGTTCCAGGCCGAGGTGAGGCAGAGGGTGAACCGGCAGGTCAGGATGCGCCGGAGGCTGGAGCTGCAGAAGTGCTACGAAGCAGTAAGTGAGGCTCTGTTGGCAGAAGCTCTTCCAGCATAAATTGGGAAAAACCCAAACACTGGAGCTTAAGTCAAGGTGTTAACGGGAAAAAATGAGGAAATCTGAGGTTCCAGAGCCTGTGGTGGCAAGCAGTGTCTGGGCAGGCTGGGTCAGCATGACACTTTGGCTGGTGCTGGAGGTGCATGAGGGAAAGGTTGCTGGTACCCTCAGGCAACAGCAGAACAGAGACCGGGGTCTCTCTGAGGAATTGCCTGGAGTTAGAAAACAGCCAGACAGGAGTTGGGAATGATGTGGATGTCTCCTGGCTGCATTTAAAGCAAAACAGCTTTTCTGCTGTCTCTTTTCTGATCCCTTTTCCAGAGCTGCTGAATGTTTTCAAGCAACACTTTCCCTCTGTCTCCATATTCCCTCTTCCCCCATGGGCTTGTTTTGGATTATCCTGTGAATATATTTAATCCTTTCTACTCTCAAACAAGTACTGGGGAGACTTGCCAGGATCTGACTGTGGCAGAAAAGAGAATGCACTGAGATGTCACCAGCTTTGGCCGCCCTTGGGGTGTTTGGGCTGTTTCCATGGCTGACTGGGGATGTCCTCATGTAACTCTGCCAGCTCCAAGTGGGAAGCCCGCAAATGCCCTCAGCCCCAAAGAGCCTGATAGTTCTTTGTACTCTCAATGTGGAGAGCCAAAACCTCCATCCCAAGAAATTTCACTCAAGGGTGGTAAAATGTCACCACAGTTGACATCTCCCCGGGGCATGGTTGGAGATTCCACATGGCCTTTTCCTGGCAGGCGGAGAGGGAGAGCTGTGTTGCTGTGCACTACTCGCACCCCTGGAAGAACACGTGCCTGTTCCAGAGTGTTCCCACCCACGTCATCTGCAGGCCTGGTGCTGGCTCCGGCCCAGCCCAGCCAGAAGAGAACCATGGTGAGCCATTCCAGCACCAAGCTGCCGAGGTGAGCCCTGCCCCTCCTGCGTTCCCATCGAAATTCGGCATTTTGGATCCTCAGGGTCTGAAATGGAGAATGGGCAACGCTTCTTTCTTTCTTTTACAGCACATCCCTAATATTCGGGTGTAGATATTGAATGAAATGTTAGCTCACATTGTCACCCTGAATGTTGTGCTCTTCCCCAGCGCTCCTCAGAGCACCCAGCGAGGATGCTGTGGCTGGACTGGTGTGGCTGCTCACACACACGGTGTTTTCCCAGCCGTGTCCTGCCGCAGAGGTGGCACTAGGTGGTGCCAGCTCATTGCAGCTTGTCTCGTGCAGTCCAAAATCTGGGAAAACCTGCCTTCAGTACTGTTTAAGCTTTTTTTTTCTTTTTTTTTTTTTTTTTTCTTTTTTTTTCTTTTTTTTTAAATAGTGATGTTTATGGTGCATTTGGTGCTTTAGAAAGCCTATGTGCTCGCCTAGGAGCTGGAGTGATTCCAGTTAAAGCACCATGGGATGCATTCCACTTAAAGTACCTTGGGGTGGAAAATCACTTCTGGCTGGGCACCAAGCAGGAAAATTGGGGATCTGACATCTCAGCAACATGTTTTGGGAGGAGATGAGTTGCCTGGATCAGGATTTCAGTCCCTTGGGGCACCTCTGAAAGACCCCCTGGCTGATTATGTGTTGGGTCGTGCTGCCTTGGTGGCGCTCCTCGGCTGGAGCAGACTGACTGAGAGATCTCTCCGTGCAGCTGAACTTGTCTTTTCTTTGCCTTCCCTCTGGCTGCAGCTCGGCAAAGCTGTGAAGCAGGTGCGGCGCAGGCTGGCGTCCCGCAGGACCAGGTCCCCCTGGAGGCGGGAGGTGAGCGAGGGCTGCCTGGGGTGAGGGCAGAGAAATTGCCTTGAGAACTGTTGAAGGTTTGGCTCTAATTTGCAAATCCAAAGCTAATAATTTGGGAAGTCTCTCCAGCAGGAAGGAAATAAATTGTGTTTTCCTGACCCACCTCGTGGGTAACCCATTTCAGAGACAGCAACAGGATAAAGTGTGTGAAAACATCTCTGAGATGAACTCAAGAATGCAAAAAAGACTTTTAAAGGTTGAGATTGTGATCTGGGTAGCTGGGAGGAATGTGACGACTAACCCTCCCTTCAGGTGCCTTTATTTCTTCAAACCTCACCAACTCTTTCCATTACATCAATCCCTTGTTTTGTGTGGGTGGCAAAGATCTGGAGAGTTTTCCTCACCCGGGGCTGGCTTCTGCTGGAGAATATTGGCACACAGTTGCTTTCCTCGAAGCAGTGCATGGAAGGAGATCAGTCCCACCTTTCATTCTGCTGAATTTCATCCTGCCTTTGCCCCTCCACTTCTCAAGAACACCTTTGTGTAGCTATTATCCCAGTCTCTGTGCCAAGGCTTTTCTCAAACTGACATCCTTTGGAGAACACGAGCAGCAGCCCAGCCTGGTGTTTTGTCTTATTGCCTCTGGAGCCAGTTTCCTGCCCATCCTGTAAATCTTCATTCCCTTCTCTTTCTCAGGTTCACCAAAGGTGAAGTAGATCTTGGCTGATTATCTTGAAAATACCCTTTATAGAAGGGCTGGTCTGGCTCTTCCTCTTCTGTGTACTCTTGGATTTCTGATGAAGTAAGTCATCTCTGCAAACAGGACTCAGAGAAACTCAATAATCATGGGCTCAAAAACCTGTTGCCTGTTTCCAACAGCAAACATCACTCTGGTTTGAGCCCTCAATGCATTCAGTGAGATGGGTTGATTCATGACCTCACGTAAATCATAGAGCCACTGTCCAGGTGAGCCACAGGGTTACAGGAGATCCGTGAGAGTCCTGGGCAAGTCATCCACAGCAGTGAGAAACACTGGGAGGGGTTTGGGCCCATCCTCTCACCCCAGCCTCACTGCAGCTACAGTTAATCTACATAAGGAGGCTTAACAGCTTCCCTGGGTGATTTATTCTGGGAGGAATATATTGATTTATTGCATTGCTCTGTTTTATTACTCCATGATATATGAGGAGAAAAAAGCTCTAATATTAATCTGAATCTCTCTCCCTGTATGAAGGTTTGGCATGTTCCCAGCCTGGCAGGATGTTCCCTTCTCTTGAGGTCCAAGAGGCTGCCATGGACATAACCATGGACTTAACCCCCTTGGTGGTGCTGCCTCTGCTTTTGCCCTCCCTGGATTTCCTTGTGCTGTGTATTCCAGCTCGTTTCTTTGGTTTAAACCCAAAGGTTTTTCACCCAATACTTCTACAATGCAGGTGGGGTCAGTGGCTTAATCAAGATGCTTCTTTCTTCCTTCATCCAGGCTGATAATGAAATCAAAGAGCAGAACCCACCTAATTCTTACCCTATTTCTGTGCAGTGAACTCCTGAGACCAAATCTGGGCCATGTTTTTAATCACTTTTGCGCATCCCATGTCAGACTTCCATCTAACAGGTTTTGCTTTACCCCAGCATTGAATTAGGCCACATCAAGAGCTCAGCTGAACCCCAGAGTCTTCTGCTGCTCTTTGCCTGGGGCCTTTTCCTTCTGTTGTAGGAGACATTCAGCTCAGCCTGACCTGACTTGCTCTTGACACATTTATGCTGGTTGCTGCTTATCTTGTTTTCTCGTGGCTTACGGGCAGTTTGCAAGGTGATTTCCTCTTGTTTTTTCAAAAGTCACAGTTAAACTCCTGAGGCTAAAATCTTCTATTTGGTGTTTCCTTTTCCTCTCCTTTAAATAAAGAGAGGCACTCCTTGTGCCCTTTTCTGATAATCTGGACTCCCACAGATTTCAGGGAGCTGTTTGCACCTTGGCTGCTGCTCCTGGCCGTGGCCCAGGGCAGGTCCTTCCTCCTTAAAAACCGCAGCTTCTAGAAATAACCTGACTTTTTCTTCCTAATGCTGTAGTCCCAGCATTTTTCTCCGTGCTGCTGCTAGCTCAAAGCAAGCCTTTGGCCGAAATGTTTTTTCTCCTTCAGTTCATTTTCTGCATTTTTCTTCTTCTTTTTCCTTTTTCCCTGTAAGGTGCTGCATTCCCTCTGATCAATAATCCATGTTCCTAAAATTGTTGCTCTTTCTCTCCACACAAGATTTCTTTTCAGGTCAAAAGCATCCAAAGAGTTAATTCCCTGCTTTCCCAAGCAGATACTGAAATGGTAATTGCCAGGAAATGACCTGTCCAGGGTTCCATGGTCATCCTGTTCACTGAGTCTTGGCCTTCAGGGTTTGGTGGACTGCTGCAGCTCCCCAGCATGGCAGCACTCAAATTCTTTTCCCCAATGTCTCATTCCACAGAGTTGGTGCATTTTTTTCCACAGTTTCATGTCTTTCTACCTTCCGTGCTCCAGTGCAACCTCCCAAAGCAATAACCCCTCCCCTTATCCCCGCTGAAGCAGCTATTCTGTCGTGTTTCTGTCTTAATGGGGTTGAGGGAGTAATTCCTGTGCCTATCAAGTAATTCCATGTTCAGATTGATTCCAATCTGTCCTTCCCAAACAGCAACAGCACCATATCAAGGAATTTTTGGCACAACCTCTTCTACTGCTCCATCCTTTCCCTGTCAGCAGTCCTGCTCTTCCCTTCCCACCATGCTAAAGGAAAAAAAAAATGGCAAGGGAAAAAATTTATCCTGGCTCCAAGCTTGCTTCTGGCATTTTGATTCTTTAGTTTGTAGGAAACAATCTGCTGCCTCTCAAAATATTGTGGATTGCCACTGGGGAGCCTGCCCACTTCCCATCTGAAGGAGAACGCTCCGTACTCGGGTGTCGCTCAGAGATCCCAGCTCCTTGCCACTGTGAAATAGTGCCTGGAGAGGTTTTTGCCTTGCCTTGCCTTCGCCCCACACACGTCTGTCCTGCTGCTTCTGCAGTTGGGGAGAGTGTAGTGACAGTCACCCTGCTACATTGCTGTTTCCCGGCTCTGGTGCCCCATGGTGCTGCTGAACACATGGCGCTGCCACATCACATCCAAGTGACAGCACACACACACACCCTCATGGTAAAGCTGCTCCGAGGGTGCTCAGTTTTCCCTTGGTGCCAAAGCAGCCAGATTTCAATTCCATGTTTACACCCATGTCCTCCCTTCTCCAGAAAGCAGACCCTTGCCTGGCAGCTGCAGTGCTCATGGACAAGAGTGAGGAGCTGCTGCTGGCAGGACACCACGATCTGCCTGCTGAGCTGCTGGAGCAGGGCACAGCTGCAAAGGGCACTGGGCAGGATGGTGACGTCTACATCAAAATTGAATTTAAAAAAGTAAGACTCGTGCAAAGTTGATCTTAAGAGGTTCGGATCATTAGATTTATTTTGGTGTCTGGAGGAGGCTGCTCTTGGAATAGAGCAGTTGCTCCCTCAGGCCTGCTTAACTGTTAAGCCTGCAGTCCTCAAAGTGGGCTCGGGAGTGGTATTGGAGCTCAGTGAGATCGGCACTGCCATTCCCTGCTTTCAGTACAGCTGTGGCCTCGCAGGAGTTTGATTCCTGCCTCCTTGTGATGCCCCTTGGCAGCTGCCCAGGCGAAAGCTGAAACCGAGGGTGTGCAGTCCCATCATACCCAGAGCCATGCTCAGACCATGCCGCAAGGGTGGAAGAGATCAAATCAGCCAGAAATCTCCTAGAAAAGGGAAAAAAAAAAAAAAGAAGCTTTGTATCAGAAGAAGGAGGTGGCTGTGGCAATCCTGGTGCCTGGGGGCGGCAGGAGGTGTTGATGTACTTATCATTCCTCTTTTGTTTTCAGGCAGCTTTTTTTGAGCATCTGAAGGGTGGAAATGGTTGGTCCCGATTACCTGGGGTGGTTGGCAAAGGCTTTATGGCTGTGGCAGTGTGTGCCCAGCCTTGGCTGGGGATAGTCCGGCTTGGAGCAGAAATACTGTCTGGGCAGATAGTGAAGGGGGAGACAGTGCAAGTTTATGCTGAGGTTTACTCTGAGGTTTTGGGAGATGTTGGCTGTGGAATTCCCCTTACACTTAATTTTTCTCACACTTCATGAGGTTCATAATAGAAGTTTGGGATGGGGAGATGTGCATCCATATTTAAACTAAACCAGAACCCTCCTCTGAGGGTATCTTTAGTGGGTTTTGACAAAGCTTTGGTGCTCAGACTCCTGTGACAAGACGTGGCACATCTCTCCTGTTCGTGGCCAACCTGTAGCCCAGATAAGCCCATTTCACACGGAGTCATCTCACTGAGGTCTGTCGGGATCACACAGAGGACCTGCCACCAGTGAAGAGCATTTAGCAGGGGGAAGATGAGAAACTTCAGTGTGGCGATGCTGATGCTGCTCCTTTCTGCTGTCTCTCAGGTCTGTGAAGGGTCGGCAAAGGACTCGAGCCTGTCTGAGCCTCCTGGGAGGCCACACACTGAACCTCCCCTCATACTCTGGGCTGGTGTTGACCAAGAGGAAACCAGGAAGCAGGTCTGTCCAGGGGAGCCAAGCCCTCGTGGTTTCGTTTGAAAGGGATTGGGTGTCGAGGGTGCTGCTGGCTCTGATAAGAAGCGTCAGAGAAGTTTTGATTTATGAAACCCCTGCTTGGTTTGGTTTGTCAGCTTCGATGGTGTCTCGGGTCCTGGGCAAAGCTTATTTTTTAAGATGTGTCGTGACTAAGTGCAACTGTTCTGTACTCCTCCTACAAAATCTGGAATCTGAATACCACCAAAAGTTTGGAGGAGAAACAGGCTCCATTCTTTCTGCCCGGCAAAACTGAGGGATGCTTGCTGTAGTTGCAGGGAGCCCAAGAAGCTGCCAAAAATGCTTTAAAAAGAAAAAAAGAAAGAAAGAACAAAGCCAACTTTATCCTGTTTAGACACAAGGCTGGAATAGAAAGGTTTCTCTGATTTTGGGGATAGTCTCAAGTCCAGCCTGCAGGCCTGAGGCTGAATGGATGATCTCACAGTGAGGGCTTACAGCCTGTGCCCTGGACAGTTTGGCTCATGCGGATTTGGGTGATAATGGTGTTTGTCTTGGATGCCTAAAGCCAGTGACTTTTATTTTCCTGCTTCCTCCTGCCATGAAGAGGAACATTTTCCTCTCCTTCTGTCACCTTTCTTGCAGCTTGCAGCGTCAAACTCTGAACAGTTTGCATGTTTTTTGTTCCTTACAAGTGTTTTCCAACCAGCTGATCCCAAATGTGGCTGTGGTTTCTCGCCAGTGTGACAACAGCTGGGGCTTCTCTGGCTGCTCCTCCTAACCCTGCCATTCCCTCTCCCCTTGCTTTTTATCTCCTTGGCTCTGATCCATCCAAGATAACTGGTTTTGCAGCACTCTGCTCTGCCTGGGTTTTTTCCATCCAGTTTTCTTCACTGGCAGCCTGATGATCTCTCCTCCTCCTCCTTTATCTCCAGCTGTACTGTGCTCTCTCCACTGGGTGACGTGGTCAAACTCAGCCCAAAGGTTTTGGCATTAATGAGGAAAAATCTATGCCTTAAACTTTGGAAGTCGTGGAGCTCAAACTATCTCAGTACCCCACAGGGGGAGGGCTTTTGATGTGAGCTTTGGCCAGGAGGTTTCCCTGCCCTTGATGCATCAGTGGGATCAGCCAAAGCCCAAACATTAAACCCTCAGTATCCATAAGGAAGTTGTTCCCTGCAGGGCCCCTGATTTGTCTCAGCAGTGGTTTTGCCACCTCTGTGGTTCTCCTGCATGTAGAGAATCCTACTTGGTGTTGTGTGCTCATCTTTTGGAGGAGATAGAGGGTTCCGGTGAGCTACAGGGGATCTCCAGTCTCCAGGTGGATCCAGTTTCAAGTGGGTTGAAGTCCGAATTGGCTTTTTAACCCTCAGCAAAGTGAGAGTTTAGGAATTTGCCAGGTGGCAGAGCTTCCATCCATAGGAAGCTCCAGCAGAGGGATGCTGGTACGAAGCTCTTCAATGCTTTAGGATGATTTGGTCTGCCCTACCTCAGTGCCATCTCTCCAGCTCCCCAGTCCTAGGTCACTTGCACTCAGAGATGTCTGAGGGTCTTTTGGGGAAAGAATGAAGTTCCATCCGCCAGAAATTACCTGAGCACTGATACTGCTTGATATTTATCCCAGACATCCTTCCCAACTGTCCTTCTCTTCTTCTCCGAAGCGGCAGAACGAATTCCTGCGGTGCCGACGCCTCTTCATGGCCATGGAGCGCGAGCGAGCGCGGGAACAGCAGCGGCAGCGCGAGAGGCAGCAGAGAGTTGCTCAGTGAGTCTGTGCAGGTGCTGGGGTCACCTCCTCCATCAGGACAGGCTCCTTTGGAAGGTTGGAAAGGTCTCGTGAACTTGTTTGGTGTGAACCAGGCACTGCTTTGGAAGCCCCCCGGGGTGGGGTTCACACAACCAACCCCCCAGGAGAGACCCTTGGGCCATGTTGAGTCTTTCAGCATTTCTCTATCTCGTTTTGAAGTCCCTGTGCAGCTTGTGTAGGAATTGGGAGCCAAAACATGGGGCTGGGAGAGGTGCAGCTTCCCCAGCCATGACTGTGGGAACCCGAACCTGTGTTTAGAAACTTTGGGGTAAGGTCACGTCATTGCGGTTAAGCTGTGATAACCCTGACATTTTTAGTATCAGACCCTTCACCCTTACAGTCATAAAAACTTATACAGTGTAATAAAATGATTTCGAGGCATTTGTCCCAGAGTTGAACACTTGGTTTCTGTGTAAAAGTATCAGTTGTGGTGGGGGTTTCTCAGCTTGTCGTTTGAAGGGGTTCATTAAGGAGGAACTCTGCAAATTCACAGCAAAATAGGTAAGATCCTCTAATTTTTGTTTTTCCCCTGGCTTTCCTTTGAATGAACTGACTTAACTCTGACCATTCTGGCTCTCCTGTGATCAGGCTTTGTGGGAGCAGGACAGGCACCACAGGGCAGGATTTTCATGGGCATTTTTAGGGGGGAGAAACTGTCAGTCTAAAGCAGTGCTCCTCCAGCCACATCCCTGACATTCCAATGGCACTTGGGAGCTTCCCAGAGCTTGTCCTACCCTATGAATGCTGGCAAGGCCCCAGGGACTTCCTAGTTAGTGTGAGTTTAAGGTTAGTTACCTTTTTATTATTATTTTTTCTCTTGAAGTGTGTGCAGAGAAGAGCTGGGTTTGTAATTACAGGGTGTAAAGCCCCAAGTTGGCCTTGGCCTCAGTTTCTGGAGCAGATTTATGGTGCTGTACTTAAGGTTTTACTTTTCATTTAAAACCATTTCTGAGTTTATAACTCAATCAGAGAAGTTTGACTTCAGCAGTTCCCTTCTGGATGTAAAGATCTGACCCCCTACATGAAGTAAGATCTGAAATGTCTCATCGGATGACTCTGCCTTCCCCTGGCTTCTTCCTAGCCTTGATTTTGTTTTTGGTACCTCCTGGCAAGGAGTGGCCTGGGACACATTGTTGCCTTGGGGAATAAAATGTCAGACACTTTGGTGTGAAGTCTTTGTGCTTTGCAATTGCTGCATGTCAGGGGAATGTGTGCTGTGTTTGGTGGGAATTACACAACCTACGTGCCGCTAAAGGGCTGGAGGGCCTTGTAGGTGCAGGGAGATTGAGGAAATTGAGGAAAACTTGGTTAAAAGTACATCTTCGAGCCTGGTTTGGAGTAAAGGGAGGATCCTTGGAGTGTCTCTGCTGTAGCCAGCCCCGTTAGTCCTTCCGGGGGGTATTAAAGAGCCCAGCCTATGTGCTTGGTTTAAGGACAGAAGCACAGCTCTGGGGAACTGTAGGTGGCAGGAGAAGTGTGGATGTGATGCAGGGAAGAACTGGAAGTCCATGATGCTGAGAAAACAGGCAGGCAGGAAGAGTTTGAGGGCAGGAGAGCATTCACAGGCTGCTGTTGCCATATGGGGGGGAGAATGGAGGCTGAGGAAGCATTTTTGACCATTTTATGTTTCAAGCCAATATATTTATTTATATATATAAATTTAGATTTATTTATATTGAATGCCATGATTAGTTCAGAGTTATTTTTGCCTTGGAAAGTAGCAGCATCACCCAGATTCCTGTGCTTCGATGTCCCAGCCAGGGACCAGCTGGGAATGGAGGTTGGGATGGGGAAGCTCCTTGTCCAAGCACGTGTGTTCCTGCAGGATTAAGAGGCAGAAGGAGAATCAGCGCCGGGCAGAGGAGCAGAGGATGCGAGACATGGCTGAGGAGCAAGAGCCCTCCCCAGGAGAGGGAACCTGGGAAGCTCTGGCCCAGCTTCAGCTGGAGGAGAGGAGAGTGAAGGACAGACAGCAGCGGGACAAGGAGCACATGAGGTACAGCCAGTCCACGCTCCTCATGCAGAGCTGGGTGTCGCTGGCAGAGGTGAATGTTTGATCCCTTGCAGGTACGTTGATGCTCTGAGAGCCCAGATGAGGGAGAAGATCAAAGCCTGTAACATCGATTTACCCCCATTGTGTTCCTGTGGGTCCGATTTCTGGGATTCTCACCCGGATACCTGTGCCAATAACTGCATCTTCTACAAAAACCACAAAGGTAGGAGCTCCTGCTTCCAGACAGGAGGTGTCTGGGCCTGAATCCCTGATTATACAGGGAGAAATCAAACCAGGATAGGTGTTTCCATGCTCCTAAGCTGCTGTGCAGAGATGCTCTTCCAAATATGCTCTGGAGAGGGCAAACACAGATGCTCTTCCAAATATGCTCTGGAGAGGGCAAACAGGGGCTTTGCTGCTTGACCCAACCTCTGTCCCTTAGGGAGTGTAGTGACATCCTCAGCAAAGCACCAGCCCCTGCAGTGTGTTAAATAATGCAGCTGTGACATGGTCATGTGTGGCTAGGGACACAACAATCAGGAAAATGCTGCAAAGCATCTTGTTAGAGGCACAGAGCCTCTTGCCTTAAATGCTGAATTTTCTGCTGGAGGATGCACAGAGGTGTGGAAAGGACCTTTCTTAAGTGATGGAGTGCTCTGACCTTGAGCACAGGTTGGGAAAGTACATGGCTGGGCAAATGGGAGTCATCTGGGTGGGAAGATAGAGAACTGGCATTCATAAAATAATCCTCAGCTTGTGTACTGCTTTGTACTGGGGAGTGTGCAGAGTGTGCAAATAGGTGTGTGGAAAACTACAGGCACATCGATTTACCTTAAACCCCAATTGTTGTCTCTCTGCTCTATGGTGAAAGGCTAAAGCCAAGCCCAGTTTCGGGCCATAAGTGCATGGCCCTGACACTGTTTCTGTGTCCCTGTCCCGCTCAGCCTACAGCCAGGTGCTGCACTCCGTGATCTCCTCCTGTGCCCACGTGGCCACGCGGCCGCTGCAGGACTTGGCTGCTCTCTGTGCTCGCTCCGGGAAGCGTCTGTGACCGAGGCAGCTCAGTGTCCCTGCGACTGCTGTGAGTAGGGAGCGGGGCTGTGCCGTGTCCTGACTGTCCCTCCACGCCAGCTGCCAGGATGGTGTCACCTTTGCTCTCCTGGTTTGTGTGCTCCAGTTTGTGCTGTGCCTCTCCCACTCTGCTCCAGGTGTGCAGTTGGCCGGGGCGATGGTCGAGGTGAAGGAGACAATTGCTCTGTGGGGTTGGTTTATGGCAGGTACTTGCATTCCAGCATTTGACTGTGGAATAAACTGTTTTCAAGGATTGTTTGTCTCATCTGAAGTGTGAAAGGAGGACAAATGGGGTGCCAGGGGTCAGTGTCTCTTAGGGGAGGATTTCTAACCTTTCCCTGCTCCCTTCTGTCCCTTTTCTGAGGGCTCTGCAAGCCCCTGCCACTTGGATCACCTTCCAGAGCCAGGTATTTATTGTTCCTTCCTTCTTTTCTGTGTGAAGACCTCTCTTCCAGTAACACCCCTACAGCTTTGTACCTGACCCATGCTCCCACAGCCTCTACTTTGCTCCAGAAAGGAGCATTTTCCTAGTAAAAAAATCTGCAGTCCTTCACAGGGGTGACTGAAGCAAGATGGGTTTTCCCAAAGCTGCCTGTGGTGGGGTAATGTGGTCCTGGGAGGAGGTAACTCCATACCCTGTCATTAATATTTACTCCTCACTGGCCGCCCTCTCCAATATTAACCACGGCAGGAAGGATGGGTGGCTGAGCGTGCCGGATCATTTCTTTTCCCTGTTCCCATCCCACTGGGCACAAAGCAAACCCACGACCCCAGTCCAGAGGTAGCACAGAGGCACAGAGTCAGGGACTGCTCCTCTGTTCCCCCTGGAGAATCATTCACTGAGGGATCCTTGGTGGCTGATGCTGTTTATTAACAGCTGCTTGCGTCAGGGGAAGGTGCTGCAGCCCGAATTCAGAGTGTTGGGGTGGGTTTGGAAAGGGCAGGATCTGCCCTGTGACGGGGCAGGGAAGCAAAGGGCTAAAGCTGCAAATGAGTTTTTTGTAACTGATTTCAGCTCTCGGGCAGCTGAGGACAAGCAGCTCCTGGCAGGTCCCCAAGGCCGTGCTCAGGAGCTGGGGACCCCTGTTTGTACCTCTCTGGAGGGATCCCCAAAGGGCTGTGGGCTGAATTGGGGCTTAGTTAAAGGAGTGATGGTTAAATAAAGCTGTTGCTGCTCCTCATCCTCGCTTTGCCCCTAGCAGGATACACAGGGTACTTTGAAGAGGGGGCGAGGGAAGGAGATCTCCCCAAATCTCTGGAAATAACCCCAAATAATGTAGCTCAGTCAACATCAGGACAGGGAAGCCTGTTCGGGGGTTGCTGGGAAAGGGAGTGGAAAAGTGAAATCCAAGTTTTTCTGCTGGAGAAAACAGCATCTGGGGAAGCTCCCAGAGCCCCGGGGGATATGAACCGGGCTGGTCGGTGCCTTCGGGGCTTTGCCCCTTTGCCAGTGCCCAGCGCGGCTGTTCGCTCATTCCAGCCGGATCTGAAGTGGGTTTTTGTTTTAGGGGGAGCGAGGAAAGCCTGGCTCGGCCCTCGGGGCCGGCAGCGGAGGGGCCGGGGGAGCCGGGGCTGTGCCCGGGCAGGGCCGGGGCGGGACCGGGGCCGGCGGGGCGGGAGCGGCGGCCCCGGGGGCGGTGAAAAGGAGCCGGGGGTGCCCGAGTGCCGCCGCCGCCGCCCGCCATGAGGGCAGCGCTCGCCCCCGGGGTTCGCCTGCTCCGCGCCCTCCCCCGGGACAGCCGGTGAGCGGGACCGGGGAGCGGGACGGGGGGACGGCACCGGGATCGGGACCGGCCCGGGGCGTGGGGACCGGGATCGGGACCGGCCCGGGGCGTGGGGACCGGGATCGGGACCGGCCCGGGGCGTGGGGACCGGGATCGGGACCGGCCCGGGGCGTGGGGACCGGGATCGGGACCGGCTCTGGGCATGGGGACCGGGATCGGGACCGGCCCGGGGCGTGGGGACCGGGATCGGGACCGGGATCGGGATCAGGACCGGGATCGGGACTGGCTCTAGGCATAGGGACCGGGATCGGGACCGGCCCTGGGCATGGGGACCGGGATCGGGACCAGGATCGGCTCTGCACAGAGGGAACGGGATCGGGACCGGCCCTGGGCAAAGGGACCAGCGCCGGGACTGCGACCACCTCTGCACGGAGGGACCGGGATCGGGATTGGCTCTAGGCATAGGGACCGGGATCGGGACCGGGATCGGCTCTGCACGGAGGGACCGGGATCGGGACCGGCTCTGGGCATAGGGACCGGGATTGGGACCGGCTCTGGGCATAGGGACTGGGATCGGGACCGGCTCTGGGCATAGGGACCGGGATCGGGACCGGCTCAGGACAAAGGGACCGGCACTGGGATCGGGACTGTCACCGGGATTGAGATGGCACCAGGACAGGGACTGACGTGGGGCAGGGATCGGCACCGGGCTAGGGACAGTCTCTGGAACGAGGCTCACTCTCTCCTGGAGCAGCACTGGGACAGAGACTGGCCCTGGACACAGGAGCCAACACCAGCATGGGGACCAGACCTGGCACAGGGATCAGCCCTGGGTTAGGGAGGAGGGGGGACTGGCAACCTCTGGAAGTGGAACCAGGATTGAGACTGGCCCTGGGCATAGGGACTGGCACTGGGATGGACAATGACCCTGGACCAGCAGACTGACACCAGCATGGGGACCAGCCCTGGGACCAGTGCTGGACTGGAGATCACTTGTCTGGGGACTGACACTGGGACAGGGACCAGACTTGGATTGGCAGGTCACTTTTTGTGGGGACTGGCACCAGGATGGGGATGAAACCAGGGGTGGGGACCTACACTGGTTTGGGGTCACTCACCCAGGGCCCAGCATCGCCCTCAGGCACTGGATCCACTGTGAGATGGGGTCAGCCAGCACTGGCTGCAGCCCAGGGCTTTGGACATAGCCCAGGAGGGGGTGGGGGAACCCCGAGATGGGCAGCAGCACCCACCAGCCTCCAGATGTCTCAGGCCCTCACGCTCAAAATTCAGTAGGGTGTGGCCAGCACAGAGACCTCGCCGGCTGCCTTCTCTTTTCATGAGGTGATGGGCCCACTGCCTATTTAATTTCAATTAATATTTGGATTTTTTGGGAGCACATTGACAAACACTCCCCCTGCTTTTCCATCAGCTGGAATTTTCCCTGCCAGAACACATGGGGTAAAAAGAAAGAAAACAACACCCAAGTGTCTGGCCCAGCTGGGCACTGCACGTGAGGTTTCCCTTCCCATTCCCTACCATGGCCTCTCTGCTCCATTTGGATCAGCCCCACAGTCACTAGCAGTGATTTGGGGTGGTTTATTTATTTTTGGGGTGGGAAGCAGCAGTTTCTCAGCCAAAGCTTTGGAGCCAGCACCCTAACACAGGGAGCTGACCTGGATTTGCAGGGCGCCGTCATTGCTGCAGCTCCAGGGAGAAGCGAAACTGCAAAGAGGAGCAGGATGGGCCAAAACCACAAAAAAAAAAGATTTTTTTTTCTAAACTTGGAGCAATCCCGTGACATGTCTGTGTGTTGCAGCTGCCCTGACCACTTGTATCCTCTGTGCTGCCATAAAACCCTTCCTGAAGGCAGGATAGTTCGCTCAGAGATGCTTGTATTGCTCCAGAGAGTGCTAGATCCTGCTTGGGATTTTCCAGGGTTTATCCATCAGCTTTGATGAGAGCAGCATCCCCATTTCCTGGGCCCAGACTCCTATTACCCAAACTCCCTGCATTTAATCCAAGGAAAAATGATGAAGTGGCTATCTGGTGGAGGAAGGGGAGCTGGTGTTGCCTAGGGCATTCTGCCCCCCTGCTTTGTTTTTCCAGCTTATCTTTAATTAACCCTGGGAGTGATGATGAATCAGCACAGTTTCCACTTGTGACACCAGGAAGGCACTTGCTCACCCTGTGTTTCGGTGCCATGCAACTGCTCCGGGAGTGGAAACGCTGCTTGATGCTCACCTGATCTTTTTAAGCTGCATCCTGGACCTTTTGGGGGGGCTGTTCTCTTCCCGACCAGCTCAGCTGAGCTGGTTCAGGTCACCAACCCAGTAGAAGAGTCCCACTGGGTGCTGAGGCCACCCATCCCTGTCCCACAAACCCTGACCTCTCTGCTTACTTCCTCCCACAGCTATCGGGGACTGACGCTGGTGCTGACCTTCCTGTCCTACACCAGCTACCACCTCTCCCGAAAGCCCATCAGCATCGTCAAGGTGAGCTCCCACCTCACCACAGCTGTGGGGACGGGGAACCTGGAGAAGGGGACATGGGGAGGGGGGAGCTGACCGCACCTCGATTTCACCCTCTGTCTCTCCCTGCAGAGCCAGCTGCACCCCAACTGCTCAGCCTTGGGCCCGAACCCCCACAATGACTCCAACAGCAGCACATGGTGCAGCTGGGCCCCCTTTGGTAAGGCTGAGCCCCCGGGCACCCCAAAATCCATGCTCCTGGCAGCCGAGATGGGCTCCCCCCATTCCCTAGAACCGGGTCGTGGCCAGGGTTTGGCAGGGGGCCAGCTGCTCATTAGGCACCCGGAGGTAATTAAGTGGTGAGTGTCTGTCCCATGCCCCCGGGGCCGAAGGGCAGCAGTGGGTGGTGAAATCCAGGACAGGACAGGACCAGGTCCCAGTGCTGATGGCACCCGGCCATGCTCCCAGAAACCCCTGTGGAGACGAGGCTTTTGAGAATGGGGGACAAGACCGAGCCAGCAGCCACGGGGAGGGGACACAAGATGGGGGCCAGGCTGAGATGGCCCTAATATTTGTTTTCCAGATGGGGACAACTACAAGGAGCTTTTTGGGGCGCTGGATAATGCCTTCCTGGTGGCCTACGCCATCGGGATGTTTATCAGGTACCCAGGGCCTTTCCCTCCACACACCAGTTTGCACCAGTCTGCCGGAAACTGGTTTCCATTGGGATGGGATCATGCTAACAGGAAAGCAGCCAGGGATCCTCTCAGGATTCGGGTACTGGCTCAGTGTGATAACGCCCATTGGTGGCATCACCCGTGACAGCTTCTGTTGTGCTCTTCCCTCTCTCCACAGCGGCATTTTCGGGGAGCGCCTCCCCCTGCGCTACTACCTGTCGGGGGGAATGGTGCTGAGCGGGCTCTTCACCTCACTTTTTGGCCTCGGCTACTTCTGGGACATCCATGTCCTCTGGTACTTCATTGTCGTGCAGGTGTGTTGTGCTGGAGGATGCGCAGGCTTTGTCGCTATGGCCTCACCCCAGTTTTTCAGTGGCCTTCGGGGACTGGGGTGGCCCAGTTTCTGAGCAGGGCAGCGCTGAGCATTTCCACTCCCCACAAAACCTGTGCGTGGCGTGGGCGTCGAAACCGCCGGGTGTGCCTGGCTCCGAGCAGTGCAGGCAGCTCGTTTGGCAACACCAGCCACTCCCAGTTCAGCCATGGGAGCGATGCAAACGGCCCTGGGATTGCCCCAGCAGGGGAAAAACCAAACAAACCAAGTGTTTTCGTAACAGCTTTGGAATAGGGGTGGCTATTTTTGAGCCCAGCTGCCCAAAGCAGTGCAGGGGCTCTGTGGCTGCAGTCGGTGCTCTCTGGGTGATGCTCCCCATCTCTTGCCAGGTCTGCAATGGGCTAGTGCAGACGACGGGCTGGCCTGCTGTCGTGGCGTGCGTTGGAAATTGGTTCGGGAAGGGAAAGTGAGTCTTTTTCCTATGTATCCTGTGCCAGTCCTGGTCCCTGTTGACCCTGGCAGCCCCCGCAGTGACACTGACCCGGCTGTGTCCCCACCAGGAGAGGTTTGATCATGGGCATCTGGAACTCGCACACCTCCGTTGGCAACATCTTAGGGTCACTCATCGCCGGTGCCTGGGTTTCCTCTGCCTGGGGCCTGTCCTTTGTTGTGCCCGGCATCATCATCGCCACTGTGGGCATAATCTGCTTCTTCTTCCTCGTGGAATGTGAGTGTTGTGATCTGGGGCACAGCACACAACCACTGTAATATATACAGTTTTCCACCTTGCCCATCTCCAAGCATTTTTGGTAATCCCAAATACTTATTTTCAACCTGTGGCTAGCAGGCATGTGGATCTGACCACCACAGGGATGCTCAGCATCCTTTGAGGTCATCCGAGCAGGCTCATCCTCTGTACCAGTCACTCCTCTGGGCATTTCTAGGAAATATTTGGGAAGCCCTTTGGGATTTTACAGGGGAAGAGGGTACCCAGAGCTGCAGACCCAATCTGGGGGTTCCCAGCCCCTGTGAGATGCTGGAGGGAGAGCATGGGGAGTGGGGTTGGTCCAGGCTCTCAGAGGGTATTCTTTCTCCCTGCAGACCCTGAGGATGTTGACTGCAATCCACCTCTGCATCACGTGAGTCTCATCGATTCCCGACGAGCTTGTCCTGGGCTGGGTGTCACTCAGGGTACAGCTGGGTCATCAGGTTGTCATGGCAGGAATTGGAGCAATGTTCAGCTCTCACAGGGGACGGTTGTTGCTATTTCACTGGGAGCATCCTCTGGGTCATGGCCTGGCAGCAGATCCAATGTTTCAGCTTCTTCCAGCCATGAGAGTGACATCTCCTGCTTTTGGCTTGCTGTTAGATGGCCTCTGACGAGGATCCTGGAGGAGTGACCACCAGCGAGAAGGATCCTGAAGCAGTCACCTCCAACGAGGGCCCACTGAGCCTCTCAGGCCAGAGCAGTGTGGATCACTCCAACAGCCCCAAGGAGCCAGCTGAGGAGCCCGAAGCCATCAGCTTCCTTGGGGCACTTCGGATACCTGTGAGTGGTGGGATGGAGGAAACAGCAAAGCCAGAGCAGCTCAGACCATCCACAGGGTGTCCCCAGGGCAGAAAATGGGAAAAACCCACCATCCTGAGGAGGTTGGGAGGAGGAGGCTCCTCTGATGTCCCCTCCTCTTGTCCCAGGGTGTGGTGGAGTTCTCCCTGTGCCTGCTCTTTGCCAAGCTGGTGAGCTACACCTTCCTCTACTGGCTGCCCCTCTACATCGTCAACGTCGGTGAGTTTTGGGGACAGCGAGGCGGCAGCGAGCCCTGAAAGGGAAGCATCTCCTCACCCCTCTGCTCTCTCTCACAGCTCATTTTGGTGCCAAGGAAGCCGGGGACCTGTCGACCCTCTTTGATGTCGGGGGTATTTTAGGTTCGTTGATGTGCCGGGATGGAGGGGATGGATCAGGGATGATTTAGGGACAATCCTGGCCTTGACCAGCCTTGGCTGGTCCCCACTAAAGGTAACACCATCTGTTTCCCCAGAGAGGTTAATTCAGTGTTCATAGCACTCAGCAGGCAGCAAACACCCCTCAATTTTATTTTGGCATCCATTTGTTTAGGTGACCATCACAGCCTCTTTCCTCAGGTCTCGCTTGCTCAGGCACTTCTTTTCCTTAGATAAATAATGTGCTTTGTGAGCATGGAAGAGACCAGAGCTGCATGGACGTGCTGAGAAACCATCTGCAGGGAGGAAGTGGAAGGGATAAATCAAAGCTCCTCAGTCTGATACTATTATGTTTAACCTTGGGGGCATACTGGTCAGAAGATGGGGGAGGAAAGAGCATCACGTGGGATTTTGGGCCAAGCCAGGACAAAGCTCTGCCTTTGGGGTGGTGACACCTGCACCTCTTTCTTGTAGGGGGGATCTTCGCCGGCCTCATCTCTGACTACACCGGCGGCAGAGCCACCACGTGCTGCGTGATGCTGGTGGTCGCCGCTCCGATGGTGAGCTGTCACGAGGGCTCAAAACGCTGTCACGAGGGTTTCCTCTCCCCCGGCTCCTTTGAGTCACAGCCGCCTTCCTCTTCCCAAGCCCCTGGGATAAGCTGGTCATGCGCTCGGCTGAGATGAGAGCCGGGATTGATTCATGTGCCCAGACATTCCCGGGAAGGATGTCCAGATCTAGGGGCTGGGAGGGGATTGCAGAGACCTTGACAACTAAAAAGACCCTGTAGGTTTTTTTTTCCATCCTGCCATAACTCTCCTCAAAGCCTTGGGGGTCCCACCGAGCCGGTCCAGCTTTTGTCTCTTTGATTTTCATCCCAAAAGCCCCCATGCCAACGGCCTCATGCTCCGCTGGAACTTGGCCTGGACGTCCTTCCCAAGCACCTGCACGGCGCTCGTTTGGCTTTGCTTCCGCAGCATGGCTAATTAGCTGTAATCCAACGCTGGCTGGCTCTGGGGTGGGAGCCTCTCCCGCTGAAGGCGCTGGCTCACGCTGGGAAGCGAAGGGGCCACGTCACGTCCGCGGCCCCGATGGCACCGTTGGGGCAAATTAAAGTCTGGCTGCAGCCGGTGGGAGGCGGCGGAGCCTCGCTGGCCATAAATTGTGGCAGCACCTCTGTTTGCCAGCTGCCAGCTGTTTCATCTGGCAGGCAGCCCATGGGATGCACAGGTCAGGGGTGCACTCAGCCCCCCATCCCAGCTGGCACTTGGCACCAGCAATAATTCAGGTCCCCACATTCTCCATCCCATCCCCAGGGTACTGCTGCAAGGAAAACAGCTGGAATAGGCATAACTGGTTCACCTTGTGTCTCTTTTCCAGCTGTTCCTGTATAACCATGTTGGTCAGAACGGCATTGGCACATCCATAGGTAAGGAGCTCCGTGGTGCAGCCAGCTCCTGTCACTGATGTGGTGATGGAAGACACTGTGGATTCACCTGCCTTTATTCCTCCTCTTGAGCCGCGCTCCTAGGCTGAATTTGGGGGAGGGTGGGGTTGGATGAGTGTTCTCTGCCTGCTGGGTGGGATCTCCGTGGGAAAATGGAGATGCACAGGAGATGGATGCGTGGGACAGCGATGTCCGCACACGGGCTGGGGATGATGGATCCAACGTCCTGCTCTCCCTGTACCTAAAGATTTAATCTCTTCCCGGGTACCTCTGCAGCGATGCTGATCATCTGTGGTGCTCTGGTTAATGGGCCCTACGCGCTCATCACAACAGCGGTGTCGGCTGATTTGGTAAGAGGTGCACCTCAGACCCCGCCACGCTGCCCTTGCACACCCAGAGGCTGTTCCCTCTTCCCCAGAGGGATATTTTGCTGGGATTTTTGCATTTTACCTTTGTTTTCCAATGCCTCCGAAGCCCAGTGGAGAAGGGCAGAGCTGTCACACCTGGCGCTGCACTCCGCACTTTCCCTTAAATGCAGGGATTTTCCTGTTGCTTTTCCGCCTTGGCCACATGACTGTGTTTCAGCTTTGCTGCATCTCCCTCTGAGCACAAGCAGAGTGGAAATATTTGGTGGCAAATCACTTGGGAATTTCTGCCTGCAGTTGGTGATCCAAGTTTTGCCATGGTTTGGCTGCAGGCAGCATTTGGGTTTGGTCTTCCCGTCCGTGGCTGGGTCTGACACATGGAAATTACTGCCTGGGACATCGGCCTCGCTCTGGGATTTGCCAGCCATGCACCCCAAAGCTGCTTTTGCTCCTTATGTTTTATTCCTCCACCCTTACAGGGAACCCATGAGTCTCTCAAAGGAAATGCCAAAGCCCTTTCGACAGTCACGGCGATCATTGACGGCACGGGATCTGTCGGTGTGTATGGCTGGGGGTTGCTGGGTGTCCCTGTCCCCTCTCGTGTGAGAGCAGGGGCTGATGGAGCTCCTGTGCCCTCGCAGGTGCTGCGCTGGGGCCGCTGCTCGCGGGGCTCATCTCTCCCACAGGCTGGAATAATGTCTTTTACATGCTGATAGCAGCCGACGTCCTGGCTTGTCTGGTAGGTCTCTCCTCGGTAGGACTCCTTTCTCTGCCTGGGGGTTCCGTGGGCTCCCTTTTAGCTGTGTGCTCACTGGGGGGGCACAGATGGTTCTCAGAAGACATCAGGCACAGGCAGACTGCAAAAGCCTGTATCAGCTCCAAACCTCTGCTTTCCCTTGGCTTTTCCCAACAACCTCCGCCTCACACAGATTTAGTTCACGTGGCCTTTGCTAGGAAGAGCCATAGGATTGATCTCCTGGTGCTGGAAACTCTCCTGCCAAGGCTGGAGGCTGCAGGGCCCCAGCCTTGCAGTGACCCTCCACCCTTCCCCTTGCAGCTCCTCGCTCGCGTGGTGGTCAAAGAGGCCCGTGGCTGGTGCGGCCCCATGGCGAGGCAGAGAGGGTACGTAGTCACCGCCCCGGGGCGGCCTCTGGCCCCACGATGCCGAAACACGGTGTCAGTGTCCTTGCCGCTCCAGAAAGATGTTTGCTATCCCTTGCTGTCGCTGCTGCACCTTCACCTGGGCATCGCGCCGGGCGTGGCGAGGCCATCTGCCTGATGGCTCCTGTGGCCACTGAGAGATTTCCACCTCGAGCCAGGGCAGCACCTGGGGGATTTTAGCCATCTGCACCTCAAAAAACCACTCGGGGTGCTAAACACACCGTCCTTGTGTCTTTGTAGCTCTAGTGTGATGCTAACAGAGTCAGTGACGGATGGGAAGTAGCTCGGTGTAAGTACCTCCACTTGAGCCCTGAGGATTAAATGCAAGCACAAGTCTGATTCGTTCTGATTCTGAGTTTCACTTTGCAGGCTCAGCCTAGAAACAGCCACTCCCCCAATCATTTAGGGCTGAGATCAAGATTTGGGAGTCAAAAGATCAAATTGCAATGGCCAGGGATGAGTGTGTGTGTTGGGGTGAAGGGGTGGGGAGAGGGGAGTGAGGCCGGGCAGGGCATCCTTGTCTCCGGCTGGCTTGGGAGATGTTGGCCCAGATGCCCAATCGATTTGGATTGATTAATGCACTTGAAACACCTGAATTTATAGGCTTTGCCCACCTGTGATACTGAGCTTGATTACACGCAGCCAGGGCTCGCTAATCAAATCTGTAGCTGAATCACTGCAGCGAGTCTAAATAATCTCCAAATCAGCACTGGCCTGGCTCCGATTGCCACTGACACCCCCATGTGACATCCAGAGGAAGGGGCCACAGCCAGTCCCAGCCATGGGGCTGCCAGACCCCAACTCCCTGTGAGCATTCCATCCCTTATGTCTTGTGTTTGCAGGTGAAAGACCAATAGTCTGGGCCTCGTGCTGCGGTAAGTGCGGCCCAAATCTCCTTCTCCAGCCGCTGGTGGAGGGCTGTCGGGCTCCGCTCTCTTGTGCCGGGGCTGGTTAGGGTGAGGACTGTCCTGGAAGGGTTGATAACATCCGCGTTTGCACCCAATTCTGTCTGGTTTCTGCTGGGGGAAGCAGCTTGCTCCGTTTGTGGAAATACTGCAACGTCTGAGGGCTTTGGGGAGCAGCTTGCAGACAAGAGGCACAAAGGCTGTTGGATTTTTGGGGACGTTTCAGCTTTGGCCAGAGACAAAACAGTGGCTGGATCTCCTCCTTGCGCCTGCTTCTCCTCCTCGCAGTGCAGATGGGGCTGGGCTTTCCGGCAGAGATGTTTTCCCTTTCCACCTCTCCGGCAGCGTCGCAGTGTCCACCGTCGATCCCAGCGGAGCGCTGCCCTCCGCGCTCAGCCGCTCGCTTCTCTCCCCGCAGGTTTAAGGAGTTTTGACCTTCCCCCTGCGAGCTGCCCCAAGCCCAGAGGGAGGACAGAGGCTGGGGCACAGCGGAGCAGAGCGCGGGCGTCTCGGCAAAGCCACAGCCCGGCCTCGGCACGGCCCCGGGGGCTCACTGCCACCATAGGTTTGCTTGCCACAGAGGCGGCGGCGAGGAGCAGGCAAAGGGCCCTGGCCAGATGGTTTTCTGGGTCCATTCTTCACCATCGGCCGTTTTATTAATAAAAATGTACAAAACCTGTGTGGCCACTCCATGCCATGTCCTGACAGGGCTCAGCCGAGTCTGTGTGTGCTTGGGGGCAGTGAGCACACAGCTCTTCTTGATTTTGTCCACGTGCAGTCTCTTGTTTGTGAGCCTGCCCCAATCAGATGCTTGCTATTCCAGGGTCTGGATCAGGAGAATAATGTCAAATTATGTCACTGTCTCACTGACAAAACACTGCTTATTCTACAGAGAGCATCCCTGGGCTCAGCCCAAATTAAGCTGGGTTTATCCTTGACTCAGCCCACTGCAGAAAAAGACCAAACCCAATGTTTTTCCTGATTATTAATATTCTGAAATCATACTATTAGCTCCAAAAGAAGAACATGCATCAACCCTCACACCACAGTGAACTGCTCACACCCTGTGGCTGCTCTTGGTCCAGTGTGGGCAGCTGATGATCTTCATTAGACACTTCCTAATTAGGAGGGGCCCCAGGAGGTCAAGGCGGTGCTGCTGGCTGCCAGCCCTGCAGGCTCCCCGGGCAGGGATGGGCTCAAAGCCCTGCAGTGTCACTTGACTGAAGCCAGGGCCAGCTGTGCAGGTGACTGTGCTCCAGGGAGCGTTCCCCACTTTGATGTGTGCAGAGCCAGGGAGCTTGGAAGCCACGGGATGTATTTCCAGCCCTCTCACCATCCCAGGATTGCGCCGGGGCAGGCTCCGGCTCTGCCCTGGCTCTCTCCCCTCGGTGCCAGGGGCTGCGTGTACGCCTGGGATAAATTGGAACTCTAATTGACTTCACCTCCTTGGATCTTGACCTGAGGAGAAAACATCTGGGCCTGATGTGATTTTATTAAGTGCTGATTTCATCGGCAAACGGGAAAAAAAGGGGGGAAGGAAAGGAGGAAACTTGCTAGCCAGTTGGATCAGCTCCCTGTAAACCTCGAAGGTGATGGAGCGGCACAGGGGACAGGCAGCTTGGAGAGTGGCAGCTGCAGGTTTGAGATGGCCAAACAGTGATGGCTTTGATCCCCTCCACTCTGACCAGTGATGCTCAATGGGCCTCGGAAACTCACTGGTTGCCTGGGAAAAAAAGTGGGGAAAAAAGCAGGAAAAATGGTGGAGCAGGCAGAGGAAAACAAAACCCCCAACTGCCCTTTTCCCCAGGAAAATACCAATCAAAAATATCAGGCTAAGCCCTGATGGAGCCATAGGGAGAGGTGTCACAACAAGATCTGTCCTCAGCAGAGCCAAAGGCTGAGCCTGCAGCGTCCCCAGGCCACTGGCTGGTGGCACTGGTGGCCTCTGAGGGCACAGGGACCCTTGCTGCCAGCAGAGGTGCCACGTGCTGGGCTGAGAATGGCTCTTTCAGTGCGTGTGTGATGGAGCTTTGGCACTGTTAATGACCATTCCCTTGTGAAGGGGGCCCTCGAAATACACTGTCAAACAAAAAATCCCATAAGTCCTGATGCACAGGGGGGCTTATTGCAACAGCAAGTTGCTCTGGGGAATTTTTTCCCCCCTTTCTTCCTTTTTTTTTTTTTTTTTTACCTTCCCCCTGCTCCTGCCTGTCCTTTCAGCTGCTCACCATTTTTCCGGGACAAATTTAGGCCTGGGCCGTGTCCCACTCATGTTTGGAAAGTCTGAACAGCCTTGGCTGCGCTGCCAGGAGTGAGGAGAAAGGGCACACAGCCCACGGCAGTTTTAAACTTAAAATAAAAAGAGCCAAATGCCAAAGAAAACTCCAGCTCTCACTGAGCTTTGGAATTGAGGGGTGAGCAGGAAGGCAGAGAGGGGATCCCCTGGGTTTGCCTGAGCCAAAAAACTGCTTAAATGGAGCTGAGCTCCTCTGGGAGGAGTCTGGAAGACAACTTGCCTTGTTCCTCCTCTGCTGGATAAGGGGCTGCAGCTTTTCCTCTTTTCCCACCTGAACTGGGCTCTTTAGGATTGGTAAATGCAGTGCTTGGGTTTTTCTACAGGTGACCCCACCGTCCCCCAGCGCAGCAATCCCATTCAGCAGGAGGTGGATTGGGAAGAGGCTGCACGGATTTTGGAGGAATGCCGCTGGTCTGCTGGGAAGGTGAAGAGGTGGCTGGGGCACGGTCTGTAATTACCTATGCAAGGAGCAGCTGGCAAAGGCTGAAGGGCTTTTTAATTAGCAGCCAAAGGCAAATCAGGATCCAGCAGCGGGGAAGCTGAAGTCAGCAAAGTCAAGGTGGAAATCTGAGGGCAGTTTTTCCAGCGAGGGTAATTAAGTGCCGGCAGAGAGCAGTGTGAGACATGAGGAATTGCCGTCATTCAAGGCCCTTAAATCAAGGAGAGGAGTTTCCCCTGCAGACACTCACGCTCCCTCCATCTCTGCTTTGGCACCGCTCCCTGCCCGGCCTCAGGCTGCCCTCGGGGCTGAGCCTGGGACAGGCGCCCTGGTGCCCTGCTCATTCTAACAGAGAATTTAGGGGGAAAAGGCTGATTTTCCACCTGACCCGAAAGCAGCCAGGCTGCCCTCATCGTGGCACACACAATGTCTTTCAGCACAACAGGTTTCTTTGGCTGAGATTCAGCCTGGTTTTTCTGTGTGGGGCTTGCACCTCGGGCAGATCTGGTTCTCTCACCCTGCCAGAGGAAGGCTGGGTCAGTTTGGGCTGGAGCAGGGCTCCTTCCGAGTCCCTACACCCTCACCAGCAGCTGAGAGGTTGGGGTTTAAGGCTACCCTGCCCTCCTGTGGCACATTAATTCCAAAATAAAGGATTAGGCTGATAGACGGAGGCAGATGTGCTAGCAAGGGGTTATCCTCCAGGAGCTGAAGGTTTGGGATGGGGATGGAAGCAAAAAATCACCATTTGGGGCTGGTTGGGAAGCAGCTCTGGCTCATACCAATTCCTTGACGTGGTCTTTCCTTTTCCAAAAATAAACAGGAACTGCTTGGAAAGCCCCTGTGCGGGAGGAGCAGAATTGCCCAGAATAAATAAATACACAGAGAGCCCGGGCTGAGCTCATCCAGCTGGGTGTTCCTCACTGCCAAGGGCTGCGAAGGATGAGGATGAAGCTCAAAATGTCTTGATGGGGGTGAGAGCACAGGAGGCTCTTTCCCCAGCTAATGGGATTTTTGGGAAAATGCTGAAACGGCCTCCTTGAGCAGGAGCTACCCTGCCTCTCTTGCAGCATTGCTTTCTGCTCTCCCCAAAATAACTCCTGCACTATCAGCCTTTCGACTCATTTTAGTCACAAACAGTTTAAGGGGACAGAAAAAGCCCTTATTTGGATCTAATTACAGTGCAAAATGGGGAGAAATCTCACATTTTTGCCTTTAGGGTTGGGTTTTCAGTGCCCCAGCTGCTTTTGCCATGGTTCCCCTCCCATTTGTTGGACTGAAGCCCTGGCGGAACGGCGCCGTGGCCTCACTGAGGCTCCCCAAATCATCCCACAAACACGGGGAAAACAGCACGGCAGGCACAGAGCTGGAGCTGCCAGACAAACTCCGCGTTCATAAATGTTATTAAGATGATGAATTAAATATGAATTTTGTTTCAGGCGTAACATCAAAATCACCAAGAGACCCCAATGCGCTTGTGTTGCATAAACGCTCGGCGTGTTCCTCAACACGATCGTTCGGCTCCCTTGGACATAGGCACCGGGACAGGAAGGGATTGAGCGTTTCTGCGGTTTGGAAAGCGGAGATGCCTCTTCTCTGCTTTTTTTGGGAATGTGCTTACATTTTTTAGCTGACTGAGTCAGTGCTCTGGGGTGCTGGGGCATTTTCTGCGGGGAAGCATCACCTTCGCGCCCACTGGCTCTGCCTTATCAATCTTTCATGTCCTGAAAGCCCTGTTTGGTGACTGACAGCTGTCAGGAAAGGGCTGGGAGAAGCCAGTTGGTTCTTTAATTTACTGTCTTCAATTCACAGTGAAAAAAAAAATCTCTAAAATGGGAAAAAAATTAAAAATCTAAGATTCTACCCTCAAGTTTTTAGCTGTATTGACCCTGACCACTGCTGTCTCAGTCACTTTGACCTCGCTGCAGTACTTGCTGCCTGCTCAGCCGTGGAAGGCTGAGCAGTTCCATCCCTGTGGGGCTGGAAAACATGAGCTATAACAGAACTCCCTCACCCAATGCCCTGGGCACCTGTGGGAACCTCTCCCCGCTGCACCAGGAGGGTCAAGGCTTCGTCCCTGCTCTGAAACAGTCACAGGCTGCTCCAGGCCACCAAAATGCTTTTCTCCTGCAATTTAAAAGCCTTTTGGGATTTCGTGCAAGAAAATGAACTGCTGCCACTGAGGGCACGGAGCAGCAATGGCTGTGCAGACAGTCTGTGCCCCTGCTGCCGGCAGCTTCATCTCAGTACAGGCTGATGGCTTGGCTCTGCTTCAGAGGGGTGTTCCCCTGGTTTCCTCCAAAAAATAGGGAGAAAAATGAGATTCAACCCCATTGCTGCTCCTACAAAACCTGTAGAGTGTTTTGTCCCCCAAGAGGGGAAAAGAGGGACAGGGAAGGTATTGTTGGCCAGCAGCTGCAGCAGGATCTGTGCTAGAGCTGAGCAATGGTTTGAAGTTTTAGGGTAGCAGCAACTGTGAGCCTTTGGTGGCATCCAGGGTGACACCTCGGGGCCCTTCCCATGCAGGGAACACTCAGGTATCAGTTTTCCATGGCTGGCAGGACTGTTCAGCACAGGGAAGTGAGACTCAGCTTTTCCCTCACTCCTGGTGAGGGCAGATTTCCATTTGCTGTTCTGGCATTATTTTGCATGTAATTCACTCCCCACTCCAAAGCCCTTGATTTCCAGTCCAGGGGACCATCCCAAACAATCCACAATCACACACTGATGTCTGGTTTTTTTTCTCAAACACCCACGTCTGCCCCAGAAAAAGGCAGTAGTTCTCAGAGGCACTGTCACCACAGGGTGGCCAAAAGTGACACTCCTGTAGAATGAATAAAGCCTGAGTCAGGGATTTCTCAAAGAGTTTTATTAAACCACAGTGAAAAAGGAGCAGTAACAAACCATCTCTTGTGGGTAACAATAACAAACCATTTTGGTTCAGTTCAATTCCCTGAATCAGGAGCAGCACCAAGTGCCTGGATCTCATCTCTCCTGTAAAAACAGCATTCAGAGGTTCACACACTTTTGCAGGTGCAGAGGTTTGAACCCCCTGAGGAGGAAGGGGCTCATGCTCTCACCAAACTTTGCTTTTCAGGATGAAAGATGCAGCGCTGGGTGCAAGCAACACTTCACTTGCTTCCCTGGCTCTTTCTGAGCTCAGAATAAACATCGTGGTCATCTCCAGAACAGACTCCTGGTCTCTCTTCCTGGTTTATTCCCATGAAATTAGGATCTCCTCCTCGCAGAGATTGCTGTCTCTAGCTGCTGGGCAGTGGCTTGGCATACACAGGTTCCATGAGGTGGTAAATCAGGAACAGGAACAGGCACCCAAGGAAAACCAGGCTCATCACAGCCAGGAGGATGAAGCGGCCAATGATGAAGGTGTCCACAATCTGCAGAAACAGAAACACAAAGATCCCAGCACGTCACAGCCCCAGTCTGCTGCAGGAGCCTGGAGGGAGCACACCACGTCCTGGAAAAGAGAACCTCTGGGGCTCCCCCAGATTTCTCTCCTTGCTTGTCATCCCTGGCATGGGCAGTCTCTGTGGGATGCAGTGTGCAACAAATGAGTACAAGAGTCCCTGCAAAAAGCTACTGGGACTGTTAATGTGAGCAGCACAGCACTGAGCACAGGGAAGAGACACGACTCAAGCCCTGAAGCAGCTCTCCCCAGGCACAAACCTCCAGCCCTGATTCCCTTTTAGAAGGGAGACAGTGAGGAAAAAAATAATTTAACAAAAAAGCTATGGTAGCTAGGCAAGACACAAAGAGAAGCACAGGGCGAGGAGGCTGTTTATGAAATCCCCCTCTCTGCTCCCAAGACCCCCCAGAGCTCTGCTCAGCCCTGGCTCAGCTTTATCCATCGCATTAGCTCAGCCCTGGTGCTGCTGCAGAGAGTCTCTGGTGAGCGAAGCGCTGGCTCCTTCCGCACGTTTCACTTTTTAATTAGCCAATTAGCAGAGTTTTGGTGCAGAAAGCCCAGGTCATGTATTATTGATAGGCAGGGCAGGTCCAGTCCAATTGAAGATCCGTAAAAAAATAAGCTTTCCAATTCCATTTGCCTCCCAGGCAACAAACACGCGCTGGGCTGCCCTTCATCTCACTCCTAACCTTCACACAAGCAGGTCACAGGCGACACAGAGAGAAGAAAAGAATGTTACAAGTATCTTTTAGTAGGGATTTACACTGAACAAGAACCAGAAGAGCACTAATTAACGTGCATTAATAATAGAACAGAGGAAACGGCACCTGAAAGAACACAAAACTTTGTGTATTCAAAGCCCAAAAAGCTCCGGGAGAGCTCGAGGTGGCAGCTCAGACAGCCTGATCCAAAAACTGGGGGAGGTCCCTGTGCCTGACAACGCAGATGGCTTTGTGCTCGAGAACGGCAATAACCTACAAGAGAGCTAAAGAGCTGTTATTGAGCTTTAAACAGAAAACAGAGCTGGGGGAGAGGTGAAAGGCTGCGGAATTGGAAGGAAAACTCTGAGGAAAGGGAATGGCAGGGAGGGAGCAGAGGCTGCTGGAGCTGGGAGGGACCAAAGCAGGAGTGCAATCCCTGCAAAGAGCCCCTGGGGACGGGAGGAGGGGAGCCAAACCCCCTGGGTCAGGTGGAACAGTGTGTAAATCAGCAATTTAGTTAGAGAAATTAATAGGCACCGGCTGCACGAGCGACTCAGCCGGTGCCAGCGGGAGACTGTGCCGGAGGAGGAGCCGCAGGAGACCGAAAAGGCAGCACAGGGCAATCCCCTGCGCCTCGGGATGGAGCCGGGGCTATCTCTGAGTAAAAGCTCATCCCCGGGGCCTCAGGGCATCCTCGCGGCCCATCCCTGCGGTAAAGAACCATTCCCAGCGCTTCAGGATGGCCCTCGGGGCACAGACCCATCTGGGGCCTTTCCCGAGGTAAAGACCCATCCACGGGATTCAGGGCAGGAGCTGGGGCCGCGCATTCCCCTCCAGGGCCCATCCCCGGGGCCTGCGGGCACAGCCGGGTACCGTCCCTCCCGCCCCGGGACCGCCCGGCCCCTCCTGCCCGGGCTCACCTCCTCAGCGCCGAGCGGGGCCGGAGTCTCGCCCTCCCGGGGGAAGAGCAGCAGCGCGGCCGTGAGCACGGCGGCTCCGAGCGCCACCGGCACCGTGGCGACCCTGCGGCGAGAGCGGAGAGCGAGCTCAGCACCGGCGGGCCCAGCCCCGGCCGCTCACCGGGCCCGCGCATCCCCCGTCCCGAGGCTCACCGGGCCCGGTCCTGCCCTATCCCCGGGCTCACCGGGCCCGATCCCGCCCTATCCCGGGCTCACCGGGCCCGGTCCCGGTCTGTGCCCGCGGCTCACCGGGCCCGCGCATCCCCCATCCCCGAGGCTCACCGGGCCCGGTCCCGCCCTATCCCCGGGCTCACCGGGCCCGGTCCCGCCCTATCCCGGGCTCACCGGGCCCGATTCCGCCCTATCCCCGGGCTCACCGGGCCCGCGCATCCCCCATCCCCGAGGCTCACCGGGCCCGATCCCGCCCTATCCCCGGCCTCACCGGGCCCGGTCCCGGCCTGTGCCCGCGGCTCACCGGGCGCGGCCGGCGCGGGCCAGCGTCACCATGAGCAGCAGCGCCATGGCCCAGAGCAGCAGCAGCGCCAGCACCCCCGGCCCCACGCCCAGCGCGCCCGCCATGCCGCCCCGCGCCGCCGCTTCTGCCTAGCAACCGCGCCGCCCCGGCCAATCAGCGCCGCCCCCGGCGCGCCCCGTGCTGCCTATTGGCTGAGGGGCGGAGGCCGGGGCGGGGCCTTCGCTTTTCCTTCCCCGCCTGACGCTCGCTCGGCGCTTCCCATTGGCTGAGGAGCGAAGGGGGCGGGGATTTTCGCGCGCCGCCGGAGGCGGGGGCGCGCCGGGGGGGCCGCGTGCCCCGTCCCGATCCCGATCCGATCCCGATCCCAATCCCGATGCCGATCCGATCCCGATCCCAATCCCGATCCCGATCCCAATCCCGATCCCGGTCCCGGTCCCGATCCCGGTCCCGATCCTAATCCCGATCCCGGTCCCGATCCCGATCCAGATCCCAATCCCGGTCCCGGTCCCGATCGCCATCTCAGCCCCAGTGCCACTGAAACCCGGCCCTACTGAGCTGGTCCCCATTGAACCCCGACCCTCCCGGTGTCATGGAATCCCCAGGGTCCCGCTTCAGCCGCTCTCCGTCCCGCGGCTGTGGCCCCCGTCCCAGAGCTCGCAGCTGCTCCCGGTGGAACGGGAATTTCCCTGCCCTCCCTGCTCCCGGTGCAGACAGATCGGTGCTTCAGTAGCTCGCGTTGGTCCGTGCCAGGCAGCTCTGCCCACCGCGCTGCAGGGGGTGCCTCTGTACCCGCTTTCACCCCAAAACCCTAAAAATGAGCTGTCCACGCCCTCAAATGTATTGAGGGCCAAAATCAGTCAGGTTTGGTTAATACAGTGACGCTGGCACGGGGACTACGGCAGGGCTTTGGAACAGCCATGCTGGGGGGCTGGGGCAGCCAAGCCAAACTACGGAGGCTTGTCAATGCCAAAAGCATCTTTTAACGAAAAGACTCCATGAATTTCCACTTAAAATAAATATCTCAGCCTGTTTATAAATCTTGTCTCTTCAGCATCCCATCTTGCTCATCGGATTCAGCCCAGTGTTGTTTGATGAGTGACTTTATCATAGAATCCCAGAATCCCGTAATAGTTTGGGTTGGAAAGGACTTTAAAGACGATCTTGTTCCAACCCCAGGCACTCCAGGCTCAACTACCAGTTAACCTGAAAAAACCGAAACATTAATATCTTCCCTCTCTACTGCCTGAAGTCTGCAATACTTTGGCTGCATAAAATGCCACCTGAGTGGTGCTTTCTGTCACTTCTTTCAAGGGGAGGAATAAACCAGCGGTTAATTATCCTGTGCAGCATCAACCTGCCTTTCGCTGTGATGAAATCAGAGTCGCCAGCGTGACACAACTGCTTCAGCGAGCAGAACACAAACTGTCTCCGACACCTGCCTTTGCTTGGCATCGAGTAGCAGCCGGCTGCCAACATATTAAAAGCGTATGTTTGATAGCAAACTCCTTCCTGCTCTGCCTCGTGTCGTTAATCCCACCAGGCAGGGCTTTTTCCCCTCTGCAATGCCCACCTTGTTGATGTCCATCTCTGCTGTTCTTCTCCCAGTCCTTCTCTTCTGGGCTTCCTGCTCCTGAGGGCAAGGAGGAATTACAAATTTGCTCCTGTGGTTTGGGAATCTCCCTTTGCTTTTCTCTGTTTTCCCATTTCTTTGCATTTTTGGATCCCAATAGTCTCCAAACCCCCAAATGTCTTCTTCATAAACCTGTTTTCAACTGGAGCCTTCTTCTGCCATTCCTTTTGCATCCTTTGGCTTTTCATCTAGAAGTAGTAAATATCATTCATTAGCCAATAAAGCTTTTCCTTCATTTATTTTTCTCTTGTACCTCTTATCCACAGCTTTTCCAATGGCCTCTTTAACCCCTTCCCGTATCGATTTGGTCTTTATTTCTTATCTCCATCTCTTGGTGCTGCCTGGTGGTTTCTTGATGCCAGCAACAACATTAAACCAGTTCAAGAGATTGCAGCAGAGAGCTTAAACCATCCAGCTGTCGATCCTGCTGGTGGACCACACCACATCCTGGATATTTGGCCAGAAGTTGAAGAATAAATCTGATGGCCAAGTCTGAGCCATGCTGCTTATTGGTTTCAATCCCACCATCACAGTAGGGCTAATGGGAATTCAAGCACAAGATTTGGAGTTGAAATGATGCCCAGCAGCCCTACACCCTCCGAAACACTTATATATTTATCCCTTTAATATTGAATATATCTAATATTTAATAATATATATCCCTGTAATATTTATTTGCACAGCCCACGTGGTATTGCCACAAGGCTCCAGGTTTCTTTGAGCAGAGTGGAGGCAAATGGTAAATCCACACTTAAGGAACTGGAAGAAGATACCTGGGAAAACCAACCTCATTGGTGTGGTAGTTCCAAACGCAACCTCCACTAGAGATTTCTTCAACCCATCTGCAACGAAGCTCATCATCCTTCTCCCAGCATCAGAAATGCCTTGCTGGGGATTTCCCTTACAGACTGCTCTGTCAGCCCATCAGTTGAATGCAAAGATCTGATTTTATTGCCAAAGAATTATTTATTGCTGCCCAAAAATAACTTTTCCTTCCAGCTCTTACCTGCTGGGATTTGGTCCCGTTTACTGCTCGTGTCAGAGTTGCATTGCAATGAAAAAGAAGTAGCAGAAAGTGGGAGAGAGGCAATGTTGGGCATAAAAGGTGAATTAAAAAACATGGCAGAGCAGCAAATATGGAGGATTTTTGTGTTGTTTGCATGTCTCTGGGAGAAGCTTCATATTTGTGGTGCTTTTTCCAGGATAACTATTGATGTAGGGACGTTTGCTGGTGTCACAGATTCAGGTTTTCCCAAGATTTTTGATTTGCACTGTGTGGCATTTGCATCCAAACCCTTGTGCTGGGGACAGGACACATCGAAGCGATTCCAAATGATGTGGTAACGATTAATTCCAGCTCCAATGTGCTTGATATCCATAATATAGGTATCATAAAGCCTTTCCTGGCAAGGCTCTCAAGCAATAACCTGCCTTAAATAAGGAGAAGCAGAGTCATACAGATCCTGTTGGATGCTCATGGCCCAGAAAACCCAATTCAAAACCCAATTATTTGGGCTCAAATAATTCAGTGTTCTCCAATGGATGGGAGCTGCTATCCTGCCAAGGAATGATTTGAAGGATGCTTCATCACTGTGGAGAGCTTTTCCCAAGGAAGAGATCAGAGAATTGTGGCATTTCTTGGCAAAGGCATGACAAAGATCCTCAGGCTGGCATTGGACAAAATGGGCTTGGCTGAGAGATGCAATTAGTGCTGAGGCTAATTAAATGCTTGGCGCAGGAGGACGGAGAGGTCACCTTCTCCCTTCAAGGCCTTCAAGATAGGATCATATGGATCAAAGCTCTTCTGTAAGACACTGCTCTGGGAGCAGCCCCTGGAAACAGGGCGGGTTTGGGTCAGGATTGCCTTTTTGGGTTAAAACCTGCAAATCCACCACACCCAGCTCATCCTGGTGGCCAAAGTAACCAACGTGGTCTAGCACCAAATGGTAATAAATGATCCAACTCTTGGTAGCGGAGTTGGAAGCGCCGAGGGAACTGATTTAAAACTGTTTGCGCAGTCGTAAGACTTCCACTTTTACGGCTGGAGCTCCCCGGTGCTCCAATATTAGAATTAAAAAGAAACAGGCGTTGATGCAAGAAAGAAAATATTCTGCTCCTGATTTAAAGACTAGCGAATTGCTAAATATTTTTATTAGTGGCAAATTTGCAGCTTGCTGGAACTAATTTCACGCCCGGTAGATATGGAGCTTAAGCTGGGAATGGCGTTAAATTACTCTCTTGTAAGGGTGTTTAAGCCTTGTGATGGGGATCTGTTGGGTGGTGGGGACCTATCTGGGAACCCCTTTTTTGCGGGGATTCCTCATGGGTTGGGAGTCTGGAGATGGTGGTTGGGGAAAAGAGTGTCAGTACAAACATAATTTTATTCCTTGGTGACATAGGAACCACCAGTCCCCCTCATTTGCATAAATTTGCTTATGGGGTTTTGCTGTGAACCAGGGTGGTCAGGAGGCCCCAAGATCCTTCAGCCTGGAAAGATGTTATTGTTTATATTTTAGGAATAATTTTGGCATATTTTGGAGATTATTCAGGATAGCCAGCATTTAGTTGATTTTGTTAATTTTCAAATTTATTTAATCAATTATAAAAATGCACTGAATTGATTTAGAAAATAATATTTAATTTCTTTTAATTGATTTTTTTATTTAGAACATTCCAGGTTTAGTTGATTTAAGAGATGGGTAAAGGTTGGAACGACCGTATCCCTGAGTGCCACTTTCCGTCTGGACCCATTTTTTCCGTGTTTTCTTTGTCAGCCAGATGTTTTACAGCTTGCCAATGGTATTCCAGCCCAAATCCCTCCCTCCTCCTTCTGCAGAGTCTCTGAGTGCACTGGAAACCACCCAAATGAACGCTGGGGAAAAACCCATCCCAGTTCAGCTTGCCCAGATACAAACTGGGACAGGTGCAGGTGTGGGGTCAGAGGATGTGGAGCTCGAGAAAGCAAAGCGAAGGCGTCAAGAGGATCCAATTACCTCTCTAAAAATACTGCCGGGAGGGTGGCGGTGGTAAACAAGAGCTATTTAAATCCCTCAGTCCACTTTCTGTGGTGGGAAAATAGGAGGTTAAATAGTTCTTCCCAACTTACTCGGAGGACACATATGGCTGAGAAGCACTGAGTTGTCCTTTTCCAAAGAGACATCCCCTTAAAAAAATAAAGTTAAAATAATAGGAGAGGGTTAGTAATGGCTCCAGTGGGGATAGAGCTCTCTCTCACAGCAACGCACTTCAGATTATCTTTTTCTAGCTGATGGCGGAAATCAATTTTAATCATCCTGACAGGAAATGAGGATGTAAGACTTCAAACAGAATAAATCCTGCAACATTCAAAAAATAATAAAATGGAATATGAAGTCACTTTTCAAATGAAAAAAAAAAAATCCCATCCCAGCAAGTGGAAATGCCTCCAAAATCCCCAAAAGGCCCTGGTTGGTAGGAGGAGAGAACACATTTCCCACTGTGGGACAAGACTGAGCTGAAGCAAGAAGCACTTGGTGGATGGAGGGTGCCTCTGTCATCACATCTTATGGTTCTTCTCATGGTTCATATCACTCCCAAGTGGGAGGAAATTAGTAATTTTTTGGTTTTGGTGACTTGTTATAGTAAGTGCAACTTTAGTTCATTTGGATAAATTTATAGATTGGTGCAAATAAAGTTTTTGGTATTTGGCTGTCTGGAGTTCAGGCGACTGCAGCGATTTTCCTAAAAACCCTACAAAAAGAAAGTTCCTACATTTGTCTCCTGGGGGTGTTTTAATGTCATCGTGCCCACATGGGATGACATGTCCCCATAGAGTCACCATGGGTTGATATTGTGGCAAAATCTGTTCCAACCAAGGAGAGGAAGGAGGAGAGGAACTTCCTGAGAGACTTAAATTTGGCTGTAGAGACCTCCACGAGTGCAGCAAGGGATGGAGAAGAGGCAAAGCTAAAGGAAGGAGGTAAAGAGTCCATGGAAAATGAGTATGAGAAGATCGAGGGGGAAAAGAAAGACAAGAACAGGGTCTGGGGAGATGGTAAGAATTAAAATTTGCTTTTATAATGGCATTCCCAAAGGCTCTAAAGCCCCCAATCAAGCGTCTTTCCAAGAAACTTCTATTTCCCATATATTTCCCCAAGAAATGCTATTTCTCACCAATTTTACCTTTAAATGAGTATCTATTTGGGTCCTCCTTGCATCATCACTTGGAAACTTTGTGCCTTTACCTGTGTCAGCCTCTTCTTCCTTCCAACCCAAGAGCTTTCAGGTGAGGAACCAAGGAGCCATTGATAATGAAACCCACAGTGCTTCATTTTAAGTGACTCATCATCATTAGTTCTTTTGGTATTCTTCATAATGGCATTAATCACCGGCCTCTCATTAGGCTTTAATGCGCCCATAATATGTTCATCCGTCGTAATTCCATCGCAATTGAGCAGTCAGTAATGTCTCCTTACTGGAAAGGGTTGAGTGACGGCCATGGTGGGATGTTGAATGACTGGAAGCAACCAACAATGCTGAAATGGCCCAAATTTATTGCTGAGACCCCCAGGACTTTCAGGCAGGTGGGTTTTTTTTTGGCAGCCAAGCCTGTTTGCAGTTTTCATTTGGATTTTATTCTTGGCTCCTTGCAGCACCTTTCTTCTCACCCTTTTTCATTTGATATATATTGATTTTTTTTCTGCTGTTCCCTGGGCAGCAGCTTGGAAATGATGCAGTTGTTTTTGTTGTTGTTGTTTTTCTTTAAAAAAAAATTAATTTCCTTCCCTACTTGTGTGTAGGGAAATTAGTTGTGATGGGAACTGGCTGGGCCTAGATCTGCTAGGTCAAAGCACTCCTTCAAAAGTCATAGTGTTACCCTTAAGCTCACCTCTCCCCGACTCCTGAGCACATGGGATATGTTTTTTATATCTCCAAATTAAATTTTGGATTTTCACGCACCTCAGGGTCATTGGTAAAAAGGAAGTTCTTGCATCACAGTGCTCAGTCAACTCATGGCTTCATCCTACCGCCAGTGGACAGCAGGAGGATGGAGACCGCCCTGCTCTCAGGGGCTTCCCTGGGCAGCACCAACCTCTCCTAATATCCAACCCAATTTTTTAATTGCTGGTGGATGGCAAAAAAAAAAAGAAAAAAGGACATGAATCCTTTCTGCCGCATTCTGACCTTGTGGTCCTTCCAAAACCTCACACCAGTTGCCCTGAGTTCTGCAAGGGCATCGTTTTATTTCAACCCAGGGGTTTTGGTCTCAAATCTCAGGAGCTTTCCATCCCAAAGGATGCATAAAACTTATTTTGCTTTCCTTTGCCTGCAAAGAAGATATTGTGTAGTGCTTTGGTTTTCTCAGGTCCACTAGCAACTCCTGGAGACAGCACTGGCAGCCAAGGATATGAATCATTTAGATGGTATTTAAGATCCTTCAGGTAACCTGTACAAGAAAAAAAATTAAAAGGCGGCTAATCAAATGGCTTTGAGGGCTGTAAAAAAAGCAGAATTCAATCCCTGCAAACTTTCCAAGATGTAATTTCAGAAGACATCAAAGATGACATGAACCTAAGAAAGTAAAACTACTCAAAATTCAAACTTTATAGTCCATCTGTCTCTTTGCTTCAGGGAGCTGGTATTAAATTTATTGCTAAATAAAACAAATAAGCCTAGGAAAAGTCAGCGTTGAAATCTGCATACTCGTAAGAGAATTAGCAGAGCTCTCTTGTTATGATGGCTGCTTCTCAATTTGCATCTTTAAAGAGTTGTGACCATCTCTCCGCTTCTCCCTCCGCTGGCTCCTCGGGAGCCAGGCTGGTGCCGGCGCCTGGCGCTGCCGGAGCTCGGTGAAGGCTGAGCTCCCACCGTGGGCTGAACCGGAAAGGGGACGGGGAATGGATGCTGAAGCCCAGCCAAGGTGGAGAAACATCTCAGGTGGAGTCAAAATTTTAAAAGGGCATGATTCGGCGTCTCCATGTTGCGTTTGCTGACTGTCTGGTCCCAACTACTGCAGATATCTGAGGGAAACGTAAATTGGAGGGGGACTCAGCCCAATAACCATTCTTGGTTTTGTTTTTACAGTCTTTGTACAAGGCGTGGTTTGACGATTATTTATAATTTTTGTTTCCCCCCATGGGTATCCCTCCAGCCTATCCCTATCTCAATCAGCTGATATTGCTCCTGGAAAATAGACTCCAAAGCTTGTCCAAGTGCTGGAGGTAAGTCACTTTAAACATCCAGAGCTTTCGTTCTTTTTTTTTTTTTTAATTTATCCCTGGGAATGCTTGGGAAAGGATCAGTCAGTCAGATGCTTTCAGTAACTTTGCACAGGAGAGCCTGAAGGAGCAGCAAAAACCAGCAGCAGACTTATTATGCCTTGAAATTAAACATTTAAGAGGAGTAAGTTGGCAGCAGGGATTTTCTAATCAAAATATATATAACCTGCCATTTATCCAGCATTTGCCCTCTGGAAGGACCCCAAAATGCTTTCCTGGCTCAATAAGCTATCGTTAACCCCCGCTCAGCCTGTGTAGGCAGGGGAGAAATCCCATTTTTTTAGATGTTTTTCCACTCAATCCCAGCTGCTTGGTGGAGGCATCAACAGGGAAAAATCCTTTCTTTTGGCTTTAGCTTTCTTTATTATCAATCCGTCCATCTCACACAAGAAATAAATCTAATCTTATTTAATCTTGCATGGGAAAACCTCTGGGAATGTAGAGCCATCCTGGCATTGATCACTTATTCTTAATATATCCTCCTTGTCCCTATGGATTATCGATAAACCCTTTAATTATACTCTCCCATGTATTTATCTATTAGTTCTTGTGAAATTGGCATAGCTTTACATGCTCTGAGATTAATTAAAATGCAGGGTGGCTTCAAAAATAACGTTGTTGTCTTGGTGTTGTAAATCTTTTGGGGTTGACTCTCTTATCATTCCCAGGAAAATCATGTGCACAGGTAAAAAGAGGAGTTGTCCTGTGATCATGTGAAGTACCAAAAATAGAGGGAAATCAAATGATGTAGAAATCTTCCACGAGCTAAAAAGTTAAAATTTGGGGAATCTTTTAATTTCATCCCACATTTGGTACAAGGATTCTTGGGTTTGTACAGACAACTGTTCGTGTGGATGGTCCCAATGTTGCTTTTAAGGCTGCATTGGTTGATGCTGAATTTTTCTCTCACTTCTTACTGGAGAACATTTGGAAAGGTGTAGGAAAATATCCATGTCCGAAATATCTCCTAAAAATCCACCACAATTCTTAGTGAGTGATTTGGGTTATGCATCATCGCCAGATCCAAGGGCAGTGCCTGAGCCAGAGAGATAAAGGGCTGGTGAAGTACCAAAAACAGGGAAATTAAGTTATATAGAAATCTTCCATCAGCTAAAAAGTTAAAATTTGGGGAATCTTTTAATTTCATCCCACATTTGGTGTGAGCATTGTCGGGTTGGTACAGATAACTGTCCGTGTGGATGGTCCCAGGGTTGCTTTTAAGGCTGCGTTGGTTGATGCTGAATTTTTTTCTCACTTCTTGAAACTCATTACTGGAGAGCATAGGAAAATATCCATGTCCGAAATATCTCCTGAAAATCCACCACAAATTTGAGTGAGTGATTTATGCATCATCGCCAGATCCAAGGTTGGTGCCCGAGCCAGAGGGATGAAGGGCTGGTGGGCACCGCTGCCCGAGCTGGGACAGTTTGGAGAAACACCCGACCTGAAACAAGTCCTAAATTATCTTTAGGGATTCCTTTTCAGCATCTTTGAACTCCTGAGGGGGTTGGACACCCTCCCTGTAGGCAATTTGGAAGGGACATCGCATCCCTCCGACCTTCTGCAGTGCTTAAGCTGAGCTCAGCCGCAAGGCCCTGTCCCAAAGCCCTGTCTTGTTTTTAACATCTGTCGTTGAATAATTTACTCCGTTTTGCTCTTATGCATCTTGCAGAGAATCCCGTCACAGTTTTCTTAGAGAAATCCGACACGAGCAATAATACAATCTTGGAAAGAGAATTGAATTATTTATGGAGGAGCAGTCAAATGACGGAGACTAAACCTCTATATTTTATGTAATTTGTTTTCTCCTGAAGCCTGTTATGTAAAAATGTAAATATTGCTGGTTATATATGTTGCTGCTCTTGCCAAATGTTTAATATTTTATCAAACCTGCTCTGAGTATTCGTCTCTTTTGGAAAGGACCCATCCACGTCCTCTGGAATAAGTGCCAATGAGTTTGTGGCAATTATATATTTACAACACTGACTTCACGAGGGCAAAAAAATCTCCCTGAGGTGCCCATGCTCCAGTCTGGGGCATGGAAACGGCATGACCCCCAGAATTTGGGGGAATTTTCTGTGGAGGTTGTTTAATTTCAGGGAGGTTTTCCAGCAATCTGGATTGGGATAGGGGTGGAATAAGGTTTTGGGGTTTGGACATGCTGGTTTTGGGGTTTGGACATCCTGGCTTTGGGGTTTGGACATGCTGGTTTTGGGGTTTGGACATCCCTTCCAGCTGCAGTCACCGTAGGGTGGTCCAGGGTGGGAAGAAGTGAGCTGGTACCCAAACTCTTCTCAGCAAGGATGCTCAGGGAGGCTCAGGGCTTGTGGGATGAGACCTGACCAAAAAAATAAAAATCAGTCAGTAATGACCTGTTGCAGCAGAGAGATGCTTTTTTTCTGGGGAAAAGAACTATGAGGCTGAGAGCGGGAGAATTTTAATTTATCACAAAAAAAATTCCAACAAGTTCCCATGGCTGGATGATGAAGTGGCCAATCCAAGTGGGAAATCAGGCACTGTATTTTTTTTTAACCAGGGATGATAATTAACCTCTGGAAAAAACTCTCTGGGGAAGAAGTAGCTTTTGCCTTTGTGAAGAAAAAATCTGGGCCTGGGTACTTTTTCTGGAGTTTAAATGTGAGATTCCAAAAATAGTGGGGGAATTGCTTTGGTGATTGGTAACAGAAATTGGGGAAGATAAATGAGGGATGCTCAAGGAGTGAATGTGGGATATTCAAGGAGCAAATGTGGGACATTCAAGGAGCAAATGTGGAATGCGTGAGGAATGAACTTGGGATGCAGGAGGAGCGAATGTGAGGAGCTTGTTGCTGCTGACTCCAGAAGATCCTGCACCACGAGAACCCTAAAACTTTGAGCACTTGGATATTTTTGGCAATGATGTGGCTTAAAATATGCCCCACGTGTGCTGCTCTTTTACATCCCTGTTTTCCAAGATGAGAAGCGAGAAAGATGAGATGCCAAGTGCGGATGATCCAGTGGTCCTTTGATATCACGATGATGGGGTTTCCATCTGCCTCCCCTCCTCTCTTCCTTTCCAATTCTCCGGCTTCTGCAAAACCCGAAATATTTTCTGTCTGGCATCCCCAGCTGGTTAAAACAACCGGCGACAGCTTTATGGCTCCTCATCTTCGCTCGCTTCTGTGGAATCGTAATAAGGGAGGGGAAAAACGTCCTGATTTCAGCCCGTCGGCTGATTTACAAGGCAAGAAATTCCTATAAGTCATTCCAACATCTCCGAAGGATTGGGGGGATGCTCTGAGTTCCTGCTGGTTTTCCCAGTGATGCCATGCAGTGATTTTTATTTTTTTTGGAGGGGGGGGGTGGGTGGGATGCATCCCAACCACCTACTGCATCTCTCTGTTATTTTATTGATGGATTCCAAGCGGGAGCCATCTATTTTCCATTGCTCTTCGTTGGCCAACCCAAAGGACATCCGTGTGTGTTAGAGCCTGCTCCCGAGTAGGAAGTGCAAACATTGGGGCAAATACTTCCTGTATGGACTTATTTTTGGGATAAGCTGGAAGGAAGGATTTAGGAATGCTGATTTGCAAGTGGTCATTTGTCCTGGAAAACTGAAGATGAAAAATTAAAGAGTTTTGGGTTCCTGACCTTAAAGTTTGTTTTCCCACCTTTCCCATTGTATCCCTGACCCTGTGGCCATCCCTCACCTACCATTTAGTGCCATTGGCTCGCACATCCCTCTGTAACTCTTCAGAGCCAATTTTAACCTATTCCTTAACCTATTAACCTTAATCTATTCCAAATGAATTTTGGGGCTGTTATGAGCGGCTCTGTCCCCCACCCAATATCCTTAGGAAATGGGCAGAAATTCAGCATTTCTCCTTAAATCCATTCTTGATGGCATTTTTCATTAGGGAAGGGTTTGGAAAACTGGGAGAAAAAACTGTGGCCAGACTGATCCAGAAAAATCCGTCCCTGTGGCTTTTGCAATAAAATGTGGGAAAATTTCACTGTAGGACCCAGAGTTCCCAATGAAAGTGATTCCAGGAAAGCCTCATCTACAGGTCTTTGGGAGAGAGAGGGGCAGTGGATGTCTCATGCGGACCAAAATTTGGGTAGGGGGAGCTCGGTCAGAAGCCCCCTCCCCCAAATTAACAATAATTAATAGATCCTTCCAAAATAAGAGTGTTTTGCCTGGGGGATAATACCATGGGAAGGGTTTGGGGTGGGATTTCATGGTGTACCCTAAATATCAAGGTTGTGCCGGGGGTGGATGGGTTTGGTAACCCTCCCGAGGTGATGGAGGGGCACTCCGAGAGAGCCTGGGGTTGGGGTCAGGGGAGCCCAAGGCCACTGAAGCCGGCTCCGAATCTGTCTGGGATGGCCAAAGCACTCGGCAGGGGCGGAAATATGGGGGGAGCAGATGCTACTGGAGGGCAAATATTTGTTGGGGGTGCTATGGTTGCGGGGCGGTGTATTTGGGCAATAAGGTGGGGCAGACGCTGCTGGGGATGCAGATGGGGTGGGGGGATCACCCTGGGAGCAGGGGGAGGCTGTGGGCCATGTCCTGAGGGAGCCCCAGACGCCAGGGGGGTCCGAGGGCAGGCGGGGGGGCGGCTCCGTTTTGGGGTGCCGGGGGGGCAGGACGGGGGAGCGGCGGCGGCCAGCAGGGGGCGCTGAGGGGCGGTGGCGGGGGCGTGGCCGGGGGCGTGGCCAGCGCGCGGGGTGTGCTCGCGGGGGGCGTGGCTCGGCGTGGGGGGCGTGGCCCGGCGGGCGGTGGGCGGGGCCTGTCGGCGGCGGCGCGGCGGGGCCGGGCGGGCGGGCGGCGAGCGGCGGCCGCGCTGTCAGGCCGGTGTCGGTGTGATGAAGATTGGCGGGCAGGTAGGGCTGTCACTCACGGCGGGGCCGCCGCGCGGGGGCGGGCGGAGCCGCGGAACCCGGCGGACAAAGCGGCGCGGGCGGCGGGGCACGTGCGGCGACGGCGGGGACACCCCCCCCCCCCCATCCCCTCCGGTGTGGGAAGTAACTTGCCGTTCCCGCCGTCTCCCCGGCGGTGCGGGGCCGGGGCAGCGCGGGTGTCCGTCCCCGGTGTCCGGTTCCCCCCCGGGCTGACCTCCGGCCGGCTGTGCCACTGCGGTTCTCCGCCGTGACCCCCTCGGCCGGGCGCGATAATTTTGGGGGGATGCGGCGATTCGGGCGGGGTGCACCCCCTCCTCCCCATCCCCCGGCCGCCTGCACCGATCCGGGGGGGGAATCCAGTGATCTGGGGGTTGCACACCCCCCAGGCGCTCACAGACCCCCCAAAGGCTGCAGCCCCCCCTAACAAGTTCAGCCCGGCTGCAGAACCCCCGGGAGGGTCGCAGTGTTTTTGGGGGGGTCGTTCCCCACCAGTTGGTCGCCGTCTCCCCCAGGCTGGTGCAGCCCCCGCTGCTCGGGCGCGGTGCTTTTAGGGGGCTCCGACCTCGGGCCGGTTGCAGATCCCCCCAGCCTCTTCCAGATTCCCCCCCCGCCCGGTTCCAGTGCCCCCCCGGGGGCTGCGGCCCCCCGTGCTCGCTGCACTGACCTCGGGCTGGCTGCAGCCCCCCGAGCGCCGGGAGCGCTCCCCACCGCGGGCTTGTTGCAGCCCCTCCAGCCGCTCCTGCTGCCCTCCCGGGGGGCTGCAGCCCCCCCTGACCAGCTGCAGTCCCCCCTAGCTGCTCGCAGCCCTCTCCCGGGGATTGCAGCCCCCGCAGCCGGCCACAGTTCCCCCGGGGCGGGGGTCGCAGCCCCCCCGGCTGGTCGCAGCCCCCCGGGGAGGGTCGCAGCCCCCGGCTCATGGCATTGAAGTTGACCCCCGTGCAGCCGGGGCTGGGGGGCTGCAGCGGGCGGTGCTGGGGGCGCTTCATGTGCAGGCTCCCCGCTTTGCAGAGCACCCAGCTCCCTCGGGGTGCCCACCCAGTGCCTGCAGGGCACCCCCGGGGGCCGGGGGCACTGTGCCACCTCGCAGGGCCTCCCGCGGGCTCGGCGCCAGTGCCAGAGCGGGGCCCTGGCAGGCATGGCGCATCCCGGGATGAACCTCTATATCCCCCGTGTCCCCCTGTATCCTCCTGGCGCACCCCATTTCCCCCAGGGCACCCACTTTCCCCTGGAACCCCCCACGGGACCCCCTGGCAGCCCCCTCCCCACCCCCCCATCCCGCAGGGTTGGGTGAATACTCCAGAAATCCCTTCTAGTGGCTCTGCAGCGATGCAGGGAGGGCTTCTTCTTAATAATAATAATACTACTACTAATAATAATGACAATAATAATTATTATTTTAAATTTATCCTTGAATTTTTTTATTGCATTTCCGTCTGTGGGAGGGTGGCTCCGCCGGTGGCATTGTGCGACTCGGGAACTTTTGCCGAGGGTTTGGGGTGTCCCTCCACTTCATCCCAGTCCTCGCCAGGTGTCGAAGCTCAACTTGGGCTCCGGCTCTTTGTTTGGGCTCTTCCCGGTTTTTCTCGCTCCCAAGGATCTTTCTTCCCACTATCTCGCCGCCCACCGGGTAACGGGAAACCCTAAACCCGGCAGGATATTTTCAAACTCCCAGCCGGGGAGATTAGATTGAGGAAAGGGGGGGGATGGATTATTTTTGGCTGGGATGCGGGACAGCTGTCTGCCGGGGAGAAGCAGAAAATAGGAGAGGAAATGGCTTAATTTGGCTTTTTTCAACTTATTTTGCCTTTAAATCCTGAAAGGTTTTGGGGCTGGAATGGGGAAAAGCAGTGTGTGGCTCAGTGGCAAAACTTTTGGACATCATGCCTCCAAAAGTGCTGACTCGGCGTGGCTGGCATCATCCCGTTGAGGAAAAGTGGGTGCTCCCTGAAAAAAAAAAAACCAAAACCTTTCAGGTCTGATATTTTGGGGGCTGTTTCCAACGTCATGTGGACGGGGAGAGGGTTTTGGGTGAATCAATTGGATTTTGGGTGACTTAGGTGAAAAAATAACGCCTTGTTTTGGGTTTAAGCCAAATGGAGCAGACGGATGATGGGATCAGGGTTCCCCCTTATTTTTTTCCCCCCTCCTCCCTCCTATTTTATTTAACTCCCTGCGCTGAGATTCTTTCGTTAGGAGCAAAAGTTAATTGCTTGAGGCTAATTACAGGAGAGGTTAATAGGGGGGCTGGTGGTGTCAGGAAGAGGAGGAGATGCTGTGTTCCTCAGCATCCCAAAGTTGGGCTTTTAAAGGCACTTTGCAGCCATTGCCCCCCAAAGCCAGCACCAGGGGGTTCTATAAACCCCTTCATTTTAATCTGAGATCTGTATAATATTAGATATATATTTATATATAACATTAAACACTTGCTAATATCATGGGGCAAGGGAAAAAACCAGGGAAAAAAGTGATGCTGAGCTTCCCCACTGAGTTTGCAGGAACATACTCTGTTTTCCCTCCATCGTTTTTGGGAGGGGAAAATAAAGGAAATCTCATTTTTCATGGAAATATCCCTTTCTTTAAGGAAATTGCCTTTTTTTAAAGGGAAGTTACTCCTTTTTTTAGGGAAATCTTTTTTTTTTTTTTTAGGAAATAGTGGGTTTTTTTTTTAAAGGAAGTCACCTTTTCTTTAAGGAAATCTCATCGTTTTTCCTAAAGATTTTTTTTTAAAAGGAAATCTCCTCTTTTGGATTAAATGCATGAAGTTCTATTGGGAGAAGAGTGTTTGATCCCCCTGGCACATCAGGAATAACTGTTTTTCCAACTCAAGGATAAAACGAGACCCTCATGGGGCAGCTTTGGATTTTGGGTGATTTTGGCTTTTCCAGTGAACTTCTGAATTATTTCATGTCTTTTTTCCAAGTTGGTGGACAGCGTCTGTGAATCTCTGAGCCATAATGGGATTTTTTTGTCCTCCCACAAAACTTAAATATTGGCTTGGTCCTGCCGGGAAGAGCATCCTTCAGCCATCCATCCTCATCCCCAGGGATGCAGGGGCTGGGCTGCGCCTCTGGGTACCATCGCCATCCCAGCTGGGTTTGAGATGTGCGATGGATTTTTGGGGTATTTCCTGGAGGAAATTAACCCGGGGTGCTGGGACAGCCCAATTTGGCACCGTTTATTTTCCTGGGAGCTCCTCTGGTTTGAGTAATGAGTGAAATGAGTCAGTGATGGGATGGGGCAGCTGAGAGCCGATGCGAGGGATGCAAGGAGCAGCAACCCACACTTCCTGAAGTCAGGAGGAAACTTTTGCCACAATTAGGGATAAATTAACGGAGATTTGGCATCTGCAGTCCTGGTGGGAATGGCAGATCAAGCATCAGGATCATCTTTATTTTAGGTCACAGGTACCACCAGTGCATCTCAGCATCCTGTCGCTATTTATTCCCTATCCTTATTTCACTCCAGCCTGTGGAAAGCTGTTTTTTTGGGGGTGTTAGTGGGATAATTTACTGGATCCAGACAATTCCCAGTTGCATTTAATATCCCGTGCACTGTCGAATAACTTGATTCCCAAATAATTTTCACCACCACCAAAGAGGGTGTTAACAAATGCCCTCTAATTAGCCCCAAAAATAAATTAATTCCCAGCATCATTAGCCAGATCGTTAAGATGCTGGCTCCAAATAATAATCCGGAAGGGTGGGAATTAATCCTCAATTAAATTTAAACTTGGATTTATCCCTGCCTCCAGCATTGGGAGAACTGAGGTGATGCTCCAGGTAATCCCCATGGGAAAACCAACTCTGCTAGGATGGTATGGAGCCATGATCCCAATGGGATGGAGCCATGATCCCGATGGGATATGGAGCCATGATCCCAATGGGGGATGGAGCCATGATCCCAATGGGATGGAGCCGTAATCCCAATGGGATGGAGCTATGATCCCGATGGGATGGAGCTATGATCCCGATGGGATGGAGCTATGATCCCAATGGGATGGAGCCATGATCCCAATGGGATGGAGCCATGATCGCAGTGGGATGGAGCCATGATCCCAATGGGGGATGGAGCCATGATCCCAATGGGGGATGGAGCCATGATCGCAATGGGATGGAGCCGTAATCCCAATGGGATGGAGCCGTGATCCCGATGGGATGGAGCTGTGATCCCGATGGGATGGAGCCGTGATCCCGATGGGATGGAGCTATGATCCCTGTGGGATGGAGCTGTAATCCCAATGGGATATGGAGCCGTGATCTCTGTGGGATGGAGCCATGATCGCAATGGGATGGGGCCATGATCGGAGTGGGATGGAGCCATGATCCTGATGGGATGGAGCCATGATCGCAATGGGATGGGGCCATGATCGCAGTGGGGTGGAGCTATGATCCTGATGGGATATGGAGCTGTGATCCCAGTGGGATATGGAGCCATGATCCCAATGAGATGGAGCCATGATCCCGATGGGATATGGAGCCGTGATCCCTGCGGAATGGGGCCATGATCCCCATGGGATGAGGTTGCCTTTGCCCAGCTGTGATTTGCAGCTGTATAAATAAGATGGGAATTTGGCCTCGGCGCTTCCCAACTGTTTGATTATATCCTATTTTTCTGGCTTTGCCTCCTCCAAGCAGGAACACAAACCCTGGGTACTCTCAGCTCTGGTTAATGGGTGTCTGTGAAATAGTTGGGTTGCAAAAACCTTTAAGAGCATCCGGTCCAGCTGTGAAATCAACCACTAAGCCACTTTGGAAAGCACTGTGTCCAATACAATGTTTTAAACTTGTTATTTACTTGTTACTTATTTTAGTTTTAGTTTTGTTATTTATTATTTAGTATTTTTGGTTGATTTTCTTTTTATTTTAGGTTATCTGGTTTAGTTTTGTTTTTATGCTTGGTTTTTTTTTTATTTTAATATTTAAAAATAATTTTCTTTTGTTTTTTCTGCTTTATCAGTGTTCAATTTTTTTGCCTTGACTTTCATTTTCCATGCCGTGCTTCCCCCGCCTTTCAATATCCCGTGCCACCTGTCCTACCCCACCCATCCAAAGTGTAATCCTGGCAGGAATATCCCAAATATCCAGGTAGCCTCACCAAAAGGCCATTAAAAAAAAAAAAAAAAAAATTTAAAAAAAAAAAAATAACCTTTCGTTTTTTCTGCTTTAACACTATTTGATTTTTTTGCCTTGACTTTCATTTTCCATGCTGTGCTTCCCTCACCTTTCAGCATCCTGTGCCACCTTTCCCACCCCACCCATCCAAAGTATAATCCAGGCAGGAATATCCCAAATATCCAGGGATATTAACCTCATCAAAAGGCCATAAACCCTCAGGTTCAGGGATGCAGCACCGCCGATGCTCCCCAAAACCCAGACTATTTTGGTGCAAGTGGAGGAGAAAGTGAAACCCAACTTGCATCAAGGGGAAAAAAAATTCTCCACTAATGTTCAATGCGGAGCTTTCGGCTTTAACAAGGTGTTACAAAAACTATGAAAAATGTTCTAACTGAACCCACAGTTTTTGGCCAGGTTTTCCCTTCCCTGGCCGTGGATCCCTGCCAGAAATCTCAGAAAGCCAATTAAAAATAATCCCAATTTTGGAGCCGTTATGGGAAGCTTCTATTTTATTTCTTCCCCCATTTCATATTTTGTTGAGGATGTGTTTGGGAGTGGGGTTTCGAGTGGGAAAATCCCGTCACGCCCCATAAGGGCGAAGGAACAACTGCTGCCTCCATGGGCCCCGGGAGCTCCTTCAGCTTTCCAGCCTGAGCTTGAGCCCCTTGGAATTTTTATCGTGTTGGGAAAAGCTGATTTTGTTTGCCTTTTTACCCCTTGTCCCCTATTTTTCCTCCTTTTCCCCCTTTGTCCCCCCTTTTTCTTCTTTTCCCCCCCTTTTCCCCATATTCCACTTTTCCTCCTTTTAAATTTTTTTACTATTTCTTTTCCCTTCTTTTTCTCCATTTCTTTTTCCCCCCTTTCTTTTCCCTTTTTCCTTATTTCCTTTTTTGTGTCCCCCTTTCTTTGCTTCTCTTCTCCTCTTCTTTTTAAATCTTTTCCTTTTTCTGTTTTCTTTTTCCCTTGATTTTCCTTTCTATCTTCTTTTTTATTTTTTCTTTTCCCCTTTATTCTTTGTTTTCCTTTCCCCCCCACTAAAAAAAGGGGAATGTTTTTTCCCTTTTCCCCTCTCTCTGCCTTTCTTTCTCACTCTTATTTTTTCCATTTTTCTCTTTTCTGCCCTATTTTATTTACTTTTTGGCTTTTTTTCTTTCCCTTCCCTTATTTTTTTCCCTTTTATATTTTTCCTTTATTATTTTTCCTTTATTATTTTTCCTTTTTTTCCCTCTTTTTTCCCCCTTTTCCCCCATTTTTTTGGCAGCCCAGCCCTGTCCAGCCAGCAAACCCAACATGCCTAGGCTCTCTGAGGCTTCTTTCTGATGCCACACGCTCTGTCCCAGCCCAGCAGTGAACCAAAACTTGACCAAATAATTTAAAAAAAAATCCCAATATTGAATTGTAACGATTTCCTTTCCCATTACCAATTATTCCCAGGGTTATTTGGTGGAGGCAGCACCAGCCTCTCGCAGCTCCATCGCTCCCAGGTACGTCGAGGGCACTTTATGGCTTTATAAAGCCCTTAAAATGTTTTTTTTTTTTTTTAACACTACTTGAAGCTTCCAAGGCAAGTTTGAGAATAGCAATTACCAGCTCCCCGATCCCTGGGCGAATTCCCACGGCGATGGTGGATGTAAACCACTTTAGACATTTTTAATGCTCCTGAGCAATAAATTTAAAAGGGAATTTATTGTTCCAAGCTGCTAATTTCTCCATCCGAATGCTGCTGCCTGTTGCCGCTGTTGATGCCGAGGACAGCTGGGATCAGGGTTGGAGATTTTGGTGCTATCCCAGAAAAAAAAAGTCTTTTGCCTGCTTGATTTTTGTCCTTCTTTCCCGATTTTCTATTTTTACCCTATTTCCACTCTGCTCCTGCTGCCTCTTTGCAAAGGGAAGGCTCGTGGTGAGTGAGGCTGATGAGCTGAGCCCTCTCCAGGTCTTGGATTTTATTATCCCCTTCATCAGCTCATAATAAATAATTATAAATAATTGGCTCAGGGATGGTGGGTGGAGGTCTCCCCTCCTGCATCCCATGCTCTCCATCCCACCTCTCGCATCCTTCATTCCCTCCCTGGCCTTGCTCACCCTATTGACTCACCCAAATTAGACAGAATTATTCAAAAAAACCCCCAAAATCTGGATTCTGAGGAGATGAACTTTGCTGGAGGAGTTAAAAAAAAATTTCTTATTATTTATTATCTCAATCCCGAGAAAATCCGTTTTATATAAAACGCCTGGAAAGGCCTTTTAATGCATTTATGTGCAGAAATTGGTTTCTCTATATCTTGGTGCCAGATCTAACATCTTATAACTCCGGCAATTAATTAATTGCTCTAAAACAAAAATAATGAAGTTGGGCATTTTGTCAGTGGGATGGTAGAGGACAGACTTAACCATCATAAAAAAATGAACAATAAAAAAGAAATAATAATAAATACTCAATAACCAATAAAAATTAAACAGCAAATAATTGAAGATAACAATATGAATTAAATACTACATGGTATTGATGAGTTATTTTTGGGTATTTTCAATTATTTTGAGTTATTTTCAGTTATTTTTGGTTATTTTCAGTTATTTTCAGGCTCTGTCCCCACCCCACTACCACACTTCCTTCCTGCCCCTTGTGCTGGGGCAGCTTTAGAGATTCTCCTGCAGTCTGGGGCTTGATGGTGGAATTTTTAAGGATGGTGGTGGTGCAGTTTTAGTGATGCAGGTGCAGCTTTAGTGATGCTGGTGTGATTTTAGGGATGCTGGTGCAGTTTTAGTGATGCTGGTGCAATTTTAGGGATGCTGGTGCAGTTTTAGGGATGCTGGTGTGATTTTAGTGATGCTCAGCCAACTTCAGGGATGCTGGTGCCAGTTATAGGAATGCCAGCGCAGTTTTCATGGATGCGGTTTTAGGGATGCTGGTTCAGTTTTAGGGATGATGGTGCAGCTTTAGTGATGCTGGTGCAATTTTAGGGATGCTGGTTCAGTTTTAGGGCTGCTGGTTCAGTTTTAGGGCTGCTGGTTCAGTTTTAGGGATGATGGTGCAGTTTTAGTGATGCTGGTTCAGTTTTAGGGCTGCTGGTTCAGTTTTAGGGCTGCTGGTTCAGTTTTAGGGCTGCTGGTTCAGTTTTAGGACGATGGTTCAGTTTTAGGGCTGCTGGTTCAGTTTTAGGGCTGCTGGTTCAGTTTTAGGGATGATGGTTCAGTTTTAGGGATGATGGTGCAATTTTAGGGATGCTGGTTCAGTTTTAGGGCTGCTGGTTCAGTTTTAGGGATGATGGTGCAGTTTTAGTGATGCTGGTTCAGTTTTAGGGCTGCTGGTTCAGTTTTAGGGCTGCTGGTTCAGTTTTAGGGCTGCTGGTTCAGTTTTAGGACGATGGTTCAGTTTTAGGGCTGCTGGTTCAGTTTTAGGGCTGCTGGTTCAGTTTTAGGGATGATGGTTCAGTTTTAGGGATGATGGTGCAATTTTAGGGATGCTGGTTCAGTTTTAGGGATGCTGATTCAGTTTTAGGGATGATGGTGCAGTTTTAGGGATGCTGATTCAGTTTTAGGGACGATGGTTCAGTTTTAGGGCTGCTGGTTCAGTTTTAGGGCTGCTGGTCCAGTTTTAGGGCTGCTGGTTCAGTTTTTGGGCTGCTGGTTCAGTTTTTGGGCTGCTGGTCCAGTTTTAGGGATGCTGGTTCAGTTTTAGGGATGATGGTGCAGTTTTAGGGATGCTCATCTACTTTTAGTGATGCTGATCTAATTTTAATGATTCTGGTGCAATTTTAGGGATGCTGGTCCAATTTTAGGGGTACTGATGCAGTTTTAGGGTTGCTTATCCAGTTTTTGTGTTGCTCATCCAATTTTAGCAATGCTGGTAGAATGTTATGGGTTCTTTACCAAATTTGGGGCTTCCCATGTAATTCTGGTGATTCTGAGGCATTTTCAGTGATGCTCCTCCAGCTTTGGCTGCAACTCCCCCAGACCTGTAACCATCGTGGGCATATTCCCCATTCCCACTGTTTTCCCCCATACAAACCTGACCCCCCAATCCCACTGTCTCAACCATCACTTTTTATCGAGTTGCTTTTCACTCTTTTTGAGCATTTCAATGTTTTCTCCTCATACCAGGAGCCACCTCTTGCTGTTGGGGAGCTTTTCCTTCTTTTCAACATGACCTTTGCCATCTTAATCCCACCCTGTACCGTGCTAAATCATTCCTCCTTGCCTAAACAATCTCCAAATGGGTTTTTTTTTTTCCCTCTTCCTTCCCTTTTAAATTTAACACCCCAAACAGTGGAACTGAAGGACCTGGTGAGAATATTTATGCTAAAACCACTAAATAAAGCAATTTAGTAGCATCTTTTAATAGCTGAGCACCTGGCAAGTGGCCAAGGTTATCTCAAGGTAGAGACATCGGGGGGGTTATTTTCCCTGCAACCATTTATATAGGGATTTGGCTCAACAGGGGAAAAGCCAGAGAAATTCCCAGTGCTGTTATCCCTGCAGGAATTACTGGGAGTGTTTTCACCATGAATTAATTGTGCTTGGAGAGGGGCTCAGTGCTCTCACACTGCTGTGCTAAGTTGGGAAGGGCTCGAGGATTGGGAATTGCCTGAATTGGCATTCCGGGCTCCGGTTTGGGTGAATCTGGGAAGCGATGGGGTGAGACCCGCTCCGGGGTGGGATTTGCGGAATTCCCTTAGCGAGATTCCCATCTCCCAAGGGCTCCAGCCCGACTCTGGCTCAGCCCATCCATCCCACATCGCTGTGGGGTGCTGCTCCCCATCCCATGGCACTGCTGGCACCCCTGGGGGCACCCCTGGCCCTGCTCCAGTGCCCGGCCGGGGCACGCAGCACCCTTGAGCCAAGCAGACAGAATTCCACCCTTTGTTTCCTGTTCGCCGGCTCCACTTCGGGAGGCTGGAGCGCTCAACAAGCCCCTCTTTGTGCTAATTTAATTAATCGCCGGGGCTGAGGGCAGTGGGGATGAGACACGGTGGCTATAAATACCTGCTTGGGGGGGTGCGTGGGGGCCTTCAGCCCGGCGGCAACTGAACCGAGATCTAATTAATTTCCATTTAATTCAAATGGACTTAGAGTAAAACCTGATTGATTGATTGATTGATGTTAGAAAGCCAAAGGTGGATTGAGTTCTAATAGAAAATTATCGGTGGATCGATTTGTAATAGGAAGTCGTGAGTTGATTTGCTTGTTATAAAAATTTATTGATTTCTGTTGGGATAGAAAATCATGGGTTGATTGATTTATAATGGAAAATTATTGATTGATTCATAATAGAAAATAGTGGGTTGATTAATAATAAATAATTACGGATTGATTTATACTATAAGATCGTTGATTGATGGATTTATAATTGTGATTGATGAATTTGTAATAAAAAGTAATGCGTTGATTAGATTGTAATAGAAAATTAATGATTGATTTATAATAAAAATTTGATTGATTTATAATAGAAAATTATCAATCAGTCGATTGATAAGAGGGAATTACTGTGCAGGACAGCAGGGTCAGTGCTGGGCACATGGTGTCATTTTGAGGGAGGAAAATCTTGTCCCCCCGTGAGCAAAGTGCAGCAGATGATGAACCTGTCCATGTACTCCTAAAGGAAAAGAACTTTCCTGATGCGAATTAAACATGCCAGTGGTGATTTCCGGGGGAAAACACCACCTGGAAATACCTGCACGCGCTCCTGCTGCGCCTCCTGCCAGTGGTTAAGTGCATGACTTTGTGGACACTCAGTCTCCTGGAAAATTCTTGTCCTTGTGCTGTTTTTTTTTTTTGGTTACAACTTGAATTTCCAACTTTACCTTCCATTTGCAAGCGAGAAAGGGGAATAAAGCAGAGGTAGGTTCTCTAAAGCTGCAGCAAGGGAGTCTAAAAGAAATTTGAAACTTGCTGCTGAGTGAGTTTTAGCTGCCAAAAGTGATGTTGATCTTCCACAGGAGATGCAGATGGTTTTTCCAGCTGATAAATGATAGTTTTCAATGAAGAGATATGTTAGCGAACTTTTATACTGTAGCATAGTATAATATATTTAATATGTAAGAAAAAATACAATTAATAGAAATATATATAATGCAAAGTTCTTTTAATGTACAGTGAAATTAAGCAGTGATATGGCTACAAGAATGGGAATAATCCTAAATCAGAGATTTTTGGCCCCAAACAACAAAAATCCCCTTTTGACTCACCGCACAGTAGGGGAAAAAATCAATGAACAACAATTTTCCCCCAAATTTTTGCTATTTTGGCCCGTGGTCCATCACATCTTTGCCGCCGCTCTGGGTGAGGAACCCTGAGCATGTCACTGGCAGGGACCAAGTGATAAATTTTATTTATTTATTTTTAATGTCCGTGGGAAAAGTCCCCAAATACAGTGTCAACATCCACCAAATCCCTTTGTGATCCCAAGCTCTGCATCTCAGCTGCATCTTTGTGTCCACTATCCAATTAATTAACAAGATTTCCAAATATTTGCCGAAATCCAAAGTGCTTTTTGCCCCCACGTGTGCGTTTATTCTCCTTCCTAGAAATAACTTAAAACAAGGCAATTTTTCTCAATACCAAAGATTTGGGTGTCTATTATTACATTTAACACTCCCATTTCTATTCCCTTTAAGACGGGGTGTAGCCCCCGTTTATTTTAGGGCTGCTGGCTCTGTGTCACATGAAACTGAGGGAAATTGTTGGTGAAATGATATCCCCATCTTAAAATAGCTTCGTTCTGGCACGGCCCTGCAATCCCTCGCCGAGATCCCGCGGATCCTGCAACCCGAGCCGCGGCAGCCACGGAGCGCGGCCGGGCCAGCGCATCCCTGGCTTTATTTACATCCTGCCTTTATTTACATCAGCGCCTGCTCGCTCCTCCTTGTGCTTGGAAGGCATCAAAACAGCTTGTGCTTGCAGCCCTGGTTTAGTTTTCTGTATGAATAGGGTGAGTTCTTGCAGGGAAAATCTGGGAATTGGGTATGTGTGTATTTGGTGCCTGATTTCTTCCCTGATTTTCTCCCTGCTTTTATCCCAGGTCCAGTCTGGGATGAGGCATCATTCCCATCCTCCTCACTCCTGTGTGGCTCCTCAGAAACAGGAGCATTTTTAAAATAATTATTCCCCCTTGGCATTTTCAGGAGGAAAAAATGGTGATTTTCCCATAGGAAAAAGCTCTTCAGCCTCCAGTGGGGTTTAGCATCGTTGGAGAGACCATCCCAAAGAGGAGATGGGATGGGATGGGATGGGATGGGATGGGATGGGATGGGATGGGATGGGATCCATGGGATGGGATGGGATGGGATGGGTTGGGATGGGATGGGATGGGATCCATGGGATGGGATGGGATGGGATGGGATGGGATGGGATGGGATGGGATCCATGGGATGGGGTGGGATGGGATGCTGCCTCTCATTCCCACTATGGTTTGGGCATTAATACAAACCACTGAGGTTTACTGGGATTTTCCTGCGTTTTTTGGGCTCTCAAATGGGACAGTTTGACTGGAAAACACATATCTTCTCTGTCACATAGATTAGATTTTTCCAAGCGCTGGTGACGCCCACTCTCATCTGTTTTTGCACAACTTCACAGAAATACTGCACATCCTCTTTTAATCCCACTTTTCCTGGAATGAAGACCTTTGCTCCTACCCGAACTTATGGGCAAAAGTTTTTTGTGTTGTTTCTTTTTTTTTAAAATCCAAAGAGAAAGTTTGGGATGAGTTTTATCTCCATCCCTCTCTGCCGGGAGCAGGGATGCCCCAGGGTAATCAAAAATCACAAAGTAATTAAATTTCTACTGGGATGAAGCTGGACTGGGGAAAATGTTGGATGGGAGATAGTGAAAAGAGGGATTGGGAATCCCTGGGTGGTGTCCCATACCACCATCCCTGTCTTGCTGGGTTTGGGTGGGTTTTTTCCTGCTTTGTGGTGGGGAAATTGTTTTTCTGTAGGAAAGGAAAAAGAAAATTGGTTAAAAAAAAGGAAAACAGTGATGAAAAACAAAAAAATGGGGGAAAAAGAAAATAGAAGTAAAAGAAAGAAAAGAAAGTAAAAGAAGAAAAAGAAAAAAGAAACTTGGGGAAAAATTTTAAAAAGTGGGAAGAAAGAGAAAAAGAAATAAAAAGAAAATGAAAATAAAAGGGAAAATTGGTTAAAAAGAAACAATAAAGCAAAATTGGAAAAAAGAAAAAAATAACTAAAAACACAAGGGAAAATGGGGGAAAATAATATAAAAAGAAAATTAAAAGAAAAAGGAAAATTGGTAAATGAAAATCAAATTAGAAAAAATAAACCAGAAAAATATTAGAAAATTGGGAAAAAGAAAAATAAAAAGGAAAATTGGTAAAAAAAATGAAAAGGGGATAAAAAACAGATGCCCCCAGTTTGCAGCAGAGTCCCAGCAAGGTGTTTTCCAGCAGCATTCCTCTGCATGTCTCTGCCTTCTCCCGCAGGAGTTCTGCTCTCCTCTCCTCTCCTGCTGCCTGCCTTGCTCGAGGGCGCTGGGGAGATGTTCCTGCTCTCTCCTCATGTCCCCACACTGTCCTGGGGAGATGCTCCTGCTCTTCCCACACCGCACTGGGGCAGTGCTCCTGCTTTACCCTCCCCACACCTCACTGGGAGATGCTCCTGCTCTGTCCTCACTGCCCCACACTGCACTGGGGCAGTGCTCCTGCTCTTCCCTCCCCACACTGTCCTGGGGAGATGCTCCTGCTCTTCCCACACCGCACTGGGGACGTGCTCCTGCTTTACCCTCCCCGCACTGCACTGGGGAGATGCTCCTGCTCTCTCCTCACTGCCCCACACTGCACTGGGGCAGTGCTCCTGCTCTTCCCTCCCCACATTGTCCTGGGGAGATGCTCCTGCTCTTCCCTCCCCACACTGTCTTGGGGAGATGCTCTTCCCTTCCCTCCCCACACCTCACTGGGGAGATGCTCCTGCTCTCTCCTCACCTCCCCACACTGTCCTGGGGAGATGCTCCTGCTCTGTCATCACTGCCCCACACTGTCCTGGGGAGATGCTCCTGCTCTCTTCTCCCCACACCTCACTGGGGCAGTGCTCCTGCTCTCTCTTCCCCTCCGCACACTGTTCTGGGGAGATGCTCTTCCCTTCCCTCCCCACACCACACTGGGGAGATGCTCCTGCTCTCTCCTCCCCACACCTCACTGGGGAGATGCTCCTGCTCTCTCCTCCCCACACTGCACTGGGGAGATGCTCCTGCTCTCTCCTCCCTACACCTCACTGGGGCGATGCTCCTGCTCTTCCTCACCTCCCCACCCTGTCCTGGGGAGATGCTCCTGCTCTCTTCTCCCCACACTGCACTGGGAGATGCTCCTGCTCTCTCCTCCCTACACCTCACTGGGGCGATGCTCCTGCTCTTCCACACCTCCCCACACTGCACTGGGAGATGCTCCTGCTCTCTCCTCCCCACCCTGTCCTGGGGAGATGCTCCTGCTCTCTTCTCCCCACACTGCACTGGGAGATGCTCCTGCTCTCTCCTTTCCTCCCCTCCCCACACTGGGAAATGCTCCTGCTCTCTCCTCCCCTCCCCACACCGTCCTGCACTTTGGGCCGCTTGGCTCCTGACGGACGGCCTGGGAGTGACCTCGGGATGGAGCAGCCCCCCTTGGTGTTCCGTGATTCTATTAGAGTTCCAAAGCTGGGATTAAGTGGACATGATTTCTTCCCACAGCCCATTAATTTTGGTTTATTGCTGGCCTGATGGCCATTACCCTTTTTTTTCCCCCGCCAGCTCCTTCCCCCATTAGGTTTGTACAATTAGCAAAATACGAGCTGCTAATGCGGCGCGGGGGTCGCAGATGGGATTTGGGGATGCTCCGATGCCAGCGAGGCATCCCACGAGCTGCCCGATGCCCCCGTGAGGATGCGCATCGCCCGCTCCTCGCGGGATTTTGGGATTCCTGGAGCCCAGGGATGGATGTGGCCGCGTCCTGCCCGGTGCTGTGCCTGCCCTCGGAGCGTTCTGGGGCGAGGCAGGAGTGGTGTCACCTCTGTGGTGTCTTTTTGTGTCACCTGCTGCTCGTGACCTGGAGAGCAAAGGTGCTATGAGCCACCCAGGGGGGGCACCTGAGGGTCAGCAGAGCACCCAAAGTGGCAGAGGCCATGGGATGGTGCCCTAATTGGCACACACCCTTTCGGGGCACCCTAATTAGCAAAGATGCTCACAGGGCAGAAAAAATAAAGATCCCAACCAGGCACCCAAATCTGGAAAGGTCATTACAGGGCCTTCTAATTAGCAAAGAGCCTGGCGTGGCATCTGCGTTGGCAGAGATTGGGGGACGGGACCCGAAAGAGCGAAGGAACTCTCAGGGTGTGCCAGTGAGCCAAGGTCCTGGCAGGGACCCAAATTAATGACCTCATCAGAGTGCCCAGCTCAGCAAAGCTCCTTGCACAGCACCCTAATTAGCAAAGACCCTGGCATGGCACCCTAATTAACAAAGACTGAGTTGGTACCCCAGTCATCAAATTTGCTTGCAGGGCACCCAAATGAGACTCCAGCCAGGCACCCTAATTAGCAAAGATGCTTGTAGGGTACCCAAGTCAGCCAAGGTCCTGATGAAGAGCCCTAATTAGCAAAGGTGCTCCCAGGGCACCTGAATGAAAGCCTCAGCAGTGCACCCACACAGCCAAGGTCTGTGCAGAGCACCCAAATTCCAGACCCAGCAGCTGCGTTCTCACTTTCAGTGTGGAAATTCCCCAAAACTCATCCAAAAGGCTTCTCTTTTTGGGAGCTGGTCACTCCCATCTCATCTGAAAATGGATTTTAGCACATCTGGTGCCCAAGCTCCATGATGCCCATGCCTGGTGCCCATCAATAGTTTTCATAAAAACAGAGCTTTTCAGTAAAATCTGTCCTTCTGATGCAAGCAGATTTTAAATAAAACCACATATTTCTTTTTTTTTTCATGTGTCCCGAGGGTGGGATGCGGTAAGGATCATTAAAGGATGAACTTCTTTTGCCTGACAAAAATTAAGTGGGTTTTGCTCAAAACTCAGCAAATTTGTGGCAGAAGTCGGACAGCAGTAAGTTGTGCCCAAGATGAAGAAAAAATTGATGGGTATTGCAAAAAAATTCAAATTATTGCATTCATTGCAGCCTCTGAATCACTTTAAAGTTAAGGGCAGCGCAAATAATACAATATAATATCCATATATATATATTTATAGGGGAATATAAAATATATAATGTTGGGGAATATATTTAGGGATAGAAAATATTGGGAAATACTCTATGTACTGAAGAATATTAGAAAATATTCCCTCTATATATTGGGAAATATAATGTTTTATACATATATATGTATATAGATATGGTGTATTGGGGTACATAGTGCAAGAATGTATTTGGGAATGTAATGCATGGGGAATAAATACACTGGGCTCTGCCAGCTTGGATTTAATTGCTATTTCTCAATTACCTGCAACTCTGTCTGACATCAGGTGGGTCATTCCTTCAGTATCCATCGTCACTCTGCTCCATCATCTCCCTCTGCCTGGAACCTGATGCATCCCTGGGTGCTTTTCAGTGAGCTCATCTTCACCCTGCGTCTAAAAAACTCCCAAATTTCCCAGGTTTTTAGGTGGTGGTGGCAGTATTGTGTCTTTCCCTCCTGGGAACTGATGGGGGTGGGAAATGTCATTTTTGGGATGCTCAGACTTGGAGGATGCTGCCGGGGTAGTGATGCTCCGGGGGTGAGGTCCCCAGGGATTCCTCTTGAACAAGAGATTTATAAATATAATTATAGATAAAAAAGCCATGAGTGTTTGCTGGGCACTGATTTCATGGGGTTTTGGCTTTTCCCCCTCATTTTTTAAGGCATCCTGCAGGACTTGCTGGCAAAAGGAAGGCTTCTCTTGCCCTGAATTGATGCTTTTTAAGGGTGGCTCTGTGATATCCTACTGAAGTGGAAGGTTACAAGAACAGCGGGTCCCTTCCCGCTCCTCTGGCCGGTTGTCTTCTCCTTCGGGGTTCAGTCCTGAATTCTGAATTAGAATTCTGAATTCAGTCCTGAATTCTGAATGAGACCAGCTCGTACTCTCAGCTCTTTTAGGTTTCCCTGTAGCTCTGAGCCGCCTGAACAATGCCCTTGGTGTGAGGCCACGGTGCTCGCAGGTGACATTAGGGACCAGCGTGAAAAACACCACAGCTTTAGGGTGAAAAACCCTTGTGTAAGGGCTGGAAATAATAACAAAATATCCTAAAATAACTTTAAAAATTGCGTTTGCACCACTCAATGCTCAGCAGTGTGATGCGGGCACATCATCCGGGGGGTACCAATCCAGTCCCTCTCAAATTTTGGGGGTTACTGCGCCCGCACCTCCAAAATACATTTTTTTTCCCCTGTTTTCTGGGGTGATGAAACGAAAAGCTAATTGCAATTTGCATGATGCAATCAAGGTGCGCTGATGAGATGCTCAAGGGCTTTTCGGCAAGCACAAAGGGGGTGGGGGGCGGGGGTGGGGTGTCCCACCATAGCCCCCCCACGCTGGAGCAGAGCTGCCTGTTGGAGCCCCGCTCTCCGTTAATGGCTCTGGTTAATCACCCCCCTGTCCAGAGCAGGATTGTCTTACGGATAATTTCGTTTGCCTAACGAGATTTTCGCTAATTAAATCTCCTTTCGGTTGGTGAGGTTCTCCCTGCTGGATAAGGGGAAATGTTTGTGAAGCCAGCGCCGCTCCCGGCTAAATAAACCTTTCCACTTGGCTACTGAAAAATCCCCGCTGGGAATGCGGGATGCAAACACTGCTTTGGCAAATTAATTAATTCTTGCGACCCTAAAAATGCCTTTCCATCCCCCAAAAATATAGGGGAGTTGCTCCCTGCAACCCCTTTGTGGTCACACATTGGGATGCTCATGCATCAAAAAATAGATGGATTTCTGGTGCAAAGTACCAAATTCCAGAGGGTTTTGGCTTACCTGGGGTTGGTTGGTCAGGAAAGGCAGAGTGGGGTTTTGAGGCTCTAAAGTAGCCCCAAAATCATCAAAGGAGTCATGGGGTGTTGAGCAAAAGTGGATTTATTGGAGAATAAATTGGATTTTCTCTAAAGAGCCACAATGCCAGGATAGCAGAATGCTGCAAAGTCAAGAAATTCAGGAAAATGAATTCAGGAAATTCGGGAAGGAAATTCTTACCAGTTCTGGAAAGTCCCATTCACTCCCAAGTTGTGCATCTCTGTGTCAAAGCATTGGTTTTTCTCCTAAAGATTCCTATTTCCACCAGCCTCCATGGGAATCTCTGAGCAAATTCACTTTGGATTAAATAGAATAGAATGGACTAGAATAGATCCTTGGAAATGAGACATTCCCAAATACCTCAAATCCTGTTATTCCTCTGCAGATCTCACTTGAGATCCAGAATGGAGATGTATTCCATCTCAAGTGTTGTGTTCCCCATTTCTCTCCAATGGGAAGCGATCCTGCAGGTTTTGGTTTTGTTTTTTTTTACAGGGCGTCTTTAGGGGCTGAACTGTGGATTGGGGCTTAAAATACATATATTTTATATAAAATAGGGGCTGAACCATGGGTTTGCCATAAATTATATATCATACATGTATTTATATAATTATATGATACAATATGCAATGTGGTATATATAATCACAAAATATATCTTATATATAATATATGACAATATCTGTGATATATGATATAATAAATATGTGATATATTGTAGATTATGATACATATTAAATATGTAATATAGCTATGGGATACAATTAATATGTATGATGATAGTGGTAATAGATAATATAGAATATAGAATATAGACTATATAGAATATATCTCTATTATATGAAATACAGTATATATTACATATAGAGTAAGCTATGTTATCTCTGTATATTTGTTCTATATAATAAATAATATAGATAACAATTATATAGTGTGTATATATAAAAATAAACTATATTCTATCTAACATTCATAATATATAGTTAAATATATAATATAGGTAATTTATATAATATATTATAAATACATAGTTTTATATATGTTTATATATATTTATAGAACGATTTATATAGAAATAAATATATTAAAATATCTATAAATATCTTTAAATATCTAAATATATATAACTATGTATTTATAATAGATATTATAAATAATTATAAACTATATACATAGTTATATATATTTATATAACTATATAGAAATAAAAATATAAATATATATATGTATAAATATATATTAAAATGTAATATTTATAATGGTATATTATAATATATTATTAAGGTTTTTAAAAATCATTAAGTGAAAAAAGTGAATTCCAGCAAATCGAATGGGATTTTAACGCGTGGGAAGGTGGGATGTGCTCCCAGCTCCCATTCACACTTCCTTGCACAACTCCATCTCCACACTCCCCAACTCCTCCCTTTTCTCTCCTCCACCAGCAGTGGTCTAAAAAGCTCCAAAATAGCCCAATTTCCCCCCAATTTTCCAGAGCTTTGCCCACTGTCTTCCCAGCAGGACTCACTGGAGCATCCCAGCTCGGTGGTGGAGGCATTTCCCAGCTCCTAAATATTTGTGCGTTCCAGAATATTTCATGAGATCTAGTAGTATTTGATACTATTCAATAACATTTAATGGATTTGAAATGATTTAAAATAATTTAATATTATTTAATAGCATGTTATTGTGGCACGTGCGTCACCTGTGGCTTATGGAAGGCGCCAAGGCTAAAAAAGTCGCAGGGAGGATTGTAATAATCCCTTTGGGATCAAAATAATTGGTGACTGAGGAGAAATATGGAAAAGTAAAATAAAGTAAAATAAATTAACAAAAAACCTATGTATTAACGAAACATTAACTCCCAACATGAGCTGACTTCCATGAGAGCTGGGAGTGGGGGTTGCTCTGCTAAAAAATCCCACTAGAAGGGAAAGAAAAGAAAATAAAAATGTTTTATCTCCGCTCCCATTCTGTGATAATGATCTTAACGGAGTTGGGAACTGGCAAGGAAAAAAACGTGTGTGGTTTTTAAATGAAAGTTGCCTTCGCTCCAGAGGGCCGGGGCAGAATTTTGGACTGTTTGACCATTTATGGTCATATTTTATTAATTTTTCAATATATTTTATTATTTGGGGGAGGATTTTATTATTTTTGAGATGTAATTTGTTAGTTATTTGCAGTTTCTGTTATTTACTTAGGGTTATTTTATCATTTATTTTGGGTATTTTATTATTTTGGAGGAATTTTGTTGTTTATTTGGAGCATTTTATTATTTTTTTTCTCTATTTTGCAATTTATTTGGGCATATTTTATTATTTTTTGTGTGCTGCCCCCTGATTTGAGGCCTTTTTTAGGTGCAAACACCTGACTGAAAGTCCTTTTTGGCTGTCAACCCTTGTTTAAAGTGGTTTTGGTGCAAAGCCACTGTTTGAAGGACTTTTTTGGTGCAAACACCCATTTAAAGGATATTTTATGATGCAAGGACTGTTTGAAGGACTGTTTTTGATTCAAACCCCCTATTTTCAGGGCTTTTTTGGGTGCAAACCCTTTTTTGAGGGAGTTTTTTGGGGGTACAAACCCCTTTTTGACAACCTGAGTGCAAACCCCTGCGTGAAGGACTTTATTTCTGCAAAGCTCTGTTTTAAGGACTCTTTTTTTTGCTGAAAACCTCTGCTAAAAATACTTTTTTTGGGTGCAAGCCCCTATTTTAAGGACTTTTTTGGGTATTATTCCCTGCTTGAAGGTGCTTTCTTTTTTCTGCAGACCCTTCCTTGAAGGGCTTTTTTGGGTGCAAACCCCCAACTTAAAGGGATTTTTTTTCCTGAAAACTGTTTGGGAGGAGCAGCGTTGGGTTGGGATAGAATGGGAACAGAGTGTGGATGGTTTTACAGAGGTCAGGGATTATTTGGTGGAAAAAGACAGGATTTTAGGATCAAGGAGGGAACCCACCAACAGCCGTTTGTGTTGGGTTTTGAGTGGGATTTAACCCTTTTTCCCCAAATCCACGTCCTTAATGCTTTCTAGTCTTAAGGTTAACATAAATAATACAGGTTTTGCAAAAATAATTGTATTTTCCATGTGAAAAAACCCTCTGATGAGGAGAAATTCCTGTTACCCAATGGTGTTGTCCTGTGAGCAAAACCATCTCACTTTTAAGCTTTTTTTTGGCTTCGATTCCAGCCTGGAACAGGTGATGGAGGAGCATCCCAAGCATCCCTGTGGACAGCATTTCCCATCCCAACCATTTTTTGCTCCTGATAGCTGCGTACAGGTGGGGAAAGTCTTTTTCCTGCTGCTTTTTGAGTGAAAAACCGAAGTTTTCTCCACTTTCCCCCCACTCCTCCATGCCGAGCGCTCGCCACCCTGCTGTCTGTTTTTCCTCACCGAGGTTCAGTTCTAATTATGTTGATTTTCTCCAGCCCACCCCCCTCCTGGCAAGCTTATTAGGGGGAATATTTTTATTTATTATCATTTCGCCCAACTCCCGCCAGCATTTCCAATTACTCTCGCCGCTTCCTTGTAATTGTCTTTCCGTAATGGCTGCGAAACAATTGCGCTAAATGAGGTGGCTCCGGCAAGATGAGGGTTTCACTTCATTAAAGGCTAATGGATTCCCAGCTCCAGCTCTGTGGGCAAAAAAAAAAAAAAAAAAAAAAAAAGGGGAAAAAAGATTAAAAAAAAAAAAAAATTTAAACAAGTTGTTTTATCTCGTTGGGATAACTTGGGGTTTGGGTGGGATTTGTGTGTTGGTGACCTTTGTGTTAGCTCAGGTGTAAGTGGGTTTTCCCCAAAACCTTTTGGGGGATTTTTAAAAATGATTTTTCTCTAAATTGCTTCTGACTTGCAAGAACTGGCTTCCCTCTTTTTCTTTTTTCTACGTATATACCAATAAACGATATTTATTGCCATAAATATAAAATACATTTATGTATTGTAGGAATGTATGATACATAGCAATATAATAACCTATAAGAAGTGAATATAATACACAAATATTTATAAATAATTAAATAACTACATGGCATAATTCTGTATTACAGAAATTGGTTAGGACCTATTCACATTGATATATTTATTGATAATACGTGATATATAGTGATATGCTGATTATAGAAGACATATTAGATTGCTGTATAATGCTTGATATCTAATGATATATTGCAAGGAATTATTATCTTGCTATATAATATGTAGTATACATTATTTATAATAGCATTGATTAGAAATACTATATAAATAGCTATATATATATTTCTCAATATCACTATTTATTGCTATAAAATACCCATTTCTGCTACCAGAAATTGGCCCCACAGGCAGGGGTAGAGACAATGCTTTTGGGGCTTTTGGTTGAATTTTGAAGTCTTGCTGGGTATTAGTTTTTGCTCCTCAAGCAGATATTATTTCAGTGTTATTTCTAAAAACTTCTAGGTTTTGAAATTTCTCCCATTTTCCCCATCCATCCTCTTCCTTTTTCCTTTTTTTTCTGGATGTAGGTGTGCTTCAGGGGCTGGGATGGACCTGGGATCCATCATGGTACCATGTGGAAATTTTATATATATATATAAAAACCAAAAATCAACTCCCCCAAGACCTTTATTTTCGTGGTTTGGGGATTTTTTATTTTGAAAAGCAAAATCCAACCCCTGGCCATTGGATGATGCTCAAGGCTGAAGCACTCTGACACAGAGATGGGAGTGGGGCTTCATGGCAAAGGAAACTTCGGCTGCTAACTCAGGGAAAACCCTTCAAAAAAGCAAAATTCACAGTGGGATGAAGTACTCAGAGCCAGAGCCACCCCCACAATTAGCAGGTGCTTGTGTAGATGTCTAAAAATTCTGAAAATCCGGTTGGAATGTTAAGTGTCACACCTGCTGGGTTTCCAGAAATAGCTGTTTTTGGCAGCAAGGTGGACCCCAAAATGGAGGGGAAATGCTTTAATGTGGGAGAATGCTGATTTTCACTGGTGTGTGGGAGGAGAGAAAGCCAAAAACTTGAGAAAAGTTGGCTTTTTGTGGAAGTTTGATAAATAGATGAAAAGCAGCAGCAGATGGGAAGTCAGATAATAGATATACAGGTTATAGTGCCTCTATTGCATTGTATCCAGCCATTGGGTCTATTATATTGAATATTATATATTATATTTACATATTATATTTATGTATATAAATATATAAAATGTATATCTATATTAAAATATATAAATATAAATGTGTGTATATATATAAATATATAAATATAAATGTATATATTTATATATTTATATATTTTAATATCTATACTTATGTTGGATACACATTGAATGTATTGGAGATATTACATTATATCCATCTATTGGATATATTATGTTGGAGGATTATTTTGCATATTGTATCTATATAAATATATATATATAGAGATAGATATGTATATGTGTATATGTATATATAGGATATCCATTGAATATATTTGATATATTACATTATATCCAGCCACTGGAAATATTATATGAATGCACTGGATATGTTATATCCTTATAGCCATACTATTATATCAATTTAGTATTATATCCATTGGAAATATATAGTATAATATACCCAATATATATGCAATATATTTTTTATCTATATCCTCTTTCCCTATCCTTTGCCCCCCAAAATCCTCTCTCTTTATATGTATAGGATGGGTATATAAATGTTCTTTTAATGTGGATGTATAACGATCCAATTATCTTTATCTTGGATGCTTTCGCATATTCATCGTGCCAGAGAACTCCAACTCTTCTGGGTGTTAAACCACTGGAATATGGATTTGCCCACCAAACCAGGGAGCAAATCTTGCCATATCTCAGGAAAAGCCTTTTTTAAATTTAAAAATGCTTCAGAACGCCTCTTGATCAGCACTGCATCTGTCACCAATCATATCCCATGGTTTCCTATGGGTCTGCCTTGCACACATCCTGTGTCTCTCCCAAAATCTCCCTGTGCCCCATGAGAGGAAAAAAAAAATTTGGACATAGGAAGAAGGGTTTCTCAATGTAAATATATTGCTCTTTCCTTGTAGTAGTGGAAATATTGAACTCCACATCCTTCCAGGAGCCATGAGGAATTCCCACGTGCCATTCGCACCTATGAGTTGCTCACCCTTACTGCCCCTAAGAGATAAAAGGAGAGAAAATTCATTTAAAAACCTGCAAAATGTGTCTTTTTAAGACACTACCTGACCTCCAGGCCTTACCTTCCAGTACAGTGGGTGTGTATGTGTATTTTTCCCAGAAAAATGGCATTTTTAGGTACCTTCTGAAACTGTCTAAAGGTCCTGACTGCCTTTACAAAACTGGGGTGTCTCCTGATGGGGAGACCTTAGGTTCGATTTAATCAACTGGGGCTGCCATGTGGGGTTTAAAAAGCAGAAAAGCACCTAAAATTGGGATGGTGAAACTGGGGGCAGTGGCAGGGGTGGCAGCTTGGGCTGGCCGATGCTGGAAGCCGTGTGTTTTAGATCTCTTTTGGGGCAAAATCCTGCATTTTTTGCCAAAGCGGCCGCCAGCTGCTGCTGCAGAGCTCCATTAACCCAGCGCCGAGTGCCACCAGGTCTCCGTTTCGGTTCCTTGATTGCTCTTGCTAATTTTCGCCCTGTCCTTTTGGGGCTCCTCATCCTCTGGCCCCCGGCCAGGCTGGATGTGCGCCGTTGCCTTCATCCTTATTTTTCAAGCATCCTCATCCTCATTGTATTTAACATTTGGGTTTGGGGCTTGCATCCCTCCAAGCTTTCAGCCTTCCTTGTTTCCAAGATTTCCCTGTGCTTTTCCTTCTCTGGCATTGCGAGCACCATCTTAATCACCAGAATAATTCGGGAGACTATTTGGGATTATTTTGGTGGAGAGCATTGATGGCCCAATGAGCCAAAATCCTTAATTATTGCAGGCGTGACCTTGCTGGGATGAGTGACCAGACGGCCAGGGATGCTCACTTCCCAAAAAACCCTAGCACAGACTTGATGCTGGGTCTCCTGACGAAGTCAGCGCTTCCCGACTTTAATTAGGCGCCCCTCATTAAGCACAAAGCTCGTATAACTGTGGCCCAAACTTCCCCAGTGCTGGACTGTGACATTGCAGCACTTAAATGCATGGAAATAGAGGCTGGAGTGGTTGCAGAGCATCACATCTCGCTCTGTCAGAGCTGCATCCTTGTTAAAGTAATTAGAAAGCCATTTTGCAATTAATATTTTTTTAGGATGCAGCATTGAATGGGGCTTCAGCAACACTTAGGCCTTAATTTATCTTCATCCCAGGGCAGAAAAATGTCATAGTGTGGCTTCCTTGTCTTCAAAGCTGAATAGAGGAATTATTTGCTGTCCAGTTTGGAAATTGGGTGTAATTTGGGTGGGTGGTTGGGGACTGGGTTTTTCCTCCAGCTGTTGCATTGCTATTAGGTTTGCAGGAAATCCACAATTTTTTGCAGCTTTCTCTTTCGTAGTGTTACTTCTGAGGACTAAATCTAGCTCAGGTGTGCCAAGGGAGTGGTGAAAAATTTTATGTTTCTAGGAAACATCACCTGTTTTTTAAAATATGAAGTAAAAGAAAAGCAGTGAACTGAATTTCAAAGCATGAGGCTTTTTAAAAATTTTATTTTTGAAGTTGGGTAAAGACTGGATTACTTTGCACTTCAGACGTCTGGTTTGCCAGTACAGACAGGTGTCAAAAAAAGCCCCAAGCCCCAAAAACCACCCAAATCTTGAGGTTTTCTGATGAGCTCAGGAACTAAATATAGAGTTTTAGGAAGGTTTTGCTTGGTTTGGGTTTGCTGGAAACCTTAGTTAAAAGCTGAATATCCTTTGAAAAGGATCATCACCATTTAACAACCAATCTGTGCTTGTTGCAGAAGTTATTAGCACTGTGTTTTGCAAGAAATTTTTGATAAAAAGCACTTTTTGAGCAAAACACCACTGAATCCACGTGCTCGAGCTGTGTCACGAGTTAAATGGTAGCAACAAATGATTTTTGCAGAAAAAACACACCATGGGTAGAAATAGCCCATGGGCTTTTGGGGAGTCGAAGTGACTTCCAGGCATGCCCGTGCCATGCAGGCAGCAGGAGGCAGACAGCCCCAGGCTGCCCTCAGCTCTGGAGCCAGGAGGGGGATGGACCTTTTGTGCCAGAAAATGTCTCTGTTTTTCCCAGCTAGTTCAGTCAAGTTAATAAAAAAACCCATTGCTGCCTCGCTGGAGGGGCTGTGGAGCAGCGCAGGGCCTTGCCAGGCTGTTGGCAGCCTGGGAGACTTCAAAATTAGCATTTTTGAAAAAGTTGGATGAAAATGGAGAGTTGCTGAGCTTTGCTTTTAGCCAATATCTTTGCTTTTGTCCTGACTAACACCTTCAGTTTGCTCTGCGAGTGGCCTTGGCTGTTCTGAGCCATCAGCCCTGGATGGTGACATCGCTGCCTCGGTCCCAGCCAGGACCTCTGCTTTGCTTTGAACTGTCACAGAGCCCCAGAATGGCTTGGGTTGGAAGGAACCATAAAGATAATCCAGTTCTGCCTTCCTGCCATGGGCAGGGACACCTTCCACTGTCCCAGGGAGCTCCAGACCCTGTCCAACCTGGCCTTGGACACTTCCAGGGATCCACAGCTGCTCTGGGCACCTGTGCCAGGGCCTCAGCACCGTCACAGGGAAGAATTGCTTCCCAATATCCCTTCTCTCCCTGCCCTCTGGCAGTGGGAAGCCATTCCCTGTGTCCTGTCCCTCCATCCCTTGTCCCCAGTCCCTCTCCAGCTCTCCTGGAACCCTTTAGGCTCTGGAAGGAGCTCTGAGCTCTCCCTGGAGCCTTCTCCTCTCCAGGTGAGCACCCCCAGCTCTCCCAGCCTGGCTCCAGAGCAGAGGGGCTCCAGCCCTTGGAGCATCTCCATGGCCTCTCTGGACTCTCTCCAGTAGCTCCAGGTCCTTCCTGGGCTGGGCCCCCCGAGCTGGAGGCAGCTCTGCAGGTGGGGTGTCCCCTGAGGGGGCAGAGGGGCAGAATCCCCCCTCCCCTGCTGCCCACGCTGGGGGCTCAGCCCAGCACAGGGAGGGCTCTGGGCCAGGGCCTGTCCAGCTCTCACCCACAGCTCCCCAAGGGCTTCTCTGGTTTTATTTCCCCTTTTCCATTCAGTGGGAACTTCATCAGCCTGCCACTTCTCAAATATGATGGATAGTGACTCGACCACTTCCTCTGCCATTTTCCCGAGGAAATGCACCCAGTGGATGCATCTTAGCAGGTTCCATGGATTTGTGCACCTTCAGGTTCCTTGGATGTTCTTGCACCTGATCTGCAGCAGGCAATGAGCATCCTTGGTGTGATCTTAGCCAGATCCTTGTGTTGGCTCTTGTGGGCATCCTCATTTTGTGTTTAGCTAGAAGTTTTAGTTTGATAAGAGCATCCATGGAGTGATTCTTGTATCCTTGAGCTAATCCTACTCAGGATCCTTGGTTTTGTCATTTCCAACATCCATGGAGTGATTCTGGTATCCTTGAGGTAATCCTACCCAGTGTCCTCAATTTTGTCATTTCCAGCATCCCTGGCTTGATACTATTCCCATGCTTTGATTTAAACACTACTTCTCATCAGCATCCTTGGTTTAAATTAACACAATTTCCAGCTTATATATGTAAATATATATAAATATATATATGTATAGATAGACAGATAGATATAGATATATGTATAGATATATATACGGGCATTTTTTCTGCCCATTCCCATTTTTTGCAGCAATTTTTCATGGGAGATCATCCTGGTGAGGGATGGTAGCAGTTCCCCAGCTGGTGTTAATGCAGGGGGGATGGTGGTCACATACGCAGTGAGTCCTGACAAGGTCAAGCCAAGAGTTTGTTTTTCTTTAAAAAATGAGCAAAAAAATGACCAACAAGTTGTGTTTTACCTAATTGAATAAGAAGTCAGGATGAGCATCCCCAATCCCACATCAGCCCTGCCATTTTCAGCACTTGACTGAAAATTCAAGCAAAACTTTGCAAAAAGAATCTTTTTTTCTGGCTTTTTGGGGATGCTCCAGCTTCAGCGTGGCGATGCCGGCACCTCTCTGCTCCCACATCCATGGAAAACTGCGGCAGCCGCTTGCGTTCTCGGGTTGTAAAGATAATTAAGTTGCATTTCTGTGCGTTGTTTACTGTTCCTCTGATCCAACTGTTCCCCCGAGACTTCAGCTCAGGGCTCGTTTTTGTTTTGCAAACCTCCTCGCGAGTGTGCCCTTCACTCTGCTTCGGGAACAATTTTAATTTTACTATTATTAAACCATCCCAGACGTTGCCTTATTATGTGCCTCGGAGCTGAAATTCCTGAAGGAGGGGGGGAACACGGCTCGCATCTGGGCTTGTTCTGCAGATGTTTGCTCCTCTCTAGAAAGGAGCAGACATTAAAGGCTGGCGTTGGAGTGATTTTGCCCCGGGATGGGTTTGCACAGGTTGGCGTGGGATGGAAATGGCTTTGGCACAAAGAGGAACCCCAAAAACTTCATTCGTCCTGGGCAGGAGATGGGTGTGAAAAGATCTTATCTTGGCTTCTTTGGAAAGAAATGAATATTTTTTTTTTATCCTGAAAAAATAATTTAAAAAGGAGAATGATAATTAAAAATTAATTAAATATATAAAATGGATAGGAAGGATCTGCACCGCTCACCTGGCGAGCCAAAAATGGGAATTTTGGCACGGCTTCATGCTCAAACCCTAGTTTGCACTTTTTAAACTCTGAAGTGAGATCCCACGATTCCCCCAGAAAGGGAGGAGTGTGCTGCAGGGCCTGGGGTGCAGGAAGGATGGATTTTGCCGTGTGCCTGCGGCTGTGCTGGCACGTGCAGCCCCAGCTTTGCGTCTGCATTGCATATTTGCCTGTGCATTTGCACACGCATGTTCCACCCATGTTTGCATTTGCCTGTGCGTGTTCCTCGGGTGTTTTTGCATTCACGTGTCACCCTGTGCATGTACACATTTGCCTGTGTGTTTGCACACGCGTGTTCCACGCGCATTTGCATTTGCCTGTGCATGTTCCTGGGACGTTTTGCATTCACGTGTCGCCCTGTGCATGTTCACATTTGCCTGTGCGTTTGCACACGCGTGTTCCACGTGTGTTCACATTTTCCTGTGCATGTTCCTGGAGTGTTTTTCCATTCACGTGTCGCCCTGTGCGTGTTCGCATTTGCTTGTGCGTTTGCACACGCGTGTTCCATGCAGGTTTGCATTTTCCTGAGCGTGTTCATCAGGAGTTTTTGCATTCACGTGTCGCCCTGCGCGTGTTCACGCGTGTTCGCAAACACGCCTTGGCCTCTCTGGCCATGGCTCTGTGTGTCTGCACGTGCGTGTGCCCCAATTCCCACGTGCGTTTCCAGGTGCGCGTTCGCCCGTTTCCAGTTTTTGCCGGGCGGCAACACATTTGCAATGCACAGACACATTTGCATATATGCAAACGCATACATAGGCACATAAATCTGCATAGCAAAACGCATCATTTTGCCCTCTAAGGCCTGGCGAGGCAGAGCCGTGTGCGCTGAGCTGTCCGCACGCGTGGCCGTTCCCACATGCGGCTCTCCTGATTTACACACCCTCAATAACTTTCTTCCCATTATCCCTAACCCATAGACTCTGGGAAGTTTAATTTCTTCTGTCTAGTAATCACCATTAAATAGAAATTGTCTTTTTCTGTGTAAACACGTCATTAGTGAAGCTGCTTTCTGCAGGGTCCAGATTTCATTTTTATTAAAATGAAACATTTTTTCGGCTCCTCACTGTGTCCGGAGATGAAGAGGATAATTTTAACCCGTTGGGTTGGCCACAGATAATTGCGCCAGCGTTTGATTGGGGCGATTAGGGAAATATCTTCTTTTCATGCAGAATTTGCATTTTTCCCTCTTCCTTCTCCTGGAGCAGAATAGTGCTTTCCTACCCAGCCAGTTTTAATGATTGTTATCAATCCTAACGAACAGCTTTTCATCTTCACTTTATTGACTTCTTTTTGGCTGGGATGGGCTGAAAACCAGGTCCAGGTAAAACCTCGGGGTGGGGAAAGGCACCAAATTCCAGTTCCTTTTTGTGAGGTTGGTGCTCAATAAGGGGCTTTTTAAAAAAAATTTTTTTTTTTTTTGGCCACTGCAAGCATCCCTGAAGTGATGCAATGGAGGTTTGCAGGGGGAGGGCGGTGGGTTCAGTGCCAGGGGTTGCAAACAGCTGTCAGCATCTTCCCTTGCCAGTTGTGCCCCCCAAATCTGTGTTCTGCGGTGCTTTTCTGGTGCTCTGGGTGTGCTGCCTCTGCCTCTCAGCAGGTACCGCTGGGAAAAGGCCTTTTCCCCACTAAATACCCAAGAAAATACTGAAGCTTGCACATATATAAATCCATCTATTTGGTACATCTCGCATCAGACAAATAGTATATGGGAATGATAGATAATATACATTGGAATAATATGGAATATATATTATTCCTATCACATCATTGATATAGAACCATACAATCATATAAGGGAATAATAACCATATAATTATATATATAACCATATAATCATATAAGGGAATAATAGAGGGTAAATAATTTATTGTTCCCATATTTTATAAGAAGTATAATACAACATAAAATAGATGGGATTAATGTATAATCTATTATTGGAATATAATATGTATTATGCTAATATATAACCTGTAATATATAACATTTATAACATGTAATGCTAGAGAACATCTAAACTTTGATAAACGTAATCTATAGCATAAAACATATATAACATGATATGTGATATAAAATGTATCATATAAGATATAGTGGCATTAGGTGTTGTGGTGGCCTCCCCCCTCTCCCTCTGCCATAATCACACCTTGAATTTCTGCCTGGATTGCTAAAAAACCCCAAATTAATTCTGAATATATATATATATACCATATACAATCCATTCGCTCCCTCTGCCTTTGAAAATCAAGTCTACCCTTCCTGTGCTACCTGGAAAATCCCATTTTCAGACATGTGGAGGAAACAGACTCCCCCAAATCCACCTCTCAGCATCCTCCAAACGCAGATTCCCTGCTGGGATGGGGGTCCAGCCTCTCCCCCTGCCCCTCGCCTGCTGCTGCTTTCCCTTATTTATTTAAAATCCCAGCCCGGAGGAGCATGGCCAGCGCCGGCCGCTCGCCGCTCCGATGCTGTTTGCACAAGCCCACTGGGGGCCAGCGAGGGATTGTGGGGCGATGGGAAAGCTGCTCTGTGAGGCTGATTCCAACCTCTTTTTTCCCAAACTGCACCGAGCTTGCTTTTTGCTTGCTTTTTTTCCTCCCTTCCTCGCTTTACTTGCTTTTCCTTGCTCTCCCCCCACCTTTTCCTTCCTTTTTGCTTTTGCTTTTCCTCCCCTTTTTCTCGCTCTTCTTGGCTTTTGCTTTTTCATGCTTTTTTTTTTTTGTTTTAATGTGGAGGCATGTAAACAGCCAGGCCTTCACTCCCAGCTAGGAATTCGAGGTGAAAAACACCATTTTTGGGCCCAGAGACTTGTTTTTTCCCCAGTTTGTGGGGTCTTGGGGGGATATTGCTGCCAAAGGAAAGCGTCACCTGGGTAAGTAAATTCCCGCGGTTACTTCCACACCCCATGGAGTGTCCCACTAACATCCACAATGCCCCAAAACAGAGATTTTCTCAAAATGCAGCAGGATTGTGGCTTGGTCCTCTAGACAAATGAGATTAAGGCAGCACCCCCCTGTTTTGGGAGAAAAACCAGCGGAAATGGTTATTTGTGGCAACACCAGGGTGGCACGTTGGCTCTGCCACCTGAAGTTGTGCAGCCGGGACTGGGGGGAGCCCAAAGCCTGAATTGTGCAGGAAACCTAACCCTTGTTGTGGAGATGGCTGAGCTGATTCGGCGCTTCCAAGGCTCCAAACACATGGGATCGTGTTGGGAAAACATCAGCCAAACCCATGGCAATCCCACAACAAACCCTTCCAACCTCGGTGCTCCTCCAGTGCCGCTGTGGAGGAAATTTATTGTTGTTGCCAACAAATCATCTGCAGGGACTGTGTTTTTCTGGTACTGGGAAGGGATTCCCTCTTCCTTTTTTCCTTTGGGAACTCAAGTTTAATGATTGGAATCTTCCTTTGTGGTGAGGAATATTCGTGTCCTCTTCGAACTCATGATCCTTTTATTATCACTTCGCTTTTCCTAAGTGACCAATCCCTGTGCTTGTGATCCCAAATTAACTCCTTATTAATGCGTAAAATATTATTTATTTCCCTCTGAGAGTGGCTTTTCCCTATTTGGGCTGAGCAATTTTGCTCTACACCAACTCCTAAAGTCGCTTTAAACCTGTTTGAAACTCTTGCTGCCACTCAACAGGGGATTGTCTGCCTGAGCATCATTAGCGCTGGGGCCTGATTATTATTATTTAATATTTCTTAACTGATTGCAGTGTATTTTGAGCAAATAAAATTAAGTCTCAGAAGCATTTAAAAAAAAAAAAAGATGCAGAAATGGGTATTGTATCTATTAGTTGATCAACTCCTTGCTGGGAAGTGTCTGTGGGGCCGATTCCAAGGCTGGATGGTGAGCGGTGATTCCACAAACTGGGATTAATCTTTGTTTTTAATTTAAAAGTTACTTGGATGATTGAAGTAGAAAATAATGTAATTATTAAATTATATTTTGAATTTAATTCTAAATTTAAATTTTAAAATTTGTAAACTTATTCCTGGCTTGGGGATGCATCCAGCTGGGGGAAAATACCTGTAAGGATGTTAAACCCTGGCAGAGGTCTTGAAATTTCGGTTTTTTGCTCCAAAACCCTCAAACCCACCAAAACACAGATGCAAAACCAGGGATTTAAGGATCGAAATTAGTGTAAGGTTTAATTCTGGTATTTTCAAACTCCAGAGTTTATGTTCCCATGGCAACCAGTATTTTTATCCTCTTGGTTCAGCGTTTGTGAGGTGGATCTGTTGGGAAATATTTTCCCTCCTGGGACCCGTGAAGATGTTGGGGTTGGGTCAGAAGAAAAACGGAAATAAATCCCCACCAGCCAATAAGAAGAATATGAAGAAATCTGGAGGTTGTCCCTCTCTCAACAACCAAAGACAATTTTGGGGATGCTTCAACCCAACAGCCAATGGGTCCTTGTTCCACTCTCCAAAATACACCAAAAACCCAAAACTTCTGCTGGAAAATTTGCATTTTTCTATCTCTGATGCTCTGCTTTGGGATGAGCTTTATGGTCTGAGTTGGAACTCCAGGAGCTGAAAAAAGGGAGGGAAAATATCCCAAATTTTAACTGCAATAACATTATCTAGACCAAAAAGAGTCTTTTTCTCTGGAAAATTATTTATATTGAGCTGCTTTTACTCAGTCACATGTCATAACCACTTATTACCTGACATTGTTTGCTGGCTTGGTGCATGTTAGAACAATTTCTCAAGCTTTTCAGATCTGTTATGCATTGTAATTCTATTTTTTTTCCCACTGGAGATGAGCTACCTGGTGTAATTCCCCAAAAAACAGTAAAAACGGAAAAAAATTGAGATTTTTTGACTTTTCTATAAGTGGACTTGTTGGTAGGAACCAATACCTGTGGATTGTGTTGGCAAGATGAGATGGAGCAGGGGAGAAAAATGCAGATTTTAAGATGGAAAGGACCTTAAAACTGTAGGATTTTGCTCCTAAACCCCCAAATGAAGGGAATTTCACAGAAAAATCAATTCCAGAAATTTAGGCAAAATCTAAACTGGGTCAAGGTTACTGCGCTCTTCCCTTCATATTCAAACCCTAGATATTAATTAATTTTCAATATTAAGTTTTTTGTGAGATCAGGGTGTTTCTAGCACCAACTGGCTTCTAACCGTGGGTGAAAACACCGAATTAGGGAAAAATTACAGATTATTGTGCCGTATTTTTTCTCTTGCCTGCCTCAAACAATGCTGTTGGCATAGAAACAGCCTTTTGTGGAAAGGTCACCTGTGAGGAGGGTGGTTGAGGTGTAATTCAAGGAGATTACAGGGGATTAGGCTACGCTTATATATATATATATATATTTATTTATTTATATATTTATATAGAGATATGCTGCGTGCCTGTCCTAATGTCCATATATTCATGGGCGCCTGCATAGCTATGTGTATAAATATTTATATATTTTTTTAAAAGGAAATGTGATAAAGGAGCAATATCCAGGAAGGTTGGCTAAATTAAAAAGTCGATGATGAAGGGGGTGGGGGTTTTTTTGCTATTTTTTTTCCCCTATGTTTTTCCCCTGTTTTTCCCCCTCTCCCCGCCACATGTGGTGGGGCGATATCAGAACCCGGTGCTGCTCCTCTGTGTTTTTCACTTGGCTTTAATTAAACCTCAGGCAGAGCTGGAAAAATGTGGCGAGACGAGATAATTGCGCTTATTCCCCGCGCGGGGCCGTAGCCCGGGCTCAGGAAAAAAAAAGAGGAAAATAGAAATTTGGAGGAGATGTAAAGGTGATGGAGAGTGGCCGAGCTGTGCCATCGAGGATGATGGAGCTGTGACATTTGGAACGAGAAACTTGGCCAATAATGGTTCCAAAACTATGAGTTTTCATCCCATTTGATGCTACATGTTTACACCCTGCCCCTGGATCCAGAAAAAGAAGTAAAATTCTAGTTTTTTTTTTTTTTTTTTTACTCTGGCTACCCTGGATTCCTTGTCTTCTATTTGCTTTCTTTTCCTATTTTCTTTCCATTTGTTTTTTTGGCAACGCATGGCCAAGACAGGAATTTAAAAGGTTAGATCACTGGGTAATTGCATTTTTGTTGGATAAACCCCCCACACATGAGCTCAGTAAAAACCTCCCAGTTCCATTTCCTCCCCAGTTCTCCCAAACCGATGGGGGTGAGGTGTCATCAGTGCAAGACACAGGGAAAATCCCCCCAAAATTCAACCCCCCCGCAAATTCTCCTCTGCTGGAGGAGAAAAACCATAATTTTTTGAGTCTTTTCCCCCCCACTATTAAGGGAAATCAGTGCTCTGGAAATGGTTCTGTATGGTGGAAGGAGCTTCCTGCACCCTGGAAATAACTGGTGAAAAAGGGGTTCAGAGAGCCCAAAATATCAAAAATCTCTTCTCTTTCCATCAAAGCTACAACAGACCGTGGTAGCAAACATTTGGCTCAGATTGTATTTTGGTGATTCCAGCTCATCAGAAAATATTGTTTGCATCCTGGAGGAAATATTACATTTTAACTTTGTTTTCATTCCAAGAAGTCAAAATATTGATTTTTATACATACATATATATATATATGTATATGTATATAAATTTTTTTTTCTTTCCATGGTAAAATTCCAAAAACGTTTTCTGTTTGGACACATGGAAGCAAAAAACTATCGGCACCGTCTGCAGACGTGAAATGTTTTGACATTTTAAAATGTTAGTTTCCAATTGACATTTCAGCATAAAATAGCATTAAAATGGCACTGAGTGAAGCTGTTGATTCAAACCAAAAATTAAATTTCATTGAGGCATTTCAAAACTGAATGTTTTCTTCCGTTCTGAACTAGCACTTGGGGAAAAGGAGCATTTATTACTGAAGAAATAAAATATTTCTCCCCAGTTTTTGGTATTAGATAGTCCTGACCCACTTCACTGTAGGGTGGCGGTCACTGCACTGGACCACCCGCAGGTTCCCACTTAGGGATGAGCCAGCAAAGAAGGGGTTTTTCCATCTAAATGCAGTTTTGTATGCATCAGCACATATTCCTTAGCCAAAAATTAAAAAAAAAATCCCCAAATAATTCACATCAACTAAAAAAAACCCCCAAAACTTGCGTTTATTCCCACGTTGGTTGATGGCCAACGGCATTGGAGGTGGGCTGTGCCTATTCAGCAGGGAGCAGCTGTGTAGGAGATCGGCCAATAATATCAGAGAGCTGAAAAGCTGCAGCAACCCTCAAAATCACTCTGATTTCTCTCAGTCCTTGCAGCTCCCATTTCATGGGAAATAACGGGGACGAACATGGAGTGTGGATAAATCAGCCATGCCTGGCACGGGCGACCCTACGGCAATGCGATTGTGCGGCGTGTTGACTTGCACTGCTTCCCAATTTATTAATTAGCTCAGTTAGATTGCAGTTATTTCTTTGGCAGGTCATGATTTTGGGCAGGTTTTGGATATCTTGGAGGATCCTCTGGGGAAAGCAGCCAAAGGCAGGGGGGGTTTGCAAGTTGGGGTGATTTAGGTGTTTCCTCTGATGCTGATGGAAGGGTTGAAGGAAGGCGCTCTCCTTTCATCTGTCTTGGGAATGGTGAGGAAGAGTCTTCTGATGGATTGTCAGGGTTTTGGTTGGAGAAACAATTTCTGAATGCCCAAAAAGCGGTGATTGAAAGGTTGAAGGAAGGCGCTCTCCTTTCGCTCATCTGCCTTGGGAATAGTCTTCTGATGGATTGTCAGGGTTTTGGTTGGAGAAACAATTTCTGAATGCCCCAAAAGCGGTGACCATCTGCAGCTGGAGAAGGTGGAAGAAGGTATTACTCCTTCTCATGGTTCTTCCTTCATCACCCCAACAAAGAAAGACAAACCCCTCCTTTTTTAGGGTACGGGTCCTCTGGTGGTGCCAATCAGTGTCTCAAGTGGAAATCCTCACTTTTTTTCCCTGAGAAGTTCTTACCCTCTGACTTTTTCTCACAGACTGCTCCTTCTGGAATAGATCTCACAGCCTCTTCCCACAAGTTGGAACTAAGAAATGTTTAATAAAGAGGCGATTTAAGCTTTGGGAAAAATTCCATATGAAAAATTGCCATTTCCACTGGGTCACACAATGGCTCTTTAGAAAGATCTCAGGTTTGACCAGAATTGATGGCCAAGGCTACAAGTGCAGAGTGCGCTTTCCACCCAAATTGCCAAACGAGGTTATAATTAATCTCTGGGGATTTCTTGCAATATCTGAAATCGCTTAATAGTGGCATTTGATTTTTATGGCAGGCTTTAGGCAGCTGGCTGGAGTCCTGCTGCTTCTCCACAGTGTTGTCATCAATGCAGGGCTGGGTCTTCTCTGTAGGATCAACACTTATTGCCATCCAAGTCCCTAACTCAGGGCTGGGTCTTTGAAGGGTTAATGTGTCACCTGCTGCTGTTGTGGTCATCAGCTCAGAGCTGGGTCTTCTCTGAAGGGTCAGTGTGTTGATGTTGTTTAATAACAGCTCAAAATGTGTCACTAAAGGCTTCACAACCACAGTTTCTGTGAGCATCTATTTCCAAATTGTTTCCACAATTTGCCCTTTTCTTGCTTGGAATTTGACTAAAAGTAAAGGAGATTCTCAAATTGCATTGGAAAGAAAGTGTCGCAGAATGATGATCTGGGAATGTCTCAATGTTGAGTTCTTGGACATGAACTTTTTGGCTTCCATTCGTTTTCCCTCAGTATTAATCCACATGAATTAGTGTGTCAATGGTTGACACCACACCTGACACTCCACAGACTAAATGCCACATGCCTGCTCTCAAACTGCCAGCTTTCATTCTGAGGGAAAAAAATCTTGAAAGCATCCATCTTTCCACGAGAAACATCAGATTTCCTGGAACTGCATTTTTCATGGAAGACTCTGATTTTTTCAATGTGCACTGAGCATGGCCATTGGTAGTAATGCCTTGTACCAAGGGGTACTGCTCACATGCAGCTCAAATCTATCACAGCCTTACTGCAGGCTATTAATAGTTTATTAACTCCATTTAAACTCTGCCTTAATGCTCCTGGTGTGACGAGTGTCTCTGCATAGAAATTATTAAGAAAAGACGATTTTTAATCGAATTATGGAATGGTGCTGGGACGCAGTATGCAACCCACACTGTGCCCTGCGTAGCCACATTTCTACAAATATTCCGTGTACATTTGCATGCAATATAATATTGAATCTGGGGGATATGCTCCCTTGTTATATAGGGATTGAACTATCCCTGCAAAAGAAGTGCTTCTCGGGAGGTTGTTTCCAGCAGCATTTCTTGCTGAGCCAACCCAAAGCCTGGGGTTTTGCACGAACAACCAAAAGAGGACTGAATTTTGCAGGGATGAATAGTTGAAGCTGATTGTCTTAGAGTAACTCTGGGAAGGGGAAAGCCCTGAGTTTTAGAAATCTGTTCCCATCACAAGAAAAGAAGAGTTCTTCTGGTGTGTTCCTGCCTGTGGGGAAACTCAAAGTTTGAGGAAGTGCATGTGGATGGTGAAAAATCTTGCACTGCTGGAAGATTTATGCCTCAGAGATGGGAACTTACATTTGCTGTTATTGCTGATCCCCTCATTTAATCTCAAGCACTCCCTTCCTGCCCAAACACAGGAAAAATACTTTTAAAATTCATTTTCTGCCCCTCTTTTCACTTTGCTGTGATGTTTTCTTGTCTCTCGTTGGTCCCTGCGTATCGAGAGTCAAGCCGGGACATTAATATTGATGTCGACCTCGGTTATTAGGAGCTGCATTTCCGAGCGTGCCGGCAGCATATAAATACTATTACCGGGTAATTAGTGAGCCTCAAGCTGAGGGTGGATCGAGCAGGGCTTGATGTCCTACTTTTGGGATTGGATTTTGGTTTTTTTGCATTGGTCTGTTGGGGTTTTGCCCCAAGAAGGCGCTGGAGGAATGGAAATCCCAGCTTGGGAGCACCTGGATGCTCAATGAAACAGAAAGACGCGAAACAGAGAGGAAAAAATGGAAGGAAAAAATATCTTCCAGGGCTTTTCCTTTTTTGAAAACCTCCTGTATTTCAAATACAAAATAATAATTTTTTAATTTCTTCTTGATTTTCCTTTTTTTTTTGTTGTTTCTATCCCTTCTTTCTAGATTTCTTGGTTTGCAGTTTTCTCTTCCCATGCCCCACTTTAATTTTACTCCTCTGGTGCTGTAAAAGTTTGGAAAAGCTTCAGTGTTGCCAAAGGGCAGATGTAACCAGGGTTCTCTGGTTGGATGCACCTGAAAAATGGATGCTCCTTGCCTTCCTCACTCTCCAGCCTTTTGTGGATACAGGAAACCCTTTTATTTTATTCTCTCCCCCATTCGCTTCTCCCCAGTAAATACAAGACGGTTTTTTCCATCCAGACAGGGATGGGGAGACATCCCCAGGGTCACCAGATCCTTCCCTTTATCCCATAGCAGGGCTTTGATTGAAACACCATGTGAATAATTTAGGGGTGTTTTGCATCTTTTATACCTCTGAACTTCCACTAAAAGGGGTTTTGAGTTGCTGCTGCTGGCGAAATAGTGTCTGAAGGTGAACAACCCCTCAATTTTGCATGAGCTAAAAGGGCTTTGCCTCTGAAGTCAGGTGGGTTTAATGCATGAATTTCAAGAATTAACAGGGGAGAAAAGCAGTGTGTCCCTGCTTTGGGGGTAAATCACTGCAGCTCTCTGGGCCTCGGGGGATCCCTAGGTTTGGCATTACTGCACCTCACTGCTCCCAGGGTTGCAACCCTAAATTCTTGCCCCATGTTACTGTCCCCCCTTTATTTTTTAATTGCAGCTTGGTTGCTGCGTTTCCCTCAGCAGGGGGATCTTTTGGGTCAAATCATTCCATTTTCAGACCTCCTCACTGGCTGAGGCTTATAATAGTTTTGCTGGGAGGAGGCACAGCCTCATTAGGGCCTCGCCAGCGGGAACGTGCCTGGATACCCTTTTTATCCACCCTCTGCTTTTGGGTGCTCGCAGAGGACTTCAGTGGCACTGAGCTGAAAGAGAGGAGGTTCAGATATCAGAAATAAATTCTTCCCTGTGAGGGTGGGCAGGCCCTGGCACAGGTGCCCAGAGAAGCTGTGGCTGCCCCTGGATCCCTGGCAGTGTCCAAGGCCAGGCTGGACAGGGCTTGGAGCAGCCTGGGACAGTGGAAGGGATCCTTGCCAATCACAGGGAATTGGAATTAATGATCTCTAAAATCCCTTCCAACCCCAACCTTTCTGGGATTCTCTGATTCTCTGACTTTTCAGGGCTGGCTGCCTCTCAGGGCTGCATGAGCATCAACATGTGGGCTTGACAGGGTGTCTGTGTCAAGCCGCTGGAAAAGATTTTAAATTCCCGAATAATTTCTTTTCCGCGAAACAAATGAATCTTCAGAAGGGCCTTTCCTCACAGTTGCTAAGCCATTTAATTTATCTGAGTCATTTACAATTTGTGATGCGCCTGTTAATAGCCTGATGTGGGAATCAACATCGCTTAGATGTGGGGGTCGTTTTCTTTATTTTTTTTTTCTTTTTTTTCCCCTTTTTTTTTTGGCCTTTTGGGTTTTAATTTCTTGCTGGATTTGCCCCCAGAGGCACAAAGCTGTGTTTGGGAAACGTCAGCTCTGCCTCCCCAGCCCCTTTGTCATGCCGGGGAAGCTCGGGCTGAAAGCACAAACCGCAGGCCACCCATGGGGACGTGCTGCCCTGCCACCACTTAACTGCTTCAAAGTACCTGTCTGTGATATGGAACATGCCGTAAAATGAATATATTCCAGATGTCCCGGCGAATTCCCCTCAGCTCCACAGTGCACCTGAAGGCAGTCGGCACAGCGAGGTTCCTCGGTCCCTGCTGCCGAAAGGAGCGGAATGGTGGCTCGTTTGGGGTTGCAGTTTGGGAGGTGGCCTTTACCAGGGCAGGGTAATGCCCCCAGGTCCTGCACGGTGCAGTGTGGGGTGAAGGCTTCAGGCACTGATGTCCCAGGGGGTGATTGCCCTGCGTGGGATTGGGGAAGATGGGGTTTGCATCCTTAGGTTTGGGGGGACTTCGTCCTTCTCCCTTTGGAAGTTCTCCATTCTTGGCTTGGGGGATCTCCATCCTTGGAGTCTGCAGAATCTCCATCCTCAGGGTTGTGAGGGTCCTTGGGTCTTGGGGATCTACATCATTAGGGTTGGTGGATCCCCATACTTAGTTTTAGGGGCTCTATCCTTGAAGTTTGTGAGTCTCCATCCTTTGGTTTTGGAGATCTCCATCTGCATTGTTGGGAGATCTCCTTCCTTGTGGTTGGGGAAATTCCCATCCTTGGGGTTAGGTGGATTCTTCCTTGTGTTTTGTGGAGCTCTATCCTTGAAGCTTGAGTGTCTTCACCTTCAGGGTTGGGAGTGTGTCTCCATTTTTGGGATATGGGGATCTTCCCTGGGTTTGGAGGAGAATCTTCATCCTTGGGGTTGGCAGATGAGTCTGGGGTTGTCAGCCCTCCATCTTTGAAGGTTCTCCATCTTCAGGACCGGCTGATCTCCACTCATGTCTGTCCATGGAGGAAGGACCTCTGTCCTCCATCCTGGATGAACCCACAACCCACAACCTCCTCCGTACCCCACACCCACATTGCCCAGGGTCTGTGGGGGGCGTTGGGCCAGGCTCATCCCTCTGGACAGCCACCCTTTGGGATGAGGAAACCTCTGTGAGCAGAGCGGGTTCCCAACCTTCCAGCCAGCTCAGCCAATATGACCTTAATTCATTTAAAAGCTTCCCAGAGAACACGTTGGGGTGTGTGTTTGCTGTTGAATTGGTTATTTCCTGAACACACAGCCAATAATTCCCTTGGTATGCTCTGTGTAGGTCCTGGCTGGCTGGGAGGACCATGGAAAAGCTGCAATAACAACCATGTAGAAGGCAATGAAGTAGGTACAAAAGCTAAAATTACTATTCATCGCTAATACGTTGCATGGCACTAATTAATTTTTAAACAGCCTCGCTGGGGACCTCATTGCTAAAACATGATGTTTTCTTCTCCGGAACTGTAACTGTTAACTCCAAACAAAGCAGGAGAAAGTCAGGAAGGATGAGGAACCGCAGGTCCATTAGACTGCATCCGAGTTGCCTGCTCTGATGGCCAAATCTGATGGCCACTTTGCCTGGGGGATGCTCTATTACACCCTCTGAAGGGATTTTTTTGGGCTGCAGAGTCAAATCCAGCTTCCTGCAAGTGCAGAAGTGTTGTCTGAGCTGCAGGCATGCTGGGAGGAAAGGGAAAAGCTATTTTTGACTCTGCTCTCACCTGTCTCACTTTACCTGAGCGTGGCTTTACCTGAATATTTTTAACTGCATTTTGTTACTGGTCTCACAAGCCTCAAACTGGGGGATTGTTGTCATTGCACTCACTCACATGTAAGTTATTTAATTCAGTCTTTGTGAGTGCTGAGAGAAGACTTTCTTCAATGTTTTCATTGCTGCTGACGTCTAGATCAACACCCAAATATATTTATTTGACATTTCTCATTTCCAATTAATCTGTGAAGTATTCCTTCTAAAATGGTCTGAGCTGGTAATGCTGTGTCTTCCACTTGTGTTTAACTATTCTTTAATTATTTGGACACTTTTCTCATCACCACTTTGAGTCCGCCTATTAATTCCAGCCTTTTAAGTTTCATCATCTCCAAAAGAAGGGAAATTCAGCAAGCTTCTGCTAAGTTCATTTAAAAAAAATTTATCAAGTTCAGTATTTTTATTTACACCTCTCTGTTTACCTTGTTTATTTTAAAATTAGGAAATGTGGTGGCTTGGGGCGAGTCTTTCTTGATATTCCCTGGGTCTGATGGCACAAGGATCTGGCCTGAGCCAGGTTGAGTGTAAAAAAAATGACAATTGCATCATTGAAATAGCGTTTTTTTGCTGTTGGAGAGAGGCTTTGTTGTGTGCCAGTGGTAGCCCTGGGGTCACGGAGGGCTGTGAGCGAGGGGAGCACCCCCCTGCTCCCCCCAGACGGGGCGATTTCTGTTTCCATATGGAAAAGGGATGTGGCATCTGGTTTCACTCCCAGCAGCTGGCAGCTTGAAGCCTGTGTTTTGCATGGTGTGGAGTAAAGAGAAAATAAAGTGTCGAATTGTTTGGCATTATCAAGGATTTCTGCTCCCCAGGACTCCTGCATAAAGAGATGGAAATTTTAGCTGCTGGAGCCAAGAAACACACAGAAGTATATGAATTTATTACATTTTATCTCATTCCCTTGCAAACAGCGCTGGAAATGTCAAAAGATCATCTATTGTTTCATCGTTTAGAAAGAATTTTTGTTTTCTAGTTGTAATTTCCTTGATGCCTGGCTGTGGGGAAGGAAGAGAAATTGGAGCAGGAGCTGGCAGGGCTGCGGCAGGTTGAACATGCAGGTTTGTCTGGCCATGGAGCTACATGCATTTAAATTTCTCACATCCCGGGTTTTTAATTTAACAAATGTAATTAAGGCTGGGGTAGGTACTCAGATTATTCATTTACTCCAGATGGAAAAAATTAAATTGAATGCAAATTCCGTAATCAGACATGAAGTTGAGGATGTCGGACGTGATGGGGAAGTGTCAGCACATTAATCGGACCGCTTTCCCTAAACAGCACCCAAATCTAAGAGCCAGGGATTATTTGAATAATTGAGGTGGCATTTGATAAGATATCTGATTACTGATATCTCCTTAAGACGGAGCCCTAATTGTAATTCTCCATCAAGAAGGATTAATCTGTGCAACAGAATGCACTGGGAATAGTGTGGTGTCAGACTCCCTCCCTCGAGTTTTGGTTTTTTATCAAGGGCTGCCATGCCCAGGGAAGGTGCCAAAGTGATTTATCGCTTCTCCTGTTACTCTGTACATGAGCCAGGAGGTCGTCAGGTAGCACAGCTTGGCACTGGGGATTTGGGCATCCGAGGCTGCCTGAGTCCCACAGCCCCAGAGTTGGGTCTGTGCTTTGGAGGTGCCTCCCATCATTGGAGAGGGATGTGTCATTGCATCTTAATGTCCCTTCTTCGTGTCTCCAGGGCACAGTTAGACCTCTTTTTCTCTGGAAAAAGGAGACAAAATGGAGTCAAACTGTCCTGACTTCGGCAGAAGACCGTGACTCCATCCACAACCACAGTCATCTGACAGGACCCAATCCTGAAGCTCTTGGGAACTTTTGGGGGTGATGGGCATTGACTCCTGATTCGATCTTGGCAGGGGTAGTGCCGTGGTTTAGGAATGGTGCCCCCCCAATTTAGGGCTTCTGCTGAGACTCTGCAAACCCCACTGCCACTCTCTCAATGCCCTTTCCTCTCCCCTTCTCCTCCTGGAGAGGAGAATTGGAGGCACAAAAGGCAAAGATCATCATCAAAAAGATGGCTTGAGATAAGAACAGTTTAGCGGAACAGGAATGAGAAAAGAAAACCAACAGCAACAATATTAATAACAAAAGTGTACAAAAAAAGAGTAATTCACAGGCAAAAATGCTGACCTTGAAGATAGAGCTGCTCCCTTTGGCTGAGAAGAGAGTCCCTTTCCTGGCCCTCCGCCCCAAAAAATGATGTGACGTGGTAGGGAATAACCTCAGGGCCCTGGCCATGCTCCCTCCCAGCTACTGCAAAAATGAAGCCTCTCCAGGCTGGAACCAGGACAGGTATCAAGAGGAGTTTCCACTCAATCTGCCAACACTCACTTGGTCATAATCATAGAAATCTTTTCTTGTGGAGTCTGTTTCACTGCCAGCACCATTGTCTCCTCTTAAAACCAAGCATGGAAGGGTGGGGAGAGAGGGGTGGACTTTCCTCCTTGAATCCCACACCCTGAGCGAGATTAGAATGGATTTAAAGTGCTGAAATGACAATTTAGAAAAAAATTGATATGTCCATGTTGAAGATTCAGTTTGGAAAAAAATAATCATCATGGTCTTTCCTTCTCCCTTCCTCTGTCTAGCAGTGAATGAAAACAAAAGGAAAAATGAAAGAGGGCGAAGGGATAAATCTTGAAAGAGTTCGCTGGTGGTTGTTTTTGGTTTTTTTGAGAGCTTGAATATGTTGAAACAAATTGTAAATGGAAATTGTTCCCTGTGAGGGTGGGCAGGCCCTGGCACAGGTGCCCAGAGAAGCTGTAACTGCCCCTGGATCCCTGGCAGTGTCCAAGGCCAGGCTGGACAGGGCTTGGAGCAGCCTGGGACAGTGGAAGGTGTCCCTGCCCATGGCAGGGGGTTGGAACATGATGAGTTTTAAAATCCTTTCCAACCCAAACCATTCTGGGATTCTATGTAATAAAAAAAAAGGGTGTTGGGGAGATAATAATCCTTAGCCCTTCTTCAGTCAGTCACTTGCCCAGCAGTGATGAGGATGTATTCTATTTTTCCTCTCTCTAAAGTAAAGTGAATTGCAGAGATTTTTCATTTTTTCTCTTTGTCCTGCAATCCCACTCCTCCTGTGGCCATGTGCCAATGGCCACTCCTGGCAGAGTGGGTGCATCAAGTGATTTTAGCCAAGCTCTGGACAGTGCATTCACTACCAGAAAGGCACAGCCATAAAGGCGTTATTTCCCCTCAAAAAACAAAACAAAACAAAACAAAAACCAAACCAAACCAAAACCCAAAAACCCAACCAACCAACCAACCAACCAACCAACCCAAAAAACCCCAAACCACAAAGCAAACAAACAAACAAACAAAAAACCCCCCAAAAAACCCAACCCAACCCAACCCAAAAAACCAAAACCAAAACAACCCAGCTCCCCCCCCCCAACCAAACAAAAACCCATCCCAACTTAAATCACTTGAGATAAGTTGGGTGTTATCCTAAGGTGGCAAACTGCTTGTTTGCTCCTCCAGCTGGAGCTGTTAATTCAGAACAATTAACGCACCGTTTAAAACCCAGACAAAGCATATGGAGGCGGTCCTTGGGAAAAGCGCCTGCTTGGGATGGAGTGCCTCCATGTGAAATTGGAAGGATAACTCCAGTTTGTCTTTCCTCTGAGATCCTGGCGGGTGCTGTGGGGAATGACCAATAGCAGGGAGTTTGGCCCCCCAAAAGCCCTGTGGGATGCTGGGTTGAGTGTTGCTCAAAGCAAGAGCCAGCTGGGTCTCTGGACCCAAATAGAAATACTCTCATTCGTTCTTAGGATGAATTTACCACTAGGGGAGTGTCTTCACCATCCTGCTCATCCTTCAAATATTTCTTCTTGTTGAAGAAATAATGAATCCTAGAGTGAATCCTAAAATAATGCCTAAATTTTTTTATTAGTGCCTTTGCAAGGCCATGAAACGCCTCCCTGGCTCCATCCTTTAGGCCTTTTGCGCCATCATTTGGACACCTGCCATCTATTTTCTCAGGTTCCCTTTTGATTTTTGATGCAGGTGAAGAACAAAAGCCTAAATCTGGAAAGAAACCCTGAAATACAGCAGTTCAACCTTCTTAAAATACTGATGTGAGCTCAACCTGCTTAAAATATCCCTGGGTCAAGGAGCAAGGAGGTGAGCTCATTGCTTTTCTGCAGGGACATAAACCACTGCTAGACTTTTATGGGATGCTGTAGGAAATACTGCAGGAGTTGTTGCATTTTTGCAGCCCAGTAGTGGCTTATGGGATGATCCATCCTTCCTTCCATCCTTATATCCATGTCTATTTTCATCACGTGTGTTCGTCCGTGCATCCTGGTTTCTCTGAATGTATCCATCCTTGAATCCATGCGTCCTTGCTTCTGTCCATCCATCATTTTTGGTCCTATACTTCTGACCACAACTGCACACAGATTTTATTAAGGGCAGCCAAGAATTTGTTGCCCACGTGAGAGAAAAATCCCACAAATCCAAATATTTTCCTCAGAACCTTTGTAGGAACTGGTGTGGCTGAACGTGCAGCAGCTTTTTGCTTCCCCTACAAAAGATAGGAAAATATGCTTTTCCATCCTGAAGTTGGCACTAGGATTTTGGGGACCCCTGTGACATGAGCCCCCCAAAACCTGCATCTGCCTGAGCAGTGAAAGCCAAGCAGGTCATCTTTAAGAGCTTTTTCTGCAAACCCTTTCCTGTTATTCCCCCATCCGAGGATGGATGTAGGCAGCATCGGCAAATCTGAATAACTAATCAGAGTCCTCATTAACCCCCCACTGAGATGCTCAAACATTCACTTTGCTGTTTGTGAAGCAGGAGGGAAAAAAAAAAGGAAAAGCGAAAAAACCGCACAAGCCACCCTGCATTAAAATTGATGTGTTATTAATCCCACTGTTCCAGACCTCATGGGTACCGAATTTTCCTCCGTCTCGCCCGAGGCCGAACAGTATGGTGCTGCTTCTGCGGGGCACTTTGCCTTTCCATTATTTATCAGCGCAGTGTGGAGAGGCTGCTTTTGTTCCCTGGATCCAGATGTGTTCACATGTGCCCGTCTGGGCTGGGGATGGCCAATATTTCTCTGCTTGCCCCGTTTGGGTAATGTGAGTTGCCTCCAGCAGGGCTCCACCGATAGGCTCGTCTCTCCCAACTGTGTTTTGCCTCAAAGCAGCTTTGGTTTTGCAGAAATACAAAAATATTTGGGTCTGGCATGTCAAAAATATTTGGTATGGGCATGCCTCGAATCTTTCTCTCTGTCTGGGAAAGGGTGGGGTTTGTGCATCACCAGTTTTACTTGTGAAATGAAAATACCGTGTTCCTCTTTGCCCCTTTGAGCATCCCCAGCACCTGACCCCAGCCCTCATCCAGAGGCTGGAGATGCTACAGAAATTGCACTGTGGGGCGAAAACCCCAACACACCGAAGGTTTTTATCGCAGCAGTTCTCATTGCAGATGGCAGTGGGTGTTGCCAAGGTTTTGGAGAGCCACAGTCATCCCTTGGAGCTTCTTAAAGGGTTAACTGAAATCTGAGCCTTGATTTCTGCATTTATACTGTTTTTCTCACGTATAGAGTTTCTTTGGTTGTCCCCGTGGGTGTGGAGTTTGGGGCCAGCACAGCTTGCTACTGGGCATAGTGAGGGGTATAAAAATAATTCAACGAAACCCAGCGTTGTTGGGGATTTCACCATTTGTGGTTTCCCCTTAGGTCAGAGGAGCTGGCATTAAATTTGTTAGAACATGATAGCCACAATTAAGCAGCGTTGACATGATGAGGTTGGAAGCATCACAGCCTGCTCACATTGCAAGAAACAAAGTGACATCCTGGGAAAAGCCTTCTCGCTTTAAAATCCTAGACTTTTTGCAAAAATCCCGAGTTTTGTTTTGCCAAATGTCAGCTTTATTAGCATTCCCTTGCACTTCATTAAATCTTTATTAACAGGGATGCCTTTGGCTCTTTCCAACCGGGGTGCAGGCTGACGTCCCACGATACTGGCTCCCCATCTCTGCTCTTGGATGCTATTCAGGCCAACTCGATCAGGATTTAGGGCATTTGGGGGGATTGATGACTTGTCAGAAATGGTGTCTCATTTATGACCCTCGGGCAGCTGCTGAGCACAACCACGAGCGCCTGGGACACCATGAGTCTTGCTGGCTTGCATTGCCTGTGGTGGAGCGTCTTGAAGGAGGCATCTCCTCCATTCCCTCTCGCGTCGGGAGGACTTCAAAGGCCTTCGCTGAACTTCAAAGGATGCCTTTTGAAGTTGCTAAAAGTGTGTGCCAGCTCAAAAAGACTTCTCTCTCTCTCTCTCTGCAAGGGTGTTCGGGGAGATGTCCCTGGTGGGGTTGGCTCTTGGTGCTCTAAGTGATGGGGACAAAAATGGCATCGTTTCTGCAGAAGTTGCACAATGTTTTTATCCTACATGCAGGCAGCGTCCAAGACCTCAGGCCTGACCACCTCCAAGGATGAAAATCAGTCTAGCACTCCATCAGAGCTCTTTTAACACTGTCAGAGCCTTATCTCTGCTCCTTTTCCTCCAGTCCTCACGTTTTGTTCCCGCAGCAAGCCCAGATGACAAAAGTCTTTCCTGTGGGATGGAAAACAGTCTTTACCGGGATGAAGGACTGGTGCAAAACAGGAGCTTTTTCATTGTGATGTTGGGACAAATCTAATGAAAATCAAGTCCCAGGTTCACGATACATATTTGGCATCAGCCCATTCATGCTCCTCCAAGGCATGAGCATTTATTCTTTACCATAAATAACCTTAATATTTCACCTGCTGTTGCGGTGAAAGAGTTTTGGAGTCAGGCCCTTCTGAGCACTTCGTGAAACTCAGATTAGGTCCCTGCATCTCTCGGCAGGAGCTACACTGGCCTGAGAAGTCAAGAGGCACCTTGACCTGTTGTCCCTTTCACCAAGTTCTCCATGTTTGGAGGTTTCTGCCGTGTTTTGCCCTGAAATGACCTAGTTGTTTCCATATCTCTCCTTGGGCAATGACCCTAGGCCAAGTTTCCAGAAATGGCATTTCCTGTGCTATCCTCGCCATAGAACTCTTTTGGACTTGTGTTCCTGGCTGAGGTGATGGACCCCTGCTGTGAAGGTGCTGCCGGATGATTTTTGCCTATTTTTCTTTTATATATTTATAATCTTCCCAGTACTTTTCCTTACCCCTTTCCCCAGTTAAGAAAACCAAACACATTCCAAAGCTCCAAGCCCTGGGGGGCACAAGGCCCCTCTCCTATCTTGGCTCTTCCTGGGAGCCAAGGCTGAGAACAAGGTCTTCAAGACACATTGTCATCAACAAGTCCAACTAGTACCAAGAGTGAAGAGCTCCAGAGAAGGGGCTTGGCCTGGGGAGAATTGCATCACCACTTTTCCTCCTAATTGGTGCTTTTTATCAATTACGCTAATTTCCTAAAATCTATAAAAATCTATTCACCCCTGTTGGGGTGAGCTCTTGTGGACATTCTTCCATAACCTCCCCTGGAGCTCCCATAAAAATCCGCTTTTATATTACCTCCTATATAAAAATTATCTTGAGTTTCATTTCTACACTGAAAAAGGCAACAAAAGCCCAAACCTGCACTTGGGGTTTGGGATGGAATTAAAACCAGGGGAAACAGTTCCCACGGATCTCCTGTCTGGCCTCACCACATGAGACACAGCTGGTGATGTATAGCAGAGATGCATCCCTGGGGTGTGTCGTGGGGATCTGAGGGTCCTCTGGAGGTGACAAGTGCCAAGAGACATCTCTCAGAGCCCTGAGGAGCTCCCTGAAGACGATGTGTGCCGTGTTAGATGTATTGGATACCTAACGGAGATCCCAAGGTGATACATCAGTGGTAGACTGAAGATCGGAGGAGCTTGGCAGAGGTTATGTGTGTCAAGGGACGGATATTGGACTGTAGATATATATAGATATATATCTATATATAGATATATTCTATATATCTATATATAGATATATATATATAGATAGATATATAGAATGTAAGGGATTTATATTGGAGATCTGAAGAGCTCTCTGCCAGGTGATGTACATCACGGTAGATGTATCAGACGTATTTTGGAGATCTCAGCTGATGTTTGTAGGCATGGAGGTAATATCTGGAGATGATGTATGTTGAGGGACATTCATCAGATGGATATTGAAGATCCGAGGGCTCACTAGAGGTGATATATATTGAGAGATCTGGTGAATTTTATCTCTTGTGTTCCTTTTTTTTGCACCCTGTGTCAGTGACTGTGCTGATCCTTGCTCAGCCCATCTTTGTTTTCCCATTGAAACTGCTGAGGTGGGCCCAGAAATCCCAATCTCATAAAGGCCACGTTGTTGGTAGCTGCAAAATCATCTCTAACGTATGAATGGACTTTTCCTTATTAAATACTGTCTGGGACCTCTCCCATTTCTGAGATGGTGCCTGTTCCCCAGTTCACTGTCTGAGCCCAAGTATAAAACACATTTACATTCAAGGAAAAATCATAATTAACCAGGGAAATGGTGACTGCTGAAGTGAGATGGGGGCATAGCCAACAGCAGTGCTGCTTCATTCCTTTTCCCCTTTTTTCTCCTTTTCAGACCCAGATTGCAGCAGTAACCTTCAGAGTGATCCCGTGACAAGATTTCGGTACCCGCGAGGAGTGGAAAAGGACGGGACAGGACACACCAACCTTCATCCTTTGTGGACAGACCAACAGCAAGCCTTCGTTCTCTGGACATATCTGGGTTCGACCTCTAAAAATCTGATTTATTTTTTGTCCTTTCTTGGAGTTGGTCAAACCTGCTGGGGAAAAACTGGTCTAGCTGAGACATCAGTCCTGGTTTCATCTCCAGGGAATGTTCCCACCTACATTTGCCTTGATTCCTCCTATTTTCCCCATTATCCCTCAAAAAAAGTGCATTAAGAGTGAACTTGCCCACTGTGGCTTCACTGACCCTGCCAGAAGACCTTTCCTAGTGCAGACCTTCACCCTTTGCTTAATATTTCACTTTCTCATTTCATCATTTTCTCTCAATATTCAAATATTTCATCTTTGCTTTCCCAGGTTGTGATCCCTACCCAGAGAATCTGATTTTCGGGGCAGTGGGAGGACACTTCAGGGCAGTGGCTCCCTGAGCACCCCTAACAGTAAGGCTGCTTTGCTTTATATTAATTAAGCAATTATATATATATTAATTGTGCAATTATGTGCATTAATTGAGCAGGATGTGGTGAGTCATGACCTCGGTGTGGCTTTATTTGGAGGAATTTCTACTGTTTACTGCAACACTTAAATTGTATCAACCCTTCCCTAAATGCAGTGAGCATTTCCGGGGGGAATTACACTTTTTGGTTTTTTTTTTTTGAAGAAATCAGTCTGTGCAGGGAGTCTTGTTTTAAAGCTCAAGCGTTGATAACATATTGTTAAGAGCCCTACAAGGCATAAGCAGCCTGGAGGAAAACACAGATAAATTTTTGTGAAAATACTCTGAAATATGGGCTGTTATCACTGCAGAATTTTGGCACAGCCGGCAGTAGGATGCAGAGAAATGGTCACCAACTAAAAATAAATGAAATGCAGAGCTTAAAATAAGATATACATGAAACCAAGGGTTTCACAGCCCTTTAGTCAACCCTGATCACTAAAATTAGGGCTTGACAGAGTGACAAATGTGCTTGATCCGTGCCAAAAGCAGGGCACCCAGCAGGTGACACAGAAAATAAAACCCTCTTGGCTACAACTTCCCTCCTACAGGAGCAAAGAGAAATCTGTGGTCACTGAAAATGGAAGTGGCGCCTTCAGTTTGTGCAAATACTCTGCAAAAGTGCCTGGTTTCCCCTTATACTGCTTGTATTTAGGGTGGGGGATTCTCAGGGGAAAGCCCAAAACCTTCATTTGGTCCAAAAGAAAAACTCTTTTGAGTCTTGCTTCCTCTAAAAGTTTGCTTATTATTTTTTTAATAAAAAGCAGCCAATAAGGGCAGGATTATTTCCCCCAGGCTGCCCTTTAAGCCCTGATTCTTTCTGGTGACCTTCCTTCAGCCAAAAAAACCCCACACGATGAAGGAAGTCATGAATCTCTCCTCAGTCTGATTTTACCCCTTTCTGATAAAAGTACAGGTTGGGTTCACTTTGAAATGACTTTTCTGGGGAGTGTGGGGGGATTAAGCATCACTAAAGGAGTTTGAAACCCATCCTGGCTGGCAGGAACTTATATAAATCACCATGTCACATCTCAAACTTCTCCTTTATCATTGAGGCTGGAAATACGGCAAAAAATTGCTTTCAAATGGGCAAATGAAATTTCAATTGTGTTGATTAATCTTGGTGCTTCCATCTCCATCTTTAGTGTCTTCCCTTGGGGTTTGGGTAGGGACAACTCTCTGCAGATTCTAGAAAGCCTGAGGTACCTCAAGGAAAGCCTTCCTTTTGTTTTCTGGTCAGCAGAGTCATTTTTCGTAGGGAATTTTACATTTTACATGGGAAATTCAGGGGAAGATAAGACTGGGAGGAGCCAGAGAGCTTCGAGGGAGGGATGTGAAGCGGCAACTCAGCGAGTCAGGAACTCTGATTTATCTGCCATATGGGAAAGAGGAAAATCACTGGCTCCTGAGGGATTCCTTTCCCCTTCCCAAGGGGAAAATTTCCAAGCAGGGTATAGTGAGAAATGAGGCAGATTTAAGGGAGGAGAGGATTTTATTAGGTGTACTGTGGTGTTGCTGTTTTTGTGACTTCCCCATGGGGTGGGAAGTCTTTGTGTTTCTGCAGTTGGGTTCACTCTGCTGTTTTTAGCCCAGTTCCTGCCAGCCCACCAAAAAGCAGGTGTCTGTCTGTGTTCACCTGGTGCTACTCCTGCAGGTTTTGGGAGATTTGCATAAAGCCTGTGAGATTTGAGTTGCAAAATAAACACCCCAGGAAGGCATTAAAATTAAAGCTGTATTTAAAAATATGGGCAAATTGCAGTATTGATTATTGGCTACAGCAACAGTTACAAAAAGTCCTTGGTTTGTGGTGGGATCTGTGGCAGAATTGTTGGCACATGTCAGTGTTGAGGTTGGTGTGTTTTGCACTTTGGGATATTTGCATGGGTGGAGAAATTGGTCATTGTGGTTTAATGAAGGCATTCCCCAGATTCGTGCCTCCCTCTCCAAGACTCCAAAACCACCGGCAGCTCACTTGCTTCCCCTCTCCTGCCCCCCAAAGGGAGGGGACTGGGGGCACAAAAGGCAAAGATCGTGGGCTGAGGTAAGAGCAATTTACTGCAAACAGCAAGGAGATGAGAAAATGGACTGAAAGAGCAACAATGCAAATAACAAAAGTGTACAAAAGCAAGAGTGGAACCTGACCTGAGTGCAGCCATGGCACCCAAACCTCTCTGTCTGCTCAGGACCAGCATTCCCCATTGCTCTCTGTGCCCTGCTTGCTCCACGAGAATGAATTCTCTTCTTCTCAGAAGAGAGGAAGAGTCTCTTTCCCCTGCCCCTGGCATTGACGTGATGTGGCATCAAATAATATTAGGGTCTGGTCAAGCCCCCCTCCCAACTACTGTGAAAAATTCACTCTGTCCTGGTTGAAACTGGTGAAGGAGTGCAGCTGTCAGTTTGGAATGGAAAACCTTGAATGATGGTTACGTTTTTGCAGAGCAAGACAGTTTTTGAGTGTTTCTTCTCAGCTACCCATCCTCAAGCAACAGTGCTAACGTCACCTTTGGCATTGGGACAGAAATTCTGTAGAATTCACAAATCTGACAGTTTCCCATCACCTCGTTCACCTCAGACCCACACTTAAACCTCTTCTTCCTGCTCACGTCTCCAAAACACATCAAAATTTTTGCCATCACCTTTTTTGTCCCCTGAGAAGCTCTTCTCAACCTGGCAGGGACCTTGGGGGTGGAGCCTTCAATCCCATCTGTCATTTGTCCTCTGCACAAAAGGTCCAACCCACAGCTGGATAACCGTGTTATGTGGTGGGTGAGCAACTGGACACAAAGGGTTAATAGTGACTGCAGTGACATCAGACTGGGGACCTGTCACTGGTGGGGCTCTGCAGGGCTCCGTCCTCCTCCGTGGGCACCTCGGCATCTTCCCAAATGACTGGCACACAGTGCTGGAAGAGAGACCAAGAGAGGAGAGTTCTGGGCCATCACCATGACGTTCAACAGGACTGGGCCGTCACTGTGACGTTCAACAGGACTGGGCCATCACCATGACGTTCAATGGGACTGGGCCATCACCGTGACGTTCAACAGGACTGGGCCATCACTGTGACATTCAACAGGACTGGGCCATCACCGTGACGTTCAACAGGACTGGGCCATCACTGTGACGTTCAATGGGACTGGGCCATCAGTGTGACATTCAACAGGACTGGGCCATCACTGTGACGTTCAATGGGACTGGGCCATCACCGTGACGTTCAACAGGACTGGGCCATCACTGTGACATTCAACAGGACTGGGCCATCACTGTGACGTTCAATGGGACTGGGCCATCACCGTGACGTTCAACAGGACTGGGCCGTCACTGTGACGTTCAACAGGACTGGGCCATCACCATGACGTTCAATGGGACTGGGCTGTCACCGTGACGTTGAACAGGACTGGGCCGTCACCGTGACGTTGAACAGGACTGGGCCATCACTGTGATGTTCAACAGGACTGGGCCATCACTGTGATGTTCAACGGGACTGGGCCGTCACCATGACATTCAGTGAGGGAAAGTGCTGAATCCTGCACTGGGATGGGCAGCCCTGCAGGTGCAGACAGACAGAGGGATGAGAAGCTGAAAGCAGCTCTGCGGAAAGGGACCTGAGGGCTCTGGTCCATGGAAAGTTGGATGTGAGTCAGCAGTGCCCTGGAGCCAGGAGGGACATCCTTGTCCTGGGGGGCTCCAGGCCCAGCATGGCTGGCGGGGTGAGGGAGGGGTTGTTCTGCTCTGCTCTGCTCTGCTCTGCTCTGCTCTGCTCTGCTCTGCACTGGGGTGGCCTCTCCTCCAGTGCTGGGGGCAGTTTGGGCACCACAGTGTAAGAATGATATTAGACTGTCAGAGAGCATCCAAAGATGAGGAAGGGTCTTGAGGGGAAGATGGGAAATTCAGGGGAAGGTAAGAGCGGGAGGAGCCAGAGAGCTTTGAGAGGGATGTGAAGTGGAAACTCAGTGAGTCAGGAACTCTGATTTATCTGCCGTATGAGAAAGAGGAAAATCGCCGGCTCCTGTGGGATTCCTTTCCCCTTCCCAAGGAAGAGTTTCCAAGCATGATAGCAGGGAGGAGTGTGAGGAGCAGCTGAGGGCACTTGGTCTGCTCAGCCTGCAGGAGACTGAGGGGAGACCTCACTGTGGTTGCAACTTCCTCGGGAGGGGAAGAGGAGGGGCAGACATCATCTCTGTGATGCCCAGAGATGAGCATCAACTCTGGATGATGCAGACCCAAAGGAATGGCCTGAAGTTGTGTCAGGGGAGGCTTAGGTTGGATATTAGAGGAAGGTTCTTCCCCCAGAGGGTGCCTGGGTGTTGCTTTGGTGTTGCTTTCAAGGGAGCCCTGGGGTATCCCGGTGTGTTGGAGCCTTCCTGGAGGAAGCGTCCCCTCAAGGAAGGGCTTCTCCAGAGGCCTCAGCCACCCCCTGAGCAGTAGGTGATCTCAGCAAGTCTAGCAGTTTCTCTGCTAAGTGATTTCAGCTCTTGTGATTCAGCTCTTGCGAAATCACCTGAGGCTGCCTCGGGGACAGAGAGACGAGGGGTGTCGTATGGCAGTTCCACAAGATAACTTTATTGTCAGCAGCTCTTGTGAAGGGGAGGCCAGGGACGACAGTCACACCCTGCCCAAGGCCGAGGCAGGGGGTCTTTGATGGGGAGGGCAGGCGAGGGGTGGGGGTCAGTTGGCCAATTGGGTACAAGGCATTGCCACAGAGAAGCAGGGTGCACTGGGTGGTCACCATGACCCAGAGGTGGTTTCTTATCTCAGTCTTTTTGCCCTCAGGCTTTTCTCCAAGGGAGTGCCGAGGGCTGTTGAGTCAAGGGCTCACAGCTCTCCACGCTTGGGCACTGCCCAGGCTCCCAGGGCAGTGGTCATGGTCCCGAGGCTTCCAGAGCTCCAGGAGTGTTTGGACAGCACTCTTGGGGACATGGTGTGGCTCGTGGGGATGGTGCTGTGCAGGGCCAGCAGCTGGACTTGATCCTTGGGCATCCCTTCCAGCTCAGATTATTCTGTGACCTTCTCATGGCCAGTGTGGGTTTGAGATGTGGTGTCTACAGATGGAAAAGTGGGCGCTCAGCGATTCCTGACTCATGGAATTAGCAGCTTGCGGTGGAAAACGAAGAGCACAAGCCAAGGTTTGAAAGCATAGGGCAAGATTTCGGACATGAATTATTCAGAGTTAATTGCTCTCAGAGAAGAACTGTTGGAAAATTCATCTGCTCCCTGTTTTTTACAAGGCAACCAGAAAAAATTTTGGACAATTCATGTCCAGCAATGGGAAGTTTCTGCATTTTTGGGGTTCCTCAGCTACACTTAGCTTCAAAGCCTTTTGATTTGCTGAAAAAAATCACAACTTGCTCTTTTGGGAACTTTTCTTGGGCAGAGGGCTGGGTTGCACAAAATTCAAGCATTCTCAGGTTACTTTGAAGAAGCTTCTTTGATGTTTCCCTGTGCCAGTTTGTTTTGGAAGGTGCTTTAATGGTCTTCCCCTATAAAAATAACACTTTAAAATGTACGTAGGTATCTCAGCTCTCCACTTAAAAAAATGAGCAAAGTTGTTTAATGCTGCTGTTCAAGGTACATTAACCTTGTCTACTAAAGCTCTGACTGGCTCTTGCAGGTTTTATTCTCATGTTTATGTTGCAGAGATATCCCTGGAGCCTTTCAGAGATGGGTATCTTTGGAGAGGAGAGAAATATTTAGCAGTAATTGTTGTTCTCATCAGAAATCCACTGAAGCAGCTCCATCCTTTCTGTGGAGCTGAAGGTGGGAGGAGGATTGAGAAATATTAAATAAATAAATGCGAATAACAAATAAACGCGTGTAAATATCAAATATTAAATGAAATAAATAAAATAAAATAAAATAAAATAAAATAAAATAAAATAAAATAAAATAAAATAAAATAAAATAAATATTAAACTAAATATTAAAATATTAAATACCTAGATGAAAATGTTAAATTAATAAGTGCTCCTTTTCCTGGTGCTCAGGGGCCCATCCAGTGACATTCCAAACCAGCATCTGGCAAGAGATTTTTGGCATTGTCCAACACGGTGTTTCCCTCTCCCTTTTATCCCAGTGCTTATGTATTGACCGACTGCTCTTTTAGGAGAAAAATAGAAAAGGGATTTGCTCTGGTCTGGAGTTTATTCTACAGAAATATCCAATCACTATCTGCTTCAGCCCATGCTTGGAGCAGAAACACAGATTCAATCTCTCCTTTTTTTACCAGGCAATAACTCAATAACAGGATGCTGGGAAGGATATGAAGGTCAGCATTTAGTAAATCCAACCAAGAGCAAAAGGTGCTCCCAGTGTAAGAAAACCTCCTGGGATTGTGTTGAGGAAATTTGGCTACCATGTATTCCTAAAAAAAATTAAAACTGTTTGGTGGCACAGTGGTATCTCTTGCACAAATAATCTCTCCAGATGAGGTGGTACATGAGCCTGTTTGGAGGCAACCTTGAGCATGGAGGAATGGCCAAGAATGGGTAATGTCTTGAAAAATTGGATTGTCTTCTGGTTTTGACCATTTAATGGCATTTGGTTTATTTTTAATAAGCTCAGGGTGGCACAAGGGACTTCCTTTAAAGGCTTGTGAAAACCTGGTATTCGTCTTTCAGGATAAAGTGTGAATTTTGGTAAAAACAAGCAAAAAAAGGTGAAGATTGGTGGATAGAAATGAGCCATTCAAGAGGAGAGGGTCACTCTTAAATCGCTTTATGGCCGATCAAGGGTTGGCATCACCCGCCGAGAGTGAGCCTTGTTCTGAGTGAGATCTATCGTCCTCTGGAGGACCCTCTCCCTCCCTCCTCGGCTATATTTCTTCATTTTAACTTAGCTGAATGCATCTATCATAAACCTCAGCCTGCACGAGCCCTCTGTGAAGATGGTGGCATAAAAAACTCGCAGCCTGCTGTGGAGAGAGCGTGACTGACACGGCGTCATTGCAAATCTCACAGCATCCCCTCCACAAAAAATCCCCTTTGGAAAAGGCAATCTTCCCTTAATACAGAAAAATACCTTCCGTGGCTGGAAAAAAACATCCTCAAGTATGTCTAATAATTTTGATGCTTCAGGTGGAGAAGAAATGCCTGAAAAGTTGATTTTCTGATTTCTTGGGTTGAATCCTCCATTAGCAATTGCAGGTGTTGCTGTGGGGCAGAAGTTTCTCAAGGAGCTAGAAAAAGTGATCCCCATTTTCCCATTGGTTCAGAAACAAGAATTGTCCTTTGGAGATTGAATATTAACATTTTTCTTTGGAAACAGTGATGTAGAGTCCGTAAATGGGATTTTAATTTTTTTTCTTTTTTTTTCTTTTTTCCTTTTCTTTTTTTTTTTTTCCATTCAGCCCTAATTCTAACCAGCCCTAACCATTCTAATATGGCTTTATGGTGTTTTATTAATCAAGGAGGTCATATTCACCTGGGGGGTGGTGGGTGACTGAGAATACTTTGGGTTTTTTTAGATGTTTTAAGGCATCAGTGATCACACGGAAAAAACCCAAAAACTCGACTTTTCAACTTAGTCTTTAATTATTTTTACTTGAAAAAGTAAAAAAGTACTTGAAATATATTACTGGTAAAAAAACCCCAGCCTATAAATCTGAGAGTCTTTTAGATAGGCACAAGCTCTTTGGGAAATACATTTCCAATGTAATGGCAACATTTCAGTGATAGCTGAAATAATTTTATTTCATAAGGAAATTTAGGATACTTTGATCTCAAGTCGCTGCCAAAATGTGAAGTACTGCTGCTTCCGGAAATGAAAGAGCTTTTATGGGTTTTATTGCTCACCATTTCTTTCTTCTGTGCAAATCCCGCAGGAGTTGGCTGCAATTCCTGCCCTCCTTGATCTCCAGATCCCCAGAATTCACTCTTCACCCGAGATTTGAGCATTACCTTGAGGTGAGCTGAAAGGACTTGGCAGGGGTTTGGTGATGCTCTGCTCCTTCCGATGTGTGGGTGCCACAGTCGAGAGCTCATGCGGCCAAATTAATTTCAGAAGTGGGGGAAAGAAAGGAAAGAGAGGGGATTAATGTATAAAACAAAAAAATACAGAAAATGAGAAAGGTTTAATGCAGCTTTCAATGGGGAAAGAAAGAAAAGAGAGGGGATTAATATATAAAACAAAAAATACAGAAAATAAGAAAGGGTTAATGCAGCTTTCAACCCTTCCCTGTGCTGCTGCTGATAAATCCGTGGGGCTGACAGCTCTGCACTGTTATCCTGAGATTCATGGCTGGGGGCTCCCACGTGGAACACCTGTCCAGCTTTTCCCGTGGGCTCCAACGCTTTCCTGGATATTTACGGTGCCTGAGTGCGTTTGTTTCCCCCAAGACAAATATACTGCTGTTGGCAACAGCTGTCTCCCACTTTTATCTTCTTTTTTTTATTTTTTCCCCCCACATTGGGCTGTGAGTCCTTCTCTCCAAACAAATCAACACCCATAAACCTCAATGAACGGCTTGGTTTGATATTATTCAGCAATTAAATTGGGCTCTGGGCTGCCACCTTCTGGGAATAGACTCACCCAAAAAGCTCACACCCCACAGGAAATCGCCACGTGCTGGTTGTAGGATCGCTCCTGGCACGAACAATAGATGCCAAGCCGGGTATTTTTCCCCAAAATAGCAATGTCTTTTTTTTTTTAGCTTCCCACCCAGATGTCCAGACTGTCACAGTGCTAAATTCTGCTTTTCCCCAGCTGCAACTGTTTCTGGTGGGGAGGTTTTTCCCTTGGTGTTACCCCCTGAGGACACAGATATTTGTGTGCCTGCAGCTGCGAGCTGAGTTTTGACATTGGACATCAAAGATTTTAAGCTGTGAGTTGACTCAGGAGCAGATAATTTTGCCTCCTGCTATTTTGCTGTTGGGAGAAAAAAAGATGAAAAGCATCATTTTAATCCCATAAATGCAATATCCTTCTCGCTGCAAGACGTCTGTGTCGTGTAAGAATCCTGATCCACCTTCACAATGCACAGGATTTTGGGTGTGATCTCTTAGTACTCAATTCGTGGGTTATCCATATTTGTGCAAAGTATAAAAAAGAATAACCTCATTTATTCCGGCGAAAGAAATAAGAGTGGTTGACACTCATCCCATGCACACAGCATTTCCACTTGGTTATGGTGCATTTGTGAACTTAGTGCCTGGTGAAGCCTGAAGCCTCGAGAAGCTCAGAATATTTCTCCTCTTTCCCCAAACAACCACAGACCCCGTGGAGAGGACTTTGTAAATTTTTCACGAAGATTCCCAAATGTGCCTTGATTTTCGCTGAGTTCATCAGTGCCTCCATTCCTCTTCCTCTCACCTTCCTGCCTGTCACCATTTCACGGTGAAAGCGATGCTGATGATATTTTTGGGTTATATTCCCTCACAATATCAGGGGATTTCACATAACTTTCTGCATTTCTGCATGGGATGGTGCCGTGGCTCTTTCTCCAAGAGGAGAGCCGAAATGGGCATCAAACAGAGAGGTGGCCTTGGAGAGATGGCATCTCTCACAAAAAGGAGACCTGGCAAGACAAAATGCACTTTTGGAGGCCCCAGGAAGATTTGCTGGGTGATTTTGTGAGTTGGCCCAAAACAGCTCCGAGCCACAGAGAGGACAGGGCAGAGTTTTTTAAAGGATTTAGGCAAGATTTTCTTCTAAAGCAAGCACAGAGCTGCAGTGAAATATTGGGAGAGGAGGGATTTTCAGGGCCAAGAATTGCATTTTGGTCACCAGGTCTATCACTGGGGACTTTTCCCAGCCAAGTGCTCCACTACAAATTTGTCCCTTCCTTGTGCCCCTCTTTTTTCTTCATCTCCTTTGGACCTGAAGATGCAAAAAATTAGTCTGATTCCCCCCCAGGTAACTCTTCATTTTCAGAAATCAGCAACTTCCAGAGAGCTTGAGGGCGGCTTGAGGGCTTTCTCCTCAGTTGATGGGGTGGGCAAAATCCAGGTTTGCTCCGTGGGTCGAATCAAACGAGAGTTTCCACATTTCTGTGCATTCAGTCCCCATGGGGTCAGTCACCTCAGCACAGGGGTCAGTGGTGTTGGTGGATCTCCACTCTGGATTCCCAATGTCCCTTCAGAACTGAGGGGACAGTCCTCTGCAGTGCCTGAGGATGGGACTCTGTGGTGGCCAAAGGCAAAGAGAGACATCATTTTGGGAGGGTTTAGTGTATCATTTAAGAAAATAGAAAGCTTGGCATTTATGGTTTGTGTTTCTGCTTCCAAAGAAGAGGAATAACTGGAAAAGGGATGGAAATCCCCATTTAGGCACTGTGGTTAGGCATGAGGGGTGGAAAGAAAATGCCCTGGGCGCACCAGGGTTCACAAGGGGGAAAATACAAGTTTCACTGAGGGCAGCAATCATCTCCAAGAGCTCCTCAGTGACGATCTGCCTGTCACTGCTCTGCTTCTCTTCACCCCCAAATCACTCCTCATCCAAAATCACAAATCTCAACAAATCATCAAAGCATGATAAGGGCCATCAAATCACCTCGAGTTTCTTCCAGGGCCGGTGTGGCAGAGCACTCTGCCAGGGTGTTTGTGTGAGGAATGACTTTTTTTTCCCCCTTCCCTTTCTGTGGGATTTTTCTGGGGTGCAGATCCCTCCTAATGCAGTGTACTCCCGCAGGTTCTCGATGTGAGTCCCAAGCAGGATGCACCATGTCTCCCCGGCCCCAGCTCTGACCATGATGGCCACCCAGACAGTGCCTCCTCCTCCTCCCTACCAGGACACCCCACAGGTGAGTGAGTGTCCTGCAGCACCCACGGGCTCCTCCAGACCCCAAATCCTGCATTCATCGCCTTGATTTCCTAAATAATTGCTCTTCCAAAGGGTTTCACCCTGGAATATTCATCTCAGACACTGGCGAAATTAAAACCCCTCCTGTCAGTCTCCAAGATTGAAGGATTTTGGGTAAAATGATGTTTTTTCCCCTTTTTGTGTTATTTTGGGGTCTTTGGGTCTTTTTGGAAAGGTGGCATGGCGGCATGATTGCAATTAATTATTTGGAATCCTGCGTTAATTGCCTTGATTTCCTGAATAATGGCTGTTCCAAAGGGTTTCACCCCGGAATATTCATCTCAGAGACTGGCAAAATTAAAATCCCTCCTACCAACCTCCCAATTTCAAAGATTTTGGGTAAAATATTGGGTTTTTCCCCTTTTTGTCTTATTTTGGGGTCTTTGGGTCTTCTTGGAAAGGTGACGTGGTGGCATGATAGCAAGCAGCAGGTTAATTATTTGGAATCCTGCATTTTGATTTCCTAAATAATGGCTGTTCCAAAGGGTTTCACCCCAGAATATTCATCTCAGAGACTGGTGAAATTAAAACCCCTCCTATCCGTCTCCAAGATTGAAAGATTTTGGGTAAAACTGTGGTTTATGTCTTATTTTGGGGTCTTCGGGTGTTCTTGGAAAGCCGACATGGTGACACGATTGCAAGAAGCAGGTTAATTATTTGGAATCCTGCATTTTGATTTCCTAAATAATGGCTCTTCCAAAGGATTTCACCCTGGAACATTAATCTCAGAGAGTGGAGAAATTAAAATCCCTCCTGTCAATCTCCAAGATTGAAAGATTTTTGGTAAAACTGTGGTTTTCTCCCTTTTTGTCTTATTTTGGGGTCTTTGGGTCTTCTTGGAAAGCTGACATGGTGGCATGATTGCAACAGCAGGTTAATTACTTGGAATCCTGCATTTTGATTTCCTAAATAATGGCTGTTCAAAAGGATTTCACCCCGGAGCATTCATCTCAGAGAGTGGAGAAATTAAAATCCCTCCTATCAGCCTCCAAGATTGAAAGATTTTGGGTAAAACTGTGGTTTTTTTTCCCCCTTTTTGTCTTATTTTGGAGTTTTTGGGTCTTCTTGGAAAGCTGACATGGTGGCACGATTGCAAGCAGCAGGTTAATTATTTGGAAAGATGAAACATTTGACTAAACCAGGGCAGGCTTAGTTGTAGGAATGGCCTTTGATTTATTTCAATGGCATTTTTCAATAATCTGTGGCAGGGGAGAAAAAAGATTTCATCTCCAATGGTGCTCTAAGTGGTCAAATAACTTTTCCAAGCACCTTTATGGAGTCAAGTTGTTATAAAAAGAGGAGTTTGTCCAAGAGAAACTCTTCTGGAGCACCCCAGAGGGCTGGACCTGGGAGCTGAGGATGGATTTTGGAGATGGTCCTGCACCTCGAAGCCCATCCCGAGATTTTTTAGGGGTCAATTTCTATCCCATTTCTGCTTTTCCAGCTACAATGAATGAACAGGGGTGATCTGTATTGTGCACTGAGCCAGCTCTGTGTTCAAAGCAGCTTTTTTTTTTGGTTCATATGGAACATTTTGAGTTTTTCCCCATTTGCTGCACCTCTATCTGCAAAAGCAGAAAAATCTCCCCTCCCATTAAAAAAAACCTAAAAAACCCCCACCCCCCCAAACCTATCCCCTGCAAGCTAAAATAAATAAATTGACTTTTAGACCCCCCCTTGAAGCCACCCGTGTCTCCTTTCTCCTCATTTCCTTTGGTGGGAAAAGGTCACTTCTCCCGAACGATGCCTCGGTGGGGTTTTTATGGCTCCTCCAACTTGTGTGTCATCATTTACTCGCTTCGCTGCTCTGCTTCCAGGAGGGCTTTTTTTCCCAATTTTTTTTTCCCCTTTCTCGCTTACGCAGCGGGGGAGCCACGGCACCGTTTTAGTCCTAATGGGCAATTTAAGGGACTTTTAAAATAGCCGACATTTTCCGTAGCGTCCTTTGGAGACGTCCCCTCTCCCTCCTCTGTCCCTGTCCCTCATCTGCCCCTGCTTTAATACGTTGAATTTTGGGGACCCTCAGGAGCATTGCTGACCAAATCCTTCCTTTTTTACTTTATCAAGGGGGTTGCTCAAGCGTTTCTCTTGCTGTTTTGTGGGTTTGGAGGAAAAGCCGCAGCCGAGAATTGATTTTTTTCGACTCGTCCGTGACCGCCGTGAACTTTTCACCTGAAAATTTTGGATTTCTAGGGATTGGAAAAGCAAATCGCACGAATTTCTTCTCCCCGAAGATGGGGAGGAAACGGGGAGGAATGGTGATAAATGAAAAAATTATTGATTATTAGAGCTGCAATGAGCTCCTCCTGATCAAGGGAACCCCTCTGGGGAGAGGAGTGCTAAAAAAAGGGATTTGGGGAGCTTTGCATTTGTGTTTTACATCAGAGGCTGTGCTGTCATCCTCACTGTCAGAAACATGCAAAAAAAAAAAAGCAGAAATGATGGGAAAATTGCCTTTTGGAAGAAAAAAAAGTGCTTCATTAATTACTGCGCTCTGTTAAAGGGATGTAACTTGGAGCACCTTTTACCCCAAGTGTGGTCACACTCCTTGAGAAATTTACTCTGTCGAAAATTAAAGAGTCTGCGTAAAAATCAGGATTTTTTCCATAATAAAATGAAAAACCAAGGAAGGGTCTTCAGCCATTTCATTGGAAAAAACAGGTTGCTTTAAAAATAGATGTTTTTAGCACCAAAAGTGGTGAAAGCTGCTTTGCCCACCCAAAAAATAGTTCTTGGGTGGTTACAACAAAGGGACAAAAAAGGGAGGAAGGGGGTTTTATTTATTTATTTATTTGCTTAATTATTTGCTTATTCTAAAATATATTTAAGAAAAAGTCTTATAAAAATGGGGTAGAGATGTTAATTTTTCATAAATCTCAGCACAGAAAGTGATAAAAAGCATCTTCCTTCTCCCCACAAGTGGTCACAGTAGGGACAAAAATGACAAATAAATAAATGAATGAAGAAATACATAAATAACTTACTCTATAAACACGTTTAGAAAAAAATTTAAAAATTGGATGAGAAGTTGATTTTTCATAATTTTCAGCTCAGAAAATGCTAAAAGTATCTTTCCTCTTCTCCCTAAAATGTGCTTTTTGGGTGGTTATAACAGGGACAAAAATAAAAACCTATGAACGTAGTTCTATCTTTTTAATGATAAAAATGTGTTTTAAAAAGTCACAGGTTAAAAATTGGGTGGAGAGGGTGATTTTTCAGTACCACACACAACCCTTCCCAATTCCTGTGTCCTCAGTGCTTTTTGGGCTCAGAAGTGCTGTTTTCTGCATTTGTGTGACAGGGGTGGAGGAATTTCCCAGGAAAACACTAAGGAATAGGTAAATGATGATTTAGGGGATTTGCTCTCTGGATGTGATGTCTTTGGCCATACTCTAAAAAAAAAAGTAGAAAGAAAGAGGATTATGGCATTTAAAGCTGTGGGAAACCCCCCTGGAAGCCAAGGAGCAGCTCCCAGCACCAGCAGAGGATTTCCTTCCAAGAGAAGGAAAAAACCCAGAAATGTCACCCCTGAACCCCAGAAATTTGTATTATCCAAATCCAGAAATATCACCCCCGAACCCCAGAAATTTTTAAATATCCAAACCAGAAATATCATTCCTGAACCCCAAAAATTGTAATACCCACACCCAGAAATATCATTCCTGAATCCAAAAATTTGGAATACCCAAACCAGAAATATCATCCCTGAACCCCAGAAATTTGTAATATCCAAACCCAGAAATATCATCCCTGAATCCCAAAATTTGGAATACCCAAACCAGAAATATCATCCCTGAACCCCAGAAATTTGTAATATCCAAACCCAGAAATAACATCCCTGAAACCCAGAAATTCGTAATATCCAAACCCAGAAATATCATCCCTGAACCCCAGAAATTTTTAAATGTCCAAACCAGAAATGTCATCCCTGAACCCCAGAAATTTGGAATACCCAAACCCACAAATATCCTACACAGCTCAAGGAGCACCTCAAAAATATCTGCCTTACCCAGGAGCCTTTAAAAACACAGGGATTTTTAAATTATTCTTTTACTATTTATGTACTCTTTTTAAATTTCAGTGTTACTTTCTTTTTTGCAATTCTTTTTTAAGTCTTTAAAGCATTTTGTCATTTTTTTCGTGTTCTACATTTAAAAAATGTATTTTAAAGGACATTTTAAACATAATTAATTTTTTTCAACATTTTAACATCTTTGAATGCATTTTCTACCTTTTAAAGCATTTTACTTTTTAAAGAATTGCCAACATATTTTCTACATTTTTCTATACTTTAAATAAATTTTTAATATAATTGTAAAACATCTTTTCATTTTCGTGTCTTTGAACATATTTGTAACATTTCAAAACTTTACCTTTCCAATATATTTGTAAACACATTTTGAACATCTTTGAATAATTTTAACAATTTTTTGACAGTTTACATAGTTTTTATTATTATTATGATTTTTTTCTTCACTTTTTTCTGCTTTTTAAACATAACTTTTTTCACTTTTTATTTTCCTTTTTTTTTAACCTTTTCCCCCTCCTGCAACTATTTTTGGCCATTTTCCAGGTGGGAAAAAAAAACCCAAACCAAAACCCACCTGCATTTTTTGGCAGGTTTTACAACTTTTATACCCAAACTTTTATACCCAACTTTTACAACTTTTATACCCAAATATTTCCCCTTTTTTCCTCATTTTCCCACCACCAGGAACCTGCTGCCTTCTCCCTTTTCCCATCCCCACCTGCTCCCCCAAAAGCGATTTTTGGCTCCATTTTTGCCTCCCTCCCTCCCTATTCAAATCCCCCCCATCCCAGCATCCTCTCACCTCTTTTTCCATGGACTTGGAATTATTTTATTTCTTTTTTAAATTCTTTTCTTCAGTCCTGAGGTGAGGTAATGGCTTCGGAGCAGCCCCAAAGGAGGCTTTTTTTTTTTAGGGTAATAGCTCAATTAGTTGCAGACTTGGCTGGAAATAGTCAGCTTGGCAGGATGCAAAAAGGGCTTTGGAATCCTGGTAAATAAATGTGATGAGGAGGGGAAAAAAAGGGAAAAGGTTGGGGAAAAAGCCATTTTTCCCTCAATAAGTGTGGTTTTAAATGGAGATTATACAGAGAAAAAATGGGGGAAGGGGAAGAGGATGAGGAGAAATTCAAGGACATGGCTGGGGCATCCCAAAATCTGCTGGAATTTGGGTTTTAAATGGAATATTTACCATTTTCAATGGTAAATAAGTGTGATAGGGAGGGGAAAAAAAAGGGGAAAAGTTTGGGGAAAAAGCCATTTTCCCCTCAATAAGTGTGGTTTTAAATGGAGATTATACGGACAAAAAAAGGGGGAAAGAGGATGAGGAGAAATTCAGTGACATGGCTGGAGCATCCCAAAATCTGCTGGAATTTGGGTTTTAAATGGAATATTTACCATTTCAAATGGTAAATAAGTGTGGTGAGAAGGGAAAAAAAGGAAAAGGTTGGGGGAAAAAAGGGAAAATGTTGGGGGGAAAAGCCATTTTTCCCTCAATAAGTGTGGTTTTAAATGGAGATTACACAGAACAAAAAAGGGGGAAAGAGGATGAGGAGAAATTCAGGGATGTGGCTGGAGCATCTCAAAATCTGCTAGAATTTGGGCTTTAAATGGAATTTGGGGGGGAAAAGAGAAATCCGAACTGCTGGACCAGAAGGGGAAGTGAAACCCAAATTTCCCTCATTTTTTAGCACCAGGGAAGGGAAGAGGGACAGAAATTGAACCTCGGTTGGGAGAGTTGGAAATTAAATAGCGCCGAGTGAATTTGCAGGTGCTGGAGCCAAACTTTGGAGTTATGAACAATAAAGGAGATTGCAGGGAAAAAAAAAAGTGGAAAAAAAACGACAGCAAAAGGTCAGGCAGGAGATATTAAAGGCAAACATTTTAAAAGCAAAAGGTGTCGTGATTTTGGTCCAGCTTGGGTTTACGAAGTTTTACATATTTGTGTATATACATATATCTCCATTTGCATCAATTAATGACACAGTAATTTATGTATATGACATTTTTATGTATTAATAATCACAAATAAATCTAGAGGCATATTAGACAAATAAAAATATATATAAGCCCATTTCTATATAAATAAATTTGTAAGTGTATCACACAAAGAAATAAATAATGTATATAATTATATCAAAACACAGGCAGGAAGAAGCATTATATAAATATAGATTATATATAAACATAGATAATATATAATTATATATAGACAGAGAAATAAGTATATTAGACAAACAAATAAATAAATAAAATATATAATATTTAGCAAGAGCCAGAGCTTCCTTTTGCTCCATGCTTCGAGGGCAAACAACATTTACAGGTAAAAATAAGCAAATACTAATTTTTTTACAAATTTCAACAGAGAAGCAGGCAAACCAACCCTTTTGCAATAACTTTCCACTGAGATTTTAGGCTAAAACCACTGTATTTGGGGTGCTGCTGATGCATTTGAACCCCAATCGCTTCAAATTCCCCCGGAAATTTTTTTCAAACAGGATCTTGTGGCGATAACACAAAGCCCACATTGGACTTGTCTGAAGCCTGACAGCAAATCAGATAACACAGATTTTTTTTTTTTTTTAATTTTAAATGGAATTGATAGTTTGAAGTGAAAAGTGCCCCTAAATTGGTGTTATCCTGTTCCAGAGGGTGGCAGGTTTGGGGTGATGCTGGAAGGATGCTCAGAGCAATGGCACAGGCACATCTCACCTCTTCAAGACTTACATTTACCTAAAATAAATAGCTATTTATTTATTATTATTGTGCCATTTTAAAAATAAGCACAATTACTGTTGTCAGGATGATTTATGGCACAGCACATCCCCGCGGTGTCGGCAGCGTCGGGGCTAAAGTTGGGTGATTCAGGCATGGGCACCAAAAAAATTTGATTTTTTTGGCTGCCTTCTCACAGCTCTGAGATGACTCATGGCTGGGCTTGGCGAGCTGGAAGAGGCTCACCTAATTTTGGGATAAAATTGAAAATGACTGTGTCTAGACAGTAATACCTGCTTTGAAAAAACTCCTGGCAAACCACAGTGTTGCAGCTGATTTAATCTGGGACTCCTGCAAGACATCCTTTCCTAAATTACCCCATGCCATAAAGATGGTGGGACCTTTTCCTGTATTTTCCCCTAGTGGAAAGTGGAAAAAATGGGAAAAATGTGGTAAAAACCTAAACCTTTGCTGAGAAAATGCATGTGGATGTTTTACCTCCCCCAAACCCTCCTGCACAGAGCCCCAGCAGAGCTCTGTGCCTTCCTTGATGCCCAAACCAGATAAAGTTAGGAGAATAAAAAGCAGATTAATTTATTAAAGGCCTTCAAGGTGCATTCAGGGCAGACAGAACCTTCTTGAGAGGCTACACCCAAAATGGACAGCGAGTCACGAGTTCTTCACATTCTCTAAGTTCTGTCCATTAACATATTGAGCCTCAATTCTCCATTACACCTTCAGGTGATGATGTCAACCACCCCAAGCTTGCTCCCCCAATTCACTATTGGTTCCATATTTTGGGGCTCTGAGGCAGCGAAGTGCCCTTGGATTCCCATCTTAGAGGAATTGTTTTGTCTGAAATGCTGGGAACAGAGGTTTTTAGCACTTTATATGGAGCCCGGAGCCACACACCATACATGAAACACAGAAGCCAAAAATCCTTAAGGCATCACCGCGAATTTCCGAAACTCCGCGCGGAGGGCCGTAAATCTCTCATAGCGCAACAAACCCGATTTTTATCTCATATTCTTCTCTTTTTCTCCTCTCTCCTCCCTCCCCAGATGACAGCCACAGCCCAGCAGCCCACCAAAGCCCAGCCCGTGCATCTCACCACGCCGGCGGCGGCTGCCAACACGCCGGTGCCGGCGGCGGGTGGCGACCCCCAGGCGCAGCTGGAGGCCGACAAGAGGGCTGTCTACAGGTGAGGCGAGATAATTGCATTCATTAATGCATTTTAATTAATGGTTCCGTTGTTACAGCGCGGGATTATTGCGGCGATTCAGCGATGCATTAATTAATGCATTGGTTACTGTATCAGCTCGCTGATGCATTCGTTAGTATTATGCATTATTAATCTGCTGTTCTTCTAATGCATTAATTAACACGCGGGAAGGGGGGGATTAGCAATTAGCTCCTTTTTAGCAATAATAACTATTGATTATAATGCATAGTGATGGAGCTCCATCTCTGCCCCTTCAAAATATTCACCCTCAAAAATACCTCCAAATTAACCTTTTTTGGGGGCAAAGCCATGAAATTTGGGGCTGAACAAGGAGCAAAGTCACACATTTACCCAAAATGTGCAGTTCGTGCATCTGTAGAGGATGTGGGCAGTGATGGGCAAGGGATGGATGGCCCATCCGGTCCCCTTTTTTGTCACTTTGGGGACAATAATGTATGATATTGTTATATATGCAGTAATGTTATTGTATAACTGCTGTAAGTAATATTCTAGTTATGTAAATAGTGTAATTATATAAGTAATGCGTAATAATACAAGTGATATGTGATTATTTACAATATTAGAATATATATCAATGATGTAACAGTAACAATATTCTAATAGAATTCTATAACTATAACTATAGTCTAATAAAATTAGAATTAACTATATTCAAATATAATTAAAATTAACTATAACATAATTAGGGTTAAAGTTTAAGGTTAAGGATTAACCTCCTATGAAGGACCAGGGCTGAACCAAAAAATTGCAGCTTGGACTTGAAGGAATTAAAATATTCGTACTCCAAATATTCAAATATTGCAAGGCTGAAAGGTCTGGAAAAGTGAATGAAAGTTGGAATAAACTCACTCTTTCCCAGGAAACACAAAGGATTATTTGCTGCAGGTCTCTCAATGATGGAAATCATTTCCTCAAAGCAAAAGAAGCCATTTGAGGACAAAACCAACTTCTTTTTGCCTTTCCACGAGGAGTTCTGCAGCATTTGTGGGGTAAAGGAAAAAAACCAAACCCCAGGCTTGGAGTTTTCACAGCCTTAATTGGAAGGTCAAAAACATGGAAAAAACACCTTATGGGAGGTATTCCCCCTGGAAAAATGTGGGAAATTTGTTGTCTCGTTCCGACTGTGGACTTACTGCCCAAACCTGTTTATTTTTGGGTACGAGCCAAAACAACCCCACAAATATATTTTTATATAAAATAAATGTACACTACTATATATTTATGTAATATATATTTATATAAAATTAACCTTTTTTTTCCCTGAATATTCCCCTGTCCAGTGGTTAAAATGGATGGCGCATATGTCATTAGATATCAAATGCACTCAAGGATTTTTTTAGCCCTCCTAGGTCCATTTCCCTTCACCCAAAACAATGGATTTTTGTTAATTTTCAATAATTGCACCAAGGCAGAAGGCATCGGCTGTAAGCGTCGGTCGATCGAGCTGGAGGGAAATTGCTGGGAAAATGCGATGGGAAATATAAAAAGCGATGGACAAGTCACCCCGCCGGGTTTTATGCCCTAGCAGGAGGTTTATCACCCATTAAAAAAATAGAAAAAAGGGAAAAAAATAAATCCTTCCCCGCCCTTCTTGGTGTGGGAGCAGCTTGGCAGGGACTGGTCCAGCAGTGACATTTCTCAGCTACGATTTTCTCCGAGCTAAAGTGTTTTCTCGACTTTATGCAACAGCGGGGCTGGGACTTCCCAATGGATTTTGGACCAGAAAAGATGATGCTCCTGAAGGGAAATGATGCTTAAACCACCCCAGCACCACAAATTGGATTTTTCCAAGTGGGAAATGGTGGGATTTCTTTGCATTAAGTTTGGTGGGGGGCTTTTTGTGTGGCTTTTTTTTTAGTTGGTAGCTTTTTTGTTTAGGTTTGGTTTGAGTTGTTTTGGTTTTTTTAGGGGAAAAGGGGTGAAAAAGATAAAATTCCTGTTGTGATGTGCCCGCTGTGCTGCTGGCTCGAGCCCGGCTGAAGGTGGGAAATTAGGCCATTAGAGGAATTCATTCCTCTTTATTAGCCCGTGTCGAATCCTTTTTATTAGTGGCTGCAAACGACCTCTCTCCTGCAGGAAAATGTCAGGGCTGGTTCAGCCCTTTCGTTTGGAGGATTCCCTGGAAAAAAAAAACAAACCCAAACCTAAACAAAACAGGTTTTTTTGCAAAACTAATTAGCAAAAGCAGATTTTTCTACCCCAAAACTCTCCTTCGTGCCATAGGGATGGTTTTCCACCCACAGTAGGGAAAATCCCAATTTCCCCCAAAAATTCCCTCAAAAATTCCACAAAATCCAAAAAAATTCCCCAAAAAATTCCCCAAATTCCTCTTTATAAAACACTATATTTGTATAAATGGCACCGTTTTTATCATGGGTAGAAATGATATCCTGGATATCTATCTATTCCCCCCTTTGAAAATTTCATCACAAAAAGGGGCTCCATCTCTCATTTTTTATGCCACAGCCTCCACCTGCCATGGTGGGCCATCCTTTCCTGGAAATGGACTAAACAGTGGTTTGGGTTGGATTTTTCCCATCCAAAAATGACAAAAACCCCGAAACTCTACAACAATTCAGCATAAAGCTCATGGCAAAACCCCAAATTCCAGCACTCCTCGAGACTGTGCTCAGAGAGTGCCCTTGGTGCCCTCCCTTAACCCTTTCCTTGGGGGTGTTGGCCCTCAGATTTCCCCTCGTGTTACTGTATTTCAATTTTTTTAATGTTATTTAATGTTATTTAATGTTATTTAATGTTATTTTATTTTGTTTGGGGGTTTTGTTTATTTTATTATTTTGTTTAATTTTATTTCCTTTTTATTTATTGATGGGTTTGATCGGATCGGATTTTTCTTCCTTTCTTTTTATTTTATTTGAAACTTTTTAATATTTAATCCCATTTTATTTTCAGCTGAAAAGCAAACCATTCTCCCCTCACCAACGTGCCTCCCCCTCCTACTCCTTGCCAGCTCCCAAACATTCCTGGGGATGTTTTGGGGATGATTCCACTGCCCCCATTATCGATCCTGAAGAGCATGGGGGGATGCTGACAATGCTGTTAATCCCCCTTGGTCAATGTAACCCCGCAAAGAAAAGGGGTTACAGATTGCTCGGGGGCTGCGATCCCCTTCTCCCCTCCCCAGACCCCATCCTCGGGGTAATTCCATGCCTCTGCCCCTAATTGATGGAGCGGCTCTGGAAATGGCAGCAGGCGCTGCCGCGGTGCCAGGGCTTCATAAGTCCCAATAATTCAGCCTGCCGCCTGGAATTTGCCTTTCATATCCCTTGGCTAAGCTCCGGCGGGGCTACTGAAATTATGAAATGATTTCCCCCCCTCGCCATTCTCGACTCCAGCCTCGGTGAATCTTGCATTAAACCAGGATCAGGACAGATTAAACTATAATATGCTGTGGTATTAGCGGCTGCAAATGAAGACTTAGCCAAGGGCTTTAACCCCTTCGCCTGACTCCGACTTGAAAAGGCCCTAAGGAAGGGCTTCATAATCATCTTTTGGGCCATCTTTTGGAGATAAAATGGTGGAGCCAATCCCATTGTGCTGGGATAACTGGAGTGCTCCCAGTTGGGAGCAATGGGGTCTCTCCAATGGGAGACCATTCCTGCAGGAGCATTTTGCTTTCCTGCCCGGAAAGACGCCGTAAAACATTTTTGATTTTAATTTGCACAGCTGGAGAGGCTCATTGAGGCTTGCACTGAGCCGTGGTCTTCATCCCCACATTGTCCACGTGCTTTGGTGCTGTATGTGTATTTGCATTTTATATTGCATCAATTTAGCGTCATCCTCGGAGAGATTTGTGAATTTCAAGAAGAACTATAAATCTTTGTTTTCAAGATCATCTCATGGTAAGAAAGAAGTGGGATTTGACCCATCTTTGTGGACTTGACAGAGGTGCAAAGAGACCTCTTGGTGGAGGAACAACCCCTAACAAGGTTGGTCCATAGGATGCTGCAGGCAGATAGAAGTCCCCACCCATCATCTCCAACCGAAACAGACATTTTGAGGTAAAATTTTACCGTTGATGAGCAGGTGCTGATGTCCATCCTTGAAAGAAAAAGCCACTTGGGCAGCAGATGGCTCCGAGACATCTTGGCTATGTCCAAGACAGCCTTTTTGCCTGTTTAGGAAATGCTGACTTTGGTGCAATGCTGGAAAACACCAACACATTGGAACAAGCCATTGCCTGGTGGAGGAGAGAGTGAATTTTACAGTTTTTAAGCTTTTTTTTTCATTGTTGTTGCTGGAAGAGATCTAGAAGGAGCACTTCCAGTGTGACTTGGAAGTGAGGTTTGCACTACCAGGTTCTTACAGACTGGGAGGGGATGGATGGATGGATGGATGGATGGATGGATGGATGGATGGATGGATGGATAAATGGTGTGGGGTAAAGATGGACACGGGACCTGTAACAGTGGGCGTTATATGGGGTCTCCTTTGTCCCCTGCAGGCACCCGCTGTTCCCACTGCTGACGTTGCTCTTCGAGAAGTGTGAGCAGGCGACGCAGGGCTCGGAGTGCATCACCTCGGCCAGCTTCGATGTCGACATTGAGAACTTTGTCCACCAGCAGGAGCAGGAGCACAAGCCCTTCTTCAGTGATGACCCCGAGCTGGACAACCTGGTATAGGCAGCTGGTGCTTGGCAGATGATTTTTGGGGGGTGTTGAAAAGGTAGGGGGTGAGGAACAAATGAAGATCCACCACCATGTCTTCGGGCTCTGTGGTGTTGGTCATCTTGGCAGTGTTTTCCACTGACCTTTTGAGAGCAGGACCTTCTCTGAGACATTTTCCAGAAGATCCGCTGTGAGAACAACCCCTCTGCCCCCTTTTGGGAAGTTCTCCCGCACAACCTCTGTGGGGTCAACAAGGTTCCCGAAAACAGCCAAGGTCTCTGGCTGGTTTGTGCCCCAAATCTTGCAATTTCTGTGGGAATTTCTGCTCTCCAGTGCAACATGCAATAGTGTCAGCATTCTCATCTGGCACCATCTGGTTAGAAGTGTGATGGCCAGCCCCTGTCCTAGGCAAAACATTAACTTTTTCCATAATGTAATGGATATCTATAGTTTGGAACACCTGGACCAGTTTTGGTGCATTCCCTGTCACATTGCCCCAAATTTCCTACTGCATCCATTGCTGCTGGAAGTTGCCTCAGAGGACTCTGCTTGGGATTTCTCTTGTGTGGGCCTCAGGAAACGTTCCCAAATCCCATTATTTTGTCCTGAAAGCATCCAAACGCAGTCGCCCATGGCAAATGTGGGTAGAGAAGTTCGTGGCACCATCCTGATGCTCTGCAAATTTTCAAGACCTGAGGAGGCAATTTGATGATGCAAACAGCAAAACACCTTCTGTAGGGGCTGTGTGTTCCATGGGACAGGTAGCAGAGGGATTTCCATCCCAGAAAAGAGGCAAAATCAGGCAATTCCCAGGCTACTTTTCTTAAGTATTACAGATTTCAAGGAGGGGATTTTGAATGATGACGTATCACAAAGGGAAGAGCTAGCAAAACTCATCTAGGTCCAAGAACTGCTGTTTTTTTAAAAAAAAAGCAAGAGGTGATTTCAAGATGAAGTAAAATCCCAGATGTTTGTGCCTGATTTCAGCTTGTGAAGGAGAGTTTTTTAACATCCCTAAGCCAAGAGTCTGCGGAATGCCCTCCAAAAAATTTGCAGGCCATGGAAATTCCCTTTTGCATATTGCTAAACCCATTTTGCAGTAATTTGTAGTCAAGAACAGAAATCACTCTGGGACAAGCAAACAAAAAAAGCCCCGAACAACCCGACCAATGTTTTGGATTATTTCAGTTTTTGGACTGAACAGTTGCTGAGGTACACCAACAAACCCCCATTGCATTAAATTGCATGAAAATGGGTGTAGTGGTCTAGCAGGAGGAGAGAAATGGAGCCAGGTAAAGCAAAAAAACCCAAAACCCTAAAATTTTGGGAAAGGAAAACCTATTTCTATACATATCAAAGTGAAACATCACCAGCAAACATCAGTGCAGGAAATGTATCCACCCTGGCAATTTTCAGGTTTTTTTGTGGTTCTTAGAAAAAGCCCCCACAACACACCAATCATGTATTTTTGGGCATATTCTAGAGCAACTTTCTGCCAAGGTGAAATATGGCCATGGGCAGTTGGATTGATCCCATGTATAACCTTGCAGCACTCGATACATCCATATCCATGTGTATCTATATATATCTATATATTCTATGTATCTGTCTCTGTATATGTGGGTCTGCCCTAGTTCCAGTACAGAGCTGGATGTGTTTATTCTATCCAATGCCCAGAACTCCTCCACAAAGGAGGAGCCATCCACCTCAGTGTGAGTACCCTGCATCGAGAGAGAGGAGATGATTAATATGATGCTGGGAAGCACATTCCTGTTGGTGGGAGGCACCAGTTGAAGGGAATTTTAGGTAAAAAAGTCTTGCAGTCCTCAAAACTCAACATTTCAACCTGTTCTTGAGCTGAAACTTTCCCCCTATTTGCATTGTCCTTTTCTTGTTGTTGTTGTTGTTTTTTGTGTGTTTTTCTCTTTTTTTTGTTTTTTTAACGCCACTGGTTCGCCAGAAATTGGCGATGGCAAAGCAGGGATGAAAAGGCCAGCGGCATTAGCTATCATTAGAATAAGAGTCATGTATTCCTCACTGCCAAGATGCACATAATTAGAAATTAGAAAAAGGTCAGATCTCACCATTATCAACTCAATCAGCTGCCGAGTGCCACACAGTCAATTAATTCAGCATCTGTATTTTTTACAACCCCGCGCACGTACGCCATCGGACTGTAACTCTTTATCCGGACAGATATACGACGCAGCGGAGCAGGGACATAAAATGAGACCCTAAGCAAATGAGCTGAGATAATTGAGAGATTTATTTTTTTACATATATGTGTCAGGTCTTCTTGCCTTTGCCCTTGAATATTGACTTTCATGGCCGGTGAGCCCTGGGAGGATGCGGAAAGCTTGGGCACGACACCTCCACCTTGTGCTCTGCCTGCGTCAACTGCGGAGGAGGGGGAAAAAAACCAGAAAAAAATAGAAAAAAAAGCTAAATAAAAGATCTTTCCAGCTGCAACCCATCATCCCTGTTGTTCACCAACCAAAAATTCACTTTCTCCGCCGTGGAACTGCCACTGGAGTTTGGCCCTGGGTTTTTCAGGATGTTTCCCAGCCGTGGCAACTTGCAGTTTGTAAAGATGACCACTAAAATTTGCAAGTTAAAAACACCCTTTGAAATGCAAAGACGCTTTGTTACATAAAACCGGATTTATTGCCCCGGAGTGAATAGCTGAAATTTTATATATTATGCAAGATTTCAAACCGTGGCTGTAAAACTTAAGGTTTCAGCTCAGTGAGAGGAATGTTTTATGTGTAAATTTTTTAAGGTTTATGGGGTACGTTTTAATGAGGCCCAGGCTTTGCACCGGCAACAGCTCACGGCTGAGTTGCAGCCCCGTAATCTTGTTAGAAGAAGTGGCCTCCAGAGAATAACCAAACACTTTTCTACAACGAGGGGTTTGGCTTGTACATTTTTTTGGGCGTGGGGAGTGATTCCCCTGAAGGCAGCGGTGAATTTGGTGAATTTTTTCCTCTTGGGATTTCAGAGCTATGATTGATGGGCAAGGGAAAGAAATGAGGATATGGGCTCTGGGATGGGCTTTGGGCAAAAACAGTGATTTTTTTTTTAGTGTGTTGAGGAAGGAAATATTGTGGGGACCAGTCCCGTGTTAGATTTTGGGTGAGAATATTGATTTTAATGATGTTTTGTGCCCTCGTGTAGATGGTGAAGGCGATCCAGGTGCTGCGCATCCACCTGCTGGAGCTGGAGAAGGTCAATGAGCTGTGCAAGGACTTCTGCAACCGCTACATCACCTGCCTCAAAACCAAGATGCACAGCGACAACCTACTCAGGAACGACCTGGGGGGGCCCTACTCCCCCAACCCCTCCTCCATCAGCCTCCACCCCCAGGTAATGCCTTCAAATTCCTCTCTAATTGCCCTTGTTGCACGTTGGCCATGAGGGAGTTGGGCCAGCAAGGTTTCAGACTTGATCTGCAAGAGTTGTGGCCTCCTGAAAAGTCATCAGAATCCATCCTCAATAATTTAAAAAGAAATCCTGTGTCTTGCTCATAGAGTGCAATAAATGATGTTGCGGTGACTTTTTTTCTTTATTTTGAATTTTTTAAATGTCCTTTTTATCATGGGTTGCCAGAGCTGCGACCCCAATGTTTGTGGCTCTGTGAAAGAGAGAGTGAAGGGCTCCTAAACTCTAATGTTGCAGCAATTAAATGTGAGGGGAAAGGAGCCATGCAAATGTATGAGAATATAAATAAGAAAATTGCATTTTTTAATGAAAAAATGCTATTTATTGTCAGGAAGGACAGAAACATCATTATTTTGTTCACTGCTTCTCTCTCCCTTTTTGTTCCAAGACAGCTGAACAGATTTTTGGGTCTCAGATAACCCTTTCTGGCTTCACTGCTCCTTTTTGTGTCTCCCCCAGCACGGTCAACATTCCCTTGACTTCTTCTTTTGCATAATTTGGATTTTAGCTGTGAGAAGAAGACGTTTGGTGCCTCAAGCACAGTGGAAGAGCACAAGGAAATGCCTGAGAACTGCAAAAATATCAACCAAATAGCCAAATCAAGTTGAGCCTTGGTGGCTTTCGGGGCAAAATAACTCAATATTCAGAAAAGAAGTTGCCCGTGATTTTGGGTTTTCACGTGCAGGGAATAAATTTTGGCCGGTTGCATCCCAAAAATTTGATGCTATATTGTGTCCCCCTAGGAGATTTCTGTCTCTCAGACCCTTGGGGTGTTTTTGGGGGTAGAAAAGTGAAATTTAGGGTTGCACAATCCCAGCAGAAATAACTGCAGCCAACCCAAAATAAGCCAGGCAGCTCCCGGGGTTCTCCCTAAAAAGGAAGCAGGCAGTGGGGCCTTCTTAGGGCTTTTGGGGGCATTTTTAAAGTGGTGGAAAGGAAAAAAAGATAATTTTTAGGATCTCAGCTCCAGGTGCTGCAGAGTTTGAAACTCCCAACATGATAAGGGGAAAGCCCCCCAGAAAAGTTCCATTTTTCATTCGGGTTCCCTGCAAGCACCAAACCACTTAATCATTGATCTAAGAAACCCCATCCTCACTCTATATTCTAATAATCTCTAGAAATAGACTTATTATCCCTTCGCTGCTTTATGGTAGCATTCCTTATGATCAAAATTAGCAAGACACTTGCATAAAAGAGAACAATAATTGCTCAACGAGCATCTCGTTTGTAATTTATTAGTTTCTATTATTGTGCATTGCCATGGCAACAGCTCACATCCCGGGTGATGAGAGAGATGTTAGATATGAGCCGACAAAGCTCCCGGTCCCAGCAAATGGAGATGCACGTTTTTTATCAGTAATTTTCATGAAAATAATAAGTGAGGGAGTTAATGAGATGGAAAGCCGTCCTGTGGCTATTGTGAATTTTTTTCCCCTCCTTCCTTCTTTTTTTTTTTTTTTTTTTTTTTTTAAGTGTTGATCTAATTAGAATGCATCGGTCAGGAAAAGTAATGAGGATTTAGTGCCTCACAAAGAGGTGGGGATCATATCAGAAAATTAGCACAAGTCTTTGGAAAATAATCAGGCCCATGGAGAGGTACCAAGTGCTTCTGATTCCTGGAAACCCAGAGCTGCTGACATTTTCCTTCTGGGCAAGACTTGAAAGTTGAGGAATTCAAGTGAGGATGGGGAGGCAGTTGCTAAATAAATGGGAAGAGCCAACTGGAGGGGAAATGTTTGCTCAGCCACTAAGGGATTTTCAGCAGGGGGAGCTGAAATATTCACAGTGGTGGACCTTGAAAGAGCCACCATCTCTCTGGTCATGGGATGAAGATGGTGACAATCCAATGGCAAATCTTTTCTGTGTCCAACTAAGCCCTGCCGAGTGCCTGAGTACTTTGACTTACTGAATATACTTGAGTTTGCATGGATAAGGCTTAAAAAAATAGGGTGGAAATACTCTATATCCATCAGTTGAGTTGTAGAGGCTGAGGATGCTCCAGAGAGCTGAAAAATCACAGGATCAGTGTTTAAAAGATGGCACGTGGGATGATTTCACTAATTATTGGCCTATTGGTTTCATGCTGAGCAGAGGTGCAAGAGAAAATGGGCCATTAATTCGGGATTTCAAAAAGATCGAAATAAGGAAATGTAATTAGTATTGATAAAGGAGGTTTCTCAGCAAATAGGTTTTCTTAGGGTTTGGAAGGAGTGTCAATCATTTGGTGAGGAGATACACCAAGTTTGTCATGAAAGTGAAATATTTCAGTTGTTGGCAAAGCTTTTTAACCACAGGACGTGTTTAAAAAATTATGGATACACAATAACACAGATGTCAACCAAAACTGGCAAAACAATGTCTGGACCCATCAAAATATCATCGCAGGACATCACTGTTGGATTTCCCTGATGTATCCACAAGGGATGGTCCTTTGCCTGCTTTTATTTCTGCTGTCTAAGATGGAAAATGCAAGAATTTTTGGAGATGCAAAATGCCTGAGATGATGGGAAGATGAGAGAACATTCAAACGAGGAGTTTTGACTGTTGCTGAAACCTTCTCATGTCGCTGGGTCGAGAGATGATTGCTGATGTTGGCCAAGTTTGGGTGACAAGTTAGGGTTTTCCCATCAGATGAGTCTTCCCTGAACCTTCATTGCCTTACAAAGATTTTTGTACCAATTTTCTCCATTGCTTCCTCATTTTGTGCTTTGCTTTGTGATTGAGTTGTAGCCTCGTTGTCCACCAAAAAATTCCTCTTCTTATTTTGTTGGTTGCTTTTCACTTGGCTTCATTCCTCTCCCTTGAGTCCTCATTGGGCCTTTTTTAGCCTTCTCCCTTTATTTAATGAATATTTTTTTAGCTTTTTCCAACCAGGATGGGAGAGGGGAGGTCCTTCTTCCATGGTGGAGTGAGGAAATCAATTTAACAGCGCTGAAGTTTAACTTTCCTTCCACATCAAAGGAGTCCTCACTGCTCTCCACTTGCAAGAAAAAAAAAACAGTTGCAAGGCAAATCACATTGGGAGCCACAGCGCTGCCAGGGACACTTAAATCGAATCAAATTTTGTATTTTTCAGCTCTCATTTCACATTGGCAGTGTTTAAATGGGCATTTTCAGGACAGCGTTTCTTCTTATCAAACCACTCCTCCATAGAATTACAGAATGGTGTGGGTTGGAAGGGACCTTAAAGTCCTTAAGTCCTTCTTGTTCCACCCCCCAGCCCTGGGGAGGGACACCTTCCCCCGGCCCAGGATGCTGCTGCTTGGAGATGGACAGTTGGATCTCTATATATCTTCATTTATCCCTTAATTTATCCCTTAATTTATCCCTTAATTTATCCCTGTGAACAAGCCCGGATTTCTGTTATTTAAAGCCAACTTTTTTCTCATCCCCATCCACCCATCCATTCACCAAGGAGCCTTATGAATCGTCTTACACGAATTTGAGCTTGGCCAGCTCTTTCTTGGCAAACCCATGGGATTCTTTTTTTCTCCAGCTAATCCCAATTTCCCCCAGCACAAGGAATTGTCAGCGTTAGGATGACACAGACGTTTTCACACATTGTGTACCACCCAAAAATAAATGTCTGTGTCATAAAGCACAACGGGAAGGACAGCAGCTCAAGTAGCACTGAAATTTAGCACTTACATGAATTTGCCTTATTGTGAGAAAGGATTTTTTGGTGCAATGTCCCGGGTATTTTTCTTCATTGAAATGACTTTTAATTCGGAGAAATCTTGTTTTGCTATTGGTCAGTGCCGAGATGTGGGTCTGCAGAGACACCTAGTGATGCATTTTCTTCCCACTCGGATTTCAAAACTGCCAAAAGCATTTCAGCTTGAGGGTGGGGAGGCCCTGGCACAGGTGCCCAGAGAAGCTGTGGCTGCCCCTGGATCCCTGGCAGTGTCCAAGGCCAGGCTGGACAGGGCTTGGAGCAGCCTGGGACAGCAGAAAGTGTCCCTGCCCATGGCATGGAGTGGAGAAAGATGATCTTCAAGGACCCCTCCAACCCAAACCATTCTGGGATTCTGTGAACTTCCTTGAGTCTCAAAATATAAAATCTGAAATATATAAAATATTTTCCGCTGCAGCAAAACTGCCAAGCGGAATAGAACTTGGCTGACATTTGCAATCTGAGGCAATTGGTATGCAAGATATATTTTTTAAATCTTCTTGGAGATATCTTTCTATATTTATTTGAAGGCAGAGCCTCTACTTTCATTGAGTCACTTTGGTTTCTCAGTTCTGTTGCAGAAAGACCATTAATTCCTTTAATACCTCTTTCTAATAGTGACCAATATTCTGCCTTTTTGGACACCAGTGAGGTGGGGGTTTGGGAGAGTTTTCCTCTACACCAAAAAAAAAAAAAAAAAAAAAAAGCAATTTTTTCATCACAAAATACTGTTGAAAATAGCTTTGACCACTGCATCTGGAAACAGCAGCTTCTTGTTCACATTTTCTGATATTCCAAATTGCTTCTTCCCGATGCACTTCCAAAAATGGTGTTCTGGGTGCCTTTCTTTAGGAAGAATCATGGAAAAAGGAGGAAAACTGAAGATCTTCAAGCAACTCCAAAGCTCTGGTTGCACCTGGCCATATCTGGCTGCATTTTGGTGTTCTCCTGGACCACACTTTGTTTTTTATGAATATTTCCACTGTGTTTGTTAGCTGGATTCTTAGCCAGGGCCAATCCAAGAGCATACAAAAGAGACTGATTTTTGCTCTCTGAGAAATACTCATTTCTCAAACTGAAAACCACGTCCCTCAGAAGACTGGAGGTGGGGAAGGAACACTAAAAAAGAAAAAAAGTACAAGTATTTTACGGTCACATTTGCATTTTTTAAATTAATTCATCTATGAGAAGGAATGTCTGGGAAGCGAATGAAAAATTCGCAGCAATTGCAGCAAAATTTCCAGATAATAAAAATAACAAAAGTAATGTGAGAGGCGTTGGGTTCAACATTTTGGACTTGGCACCGCAGGAGGGGAAAGTGCAATAAGGAGGTTTTAATAGCAAAAGCATGAAATTTATTGAGAATAATTGCACAGGCAAAGCAGTGGTGACTGATGGGGAAAAAGTTCATGAATGTGATGGGGAGAAGGAGTAAAAGGAAACCTCAGGTTTTCCCCCCTCCAGCAATGGGAAATGTGGGCACAGAATACCCCAACTCCCCATGGAACAGCACAGCCATGTCTTGATGGAAAAGGAATGGAATTGGCGTGTTCAGATTCCATCTCTGTAGTTCTGTCACCTGGAGAAAAGGAGCTGCAGCTTTTTCCACCCTGATCACATTTGCATGGTTGCCTTTTCCTGTCTCACTGTACATCACTAATCCAGGGAAATTCTCTTTTTTTAACCCAAATAAGAGGATTCTTGAAGAAGTGCATCGAAATGTAGGAAAAAATGAATTAAAAGGTGCAAAAATCCCCTTTATTGACATTATGTTCAATGCTTGAGAACCAGCTGGGCACCAGGGAAGTGGTGCAGAATGGGAAAGTAGAAAGGGAGAAAAAATAAGTGCAGTTTTATTTCCATTCCAGTTGGGTGAATTAGAGAGATAAAGTTATCTTGGGCTTGTGTTAAAATGATAATTTTATCAATATTGCCAATATTTGCAAAATCCTGCCCATGTGGAAGCTTGGGGTACATTGCCCTGTGTTCCCCCTTAGCCTCAGTTGTGGTGCTTCTCCCTTCCCTAAATGTCACAATAAATACTCAAATAGTCATTGAAATACCTAAATAAATAATCAAATAATCCTCCCATTTGGGGTCTTTTCCTTAAAGTAAAATGACAGCTTTTGGCTAAAAAAGTGCCCATTTTTGCCCATTAGCTTAAAGCTGCAAGGAATGATATCAACGGGGTTATATTATTGCTAATTTCATTATTTTACCCTTATTTCAGCAAAGGGAAACCGTGGTGCTCATCCTGAATTTTAGCAAAGGCTGCATCATCTGGTCCCAGTCAAAGCACCAAAAAATTAGAAATGCTTAGAAAGAAAAAGATTAAAGAAATTCCTTTTGGTCCCTCATGATCTCTTCTTCCCCTTTCATTTTTTTATGGAAAAGAATGACTGCACAGAGAAAGCAAGTTTGGGGAAGATACTAAGTAGGAGCTTTGCAAAGCATAAATCTGTATTTTTCCATCTTTTTTTGTGATTGCAACAAAGTGAAAAATGACATTTTCTGCAGATTTTCCCGTTGAACCACCAAAAAAAAAAAAGGAAAAAAAAAAAAGGCAATGAGGCATATTTATTATAGGTGGGAAAAAGAAAACTTTCGCGCTCCCACATGTTAAAATTCACGGGTTTAATGTTTTCTTTCGTGCAGGAGATGCTGCAGAGCTCTCCAGCAGCGCTGCCGCCGGCGTCGAATCCCCCGCCAGGCATCGTGGTGCCCGCGGCCACGCTGCCCCCGGGCAACCTGGCCATGAGCACGGGCAGCAGCTCGCCCGCCGTGCCAGGTAGGGGCCACGGGCCAGGCTGCTGGGCTGGGGGAGGAATTTGGGGTTGTGGTACCCCCACATGTGTTCTGTTCTGTAGGTGGAGCCTTGTACCAGCCTGTGACAATGGTGACGTCGCAGGGCCAGGTCCTCGCCCAAGCCATCACCCCTGGTGCCCTGCAGATCCCCAATGCCCAGGTAAGAGCTCCCCACCTCCAATTCCCCTTTTCCCCAAAGCTTGGCACGGCAGCAGGCAGAGTCCCCCATTTCTCCATACATTCGACCCTTGGAGTGTCTTAAATTTTTAATTAGCAAGAAACGTTGATGGCTTTGGGGTGCCTAACAAATTATAGCAATGACCTAAGGAGTTATAACAGTGCTTATATTATTATTCTAAAATATTACAATGTATAATAGTAATGTACATAATATTTTGTGCAATATCTAACAATATCTGTTATATTATGATGTGTGATAGAACAAACTCCATTTTATTCTATGTGCTTTATTACATACTGTGTGTTGTACATACTGCATATTGTATATTCTATATTCATTGGTTATTATATATAGGATGGGATGGGATAGGATAGGATAGGATAGGATAGGATAGGATAGGATAGGATATAGGATATAGGATATGGGATATGGGATATGGGATATGGGATATAGGATGGGATAGGATAGGATAGGATAGGATAGGATAGGATATAGGATAGGATAGGATAGGATAGGATAGGATAGGATAGGATAGGATAGGATAGGATATAGGATAGGATAGGATAGGATAGGATAGGATAGGATAGGATATAGGATAGGATAAGATAGGATAGGATAGGATAGGATAGGATATAGGATAGGATAGGATAGGATAGGATAGGATAGGATAGGATAGGATAGGATATAGGATAGGATAAGATAGGATAGGATAGGATAGGATAGGATAGGATATAGGATAGGATATAGGATAGGATAGGATAGGATAGGATATAGGATAGGATATAGGATAGGATAGGATAGGATATAGGATAGGATATAGGATAGGATAGGATAGGATAGGATAGGCTAGGATATAGGATAGGATATAGGATATAGGACATAGGATATAGGATAGGATAGGATAGGATAGGATAGGATAGGATAGGATATAGGATAGGATATAGGATAGCATATAGGATAGGATATAGGATATAGGATATAGGATATAGGATAGGATAGGATAGGATAGGATAGGATAGGATAGGATAGGATAGGATAGGATAGGATGGGATATTATTGCTGATCCATTACAGATCTGGGATCCCTGGCATTGTCTGTCCTGTATGGCAATCATAGCACTTATGGGAAAGGCTCATTTCCTTTCTGAATTTGGGGATATTTTTCAGCCGTTTGCTCTGATTTTATTCCTTCTTTTTTTTCTCTGACATTGCAGTGAGTTACACAATGATCCCTGTGTTCCTGCAGTAAGACAATGGTTTGGAGCAGAGCTGGATTTATTAGCACAGCTTCTCCATGAGCTCTTCCTAACCCCCATTCCCCAGGAATTTAGAAAAAAACCCATCTATTTCTACTACACTGCTTCCTGGGGACAGAGCAGCAAAACCTCACCCCCATTATTTCTGAAATGCCCCATTTTAATTGCATATTCTAAAACAATCAATAACCAGCATTTTGGAAAGGGGTGGCACCTCCCTGGCAGGTTTTTTTGCCTGTGCAATGCTTAAAAAAATTTCTTTCCGTAATATCTCTCCATTGCAGGTTTAAATCTTGCAGCAAAACCCTCTGTGGTGGGAAAAACATGCGCACAGGGAATATTGGGGCAGGGAGAGAGCCTGGACAAGCACCTTCAGATGCTCTTCCTGTGCCACTGGCATGATTTATTCAGCTGGAGCCCAGGGGAATCACAGGGACCTGCTGGCCTGATGTTTAATTCATCCAGGAGAAGTGTTTTGATGAAGACTTGGGGAAAAAAAAATCCCTTTTTAACTCAAGTGCTTAGATTTCAGTTTGGTTCCTGCATCCTCATTAAAACTTCTCTTGCAGCAAGACGCTTCTTTTTAATTTCTGGGGGTGGGGAAAGCAAATTTTGGCTCAATGGGCATCTTCCTCTTTGTGGTGGAAATCAGCTGAGTGAGGAGCATGGGTTTGCAAGGGATTAGTGAGTGGCAGGGTTTTAACTTTCAGTTGAGAAAATCATCTTTTTATGAGGTTTGGGGGTTTTGTACTATATTTTTTAAGGTAAAAGTGTTTTCCTCCTAAACTGCACATTGGAATTGGTCATGGTGTCATCAGCACAGTCCCCAGCAGTGCCATCAGCCCTTGCAATGCACTGATGAAAAATTGAGATAAAAGATAGAGATGCTGGGAGAAAATCTGCATTTTTGCAGATTTGGTGGAGCAGCAAATGAGTTTTGGATGCTCCTAAAAGTGCCCTTTTTTTGCACTCACCCCACTCCCATTTTGGGTCAGTTTTGCTAATTTTTTTGGGTCACCCATCACTGTTTCCAACCAATTCTTTGCCCATGCCTTTCCCCTGACAGGTGAACCTGGATCTCACCTCCCTCCTCGACGGTGAGGACAAGAAGTCCAAGAACAAACGGGGCGTCCTTCCCAAACACGCCACCAACATCATGCGCTCATGGCTCTTCCAGCATCTCATGGTGAGCACCCTGCCAGCCGGGAAAAAAAAGGCAAAAAGTCCAGAAATTCTCAAATCCAGGTGGTGGTTTGTCTGAATTTGGAGGTGGAAAGTGTTTTGGGAGTATTTTGGGAATGACCACGGTCGCTGCAGGTGGGAAAAATATTCCCTTAAGCAGCAAACAAATCTGGAAGGGGACTCCCGTGATTTTTTGAAAATGGATAATTGAACGTTTTTTTGCAGTTAACAGCTCCAAAATATCCTTTTCTAGCAGGCTGGGATGTGATAGCTGCCTCATAGGTAGGGTTGTAGCAAGCATCAGCAATCAGTCAGAATTCAGAATTGCAAAATCGCCGCATTTTGGGGGATTGGAGATGGAAGGTAGAGGGAACTTAGATGCAAATTGGATATTTTTGTGCATGAAAAGTTCTCTCTCATCAGCAGGGCTGGGAGAAGGGCAAAAGGCCAAAAATCCCACATTTTTTTCCTGCGTAATTCAGCCAAGAAATCACTTGGAAACTGTTGCAAAGACTTTCTCTCCAGGAAGATGGAGTGGTGGGAGATCCCCAAGGCGTCAGAACGCAGAAGGTAACAGCTCCAAGGAGCAACTTGTGGAAAAATCATGAAAAATCATGAAAGAACAGCAGGTTGAGAACTTCCCAGCTTTTTTTTTTTTTTTTAATGGGAAATTCTGGACTTATTGGAATGAGAACAAGAGCATTGCTGCACTGGGCTGTGATCCCTGGCGGTGTTTCTGGAGGGCAGAACTGCAGATCTGCAGGCACAAGAAGAACTTGGAAGACCAGAAACTGCAAAGAAAATTTTTTGCCAGGTGCCAGGAGAACCCCATAGTTTAAGATTTCCAAAATTGAATTCTTCTGGGGGATGGTTGGACCTTCGCTCTCAGCCTCTCGTGGTCAGAAGAAACTTGGGCTTCCCCATGAGACTTCTGGTGTCAGAGATGATGTGTTTTTTAACCAAAATTCTCATCATTTTATTGGAAGTTTTGGAGCACCAGCAGGAAGAAAGAATGCTGCAAATAATATACCAAAAATGGGATATTTCTGCCAAAATAAAAGGTGCCATTTTTAACCACTGAGGCCCCAGTGGGAAGTGAGTCTCCAGTGTGTGTTGACCTTGGATGGTTTGGTCAAGGAAATCAAATTGTTTTGGGGACTAACGGCTGAAAAACAAATCATGGTAATTGTCACTGGCTTGAGGCTCCAAAACATGACACGTGGGACCATAATAATTTCATTTTTGGGGTTGGAAAAGAGCATTTTAGCACAGTTGGAAGGAGGCTGCTGAAGGTTTGAGTGCTGGTGGTCTCCCAGTGCAGATCTTTCAGGGCTTTTTTTTGCCTCTGACAGGAAGCATTGTGAGTCATGTGGGTTTTGAAGCCCAAATCCCATGTTTGCCAACAACCATCAGTGGGAAATGGCTAGAATTGAAAAAAAAAAAAACCCAAATGTTTTTCTTCAAGGAAAAGTGTTTGATGGAAGGCCTTGGAAAAGCCCGAAGGGTACCTGGGGAAATCTCAGATGCCACCCTTCAATCTTGCATTCTGCAAATGTGAGAAGCCACCAAATTTAGGGTGGGAAAATAAAAAAAAAAAAAAAAAAAGAAGCAGGTTTTCATTATCTTTTCATTCAGAGATGACATCTTGCATGCAGGGATGTAATTTTGCTACCCCATCTCTCTTTTTTGCCAGCACCCCTACCCCACAGAGGATGAGAAGAGGCAAATCGCTGCCCAAACCAACCTGACCCTCTTGCAAGTCAACAACTGGTGAGCAGATATTGGTGGCCCACGCAGTCATTTTGCTCTCTTTAGGACTTTTCCCACCCTATTTTGGTGCTGTGAAATGCTTTTTTGGGGGGGATAACTTGGGTGATTGATGCTGATTCTTGGGGTGTTCTGCATAGGGACAGGAGTTGGACTCAGTGGTCCTGATGAGTCCTTCCAGCTCAGCATATTCTGGGATTTTATGACTCTGTGGTTTCTGAGAGACGAACTCGGTTGTGTTTAATGCTTTGCAAGGTCTCAGTGCCCTCTCCTGGCAAGTCCAATATGTAGCATTCTCCCCCTCAGCTGGAAGAATGAATGCATTGCTATGACATCCCACAGGCAAATAAAATAAAAAACCCAGCTTTTTGGACCATGGGGCTACTTTCTAAAAGTGTTATTATTATGATTGTTATGATGATGATGATGATGATGATTATTATTATTATTATGATTTATTAGTATTATTAGTATTATTATTATTGTATTGCAACTCATGGATTTGCTGTGATGTCTGTCACTTTAGCTCGGTGTTGGTGTAACGACTCTCAGTTATTCCAATGTTCTCTCTTTTCCACGGGAAGGTTCATCAACGCCCGGCGGCGCATCCTGCAGCCGATGCTCGATGCCAGCAACCCCGACCCAGCCCCCAAAGCCAAGAAAATCAAATCCCAGCACCGGCCCACGCAGCGGTTCTGGCCCAACTCCATCGCCGCCGGGGTCCTGCAGCAGCAGGGAGGCAATTCGGGGACAAATCCTGATGGTAAGGACAAACCCCAGTGCTTCCTGCTCTTCCAGGTCATCAAATGATGACACGAAAGGGCTGATTTCTCCTTGAAATGGGTGATTCTCTCCCTGAAATGAGTGATTCTCTCCCAAAATGAGTGCTTACCCCAAAATGAGTGCTTACCCCAAAATGAGTTGTATTCTCCAAAAATTCTCCCCCAAAATGAGTGACATCGCCCCAAAAAGGATGCTGTCCCAAACTGGGGGTCCTTCTGGAAATGAGTGACTCTCCTCAAAAGAAGTGACTTCCCCCAAAATGACTGCATTTGCCCCAAAATGAGCAACACTCTCCAAAAACGAGCAACAACCCCCAAATGAGGCACTCTTCCCCAGAGTGACAGACCCCAAAACAGAGCAATTCTCCCCCAAATGGCAGCGATGGAAGCCCCCCTGTCCCCAAAAGCCATCCCTTAATGCATGTGGCCGTGCATTAAATTATGGCCTGAATTGGCAATTTCCAGAGCCCTTTTTTGTGTTGAGGGGACACATGAGGTGGCCCTTGCCAGAAAGTCCTTCCATGGCCATCCCAAGGATGGAACAGCCCTCGGTGATCACCACTGCAGGGCAGGGCCTGGGAGAGCTCCTGAGGAGCCACGGAGGGGAGGGGAGACATGGAAAAGTGGAGAAGAGGGATGAGACAAGATGGGAAGAGAGGAGGCAAAAATAGACGATGAAAATTAAGAGAAGGTGAGGATCAGATGACAGATAAGGTGGGAAGAGAGATGATGGACAAAGAACAGATGAGGAAAATGAGGAGAGGAGATGAAGAGAAGGTGAAGAGAGAGGAAATGAGCACACACAGACGAGACAAAGAGAAGGAGAGGTGGGACTTCAGAGAAGATGAAGAGAAGATCTGCCCAACCAATTTGGGCATCTCCTTGCTCAGAAGTGAGGTTTTTCATTGTTTAATGATGCCTTAGCTAGAAAAATTAAGGATTGAACCTTGGGAGTGACTGGGGTAGGTGGGACGCCCTATAGGGTGCTCTCCAAGCTTTTCACTTGAGTTATTCCTGGTTTATGCACTTCCTTTGTCCTTTTTGCATTAGCTGGGGGGTCCTTATTTCTGTCCATGTTTTAAATTCCTTATTTCCATCCATATTTTAAACTCCTTATTTCTGCCTATGTTTTAAATTCCTTATTTCTGTACATTTTTAAATTCCTTATTTCTGCCCATGTTCTAAATTAATTATTTCTATACATTTTAAAAATTCCTTATTTCTGTCCATGTTTTAAAGCCCTTATTTCTGCACGTTTTAAATTCCTTATTTCTGCCCATATTTTAAATCCCTTATTTCCGCCATATTTTAAATTCCTTATTTCTGCCAATGTTTTAAATTCCTTATTTCTGCTCATGTTTTAAATTCCTTATTTCTGTACATTTTTAAATTCCTTATTTCTGCTCGTGTTTTAAATCCCTTATTTCCGCCCATGTTTTCAATCCCAGGCTCGCTCAGCATGGACAACCTCCAGCCGCTGTCGTCAGCCACGGCCACCATGGCCATGCAGCAGGCCATGCTGGCAGCCCACGAGGACTCCCTCGACGGCACCGAGGAAGAGGAGGAGGATGAGGAGGACGAGGACGAGATGGAGGAGGAGGAGGAAGAGGAGGAAGAGCTGGAGGAAGAGCCTGGTGGCCTCCCAGCGGCACCTGGCGCTGATCTTGGTTTGGACCACAGTGACTCACTGGAATAGCTCCTCCTTCACCCTCCCAAATCATTGACAGCACCAGATACAAAACTCCCCCCGAAATGCAAAAAAAAAAAAAAAAGGCAAGAAAAAGAAATTAGTGAGAAAAAAGCAAACTGGCGGCGCTGGCGGATGCCCCGGCTGCCCACGGGAGCGTGGGGACCACCATGGCAGCGCACGGAAGTGAAGGACACACGTTTACAAGGCACATATTGTGGCCAGATTAACCTTTTATTTCAGGTTTTTTTTTTTTTCCTTTTTCCCTTCATTTTTTTGGTAAGCAAAAGCGTTTTTAGGGAAAGCCGTTCTCCCCACACGATGCTCGGATGCTCTTGGGCGCTGGCGAGTTTTCACCACGTCTGCCCCTCGGATTTCTCGGTGCAAAGAAAAAACCAAACCAACCCCAGGACTCGATGCTTTTTGGATTTTTCCCCCCAGAAAGGTCATTCACATGGCATGGAGGGGGAAGGAAAATAATCAGCGAGTGCAAATTGTGCTATATCTGAGGAGGGTTTGGTGCTCGACTCATTGGATTGCCCAAACCTCCTGAGTTTGGCCCCAATGCTGCGGCTCTTTGGTGACTCTGGACACATCTTCCTGGAAAAGGGAGGAAATTCCTCCAAATCCTTTAATTTATGTGCTAAAACCTTTGCTGAATCTGGAAAAAAAAACACAACTCACCCCGTTCTTGTCCTTGAGGGCCGAGACTGGATGCAGAGCTGGGGCAAAGGCTGCTGAGGGTAAAACTATTCCAAGGCGTTTTGGCACGGAGTTAGTTAAAAATGGGGAAAAACATCGGTTTAAAAAATGCAAGATTTCACCCAAAATTGAATGGCGATCCCCAAGATTCGCCTGGGTGGAAGGAAACTCAGTATTGTTGCTTGAAAGATGATTTCTCCCTGGTATTGTCCCTCCACGTGGAAAAATGGTGGAGCTTTAGCCCCATGGGGGAGGGCAACTGCCAAAAACCCTGTATTTTGGGTTTTTTTATTTTAAATGCTAGCAAAAGGGTGTGCTTCGCCTTAAAATGTGGCATGGGAGGAAATGCAAAAGCAAACCAGGGCAAAAATAAAGGAATTGTCTTCTGCAGGTTCCTGCTCTAAATGTGAGATTCCACGAGAAGGATAATTTTCTTGGTGGCTTTTTGCCCATATTGTCCTTTTTTTTTTTCCTGGCTCTTGAGGAGTTGGTAAAAAATCCCAAACGAGAGCTGGGATAAAAAACCCAAGTGATGCAATGGGCAGAAATGCCTATTTTTCGATACTGATCGGGCGTGAATGTAATCTGTAATTTCATAAAGGATTCATTGTAATTTAGTATTAATTCCTGGCCATTTATTATAAAGTGCTACAAGATGAGGGGTGGCACCTGTATTTTCTTGGCAGCTTCTTCCTTTGAGTGGAGAAGACCCAAAATGCAGGAATAACCCCCCAAAATGGGCAAAACTCCCCTCAAATGTGTGATTTACCCCCAAAATGGGTGAATGGGCCCAAATTGGTAATTGATTGATGTGGAGAAAATTTGATTTATACTTCCAAAACTGATGGTCCACCAAAAATGAAAACTTCCCCCCTCAAATAAGCTCCAGTGGGATTTTTCCCACAAATGATACAGCCCCCCAAAACCAGTGATGCACACCCCAAAATGAGCTGTATTCTCCAAAAATGAGTGATTCTCCTCCGAAATGAGTGATGCTTCCCCAAAGTGTTACACACGACCCCAAAGTGGGTGATGTTCACCCCGAAACGAGTTAGCGTCTCCAAAAATGAGGGGCGCTCCTCAGAATCAAATGATGACCCCAAAACGGCTGATCTCTCCCTGAAATGAGTGATTCTCCCCTCAAATGAGCAGTATCATCCAAAAATTCTCCCCCAAAATGAGTGACACAACCCCAAAAGGATGCTATCCCAAACTGGAAATGAGTGACTCTCCTCAAAAGAAGTGACTTCCCTCAAAATCACTGTATTTGCCCCAAAATGAACAACACTCTCCAAAAATGAGCAACAACCCCCAAATGAGGCACTCTTCCCCAAAATGAGTGATAAACCCCAAAACAGAGGAATTCTCCCCCAAAAGGAAGCCATGGAAGCCCCCCTGTCCCCTAACAAGCCATTCCTTAACAATGGGTTGATTTTCTGGGGGAAAAAAGGTGACGCTTGCACAATTTTTAGCACAAAATTGGGCCGCGGAAAAGTGGAAAAACATGGGAAAAAAATCCCTGAGGATGGGATTTCCATCTGATTTTGCCCCTCCGATGGTGGCAGCTGCCTCTGAGCACCCAGCAGCTCGTCAGCCAGAAGTTTGTGTTTTTTACAGATTCCAGAATATTCCCCAGCACTGCAGCTAAGGCTGCGTCAGGATTTTTTTTGCTTAAAAACTGTGTTTTCCTTTCAAAAAAGTTGCAAAAACAAGCGATTCTCACGAGCAGTGGGACACAGACACCGGACACCATTTGCCTAATTAATGTAAGGAATTCTTTATTCCCAGCTGTGCAAAGGGGGGGAAGTGCGGGGTGGGGCAGCCGCGGGTGACCCTTTTTCCTCGGGTTTGGCCCCATTTCGGGGGCACCGGGTGGGACTGTGAGGGCAGCACCAGGTCAGGTCGGGCAGAGCACTGCGGAGAGAAAGAGAGAGAGAGGCCTGGGGGGCACTGAGGGCACCGTGAGGCCCAGGAGATGCAAGGGAGGTGGACAGAGATGCCCCAGAGATGCCCTGGGATGCCCCAGATGGACAGGGATGTCCCAGAGATGCCCCAGGATGCCCCGGGGATGTCCCAGGGATGCCCCAGAGGGACAGGGATGCCCTGGGATACCCTGGGATGTCCCAGAGATACCCCAGGGATGCCCTGGGATGCCCCAGGGACGCCCCAGGATGCTCCAGAGGTACAGGGATGCCCCAGGGATACCCCACGGATGCCCCACGATGCCCCAGGATGCCCCTGGGATGCCCCAGGATACCCCAGCGATGCCCCGGGATGCCACTGGGATGCCCAAGAGGGACAGGGATGCCCCAGGGATACCCCAGGGATGCCGTGGGATGCCCCTGGGATGCCCCAGGGATGCCAAGGAGGGTGCAGGTACCTTTGAGGATGTAGTCCGTGAGCAGAGTGGGCACCTTCTCATTGCCCTCCTTCATGGCAAACAGGACTGTGAGGGGAACGAAGCTGTGAGCCTGACTCCCTAAATATCCCTTTTCCCCCCAAATCTGCTCCACAGCTGCCATACAATTTCCCCACACAATTTAAGTGGCAAACGTCAGAAAAAAAGGACTTTCCTGGCAATGCAGAATGGTGATTTGCCCCCAAACCCACACTGGTGTAAGGAGCAGAAACTGGTGGGAGGTGTTGGCTGCAGCGGTGCTGCAGTGATGCAAAGCAGAGGTTTTCCCCTCCAAGTGCATTTGTTGCAGTGATGATGCAATGTGAGGGTTGCATCAAACTGCCCATGCTGCAGCGATGCAAAAAATCCCCCAAAATGCAACGATACCCAAATTGCAGCCACTGAAGCAAAGCAAAATGTGCCCTTGTGTCCCCGAAACATCTGATGCTGACCCAGAAGAGCAGCTTGAGTGAATACTCACTGTTGGTGAGCATCTGCAGGTCCTCAACGGAGGGTGGTGAGCCCTTCTTCTCGTAGGGAATCACCGTGTTCAGGTACTGTAAAAACAAAAGCCACCCCAAAAACGACCCAGATGGCACAAAACTGCCTGGTTTTTACATCGCCTTGGGACAAATCACCCCAATTTTGTGCAAAAATAGAGTATTTCTGCAAAATTCCTGCAATTTCATCAAATTTGCAGGTATTTTGGGGAGTACTGAACTAATTGGGCAGTGCAAATTCCAAAATCCATCCCTGCTCAGGGAGGAGTTTTTGGGGTGAAAACAGGTAATTTTTCCAAAAGGGATTAGCAGGGTGTAGGGGCTAGAGCAGTGCTGGAAACTAAATAAACATTTGTAAAGGGGGCTGGGGGTGCAGTGGAATGGGGAGCGCAGGGAGGAGGAGTGAAGAGAAACAGATTTGAGAAATTTGGGGGAAAAAGGGCACCTGCTTCTCGTTGGTGGTAGGACCGAAGGTCTGGCGCAGGCCGGAGTGCAGGATGCTGGAGATGCCCTCCATGCTGAAGCGCTGGGGGGACACGTGTCACCCTGTCACCTCCCGGGGACAGCGACATCACCCACGGCACCTCCTCGGGCACCAGCGTCCCCCACAGCTCCTGACTCCCACATCCACACCGTGCCCACATCCCCATTCCATATCCCTCCCATCACCCGCTCCATCCCCCAGCCCATCCCCCTTGGTCCCCTGCTCAACATCCCCATCCCACACCACCCAGTCCCTGCTCCGTGCCCCTGTCCCATCCTGTCACTATTGCCATCCCACCCCATCTCACTCCAACCCCCATCCCACATCCCCCAGTCCCTGCTCCATGCCCCTGTCCCATCCTGTCACTATTGCCACCCCACCCCATCTCACTCCAACCCCCATCCCACACCCCCCAGTCCCTGCTCCATGCCCCTGTCCCCTCCTGTCACTATTGCCACCCCATCTCACCCCAACCCTCATCCCCCACGCCATCTCCTCCCTGCCCACCCCATCCCTGTCCCCGTGGCCAGCAGGTGCCCACCTTGCGGGGCATGTGGGTGCCACGCTCGGTGCGCCCACCCTGCAGGCTGAGCCCCTTGTCGCGCCGGCGGCGGCGCGCGGCCTCGCGCTGCTCGCGCTGCTCGCCCTGCACGGCCAGCAGAGCCCCGATGAACGCCGTCTTCACCTCCTTCTCGAAGGCCAGCTCGTCCCGCCGTGCCAGCTGTGCCACCAGCTCCGCCGACAGCGCCCGGCTCGCCGCCTCCGCCCGGCCTGCCGCCGCCACCAGCTCCCGCGCCGACAGCTGCCCCAGCCCTGTGCCCGGCGGGTGAGAGGTGGGCACGTGTCCAGCAGGACGTTCAGATGGGGTGGGTTGGGTTGGAAGGGACCTCAGAGCCCATCTCGTTCCACCTCCCTGCCGTGGGCAACGACCCCTTCCCCTAGGCCAGGTGGCTGCAAGCCCCATCCAACCTGGCCTTGGACATTTCCAGGGATGGGGCAGCCACAGCTGCTCTGGGCACCCTGTGCCAGGGCCTCCCCACCCTCCCAGGGAAGTTCATTCCCAATATCCCATCTAGCCCTGCCCTCTGGCAGTGAGAAGCCATTCTCCCTTGTCCTGGCACTCCGGGCCCTTGTCCCAAGTCTGTCTCCACCCCTTTAGGCACTGGCAGGGGCTCTAAGATCTCCCCGGAGCCTTCTCTCCAGGAGAACATCCCCAGCTCTCCCAGCCTGTCCCCACAGCAGAAGTGCTCCAGCCCTTGCAGCATCTCCATGGCCTCCTCTGGACTCGGTGCCGTGCATGGGAAAAGCCTGGAGCCATCAGTGCCACCCCCAGTGCAGTCAGTGAAACACACACTGCAGCTGTTAAAATGCATCTCGCACTGAGCGAGATGCGCTCTGCATTTTCCGAGACACCAAGAAATGAAACCCTTTGTGCAATTACTGATACGCTCAGCGCCATCAACGACGTGCCCAGAGCTATTACAGAACCGCCTGGCACGACTGGTGACATGCAAGGTGCCCTCAGTGATACTCACAGTGCAATTAGTGACAAGCAGGGTGTGATTAGTGACACGTATGGCACAACCAGTGACATGTATGGTGAGATTAGTGACATATATGGTGCAATTTCTGACATGCATGGTGCAGTTAGTGACATGCATGGTGCAGTCAGTGACATGGTGCAGTTAGTGACCTGCACAGTGTGATGAGGAGCAGAGCAATTAGTGAAATGCCAGGGTTAGCGGTGACACACCCCATGCCACTAGTGACACATCCCATGTGCATGGTGCACCCCATGCAGAACACAAAGGCTCCTGGCGCACCCCATGTGCCTTTCCATACCAAAAGCCAGATCCCCGTGTTCTTCACGGTTCTTGGCAAGAACCTTTCTGGACAAGTCCCAGAGCAAGCCAGCACTGAGGCCTGGAGAGACTCAGTTGTCCAATTTGGTTGGAATTGTCCCCAAAAAGTGACTGGCCTGGGCTTTGCTGGCTGTACCTTCGTGGGAGCAGTTGTTGTTCAAGGCGGGGGAGAAAGCGTGCAGCTCCCGCAGCACGATGGGCTCCGTGCCCCCGCCACCACCTTTGCCTTCAGCATCAGCCTCGGTTTCTTCCTCCTCCTCCTCTTCCTCCTCCTCATCTTCCTCCTCACCCTCGGGGTCAGCCTCGGGGTCAGGTGAACTCTGCATGAGCTCCTCCAGCTCCTCGATGACCTGCGGGGCATCAGTGTCCTCCATCCGCATCTGCATCCTACCTGCACCTTGCATCTGCCCCGTGCACCCCACACATCCTGCACCCCACACATCCTGCACCCCACACATCCTGCACCCTGCCCTCCTGTCCTGCAGCCACCCCTGCAGCTGTCCTTCACTTGCCCCTGTCCCACACCTGCACCCTGCTCCATCCTGCACCAGCATCCTGCATCCTCCATTTCCACCCTCTGCCTGCACCCTCTTCCCTCCATCCCCCATCCTTGTCAGCATTCTGTATCCTGCACCTGCATCCTCCATCCTGCCCTTCATCCTGCATCTGCATTCTGCTCCCTTCATCCTGCACCTGCATTTACATCCATCTGCACCTTGGGTCCTCTGCTTGCATCCTGCATCCCGCATTCCCGTGCACATCCAAATCCCACATTCCATGGCCACTTAGGACCTGCATCCACATCTAACTTTGTATCCTGCACCTGTCTGCACCCTGCTCTCTGCACCCACCTCCTCCTCCTGCATCCTGGACCCTGTACTTGCATCTGCATTCTCTATCCTGCATGCACACCCTGCAGCTGCCTCCACATCCCCCTCCCCACACTGGTACCCTGCACCCGACAGCTGCACCCTGAATCTGCACTGTGCACCCAGCACCCATACCTGCATCCTGCATCAGTATCCCACACCTGTACCCTGCATCAGCATCCCACACCTGTACCCTGTATCCTGCACCTCACACCTGCATCCAGCACCCCACAGCTGCACCCTGCATCAGCATCCCACACCTGTACCCTGCATCCTGCATCTATACCCTGCATTGGCATCCCACACCTGTACCCTGCATCCTGCACCTCACACCTGCATCCAGCACCCCACAGCTGCACCCTGCATCGGCATCCCACACCTGTACCCTGCATCTTGCATCTGTACCCTGCATAGGCATCCCACACCTGTACTCTGCACCCTGCACCTCCATCTGCACCCTGCACCCCACATCTGTACCCTGCATCGGCATCCCACACCTGTACCCTGCATCCTGCATCTGTACCCTGCATAGGCATCCCACACCTGTACCCTGCATCCTGCACCTCACACCTGCATCCCACACCCTACACCTGCACCCCACACCTGTACACTGCACCCCACACCTGCATCCTGCCTCTGCAGCTGCATCCCACCTCTGCCCCCCCACTTTTATCCTTCCCCCCCTGCCACTCACTTTGTACAGCAGCATCAGCACCCCACGTTCCCACGTGCACCCAAATCCCACATCAGCACCCAAATCCCACATCGGCACCCACAGCCTACACTTCCATCTACATCTACATTCCAGCTCCTGCATACCACATCCCAAGATGATGGGATTTGGCTTTTTCTTGTGCTTTCAGCTCATGCTCATGGGCCCGAGGTGGCAAAGCCCGGCTTTTGGAGGACATGCAGGGGTCCAGGTGCCCGTGGGGCAAGGGGTACCTGCTCAGCTGTCAGCAGTGGCTCCTCGTTGATTCCAGAGTCCTGCTCACTCCTCTCAGTGAGCTCCTCCTCCTCTTCCTCCTCCTCCTCCTTCCCGCTGAGCTGCAGGAGACACAGGCTGGGCAGCCTTGGTGGCACCACAGGCCTGGCCTGCTGTGGGCACGGCCCCAGCACAGACACAGCCCTGGCCCTGGCATGGGGAGAGCCACCAGGGAACCCTGGCTCAGGGGGACATGCTGCATGGGGGGACACCGGATGGGGACATGTTGGATTGAGGGTATTGCATGGAGATGCTGGATGGGGAAACGTTGGATGGAGCTTTGGACAGGGACACTGGATAGGGACACCAGAGACAGACGACAAGCAGGGAAGCACTGGAGGGGGAGGTGTTGCAGGAAGATGGACAGAGATGTTGGATAGCGAGACACCAGGTGGAGAATTCCTGAATGGAGACATGGACTAGGAAGAAGCCAGAGAGAAGCACAGGTCTGTCAGATGGAGATGTTGGATGGACAGTGGTGCTGGACAGAGGATGTTGGATGGGGAGTGGTGTTGGATGGAGGATGGTGGATGGAGGATGGTGGATGGACAGTGGTGCTGGATGGATAGCGGTGTTGGACAGAGTGGTGTTGGATGGAGGATGTTGGATGCACAGTGGTGTTGGATGGAGGATGTTGGATGGAGGATGTTGGATGCACAGTGGTGTTGGATGGAGGATGTTGGATGGAGGATGTTGGATGGACAGTGGTGTTGGATGGAGGATGGTGGATGTTGGATGGTGGATGGAGGATGTTGGATGGACACTGGTGTTGGATGGACAGTGGTGTTGGATGGAGGATGTTGGATGGACAGTGGTGTTGGATGGAGGATGGTGGATGGGGAGACGATGGCTGGGGAAGCTGAATGGGGAGAGGTCTGATGGAGACAGAGGGTGGGGATATGAGATGGGGACACGGCAGAGGGGAACACCAACAGGGAAGGGATGGATGGAGATGCTGGATGGAGATGTTGGATGAGGAGGCATCTTCTTTTTTACCACCTTTCACTATCTTTTCCACCTTTTTAGCGGAAAACAACCCAAGAAAGTTATCTTCTCTTCCCCCTTCAGCAAGAGGCCGTTACATCCAAATGGGTTAAATTCCGTGGATATTGGCACGTTTTTACAACCCCAAAAGCAGCCTATTGACAGCACACTACAGATGACAACACATTTTCTGCCCCCAAAAACACCCACCCCACCCCTGACACAGGGGCAAACTGGCAAAGACCAGACTGTCAAACCAAACCATCTTGCTGGTTTCGGTGGGATTTCACACTGAAATGTGGACACTCACTGCACTCGTGCTGCAGCACCCCAAAACCCCATTTTTGTGTAGTTCGCAGTGCCATGATGGTTGCTGAGCCTTGGGGCTGATTGACAGCTGTCAATCATTGTCAGGGGATCATGTGGGCACAGGGGCTTTGGGGGAAGCAAGGGGGGCCACAGCCGTACCTGGGGGTCGGTGCCATCAAGGGCCTCAGTCCCAGGGAGCAGCCATGGCCGGGGGGAGCTCCGGGGGGCAAAGCCATCGGTGAGAGCATCCCAGACCCTGCAGGGAGCGGGTGGTGAGTGCTGATCCCAAAATGTGCCATCCCAGAGAGCCATCCCAAAAACGGCATGCCAAGATGCCTCGAAACATCCCCAAAACAACCTGAAATTACCTCCAAAAATCCCAAAACACCACTGAGATGCCTGAAGCATCCCCAAACGATATCCTAGAAAACCCCAAGTGCTGTCCTATAAGATCCCAAAGCTTCTCAAAATAGCAGCATGAAATACTGCCCTGAAATACCCCAAAGGACCCAAAAATGCTGCCCCAGCATCTTCGATGCCCCCAAATGTCATTTTGAAATGCTGCTATCAAAACACCCCCAGCGGCCACAGCAGTGTCCCAAAATGTCTCTGGATGTTCCAAAATGCCACTCAAAAACATCACCATGATGCCCTGAAGTGGCAGGTTTGAAAAAATAAAAGTGAAAAAAGGTAAAAAAGGAAAAAGGGAGAGAAAAGAGGAGAAAATAGAGAAGGAAAAAGGAAAAGAGGGGAAGGGGGCGAAAAAGGAAGGGGAAAACAGGAGAAAGGAGAAAAAAGGGGTAAAGAAGAAGATGGAAAAAAGGGCAAGAAGAGGGGAAAGGGGAAGAAGTGGGGGAAGGAAAATATGGGTGAAAGGGGGAAAATGGAAGAAAAAGTGAGAAAGAGGGAAAAGAAGGAAAATGGTGGGAAATGGAGAAAGAGGAGAAAAAGGGGAAGAGAGGGAAAGAGGGAAAAATAGGTAATAGGAGGAAAAGGGTCGAAAGAGGGGAAAAGGAAATATCAGGAGAAAAGGGAAATGGGGAAAAAGAGAAAATGTAAGAAAAAAGGGAGAATGAGGGGGAAAATGGGGAAAAGGTCTGGGAAAGTGGAGAAAAGGGAAGAAACGGAGGAGAAAGAAAACGGGAAAAAAGAGTCGAAACGTGGCAACATTGAGAAAAAGGGGAAAAATGGGAGAAAAGGGCAAAAATGGGGAGAAAGGCACAGAAAGATATTAGGAATTTTCTCCCAACTCAGGCAGAAATGGTGGGTTTAGTCCAACATGGTGCCACAACCCAATCCTGAAAACCACCCCAAAACCACTTGCCCCCTTTCCAACCCCCAAGCTGCGCATTTTGGGGATTTATCATATTTCCCTCCTCACCAGGGCTGAATTCCCCTGGAAATTACAGATTTCACAAATTAACATAAAAAATGTGGATGGCAAACCCCTATATTCCTATTTTTAGGGGTATATAAAAATACATCTCCCCTATATTCCTTTTTTTTTTAACAAAGCACAGCGAATTAGTGATATTCCCCCATAAATTTGCTTTTTTTTTCCTCTGCTCTTAAAGGGCCAGCACCCCACAGGGGCAGATCAAGCCCAGCAGTGATTTCTGAATTCATTATGGCAAGAAATGGTTAATAATGCTGGAAATCAGTGCCTGTAAGGCCATGGCCCCTCCCCCACCCTGCACACAAGGCTCATTCAAGGAAGAATAAAAAAAAAGCCCTGTTTTGCCCAAAATGACCCAAAAAAAGACACAATAAGTGGCACAAAGCGGCGACAGCGCGGCGGCCCCGGCGCGCGGCCAAGCTGCGTTTTGCTCTGAAAAACCATGAATTCGACCAATTGCGAAAATCAATTCAGCCTCAGTGGGTTTCGGGGAAAAAAAAATCCAAACACAAACCAAGAAAACCAACAGATTTGGGGCTTTTTGGGTTGAAAACAACCCCTTTGCCTGGTGAAAATAAGGATTAGTAATTTCGGCCTGGGGAAGAATCCCAATTAAACATGCAAAAAATCCACTAGAAACGTGATGGTGTATAATTATCATGAGGAAAAGGCCCAAGGATTTGAAGGGGAAAAAACGGCATTTTGAGACAAAACAAGGTTTTTAATGAAACCGTGGAATTTAACACAAAAGGCTCAATAATAATTGGGGGAGCCTAGGGGGGAATTTGACCCTAGGGAATTTGGCCATGCCTGGGAATGGTACAGAGGAGGTGGCTAAACTCTACTCACACCTTACTCAAGGTTTATGCTCAACCCCTGGGTTTTTCCTTGCACAGACAGAGCTGCGGCCCTGCAGCACGGGATGGCACATCCTCCTTGTAGGATGCTACTCCAGGGACCTCACACAGCTACTCCAAGGATCCTACACAGCTACTCCAAGGTGCTCTGTATGATCATGCCACAGTCCAAGTGCTGATTGCATGTGATGGGAGTTGGAAGCGTGCGAGGAGATGAGGCAGGCCCAGAGGGGGGTTAGTCACGAGATACTACACCGCTACTCCACCATTACACAATCACGAGCTGGGCTGCATGCTTTGGGCAAGGGGTGCGTTTCATGACCGTGAAAGGACCCAAGGGTGGCCTGCTCATAGGATACTACACAGCTACTCAAAGGTAGCACACAGGTGTTCCACGCTGCTGCATGACTCTGCTGTGATGCAAAGGGCTGAGATGCACGGGGGCTGCACCTTGCTAGCATGCAAGGCGGCATGCACACCCTGAAGAATCCTTACTCATAGGATACTACAGCGCTACTCCCGACACGGAGCATGCCCATGCTGCACTGCGGGGGGGCTCAGGGGTGTGAAGAGGCGCGTGGCCCCAGAAGCAGGGGGGCCTTACTCACTCCTCATCCTGCAGGCGCTCCTCCTCCTCCTGCGCCTGCAGACGGCCCCGCACGGGGGCCAGGCCCTCGGTGGCAGCGTCGTAGTTGCGGAAGCAGACGGTGAGCTTCTCGTCAAACTCCTGCACCAGGTCCTCCATGGACTTGAAGCTCATCATCTCGGCTGAGAAGCTCTCCAGCTCGGCCAGCGCTGGGTCCGCGGCGCGCTGAGGGGTCCCCCCATCGTCCCCGGGCCCCTCCTCGAACTCCTCCTCCAGACTCACCAGCGGCGCCTCCATCCTCCTCAACACCGATGTGCTGCCTTAGCTGCAGGGAGAGGGTGCCCGTGAGGCACCAGGCTACTAACAGGTTACAACACCGAGCTCCCCACTCCCTCTGCTGCTGCCTGAAACCCTACTGCCTGGGTTATTACACAACCAAGAGTATCTCTACAGTTTCCTAGTAGTATCCCAACAGGATGTACTACCTTCATAAAAATATACTGATATTGTGGCACTATTCTAGCAGTAATTTACTAATAGCAACAAAGTGCTGATAGTGGTCCAAGCAGCTCAGTGCTATCCTGATAGTATGTAAAAAACATCATTAAAAAACCTTACACTATATCAGCTACTAAGCAAGTGGCCTGAAAGTATCAGTAATGTGCTGACAGTATCCCAAAAATTTGAGAGTTGCCCTGATAGCATCCCAGAAATATCTTACCACTGTATTTTCTAGTGCCCTTGTAGCACCTTGGAAGTATCCTACTGATACTGCACTTTTATCCTAGGAGCATCCCAACAGCATCCTAGTTACAGTCTCTGTAGTGCCCTGATAGTATCACAGTAGTATATAATGAGTGTCCTGATAGGATCCTAATAGTGGTGTAATGGGATACAGATATTATCTCCATAGTGTGTTGAAAGTACTTTGGTAGTGCAAAGTATGATCCAGATGTTATTTTACTGCCACATCACTATGCTGAAAGCAACTTGAGCACATCTGGAGAGGACCCGGATGGTGTGTGAGCTGCTCCAGTGGTACCTTCATCCAAGTATCTCAGTGGCAGCTCTGGAAATATGCTGAAAATATCTTAGTAGCAGCCTGATAGTACCTAAGTGGAGTTCTTGCAGCACCCCAGTAGCATCCACAGAGTATCCTGAGAGGATCTTAGCGCCACTCTGGAAGTGCCTTACTGCTGTCTAGAGAGTAGCCTGTGCACATTCTAGTAAACTCATGACAGCATCTTAGTAGCATCCTAGGAGTATCCTGAGAGTATCTCAGCTGTGTCTTGATCGTGTCTACTCCCTCAGAAATTACTGAGAACATCCCAGCAGCACCTTATCAGTAGCCTCATAGGAAGCAAACAGTACCTCAGTAGTAAGGCAGGAACAGCCCAGGATAGGCATCAGTGCCCCGAGCCATTCCCCCAGCCCTGGTGACGCTGCTGCAGCGGTGCAAAACTGCTGGGCTGCATTTGTGTGTGCAGTGAGGCAAACACACACTGCACACACATGTACACCCCACACGCGTGTGGCCCTGTGGGTGCACACCCCATCCTGTGCAAGTGTGCATGCAGGCACACCTTTGCAAGCGTGCATCCCCACACCGTGTGTGTGCACACCTTTGCAAGCGTGCATCCCCACAGTGTGTGTGTGCACACCTTTGCAAGCGTGCATCCCCACAGTGTGTGTGTGTGTGCACACCTGTGCACTCTGCATCTCCACACAGCGTGTGTGCACCTGTGCACTCTGCATCCCCACACAGTGTGTGCGCACACCTGTGCACTCTGCATCCCCACAGTGTGCGTGTGCGCACACCTGTGCACTCTGCATCCCCACACAGTGTGTGCGCACACCTGTGCAATCTGCATCCCCACACAGTGTGTGCACACCTGTGCCCTCTGCATCCCCACAGTGTGCGTGTGCGCACACCTGTGCACTCTGCATCCCCACACAGTGTGTGCGCACACCTGTGCACTCTGCATCCCCACAGTGTGTGTGCGCACCTGTGCACTCTGCATTCCCACACAGTGTGTGTGCACCTGTGCACTCTGCATCCCCACACAGTGTGTGTGCACCTGTGCCCTCTGCATCCCCACATAATGTGTGTGCACACCTCTGCACTTGTGCATCCCCAGTGTGTGTGCACACCTGTGCACTCTGCATCCCCACAGTGTGTGTGTGCACCTGTGCACTCTGCATCCCCACACAGTGTGTGTGCACACCTGTGCACTCTGCATCCCCACACAGTGTGTGCACACCTGTGCACTCTGCATCCCCACAGCGTGTGTGTGTGCACACCCGTGCACTCTGCATCCCCACACAGTGTGTGCGCACCTGTGCACTCTGCATTCCCACACAGTGTGTGCGCACCTGTGCACTCTGCACCCCCACAGTGTGTGTGTGCACCTGTGCCCTCTGCATCCCCACATAATGTGTGTGCACACCTCTGCACTTGTGCATCCCCAGTGTGTGTGCACACCTGTGCACTCTGCATCCCCATACAGTGTGTGTGCACACCTGTGCACTGCATCCCCACAATGTGTGTGCACCTGTGCACTCTGTATCCCCATACAATGTGTGTGCACACCTGTACATTTTGCACCTTTATGCAGAGTATGTGTGTACACCTGCGCACTCTGCATCCCCACACAGTGTGCACACCTGCGCACTCGTGTATCCCTACACATTGTGCACCCCCATGCACTTGTGCATCCTCACATGCAACGCTGTGCACACATACACACACGCACAGAGTGCATGTGTGCACCCCTGTGCGTGCATGCATCCCCTCGCACATGCTGTGCACTGCTGTGCACATGTGCATTCCCGAACACGCACCACAGGCCCCACCATGCCCACAGCACCCAGCTGCAGGCCCCGCAAATGCAGCATCCCACTGCATGCACATACCTGCGCACAGCCATGGCTGCTGTGTACGCACACGTGTGCACACATACCTGCACATACACATCCCTGCACATGTGCCCCTGCAGCTGCACACACCAACCTGCACACAGACACACACACACCTGCACATACACATCTGCACACACATCTGCACCGGCACACACACCTGCACACACACATCTGCACACACAGAACCTTGCACACACTCCCCTGCACACACATACACCTGCACACACACATCGGCACAGGCACACACATATCTGCACACACACACATCTGCACATATCAACCTGCACACACACACACACACACACACACACACATATCCCCCTGCACACACACGCATCTGCACACACATCTGCACACACGCACATCTGCACACACGCACCAACCTGCACATGCACCCTGCATCCCTGTATGCATCCCTGCACACACACATCTGCAGACACACACACACACACGCACCGGCACACACCCTTGCACACACACACCTGCACGCACACATACACACACACACACGCACCTGCACACACACATCTGCACACACACACACATCTGCGCGCGCGCACACACACATCTGCACACACGCCCCCCCTTGCGCAGCCACATCTGCGCGCACACACGCACACCTGCACGCCCGCACCGCTGCACTCCCGCACGCACGCACACACACGGACACGCCCTCGGTGCGCTCGCCGCCCCTCCCTCCGCCGCTGCCCGCACGCGCACACCCCGCGTCCCCAAGACCCCCCGAAGCGCCCCCGCAGTGCCGGAGCGCATCCCCCCCGCGCTCCCGCACCGCCCCCGCCCCGGGGCCGGCACGCAGCGGAGCCCCCGGCCTCGCTCCCCCGCCGCCCCCAACCCTCCCCGCAGCGTCAGCGCAGCGCCCGCCGCGCTCCCCCGAGCCCCGGTGCGCTCAGCCCGCGATGCGCCCCCAGCCCCGGCACGGCTCGCCAGACCCCCGGCCCCGCCGCCCCCCGCCCTCCGCACGCACCCCTACGGTGCCGCACCCCCCGTGCGACCCCCGCCCGCGCCCTGACATCCCCCCCAGCGCCCCGCCTGCGCGCACAGCATCGCCCCTGGCTCCCCGCTGCCCGCCCGGCCCCCCAAACCCCCAAACCCGCACCCCCCGCAGCCCGGGACCCCCGGCCCCACACCCACCTGCAGCCCCGCATCCTCCGCGCCGCGCCGCGCCGGGGGTGCTGCTGCGCACTGCGCAGGCGCGGGGGAGGCCGGGTGACGTCACCGCGCGGGGGGATGCGGATGGTGGTCAAGGGAGCCGTGACGTCATCCGTCATCCCGGGAGGGCTCCGAGCTTTTTCCCGTCCCGAAAATCTGCGCCCCCGCCAGCGCCATCCATTCATTGATTCGTTCACGTGTGGGTGACACTGAGGGAGAAAGGGAAAAAAATAAATTGAAGCCATGGAAACGAAAATAGAAATTTATACATAGGAAATAAAAAAGAAAAAGGCATAACGGTCAAGCGATATGTGCAAGAATTATTCCCTTTGTAAAAGAAGACAGTTGAAAATTATAAAATAGAAATGAAGGGAATTATAAAATATTTTTCCGCTCAAAAAATAAAATAGTAATCACAAGAAATGAGTGGCTTTATATAATAATTTTTTTTCCAGCTTTAATTTTTAAAATTTATTAACAATTTTAACAATTGCTTTAAAGGAATGTTGTCATGTATGCTGGATTTTTTCCCCTCTTTTTGAAATCTGGGTCCACTGGAATATCTGGGCTTAAGCTCGGTTTCCCAGATCTTGGGCTAAGGCTTTGCCTGTCAGCAGGAGGATGCAGGGAGAGGATAGGCACTGCTGCCTGTGCTTGCCGGCTCCCTCTCCGTGCTGGCTTTCCATGCAGCAGGACAGCAGAAGGGTTCCTCCGCTGGCACATGGCTTCAAGTTGTTCATTTTAAGGAAAAAAACCTCAAAAGCATCTGTGAAACGGTTGTTGTTAAGTTTAATGAAATTTTGCCAAGTCCTGGCTGGAGCATCGCTCGCTTTGGCACAGCGCTGAAGAAATCCTAGAATCCTGGAATGGTTTGGGCTGGAAAGGACCTTAAAGCTCATTTTCTTCTCAGGGCTTGGACCGAGTTGCTCCAAGCCACATCAAACCTGGACTTGTACCCTTCAAGGGACGGGGAAGCCACAGCTTCTATGTGATACATGTGCCAGGGCCTCCCCACCCTCTAGGGAAGAATTCCTTCCCAATATTCCATCTGTCCCTGCCCTCTGCCATTGAGAAGCCATTCCCTGTGTCCTGCCCCTCCATGCTTTGTCCCAAGTCCTTTAGGTGCTCCATGTTGTGTTAGCTGAAGAGGCAGGATCAGTCCTTCTCACACCGGAAACAACAATTTGACAAAATAATGACAATATTCTGCTCAGGGGGCCAAATGAGGAAACGCTTGGCCAAACAATGAACGATACTGTCCAGCATTTACACGAATTAAATATTCACATTCCTGACGCAATGTGGCAAGGACCAAGGCAAGAGGGTACATTTTTAGGTGATTAGGAGGATGGGAAATGGTGCCATCTGGCACAGAGGAAAAAGGAAAGAAACAAACAAGGGAAAGAGAAGGAAGGAAGGAAGGAAGGAAGGAAGGAAGGAAGGAAGGAAGGAAGGAAGGAAGGAAGGAAGGAAGGAAGGAAGGAAGGAAGGAAGGAAGGAAGGAAGGAAGGAAGGAAGGAAGGAAGGAAGGAAGGAAGGAAAAGAAAGAAAGAAAGAAAGAAAGAAAGAAAGAAAGAAAGAAAGAAAGAAAGAAAGAAAGAAAGAAAGAAAGAAAGAAAGAAAGAAAGAAAGAAAAAGAAAGAAAGGAAGAAAGGAAGAAAGGAAGAAAGGAAGAAAGGAAGAAAGGAAGAAAGGAAGAAAGAAAGAAAGAAAGAAAGAAAGGAAGAAAGAAAAGAAAACAGAAAAGAAACCACCAGTGTGGAACTCATGTTGGATGAATAATAAAGCATCAACTGTTTCACCTACTGCTGTGTAGGACCAACCGTGCCACATGCAGGGGCACCCAGCGCCCTTCACAAAAAACTGGGAAATCAAGTGGAAACTTTAAAATCATGTGGAAGAAAATCAAGGGAAAAATTGGGAAAATGAAGGGGGAAATATTGGAAAGAAAGCAGAAAACTTGGAGGCAAAGTGGGGAAATGTGGAAATAAAGGGGAAAAACTTGAAAGGGAAAAACCTGAAATAAAGGGAACCTTGGAAATAAAAAGAGGAAAACCGTGGAAATAAGGTGGAGGACTTGGAAATAAAAGGGAAAAGCTAAGAAAGTGGAACACTAGAAAATCAAGGGGAAAAGCTGGGAAAGAAAGTGCAAAATTTGGAAATAAAGGGGGGAATGGGAATTAGAGGGAAAAAATGGAAAATGAAGGGCAAAACTGGGAAAGAGGAGAAAATTGGGCAACAATGGGCAAAACTTTATAGGGAAAATGAAGTGGAAAACCTTGGAAACAAAATGAAAAAGCTTGGTAACAAAGAGCACTGCCAGGAAAGCCATCTCCTCACCTGAAGGGCTGCTGGATGACAAGAGGAGCCCCCGACTTCCCAGCAGAAGGGTCACTGTTGTGAAGTAGAAAGGCCTTACAAAATGAAGGCCTTGTTGCCCTTGTAAAATCCATGCTCACTTCTGTAACTTTGGCTAACTAGAAAAGCATTCTGGGAATGGCTCAGCTGAACTAGAGGTGAAAAGCAAGTCACATAATTGTAAAGCAATGATCAGAAGCAAGGAGTGCTCACACCGTGGGGCTCGTGGTTGGTTCCATCTGATGCTGTTCCTGCCGTGGGCTGTGGTGGTTGGTTAGCACATTCGTTGTGCCTCACAAAAATGTAAACTTATAACAAACTAACAGTTTAAGAAACCTGGATTTTTGCAATAAAGTGTCTTCGCTATACCATCGTGGAGATCCTGTGTGCCTTAACGCCGCAGGTCACAGCCCCTTCCCAGCAGAAATGGGGACAGAAACGCTGGAGGTTTTACCCTCCTCAGGGACCAGGTGGTGATGAAAGGAACAAGAGGGAGATGTCTTTACAAACAAACTGTGGGGGCTGCTGGTAGATAAGGCCAGATACTGATAGGTGACAGAAGCAATGGAGGAACCATGAATTCCATAGGAATTCCATTAATTGACACAGACTGTTACTCACCCAAGGCTGTGCTAAATCCCTGGACTTAGAGAAAAAGAACAGAGACGCAAAGAAAACAAAAGCAGGGGGAATGTGCATTAGAAGGGGTCTGTATTAGGTGATTTGGAAAGTCTGTACCTCTCGAGTACCTCAGCCAATGGGGAAAGAGAAAGGGAATCTGCGGACGGGAAATTAGGATAAAAAGAGGCTGCGTCCTCTAACAATTCGAGAGACCCCATGGGAAATGCCCATGACCTCTCCCTTTATTCATGAATAAAGTTACAGGACTCCTTTGTCTCCTTTATGGACATAAACCTCTGGTGTTTGTGGATTAATTTTTCCTGACAATGATCTTGCAAACACAAAACAAGACTGGGGATGCGTTTAAGCTCAAGCCTTAATACTAAACAATCTCACTTTGGATTCTTACGTCACTTTCCATCAAGACTTTTATTAAAAATAAGAAACGAAAGAGTCCAGTTTCCCCAGGCTCCAGAAGCTGTCACCATGCCAGAGATCAATTCCCACAGCCTTGGGCGTGGCGATGCTGCTGTGCTGGGGTGCTCCGGGGTGCTGGTGGCCGCACGGGGTGGCGGCGTGTGGCTGCAGGGTGGCTTTGTGGGCTGGTGGCCCTGAGCCCTGGCCAGTCCCCAGGACACAGGGGGCTGGTGGCCCTGAGCCCTGGCCACTCCCCAGGACACAGGGGGCTGGTGGCCCCGAGCCCTGGCCACTCCCCAGGACATAGGGGGCTGGTGGCCCCAAGCCCTGGCCACTCCCCAGGACATAGGGGGCTGGTGGCCCCAAGCCCTGGCTGCTCCCCAGGACATAGGGGGCTGGGCTGGGGAGCAGGGTGAGCGCGGTGGGGCCCGGCTGCTTGACCTGCAGGATGATCCTCTGCGGCACCTGGGTGGGGTGAGAAACAACACAAAATAAATGGAAACGCCCTAAATCCGGTGCTTTTTAACCCGCAAACTGCTTGAAGTTGGTGTGAATGAGTGAGGAGGAAGGGACTCTCTGGCCTCGACAGCAGTGGGTGTGAAGAAGGACAAAAAGGGTCAGATTTGAGGATCTTTGAGGGTTTTCCAAACTTAAGGGCTCCAGGAGTTGAAAAAGGTGCTGCAGAGCTGCCCCTCTCAGGGTATGAACCCCAGAAAAGGGCCTGTGTGCCCCAAACCCACAAATTAGGGGTCTACAGAGGGAGATGACAATTGAGCTAAATAAAAGCTCAAGTATTGGGGTCTTGGTCCCGTTCCTCTTCCCCCTTCCCCCTTCCCAGGCGAAAAAACTAATAGAAAAGAAACAGGACTATAATAATACAACTAAAAGAAATTACATTAGAAGACACAGAATTAAAAGAATTAGCAAAACTAAAATACAGAGGAATTTAACAAAATATAAATAGGATTAGAAGAACGAAAAAACCCCAGAACTAAACCAGAAAACTTCAGAAAGCATGGCAGTGGCCCTGGCATGGGTCACCACATCGAGGGGCTGCACTTGCCTGCTGGAGGAACACGACCTGCTGCGCTGGCAGGGCGGTGGCCATCACCTGCTGTCCCCCCAGCTGACCGGCCCCGATGCCCAGCTGGAGGCCGGAGAAGGGCCCGAGGTGCTGCACGAAGGGCTGGACGCTGCTGGCCATGCTGAGGAGCGGCTGCTGGCCCAGGACTGGGCACGGATGGCCATTGGTGCTGCTGGGGCAGAGCTGCGGCGTGGGGGGCTGGACGCTGCCCGGGTCCCGCTTGGCCTCGGCCTCCAGCAGCTGCTCGGTAATGCCTGCTGCCCACAGGCACTGCTGCAGGAGGTCACAGGGCGGCCCTGCCACGGCCATACTGCCCCACGGTGACCCCAGGCCGGCGGCCTCGGGCAGGGCCTGGCCCACGCTGGCCACGGGCTGGGGCAGCTCAGTGCTCAGGGAGGGCTCCCACACCTGGGAAAGGGATGGAAAACACACCGAGGGAATTGGGAACCATGGAATGGAAGGAACAGAATCCTTCCGTTGGATGGAAGGAACAGAACCCTTCTACTGGATGGAAGGATCGGAACACTTCCATTGGATGGAAAGAAGGGAACCCTTCCATTGGATGGAAAGAACAGAATCCTTCCGTTGGATGGAAGGAAGGGAATCCTTCTGTTGGATGGGAGGAACGGAACCCTTCCCTTGGATGGAAGGAATGGAATCCTTCCGTTGGATGGGAGGACGGAATCCTTCCATTGGATGGAAGGAAAGGAATCCTTCCACTGGAATCCTTCCATCAGACAGAAGGAACGGAATCCATCCATCGGATGGAAGGAATGGAATCCTTCCATTGGATGGAAGGAATGGAATGGAAGGAAAGGCTCTCCAAGGGGAAATTTAGAAAAGGCCTCCCCCAGCACCTTCAAAAAAAAACACTGGCTGCATCCTCTGTGCTGAGAGAGCTGGAATTACAAACATTGGATTGACTTTCTTCGGTGCAGAACTAAAAAAAATGAGGGGAAAAAAAGAGGGTGCAGTGGTGAGGGGTGGCCCCAGAAAACACCAAGCTCTCCCCAGCAGTAGGGCAGCAGCTCTCCCTGTTCCCAGTTTTGGCTTAAAAGCCCCCAAAATTCCTGCTGGCTGCACTGCATGAACAGCAGCAGGAATTCAAACCTAAAAAAATCGTGACATCTGGGGATGTTTGATGTAAAATTTAAATTTAAAAATCTAAAAATTTAAAATTCCTATTTAAAAAAAAATGTTTGTGTTACGGAAGTTGCACAGGTTTGGGGAAGGAGCTGAGTTGTCACTCACTGTTCTGGATCCAGGCAAAAAATTGCCCAAGGCCTGAGGATTGCTGCAAAAAAACAGAAAAATGTTTAGGGAGGCAGTGCCAATACCTAATTAACAAATTAATGTTAATAGATGCTACAGCTAATGGCAGACACACATTTATGGTCCAAGAATGATGTTTTATGACCAACTTAAATGATTGAGTGGGTGCTCAGAGGCCAATTTTGGTCTTCTGCATCACTCGCACCTCCTTATCCTCCCTCATAATGGTACAAATCAAAAATTATCGACAGTTTCATGATTAGAGCAAGAAATTAACCATTTGGCAAAATATTGTTTGGCCACCAAATGGAGCCTTAAATGCCATAGCTTTGGGTAAAATAATGGAAAAATGGGATTTATTCCCATTCCATCATTATTCTCTGTGCTATTGGGGTGTTTCCAGACCTTCAGAGGATGTCTTCCACCCTTTCCAGGACATTTCAGCCCTTTTGGAGGACACCTTAGATGGGTTTTGACTCCTGGAGACCCCGCCCAGCACCAGAGAAGCCCTGATGGAGATCGAGGGTGGTGGAATCTCCTCTCCCACCCCGAACTTGTGGGACTTACTAAAGTGCATCTGGTGCGCCCCAGCTGTCATCGGCATCTCTGTCACCTGCAAAGAGCAGAGAGAGGATGTTATGTCAGGAGAGCAGGGGGATGGTGGTGATGATGATGACGATGACTATGATGATGATGATGATGATGATGGTGATGATGATAATGACGATGATGATGATGATGATGATGATGATGATGACGATGATGATGGTGATGACAATGATGATGATGATGATGACGACGATGATGATGATGATGATGACGATGATGATGATAGTGGTGACCAGACCAGCAGACACCCCAAGAAGACAGTCCACTATGCCGAGGGGTGTCAACCCACCACCAGGAACCTGGAGAAGTTCCAGGGTGGTTCCTTGTCTGCCCACTGGATGGATTTCACTCTGAGTTCTCCCAGCAGGAGCTCACGTTTCACTCTGAACCCCAAACCCACAGACTTTCAGCCCATTTTCAGCTCACCAAGGGGTGCTGGTGACCCTTGCTGGCTGTGCCTGGCATGGGATGGTCCTGGAGATCCAAAACACCCGGAGCACCTGGAGCCAGATGCTCGGCAAGAACTCATCTTTAACACCACTTATTTATGCACTTTTATCCCTAAAATTCCATTGTGGCACAATGGATTTGGAAGGATTTGAGGATTTGCTGATGATAACCTTCAATCAGCGGCAGGCCACCTCCTCTTAAACACCTTTTGATGAGCAGATCTGGGAAACTGTGGTTTTGGGGTTGTTTGTTGATGTTTTCCTTCTTTTCCTCAGATCTGAGCTGGATTTGGAGGTGCAGCAATATGAAACAGCAAATAAAAATCAAGGAAAACAGGAAAGCAAACATCCACTACATCAGTGAAGCCTAAAGACAAAAATATCTTCTGCCATCATCCCCAAAAATGGTATTTATGAAGATTCCCCCCTTGTTATTCTCCAGCAGGGGGGATATATGCATTGAGATGAGGGTGCAGGAATTGTGCTGCATGGGAAAGCAAAAGGGCAAAATGCCCTTGAATTAGACCCAAAATAATCCATATTATTTTCAGTGGTTCCAAAGGAGCACAAGGGCAAAACGCCCTTAAATTAGACCCAAAATATTCCATATTATTTTCAGTGGTTCCAAAGGAGCACAGTTCTCACTGACTAAGGTGCAGGAGTGAGCGCCAGAGCCTGAAAATAATCTTTAAACCAACCTAACCATTAAAATAAGCCCCTGCAGGCGTCGGAATTCTCCCCGTCAGTGTAAATATTTGATATTTCTGAACCGAATGTGCTTACTTTGATCCGGAGGGATCAGGGAATAAAGGATGCTGCATGGGCGGCACCTGGCCATGTCCGAGGGCAGAATTCTCTTTCTGGCTGTCATGTGGGCATTTCCAAGGGGCACCTGGTTCTGTAGGGTTGCATCAGTGGGGTCTGGGCCAAGTTCTGTTGTTGGCAACCGATCCCAGGACTGAGGTCAACATTCCCTTGCCGGAGCCCAGTCGCGTTTGGGGGCCGCGTTCCGTTGCCATGGGAGAGGAACGGGAGCTCCTCCATCCACGTGCCTCGGCTGTGAGCAGGGGAATCGCAATCCAATGGCTTCAAAGTCCATCAGAAGCTGCAGAATGAGAGATTTGATGTGTTTTCCCTGTTGTCGAGGCAGAACGGAACCAAAAGACAACAGGAACACCCCATGGGGTGGAGAAACGCTGCCTCAAATGGCCCCTTCCCACCCCTTTCTAATGCAAAGAACGTTTTGGATCCGTTTCAGTGAAAACAGCAATTCCCTGGACCCACAGTGAGTGTCCCTGGTCTTGCAGCTTCCCTGCAGGGAGGCCAGTGTGCTCCCTCCACCTCCAGCATTCAGGATTTAGTAAATTTTCATTAATTTTTACTCCTAAAAACACAGTTTGCAGGGTCACATGAGTTTGAAGATTAAATTATTGGATGAGTTAAAACTCTTTCTGAGGCGGGAAGTGGAGGGAAAATGTTTTTAACTTCATGGTGTGAGACAAGGTGAGGAAAAAATGGGCATTTTCATGATTTTGCTAAGATCTGGATGAAATTGCTTTTTTAACAAAAACATGCATTGTCCTGGGCCTCTGCAGAGGACTTTATGTTTCTGAAACACTTTAACCCTCATGTCATTCTATGAGGAGTGTCATGAAGCTGAACATTTGTGACCTGAGAGACACTTAGGAGTATAAAATAACTTGAAAAAAAATATGAAATAAAAGTCAAATTAAGCCCTTCCAAACCGCATTCATAGGATGATTTCCACCCTAGAGCCGTGTCCAAGGAGGATATTTTGGAGTATTTCGTTGTGAGATGAGGAAACAACGGGATTCAGCAGAGGGGTCATGTGGGAATGATGCCAAAATCCTGAATTTATTGCCACAAGTGGCCATCCACGGCCCTTCACATCCTGTTGAAGTAAAGCCTGGTCACTGGAGCACGCAGGAAACACATTGGGATCCACCAGGAAACTTCCTTAGAGAAACCATCTTAATACAGCTCGTTAATTACCACTGTTAAATCATATGCATACATATAAAGCTTTACAGTGTTGTTTAATTAATTAATTGCAATAAATATTCAGAACTTTTGAGCCTGCTGGGGTGTTTTGGACAAATCCTGCCCCGATTCTTGTCCCCAAATTTATTTGTAGTCTTTGATCCCGTTGATTTGAAGGATTTGGGCCTATCTCAACACATCTGGGGTGACCCTCGGTCGATTTGGGATATTCCGCAGTTCTGAACACAGGAAGGGAAAGGCAGAAGTAAAATAACAAGGGAGGGAGAAAAGGGAATGGGTTTAGCAAAAGGGAAGTGGGGGGGAGGGAGAGAGGGAAAAGGCAAGGGGGGAAATGGAAGCGGAAAAAAAGCAAAAGGGGATCAGTGTAGATGTTTACATTGATGGTGTTTCTTTTTGCTTTTTTCATGCAAAGGTTGTTGACAAATTAAAAAAAAAAAAAAAATTAAAAATGGAGAAAAAACCCCTTTTGCCTCCTGGTTTTGCTCCAGCACTGCCTGGTTCTGCTGAGCCTGTGCCCTGGAGCAAGGCAGATCTCCCCAGCCCAGCCCTCAGCTTGTCTCACCCAAATCCCCAGGTGTCCTGGCTGCAAAATCCCTTTTGGGCACACCACCTCAGGCAATCCTCCCGAGCAGCTTTGGCCTCCCGGCTGCCCTGTGCCCTGCAATGCCCTTTCCCTGCAGGGCAGGCACGGGAGGAGTGCTGGACATTCAAACCTCCCCAGGGGCACTGGAGCCCCCACACCCCCCAGGGGCTGGCCTGGAGCTGTGGGTGGAGAGCAGAAAGGCTTCCCATGGCCTCCATGGCTGCTCTTAGCCCCTTGGGCAGGGGGCAGCTCCCTCCCTGGGCTCCCTTAAAGCCCTTGGGGTGCTGGGGTGGAGGCAGGGATTTGTTATAGAAGCCTATGGCTGTAAACTTTGGAATGAAATAAATGCAGAACCCATCCTTTAATTCAGAGCTCTGCAGCCCCCCTTCAGCTCTGCCCTCCTCTCTGTGGGCACTGCAGGGGCCAGAGGTGAGATGGGGACGTGGGTAGGGGAAGAAAGGCTGGGGAAGGAAAATGGACAATTAAAACCCGTTCTGCTCATCAGCCTGTCGGGTCGAGACAGTCATGACAAGTAAAAAGTTCACAACAGCTTCTTGGGTCAGAGGAAAGGAAGAAGAAATAACTCTTTATTTTCCAGAGTCTTTTTATACTATTTTCTAACTTTCATGTCACACATCCATTGGCTTTCAATTCACCACCCTACAATATCATTGGCTACCTACAGCCAGAACAACATCTTGGAAAAACACCACCTGCATGAGGCAGGCTGTCTTTGTTTATGAATTTCTGCTTGTTTTGAACCATAGAGCTACTGTGAGAATTGAGAATAACAAGCTGGTCTCAGGGTAAAGTAGCTCCCACAATTCCCACAATCAGCCCATCCCAATCCCTCTGCCTTCTGCTCCTGGAGAGGCCATTCCTTCTGTCCTAGCCCAGCTGATGGTCACCTGGCCCTGGCACTGCAGGGCTCTCACCCTCTGTTTTCAGAGCTCACCCTCAACACAAAGCACCAGCACTACTGAAATGTCGAGAAACCCAGCACGAATCTTCTGTTGCTGATTTCACTAACTCTTTTTGAAGCATTTCTTTTTAGTCAATCATGCCTCAAATGTTACAGAATTGAGGCCGCACGAGGTGATGCCCACAGGAATGCATTTCCTTGTGAAACAAACATCACAGACTCCTCCAGAGCAGTTCCATCTCTGCTCCACAGGAGTTACTTATAACAGTGCTGTCATAGAAATGGACATCTCTCTGTTCACCATTATTTTGTCACAGGTAGAGAAGGTCCCAATGTACTGTGGTGAGGGCAAGATGCTCATCCTTCCTTCTGTGTGATGGTGTGGATTGTATCCTCAGATTTAGTATTTCTGCTAAAACCAAACGGTGCTTCCCCTCCTCCTCTGCCTCCAATTGGAGACAAAAAAGGCAAAGATCCAATTGGAGTATCCTCCCTTTCCCTTGTACCTCCAATTGAAGGCACAAAATGCAAAGATCATGGGTTGAGAAAAGAAGAATTTACTGGAAACATCAATGAGATAAGAAAACTAACCGCAGCAGCAGCAATATTAACAAAAGGTATAAGAAAAGAAGGATTTGCATGGAGAGCCTGTCACAATAATCAATACCAGACAGCCATTCCTGACACTTTTCCTCAACCAGAAGGAGTCTCTTGTCCCTGGAGGAGATTCCCTTCACCCCCGCCCCAGCAGGGATGAGATGTGGCAGAGAACAACCTCCGGATCCTGGCCACGCATGCTCCCAGCTACAGCAAAAATGATCCCGTCCTGGCCAGAACCAGGACAGGCTGTCAGCTGCAGCCACTGAGGGCCAACCCAGCAGTGTAGGCAGAGACTTCTGGATCAGCGTGGATCCCACCTTCACAACGCCCAGCATCAGCCCAGGAGACACAGAGCACCCACAGCCAGCACAGGAGCGTTGCCAGGACCCACCATTGCAGCGTGGAGGGGGCGAGACTCAGCGCTGAGCCTTTTCTGGGGTGTGTCCCTGCAGGGCTGGGGACAGCAGTGACACACCTGCCAGTGCCCCCCAGTCCAGGGCTGTTCGGGGGTTGAGAGCTGGCAGACACAGAGTGCAGCCTGGTTTTCCTTTACTTTCCAGAGCCAACAGCCAACGGGGGCTGGCTGCATCCAACAGCAGCTCTGCACAGGGTGGGACCATTCCTGCACCCTCCTCAGCTGGAGGAGCATCCCCCAGGGAAGTGGGGCTGGCCGTGGCCCAGGAGCAGAGCCTGCAGTCCTTCTTGCCCTCCTCAGAAAGCAGGAAATCACCCCAGCAGGTCCCACTCTTCTTTTAGGAACCCTCCTCAGAAATGATGAGCTGAGCTCCAAAACTGATTATGTGCAGGGGCTGCTCCCGCACAGAAGGAGCCAGGACAGGAGGCCTTTGCTGGCCCTCACCTGCCCTGGGTTAAGCTTTGTTTCTTGGGGCTGGAGAGGAACCAGTAGGTTCCCTTTTTTTTCAGTGTCCAAAGGGTCATTTGTAGTATGTCACCTTTTTTAGGGTTCACAGTGTAATTTCTACAGTCCTAACTCCCTTTCTTTGGGCACAAACCCTCATTTCTACATTGCAAGCCCTGCACGTCTAACTTGCTGTCAAGGTCCCCAGGCTCATCAGAAGTGCCCAGAGTGTCATTCTGAATGCCCCAAATCTTATTTGGAAGGTCCAAAGTTTCATTTGTAGAGTCCAAAGTCTCAGGTTTGGGCCCAAACTCTTTTTTCAGCTTCCAAAGCCCCTCTGTGAGGGACCAAACCTTTCTATTTATGATTCAGTCTGCAATTTGGCAGTCTCAACACCTACTTTTATACCTCTAAAGATCCATTTTTGTTACCAAAACAGTTTTTTGAGGGTCCAAAACTTAACTTTGGGGTTCAAAAAAGAGCATTGTTTATAAAATGAGCATTTGTGCACAAACAAGGATGGTTTGGATTCAAACAAGGTGGCTTTGGATCTTAAAAAAGGAACTGCTGGTCCTGAAAAGAGACTATGGGTAGTAACAGAGAGGCTTGGACCTTAAAGTGAGTCTTTTGGCCTTAAAAATGGGACTTTATACCCTAGAAATCAGTTTTTGCACCTTCAAAAGGAGGCTTCAGGCATGAAGAACATGAGGGTTTGAGCTCTCAGTGAGGAGTTTGCACCCTAAAAAGAAGCCTTGGACCCTACTGTGTTCTCCTGAGAGGCAGATTCCAAAGCATCCCCGTGCTGAAAAGCCATCCATGATCCCTTTTGGGAGATCCAGGGAGGAAGAGCACTGGATGGGAGGCTGGCAGGCAGCTGATGTCTGCCCTGGGCAGTCGCTGAAGGTCTCTCAGGGAGTGCTGGTTCAGGGTCAGTCCAAGGCTTACACTGAGGGCAGAGAAAATTCCTTGAAAATGAGCCATAAGAAGCCAAATGTTCTGCTACATGGCTGTCGTGGGCACAGCCCAATTCCTGGGAAGAACAGAACACAAACCCCCTGTAGTTGCACTGTTTTAGAACTCTTTCTGTTCTTTCTCAGAGAGAACATAGATAAGCTGCATTCTTTCACTTTCTTATCTCTGTGTTTGGTATTAGGTGTTATTTAGCTGTGACCAATGGTTTTAGGAGGTGGATTCTTTGCTGACCAATAGTTGCTAGAATATTAATGGATATAAAAGACCTTTCTTGTAAATAAAGTTTCCCTTTCGCCATCTTCGGTTCATCTGCTTGAATTCTCTCTGCCAGCCCCTGCAGCCTTGGGCAATCTAAAGCCACAACCCCCAGCAGCCCACCCGTGCCAGGCAGAGCTGTGCCCAGCTCAGTCCCAGCCCTCAGCAGCCTTTGGCTCCTCTGGCTGCTGCAGCTCCTGGAGGCAGCAGGAGCTCTGCTGCCACATGAACAGCCCTTCACCTGCAGGGTTGGTGACCTCAGCTGCGAGAGGTGCCACGGTGTGGTGGCCACAGGGCCACCAGTGTGCGCTGCCCTGTGTCACAGAAGTGGCAGAGATGTGGCAATGAGTGGCAATTGTGATCTCACCTGTCCTTTGGGATGCTGAGGAGTGGGCCAGCAAAAGCTCTTTTGGACTGAACTGGCCATGGGCTAACTTGGCTCCTTCCCTCACTACCTGCACTCCTGCCCTTTTCCAAGTGCTTTTTTCCTTTCTCCTTGGCAGCAGCTACAAGAACCAACAAAACGCTTTTGACAGCTGAAGGTGCTTTTTGGGTCATGTTTGGGGTTTTTACAATAATTTTGTTGAGCTGAAAGTGTTTCTTTTCCCAACAGGTGATCTTTCTGGAGGAGGTCCTGATATCCTTTGTTATACAAAGCTTTCACCCTGTACCTGAGAGGAGCAATGGCTACAACTGGGAATGACTTCTTTGAGTAACGTTTTCACCAGCTGGCTTGGACTTTGTGAATGCCCGAAGGACATGACTGCTGCTCCATCCCGAAGTGTTGATGTGCTGACAGCTTGGAGGGAATTCAGGGGCATTCCCTGAGAGCAGCCAGAGTGACTGAGGTGTTGCTTGTTTTCATCACATTACAGTCAGGAAAAGGGAAGATCTGATAATCCAAGGCTCTCGAGGGAGAGGAAGGTAGCCTGAGGCCCAGAAATTGGTGTGGATTTGTTGGACTTTTGGCAGCTTAAGCAGGGAAACAAACTGTTTTCCAGAACTGTTTCCCTATCAGTAGATGTCCACAGGGTGTTAGGCTTCCCGTGATATTTCTGAATAGAGCTGTCATCCTTGGTGTCATGTAGTGAACTCAGTATTTAAATGTGCCTTCAAGCACCAATATTCACATACAGGATCCCAGAGTCAATTCCATTGGAAAAGACCTCTAGGGTCATTGAGTCCAACCTTTGACCAAACATCACCATGGCACTAAGCACCATGTCCTATCTTTTCTTAAACACCTCAGGGATGGTGGCTCCATCACCTCCCTGGGCAGCCCATTCCAGTATCTAATCACTCTTTCTGTGAAGAAATTCCTCCTGATGTCCAACCTGAACCTCCCCTGGGAGAGCCCAAGGCTGTATCTCCTCTTGTCCTATTGGCAGCTGCCTGGAAAAAGAGGCCAACCCCACCTGGCTGCAGCCTCCTTTAGGGTGCCCATGGGAAGTGATAAAGTCACCCCTGAGCCTCCTTTTCTTCAGGATAAAATGTCCCAGTTCCCTTAGCTGCTCCTCGCAGGATTTACCCTCCAGACCCTTCCCCAGCTCCACTGCCCTTCTCTGGACATGCTCCAGCACATCGATGTCTTTCCTGAGCTGGGGAGCCCCAAACTGGACACAGCACTTGAGGTGTGGCCTCACCAGTGCCGAGTACAGAGGGACAGTCACTTCCCTACTCCTGCTGGCCACGGGATACAAGCCAGGATGCCATTGGCCTTCTGGGCCACCTGGGCACACCGCTGGCTTGTGTTCAGCCACCAGCACCCCCAGGTTGCTCTTGCCTGGGCCACTTTCCAACCACTCTGCCCCAGCCTGGAGTCCCAACCAGCACAGGGTTATTGTGACTGAAGTGTGGGACCTGGCACTGGGTCTTGTTGAACCTCATTCTGTTGGTCTCGTTCCACTGATCCAGCCTGTCCAGGGCCCTCTGCAGAGTCTTTCTACCTTCCAGCACATCGACACCCACACCAAATTTGGTGTTGTCTGTGAATTTACTGAGGGTACACTCGATCACCTCATGCAGATCATCAGTAAAGATACTAAACAGGAACTGGGCCCAACCTGGCCATTATCCAGGGAAAAGTGCACCTGTCACCTCTTGTCTCATCTCTTTCCAAATGTTGTTTGCCTGCAGTCATTGGCAAGGGGATGACTCCACCAGAGAGGATCCTTTTTCCCCCGGAGAAGATTTGCATGGACTGGCGGCAGAAACGGAGACCTGGAGCAGGACTTTACAACCTCGGTAGCACTTGCTACCTCAATGTCATCCTGCAATGCCTGACATACACACCCCCTCTGGCTAATTACCTGCTCTCTCGTCAGCACAGCCGGTTCTGTGAGTACTTTTAGGAATATCTCCTTTTCATTCTCTTGGGCACATCCCAAGGATTCCCAGAACCTGCAATTGGATTTAGGAGAGCAGCAGCCCTTCTTTGTTAGCCCCATGAGCTTATGTTCCTCAAACTAAAAGCCACTTGTCCTACCAAGGTGCATTCATCTTCAGAAAGTCACTTCTTCCTAGCCCTGGTCTCTGTCCCTTCGTGTTAAACCCTCTTGGCTTATTGCACAGAAAACTTGTGCCAGTTTAGCCTCCCTGTGAAGAACATTTTCCATGCACTAAAATGTCCTGGGCTTGTCAGGACATTGGCACCTCGGGAGAAGAGGAATAGAGAGTCTTTACAACTTCAAGACCTCCCTTAGGTTTTCCCCCTGGGGATTGTTTTTCTAACCTAAGAAGCTTCCCTCCTCCCTCAGGTCCTTAGGTTTTCCCCCTGGGGATTGTTTTTCTAACCTAAGAAGCTTCCATCCTCCCTCAGGTCCTTAGGTTTTCCCCCTGGGGATTGTTTTCCTAACCTAAGAAGCTTCCATCCTCCCTCAGGTCCTTAGGTTTTCCCCCTGGGGATTGTTTTCCTAACCTAAGAAGCTTCCCTCCTCGCTCAGGCCATCAGCAAGGTTTCTGCATGATGTGCATCATGGAAGATCACGTTCGGAAGGTCCTGTATTCCTCAGCCGCTGCCATCCGCCCTAGGGCTGTCATCAGGGACCTCAAATGTAAGCAATTGCAGGTGCTTCGGCGGTTTGCTTTCCTTCTTTGAGGAGAGAACTACTAACTTCTTTCTCAGTCATAGGACAATTTAAGCCTGACATACCGGGAGATGCCTACGAGTTCCTGCGCTGTACTGTCAGTGCCATGCAGAGAGCTTGTCTGAATGGCAACAGCGAGTAAGCACGAGCAAATTCCCTTTGCAATGTTCCCGAATCTGTTGGACTCATTGAAGTACTCCCATCAAGGAAAACCTACACCCAGGGCTTTCTAAGTTAACTCTGGAGGAGGTAACTCTCTGCCTTGCCATGTATTTCCAGCTCGGATTACCATGAAGGTACCATCATCCATCAAATATTTGGGGGCATTCTGAGATCCAGAGGTACATTTCCACAACTACTGCTCTTGTTGGCATTTCCTGTGCTCTTATGTGTGCCTGTGACATGCAGCTGGTGCTGTGATGACTGGTGAAGGAGGATGAGCACAAACCAGCACCATCAATAAATTTCACTCAGCATTTTGATTTTCTTTCCAGTCACATGCCTGAGCTGCCAAACAGTTTCTGATTTCTACAAGCCCTTCCTGGATGTCCTTTTGAAAATCAAAGTAAGAGGATTGCAATTGTGCTTCAAGAGGTCCCAAGACCCCTGCAGCTTTCCAGAACCAAAGCTTTTGTCTTAAAAACCTCTTTTGTGAGCACAAGGGATCTTGGTGGTGCGTGGGAAGTGGAATGGACAGTGTCCTTCTGCAGAAGGTCTCTCCGTGGTGCTGGGTTTAAGATGAACAAGTAGCACTATTCCTTTGCACCCTTGATGTGCTCTGCTCCCTTTGTCCTCCCTCCATGCCCGTCTGGCTCCCAGGCTGATGGGTTGGATCAGTTCTCACTGCTGGTGAAAACACTGCCCTGCACACCATCAGCAGCTGAACTGAGCAGGGGCACCGAGAGGGAGCTCTAGATGGCCCCCGGAACCCCTGGAACACAAGGGACATGTTCAGTGTCACACCCTCCTTCTGTCTCCTTACAAACACTGCTTCTGGGGTCATGGTGGGTCTCCTCAGCTCCTGAGTCTTCCTGTCGGCCCCTGGGAGACGTTTGGGTGAGGGCATTTCGCACAGCTCAGCGCTCCTTCCTCGCTCCTCCAGCCAGCTTCATCCCTCAGCACGGCTCTGGCAGACTTTGTGACACCCAAGCTGATGGATGGGAAAAAGGGCTTCAACTGTAGCAAGTAAGACAATTTCTTACGATGTATTATCACCAAATTCTGCATGAGGGGCTGCGTGAAATCGAGCAGAATCAGTTTCTCAGAGAGGTTTAATGCACAAAAATGAGGTGCAGCTCTCTTAAATATGGAATAGCCTTAAAGTTAGTGCCAGGGTGTGAGACAGGAAAGGTGGTCTGGCCCTCTTGAGGCAAGATCAGGTGCATTTCAGCACTCAGCTCTGTGCTTGGGTTCAAGGTGTAAGAAGAAAGTCGCTGCCTCCAAGACAGTCACAATCCATCACGCGCCCAGGGTGCTCACAGTGTGTCTGGGAAGGGCTGAGGATAACAGCAGCAAGAAGATCTGCCAGGTGTGTGTGCAACTGCAGTGAAACTTCCTCTTTGGAGCAGGAGATTCCCCAAAGCAGGGGAAGCTTTGTCACAAGCTGCTCATGCTGGGCTTTTTGTGTTCCCTTCTGGGGAGAGGAGAATTCCCATGGCAATGTCCCGGCCTGGGCTCTGCTCTGGCAGAGAACAGTCTCCTCCCACCCAAACCATTACGTGCTAAGGCTATTTCACGTGGTAGCACAGGATCATTTCTGAGCCGTCTTGGTTTCTCCACAGGTTGTGGAGTACCCTGAGTACTTGGATCTTCGGCCATACATGTCTGACCCGGCTGGAGCAGCCCTCCTCTACTCCTTATACGCTGTTGTGGTGCACAGTGGTCACACCTGTCTCGGCGGACACTTCTACTGCTTCACAAAGGTAAAGAGCAATTTCCCTCCTCACAGGGGAAATATGTGCTGGGAACACAAGCCATCCTGGCAGTGTTGCTGGCAACCAAGGCTTTGGGGCTGGACTGGACTTGTTTTGGTGTTGGTTTGGCAGTTTTCTGTGTGGAAACACTGCATTTCCTCTCCAGAGATGGATGCCTTCCTTTGCAGGCGAGCGATGAGCATTGGTACAAGATGAACGATGTGTCTGTGGATAGCTGTGGCATCCACAACGTTCTGGGGCAGGAAGCCTATTTGCTCTTCTATGCCAGGTAATTACACCGTTCTGGGGCAGGAAGCCTATTTGCTCTTCTATGCCGGGTAATTACCAGAATGTGTTCAGAATGTTTCCTTTTCCTGGCTCTGCTGTTTGTCTTCTCATCCTCCTGAGGGTTTCTGCCATAGGAGACAATTCCTCCCTGTGTCCTTCAGTGCTGTCCATTCTGAATGACCCCACACCAGTTCTTGTCTTCCCTGGCTGGGCTTTAGGCTGCTCCCAGTGTGAGCTGCTCCTTGGCTGCTCTCTGAAGCTAATGCAGAGAAGAGGACTCAGAGGCCTCCAGGAGGGATGGGGAGGAGCTCTTTATCAGGGAGTGTAGTGACAGGACAAGGGGTAATGATTTTAAAGCAAAAGAGGGAAGATTTGGATTAAACATAAGGAAGAAACTCTTCCCTGTGAGGGTGGTGAGACCCTGGCTCACGTTGCCCAGAGAAGCTGTGGCTGCCCCTGGATCCCTGGAAGTGTCCAAGGCTAGGTTAGACAGGGCTTGGAGCAGTCTGGGATAGTGGAAGGTGTTCCTGCCCATGGCAGGGGTTTGGAATGAGATGAGCTTTCAGGTCTCTTCCAACCCAAACCATTCTGTGGTTCAGATGGAGGCTGTAGGGGGTATAAAGACAAGGACTTGCTATGACAGGGACAGACCTGGTAGAAAGACCCCAGGTGTCTGAATTTCACATTGGTGACCTTGGTTCTGTCATAGAAACCGCTCTGAGAAAATGACCGAATCCCAGATGAGTCTGCAAGAAATGCCCTAAACAGCCATCACTCTTTTTCTCCTCAGGTGCTCCGATTTGAAAATGGAAGAAATGTTGGCTTCTTCATCGGCCTGTTCCCACCTCAGTCCCAGGGAAGCCAGCAGCGAGCAGACAGGTTCTGCAGGAGCACAGGGCCTGCCTGGCAGGATTAGGGTGCCGCACAGCCAGAGGAGCAATGCCAGGGAGAGGGAGAGGAGCAGATCCCCGCAGTGGAGCAGTGAGCGCCGCGGCTGGCTCATGAACACCACCAACCACAGCAGCCCCGTGGGGAGGAGGAGGAAGAGAACCAGTCCTTCAGGTCATGGCAACACCTGCAGGGATTGCACAGCTCCAGGGCCCTCCAGCAGGAGCTGGCAGCGTGCTCCAGCACGCAGGGCTGCTCAGGAGCAAGCCCTGCCGAGGGAGGGGCAGCAGAGCAGACCCCCACAGCCCTGCTACTATCTCTGCCGACGCTTTGTGAAGGCCAGGGACCACCGCCAGCCAAACAGGAGAAGGAGGAAACACACATTTGGAACCAACAAGCAGAAGAACCAAAGCAGTAATTAAAACCCCTTTTTGGCCTTTCATGAGTATTTCACAGAGTGTTTTCTTCTCTTCAGGTTTTGGGGCAATTGGTGGAAACGCAGCGAGGGATGTTGGTGTGATGGGGTTTTAAAAGCTGTGGGCTTGCACGTGCCCACCTGGTAGTTTATTTTTTATTTTTCAGTATCAAATGTAAATATTGATCAGAAAAGGCACCATGTGAGTAAGGTGCCGCTGTCTCTGCATTTAACTGGCATCCTGGGAAAAGCAGCCCACCCCCTGGAGTCAGGCGCTTTCCTGCTCAGTTGCAGGTCCCATCATATTCTTCCACTCTTGCAGAGCCCAGCTTCAAAACTTAGTATGTCCAGCAACTGCTCCCACACCAGCAATCCTACAACACAAAGTAAGCGCTGGCCTTCACTTTCACCTTGCAGCTTATAAAGTGCAGCACACAACTCTGTGCACTCAGCTCTGGGGACCCTCAGGCCCTTCCAGTCACAGAGTCCAGTCCCAAAGCTAGGAACATTCAGCAGCTGGTCCTACAGGAGAGGTTCTAGAAGGAAGAGGCAGCACTGGAATTCACTTTTGCAGCCTGTAAATTGCACAGCCAACGATGAGACAGTTCATCTTCCGCCCCAGGAATAGCAACATCGCATTCTTTCAGACAGGATCCACAAGGGAACGAACCCCTACACTGACTGTTCTACACCAACAGTGCCAGGACACAAGAGCTCTTGGCTTTCACCTGGCCACGGCCAGCGCTCCTAGAACAGCCACATGATGACGCTGTGGACCTGCAAAAGAAGAAAATGCTCCTTGCCCATCTCTAAACCACCACAGGGCAGAGCCAAGTTGAAAACGTTTGTGCTGTCAAATGAACTCTGTCAGGACAAAAAGATTTTGCGGACCTTCCCCTTCCCTTGCTTATTTGCAGCACACTCAAACGGCAGCACAAAATCCTTTTTGCTAATGATTATTTTCACTGTCACAGAGTTCAGCTGCAAAGACATCCAGCAAAAACAGAGCTCCCGAAAGTGCCAGCTGAGAAAGATGCTGGCCATAACCTGAACTGCAGCTCTCACGCTGGTATCTGCCCTGTCCCTCTCAGGGAGCCTTTCCCTTCTCTAGGCACCATCGTAATCCTTCTGTCTCACAGAGTCAGAAGGCAAACAGAGCAGTGCCGGGGACTGCTCACACACCAAAGGCACCAGGACAGAAAGCTCACCAGTTTGGTTTTTGCATTCCCACTGTAACAGTTCAACAGCTCTAACAGACAGAACTGGATACGAGAAAAAGCAATTAAATTCACCAAGACCACCCAATGTGTGGACCCAAGACTGGTTTCTTTGCCAAAGAGAGGAGCTATGACCCCCATCTCAAAAGAAATTGCATCCCCTCCTCCAAAACAGCAAACATCTGGGGACTGATCCCATAGCAAGGTGCCAGAACTCTGTTTCTGGTGTTACCTGCCCTGGGCACTGTATCAGCTACACACTGAGACCGAGCTGCTTACCTTGCTGAAAATAAATGCACTGCCACAAATTTCAGAGCACCACCTCTGAAAGGTGGAAATTATTTGCCCAACTGAACCTTTCAGGACACCACCTTCAAAATATGGATACCAGCTCCATAATTGTACAAGCTGTGGGAATGCTCCCTTGGGACAGGAGATATGATCAAATGAAAGGCGAGTGGAACAAAAGGGGAAAATTTGGAAATGGAGCGAATACAAGGAAATGGGTTGGGATGAAATGTGGGGCAGTGAAAAGGAGCAAAAGTTGCCCAAATTCTTGGGATTGAATTTCTGAAATCAGAAAAGAAAGTCAGGAGGGCAGGCAGGAGAAGAAAGTGAGGAAAGGAAAGGTTTAAAAATCTGGGGGAAAAATTCTGCATCGAAGGGCAAAGAAGCAAATGGCATGGCATGAGCTGAAGTGCAGGGAAATGGACCAAAGCTTGCCAAATGGATCCTGGAAATATGCCAGGAGAGAAAGTTTCTGCTGCCCTTGACCTCCACTGGGCAGAATCTTGGGGCTACGTGCTTTCCTTCCCATGGAAAAGCATCGCCACCCTCTTTCAGGAGCTTTCCAGCTGCAGGTTGGATATCACCTCCAGTATCCAATACATCCAAGAGTTGCTCCTACACAAGAGGTGTCAGGACAAAAGTGTCTCCCTGGAGTTTAACTCCTCATGGTGTTTTATAATGTGCTCCACCAACACTGGGACTCCATCCTTTGCTTCCCAAGGAAAGGCAGGGAAGGGAAGGGAAGGGAAGGGAAGGGAAGGGAAGGGAAGGGAAGGGAAGGGAAGGGAAGGGAAGGGAAGGGAAAGGTGGGCAGAGCATGTCAAAGCAGGAGCAGGCAAGGCAAGGGTTAAGGTTTGGGATTAGGAGGTTACAGTTAGGGTAAATTAAGGGTTATATTTAGAGTTATGGTTAGGGTGTTGGAGTTAGGGTTAGAGTTAGGTTACGGTTAGTGTTAGGGTTCAATTTAGGATTAGGAGTTAGGGTTAGTTAGGATTAGGAGCAAGGGTTAGTTAGGCTTAGGAGTTAGGGTTTGAGGTAGGGCTATGTAAGGGTTAGGTTTAGGGTTCGAGTTTAGTGTTATGGTTTGGATTAATGTTTAGATTTTGGTTTTGACTGTAGGGACAATGTTAGGGTTAGGGCTGGTGGATGTTAGTGCTACCTAGGGTTGGGTTTATGTTTGGGGATCACGATTAGGTTTAGGGTTAGGTCTTGTGGCTGTTAGGGCTACCTAGTGCTAGTGTTAGCATTTAGGTTTTTTGGTTAAGCTTAGTGTTTAGGTTTAGGTTACATTCAGGGTTAGATTTTGGTTATAGTTGGGGTTAGAGTTTGTGTTAGTGTTAGCCTAATGTTTAGGATTAGGATTAGTGGTATGGTTAGGGTTAGGGTTAAGTGTTAGGGCTGAAGTTAATTTTCACATTCGGGTTAGACTTAGTGGCTGTTATTGTTAGGGTTATGATCTAGGGACACTCTTTGAAGCTAATAGGGGTACCCTTCCTAAAATTGTGAATGTCTGAGGGTTGCTCCCAGACAAAATCTGCCAGGACCGACTGGCCTTGCTGGCCTTGTCCTCCCGGGGGCTGTGTCTCAGCTGTTCCTGATACGCTGGGACATCAGCTCTCCTTCCTTTGTAAAACAGCCATAGCTCATGGCCAGGTGCCCATGGATGTGTTGGATTCTGCCTCCTGAAACTGTGAATGTCCGAGCACTGCTCCCAGATGAAAGCTGCCAGGACTGATGGGTCTGGCTGGCCTCGGCCTTCTGGGGACACCTCTCAGTTGCCCCTGAGACTCTGTGTCCCTGGGTTTCCCTTTGTGTTGAAAAGAGCTGTCACTTGTGGCCAGGCACCCATGGCCGAATGAGGGATTCTGCCTCCTAAAATTGCAAATGTCCAAGGATTGCTCCCAGATGAAAGCTGCCAGGACTGCTGGGTCTGGCTGGCATTGGCCTTCTGGGGACACCTCTCAGCTGCCCCGAGGTGCAGTTTGAGGAGGTGGAATTGCACTTTGGCCATGGGGGCCTGGCTGTGAAGCAGTTTTTTCCAGCAGGAAGGAAAGCCCCATCCCTCCATCTCCTCCTCCAAGGCAGGATGATGCTTCAGAGCCACCCTTGTGGTGAGGAAAGCCACCAACCAGGACAGTTACAGGAGGTGACCTCATGCAGACCTGCAGAAGGTTTCACCCCAGCAAGAAAGTTCCACAGGGATGACTTTCCTCACCTGAGACACAGCACAGAGCTGGCAGGAGCTCCCAGGAGCTTGAAGTGTTGCTCCCTTTCCAGTTCCTGCATTTCACCAAAGCAAACACAGCTCACAGCCCTGCCAGGGCCGCCCATCCTTCCCTCATCCAGCAGGCAGGTCCAGGGACAGGTGGAAGGAAACCTGAGCACATGTCCTTGCCCAGAGAGAATTCACATGGTGGGATTTGGAGCAGGATTGCCCCGAACCTCAGGGAAGCTCAAGGCGCTCCTGGTGTCACACCTGCACATGTGCTGTGCCCATGGCTGAGCCAGCTGAGTCCTGGCACTGTGTTATCCCAGTCCAGGGCAGCACTCAGGGGTCCCAGCTCTCAGCCAAGCTCCCCACTGCTGAAGGGGACCAGTGACACCTGGGTCACATCCGAATGTCTCTGAGCCCAGGCAAAATGAACGTGTGCTATCTGCAAAATACATTGTGGTGGCACCGAGAAAGAAAGAGGTGCCACCATCACCTCAGCCTCCCAAAGGCTGATTCCCCAAGATCCTGGAGTGCCCTGCCCAGAGCAGAGCAAGGCACAGTTAGACACAGGAGACTCAGGCTGGCTGAAGTTTCACCTCACATCGCACCCAGAGCACATCAGAATAACCTCTGTGCCCAGCATCAGGCCAGGCACTGCTCAGCGCAGCACCAAACACCCAGAGATGCCTCTAACCTGTTTGCTATCTCTTCTTTCTCAAACTTGGAGAGGTTTAAGATTCTTCCCAAACCTTCCCACAAGATCCTGCTTCTGCTCACAGGCGTAGGTGTTGCTGAGAAGGATTGCTCAGCAGACACGTTTTGAACAGGATCCATCCAGGAGAGGTTATTTCCTGAATGGAAACGAAACTCCTTTATATAGGCTGGATTAGGGAGCCAGTGGCCAAACTGTTCCCTTCAGACCTTATTTTCTTTGGACCTTCAGCATACCCCACATGAGACATCTGGCACAAGAGTTTACAGGATACAGTTTGCTTTGGCACTGGCCAGGTTTTGGAGCTCACAGTGTTTAAAAAGGATTTTATGAATTGAAGATCTCACTCTCTTCTGTAATGCTTCAAATTAAGGTTTCCACATATGCCTTTAATAGAGATTCACTAAGACACTTTTGGTATGTTAAATAAACATCGCTCAGTGAAATGGAACACCCTCAGCGAGGATTAACAAACACACAGTTCACTCAGGGTACTGCAGCAGTTAAACCTCAAATACAGCTTCAGTGTCACAATCAGTCTTTTAATTAAGATAATAATTGGCCTGTTAATGCTAATTAATTGACTAATGCCTTCAGACTCCTGTGACACCGCTCACCCTAAGGCGCACAGAGCACCAAATCCCTCCCCATCTCCAGGTCAGCTCACAGGACAGCCAGAGCTGCTCACTGTGCACTGCTCCAAATCAGCTCCCGGACAGGTGTCAGAGAAATGTGATGTGGATTTCAGGAGAGTGAAGGGGGGTGTGCAAAAAAAGGGATGTGTTTTTCACATTGGAAAAGCAACATTGGTTGTTTTCACATTGGAAAAACAACATTGGTTGTTTTCACATTGGGAAAACAACATTGATTGTTTTCCAATTAACCAAGCAAGGCTGGTTAATCCCGAGGGGGATCCAGCAGGTGAGCAGGGCAGAGCAGCCAGTCCGGGTCACTTCCCAGCCACAGAGCCAAGCGAGTGGGAAGGGATTGCTGCCCCACCGCAACACCTCCTCACACTCACATGCCGTGCCAAAAACACCTCCCCAGGACCCTGCTGGGAGGGCTGGGGAAGCCCAGGGCTCTGCTGGGAGGCACTGGAGCCATCCAGGAGCCAGCAGGGAGCGGAGCAGGCTGGACCGCCGCCTGCACGGCCTCACAAGCCGATGTGTTCCCCAGGAGCAGCGCAGGCTCCCAGCTCCACACACAGCTGGACAGCCCCAGGAGACCTCGAGCAGGACCAGATTCCACTGCCCGGCTGTCCAGGATGACCTTCCTCAGGAGATGGAGCAGATGTTCCAGCCCGGGCTCCGAGGGGGCTCCGCAGCCTGAGCCAGAGCTGTGTTGTAACTCTTGGCTGGCTGTGCACAGAGATTCCCCTGCCCCTCATTCCTGCATTTTTGGTAATGATTATTACTATAAAAGTTGAACGGAAAGGAAGCAACAGCAGATTCCTTGCACCCTCGTAATTTTAATTGGATTTATCTTCCTTAAATGGTAAATATAATTGACCTCATCTCAAAAGAGGCCCAAAGGAGCAATTTATCCCTCCCCATGGGATAACTGCCCTGCAGCTCAGGGGTCCAGCCTGTTAACACAGCTCCCACTTGTTAGTCTATAAAATAACTCATCACCAAGCCCTGTAATGGACTGCACATTTAGATATTGATGAATTGTTAAAGCATCTCTGAAATGCACTCTGTTAAAAGGGAAATGACATTATGTTTCCTTAGAAACTCTTCACCTTCCTCCTCCTCCTCCTCCAGGAATTCCTACAGCATGACTTGCTGCAATCCTGCCATCCCTTAGCTGCATGGGACTCTGGCATGACTTGCATGAGCCTTTTTTTAGAGCTCAGTTACCTCTCCGAAGCAATGCCAACCAAATGCAGCAGAAAATCCCCCTAAAGAAACTCTTGGTTAACCTGCTCCCCTCCCACTCGAGCTTCCTCTTCTGGCCAAGAAGGAAAAAAGGCATTAAAAGTGGGGGGGGAAGTCAGATTTGATCCAAAAGGTTTGTGTGTTCAGGTCACTATAACTTGCCACACTAGTTTGGTGTTAAAAAAACAAGACTTGCCACACTAATTTGAGATTAAAAACCAAAAGATAGTGCTGGGCTGATCCCTGGGAGTTTTCCATGGGAGGAACTAGCGGTGCTGAGCCCTTGAGCCCATGGGGAAGTGAGAACCCCCCAGACACCCCCCAGCCCCTGCAGACACAGGGCTGCACCCCTAAATAAACCCACAGAGGACTTCATTTCAGTCACTGCTTTCCTGTTCTGAAGGATCAGCAAGGAGACAGGAGCACCGAAGGCTCCTGAGATATCCAAGCGCAGAAATGTCACCCCGGAGTGACAGAGCAGCACATTTGGAATTCGAGGTGCTTGGATCAGAGTGGGATCTCAACAGGAGGGAAATGCTGAATCCTGCTCCGAGCCCAAGGCTCCAGAGGAGACATTTGGCAAGGCCAGGAATGGGAGGCAGGTAACCATGACAACCACTCATTTCTTAGGAGCAGACAACAAAAAAATGACTCCTGAAGACACAGGTCCCACGAGCACCACCTCTGTTCCCACCTGGGCAGGACTGCCCATTATTTGTGCCACACACAGAACTGCTCTGGGAATGTACCACAGGCTCCCCCCTCACCCAGAGATATCAAAAACAACAAAAAAACCAAAACAGAGCTGCTCCCTTAAAAGCTTCAGTTCTCCAAGGCAGACATTTGGTGTTGTTTTCTGTCCCTGCTTTAGGTGGGAAAAAGGCTTCCAGGGCACCCAACTCCCCAATCTCACTCCTCTGCTCAGCACAGACAGGGAAAACCTGCCCAATTTCCTACTTCTAGGTCACAATCTTCCCTGTTTCACCAATTCCAGGCACCTCCAAGCATTTTGTTTCCAAAAAACCTGAGAAAAACAAATGGAAAAACCATATGAAAATTAATGCAGGTGCTAAGAAACAGCCAAAGCTTGAGGAAATCCACCATTTCAGAGAGCTTAATTTTTCTGGAATAGCAGGAACAATTCTAAAATATGCAACTTAATTATCATTGTTATTCACCGCACACATCAGTTGGGAAGCTTTCATCTCCACTGGGCACCCACATCACTGATTTTATGAGCTGTGCACACACGTGAAGTTAGGAATAAAATTGAAATGGTTCAGACCTCGGCATTAACACGTCGATGCTTCAGGCAAAAGGCACTGAACTGAGCAGCCCCCTCACCCTCCCAGCCCACCTCCCTGGCGTCTGAAACAGAATCACACAATATTCTGAGCTGGAAGGGACCCACACGAGTTCTCACTCCCACCTTGCGCTGCCTTCACGCTGCATCTTCCCAGCACTTGGAGCACCTTCTGGTGGTGTTGTCCTTTCAAGGAGCTCACCCAACACAAAACAGAGCTGCTCCCTTAAAAGCTTCAGTTCTCCAAGGCAGACATTTGGGATTGTTTTCTGTCCCTGCTTTAGGTGGGAAAAAGGCTTCTAGATCCCTGGGCACCCAAGGACAGGATCTAGAAAAATGTGCTGAAAATGGAAACTGAGGAGTACGGTGAGACCCTGCATTACTTTTGGAAGTTTCTTAGAGCTTGGTCTCAACTCAGTTCTTTTTCTGGATGATCTTTGCTGTCTCAAAGTGAGTTTTTAAAAAAAAGCTGTAACACATGTACCCTTGCCTGCTCTCCCAGCAGCATTCCCAAGCTCTCCGCTCCCCAGAGAGCGATCACACAGAAATACAATCACGGCACAGCTTTACCCCCCACCTCAATTCACACAGCATTTTTGCTTGAGCATTATGTTGTGCCACTGACCAAAACCCACTTTGGTTTTCCAGCATGAAATCCTGAGATCTGCCCAGTTTAGTCTCCTGAATCTGAGAAGGAGCATTTTTGGTCAGGCTCTCCAGCATCCATCTCCTGCAAAACCACATTCCCCAGGATAAGATCCTTGTCTTTCCCTTCTCATTCCCCAAGATAAGATCCTTGCCTTTTCCCTTCTCATTCCCCAGGATAAGATCCTTGTCTTTCCCTTCACATTCCCCAGGATAAGATCCTTGCCTTTTCCCTCTCATTCCCCAAGATAAGATCCTTGTCTTTCCCTTCAAGCTTTCTCCTTCCCAGGAAGGGCTGGAGAAGCTCCTGGAGCAGAAGGCAAGGTCAGGCAGCTCTCCTCCCCCAGGAGCAGGACTAAAGCTCAGCCAGGTTCTTGTGTTTAGCCTAACTGGAAGGTTTGGGTCAAGCTAGACCCAGCGCAAGCCTGACCTTAAGCAAACCCACCCAAGAGAGCTGCTCCATGCCAAATAAATCCACTCCATGGAGTTGCTCCCAATTAGGAATTAGGTAGCCAAACTGGGAGTCACAAAAAGAGCCCATGAATCTATATTTTCCTAGCGAAGGATTTTTTTTTAAAATTTTTTTGGCTAAGGCTTCATTATCCTTGAGCAACCAGATAAAACCACCCCAGGGATGAAGTTGCTCCCAATTAGGAATTAGGTAGCCAAACTGGGAGTCACAAAAACAGCCCATGAACCTATATTTTCCTAGCTAAAGATTTTTGGGTTTTTTTGGTTTTTTTTTTTCCTTGGCTAAGGCTTCATTATCCTTGAGCACCTGCTTTGCTGGCTTGAGTTCATGGCAAGGCACTCAGTGCAATGCACCAAAGAGGAACTCTGTGCCGTGAAGGGAGCCAGGAGTGTTTCAGATGTCAGTGTCTCCAGCTGCTGTGTTGATTTTGAGGCAACAAATGTGCCCAGTGAAGCAGAGAGGTTGACATAACTCTGTCACTGCTCAGTGCTACACAAAGCGCTGAGGTTCAAGGAGTGAGCACACAGAAACCCTATTTGGAAATGTACTGAATTAAACACACAAAAGGAGAAGGATGGAAACAAAATGCACAGAATTTCAAAGCTGGCATCAAATGAGCCTTGCAGAATGAGCTTTTAATTAAACAATATTAGAGGCCACTTTTTCCAGAAAGAAAAAAAAAAAAAGGGCTTAAAGCTGTCATTTTCTTGAATAAATTTTGTAAAGTGATTCTTCTCACGAGATGGAAGTTGCTGAGGGATGAGGTTTGAGTTGGGGAGCACCGGTACCACCCTGCCTTTGGCAAAAGCAGCGAGAAAGAGCAGAAAAAGATTCTTCTGGCCTGGGATATAGTCTGGAAGGTCCAATTCAAGCCTTTTCTTTCACACCAAGTATGGAACACTCAAAACCAGTGGCTGGGGAGAGCTCAGGGCAGCATTTTGGGCAGGAGGGTCAAAGGCAATCAGTTTGCTTTAGCCACAGCCCTGGGGTCTCGTGGGGGCAGAGGCACAGTGGGGATTGGGAGAGGAAGAGGGAGAAGATGTGGCAGGAAAGGGGAAAGACAATTTTGGTCTGCAACTGGATTGTATTTCCAGCCAAAACTTGAAATGCAATACAGTACTTGGCTGAGAGTTTCTGTGGCTTCCAAAATGCTTCTTACCCAGGTGCTCTGCAAAGGGAGGGAGATGCTGTGAGAACACAGGGTCTTACCATTGCCAGGGAGCTCCTCAGCTGTTTAAAAATGCAGAAGATAAAATTTTAATGGATCCCACAAAAATAAAAACAAACAAACAAATAAACCCCCCCCAAATCCCCGAAAAACTCCCAAAAACCCCAAAACCAAAAAGCCCCCCAAAAAACCTCAAAAAACCCCCCCAAAAAGCCCCCAAAAGCCCCCAAAAAAACCAAGCCCCCCAAAAAACCTCCACACCAAAAACCCCAAACACCGACCCCCCCCAAACAAACAAACAAACAAACAAACTAAAACCAAAAACTGAAAAACCAAACCAAACAAAAACCCCCAAAAAACCTCAAAAAACCCTCAAAACCCACAAACAAAAAACCCCCAATGCAACAAACAAATGATCAAAAAAACCAAACAAAAAACCAGTCAGGAAGTAACACTGCTGGACTAAATAATGAAATGAATTCCCCTAATTACCACAAGATGCTCCCCAAGCCTGACAGTATCTCTTGGAGCAGATGTGTTCAGATAATATTTCCTCATCCTCCAGCCACGGGCAGATTCCAGCACCAGGCACTAATGTTAAAAAGCACCTAATGAGCATTGACATTTAGGAGCCTGCCTTGGCTTTGGGTGTCTGCATTTTTCCCATCTCCCAGGCCAAGTTACAAAGGTTTTGCTGGTATTATTCACTTCAGAAAGTGCTTGATTTAACTAAAACCCAAACCACTAAATTCTGGATTCATGAAAGCAGTTGCTAGAAAGGGAGGACTGGAGCCCTTGAAGTTTTCCTGCAGACGGAGTGAGTGCAAAGGGGAAGGTCTGAGCTTTTTCCAGCAGTGACAGCAAACGCTGCCTGCCCTGCTCAGAAGCCCCTGCAGATGTTATTTAGGGATGAAGAATTATACACACTCACACACAGATCCCGAGCAGGTTTTTCTCATGAGTTTCCCTTGTGATTTGCTGTGCTCAGGCTGCTGCAGAGCGATGGAGGTTCTTGGAGTGATGTCTTCACTGAACAACAGGCGAGCTGGCAGCTGCAAAAATGCAGAAGATAAAATTATGCCAATTTTTTCTCCACAGTCCTTCACTTGCTGCTTGGGAATGGACTGTCCAAAGAGCTCAGAGGTTTTGAAGCAGACCCAAGAACAAATGTTCTGAATTCTGCCATCTGTTGTCTCCCCTCTATCGCTGGTGTTCCATAGCTGCTCTGCAAATGTTTGAGTGGAGAGCATCACGACAGTTTGTAAAGAACATCCTCACAGAGTCTCTTTTCCATTTCCCTCTCCCTTTTCCCTGTTGCAATGCTCAGAGCAACCTCTCCTCTCCTCTCCTCTCCTCTCCTCTCCTCTCCTCTCCTCTCCTCTCCTCTCCTCTCCTCTCCTCTCCTCTCCTCTCCTCTCCTCTCCTCTCCTCTCCTCTCCTCTCCTCTCCTCTCCTCTCCTCTCCTCTCCTCTCCTCTCCTCTCCTCTCCTCTCCTCTCCTCTCCTCTCCTCTCCTCTCCTCTCCTCATTTACACCCAGAAAGGAGCTGCTTTAATTAGCAATGGTTGCTTTAAACACAAAAAACTCATCCTGGAATGGGGGAACTCTGGGAAAACTCGCCTTGGACTGTGGCAGCCACCTGAGCCCTGATCAGAGCAGTGCCCTGTCTGTCCCTCGCAGCGATCTGTGAGGACAGACACGGGAGAGCTGCTTGGAAGAGCTGGAAATTAAGAAATGTTACTTGAAACCTTGCCAGTTCATCCTTCAAAGGGTGAGGGATGGATTGCTGAGAGTGGGTACCTTCTCCCCTTGTTCTGGGCTCGGTTCAGAATCCAAGCTCCTGTCCTCCTCAGGGCCCCTCTCTCTACCCCCACTCTCCATCCTCATTTCTGAACGAGCTCCAGGGTTGATTTCCTGCGTGTTTGAATAGGACCAGCTTGACACAGCCTGCCTTAGGATGAAATCACCAACTTGGCTTGCCTTCTGTCTGAAAAACAAATCCTTCTGCAGGGCTTTCATCTAGAAAAAGGACAAGGATTCTGAAATGCAGGCAGGCCTCTGCCAAGTTCCTGTGAACTGCTGCCTGAGTAAAGCTTATGTTTTCTGTGTACTTAGCTTATCTTCAATAAAGGTAACCTACCTGAGATTTTACTCTAAAAATCATCAATGGACCTCTTCCTGCTCACTCCCTTAGGGGGGCAAGATAAGGAAGGAGAAACAGAGGGAAGTGAGATATGGGTGGTGCAGGAACTGCTGTTTCCAGAGAGGAATGGGAAGCCACTGGGAAGGAAATCTCACCCCTGTGGGAGCAAAGACCAGGGCAAGGGGAGAAAGGGAAACTGAGACACCAATCTCAAACTGAGAGGACCTTCCTCCATGAGCCAACCTTCCCTGGTGTTTAGGTTGTTCCAGGAACATCATCTCCTGGATGATATCACCTGGGCTTTGGCTTTCCTATTACTCTGCAGAAAATGCTGCTGCTGCTGCTGCTGCTGCTGGTGATGATGTTGATCGCTTTGGGGGAGCTGAAAGCCCTGCAGGCATTTTTTTGTATGCAAGGGCAAAGGGGTACGGCAGGCACCAGGGGCCTGCTCACACTGCAGCTCCTGCACTGATTTTGGGACAGAGTCACTGCTGTGACAGCCCTCAAATCTGCCGGGCAGTTGCTGGGCTGCTCCAGCTGCAGATGGTTGGCACTATTTGCATCCTAAATGAGTAATGCCAGAATGATAAGGTACCAGTTGCGTTTGGTTTGCTCCCAAACCTTGAGTAGCCCAAGGCCTGTCTCTGCCCTTGTCTAGCCCCTCTAATTTCCTTTCCCAGAACAGAAAATGTGTTCACACAAAAAGGAGTGGAGATGAGCAGTGGAGATGACAGAGCTTCCCTCTCCCAGCAAAGCGCTGGGGATGAGAGATGCAATTGGAGTTTGGGACCAGAGTTTGTTACCTGGGGGTTCCTGTCCTCCAGCCCAGTCCTCCTCAGCTCAGGTGATGCTGAGCCACAAAACAAGGCCCTGCTGCCCTCCCCCTCCTTTGGGAAGGTGTGTGCTGGGCACAGGCAAGGCTGGGCTCTGGATCTACTCTGCTCTGAGTCCTGCTAACACTTCTCCTCGCTGGAGATGAGATCTGAAAGCCCATCTGGTTATCATTGGTACCGGAGCAGCATGTGGCCAGGACACGTGGAACTCACATTTTCCTCTGGACCACACTCAGCCTGCACTCACTTATTGTGGGGGAGGGACTGGAAAAACCATTGACTCACTGGCAGGAACAAAACACTCAAAATCTTGAAAATGATTCTTTTTAACAAAGCTTTTCTGCTGGTGTAGAGGAAAGGGAACAAGTGTTGACTAGGAAAGTTTGGGGGCTGCACGGAGTTTTCCTTCAGTGGGTAGACGTGGGAGGGATGTACAGAAGGGACAGTTCTTTAGGCACTGCTTTAATCAGTGTCAGATTTCTGCTCTGGCCTTGCTCTAGTCTGCACCTGGCTGAACCCATACAGAAAAATTTAGAGTCACTACCTCTGTTCCTCAAGCCCTGTCTGGTTTAGAAATGTCTCTGTCAGAAATGGAGCCCAGGTGGGGACCCTGAAGCTCAAACCCACCTGCCAGCTTGGACACAGCGACTCAGACCGAAAGGCACTCTGTAAATGGCTAAAATGCAGTGTCTGGGAGAGGAGGGGATCAAAGGCTTCACCCGGAATTGAGGTGCACCCCACAGCTCTGCTGAACGCTCCCTGGCATCTCTGCACTGCTGCTCTGCACTTCGTGCCTCAGCTCTCCCATGCTAAGGGGTCAAAGGCTGCAATGGATGTGTCATTCTGAAAGTCAATCTACAGAGAAAGAAGAAAGTAAATTTGTAGAAAAACCAAGGACCTAAAATGCCTGGGGGCAAAAAGGCCTCAAATGTGGGCAAGGCTCTCCTGTGCCCTGCTCCACAGCCAAATTCAACAGCTGCTCTCGTGTCTGGGTCAGCAAGGCTGAAATGCGCTCAGCCTCTTACAAAGCTCTGCAGATCCAAGGAGGCTCTGCTGGGCCTGAGATCTGAGCCAAGCTTAAGCCTGGATTCTGCTGCATCCAGCTCCATTTGCCACTAAGGATTCTGCCAAGCTCGCCTGAGCACAGGAAAGATGTCCAGCGCTAATTCTCAGCTCTGCTCTCTCGCCTTTGCACTCTTCATCCCTCGTTCTGCTGCTGGAAAACACACGGATGATGGAGATTAGCCAGAGCTCCAAGGCCTTTCAAGTATTTTCCACGGAGTAGGAAACCTCTGTCTCTGTTCCTTGCTGGCGTCACACAAAGACAATTCTCCCCCTACCCCACACACTCTCCCAGACATCTGAGAGCCGTGAGTGTCTCACATAACCGAAGAGGGTTCCATCCTCAAATCTAACAAACAGCGAGCTGACTGAACATCTGGGAGGAACAGATGCTTCTCATATCCCCGGATGGCGCAATTCAGTGTGCACAATGCCACCCAGGGCCGTGTGCCCCTGGAGAAAGGCAATGTGGGCAGAGCGGAGCCGTGAGTCACAGAGCTGCTGGTGCAGCACCATGTGCAGCTGGTGCCTCATGGCACCAGGGGGACAGGAATAGACTGAGCAGCCCATCCACCTGATGGGCTCAGAACACGCCAAGACAGGGAGGTGATCACGGCACACGTGGAGAGGAAGGACCGGGAATGACTGAAGTAGGGCACAGGTGAAGGTTGTGCACACAGGCACTGCAAAATCGGTGAGATTGGCCCAGCTGCCCCATGGCTCTTCTCAGAAAACCTTGTCCCAGCTCACAGCAGGGCGTGCAGCAGCACTGACCTGCTGGTTCAGCCTGGGGAGCTCCCAGCCTGAAAGGCTGACAGGTAAATAGCAGGGACTAAACCCACAGCCATCAACAGACAAGAATGGCCTCTTTTTGCAGCCGCTACCGAAGCAAAACCCTCTTGTGTCCTGCTGCAGACCAAGAATGGACAGGAACAAAATGCACCTGTCCTTCAGGCACAGTGTCTGAGTGCCTCGATCAGGTGTCATGTTTGTCTGCTGAGCACCCAGGGAAGCAGGAGCAGGTGGCTTTGTTTGGGCAGTCGGAGGCTGCCAAGCCAAGGCTCTGTGGGAAGGACTCTTTGAAGACAGATCTTGTGCTATTTTCACAGCCCAGCCTTTCATGGTCTGACTTCTGGAGATGATGAGTGACATCATACCTGCCAGGTGAGAAAGGGAAGATCTGTGCTGGCAAGTCTCACCTGTAGCACTGGGAAAGAGAGGTGAGGATGTCACAAGTTGCCACAGCTTCAATCTATACTCAGCTAAGCTGAGCCCTCCAACTCCAAACCCATGAAAGTTTATAGTTCAAATCCACAAGGTATTAATCTAGTTCTGTCCCTTCCAGCAGTCACTGAGCTGCCAAGCAGCAGCATTGGGAGTTACACAGAAATAATCCCAGCCTGAGCTTCTTATGGCATCATAAATTGCCTGTGTCGTCAGTCAGCAGAAACCTGAGATGAAATTCTTTCATTTGCAGTTAATTATTTCCAAGCCTTCGCAGCCTTAGCAGGACTGGTGAAAGGTGCTGAACTGACAGCCCTGAAGAAAAAGGCTTTCCGTGTGTCCACAGGGATGGGCAGAAGGGAGCCAGCAGCGAGAGCTTCAGCCTGCTCTGCCAATGACCTGCGAGGCTTGGACAGCTCTTCCTTCCTCCTGCTCCGTGCTGAGCAGCTCTGCCTGCGTGCCCCTGGAAAACCACAGCCCAGACTTCTGGAGCTCATTCCCAGGGCCAAACCCAACGTGGATTTCAGCCTGTGTGTCTGGCAGCCTCGGAGGGTGAAGCAGCCTCCTCCAGCCCCGCTGCTGACGTTTATCATGGCCAGGTGCAAATCTTCTTGCGCTGGCCCAGCGCCACGAGACCAGCATGTTTTTCAGAGTTTCACCCTCCTACCAGACAGTGTTTTTCAATATTTTGCATTAAATCTTCTGCTGTATTTGATTAGCCCGCAGCAGCTGTTTTCCACTCTCACAACAAATCATAAATCTATAAGCTTATGTGTGAGAGACTGTCTGTGCCTAAGAATGCTGCTGTCTGAGGGAGCGCGTGGCGGCACAGCTGTGTGGGAGCCTCTACCTGAACACGGCTGGGGAGAGGCAGCAGAGCCACAAACCCACCCTGGATCCATGTCAGAGGCCATTTGATTGTGCAAGGTGGCCTCTAGGTGTGTATGAATGAGTTAAGGATTCCTGAAGGATACGCAGGAATCTGTGTGGTTCCTTAAGTGAGCGTTCCACACTGAAGACATGAGAATAATGCCAATAAACACTTGATTGCAGCAGTGTCAGCTCGGGCATGTGCACGTTTCTATGAAGGAAGGTGAGTTTTAGCCCAAACAGGTACAACACGTGAGCCTGGGGACATCAGGACACAGGTAAGGAATACTGACAAATCCCTGACACGCCCATCCCCGTCCACAAAAACACAAGTCCATGTGCAAGCTGGTTTGCGATTGTGCATACTCAGTCAGGAACTGCTCGTTGGGAAGCCAAGATCTCCTGTCCCGTGGCCAATTCAGATAGGGAGAGCAAATGGCTGAAAGAGAAGGGAGGGAAACTGCTACATGTATTTAAAAAAAAGGTGTTATTCAAAGACTATAAAAGGCAAAAGTTTGGATGAAGGAGAAGAGAGAGGGTTGCCAAGTCATTGCAATAAAAAAAAAAAGGAGGAGGCTGTTGCCAGGTCTTGGCACGTGTGCTTTTACTTGTATAAATCAGTCACTCTAGACCTGTGGTAGTTCTTGCTGACAAGCTGTCAAGCTCCTTGGCTGGGAGAACAGGGCATGTGCTTTACATGCACTTACAGAATAGTAAACTGTTATTAAAAATGGGGAAAAAAACCCAGGCTGATTTACTTGTGGTTTTGCCTGCTCGGCTGTATTATCACAGAACAAATTCGCTCATGCACGGAGCAGTGTGGATCCATGGAAAACTACAGGCTAACCTCCCCGTGGAAGCACTTGACCTCTGAAGGAGAAGGGCACAAACAAAACATCTCCAAGAACAGAGAGCACAAGATGAAGAAAGAGGCCAAAGCCACAGCAATGCTGTGCGGATTTCAGACAGCTCGGAGCTCCTTGGGATGTGGCTCACCTGTGCTTTGACACCTGTGAACATCCCAGCCTGGTTTGGGGAATGGGGAAAGCACCTGTGGGATCAGCCTTGGGATCAGGCCTGTCGCTGTGTCAAACCCAGACGGGTTAGCTGGGCTCAGAGCAGAGAAACTGCCTGAAATGCAGGGGCAGCCAAGAGTCCTGAGCTGCCTGGGGACCAAGGCAGGACGAGGAGGATGAGGAGGAGGAGGATGAGGATGAGAAGGAGGAGGAGGAGGCTTGAGTTGGTGCTGATATTTGTGCACTTTGTCCGAGGTCACTGGGAGCGCTGGCAGGAATTGGCTTCAGCCAGCAGAAGACAGGGGGGATGGATGTCCAGCTTCGGGGAGGAAAGGAGAATGAAAAGCAGGAAGTCCAAAGGATTTAGAGAGATGTCATCCGAAGAGAATAAATAGATAATTGTCTGAGGGAAACCTGACCAGACCAGTTCTCTCTGCGTTGGCTCTGCAGCTCGGGACAGCCCCACGGCTACGGATCCACAGCCCAGCACCCGCCCTGTGCCATGGACCGTGCACAGGCACACCCCAGCCTGACAGTGTCCCCAGCCTGTGCCCCAAAAAGCAACCCGAGCCATCCAGGTCCCGGCAGCCTCCCCAGACAGGCTGCTCCTCTGCCCCCAGAACACCCTGACTCATCTTGGACAGCAGCGCAGCATTCCTGGGCTCCGTTCACGCACCAGATTTTCCTTTTTTTTTTGAAACATCCTTGTCAGGACATTCAAACCTGCGAGAATAAAAAGTGAAACCCAGCACAGATATGAAATTTTATGGTGCAGTTTGTAGCAGTACTTCCAAAACTAGCTTTGACTGGAGCACAGAGAGCTGGATTGTGCTGATCCAGGACCCACAAGACACACTAAACATCTATATTGGAAGAGATGGAGTTTTTCTGTATGTCTTTTACTGTATTCCTCAGTTTGTAACCCCACAGCTCTGCTGTAATGTGTTCTGAGCAGTCCCAAGGGTTGGTTCCTCCTCAGCAGCACATTTTTGCCACTCTGAGTTTTTACTGCTTATTTGTTGTAGCTGTATTGGGAGGAAAATGTAAGACAAAAAAGTATTTAAAAAAAATAACTGTCTGCTAACAAACCCAAATGCAACAACTGCTACAGCCTAAATCTCGAATCAAGAGCTTACTTGAGCATGCAAGCAGACGAAATTCCATTAATAATCCTACCACTAATTCACAGGGAGTACAAGTTCATCAGGGCACGGACCATGGATACGATGGAAAAAAATGCAGAAAATGAGATGTCTGTGTGCATTTGGAAAGCGAGGCTGTGGCCAAATCAAGCGCTCAGGGTTTCCAAACCCCAGCTGACAGACCGGCTGCCTTCTGCACAGACCCAGAGCATGGGATGCTCTGCATGGCCTGTGCTGCCGAGGGCTCAGGGTGGATCCTGGGGGGAGGTCAGGCTTGAGCAGGGCTCGTGTGGTGAAGCAGGTCACTGATCCAAGCCCTCCAGTGCAGGTTCAAAAGCCTGACTGGTGAAATCAGCACCCGAGCGTCCTGCAGCGCCAGCGAGGGAGCGCCGCTGCCAAGGCATCAATGGATCTGGGGCAGAGCTCAGCCCCGAGCAGGGAGCTGGAGTAACACCCAGGCAGCTCAAGAGCCTTCCAGACAGCCTCAGCCTGGGCCTGGGTGCTCCTGGGCACCAGGGTGGGCTCTGCAGGGGCACAGAGCTCAGCACCCAACACCAAGGGGGTGGTCCTGCCCCGCTCAGGTGAGACCCCACCTGCAGAGCTGCCTCCATCCAAGGATGTAGAGCTGCTGGACCGAGTCCAGAAGAGGCTCCAGGATGATCAGAGGGATGGAGCAGCTCCCCTGGGAGGAAAGGCTGAGAAAATCGGGATTGTTCAGCCTGGAGAAGAGAAGCTTCAGCTTGACCTAACTGTGGCCTTTCAGTACCTAATGGGGCTGACAAGAAAAGACAGGGAGAGACTTTTCACAACGGCCGGGAGTGACAGGACAAGGGAGAATGGCTTCGAACTGATAAGAGAGTAGATTTAGGTTAGATATATGGAAGGAATTGTTCTCTGGGAGGGTGGGGAGGCCCTGGCACAGGTGCCCAGAGAAGCTGTGGCTGCCCCTGGATCCCTGGCAGTGTCCAAGGCCAGGCTGGACAGGGCTTGGAGCAGCCTGGGATAGTGGGAGGTGTTCCTGTCCACGGCAGGGGTTGGAACAGGGTGAGCTTTGAGGTCCCTTGCACTCAAACCATTCTGGGATTCTCTACACATTCCTGAGGCTCACCTGTCCCCGTGGGGGTTTGTGCAGCAGAGAACTGTTCCCAGACACATCACAAAACTCACAGGCTCTGACTTTTGGGACAATAACTGCACACCCAAACATGACAAACGCAAGACAAACACCTCAGCATTTCAGTCCATAGTTATCTCAGGGAGTTTACTTTGGTCTTCTTTAAAAGGTGTGGCTGTGAGTGAGCCATGAGGCACAAGGGATTAAAGGAAGGGGAAGTAAGAGGTTAATTGGATTCTATTTGAAGAGGGATTTAGGTTGGCTGAGTTTTTTCAGTCAGCAGCACATAGTGGAACATGTCACTTGTAATTGAGCTAATGAAACACCTCTGGAGATAAAAAAACACAAGCTAAATTCAGACTTGGCTTTAGAGACTTGCCGTTCATTCACCACAAGGTTATGCAGAGATGGAAGAGCTTTGTTTGAGGACAGGGGCTGCAGAGGCAGGAGCAGAACTGGGTTTACTTTGCAAAATCTGCTTTTTGTCACTCAGAGCTGCTGGACCTTGGGGTAACGAAGCAGACTGACACTCCTCCAGCACAGGAACTTACCCTCTGCCAATATGCTAATGCAATTTTCTGAGTCCAGCCTCTCCCCTGCTCTAATGGTATTATATTTGTTTTCTATAAATAGGCATTTTGCTGCCTGGTTATTGCTGTGCAACTACACATGGCTCAGCTGAAAGAGGGCTGCCAAAACCTCCTTTTCCACGCACCTTTTCGGTGACTCCCAGGACAGTCCTTTTAGTTTTGACATGGGTGACAAAGGGTTTGTTTTTCAGTCCTCAAAACCGTGACAAAAGCACCTCTGCCCCAAAGCCAAAGTACCAAACATGACTTGACTGCAGTAGGGGAGTGTTGCCTTCCCGAGCCTGCCCAAAGGCCAAGGCAGAGTCCTCTTTGCGAGAGATTTTAATGATCGGAATTTCCCTTGTCTTCCAAGTCAAGAAGAAAACCTTTAAGAGCAAGGTACATCATGTTAAAAAATAAAAGGGAGACATTTTCTGGAGGCAAAAGCATAGAGGTATTTTGCACAGAACCACAACCTCCATCTTTTCAAAATGAACCACCGACTCTGAATGAAAGTCACTTTCTAAATTAAAAAGTTGCAGTGAAAATTAGTTTCCAATTTTGCAGGTTTTATATTTTTGCTTTGGGGATAATTACAATAATCCAGTAATTTCCTTTTCAAGACACTTTCAGAAAACTAAAACTCCACTTCTTCATTCGCTCCCTTCAGGAATTTAAAAATAAAGTTAGTTTTAATGAGAAAAGTGAATGTGCTTGACACCCCTGATAAAAGAAACCAACACAGTAATGAATTTTATGCAGTTCTATTAAAAATATCACAGGCATGAGGACCTCAGTTCCTACACTTGTGAGCCAATCTCAGAGCACAGGAAGCCCTGCAATGCTGTGGCTGCACTCTATGTCAGAGAAAGCCATAACAGCACAAAGCAAAGAGAAGAGGAAGTGCAGACTCACACCTCTGGCCCTGCGCAGATCTGGAGGGCAGGGGCAGGAGGAGACTGGGTTTTATATCCCAGTAAGAGTGACACTTGTTCAGCAGGAATTGCCTCTTTCCCTTCAGTGGCTCCTGCTGTGGTTTGATTCTTCCCTCTCCCTGCAGAGGTTTGATTCCTCCTCCCCTGGCTTTAGGCAGGAAGACAGGAAAGGAGCTGCCTGGTGTGCAGCAGGTACCTGGAAAACGGAATATCTCAGGTTAATTAAGGGATCAAAACCTCCAAGGTGCTGAAGGAGAGGAAAATGTGCTCTGGTCGGTGCTGTTACAGCCTTTGTCTCTCCCAACATCCATCTCAGAGCTCTGTGCTGGCCAGCAAACAAAAGAGACTTTCTCAGAGCACGGCTCCTGCAAATCCTCTCTGAGATGGGAATTCGGGCTGCAGGCTTTCTGGCACCACCACCAGCAGCAAAGACAAAACCACTTCGTGCCCAGTCCCAGCTCTGCAGCTGATGCAGGGAATTTGCATAAAGGGCACCTGACGGGGAAAAGGCTCCATTGCCACCCGAGTCCAAAGGAAGGAATCCCATTCCCTCCCCAAAAGCTGCACAGCTCCTACAGAGCAGAGACAAAGAGGGGCAAAACCAGTAGCCAAAAACTACTTAAGGCATGGCAGACAGCGACAAGGATCATCTCCATGGAACAGTTTTATTGTAGCCAGGCTCTACAGCCTCCCTTGATGAGAGCCATACTTCAAAGGCAATCTGTCCTGGATTATAAACTAAAGAATATCCGAGGAGCCAAGAGCTTGCAATTTCCCATTAAGTGGTATTAATTGCCCTGGTTATCGTGTTCTGCAGTTTGACCTAACCTGCTGATTCCCCCTCCTCTCCTGCTGCAGAACATCCATCACTTTTTAAAGGGTTGCATAAAGCTACAGGGCAGGCTCTGGTTTGTGTTAGTTTGATTGCTGCGGACTGTAACAAAGCACCCATCACAGCTGCCCAGCCACACTATAGATCAAGCTCCTCCAATCTTTTCATGTCTCCAGAGGGAAGACTAGGCAAATCATCAAATTTAACCTCCCAGGGATTTTCTGGCTTGGGGGATGTCAGAGGCCATGCAAGCTTTCACTTTTTCCTCATTCCCTTAGAATCCACAGCAACAGACAGGAGGAAGAAAGCAGGAAAGGCAAGGAAGAACAACAGAAATTGGACTTTTCACATCACTGAACAGCCAAGGGCAACACGCAACACTCAGTTCCTGGCTCAGGAAACACAGCTGTGAACAAGTGGCCTTTGGGAACTCAACAGCCACGGCTTTTATGAAGATCAGCTTTTCTCCTCACGAGGCTGCTGGGGTGAAGCCACATGTCCACCACCCAGTCGTGGCAAAGCTGGTAGGGAATCCAGCACTAAAACTCGTGGCAGCTGAGCAGGCATGTATGGATAGCCAGTGTTTTCTGTCCTGCAGGCTTCCTTTAACACTTTTCTGCCTGAACCTGTTCTGCCCAGGGCAGGGAACTCCCAGGACAGCTCACACTAACCAGCACATGTCAGTGGGATGTGCAGCAAACCCATCTCGTGTAGGGTCCTCCACAATCTGCTTCCTCCTCTCCCTCTGGAAGAAACAAGCTCAGGGCCTTTGTGCTTCCTGCTGCTCAGGGTGAGAAGGGTGAGGAGGAGCAAAGAAACAACAGGTTTAGTTCCTATCCCACATCTCTCCCTCGGTGCTTAGTATTCCCTGAATCAACAGGAGCAATTCATAGAACCACAGAATGGTTTGGGTTGGAAGACACCTTTAAGATCATCTCGTTCCAACCCCCCCGCCATGGGTGGGGAACCTTGCACTGGACCAATTCTGGAGAAACAGAAAATCTGCAGTATTTCTTCAATAAGAGACCCACCCTGGCGGGGTTTGGTACACCCACCTCACAATGGCAAATGAATTCCAGGAGTTAGGCTCATGCCTGCACAGCCCCATTGCTGTATGAACAGGAATTGCATCCTGCCTCATCAGAGAGAGCTCAGGCGATGAACAGGGAGCAGCTCCTGTCAATGCAGGCAGGGCTCTGACAGCACTTAGACTCAGGATTTTCCCAGGTTTTCTTCCCGTGAATCCAAGCCCTATCAACCAGCGTTCACCCCAAGGAAGCACTGCTGTCCAGGATGCAGATGCTGCTTCAGCCGCACTCCCAAACGCGGAGGGGAAAATATTGGCCACCGCCCTCTCGGCAGGCGACTCCGTGAAGAAGCTCTGAGGAGGCAGAGGCCGAGCCCCAGGAACGCCCTGGGCTGGTCCCCTGGCCTCCCCCTCGGCTCCGCCCCTGTTTCTAGCTGTTTCCCTGCCAGGCCTGGGCCGGGGCTGGCCCTGGGGCGTGGTTTGGCGCCAGCCCCGCCTCCCTTCTGGACTCTTCTCGGCCGTTCTTTCGTTGATTGGTCTGTTCGAATGGGACACGCCCCTGGGCCCTTGTCATTGGCTTGTATGCGGTTGATCCGCCCCCGTTCTCGCTTCTGATTGGTTGTCCCACCCCTCCTTTAATGCGGGAGCAAGCCCCTGCCAGTTCACTTGGCTTCGCTTCCCCGCGGCGCTTTCATTGTCTCGCAAGCTTCTCTTTAATAAGTTGCTGCAACGAACCAGCAGCTCCTCGTCCCTCGTGTTCTTGGGCCACTCTCGACAGTGGCTTTGTGCGCCTTGCTTGACAGCTCGGGACAGCCACGCCTCGGGACGACCCACCCGTCCTGGGCGCTGCGGGGCGAGTGGCTCGTGTCCGCAGCGGAGCAGAGCGGAGTGCCTGGCCGCGCCCACCCGGCAGGGTCCCGGCGCTCCTAGCCCGGCGGTTGGGGTGGCTGCAGGCTCCGGTCTGCGACACCCAAACGGTGCCAGATGGGGAGGGCAGGAATGGTGTGGAGCACACGCGAACGTGGGCTTCTCCTGCGGCGCTGGGAATCAGCCCCGCTGGAGTCACAACACCCGGTCATACACTGGGAAATACACTTAAAGAGTCCTTTAAAAGGGAGTCTGAAAGGAACTTGAGCAAAATTAAAATACTGAACTAGCTGTCAGATTTAAAAAATCAGCTGTAAACCTTAGAAGATAAACACAATTTTGCCTCTAACACAAAGAGAGTTTTTAAGAGCAATTCACTCTGTCTTTCCTTCAAGGAGATTTTTCAGCCTGGGCTTATGTTCACTTTTTCAAAAGAGGCTGACCTGAGCATTTTTTTATTTCTTTCAAGCATAACAATTAAACTCAAAGCCATTTCTTTTTGTCTGGCTCCTTCCTTTCTCTGTATTAATTTCAATTCAATCAACGAGGCAGTTGCATAACTGTTGTTTGTAATTGCTGTCACGTCAACCCTGAAACCGATCACTGCAACACTGAAGTTATATAAAAGGTTTTGTTAGGATTTTTGTTATTTTTCTCGTTTAAATTGTGGGAAGATGAAGTCCTACCCTGGAGAGATGTTTTGGTTTTCTGAGCTCTGTTGTCTATTAGTCTTGTGCTTTGCTGTCTTTTCTCTCCAGTTTTGTTTTACACAGTTCAAGGATCTGTTTATGCCCAGAAACTCTCCAAAAACAGTTCTGTGCACCCCATTAATACACAAGCTATAAAATAAACTATGCTGAGTCAGAGAATCTACTGGCAAAAGTAAAGTTCACAAAATGGATAAGCTCTTAAGGAGCAATTTAAATTTCTAGAAAGGCAGACTATTTAAATGCTTCAGTGGCTGGGATTGTAATTTACCTTGTTCTTCCAAAACCAGTGGACTGTTTCCCTGCAGTGATGGAGTATCACACCCTGTGGGATCATTTCTCCTTGTGTGTGTCTCTTCACTCACACAAAAATGATCCTGGAATTGAGAGTCACATGCTGCCCTTGCTCCTCTTGAGCACTGCTGATGATCCCCTCTGGTTCAGGGTGTGCTCACCTGGGGGAAGAGCTCTCCCTGCCCCCAGACAATGGGCATGATCCATTTTACCATTCGTTTTCTGTCTTTCTAGAGGCACAACTGCCAGGGCCATACTCACAGATCTCTCGGGCCCAAGGCAGTTTGAAAGCCATTCTGCACTGCAGACAAAAATACTTCAAGCCAACAAACAATTAAGGACTTTATTTTGATGTAAGTGAATTCTACCCAATACTTATTCGATGTTCCTTCATAGTTAAAAGCAATCTGTTTATGGCTGGCATTGCTTTCTCTCACGAAAAGTCTAGACAATGTCAGACTCTACAAAGAGAAAAAACTAAAGAGAAAAATATACTGAAGTACCATCAATGCGCACTCCCTCCTAAAAAAAAAGAAAGAAAACCCTTCAAGACCACAAAATATATCTGCTTATATAGTATTCTGCCCATAAGCCCTGCCTCCCTGTGGAAGAGAAGCTTGTTCAGAAAAGCACATCTCTCCTTTCCACTCCATATTTAAGAGAAGCTTGTAAAGCTGAAGCAGAGCAAAGCAAGGTTCTTGCTGGAGGTCTAAGATTGTAACCCATTTCATCTGAGAATGAACCAGGAGACAGCAGCACCAGCTGCTCCTGCAGGGAGGCAGCAAGGACAGAGTTGGCCAACTGATGTTTTCATATGGTCGTTGTTCAAAATTCCTTCTGGATGAGCACACACGGATTGTGTGTGCATGTTCAGGGGAACAAGCAGTGCTCTGTGAGAAAAAAATCTCTTACCTTCTGCGTGCTGGGGGCTTTACAAAACACAGATTTCAAGCACCTGGCTTTATGCAGGCATATGGGAGACTGGGAATGCAGTGCACCCAGGTGCAGTGTATGGATTCCTAAAGACACTCCCACAGAAACCCAGCAGTGTTTGAAATGAGAGGGGTGTGTGTGTCTGAGAGTCAGGGCACAGCCACTCAAATTAACACACAATTTCGTTGAATTCGTTAATGTTATCATTTGGATGGAAGAGTTCAAACTTCAACAGTGAGGTAAAGGTTCAAGTGAGACACACAAATAGATGCTCTGTGAGTTACTCTCTTATCTTCACCTGAGACCTTGTGCTGAGGCAAAGGCAGCTCATGCTCAAAGGCAATTAACTCAAGCCCTTAGAGTGGTTTTCAAACACATAGATCTCACTCTGGGTGTTTGTGGCCTATTTCTCAAGGATTTGTGAAAGGCAGCTGAGGAAATCAGGGCTACCATCAGTAAATCTGCTATTCAAGCACGCTTGTGTGCTCTGAAAAACAGTGTTAACAGATCCCCAACGCCCCAGTGACTGAACCGCAGGTCTCTGGGCTGTAAGAAAGGCTCCACCACGGACACACTTCCCCTGCTCTGCGTGCTCAGGGTCTCACAGCAATCTCGGCTCCTACGATGGTGATGAGTTCCCTTAGTACTCTGGAGATGCAGCTTGTGGAATACACTTCATGCATAATCCAAGCCAGCTTTCTCTCAGCAGCTTCATTTTCCCAGGAATATCACCTAGGTAGGAATGGTGCAATAAGCCCTGGGAGAACTCTCATCCCTGCTCTACCACATTCTCAGCAGCTGAGCTTGGTCTCAGCTCAGAGGCTCTCCTCCGTGCAAAAGAGATTACTGTCAGGAATGAAAGGCTTAACGCTCCAAGGAAGCCACAAAAAGCTTCAGTAGTGTGCACTTGCCTTGTTAAGGATGGCTAAAAGATGTTTCACACTAAACATATAGTTGTGCTTTGGAAAAACCTGCTCAAGTCACTAGCCCAGGTCTTGCCATCCATTCCAGATCTGCCCTGCTCAGCTCTGGGGTGCTGTGTGTGCATTTCCAGTCAGCCAGACTTCAATTTGGGACACTTAGCTAAGCATCATTGCAGACTCCAAAAGAGGGCTGGCTTCAAAGGACTAAAATGTTTGCTTTTATGGGAGACCCAAGCCTTTACCTCTCCACTGCATCCTCTCCAGAGCCCTCACCAGACAAACTCCATCTTCCAATTATGTCCCCAGGAAAATGAGAACTTGGCATTTAGAAACTCAACCCCTGCCCAAGGCTCAGTGTGCCCAACCACTCTGCACCAGGGAACGTTTTTCCATTCCACTCTCACTGCTGTCAGACACTGGACACAATTTGGCAGCTGCTGCATTAATCACTCCATTGTCTTTCAGCTGGTACAGGGCAGAGTCACCACTTCAGCCAAGCAGTTCCAAACCTCCCATTTTGCTAAATTCTGCGTTGATCCAGCCGGGGTTCCAGCTCGCTCAGACAGGTGGGGCTGTAGGAGGAAAATTATTTTAATTGCAAAGGTTGTAGAAAGAGCAGAGATGGATTTTAAGTGCCATGACTCTGAGCTGTCGCACGACTATTTTGAAGCTCACTGCCACTACAATGACTGTCCCCTGTCCTTTATAAACATCTTCTGCTTTGTTAATTTGATGAGGCTCCCCTTGGCTTTCCATCAACATCACCCGTGGAAAGTTGGCCCCACCACTTTTGCAGAATGAGGTCTAAGGAAAACATGAACAGAAGGCAATGTAATATACAACGGAAAACGGAATAGAAATGTGTATTTTATTCTTAATACTCTTCACTCATGTAACTTCTCCAACCACTTATTAATGTTAATTTTGTTTTAAACTACCTTCCTCCCAGTGACAGCTTCAGCACCAGTGAGTTCTACTCATACTCAGCTATTTTGGGACTCATTATAAGCAAAAGGTGTAAGAGAATGTAGCTCAAGGGACAGTTGCACCTTCTTACTGAAGGTCCACATGACTCTGTTGTACTGCAAGACAAACTCTGGCAGAGTTAAATAATGACACAAAGCAAAGATATACTCCATAAAACATTAATATTTTAATGAAAAATCTTAGCTTCATGTTTCTATCCAAAGACACTCAAAACTAGTTTTTCTCCCCCCTTAATTTTGACCTATAATGGGACCAGTTTGGAGATTTTTTTTTTTTGTATTTTGGAACTTTTTTTTTAAAGATTAAACAACCAGGCTAGCAAAAAGGTACCCAATACATACTTTTCTTATATCAAACAAGCTAGTATTTCAATACAATGTAACTATACAGAATATATACATTACACATATGATCACAAAGCAAACACTACAGGCTCAGAACAGATTTGAAAAAACATGATATTCACATTGATTACAATAACTCTAAAAATGATTGTAACGTTGAAACGGCACTTAGTTTACAAAAAAAGTCACAAAAATATATATAGCCACCAAGAACTATGGTTCCTGAAAAATACTAATAGCCAGATAGTATTATATAAAATGTGAAGTGTATTTAAACATCGTATACATTAAAAAACAAAACCAAAACCCAAAACCAATTCTGTTAGGTCAATAAACATGCCAAGTAATCTAGCTGTGGCCAGCATCAACAAGAGAAGCTGTACTGTGCATGAGATGATGACTGGATATACGGCTGGTGACTGGAGACTGGCACAGTTAAGGGGGTTTCACTGGTACTAAAATGCACAAAGAAGCCCAACAATAATTTAATTCACATTTTTTCCCTCCAGCTTCTGCTTTTCCCTCTTCGGGGTTTCACCATAGGGCAGCACCTCGAGTGAAGGCACTGCAGGAACAGAGCAAGGAAGCTGTCCAAGGACTCGGTGTAGCCAGGGTTACAGGTCAGAATATCAAAAGCATGCATCAGCTAAATGAATGGTGAAACAAAATCACTCTTCTGGGGACTTCAGCAACCCTCAGGAAGACTGTAGGTACAGTTGCCACACAGGCTGGCAGCACCAGATTCCATTTTTTTTTTTTTTTAGTGCAACCACATTTGTAGCTGAGACCTGTGGGACACCGAGTTACTGAGCTAGCACACACAGAGTGAATAAAAACCCAGAGCAGTAAGTACTGTTGCACTAAAAAAATTCACATTTGTTTCTTTTATGGTACATTTCCTCAAGTACTTGGAACCTACTCTATTTCCCAGGTACCTCTGATGGGGCTGAGGTACCGTCCGGCCTTGAACCCTCTTACCTGCCATCACGATGCTATGGGGTTTATTATGTCTAGAGTTGGAGATGAGAACCCTCCAAAACTGCATTTCACCTTGTGAGCAAAACTCGAACGGAACCGGCCTGAATGAAAATTAGCTATTTTCCATATTCTGATGGTGTGGAAGTTGCAATGGGTGCAGGAGCAGCAGGTGCTCCTCCATCTGAATTCTCTCATCCCTGCAGGGTGCACAAAGCTCCCGTTGGATTTGCATATAAAATGCTTCCTGGTTTGTCTCAGAGAGAGACCAGCACTCGTGGCAGCGCTCCCACACCCTGGGCTGGAGGGTGGAACCAGCAACCAAGAAGCGACTGAAGCCCTCGTATAAAAACTTGAAACCATAGCTTACAAACAATAAAATTTTATCCCGCAGGGGACATATAGGGATCATAGTCTTATAAAATATATTTGACTGCATTGGCAGCTATTACTTTTTTAAAAAGTTTAAATTCACACCTTTTAGACTCAGAATCCATGTGAACCCAGAACCATTTTCAATAACCGAGTCTACTGATCTCTCAGTATGAGAGACTTGACCGTGGTCTCTGCGAGCCTGACAACTGAACTCCAGCTGTGGGAAACACCACTCGTGGCTGACTCTGGGTTGAACCAGATCAACCTTGACCCTTGTCAAGCAGAAATAGAAATGCACATTAAATAATGGATTTTTCTGGGGGGAAAAGAAATTAAAAAAAAGAAGAAGAAATAAGAAAATGCATCCCAGAATTCAAAACCCTCTGATAACGTACTGAAAGAAATTTATGTTTCAGGTTTAATCCCAAGTGTAGTTTAAGGCAAGTTTTTTTCTATTTTAGTTATCTCTCTTGCTCTGTTTGGAATCCAAGCACATTAGCAACATAGATTGTTTTAAGATGTCCTGTTTTTACATCTCTCTTGTGGAGAACACCAGCATTTCAAAGAACTGAACACTTCCAACAAGTTAGAGAGGAGAAATAAAACAGTATTTGCATTGAAACTGTATTCATTTCTATGGAGAAAAGAGATATTAACAAGAAACAATTACAGACAGGAAAATTAACAAGTAAACCCAATCCTAAACCAACCAAACAAATTCCTCCAAGAACTCCATTGTTCCTCCAGTTGAACCAGGTTGAAAAGTGAGAACTAAATTAAGATGTTACCCAGAGATTAGGAGGTTGAAAAGATCCTGTGTAACACACAATGCAATGAATAATGAACCCCAGGCCTTGCCTTGTACCTTGGTGTTAATGATCCTTATTTCTTTTCAAGGAAGAACAGATCAGAGCTATAAAGTCTTTGTAACTTTTCCCCTTCTCTTTGGTATTCTGGAAGCAATTTGCTTTCCGATTCAAAATTTTAAGTCTTAAAAATCCAATATCCAGATATGTCTATTGTGTATTTGTACCTTCTCACCGATGAACTCTTTAGCAAAATACTTAAGGGATGGAAATGATCAGATTCTAATGATCAGATTATCTCCACCACCTTATACCTGACCAGCTTCGATTATTACATCTCTACAGTCACGAAATGTGGTTGTGGGTGAAGCACTTTTCAGAACATGAATCACAAAGGACTCTAATTTGCCTGCATAACATGCCAGGAAAAAAAGAAAATGCTGTATTTGAGTTCAGTGTCATAGCCCTCTAATTCAGGATAAAGCTCAGCAAAAGGCATTGTCTTATCTCACTGGCTTCTCAGCTACAGAAATCACAAGTGGAAGAGAAACAGTCTTTAAATTCAGCTCATCAGCAGGCACTGGGCTATTTCACAGTACAGCAGCCCAGAAAAAGCATTTCTCCTTCAAGCCCTTTTAAGAAGCCTCACAAAGGTAGATACATGAGACTGGATTGCAGCACAGAACTTCTTTGCAGCGTGTTTCTAAAACACCCTTTGGATTTGGTGGAGAAACTTCATTCCAGCAACTTGGAAAGTACTTAAACCCCAACTGTTTGCGCTCTATTTAACTAAAATATGTGGGTTTTACCTAAAAAGAGAAAAATTGCTTAAGTCACTGAAACCCTTTAAACTCTTTCCAAAGGTCAATAAACTTTTTTCCTTACAAAAGTTGGCTATTAATAGAAAGAACTCAGACCCAGAGAGTATCAGAGCTGCCTAGGCTGACTGAATACAAATTGATGTGCAATATAATACGACTTTTGTGTCTTCTGTTTCTTCAGGAGCAACCTTTCTCTATTGGTTTCATTTCCTCCTCATGTTTGCATAAAACAAATCCGGCCAGAAAACAACATTTTACAAAAATCAAGACTCAGAACTTCTAAGGGAGTATATCACGCCTTTGGAATACTGAGATCAAGCAATCCCTACTCACTCAGCACATCATCTGTAGGCCATGGGCATTTGGCATCAAACACTGAGTTAACTTCAGAAGCTGTAAGAAAAATCACAGATCTCCTAATGTACTTCCTAATTTAGGTTTCAAAGCAGTACTTGAGCCCAAACAGCCTCAACCAAACAAGACTCACTGCTCTGAAAATCCCACACCCTACATTTGTATCTTTTTCTAAATATGGAAAAATGAAATTGCAAGTATTTCCGTTTATTGCTTGCTTGAGCTGTGTGTGTAGCTGGAGTAATGGCCTTTAATAAACCGAGTTGGCAAAGATTTACAGAATCACAGAATCACCAGGTTGGAAGAGACCTTGAGGATCATCAAGTCCAACCCATGTCCCAACCCTCAACTAAACTAAACCATGGCACTGAGTGCCACATCCAATCTCCTTTTAAACACGTCCAGGGATGGTGATTCCACCACCTCCCCAGGTAGACCATTCCAATATTTTATCACTCCTTCTGTAAAAAACTTTTTTCTAATATCCAACTTATATTTTCCTTGGCGCAACTTAAGACTGTGTCCTCTTGTTCTGTCAGTTGTTGCCTGGATAAAGAGACCAACCCCCACCCCACTACAACCACCTTTCAAGAAGTTGTAGAGAGTGATAACGTTGCCTCTGAGTCTCCTTTTCTCCAGGCTAAACAACCCCAGTTCCCTCAGATGTTCCTCAGAGGGCTTGTGTTCCAAGCCCCTCACCAGCCTTGTCGCCCTCCTTGGGACACGTTCAAGTGTCTCCACATCCTTCCTAAACTGAGGGGCCCAGAACTGGACACAGTACTCAAGGTGTGGCCTCACCAGTGCCGAGTATAGGGGAAGAATGACTTCCCTGGACCTGCTGGCCACACTGTTTCTAATACAGGCCAGGATGCCATTGGCCTTTTTGGCCACCTGGGCACACTGCTGGCTCATGTTGAGTCGACTGTCGACCAGCACTCCCAGGTCCCTTTCTGCCTGGGCACCGTCCAGCCACTCTGTCCCCAGCCTATAGCGTTGCAGAAGGTTATTGTGTCCAAAATGCAGGACTCGGCACTTGGACTTATTGAACTTCAACTTATTGGACTCTGCCCATCCATCCAACCGTTCCAGGTCTCTCTGCAGAGCCCTCCTACCTTCCAACAGATCAACACACGCTCCCAGCTTAGTGTCGTCTGCAAACTTACTAATGATAGATTCAATGCCCTCATCCATGTCATCAATAAAAATATGAAACAGAACTGGTCCCAGCACAGATCCCTGAGGGACACCACTAGTGACTGACCGCCAGCTGGATGCAGCACCGTTCACCACCACTCTCTGGGCCCGTCCATCCAGCCAGTTCTTAACCCAGCAAAGAGTGCTCCTGTCCAGGCCGTGAGCTGCCAGCTTTTCCAGGAGTATGCTGTGGGAAACAGTGTCAAAGGCTTTGCTGAGGTCTAAATAGACAACATCTACAGCCTTTCCTGCATCCACCAGGCGGGTTACCTGGTCATAAAAGGAGACCAGGTTGGTCAAACATGACCTACCCTTCCTAAACCCATGCTGGCTGGGTCTGATCCCCTGTCCATCCTGCAGGTGCTGTGTAATAGCACTCAATATAAACTGCTCCATAACCTTACCTGATACTGAGGTCAGGCTAACTGGCCTGTAGTTACCAGGATCCTCCTTCTTACCCTTTTTATAAATGGGTGTCACATTGGCCAGCTTCCAGGCATCTGGAACCTCACCAGTGAGCCAGGACTGTTGGTAAACAATGGAGAGTGGCTTTGCAAGCTCATCTGCCAGCTCCCTCATCACCCTGGGATGAATCCCATCTGGTCCCATAGATTTATGAATATCCAAGCGTCTCAGCAGTTCCCTGACTGCCTCCTCTTGGATAACAGGGGGAGCATCCTTCTTCCTGACACTATCTACCAACCCAGGAGGACAGTTGTCCTGAGGACCATGTGTCTTTCAAATAAAGACCGAGGCAAAGAAGTCATTAAGCACTTCCGCCTTCTCTTCATCTGCAGTTACTAAATTCCCTTCCGCATCCAGTAGACAACAAAGGTCAGTCTTGCCCTTCCTTTTGTCATTAATATATTTGTAAAAACGTTTTTTGTTATCCTTTACAAAGGTTGCCAAATTGAGTTCAAACTGAGCTTTGGCCTCCCTAATTTTTTTCCTACATGCCCTAGCAGCCTCCTTAAATGCTCCCTGAGAGACCTGACCCTCCTTCCAAAGATGATATACCCTCTTTTTATTCCTGAGTTCCTTCAAAACCTCGTTGTCCATCCAGGATGGACGTTTGCCTCGTCGACTCATCTTTCGTCGCACTGGAACAGTCTGTTCCTGTGCCTTCAAGATCTCTTTTTTGAAGTATGCCCAGCCTTCTTGTACTCCTTTGTTTAAAGTGTTTTGAAACAGGAACAATTCATCATTGCTCTATAGGCTTTTTGTAAACAACCCCCCGTTGGTTAGAAAGTTGTCCTTAGAGAGAATCAATTGCTTGTTTTGTCCAAAACAGGCTAATAAAAATCTCTGAAACTATACATACATATGTATAAACAAAAAATGTGCAATAACGCACAAAAGAGCTTATTTTTTCCCATCTGTAAACTCCCTCTAGCAAGCTTTCAGATTAGTAAAAATACAGTGTGTATGCGAGGGGGCAATGATCAGAACTGAAAATATTCTGAAAAAAAAATTCTGGCCATGGTTTAAGAATTTCAGCTTGGGAAAACCTTCATTTTCCTCTGTGGCTCCCCACCTAGAGACAGATACAGTCAGGAGGTATTTGTCAGGCTTGCATGGCTATACACTTTTCCACCATTCCCAGTTCCTGGTGCACCTTTTGACTTTCCACGCCTAACCTTAGCTGGGCAGATCTGTTTGATCAAGCAGTTTCTAAAAGGACTGGAACAGAAGAAGTAGGAATACCTGGCATTCATCTGAGATGGACAGGGATCATGTGTTTTGAAGAAGTGTGTGACTGTTCCTTTCAAAACTGCTCACCATTTCCAAGCACAGGGCACAGTAAGCACTTTGAAAAACAGCAGGCACATGTAGGAAGTGTCACTTCTTTATGCAGAAGATTAAAGCATCCACTCAGAACTAGTCAAAACTGTTCAATCATGATTTCCAATGCATCCTTTTGTTTATCATTTGAGAAAGGTTTCCTCTGATTTCTTTCCCTTAACCAAAGGGCCTGCAGAAGCAAGAGAAAATGAGCTGCTCTAACTGTGGAAGAAGGAATAGTTAAAGTGATCTGAATCAGTTGCTCTTTAGAAGTATATCACAGCTTCCATGATGTTCTGACAAGATCTTTTTTTGTGCAGTCTTAAATATTTTCACAGAAGTGATCATTCAGTCATGAAAAATAATGTAACATCTGTCGCAGTTTTCAGTTTAAAGCGTAGCTTACAAAGTAAAAAGGGGAAAATCTCCCCACTTTTTGTTTAAAAAAATTAAATTAAAATGTACAGGACCAAACACAGGCACTTTCCAAAGAACAAAAATGAAACCAAACCATGAATTATTCGATAGTAATAGATGACAGCTCCGGTTTCGGAGGGTCACCCGCGGCTGCCTCAGCTGTGGCGTTAGTCTTTGGCTGCTCTGGCACATCTTCTTCCTTCTCTGCCAACCCACCCAGAGACCCCAAGGGGAAAGTGCTTTCACAATTCTGAGTTGACGACACCTGTGAAATGACAGGCATTTGGACAGAAGAGTTGCTTTCAAAGCCATGCTCCCCTAGCTCATACTGCCCGAGGGTCTCCTCTTGTTCCTGGTTTAAGTAGTCCGGGACTAGGAAGTCACTAGAAGAGGGGTAAAGGACAGAAGAGAAATTAATGTCATTAAATGTCATTTCTCACACGATAGTATCAGCATCACACAAGCTACACACTGCATTGCACAGAGAACAAAGGTACTCATTTCACATTGTCCAAGATCACGGCAGTGACATACTCCACTAAGCACCAGAACCTGCTTCTCATTTCAACACACACAGAATTTATTCAATGGCATCTATTTCGCACCCCTATTTCCTACACAGCAACTTCTTATTATTAGATTGTATCACCTTGATGAGAATGAAAGTTAATGTCTGGAACACATTTGGCACTGAAAACCTCATTGAAAAAAAGGGAGCGCTCAGGCTTTAAAAATAGAAACAAAAATGAGTTCAGCACTGGCAAAATGCAGCCCTTCCCATTTCTGAGGTACCATATTCCTCAGAGCAGCAGCAGGACTTCCCTCCAAGTGGGCAGGCTGGAAGCAGAGGCACGAGGTGAGGCAGCTGAAGGCAGAGGAAGTTGCCAGCTGCAGCGGGGGTTGTGATCCTGACATGTATCACACTCCCGAGAAAAGAATGGAATTGCATTTCCTTCCCCTTTTAATCCTTTCTGGACAATTTTCCGCTCTGTACTCTTAACACCTGAGGGCTGAATGGATCCAAAGAAAACCTATCCAATGCTCCAGTTGTATTTTCAGAGCATGAGGACATAATGAAAAGAAATTTCTTTGCAAGTTTTCAGCACCAGACATGAAGTTTGTACCTGAGACATTTATATACATATATCACATATATGCACGTTTGGATGCTTTGGTTCCACCTGGCAATGTGGCAATCAAAAGAAATCATTAAATGACAGCAGCATTCACTGCTCCAACCCAAACTCACTGTCAGCTACGCTAAACCTTGTGTTTGTCAAATCAGACTGAAGGAAGGGCTATAGGCAACTGAAATCACAGCCTTTAATCTGACTTTGGTGACAACAGTGCAGTTCTTACCACAACCAGGGCATCACCCTGCAGAGTTTTCCCTCAGTTTTGACACAAGAGCCAAGAACAAGAACTGCGTAAGTCCACAGATATGAAGCACTTGTACTTTTAAACAATATTCTGCTGAAAAAATAGCAACTGGCTTTCCTGGTTTGTTTTTCATTTTTTTTTCATCCTACATCACTTCTGAGTTAATCAAGTAGAACAAAATGCTCAAGTGTTTTTTTACGGGAAAAAGAATAATGTCTGGAAATCAGGAGGGGTGGGATTGTGATGCTGTAACATTCAGAACATATGTCTTTTGCGTTGCTGAAGGCAGATGACTTACACACACCAAGCTGCACTCTCTCTATAGGTTTAAGAGCTGGAAGACCTTCCTGTCTTTGATGTCTCTCATCCAACTCTTGTATTTTCTATCTCAAATCCCAACAATTACATTTATATCAATGAGAATACAGTGCTCGTCTGATACCTCAGAACTCTTTTAATAGTCTTTAGCAGGGCATTTATGAGATATGCAAAGTCTTTTGCGCCCTGATAAAAAATGTCCAAGTGGCCCTTACTATTCCCAAACCTATTAGTCTAATCATTTAGTAATGTTATCTAGAAAATGAAAAAGGAGAAGGTATGGAGTCATGCAGTCTTTCCACAGTGTTAAGCAAGCACTTAAAACAAAGTAGAATATCTGTGCCTTATGAAAGTGAACAGGCTACGAACATGATTTTGAATAGCAAATCAATATCAAATCACAGATACTGTAGTATAGAACCCTATGGCTTCGCACCATTAGCCTGGCCATAGATACTACTGAAAAGAGAAATTAAGTAACCCAGAACCAGCCTCTGCATATCACTGGATTCTTCAGTGGCCTCCTATATAGCTCCCATGCTGTAAGACAGATCAGATACAACACAGAGTGGAGCAGGAGTCAATCTGACTGGAATTAGCTGGCAACCTGATGAGAGGCACAGCAGGCTGCCCTGAAAGCAGTAAATGATGATCTAAGTAAAAAAAAAAAAAAAAAAAAAAAAAAAAAAAGAAGAAAAAAAGGCAAAAAAAAAAGGCAAAAAAAAAGAGCAAGTTTCCCTGTTAGGTTTTTGCTGTGCACCTCACCTGCTCTGGAAGTAGTTTGCTAGCTCTGACGCTTCATGGTTCAAGCTCCTCAGGTGAACGATTAAATTTCCAGAGTTGGTGAACATGGCGCCGCATGTTTTGCACTCGTAAATCCGAGGCTTGCGGATAATGTGCCGGGAAACCCGCATGTGGTGTTTATATTCCCCGAAGGAAGTGAAAGTGGCACTACATATCTGGCACCGGAAACAGCGTTTACCTTCGTGCTTCAGGCGATGCATCTTGAGCGAGTAAGCTCGGGTGAACTTTTTCCCACAGCGGTCACACTGAAATGGTTTAATGCCTGTGGAAGAGAGAGCGCAAACACGTTCACCTTTTGGAACCAGAAGTCAGGGGCAAAATCCTTCCAGAGCTCTACAGCACAGGGGCAGCAACTGTAGCCGGTCACAGCAAAGCCCTGTTTGAGGAAGAGATTCTCTGGTTAACTTTAAAAAGGCAGGAACGGTTAGAGTGGAGCTGCACTTCCTCAGTAACAACCTCCAACAAATGTCAGCATTGGGACCTGTCCTGAGGCTCCTTCCCCACGGTTTACACTGAACACAAGGCCCCCTGGATTAGAGCTCGCTTAAGATCCCAACACACAGCCAACAAGGACCTGATGCTGCAGTCATCTCCAATGCCTTTGAACTCCTTTGATCTCGGGAGATTCTTGTGCCAGACTGGTTCCCAACAATGCAATTATCAGCCTACCCTTAATTGCAATGTTTTTTTCTGTCTGCTTTTGGCCTCGGAGAAGTGTTCTGGCAGGGGGACTGTGCGCACACGGATGTCCCTGTAATGCAGCAGGAATGGTGATAAAAGGGGGCAGTAGGAGCCTTTATATTGCGTGGGAACCTTGCTACACAAGAATTTTCAGCAGCTTTGCATGACAGACAGCTCTCTAAGACAGTTTAGCTTCATGCCTCTCGTTTTTTTCTTGTATTAATTTAGAAATTCAAGTCCTGGCTCATTTTTCATTTCTTACCCTAAAACATATGAGCTCTGCAACATGTTGCAGTGGCTGAGTGTGTAATCACACACAAACAGAACTATTACAACATAAAAGTCTGAGTCACCAAAACCTTCAGATTTAATAAAAAGCCTGAACTCCAGAAAGAGGGAAAATCCAAACATGAAGCTAAGAATCCGGAATATGGAGCTCTATTCATAATAGGGCTGTCAAGGAATAAAAAAGATTTTTTCAAAAGGCTGAATGTGCATCAGCCCTGGCCGTTAATTCCCTCAGTCTTTCACTCTGCTTTCCTTACTTTCAAAGCAGGAGGTGAACTTTTAATTGAGGGCTTTTAGACAGAGAAAGCTGTAGTTAAGGTTACACTGAAACGCCCTGTTAAGCATGTGAAAACAAGTTAATAAACTGGAATATGGTCTGGTGGAGCTGAAACTTTTCATGCTTTCCTAGTGTCCAAGGGCATCTATTTCCTCTGGTACTTTGAGGGAAATCTCTTTAGCCATTTTGCTCATGTGAAAACACTTTCAACATTTACAAGCTTTCAGAGTTCTTTTGCATGTTAATTATTCCAAACCAGCTATTCAAATCTCTCCCAACTTTGCCCAGGGCTTGCCAGTTGACAGGTTGGCCAGAGATGCTTTGCTGTCAGATTTTACCAACAGGCTTGGGATCATTTCACACCTGATACGCCCACAGAATTTGCTTTTTAAAGTATTAAACACATATCTGGTTATTTTGCTTGAAAGGATTGGACAAATAATTGCTGACAGTGGAAAAAATTAGATCTTGGCAGCTGTGGCTGCTCTGTCCCAGAATGGTACAGGCTCTGTGTGTAGAGTCAGCCTCAAACCAGGAGGTGCTAAACCATGAGGCTTAGTGCCCAAGTGCAATAACCCTTCAGTATTTCCTTTATTCCCTCAAATGTCAATGCTATTTCCAGATAATGCTGACAATTCTTGAAAATACCAATAGCAAAGACATTGGGGAGTTCATGCTTGGTTAGAAATCAAAATGAATTTGGGGATCAAGGCCCAGAGGAGGCATTCCCATAAACCTCTGGCTGCCTGTACTATCTGCAGGAGCAAAATTGATTATCAAACCAATTCAGTTGTCCTGCAGCCCCTCCAAAAATTCTGAGATCCAAAGGCATACAACATTCTTCAGTGCAAGGACACAGGTAGATAATATTTTCTTATGGCTGCAAGTCTCTTCTAAAACACAGCAGAGAATTACAACATGGCAGAGGAAGAATTTCAATTTAATTCTTTAGTGCAATAAAAGGGCCAAGTATATTTTATTTCATCTCAGATCTTTTTCAAGAAAATGACTTATCCTGATGAGTTCCAGGCAATCAGGCTTTTTTCAGTCCACACAAATGCTAATCATCCACGAGCAGAACTATCAGTCAGACTGCAGGGATCAAAACAAGCATTCAACGAGACAAACCTCTACCCAGTCTTTCTGAAATCAACTCTCAAGCACTTGGCAGGTGAGTAAAAAACCTGCATTATTACAATTGCTGCACAGCGAGGCTATGAATCAGGAATTCTGGGGAAACAGTGGTGTTTCTTACCTGAGTGGATAAGCATGTGTTGTTTTAGGTTCTGAATGCGAGTGAAGCGGACCCCGCACGTGGGACACTGAAAGGGTCTGTCGGGACCGTTTGGGCTGGGCCTCTCTGTGCTGCTGGTGGAAGGAGCAATGTAGAGTTGGTAGGGATACTGAACGTTCTCCAGACTACAAAGAAAAGAGGCATTGATTTACAAACAAGCCAGAGAAATGAGCAAAGCAGCCTTCTCCATGGAAATCTGAACCTTGAGCACTTTTCTGCGAGAAGAACAAAGAGATTGGCACATCACATTTCTGCTGAAATCTCCATTTATTCTGGAGATCTCTGTGTCTGTGGCAATGTGGCAAAGATCTGCACCTGAAGTTTGACAGTCACTGACTCTACACATCTGAACAAACCCAGGGAATAAGCTCAGACTTCTGTTTCTTTGGGCACCAGGCCTGAGCACGACTGCAAACTGAACTTTATTTTCCAGGCGTGGGCATTTTCTCAAGCATATCGATGACTTGCAATCACTAAACAGTCCCTGAGGAAGAGTTTAATGAGCTGAGCAAATGAAAAGCAAAGGAGTATTTTGCAGCTTCAGTGATATTTACAAATGAAACTAAAGCCAATTCATTTCTCATCTCAATCCAAGTTCCATGAACAAATACTAGTATCTACAATTGCATATTTCTATGTTTAAAATATTAATCTACTGAATCAATACTTGCTCCTTGTCTGATTCGAAGAGCTCCACCAGCACAGCTCCAGCATTGTGTTTAAAAAACAGCACACAGACTGCAATAAGGAACAATTTAACTTTCAAAGTAATTTATTTAAAACTGACTAATTGCTCCTCCATAGCCTCCAGCTGCAAACTGTTTAAGGGAACTATAGTGCTCTAATCCAAGTCCTCTGGCAAGGAACTTGCTAAAGGGCACAGTGAAATGAGAATAAACCTTCTGGTCCAAACATGGAAACAACAGGATTGTACTTACCTGGGGTTTCCCTTCCCTGAGCATTAAGGTCTATATTTTTGGATGAAATAGCCATTTCAGCTTGCACACAGCCTGCTGAAAGATCAGACATCACTGGCAGCAGGGAACTGCTCTGACCTGACTATTCATTCTGTGGCCAGCACATTGCAACTTCAGCTTTACTAAACTGAAATGTCTGAAATGTCCTGAGAAAAGATACAATGATGTCTCCTCACAGTCAGAAAGTTTTCCTAACTGAGGAAATCCTTCTGCTGCTCTGCTTCCACCTCAAGCCCAGAGGGCTGGCTTCAGGGTTGTGCTGGATTTGAGGACTTGTAACATTCACACAAATGAAACGTGCACTTTGCACAAATACATTTTCCTGGACATCATACAAAAATTCACAGAGCAGAGCAGCACAGGAGGGCAAGAAATAGGATCATCTCTTTAAAATCAACACTTAAACTGTCTTTAGTCTGGAAAAGGATGTCACTACAGCTGTGCGGACAGGGGGTATCTGAATTTTGAGTGCAGAATTCTCAGTAGCAAAAGTTCCAGTTGTAAAATTTATCTGGAGAGAGAGCATCAGCTATCTCTTGATACACACAAGATTAAAGAGTTTCCTGCAGGAGTTTAGTATCACTCAGTCTGTAAAACCCATAAGGATTTCTGATCTCACATAGCACTGCAGTAAGATTTGCTCTAAAGAAGAAATTTTATTGTCCTTCACTTTTTATACAGAGTAGGTCCCAGAGCTGTGGGAAACAGAGGTGCTGACAGACTTGTTGATCTGTGATAAAGGGAATATTTGCAGGAGCAAAGTCACAAGCTCATGTCCTGGGCCTGGCAGAATGGAGCTCTTTGCCATTCTGGCTGGGGTATAAAAAAGCCAGCTGAGGGTATTTTAAACATAGGTTCTGATTTTTCTAACCGAATTCCTGACCAACTCTGGCCCTCCACTTCCTTTTTTATACACGTAGTGTGCTCAAATAAGAATAACATTTGGGTTTTGTGACAACAAAGAATTTCATCTTCGCCTGACATGCTCCTTAGGTGCTTCTCCCTCACTCCTGCACTGTGAGGAGGCACAAGTGCACTGAGCTCCTGGAGCTTTCTCGGGAGACACTCAGAGTAGGGCAGGAATCAGGAGCCAGAGCTCTCCTTTCGTTTTCAGCTGTCTCAGGCTCGCTCACCCTCCACGCCTGTGCTGGTGCCACCTCCTCTGCCACTGAAGGAGAAGTGCTGTGGGCACTGCTCCATAGAAGAAATTTAAAGTAAAGTTTGGGTTTTTTTAATTTAAAAATCTTTCATGATGAGGAGGGCTGATTAAAGCAGATCCAGGGGGAACCCTGAGGCTCTCCAGCTATCAGCTTGTCTTTTCCCATGCTCACACTGCCAGCAGGGTGAAATACCTATTTGGTGACATAACTTAGCATGATGTAGAGATTATATTTGAAACACTATGAGATTTTGTCCCCCTGTTCCTTCTCCCCCCACATTTACTCAATTTGTCAAGACTTGCAATTTGTGATCAATGTGGCATTTAACAGTTGCGATTTGTCTGAGGTCTCCAAGACTTTCTGTACCAGCCACGTAAAGAGAGAGGTTTCAAATGTTTTCACTGAAATATCTTACTTGCACTTTTTCTTCTTTTCACCCTGAAATTATATACATATTTAACTATGTGGAACTAAACTCTGACAAATGTGAATTCCAAAATGCTCAGTGAACCTAGAAATGTTCTCTATTTGCAAATAACAATTATTTTAGTGAAGGTTCTCATTGGATCAGAGAGACCTTTTATAACTTTTATAACTGAGCAACTCCTTTTTAAGTGCAGCCACGAACTGATCCAGAGACCAACTGTTAAAGCAGCCAAGATCAGGGATCTGTGTTAGAAAAGTGTTTTAACAATTCAAATGTGAAATGTCAGAGAAAGAATAGATTAGACTTCACTGTGGAACAGTAATTTTAACACTTAACAGATTCCTGTGTGCCTATTAAGCTGACAACAATTACATGTGACCTACTGTTTATGAAACACTGATTATGGAGGAGGCCAAATTAATGATGTTAATTATTTAAGACAGAAACTCAAGAGATAAGACATCTTAGTTTTTGAAATTTTTATGATTCTTTCCACAGTGACATGGATGAAATATTGAGAGACCTTTAGAGGGGCTAGTCTTTTGCTTTGTTTTAGAAATAGAAATGTAATGTATACTTATTACAACATACATTTTTCAATATTAATTTGCATTGGGCACACAGAACTGATTTTGACATTTTGAGAATTTCTAGTAATAAAGAAATGTACAATATGGACTTAAAGGTGCATGGAACACCCAAAAAGCTTGGGAGGGAAATTTTTTCCATCTGTACAATGTATTGATCTTTTTTTCTGATTCAGCTAGAGAAACATGTTCTATTTTACTCAGAATTCTTATGCACCCAAAATTGCGTGCCCAAATTGCTGCACAGTGAATGACAGGCCATATTTATTTGCTGCTGTGCCCATCCCATGTTTGAAATGGGAATTTAAGTCATGCTTGAAGGGCTGTCACTGTATTTGAACGCACTGTCCCACCCTGACAAGGCAAATACACACAAACACACACCTGAAAGGAAACTGCTTAGCCCTTGGAAGCACCATTGTATACATTTAACTGGTTCTTGGAATAAGAACATTCTTGACACTTTCATTTGAATTTATAAAAGAAATCACTTGGTAGAAAATTTTAGTTCTGGGGTCTAAAATTCCCGTAACTCTTAGTTCACTTATAGCTGTACAAACAAGGCGCAAATTCTAGTTCATTTTGCTGATACTTCTGTCACTCTGAGATGAATTATTTTCAAACTTGGCCATAAACTAAGGTAAATATTCTTTCCTTCTCTGCATGGAAGAGATGTTTTAGTGGGAATTTTCAGTGTGTTTAAAGAATTTTTTATCTTTTGAATTTTCTACGCAGTTTGTGCTGAATCTATGCAGTTTTATAGGAAATTTCTGAAATAATCCACTGCTGAAAATATGTGTGCCACTTGACTTCAGAATTATAGGTTTAAAAGCCTGGATTAGTTCTAGTGCAACATGTGCTCCTACTATTAATTCAACCCTTAAGTGCTGGGTGTTATTTTTATATCCAGGTTTGTTAGCAGATAAAATCTTCCATGTCATTCAAAAACTCTTATCTAAGCAGTTATTTTCCCTTTTTAATCCTACAGTGGGACAGATTTTAGATGGAAATGACGGGAAAGATTTTATGAACTATGAAAATGCAGCTCCTGGTTCTTTTTCTCTATAGGGAGCTTCTCTTGACACAGTTTCTGGAATAACTTCCAAAGGTTCACACCTCTTCCTCAGACCACTTGTCTTACAAAGCCCTTAAAAAACTAGTTTGGAAAAATGTGCTTGGAGAGGAAATGGCTAAGAACTAGAAGTCCAAAAATGTGCTTGGAGAGGGAATGGCTAAGAACCAGAAGTCAAAGCAGTTGTGTGCAGCCCTGTGTGCCATGTGTGGGTACCTCACTTGGCTCTAACAGCTCCGATGGCTCTCTGACCAAACAGACCCCCTTTAGTTTGGTTTTCTCTGCCAGCCTTCCCTTATAAGGGATTCCCTTCATAAATCTCTCAGCTCAGCACAGCAAAAGCCTGCTAAATATTTACAGCAAGTGCCACGCAGCATCTTGGTAAGAAGCTACAGGCAGAAAGTTTGGGGGGAAGAGATTTAGGGCTGCTCTGCCTGTTCTGTGGCTTGCAGTAGGTCTGCTGAAGTCAGGGCTAGGTCCTTGGGTTCAGTTTGTTTCAGTATTGCTTCTGGGGCTGCACATCAGCTTTAGCACACATGTTTCACATAGAGGTTTAATTAAAAGTTATTAATAAAGAGCAACAATGAAGAAACAGCAAAAACATGACTATATTTCTTCACCAGTGCTGCCTGGAAATAGATAGGAAATAAAAAGCAACGAGTAAGCAGATTCTGATTTTCATCACCTACATTCCTCTGAAGCATCTGCCCCTCCAGGCACTGATTGTACTTTGATCAACACAGAGAACTAGATGTAGGAACAACTAAACATTCTGGGATTAAGGTTGGGGAGGTTAATTACTGCACAGCACTTGCTGCAGAACACTTTGCACACCAGGTTGGTACATACCGATCATCATCGTCTGCATGAGCGTTAGTGCCAGAGGTGCTTTGGAGTGTGGGCAATCCCTCTGTAACCCCCTCATCTATTGAGCCTAGGCAAAGAAAAAAGGGCAATTTAATGCAAATAACTGTTCAAAAAGGGTTGGGGGGCAGGTAAATACACATCAAGCTTGCTTTCCCAAATCTCTGATAGACGCTGCTTCCTGGGTGATAGGATAATAAAAGTGCCTTGGGAAAGTCATTTAGAACACCCAGAAGCAACGTGTTCCAAATCAGCTTCTCTCTGCAGAGATTATCCAGCAAACTGACAACTCAGTGAAGGGCACGTATTTGGTACACCTAGAAAATGGAAATGTTAAACACAGCCAGTTTTCAAAACACATCCAGTACTAGCACTGTAAAGCAGAAACGTTACATTCACCTAAAAGGGCTCTTTTGTCAACTTTTCAAGACTTCCTGAGCAATAAGGAGATCAATCCTGCTAAACTAAATGGCTTTTGTGTTCCAAGTCTTCCAAAAATATATTAATTGATAATGCTTTCATTTACTGATAAGCTGCTGAGACAGGAAGAACCTTCTGTGAAATCAGAAATGCAACACAAAAGAGACCAAATGTGTTTGTTACAGTAATGTACAACCAAAACCCCTCCAGAGCTCTGCTCAGTGCACCAGCATTGGGCAAATGCAGATCAAGGGGCTTGGGGAACAGAATTCAATGGAAAAGCAGCACTAAACAAACCACACCTTCATTCAACTGATGTGGCTGTTGCTCATCTGGGCCTCTTTCACCACCACTGGGAGTTTGGGCAAGCAGCCTCTGGATCTCCCCCACTGAATCCACGGGAGATGAGGACAGATGGGGAATATTTCTCTCCCTACATCCTGAGAACGAGCAAAGTGTAGGACAGTGCTACGAGCTGCTCTTGCTGCTGTGGTAAAGTAATTCTGCTTTCTAAGAGAGCAATCTGAATTTGGGAACCCTACAGCTCACTAGGAAAATCAAGTAGCATTAGGTGTATGCTGGCACATGTCAGACAAAACAAAAAACCAAAGAGAAGGAACAAAGACACGAAAAGTGAAGCAGAAAATGTGCATATTCTGTCAAAAAGAACAAGAAATCTTTCCTGAAGTGAAAGATTCTTGTCTTAATGAGATACCATGTTATGGGGCCAGTAACAAGAGGAAAGTTGCATCTCTGGCAGCTTCACAATTAGTAAAATCAGAATTTTTGATTTTGTTGAGGGGTGACAAACTATACTTGGGGAATTCATCAGCTAAGCAATCTATAAAGTTACAAAAGTTAATCCCATTTTGATTTATCCTTCTTTCTCATGAAATACTTAAATGAAGGTCTACTGAAAAATAAGCTCAACTGCTGTTAGGTTTAATTTCATGCCTTCACCTCTCAAATGGCAAAAGTGCTAATGAGTTATGAGAGTATCTTCTCAGACACAGCTGTTTTGCAACCATAATGACTTATTTATCAAGTCCCTGCTCCACATCTCCTTCCGTATTATAAAGTGCTTCCAAATACAACAAATTGCAAATGAACAATTCTTAAATTTCCCAAAGAGTGAATAAGAGCTTTTTGCAATATCAGAGAGAGAGGCAAGAATGCTTTTATAAATGCACGATAAAACACTGAGATAAATATATGCGATTGTATGAGGAAAATACGTTCAGGGAAGAAAAAGCTGTACTTTAACATATCTTGCTGCCTCCATTTACTATTCTTACATTACTGCATAAAGTAATGCATCTTTGGGAGGTAAAAAGCCCTTTCTAGCTACAAAGTGTGCTGTATCACAACTGTGCTAAACAGATCACTGTTTCCCTTTATAGAAAAACATGAATAAAAACCATTCTGAGGATGGTTATTATGCCAAGACCACTAAATATTAATTCAAACATATTCAAAGACAAAGAGCAGATTTGTGCTTAAAAGATTTTGCCCTGGCACATTTTTCTTCTCTCTGCAGCTGTTTTAAGGAAGAACATGCTGCACCAATGACAGATATTTAAGTTTAAAAATGATAATCACTAAAGCCTGAGATTCTCTACCCCATGCACACAAAATTACTCATGTGTAGCCTGGAGTTAACACCCAGTTTGTTCTTTTAAGCTGCTTTGGTATGATATTTATTTATATATTTAAGATATATATCACTTGCTATGCTATTTTTAACTTTCCCTAATCATTATTGCTGCGTGTCCTATTTTGTCTGTGATGATATAATTACACTGATGAAGTAATTTGCATCTCTTATCACCTGGCCCTGGCAAAATCTTTCAATTCCGACTATAACAAGTTAAAAACTGAATCAAACAAAACCTGTTTTTGAACAAGGACCACTTTTTCTGGTGACTCCCCAGCAAACAAATAATTTCTCTTTGTTTTTAATTGATTCACTATTTTGGCAAACTACATTTAAAGAGTTATAGTTACGCTATAAGATATTAAGTCTCTTCCTCAGCAAAGGTAAACATCCTTGTCTCCAATAAATAAAACATTTTCATTTGGAAAAAGCATTACAATCTAAAATATCAACACATGAGCTATACAAACTGGAGAACAATCCAACAGCAAAGGATGGCATAAATGGGAAATATTTCCATTTCTTTTTAGTGATTATTACTAGGAGAACAGTTTGACACAGATTGTCCATTGCTGTTCTGGAAGGTCAGCCTGATCTCACTTTCTCCAGAGAAGGCACAGTGTTGCACTGACCAAACCAAACAAATAACGCAGACTGCCAGCCCCCAACTATTTACTGTCCTGTAGTTTATTTATTAAATTAACTGGGGCAGCCTCTCATGTACATATTATTTGAATGAAGCAGAACAGTACATGTGCCATTCTTAAAGTCTTCAAACAGAACAGGCTTTATTAAAAATCTTTCAGTAAACAAACTCTGCTGACCACAGGTCAAGCCATTTGAGAATAAAATAGCTGACTTGGGCAAAATTTTGATAATTAAACTAGGAATATTGCAAAATTTTTAAAATCTTCTGATTTACTAAAAGCCAGTCAATGTATTCTGCACAGAGAAAAAAAATGGATTGTTCCAGTAACCTTTAAGTATTAGTTCTTAATAAAGAACAGCCTGCTATAAGAACCCAAAACTGGTTTCAAATTGTCTTTCACGGCAAAAAGATTTCTCTCAGCAACTAGCAGCATTTGAAGAAGCAACTTGAGAATCAAATCCCACAGAAATGGAAAGATTCTCAATATTATGACTGTGTGGTTTTATTTTTGTCTGGGGCATTAAGATGACAGTGTTTCACCACTTATTTTGCAAATCCTCTTACAAAGGCTCTCTGTCACGATTATACAAGATCTGATGTCTGATGCAAAGTACTATTCTAACCCTTTGTGGCTACAGGCACAAGCCTTTCAAATCTGGTGCTGCAGCTCAGCTGAAATTGTGCCTTTTGACACTAATGAAAGCAGAATTAAGTTTCCCCAGTCAGGCAACTAGAGGTAAAAAGGAGTTATCAACCTCTGCCGAAGAGAGAGGGCTACCACAAGCTTACCATTTTCAGGTGTCTTCTGCAGAGTTATTTAAAGACCTCCAAGTTTATGTGTAACATTTTATAGATCAGGGGAAAAAAGGGAGTTTCACAAAAATAAAGCATGAAAAGCCATGAGGCAGATTTCCTCCAATAAAATCACCAGTGCTCAGGTGCCTTTTGATATATGTAACTCCAGAAATGGTCATACCTATAGATGAAGACTGAGGGCTGATGAGGAGATCTTCCTGCACTTGCTCGCTCCCTGGGACCGTCTGCTGGTCACTCAGGGAGCTCTGGGACGCGCTCACAGGCTGCGACACCTCCTCGTGAACCTCCTCGTCACTCAGCCTTTCCACCTTGACGCGCACATCTTCCTCGATGACCAGGGGAGAACTGGCTTTCGTGCTCTCACAAGTCACATAATCCGCCATCCTCCTGTTGGACTCAGAGGGCCCAGGCATTTCCAAAGTCCGAGAGTTCTCCGCCTGCTTCACCTTTTCTGACTGAAGTCTTCGATCAATTCCAAAAGGAAAAGTCCAGGGAAAAGCTAAGGATGAGTCCACGGGCTGATTTCTGGACTCTGGGTAGGAAGTTGCAGGATTAAGCACTTGGGGGGAACTGGTTTGTGTGTTACACTTGAGGGGGCTCTCCGGAGACATAACGATGTAGCTTTTCCGCTTTCTCCGAGACTCCCGGCAAACGGGAATGGTTCTTTCCACCACGCTGCACTCGGAAGAGACGGGAGAAAGGCTGCCGTCTCGGGAGGTGAAATTGCAGTTTGCACTGTTCTCCTGTCCAGCATCCAGCACCTTCTCCTGCTGGCTGTTGGGTGTATTCCATAAAATGCTGGACTTCATGAATTCCGAGCACGTGCTGGCCACGCTGAACATCTGCATGTAGCTGGCTGCAGCCAGCACATCGATAATGTTTTCCGTGTTGATGGATAGTGTTGCTGTGTAAGCGTATTCCAGGAGAGGGATGAAGCCGGTCACCGTCACGTGGTGCAGGTCTAACACGCTCTTGCTCTCGTCCTCCGCTTGGCCAACGAGTTTGGAGCGGAAGAAGTCACTGCAGGCTGCCAGAACCACCTTGTGTGCCCTGAAGATCTTGTCCTGGACGCGGATGGTGATGTCACAGAAGTGGCCATCATTTCGGAGCATGTTCAGCTTCCCCAGCATCTCCTGACTGTGAGCAGGGGAGTTATGAGTGAATGTTTTAACACCCATTTTTAGACGGTTCTCTTAGCGTTCTTCCCACATACGACAGATCAAAGGTATCCTGAAATAAAGAGGAAAACTGTCATTTTCATCTCTGAAAGCAAAAGTCAAGTGCATTCATAAGACTGTATGAAGAAAACTCATCTGAATTCTCTAAGGCCAGGTTCTTCTAGGATCCAGACTGTGCAAGGGACTAACTCTACAGAAATTCAATTACCTATTTGTAATTTTCATAATCACAGATTAAATTGTTTGCAATCTATCCCTATCATCTTCCATACATCTATGTATCTATGTATCTGTATCTCCCTATACATATAGGGGTATCTCTCTCTCTCTCCACATTCCTGCTACTGCCTACCCAAAACCAAATTCTCAACACAGTTCAAAAAAGTGTTTGTAATACTAAAAGCAAAGCATTTTGCAAACTACTATCTGTGTAGAAACATGTATTTTTATTTTCTGGGCCCAGAAAACTATTGTTCATGGTTCTTAAACCCAACAGATTGTCAAACGTTTCTTTTAAGCAGAAAAGTCATCAGCTTGAGTCAACAACAAGGGTGCAGGAGTAAGCAAATCTCCCAGGGAAGGTATTTAATACCAGAAAAGCTTTAGAGAAACGACAGCATGAATTTTCAGAGGCCAGAGTTCAAACTAGTAAACATAAACAACAGTTGCCAATAGTTCTGATTTCTTACTGTAGTGCAGGTATTTATTACCCAAAGCTGCTTTTAATAAATAGTTTTAGACTAGGATGAGAAATTATTGAAAAATCCTTCAAAAACACAATGCATTATAAACCTCAAAGGAAAGTTTAAATCAAATACACATAAACTGATTTTATATATGTGATAAATAAAACAAGGAAGGCAACTTCTTTCTTCTGAAAAACACAAACCTGCCCTCTTGGGGACCAGTTCTCTCCATGTGGGAGCAAATGCATGTGTTTTGTGCAAGGTCCTGATGAGAATGGGGTGTCTGACCCCTAGATTTCTCCAAAAATTTCAGAAATTTTTCACTATAAAGGGAACACAAACCACTGTGTTTCATCTCCTTGAGCCCCTTCCAAGTTTCCATGGAAGTCTTCTGTGTTGTACATGCCTCATACAATTAACATGATATAGAATTATCTCACTGGTTAAACATCAACAGCATCATTGGGTTTGATTCGTTCCTGGAGTCAGCCAGCTTCTGCACATCATCCTTCTTTCCCTTCCATGTGAAAAAACATAGCATGCATGCAAATGGCTCCTGTGGAGCTTCGCAGATACAAAGAGCAACTGCAAGTGTGGAACAACTTCCCCAAAATCTGACATATTGAAACGGCAGCTGTCACAGCCCACCTGGCTCTACAGACATTTATACTTGGCTGCTTCTTGTTCCTGGGTTTTCACTTTTGATACTCAAACCCGTGCAGACAGAGGGAAACTAACCGTTCAAGAGAACAGATTAACTAACACTTGATAATATATATAAAGTCTGGTGGAAACTGTAAGGGCCACTTGGGTTTAAAATGAAATTTCACACTAGTGCAGAGGAAGAAGTTAAGCACAAGCAAAACATTCCCTTCACTGAAAGAAAAGGGATCGACCTCAAGAGACATCTGAGGATCCAGACTGTTTGCTCTCCAGCATGAATCAAATGAAAAGCATATTTCATTGATCTCAGACCAAAACACTACAGCAAAAGCTTGTAACAGCATATTCAAAAATGGCCTTTGGATACCCTTCCTTCTGAAATCCTGGTGGCTGCAGCTGGTCCTTGGCACATCACAAGTCCAGAAGTACTTCTGTTCAGCAACTCATACAAGAAGAACAATATATTCACAAGGATGAGCCACGGAATAATTTGGTATTTAGAAATAGTACCAATACATCATTATAAACAAGGAGAAAAATCTAAGAGAAATCCTCCCATTTCCTACAGGCCCAAAAGGCAAGCCCATATTCCTCTTTGTTCTTGTGAACAAGCAACACTCATCCCTCCAGTGCCAAAGTGAGAGCTTGATTCTGCTACCCTGCTCTAAACCATTCCTTGTGCTGCTCCCCCCTTCCTGCCGCCTCTCCCCTCTTCTGGCTTCCTTTCCCCTTCTCCTTTCATCTTTTGCTTCCTTGACCTTGATCTGGTTACGGAATTTAAAATAAAATTGCGGAAGTCAGTGATGTGCAATAAATTGATTTAAATTTATTACAGGAGCGGTGTTCCTGCCATGAATGTGGGATATTGCTGTTAAATCACTTCTGTAAAATGACTTTCACCCTCATTGCACTGACACCTCCATTCAAACAAGTGGCTCCTACCCAGGCCTCAGTGTGAACAAGGAGCATGCACATACAGGCTATTTTCAGGAAAATCCAAAGGGTTGGGCTCAGGAGGGGGAACAATATCAGTTCCTTACAGTTAATGAAGTAGTAAAAACATCAAATATTTTTAGAAGGTAATTTAAACAATATGAAAATATTTTCCACATGAAAAGATGAGCACGCTGAAGCACAGCCAGGTTACACAATGGTTCAATTCTCTTTCTAATCTTTCAGTGGCACAAGGCACTTTTACAGCTGCACTCAATTCACAGTGACCTAGGAGGGTAAAGGGCTGCAACATTACAGCTGCACCCCAAGTCCATCATCTCTGTACCAACATCTTTTCAAAATAACACTTTGTCATACCTTATTTCCCATTATCAGGCAGTCCCTGACAGCAGCTCTCCGACCATAAGGTGAAGGATGCCACATCCACAGCCATTCCAGAACCAGAAATCAGAGCTAAATATATCCACGCCCTTGGGAATGCCAGGGTGGCGAGATCAAGGTGCACACCTAAACTAAGTGCTAAGTGGGTTGGAGCTTGAAGAGCTGTTAATTTTGGAGCCACAAACCATCAGGGATTCTCTAAGCAGGGACTAGGGATGGTATCAGAGAGGGTGGCTTTTCCCTCCCAGCTGCTGAAAGCAGGGCTCTTCCTCCCCATCCCCAGGCACACACTCACGCCCTGGCCCACAACGCATTTCAAACCTCTAGAGAAACAGTGAAATTCAAAGACACTTTCACAAGTTTTAAAAATATTCACAGTGGGACACTTCAGTCCATATTTAATGGGCTGTATTTAACTTTGCCACAGACATTTACGGTTTGAGAGAATGGTTTTTCCAGCATGCATTCCTGCCCTGGAAACACGTGAGGAATCACCACCACAGCACAGATTCCTGAACAATGTGAAAATTCAAACGTGAGGACTTCAGGGCTTCCAGAGCAAGGACAATTTTGTCCACTATTAGCCAAAAGCTGTGTGAAGGGAAGTGCTACTGTGTCAAAGATTTTGTACAATTAATCTGAAAATTAGTCCTGCTTTTTTTTACTCCTAGGAGCACTAAAGAAGACCTGACCTTTAAGAAGTTTGGAGTAACTCAGCTCATTCTCACTGTTTCAAGGCTACTGAAATGCAAGTTTTAGCAAAGTTACCATTTCACATACACTGGTTTGGGATTAAACAAGTGTCAAGTTTCTAAGTGTAGAAACAGCAAAGATGAAACTGTACACTGTAAGTGTAATGTTACAATCCAATCAAACTGTAAATGGAAAAGGAACTATACTGGAATTGAAAAATATTGCTTATGTGACCTGTCTGCTTCCACATACACAAAATTTAGCTCCTTATTCACACACTGCCTAGTGTTATGGCTCAAATCATTGAGTATGAAACATGGTATCTATAATAATCTTGTGGAAGAGTCAGTGAATCAAACTCACAGAGCTGTCTGATTCTGTTTCTCACTTAGTCATGTCATTTCAAAACAAAAGTAATTTTTAGCACCACAAACCTACCACCCACCTTTAACCTCTGTATCCTGACCTGGGGCAGCTTACAGCACAAAAACAACTTTTTCTGAATACTGAAACCAACAGATTTCATACCACTTTGTAGCCACATAAATCCTCAGAAAGATTAGGAAATTCCCACTCTGGTGCTCACCATGCCCTCAGATACATTCATCCAACTGTGAGCCCATGGTGTAAATCAGATCACTAGTTGTTTTTTTTATTATTATTTATTCCTAATGCAGATCACTCCTTGGGCACTGGTTAGAGCATCATCCTATCAACAGCAGCAGTCCAGACACAGACCAATCTTCCACAGGGATAAACGTGTGACCTGGATCATTTTATCTCTGCCATCTCACTGCAGTACACAGGTACCAACACCCCTCACTCCTTCAAATTAACTGGTTAGTATAATTAAGTTCATTATTGAATCAGAACAACTGCTCAGCGTGTACTGAACTTCCAGTTTGCTATTTCTATTTCTATCTAAACACACATCTGTTTCCCCAACAGCAGCTGGCCTAATAAAAGGTACTATCTCCACTATGAATCTTGCCCTGCTTCACTTCACAAAAATGCTGGCCAGAGCTACCACACCATTCTAGTTTTAAATAAATCAACAGCACTTTCTAAACATTATTTAAAATCATATTTTAACTCAGGTCAGTAAACCTAGTTTGACCTCAACCCAGCACTGCCAAGTCTGACAGTATTCATGTAAAAGAAAAGGCAAACACGAGGTTTCTGTGCTCAAAATGACGTCAATGTGTAACACTCACTTTGGTGCTCTGGAATCTCTGGAATGCAAACCTGTAACCTTTGGCTGCAGTGGGTGAGTGGACCAGGGAAATGACCCATTCTGGGAAGTATGCAGGGCTTGAGAACTCCAATTTCCTCCAGGACAGCAGATTCCACACCGGCAGTGCACAAAGGAGCCAGTGTTAAGGCAGCTACTGCACAAACACCTATTTTAAACCTGGAATAGATGCCAAGCTCCAGCCTGTACTGGGAGTGAGGTGATGCCATTACCCTGCAAAAAACTGGGAGTACTCAGTGCTGGGGCTGGCCTGCTCCTTGGTCTCTCAGTTCAGGAACCAGACTGACTCTCCAAACCATTTCACTGAAATATCCCAGGACACTGACACTGCTCCTGTGTCCCTTTCCTCCCAGCTTCTCAGAAGAGGACAATTTTCAGGCGCTTTCTGTTTTAAAGAGTTTGGAGGTGTTTTGTTCTTGGGCAGGGCTCAAGCTGCACACTGAACTGTCCTCTGGGAAGATTTCTGTCTGCCCAACAAGGAGTGACTGATGACAGGTAAGCAACTCCAGAGAACTCCACTCGGGAGCTGTAATGGAAGAGCAATTTCACCTAACAAACTGAAAGCTTGAAATACTACAGCCCACCTATTTATTGTTAGCAGTTATTACTCCCTTTCACAGCAGAAGGCATATAAAGAGTGTGTTGTGCTTTCCCAATATACTCCAAAAATACTGCATTTGACAAGGCCATATATTTTGTAAAGATTGGGGTTTTGGCACACCACTGTTGACAAGTGCATGTGCTTTTGAGGCCACTGACTTCATGAACCATTAGTGTCGCTCACAGAGAGCACATGTTGGGTGCTCTGTACTCACCCCCCAGGCTGTTCCTTTGTTCCACACTTAATTTTTTTTAATTTTTTTTTTTTAAACAAGAGCACTTTCCAAGGATGCTACAGTGGCAAATTGTCTCCTAAGCAGCCACCTCTTCCTCTGAAAATCTCCTGGCAAAGAGACTTTCCAAATTCTACAAGTTAGATCTTCCTAAATTTTAGGTCTAGCCCACCAGAAGCTGCTGCTGAAGGGTGGCAGGCAGTACTCCAGAGCTAGACTTCAGCTCCACAGAGGGAGACTAAAACACTTATCAGGAGGCAGCCATGGTTCAAACTGATCCAGGTGATGTAAATAACCCACATAATTATCAGAGGCTCTGAATGTTTATCACTCCCCACATTGTGCCAATAATCTCCTCTCATCCCCCGATTTTAAATGAATTTGTAAGCATTTAGGTAAGTTTCTCGTGAGTGCTGTAAGAGCTGAGGTTTACAAAGTCAATGCGCCAAGGCTGCAACTCTTCACAAAAAATTGCTGAAAAGATTTGCACATCTGGAAATCCTGAGCTGTGACAGGGCCCACCATCATTTTTGGTAGCAACCAAGGTAAACCTCCTCAGGGCAGGAAAAGGCAAGGGCAAAAGCACACAATATTTCTTTACTGTAAGTCCTCCAAAAGACCAGGAACAGTGTTTATCTGCAAAGGACAAGGCAAAAAGCATCCAACAGCTCTTCTTCCAAAATAATGACTCAGGGAAAAGGCAAGCCCAGAATGTCCATGAAATACATGCTTCATATTCCTAACAGATCTCTTCAGTTTCCCCAAAATTAAACCCTATAGTAGTAGAAAACAAAAGCTTTAACTGTACCATGCCACAAGAGGAAAGCAGATGTGTGCGGCCATGGCAAAGCCCCAGCTCGCAGTTACAGCTCTGACTCACACTGTCACTGCTATCGAAAACATTAATCTTTCATGGGGATAGGAAAAAACTGACTCAGATCATGGAAAAAGGCATTTGCATGATGCAAATCTAGTAGGTGCATTTTAATTCTCAGGGCTGGTGAAGCCATTGAGACAAGTAGTGGGGTGCCAAACCCATCAATTTACTCTACAAAACGGTTTTATTGTAAGTCGAGATGGTATGTCAGCTGCAACAGAACACTTCTGAAAGGATAAAATTAGAAAACATTTACATACACATTTTAAGGGAACAGTACCAACAGACCTTCCCCAAACAGAAGAGCACACATTATCTTAGACTGGAACTTCAGCTGAGTGTTGAATCCAGGAGCTGATGCCCCTGCTCTTGGAGATGTCAGTTATCAGCCCTGCAATTTATCACTCAAAACCAGCCACTGCTTTTGGCAACAAAGCCTTAATCACTGTTAGCTTTTTGAAAGAAGTTAATCTAATTAACTTCTCGATGTATATTCTCATACAAGAGAGAGCAAAAAATTCTCCTGTTTAGGCATCCTGTTTTAATTCTTACCAGCAGCAAGGTGTAAGATTTGGTCAGACACTGCACCATCCTTGCAACTCACTTCTACACCTTTGTGGTAATTGATTTAACTTCCCTTGCTGAACGATGGACAACACCTTAGCATGTGCTTCTAGATCCTCCGTGGTTTTGCAGAATTTTTGTATTTGTACACCATGGATATTAAACACAATAGCTGCTGTTAAAGCAATCCAGACCAAGAACAAATCAGAAACATTTGCTTAATTCCAAATATCTCAGTCGTCCTTGTTCAAAACTATAAAACTCCAAGGAAAGGTTTCGTTTTCAAAATGAGATGACCAAAGTCTTCCTCATGTTACAAGACTGTCTTAGATATAAAACACAACCCCCCCCAAAACATCTAGTGTAATGAGAAAGAAGTATACATGTCTACTACTTTTATTTTAGAATATTAAAACCAACACAAAACATATCACAGAGCTGTTGTTCCTGTACTGTGAGGTCACAGCAAAGAAAAAGCTGAAAATCGTTAGTTAAACCATCACTATTTTTCAGGAATTGCTGTTTCTACATTTAAGGTGAAGTGCAACACGTCTTAGGGATTTTTGTTTGTTTTCCAACTCCTTAATTTGCATGGAAATTAAGGAGTTGGATGGAAAAATTCAGCTGTTTTGTTCTGACTGTGTGAAAGGAAATATTAAAGATAGCCTGTGCGGGCTGATAGGAAGAAGAATTACAGCCTGCAGAGGTGAGCCCAGCACACGGCAGAGGATGGAAATCCAAACCAAGCCAAACCTGCTGATCACAGTGACTCCACAAACCTTCAAAACCTTCCCAGTGATGGAACAGACCAAGACACAGAACCTACCTATCTGGGCTGATGTACCTTCCAGTGTTTTTGCAGAGTGTATCTGTTTGAAACCCCCTGGCATGTCTGGAAGTCAGAGAGGAGCTCTCCCAACCCCTGCATCTGGCAGAATTAGGCACTCATCTGCCTGACTGTAATAATTACAGATCCCATGGCCACATTCATTAACTTCACCAGCAGCCACATACTTGCAGCAGATTCTCGTGCAGCTCTGGCTTGTCATTTCCTCACAAAAGTGACACTTCTAGATTTATTCTCATCCCTTCTCAACCCTTATATATGGCCTACAGGAAGGGGCCTGCAAGACTTTCTCCTGTCTGATCTCAAATTGGCAGGAGAGTTTAATCCCACTTCAATCCTTTCTTTTTAATTTTTATGGCAGGAATTGCACATCACTTATGTCTCAGGCAAACGAGAGTTCAGGTCTCTGCAGCTGATGGACTCACAGCTGCCATGAAGCAGGTCTAGAGCAGAAAACCAATACCCAGATACATGGGGACATTATTAACTGCAGAAATGTCACAGAGCTGGAATTTAAGTCGTACACAGTGAAGTTTTAACTGCTAAATGCCCCTGTTGGCTTCAGGGCAATGGAAATTCATCCGCACAGCACTGTAAATGGCCAAGGCTGAGAGCAGACCCTTCTGACTGATGGGAAAAGCTGGGAGCTGCCAACAGCTTGTAATGCAAACGCTCGGGAATCACTGGCAGCCAACCTGGAGCTCTGTACGTAGGCACTGGGTGTGCTGGATTCATACAGCAAGATTAAAGCATAGCTACAACTCCCAGCCCAGATAAAACTGGCAGATTAAAGGTCATGCTGTAGGTGTGCAAAACATGTTACCACTCCTCTCATTAGAAGTCAGTCTAAAAGTGTTTCCATTAGGCACTGGTGGGATTAAACACTGACACTTGAATTCTCAGGGAAAAGGTGTCAGTGCACCAGGAGAAGAGGCAGGACTGTTCAAAGACTGTCTCTTTTTGCGGCACACACCTGTAAATAAGCTTGGCAACATTAGCACTATGATAATTTTGTCTCTCAAATATTTAGTGTACAAGGTCTGATTATTAAAAAATACAGAGATGTTTTCATCTCTCAAAGATACATGATTGCAGGTGTTTGTATACAACTGCAAAAATCCAGCCAAATGAAAACAAACTGAAGAAAAAAAGAATGAAGAATAAGAAAACAAACAGAAATTGGGATACCATCTGTGTTTACTGAAGTTAAAGTATCTCCAACTGAATTGATAATGTATTTTTTAGAAAAAGTAGAAATGCCAGCTATGATGAGAACTTCATTAAATGTTTGAATAACATGACATATAGAGCTACTAGTGAAAACAAGGAGATGAACAGACAAACCAGGTAAAGAGCCAGCTGAAAGAAGGTAATTCATGTACTTGGAATAACAGGTTGAAGAATTCACCCATGAAATGCCATAGAACTTATTTTAGCAAAGATCTCCAAGACACTGGTTCAAAAAATGCTGATGAAAGGTTAAGATGTATCATCAGCACAAGACACAAAAACAAAGGACTGAGAACTGGAGTCCCAGGAACAGAACAAAATTCATGGGAAATTCAACAGTATGAACTTAACATTTGCTGTGATACATTAGGGAGCTAGAATGGACTTGAGCTCTAAACCGGAAGCTAATGAGTTAAAAGTGACTTTGGAGTAAGATCTCTATAGTATTAAATTAAATTAACAGCTAAGTAAAAGGCACACAGAACACCAGCCTACTTGCAATGCTTATTTTTTTGCCAGGTATTTGTCAATATCTATTTTAACCTCCTGAAAGATTTTCAAGAAGGGGGTTTTGGTGTATTTTTCTTCTCTGTGCAGCTGTCCCTTAATGTGTCTACAAAGTAAACTGCGCTTAGATCTTTTCAGAGCATCTTACTTTGATGATGTAAGATGATGTTTCAGCAAGGGACACGGTACCAGAGAGAACCTATAGGGAATACACTGAGTGCAGTGAGCAGACCAACAGCTCTTAATCTCAGCATCTAATTAAAAGCAGAGATTACAATAATCAGGGCAGGACAGTAGTGCCTGCTGTATGTAAATTGATCTGACGCCATGGACTGCTTTTATGCAACAGCAAGATATTTCTTGAGACCATTTACAGACAGCGAAAGAAGATATATGTCCTTTTTAAAGACTCTCTACATAACTGAAGTTTGCTGGCTCCAACAAAACCCACGTTTCATGCAACAGTGATACTCTGAAATAACATTTATCTGGGGAGAATTGTCTTGTTTTCCTCAGCCACGACAGTTTTTGAGTTTTGGTGTGATCATTTGAAGTCACCTCCTTTGGAGAACAGAATGTTACCATTCACTACATCAAAGGACCTGGATTTAACTTGTTGCCTTTTTGAAGCTGCAGTGTAGTGTAGAAAGTTTATGTGCCTAATATAGCTTTCACATGGTTGAGTAAGCAAACCAGATAAATGCTGCCTTCCCCAGTCTCTGGTGCTTTAAACTTCGCATTGTAGGAATCTCACATTAGCATTCCACATAACACATAAAAGCAAATTTTCTGACAGCACTTAAAACTGAGGCTCGTTTAACAATATGAGCAGTAACTGTGAAAAGGTCTTGTTCCACACTGAATTACCTTTATTCTCATAATAAAAATTAATGTGTGAACTTCACTAGACAGAGTGTTTTGGGATATTTCACAGCAGATTCACTACCCTATACTTTTGGTTTTCACCAGTTCTCCAAAAAAAGCACATGATCAAACTACTAAATGTGCCATCAACATATGAAACAAATCTCCATTGGTTTTTGGGGGTTTTTTTGTTTTTTTTTTTTTTTTTTAATAGAATAAAAGCAACAAGTGAATTGAGTCCTCATCGTATCCTTATGCAGGGAAGTGCCTCAGAATGTAATCAGATTATAGTGAACAGACTGATGTGTTACAGCCCTAAGGCACACATTCAAATTTAACCACGCTTTCCATGGCAGTGTTTATGCATAATTTTTATGTGATCTCAGTAACTTCTTTATACTTTTGCTCCATGCAAATTCAGGTTAAATTTTTCCCAAATTTCTTAGTGTTAAAAAAAAAAAAAAAGCTGTTACATGACCATTTCCCACTCTGTGTAATAAAAAGGGAGGCTTCAGTTTTATAGTCCTTGGTCTTTAACAACAGTACAAAAAACCCCAATTGAATATTAAATACTTCTAAGTACTGCAAATTGCCAAAAATTGTCCATATATTACTTTCATTTGCACGTGGCAGCAACCACAGCAACCTGCTAATTTAAACTAATTCCAGAAAGCTATTTTTTCTTGTTTTACCATGGCTACCCACAGCATTTGAGCCTTCACTTTCAAAAGCTGTGCAAGCGTATCAACACAAACTCAGGAAAAATATACATGAAGAAGACTACCCAAGCTAGCCTCCCAAATTAGTCACAAAAGCAAAAATCTCCAAGCCCTTTCTGGTGATGGCATGTGGAAGAAATATCAGGAAAAATGGCACACCAAAGCAGTACAGCTCAAGATTTTCTTGGTAGCACTACTCCACTGGATCCCTGAAAGAGTCAAAAAGACAAAAATAACAAAACTCCCTATCTGTGCTTTCCCATACGTTATTTTTTTCTTTCCTGCAAGGCAAAATCAGGGCCTGTCTGGATGTATGACACCAAAAACCACCGAAGTGCAGTCCCTCCTCTCCACTATGCCCCATGCCTCCCACCCCACTGTGTTCCTTCCTGCCCCTTGGACACGACTAACTTCTCTCCTCATTTGACAGAAATTAATGACTGAACTGACATACCACAAACAGTAGGTTTGTGACAACCAAATTTGGCTAAATGCTAGGTTTTACTAGTTCAGCACAAAGCCTACCTGTTAACTGACTGGTTGTTTGAAATATTCTAGTTTATTACACAAAATGACAGCTTTTCTCTCTCACTTTTATTCCAGGAAGCATTACACCCTAATGTAATCTACATTAACTATAATAAATGAATTTTTCTGAAGGGCAACACAAATCTGAACTCTCTCTGAAGCACGCCAACCCCATTAACACCCCCAGTGCTGGAAGCAACACTGAAGAAAAACCTTTGTAAAGAGCAGAAAGGAGAGATCAAGGCAAAGTCTCACATCCCATACAATCTGAGGAGGAGAAGAAAAGGCATTGCTAATCCAGACAGCATGGACTGCTGCCAGCCAGTCAAGGTGTCACAGACATATAAACAACAGGCACCTTCCCAACGGAAGCAGCTATAAAGAATCCTGAACAAGTTCAAGCAAGGCAGGAATGTGGTTGTGTCATCACCCTTTCAGCACTACGTGTACCTTTATTTTCCTAATGACTCATTTATGCAGATAAATGCCTAAAAGGAGTTCTTCTTGGCTCCAAAACCTAAAAGTCATTGTATTTATCCACAAATCACGTTATCAGGTGAGCAGCAACTCCACAGGCTGTAGCTGTCTGCCCTTGTATGGCCATAGCTGGCCTGGCAGAATCATGTCCATGGTTTGTGCGGGGCATAAGGAGAGTTTTGTGGGTTTTTTTTAAACCCCCAGCTTCTTTACTAGTATTTTACAGAAACTTCTCAGAGTAGGTATTTCAAATCTGGGGTATTTATCCACTTAACAAAACCAAAACAAGACGTTGAAAGAAAACTGCAGGAACTGTCAGACCACAGAGATCCAATACTGTCAATGTCTGTCCCTCACATGGAAGCAACATGTCCCTTAACCCCACGGTTATTCCCAAACTCACTAGTAGTTCCTGGGACTCTCAGGTCTCCACAGGACATGGCATCGTCATGCTTCCAACAGACTTAACACTGGCAACTACCCACCACAACTGTAGTTTTTCCATAATGCTCTCTTGGTAATATCCAAATATAAAATACCTTATCAACTGCCATCTGTAGCTGTATTTATAAACTAAGATCTTCTTCAGTATCTGCATTTCCACTACAGTACGTCTCACTATGATTACTGTGTTCATTTGTACTTTGAATAGAAAACACTACACATAGTAAATGTTTATAAAGTTATCACAGATGAGCTACAAAGTAAGTCTTTATTAGAAAGCATTTCTCCCTTTATTCAGTCTTCTTGGGTAAAGCAAGCAAACAAATCTTGTGGTCAAATCACCTCAAAACAATACAGCAGAGCTCAAAGAATAAAAACTCAAAGTGATGTAGAGCTGCCTCCGCAGACAGATGTACTAAACAGAGTGGGACAATGCAGCCTGGAAAAGGAAAAGAACCCAAAGAGAGAAGACTGAGACCACAGGGACCTATAAAATCACAAATGAGGTGCTGATGGGATAAAAGATTCTTTATTCTCTCATACTGCAAAAACTAGGAGGGACTCAATGAGATTACAGTTTTAAAAAAAGCAGAAAAACCCCTAGAAGCCAGGTATTATTTTTGTACAAATTGAGGGATTCATCACAGGGTATTCCGCGGAAGCTCCAGGTATAAACTGTTCAGAACGTTTAGGCAAATCCCTCAAGGACAGGTCCAACAGGCACTGCCAGCTCAGACCCTCTTGCTCAGGCCACCTCAAAACCCTTCACCGCCAGGAGCTGGGGATGATGACTGAGCAGTCTGGGGTTGCTCCTCCACTCTCCCCTAATGATTTACTTCTGGCCACTGACACAGACCACACGCTGAGCCCAACACACTTTTTGCAGCCTTTATTATCCCACTGCTCATGTTCTCTGACAAATCTGTTCATGTGAAATAATTATTTCCCCAGCTCTAAATTGGAACGCATTAAAAACATGCTATTTACAAATAATGCACAGTTTAAGTCACTTCCTTAACTTGATTAAATGGAATGTAAGAATTAAATGAAATGCTGAGCATTTACATTTCCTGTCATCCCATTTTATCAGGTTTGCAGCTCGTTTCCTACCACCACCATTTCATTTAGGCACCTTGCACAAAGCAGCCCTAGACATCTGCTTTCATCCAGTGAAACCATTAGAAGAATCAATTTGCTCTCCAAGGCAAGAAGAGTGATGGACTCCTATGTTTACTTAGCAATAAGCACACAACTATTTAATTAGACCTAGATGCTGGAAACTGCATCTTTGAGGCAACAGCCACAGCCACAAAGAATGAAGTGTTTCAATTTGTTACATAAATCAATGTTTTCAGTATTTTTTTCTGCTTGTAACTGCTGACTTCCATATGCAAACCCTGTCACAGGTAGAGGCACATCTCCTACCCAGTTTGGCTCCTGCACTCTCACACAACACTTCTTCGAAGAAACAAGCAATTAAGCTGCTGCCCCTTCTCAGCCACATGCGATTCCAAGATTGATGTCGTATTTCAAGCGACAGACTGTGAACACGCTCTGCAACCGTGGCATTTAATTTAGAAGTCAGCACTTGACACATTGAAGTATTTGGAATTCCTGAAGTCTGGCTGTCTGCACAGTTGCATAATTTGAGCAGGGATAACCTACTTATAACTGGGAGAGGGAGAAGAATGTCAACAGACAATCCCTTCTACGTCAGGGGACATCTCCTTCCTCGTCACATGCCAGCAAAAGCATCACTGCTTTGTCACAGGTTGACTTTCTTTTTCTTTAAGATAGTGGATTACATTTCCTAAAAGGAGTGAAGCTACAAATACCACCAGATGTTCTCCTAGGAAGATACTCAGATGTTCTCAAAGCTCACTGAAAAACAAGGTTACCAGATATGTGTAATACCAGTGAAATGCTGGATGTGAAATAACCCACACAAGCATGAAGGACCCAAGACTTGATGCTGGTCACACAAACACCTCACAAGGCACAAGCACCACACATCCATTCACAGAAAAGGCCATAAAGATAGAAAATCTCCTTCCAGCAAGTCACGGGATACATCCAAAACCAGTATTTGGGTGGTTCAACCTCAGACAGGAGGAGCTGTATTTGCTTTTGATCCTCTTGGCAAACAACTGACCAGACCCTCCGAGCAGCACAATTCTCTACCGACACTGCAGAATGAAACCACCGCTTTGGAAAGTGCCAGAGCTTATGATTAACCTCCTGTTGCAACAAACATGGCAAGGATTCAGTTTCACTCTCTGACTACTCCTCTTACGTATGGCAGAGAGAATACGTAAGAACACTCTCTCCCCTCCAAACCCCACAGTCACAGAAGCAGGAATTCTCTCACCCTGTAAACAAAACCAGGGCAAAACCTTCCAAGCATGATCCTCCCTCAGCATCCATGCATCATCCACCTGGGGAGGCTAAAGTAGGGCTGGAAATTCCCTCCCCATTCAAAGAGACTGCTTGGAATGTTCGCACCAATTAAAGCTTCGGATTAAAACCAGCTGTTTAAATAGAAGTAGTCCCAAGGGAGAGACACTTAGAGCATTGTAACTGGTTCCTGGAATAAACAGTTTGACATCAATGGAGGCATTTACACTGGGAGAGCTGTGTGTGAGCTCCCAGGTTCAGCTCCACCTCCTTAAATAGCTGCACTTAAACCCAGGCAAGGTCTCCAGGCGCATCACACCTCGGATCTGCATCACATGTAGACATCAAGCTGCAGTAAGAGACCTCGAGGGCAGAAGAAAAGCACATTGCACTCCAAATACCCTGAAAGGCACCGGGATGCTGGTCTGTGACCTGTCTGCACAGGAGTCGTTCCCACTCAGCATCACCTTGCAGGGTCCACAGAGTAAGTGCCACAAGTGTGTCCTGCATGTGACAAATAACACATCACCTCATCTATGGAAACATCCTGCTTGGAGCCAGAGATCAGCTCAGGAGTCAGCTGGGTGACCTCTACCCAAGTAAGAGCTGCCATGTGGATACCTGGTGGATACAGCCCAAGAATAAATAAAATAAAAATTCAAAAAGGGGAAAGGAAGAGCCTTCTACTGGGAAGAAGCGAAGAAAGCAAGCAGGGGAAAACATGTAACTAGGAAAACTGAGAAACTCCCCATGTGGGTAACACAAACCCGGAATATTAGATGAGGACAATTAAAAAAGAAGGAGACTTCTAGAAACATCAAAATAGTTTGGGTTGGAAGGGACCTTAGAGGCCATGTCATCCAATTCCCCTGCCATGGGCACGGTCACCTTCCACCAGCCCAGGCTGCTCTAAGCCCTGTTCAATCTGGCCTGGAAGGTTCCCAGGGATGAGGCAGCCACAGCTTCTCTGGGTAACCTGTGCCAGGGCCTCACCACCCTCACAGGGAAGAATTTCTTCTCAATATCCCATCTAACCCTTCCCTCTGTCATTTTGAAGCCATTCCCCCTTGTCCTGTCACTCCATGGCCTTGTCAAAAGTCTCTCTCCTGCTTTCCTGGAAACCCTTCAGGCACTGGAAGGGTCTCCGAGGTCTCAGAAAAAAAAATCCTGGAGTGGACAAATTATGTATATGACCAAAAAAAGAGAAAGTGATGGTATTTTAGACCCATGGGATATGCAGATACCTAGGAAGTATTCTTAATTTCACTCTGCTGGACTGCTCAGCAAAGGCAACTCCAAAGTCAAAGCAAAAACCAAGGTAGGCTTAACCTGAGTCTCACACTGTAGGATCAGCAGGGCCCAGGAAGGAAAAGGGTGGAAGTTTCAGCCGTGAAAGATGTAACAGGCAGCCAAGGAAAGATCAGAGATGGGTACAGAGGTGACCTCTAGCACATGCAGCGGGGAAGTGATGGGAGCAAGCACAGAAACAGCTGCCACTGGGTGTCTGTGGGAACATCCAAGACAAGAAAGGACACACAGTGGAAACCTCCACACGCATGAGAAACGCCTGCCTGCAGAAAGGCCGCGGGCCTGCACCTTCCCTGAGGTGTACGAACACACACAACGTGGGATGCACCGGCTTTTGGCAGGAAATCAGTGGGATAACCGTGGTGAGTGTGGAGGAGGAGGCGGACATCCCTCATCAGTGCGCAAAACAGGCTCCAGAGCACAGGAGATGGGCTGGAGGAGTCATCCCTTAGGCTCTGGAGGAGGATATGGGTGGGGAAAAGCTCAGCAGCTTTTTGCAGATAGGTAGGAACCTCCTGAGGTGTGGGATTTAACAGGCTGTGGTGGTCAATCATGGAGTTCATTCCATCTGTGCATGGAACGAGGATACAGCAGATTTTGGGAGGCACCGGTACCCTGTGTGTATTAAAGCAGACATCAGGCTTTTGGCAAGCAAGAAGTAGACTATGCTCTCCCAGAATCTGCTGATTATGTTTATAGAGGAAAACGACTCTGGATAGATAGATGGAAGGAGAGCAGAAAAACACGAAGCAGTTCTTGGCAGATGAGCACTATGACACCCTCATGGTGCATGGACACAGAGGCAGCGCAGCAGACCCTGGCAGATGGACACTAAGGAACATGCAGAAGGGGCTGTTGTAGGGAAAAAACAAACAATAACAAAGGGACAGCAAGCTTTGCCTAACAGCTAGTGGGAATCCCTCTATTTCCTCCCATGAGCCGGCACTGGAGGCAGCAGGTATCCCGTTGGGATGCAGGAAACAACACAACTCCCCCCACACCCCTTGAAACTACAGGTTTGCTGTGTACCCACAGGCTTCGGCAGCCAATGCGGCTCCCTCGGGGCAGGGGACACCCCCCGACGGGTGAACATCGGCACAGGGGACAGGGGACACCCCCAAACACGGGGACATGAGGCAGAGGGCACCCCTAAGCACCGGAATACGGGGCAGGGGACACCCTGGAGGGAGGAGACAGCTCCAAGCACCGGCAAAAGGGACAGGGGACACCCCCGGAGAAACGTGACACCCTCCAAGTCCGGCACAGGGGACACCCCCCGCCCCGGGAACCCTCGATGAGGCGCGGGGGTGACACGGCCCCGCGGGAGGGGGACACACGGGCTGTGCACCACGCAATGGGATCCCCCGGGGGGGTGAGCGCAGCCTCGGGGCCGCGGGGCACAGACGGGAAACACGGGGGAAGGGACGGGACGGGACTGAAAGGGGGGGAGAGGGGCCGGAGCTAGATCCCTCCCGCCCCCCGCCCCTGAGGGGCACCAGCGGCCGCCGCGCCACCGACCGGCCCCCTCCCGCGCCAGGCCCGGCCGCGCTCCCCGGTTACCTGCGGGCGGTCGGTGAGGCCGGGCCGCTATCTGGGGGCCATGACGGTGGGGCCGGGAGGCGGCGGGACGAGCGGGATGACCGGGATGAGCGGGATATTGTCGGGGGGGGAGGGGGGGCGGAGGCCGCCGCCTCCCCCTCAGGCGGCGCGCGGGAAACCTGGGGGAGGGGGGGCAGGGGGGGGGAAGCGGGGGGCGCGCGACCCCCCCGCGCGAGGGGCGTGAGGGGCGCGCGCGTTGCGCGTGCACGCCGGGGGAGGGGGGCGGGGGGGGGAGCGCGCGCCTCCGTCCGAGCTCCCGCGCGCGCCGCCCGGGCACTTTGTTTGTGTCCCACAATGCACCGCGAGCGGCGGCGGGGGCGGAGCCCGGCGCATGCGCGGTGAGCGCCCGGCGGCGCCGAGCGGAGCCGGGCACCCCGCGGAGGGACCGCGCCGGGCCCCGGAGCGCCGGGGGTAGCGCGGGGCTAGGGAGCGCTCACCGGGGGAAACGCGGTCCTGCCGCACCCCGGCGGGGGGTAATGGGGTTCTGGTGTCCCCCAGCAGGGGGAAAACGGGGCCCTAGTGCCCCCCAATGGGGTAAGGGACTCCTAGTGCCGCCCGCCGGAGGCTAAACAAGGTCCTGGTGCACCCCACCAAAGGGGGGCACGGAGCCCTGGTGTCCCACGAGCCGGGGAGAGAACAGGGCCCTAGTGCCCCCCCTTCCCCTGTGCGGAGGGAGGCCCCGGGAAATGAGCGGCGCCGGGGAATGAGGGCCTCCGGGAATGAGGGGCACCGGGGAATGAGGGGCTCCGGGGAATGAGGGGCGCCGGGGAACGAGGCGCGCCGAGGAATGAGGGGCGCCGAGGAATGAGGGGCGCCGGGGAATGAGGGGCTCCGGGCCCTGCAGCCAGCGGGGACTGGGGAAGCGCATCCCCTCGGCTGCGCATCCCGTGTCCGCCGAGCGCGGGCCGCCCCGGGGACCGGGATGGTCCAGCCGCGCATCCCCCGGGACCGGGATGCTGCCGTGCTTGCGTTCTCCTCCACCCCAGCACGCGGTGCTCCGCTGGAGAGGGATGCTCTGCCCCCGCATCCTCCGGCCCTTGTCTTCTGCCCGCCCCAAACGAGCGGTACCTCCTTGGGTACCCAAAGCCTCACAAACACCCACTAGTTTGCACCCAATCCCAACAAATTTTAGAGTTAATTAGTCTCTAATTAATCCACCCCGATAATTTGGTCCAAATCTGCGCTAATTCGGGTAAACACAGCTTAATCCAACAGGATTAACGCAACCCTTTCCTCCGTGGATTGTTTTATGGTGTGTTTTCTTGTTGGTTTGGGTTTGTTGTTTTTGGTGATGAGCACAGGGTAAATTGAAGCAGGAAACAGATTGAAGGGCCACAGTCCAAAAATGTTAATCAGCAGTAAAGAATTTAAAACCAGGCCCTGGAAAAGCCATGCTGCCCCATCAGCAAAAAGAAAAGAGGCCAAACTCCCTTTGTGCTGTTGTAAAAACTCAGGGATCCTTTGAGATGCTTTCTTGCAAAACTGGAGGGAGAACCAGAGCAGAGAGTTGGACTCTGCTTTATTCTCATTTCACCTGCTCTTATATTGGTTTTATATTCCCAGGGATCTCTCCTGCAATCCTGGCACGTGTAGCCTCCCATTGCAATCTACTCCTGTGTAAAGCAGGAGTAAAACAGCACCAATTTCAGCACATTACACTTGTGCAGGTGTTGTTTCCACTTTAATGAGACATAATTTTCAAGGAAATCTGCTCTTGGCTGTCCAAGGTAACTCCTGAATCACAGAGGAGTGAGGAAAACACCTCAGGCTGCCATGCCTTACCTTCAAAAAGCTCTGAAGTCTTGTTCAGGGGCTGTTTGATGGTGAAATTGTCAAATGAGTGATTTTAGTCAACCGAGAGCCAGTACTGTGTCCTGTAGATACAGAATCTGATGTGCCTTTTCTTGCTGACTTCCTAGATGTGTTGTTGCAACCTTAAAATTGCTTTAAAATGCTGATTTGTAGCAATTTCATGAATGAAGCATCAGGTGAGCACAGCAGAGACACTCAGTCAATGCTGTGGGTTGTCACACATGCTTGTATCCAGCTTGAAACTTGCTCTGAGCTGGTCATGGGCTTTACACAGGAGGGAAAATGGGTCTAAACCACACAAATTCATGGCAGGAAGACAGTAAAATTAATTATGATCTGTGTCCTCACTGTGCCTCAGAAATGAACATCCTCCAAGTAAAGCATTGAACCAACAGTCTTTAAACCTGCTCCATGCGACCTGGAAATAAGCCATAAAACTTCAAATAATGAACTACCTGGACTTTCTTTTTAAAGAATTAATTCAGTAATGAAGTAGTCATTCCTGTACGCAGGAAGCTGCTAGGTTTGGGATACAGAGCACTCCACGCATCATCACCGTGGAGGGGCACATCAGCCTGGCTCTGACCTCAATTTCTCCTCCCTGTGTCGGAAGAGGCTGTTTTATTAATAACATTTTATCAGCCCTCTGTACCTGGGGAGTTTCTCCAGTGATTCCCAGAGCTGTGTCATTTGGTGGATAAACCAGAGAAGAGCTGTATTGATTCACACCTGCTCAGGTTTCCTAAGCGACTCGGGTGTCCTTCATTATTCTGCTTTTTCCACGGTGTTGCAGTTTTTCAGTGAGAGGCGTTGCAATGAAATGCCAAATACTGTCTCCTGGTATTTCTCCAGTGGTGGGATTTGCTCTTACATGCATTTTACAATATTCTGAGATTGATTTGTGGACATAGATGCAGCAACAGCAACATAAACCCTGAATAATTCAGTGATAAAACTGGTCTGTGCATCTACTGCTCATTTATAGGGATGTGTAGGGATCTCAGGAGTTCCTTGGCTGAACCACCTGGAATTTGATGGGTATAAAGCATGAGAAAGCTTTCAATGGGATTCCTATCTTCAGCATGAGGGAAGTGACTGGAGGCTGTGCCATCCCCTTAAAGCCTCCTTTGTCTGTCTAAACAGAAATCCTAGTTTCCCATACAATTCAGAAAACACCCAGGCATATCTCCCATCTATCCCTGGGATCTGCCCCTTTTTTTAATCCTTGAATCTCTCCCTTGCTTACCCCATTCAAGCACCCAGAAGGTGCAATTTCTGCCTGGGAGCTGGCTTGCCCTCTTTTTGCAGCCTGTGGGATGTGTTTTCCTGTGCTTCAGCAGCTCTCGGAGCAGACACTGCACTCCCGGGAGCCTGCTCCTGGCAGGATTCATCCATTCCCAACCAAAGCAAGTGACACCTTCTCTGCACAGCCTTTCTCTCACCTCCCTGACCCAGCAGCGCCTGAGGGAAAACATCTTTGCTCCCACACTCAAGGACTTGTTGCCTACTGCTGAATTTACCAGCGGAGTGCAGGAGCTGTTTCCTCTCCATCCTCCTGTCTGCTGTGGTCTCCGGGGCTCAGTTAATCTGCTTTAACTCAATCCTGCTGACTTCTCTCTTTGGAAACCTCTGATTTTCTCCTGACGTGGGAGGATTTGGGCTTTATGTCCTCCCCAAACATGGAAATGCTTTGCCTGGTCCTCAGTGAGGGTAGTCCTGGGTGTTAAAGCATCCTGGTTGGCAGGAGAGGAGGTTGAAGCAGGAATTTAGGAGAGAAACCTGTTTTCTAAAATGCTCTGAATTGAAATAACCCCTTGCAAATTTGGCCATCACCAAGGAACCAGACCAGTTGCTTGGGTACCTGAGGATGGATTTATCAGGAATCTGTATGGAGAATGAGGGATCTAACAGAGCAGAGGGGTCATAAGACCAAGATGGATGAGCTGAGCGGAGGATAATGGCAGAAAAGGGATGTTATGGTTCTAGGACGTGTCAGGAAGGATGTTTCCATCAGGAATAAGGATGGATTTGTGGCTGAAGCAGCAGCTGCTGGTGTGACCTTGCTGGGACACTGTGGTCCCTTCTGTCCAGGGATAATAAATTCAGCCCAGAGCTGAGGAAGGTGTTTTATGAGATGAGCCTTGCAAAGTTTGGCAAAATAAGGCTGGAAGAGGTATGACTGCTGTCCACAAACACATGGGGAGGGAGGGATGACCCCAGGAGAGGAAAACCATTGAAATAAAGAACAGTTTTAGCACAAGGACAAGGGGGAGCACCTATCCAGCAATAGGGGTTGGGGATCAGGAGAGCCCAGGCCTTGGAGCAGGGAGCTCTTGGGATCAAGGAGCAAACCACCGTTTCAACACATACCTGGGGGAGAAGCCTGTGGCATCCTACATCCTTTGAAAGTGCCTTTTAAGAGGAAATATGCCCATAAAATATAATTACCCTGACCGGGATGCAGCACTATGTGCAGCACAGGCTGGGGAGGTTCAGCCATGGGTTGACCCCAATAATTTCCCCTGATGGGACTACAGAGATCCATCTCTGCCTGCTGGTCCCTGTTGTCTCTATGGTACCATCGTGGCACCAGTGTAAGAAACGTTTCCATGAGGTTTATTTTTTTACAACACCGTTTATTTTCTTATCCCACTATTTTTTAAAAAAAGTTAAATTATGATGGTTACACTGCTATAATTAATTAAGGGCTTTTTTCCTACCTGGTAATATCCCAAATCTCTTTGGCATTGTTTGAAATTCCAATTATTCAACTCGAACCCGGCGATGGCAACAAAACGAGGAAGTAAAAATATGGGTGAAAAGCCAGGGCAGGCTGTCACCTTAATGAGCTGAAACGCAGGGCCTGTCCGAGTGCCAGGGGAAGTCATCTGGAATGAATGTCACACCTGGTTATAAATAGGGTGGCAGGAGTGGCTGTGCCCATTAGTTTGGGGACACATCCCATGGTGGCTTAACCCCTGGGAGGGTGAACACAGGCAGCCTCTGCAGCATCATTTCCTCACTGTATCAGTGGATGGAAATCCCCAATATATTGACAATAATATAATATAGAACGTTATAATAATATTTTGTATATGTGTTATGTTTCATAATAATGCAGTATAATAATATAATGGTTATAATATAAATAATAGTCACAGCAAATATGAACATAATGGATATTAATATTAGATAATAGATATTAATATAGAACATAATAATATATAGAAAATAAACCCAAGCTGCTGCTGGATGTCAGGGTGGGCTTTCACCCAGGACAGCTGGCAGGTATCCAGATTTCCCTGTAACGAGCCCAGGCTTATTCCAACGGGGTGGCTCCAAAATTTCCATTGCCATATACCAAATTTAGCCCTCCTGTGTTTCAGGGAACTACACCACATCTAGAGAGACAGCACCAAATTCCCTCTGCCTGTGGTTATTACACTGTTAAGTAAATTAGTCAGAATCCCCTCTGGTTAAGTCCTGTTTAGGCTGTTAAGGCTCTAAGTCCTCCTAGAAAACAGCAGAATTATCTATATGTATGAACATATACACATTTATATTCCACATGTATATTTATATATACATATAGAATATAAATATAGTCTTTATTCTATAGATTTATATTCTATATATATAATAGTAATATATATTTATATTCTATATGTATATATAGATATACTGTATCTGTACTATGTCTATATTAATATGTATATGTTATATATAGAATACAAATTTTGTATATATAGAGACACTATATATAATATTATAATTATCAATTATGATTATAATTAATTATAATTATATATATGTTATAGAATTCTATGACTATATATCTGTATATATTATGTATCTATAATGTATATGATGTATATAAATATATTATAGAATTCTATAACATGCATATATTATGTATATATCTATGATGTATAGACATAATACAATTAGAGCTCTATGATACGATGGGTATAATACATATATTATGCATATATAAAATATATGATGTATATCTAGAGATATAATTTATGTTATAGAACCATATAATGTTATAATAATACATGTATATAATATAAATAGATAGATATACTGCATATGAATAGAAAGGAGGTACATATTCCTAAGGCATCTGCAAAATAGAGTTGATTCCAAATTTATGCAGAATAATTTCGGCTCCATGGATTTTGTCTATTCTCTCATGTAAAATTTTGGTTCAGCATCTTAAAACTGAATGAACCATTTATTATCAATAAGATACGGAAAAGAGAGATTTAAAATCTCTCTGGGATGGAGTTAATAATGATCCTGAGAAAAGTGCAAATAAAGACAAATGCAAAGAGATAAAAGGTAGGAAATCCTTTATTGAAGGGGTAAAGGCAGAGCCACAAACAGACTGTTTTTAAAATTAAAAACAAATACAAACAAGAGGCTAAAAATCATAAAATTGTATTTTCCCCCCTCTCCTTAAAATGAATTCCAAAGCTTAATTTTGGTTGGGTTTGTTACGCTTACACAGCTTGGTTGGTACACCAGGGAGGAGGGAAACACCAGTCAGATACCAGAGTGGATAAACAATGAGCAAAGACATCCCTTCTCCGACCTCACTGCAGGTTTCAGAGAGGGCATGTGGGAGCAGCATCTTAAGACACAGTCTTTTTTATCTCTTTTCCTTCTTTTTTTCTCCTTTCCAGACAGCTACTGTACAAAACCAAACAGAAATTTATAATAAATACCTAACACAAGAGGCTCAGTACATTGCTACAATCCTTCACTGAAGGGAAACATATATATATACACATATATATATATATATAGCCTAATATATAACCTCTTTGACTTAAATCAGCATAAAGGCTACTTGTTTCTACAAGCCTGGGGCAGGAATTCCACTCAGCATCACCCACACCCCACACCTCAGCAGAGCACCACTGCCTCCGGTCCCCCTCTCCCAGGGGGATCCCCACCTTCCTCCTCGCTGGAAAAGCAGCAGGATTTGCCCTCAACAAGGAGTTTTTACATCTAGGAAGCTCCAGCTAAGCAGCTGCGCAGTGATTATAAAAAAAAAAACTGGAAAAGCCCCTTGGCGTGCATGAGTCCTGTGTGATAAATACAGACGTTTTCCTTGGCACTGTCTCAGACTGATATTCCTGACCCATCCTAAATGCTGGTGGTGACACTGGAGAGGAAACACATGCTGGCTTTGAGTTAAAACCCTTGCAGACTCAGAGGGGAAAAAGAAAATAACCCTGCAAGGCTTACATGACTTTAGCATCCAGCTATTTGTTAGAACTTAAATTCCTGGAGATTAATTAGCAGATGCAGAGCATTGCCCAAAGGTAGGTCTGTACCACAGCCCAAACAGCTCTGCATCCAAACTCTGCAGCTGGCCTTTAGTTTTTTTTCCTTTCCTAAAAAAAAAAAAAAAGAACCAAGCCCTAAATACCCTCAGTCCTGGGCTGTAGCTCCCTTGGTTTTGATCACAATCGTCTATGGGAGATAAAATAGGAATCTTTAATGTTTTTGGGTAAATAATAAGGTTTCTGTCTTCAGTGGAGCAGCTCACCCCACCATCCCATTCCAAACCTTTCTGGGCAGTGAGGAAAGGGTCTCACACAAGCTTAGCTCACTCAGGCAAAAGGGATAAGGAAAAGGATTCGCTCGGTAAATGTGAATGGGGAATCTGAAACATCAAAAATTCCAGCCCTCCTTCCCCTCCTACGAGAAAAAGGCAGATCCCACTGGAAATTCAACATTTTGCTGCCAAAAAGGAAGCCAAGGCAGGGTATGAGAGAGGAGCCTGGAGATACTGAATTGCTCATCCAGCAACAGCAAAATCTTTCCAAATTCCATCCCCACTCCCCAGGCACCGGCTGCTGCCAGCACACGGCCACTGACTGCTTCGGAAAGGGCAAAGTTCAGGGTCTGAACAGCCATCTGTGCTGGGGCCAGGCAGCAGCTGGGCTGGGGAGAGGGATGTGGCTGCTTCCCACTGGGAAAGAGCAGCTCCAGCCTTGCCAGGCTTGGTTTTGGACGGAGAATTGCCCCAGCAAGGCTGGAGCTGGCACCAGATCTGAGCATCTTCACATATCCCAGCACAGCAGAGGTGAAGAGCCACTGGTCACCTCTGGCATGATGTACAGATCCTGAGCTCATCCCTGCTGCAAACCAGGTTCGTGAATTACCTCCAAAATTAGAGCAGAGCTGAAAAAAATGAGCCCCCAGGGGACTGAAAGCCAAAGCTGGGAAAGGAAATGCTGGCACACAGAGTGCCTGCTCCAGAGGGCATCGCAATAGGCATTTCACAGTCAGAGCACTGCAGAATTAGGAATTAATTAATCCTCACAGTGGCCCTGTAAGACAGATCAGGTGTAATTAAGCCTTGCTTTTATAGTTGGGGAAACGGAGGTGTGGGGTAACAGGTCTAGGAACAACTGCAGATGCTGGGGGTGTTTGGACACACGTTTGTAGATTATAAATCCAGCAGAAACCACCAGGACCACCTCTTTCCTGTCCTCCTGCCTAATTCATACTAGGATCTGGTCCTCAGCTTATTCCTTCTCCCATCCACACACGCAATTTATCTCCCAAGTTAAACCCCCAGCTGATAAAACTCCTCATGCTCAAGGACACCCACACTGCTGCAGGGAGGGGATGGCAACCCATTCCATGCATTTTGTGGAAGTTTTATCAGCAAAGACAGCCACCCTGGACCTCCTTAACCTGCAGCTCGGATGGGGCGATGGCCAAACCAGGCTCCGCATTTTCTCCAGTGCCAAACCCCAGCAAACCTTACAAAAGGAATCTGCAACCACATTCAATGACAGCTCTTCGGAAACACCCTACGGATACGCTTATTTTTCCCTTTAAGTTACAACTTGCCTGCGAGCAGCCAGCCAGAAAGAAAAGGAAGAAAGAAAGGAAAAGAAGTGATTCCTCCCTCTTTTGCCGCCGTTATTCTCCCCTCTGAGGTAGACATCGATGCGGTGGGGATGAACCACAGGAGAGTGGTTATTTGTCTGGCGAGCGAGCCCACGGCACCCTTGCTGTCCTGCCCCAGTGCGGTGGAAGCCCATGGCACCCTCGACTCCAGCAGCCCAGCACGGCTCAGCACTGCCGCAGCATGCAGGCCGTGCTGGCCAGCGGTGGCCCTGGCGAGCTGCACTTCTCCGGGGCGGTGATTTTACCGGCGTAATCGATGCACGAGGCGTTGCGCGTCCGCACGCCCTCGCCGCACGTTTGGGAGCAGGGGGACCAGGGACCCATGCGCCACAGAGGGCAGGGCATGTCTCCGCACGGCTTGATGTCCTCGGGCTTGAGGGATCTGTTGCAGGCCGAGGAGGTTTGACCCTCCACGTCCCGGCAATCCACCGTCCGCCGCTGCCAGCCGGAGCCACACGTCTTGGAGCACTCGGACCAGTCACCCAGGACCCACTGGGAGGTCAGCATCGGACGGATGACGTTGACTGACTTCTTCTCTTTGCCCTTCTGCTTGCTGAAAGGGACGTCCTTGGGGATGAAGAAGGTGTACTTGACTTTTGGTGGGAAGACCTCGCTGGCAATCGTCAGCAGCTGGACGGTCAGGGGCTCTGGGAGCTGCCGGAAGCTCTGCAGCCTCTCCAGAGTCGTCATGGAGCCGCTGTATTTCAGGATGGTCCCCTTGACGAGGATGTCCTGCTCCATGGCTGAGATGGCAAAGTCTCCATTCAGCAGGTACCTGCCCTCAAGGGTCTTCAGGGCCAGGTAATTCCCGTCGTGCCGGACCCCTCGGTGGCTGCGCTGTTTGATGTCGATGTTGGTGGCTCCGGCGGGGATGGTGACAATGTCGTTGTAGCCGTACCTGCACAGGGCAAAGGGACACGGTTATTTTTCAAGGCTTACTAAGAGCACACCCACGCAGGGAATAGCGCTTGGGATCCTGGCTCTGAAGCCATCTCTCTGTAACCCTGAGCACTCAAGAGCTGGAAGTACTGCAGGTGTTCTGGATGTGAGCTCAGCTGGGAGATTTCACTGAATTACATAAGAAAGCGAGCGATTCAATGAGATGAACCGGCCTTGTGATTGCCAGCCTAGGTGGGAAATTCCTCTTGCTCCCCGTGTTTGGAAATGGTGAAGTGCTTGGGACTGAAAGCCTGCCGCTGGTGATAGTGAAGGATGACATCACCTATTGACAGAGGTAATACAGAGATAACATAGATGTAGATATGGATACAGATATAGATGTAGGACAACAGAACAGGAGGGAGTCTCTGCACCCTCAACCCACTTTTGGAAGGGTTTTGCAGCCACCACTACGATGCAGAAGTAATCCCATTGGAGGATACAGACAACATTCCCATGCCAGGGAAACATTTTCCTGCAGAGCCTGCCAAAGCCCATCCCTGGAGCACCACGGCTCCCAGGACAGCACGGAAGGTTTCACTTGAGCTCTGAGCACTGTGACTCACACTGTGGGGCCAGCAGGATCGTTTTCCATGGATCCCCATGGCGGATGCTGCGGTCAGTAATTAGGTTCAGAGTATTTTGGAAAACAGCCTTTGAGTCAAACTCTGCTCCCTGTCACCCTGGCCTCCCTCACCCTGATCTTAATGGGATCTCTTCTTGGCTGTGGCTCCTACACTAATCTCCCTTTAGTCAACCACAAACAACTCATAGGAGAGTGGAAGCCCCGTTTCAGCTGTTCCCTGGAAGGAAACCATTTAGGAAATCTAATTTGACTGCGTGAGTCACTTCGCTGCATGGAATTGGACGGTTGGGCTTTTGTTATGGTTTTCCAGCAAAAGCCTTAAATTCTGCTCTTTGGCAAAGCCACGGAGATGTTGGGTGAGGGAAGTGGCTGCCTCAGTGCCCTTGTCCCAGGATTCAAATTCACCCCCAAGCCCAGGGAAAAGTTATTGAAGATTTATATCCCACGTCAGCCCTTGAACATGTGTCCAACTCACTGCACTGGGGTGAAACGCATTTTGTAAATTCATCAGGGCAGCAGATTTATTTGCGGTGGTGTGCTGAGCCTGTCACATTAGTTATTATTTTAGGAAATAAGCTCTACTTGGCTTGTATAATTCTGCCCCGAAATAAACTGAGCCTAAGCTCCGGAGTCTGGGGAGGAGCCCAGGCTCTTGCAATGCCAGTCGGCTGAGGATGCTGGCTTGGATCCTAATATATTCCTAGCCGAGAACCTTAGCCATAGAAAAAGAGAATGAGAGAGGATTCTGGTTTTTCTCCCCCAGCCCATCCCTGCAGAACCTTCTCCCTGGAGCCTTACTTGGATCTGTTGAGCGAGCCGGATATTTTCCTGCAAGTGGAGCCGTTGCCACCGCACACCCCGCACTTGTCCAGCTTCTTGGAGGACCCAATGATGTGATCACAGCCAGCCTTGATGCACTGCCCGTGGACACAGATGGAGAGGGTCTCTGGGCCACACAGCGTCCCATCGATCACCTGGGAAAGGGGAAGCAGAGGAGTCGTTAGGGGATGAGTTCTGAAATGGGGTAAACAGGAGTCCCAGGTAAACAGGTGATTTCCCATCACCAGGAATATTACTTTGATGATTCTCATCACCAGGAATCTTATTTTGGTGAATCTCATCACCAGGAATCTTACTTTGGTGATTCTCATCACCAGGAATCTTACTCTGGCCTCAAAGACTTTGAATTCGCTCCTCCCTCGGGCTCGGCAGAAGAGTTTGCATCGGTCTCGGGGGGACACTCCTGCATATTTAGGAACCCACTCCAAGCGATTCCCTTCCAGATCCGTAAAGTTGTAGCTGTTGTACTTCTCACACTGCTGCTCCCGAAAGCTTTTCCCTGAAAGGAAAGGCGAAACATGACCCCAAATCCATGGGAAGCTGGCGGGAGCTGCTGTCCTTGGCCATCGCAGGGAGTGGGATGAGCTAAGGATAGTGGGAGCACATGGTGAGCACGCAAGCAGAGGAGGAATGTCATGAAGGAGGGATCCCACACACCTTCCATCAACCAGAGAAGGTCAGGAAGCTGTTGCTCCCCCCAAATACAAACATTGAAGGGAGAGCAGAGCAATCCGCAGCAATGCGTTCTGGAGGAGCAGGAGCTGAGCGTGCGTTTGGGAATCGCCATCCTTACCATCCGGCGGGCACTCCTGGGTGTGGCAGGACTGGTACTTGGTCCTCTGGCCCTCGCAGTAGCTGCCGCCGTGCTGGGGCTTGGGGCTGTCGCAGTGGCGGTGCGAGAACTGAATGCCTCCCCCACAGCTCCGGGAGCAGGGGCCCCAGGCGCTCCACGGGCCCCAGCCGCCGTCCACCACGGGCTGCAAGAGGCCAGGAGGAGCTGCTAAATCCATCTCTGAGCCCATCCATCCCCAGCTGCTCCCTCCCAGGGCGAGCTAAGGTCTGGAGCAATGCTAAAATCTGCCCCCAGCGCCGATCCAGAAAAGCGCTTTGGCACACACTTCACACGAAGTTAATACTGACTTCCACCAGGCTGTTCACATGCTTAAATTAAGCTGGGCTTTGAGTACTTTGCTGACTGACTCTGAAATCGTTGCTAATTTCCCCAGCAGGGCAAAAAGTCATGCTTTAATTGCAGATCCACACTGCTTGTTTTGGTTCAGACCAGCCCGTGGCTCAGTAGCAGATTTTTATCTATGAGCTGGACTTGCCAGTAATAAATATTAATGAAAGAGAGAGATCCAGAAATAAATCAGCCCAATCCAAAGCCCGTCAAGGAGACGGCAGGGGTGGGGTCAGAGATCTGGGAATCCCAAAGGGTCAGGCCCCAGCCCATCTGCCCTGGGTTTGTGGGGGAGCTCCAGGGGTGCCTCTGTGAGCAGCTGCCAGAAGCTTCCCCTGTGTCCAGCAGAGCCAATGCCAGCAGCTCCAGGATGGATCTAGCACTGGCCAAGGCTGAGCCCAGCAGAGATGGTGTTGATGCCTCAGGGATCATGTATTTCAGAAGAATAAACAGTTATTGGGCAGATGCAATTGGGTACAGAGAAGAGAGGAGTGAGAATACAAGAGGAACAGCTCTGCAGACACCCCGGGCAGTGCAGGGGGAAAGGCAGGGGCTGCTCCATGCGCTGGAGCTGAGATGCCCCCAAAATTCTGTGGCAAGACCATGGTGAGGCAGCTTTGCCCCTGCAGCCCATGGAGGTCACGGGGGTGCAGAGATCCACCTGCAGCCCCTGGAGGAGCCCAGGCCAGAGCAGGGGCATGCCTGAAAGAGGCTGTGACCCCATGGGAAACCTGAGCTGGTGCAGGATCCTGACAGGACCTGTGGAGAGGAAGCCATGGTGCAGCAGGGCTGCCGGAAGCACTTGTGACCCTGTGAAGAGCCACACTGGAGCAGCCTGCCCTTGGAGGACTGACCCTGTGGAAGAGTGAGCCATGGTGCAGCAGTTTGTGGAGAACTTGCCCATGGGAGGGACTCAGGTCAGAGAAGTTTGTGGGGAACTGTCTCCCATGGGAGGGACTCCGCGCTGGAGCAGGGGAAGGACTCTGACCCCTCTCCCTAAGCAGCGGCAGGAACAACCTGTGATGAACTGACCATAACCCCCATTCCTTTTCTCCCTGCGCCGCTGGAGGGAGAAGGGAGAGCTGGGAGGTGCAGGGGAAAGGTGTTTTTAAGGTCTTATTTTACTTCTCATTATTCTGCTCTGATTTTGTCACTAATAAATTCAGTTAACATCTCTCAGTTGAGCCTGTTTTGCCCATGATGGTGACTGGTAATTTCTCACAGTCCTTATCTCAACTCATGAACCGTCACTCTATTTTTCCCTCCCTGTGCAGCTGTGGAGGGGAGTGAGACAGAGGCTCTGGTGGGCACCTGGGTCCAGCCACCACCCCCCATTCCCCAGTGCCCCCCTTACCTGTGGTTTCAGGGCATCCTGCTGCACACAGCGCCCATCCCAGCACAGCCCCTCGGCTTTGCAGGGCGTTCCGTCGGCCCACGGCAAGCTGCCGTTCTTGGTGTGGCACAGGGGCTCCCCACTGCCGGTCCTGCACCAGAGCTGGGCGCAAATGTCCTCCTCCGTGGTGTTGGGGCAGTGCTGGAAGTCCTTGCCAAAGATCTGCTGGCACTGCTGGTCCAGGCTGTACAGGGCTCTCTGGCCGGGCAGCTCGGCAGGCAGGGGGACAGGCTTGGCTGGGGCATCGAGCAAGCAATCACCTGGGTGAGGTTCAAGAGTTAGGCTGGAGATGGAGCTGCCAGGGCTCCCAGCAGGGCACCCCAAGCCTCTGTTGGTCTGGTTTGACTCCCCCTTCACCCCACACACCCCTCCAGGCACTGCAAAGAGCCTGAGCGATTAAGGAAAAGGTTGTTTGGAGTGCTGAGGCAGCTGGCGTGAGCCTTACCGTGCCCTCCATCCAGGAACTCGGTGAGGTACATGGCGCTGCAGGGAGACCAGGGCTGGCTCTTGTTCAGGTGGATGAAGAGAGGAGCCATCACATGGTGCTCCCCGAGGGGCCCGAAGAGCCGCTCACAGTTCTTGGAGTCGTCGTGGGGCATGCTGAGCACATGGCCTGGGGAGCAGAGAGCACGGCAGAGCTGAGCTGCCCAGCCCATGAGCTCCTCAGCAGATGGCGTGGGGAAGCATCTGTGAGGGATCAAGCAGCTCCTATTGCTGCAAAGGCTATCTGCTCCCATAAATCAGAAGGAATAAAAACCTGCTTGCTCTGTCTCAGTGGCACAGCCCGCTGAGTGCAGGGCAAAGCAGCCCAGATTTGTAGAAACCCAGAATGATTTGGGATGGAAGAGAATTAAAGCTCATCTCGTTCCACCCCCTGCCATGGACAGGGACACTTTCCACTATCCCAAGTTGGTCCCATGCCCTGTCCAACCTGGCCTTGAATGTTCCCAGGGATGTGGCAGCCACACTTTCTCTGGGCAAAAATCAGTCAGTGCAGGAATGACAAACCAAGGGAGAGACATGCTTGATCCCATGCCTGAGCTCATCACAGAATCATTAAGGTTGGAAAAGACCTCCAAGATCCTCAAGTCCAGCCTGTGACTGATCCCCACCTTGTCACCCAGCCCAGAGCACTGAGTGCCTTGTCCAAGCATTTCTTGAGCAACTCTGGGGATGAGGACACCACCACCTCCCTGGGCAGCCCCTTCCAAAGTTCAACAACCCTTCCAGTGAAGAAATTCTTCCTGAATTGGTGCAAATGCACCAATTTACAGCAATTTGGGCACTTCTTAGTGTTTCTGCTGGTGCAAAACAGCTTTTGTCAGTGCCAGACACGGCTTAGTGGGTGGCCCGCAGCCAGGAAATGCTGGTGCCGAGCTGTGCCACAACCCTCCTAGCAGCAGCACTGGAAGAAGCAGACCTCCCCTCAGGAAGGGATGCGTTACCCAGTTCATGAGCCAGGGTGTAGGCTGCCTGCAGGCCCTCGTCCTCGATCACGGAGCAGCTCTTGTTGCGGTCGCACATGGTGCCGATATCCGCCACTCCCAGCGTGTCGCAGCTCTGGTGTCCGCAGAAGTCCTGTTTGTGCCGGGCAGGGGCAGGGGTCAGGTAAGGGGATGGGGTCCCACGTTTAGCCCCAACATCTCTGCGGGCAACCCACGGGTGCTCTGTACCCCAAACAAAACCCCAAACCCAACCGCTTTGCTGCAGGCTCCATTCTTTGCACAGTGGGGCATCGACCTCCGTGGCCAACCCCCTTCTCTCCCTCCATGGATGCCCTGACCCCTCTCCTTCCCCCTGCAGAGCATTCCCAGGGCTGCTGACCTGTCTGGTGAGGAGGATGGCAGTGTCGTAGTGCTCCGGGTGCCGGTCGCTCGGGGGGTTGAACCTTTGCTGCCAGCTGCAGAAGTTGCGCAGGGTGAGGCCACCGTTGTCGGACACCTCCGGCCCTGCCGCCGCCTCCTCCAGCACCAGCACCTTCACCACCACCAGGCTGATGGAGTTCCTCAGGCTGGGATGCTTGTAGATGCGAGCTGCCATGGACATCAGGGTCAGGACGTGGTTCTGTGGGGAGAGAGGGCAGGCAGACCTGGGTGAAACCTCTGCTACGGGGCAATTGGGTTTGTTGGAAAAGAAGGAATCAGCCTCATTTATGAAGCCCATCACGTCCTGGCTGTGGGCTGATGGACTCAGTGCTGCCTTTCCTGTATGTGAGGCTTTACACCTTGTGTCGGCGGACAAGCCCTGCATCCCCTTCTCCAAATCTCCCCTCCCATGAGCCCTCTGCACCTAGAAATCCCTCAGGAAGAAACTCCTTGGGGAAAACCTCAGCATTCTGGAGAGTTCTCTCCATATTCCCAAAGCCTCAACGCTGCCCCAGGGCAGGAACAAACTCACATGCATCTTGCTGGTGCAAAACCACCCAGCACAACTGGGTTTGAACCCGACCTCCTCGGTGACAAACTGGGACTAAAACACTTTGACAGCCAAGTCTCTGCCCAGCAGCATCCCCTGCTCGGCGATGACCAGGGATTACTTCATATGTCAAAAGCGCCAGCGATGTTTAGGCTGATGTAAACATCTTATCGGAGCATCGAAATTCCTCCTCTGCTTGGCATCGCTCACGGCCCGGAGTCAGGAGAAAAAAATGCAGCTATTACACAATACAGTATTGGGAAAGAGAAAGTGGCTTCTCTCCTCCCCAGACAAATTACACCCTGCGGTCTCAATTCAGAGTCTAATTAAACTGGAAGGAGTCGATGGGAGCCCTCTCCGACAGCCAAGTTTCACCCAAAATACATTTCCTGAGCAAAGCTGACTCTGTGTGCTCATCCATCACAGCACTGCCAGGACAATGCCATTTTCTGAGACACAAAATGCTGTTTTCTTAGCAAATGAGGGAGATGTTGAGACAGATACAGCATATCTGCTGCACTGAGAGCCTCTCGCCCAGGGCACTTGTGGCTATTTTAAATTATTCTGCCACATTTTATCCCGTCACTGGCAGCTCCGTGTAAACAGATGTTTTGTTTCAACAAGACATATCCCAAGTCCTCCCCGGCTCATTATCCAAGGGCAGGCCCCAGCAAGGCTGATGGGAGCAGGGAATAGAATGGTTTATTTAGACTGGCCAGATCTCCACGACATGACTCACGTCCCAGCCCGGAGCATGCAACTCATGTCATGGAGAAGTCACCGCCGAGGCAAGAAATCAGGCGAGACCCCCACGGGTGGTTGCTCCAAGAAACTTGGGGGAATTGTTCACCCTGTGGGGAAAGTCCATTGGGAACATTGCTAAAAATATCCCAGAGTGTTCCTAAAATTACGGCCCTGAAGATCTAGAGGGATGCTCTGCACTGGAGGTGCCCATCATGGGATCATCCCTCATTTCCAAGGGAACAAATCCAGCCACATCCTTTTCCAACCCATTGGAGGTTTCTGTCCATAACAGTAGATTTGACCTGGGAGATTTCAGTTCATACCACAGATCCCCCAGGACACCAACCCTCACATCCTCAGGGTACATCCAGCCAAAAACCTCTTTCAGCAGTAGGAGCAGAGGGACTTGGAAAACATCTGTCCACCTTCCCTGTGTCTGGAAAGGGAAGATGGAAAGCAAACTGAACAAACAGCTATTTAGTGAAGACTAAAAGGTCAAATTCACTTGTTCCACCATCTGCTGTCTATTTATACCCATCCCTGGCCCGTGCAGGAGTTGGTTGGGTTTCAGACGGACCCTGACTGCTCCGGGGAGAGCAGCACTCCACCTGCACCGCCTCGGCTCGGCCAAGGGCTTGAAGCCATGGCCAAAAGCAAATTTCAGGATCCTCAGGGCTCAGGAGAGGCCAACTGAGTGCTTTTGGCCACCAGCTGGCTGCAGGTGAGCTGAACCCTGCTCAGCCCATCCTCCTCCTGCCTTTGCAAACAGGCTCTGGCTTGAGCAGCCACCCAGGAGGGAACACTGCCTTCCCCAGGGTTTCCTTCCCAGCTCGAGGCTGAGGATGTGGGTGTTGGGCTCAGCTGCAGGGCAGCATTTTGGGTTGGGTTTGAGGAGCCCAGGGCTGCAAACAGACTGGTTTGTGCCTTCTCGCAAGGCACCGCAGCCCTGCAGGCACAAGGAGCTTCCCTGCCATTTCCAACCAGCACCCTGGGAGAGCTGGCAGGGTGTCTGGAAAATCAGCCTCTTACCTGCCCTGGGGGACAGGACACCAGAGTGAGCCAGAGAGGGTCACAGAGTGTCCCTTCCCTGCCCCTTCCCTGCATTGATGTCGAGGCACTGTGGAGGGTGATGCCCCCACAAACCTCCTCCCCCTTTTCCCCCAGCTGCAGTCCTGGGCTCCCTCTGCTCTCAGTATCAAATCCCACCCACCTCCCCCTCAAAATGCGGAGGGATGGCTTTTGTCTGACACACCTGCATCGCAGCAGCTCTGATATCCCTCCTGCCACAGCATCACCATGCCTGGGAGAGCCCTGCCCCGAGCCAGGCACTGACAGGAGCCTTCCTGCTAAACCGCACAGGCAGAGGGACATGGAAAATAAATACAAATCAGAGCAATGGTTGTCTTTACCCTCACAACACTGAAGGATTTAGCTTTCCGATACAGGCTCTTGCAGAGTCTCTGCTTCCATTCCCTTTCATGGGAAGCACTCAGAAGCTGAAGCCTGCAAAGATCCCCAAACAGCAGGGTTTATTTTTAATTATTATTATTTTGGTGGGTGAAACTGCTCTTACACAGGCACCGTTACTGTGGTATGTACAGAACGATTTAACACTGCTGGACCCACCCAGAACAGAAGGACAGCAGAGAGGACCCACAGAACACCCCAGCACAACTCTCCTCCCTCCAACACTCTCCCCAACGTGTGGGGAGCAATGCTCAGCCCAACCTGGGGCTGTAGGATATTTTGTTGGTTGGATTTGGTTGGGGTTTTTTCCCTGCTTTCTCCCTAAAACTCAGCATTTCTGCAGAGGAGGGGGAAAGAAGAAAGAAATGCTGAGATTCTGGAGCGCAGACAGATGGAAGGGAGCAAACCCAGGGTCAGTTGCAGGGGCTGGCCAGCTTTTAAAAATCAACTGGTAAAAACATCCCAGGCTGTCCCATTCTCCCGAAGCACCATCCACGAGCTGCCCCCCTGGTTTGGGTGCCCAGGGGCTGCTGGCTGCCCTGCCAGCCTCCTCCTGTGGTTTCGAGCCCGGGCCAAGAATTCCCTTGCAAAAATGTGGGAGGCAGCCAAGGGAAATGGGGGGCAAGGCAGGGGAGAGGGGGGTACCCTGCCAGCCTGCCAGGGTGCCTGGCTGCCCTCCTGCCTTCCCGGCTCCCTGCCCATCCCTGCTCTGTTTGCCACACTATTTCCCCCCCCCCCCCCCCTCTTTCTCTCTTTGCTGGATATTTGGGGTTGAACCACAAAAGCAGCAACTGCCCCTGCTCAATGCATGGGAAACTGAGGCACACCCAGACTGTCACCACCTCCCCAGAGGCACAGATGGAGTCAAACTCCATCCTGAGAGCATCCCAGAGCGGGAGTGCTACAGTTTGGGAGCCAGCATGTGTCATTCCGCAGCCCTGAAATGCAGCAGCTGTGGGATCTGCTGGTGTGAGGCGAGTGCCTCAGCCAGAGGAATATTTAGGGAGGCTGCCTGGCCCTGCAGCCCCTGCCCCAAAGCGGATGCAGCCTCAGGGTCACACTCAGAGGACAAATCCCAGAAGAAAAGCTGGTGGATGGCAGCATCACGCAGGTCCCCCTTGGCAAAGATCCCCTTTAATCCCATTCCAGCTGCCTTTGGGATGGGCTTAGGAGGGGCTGGCTTCTTTTGTCCAGGGATTAAGCGAATTTACCCACTCACGCTGCAAAATACCCTAAAGCAAGCCTAAGAGCCGGACGTGAGGGGACCTGAGGCTCCAGGGTGGCTCTGGATTCACCTCCAGTCGATCTGGGTGTGGGAGGGACGGCAGCAGGATCCTGGCAATGTCTGGTCTGAAAGGGAAGGGCTTGCAACAGCACTCTCAAAATCTCATAAATCTGCCTGGGAAAAACCCAGAAGTCAGCAAGGAATCCCAGCTTTTCCAGACCGATCTGATTCTGCTGTGGTCCTCAGCCATTACCAGCCCTTGGAGTCAGGAACCGCAGATTCCTCACTTGCAAGAGGAGAAAGGGAAGGCGATCACAGCCGTCATGCTTGCGGAGGAAAGCTTGGAAATGTGTCTCATCTGCACCCAAGAGACTGGAGAAATCCCACCACAGGAATCCCATCTGGCTGCCAACTGGCTGGGGATGCTGCAGCTGGGTTTTGGAGCCGCCTGGTGCTTTAGGTGCCTTGGCAAACATTCCCAAGCCATGCAGAGCATCCCTGCAAGTGCAGCCCAGCTGCAGGCGCTCAGCCCTTCTGCACAGCAGCAGGACCAGCCCCAGCTCCTGCCCCAGCTCCCCCTGCTTAGAACCCAACTTCGTTCTGTGAGCGATGCTCACAGTCCCTTTGTTTTCAAGCACTTGGGATCCTCTGCAAGGAAAATGCACAAACTCCTGTGTCCAGCCTGGAGCCTCACCCCATCCCTACAATGAGGCTCTGCCCAGTCCCTGCAGCTTGAATGCTGCCCCATCCTCACAGGATTCGCTGCTCAGCACCGTCCTGCTGCTAATGCACCCCTAAATACCCCATCCCCCGCAATCATCAAGCCCAAAGGGTGATTAAACCCCAAATTTCAGGTCTAGCTCTGCTCTCACGTCACCATTCCCTCCTGGTTTGCATACAAGTATTGATGAAGGTAGAATAAGCTCTTATTATCTAAATTAGGTTAACAGCTGAGCTATAAGGCTCGATTTGATCAGAAATAAATCATTAACAGCATTTTCCCACCGACAGCATGGCATTGATTATAACTCACAACGCTTGAGCGCATCTTAGGGTGACTCTTCTGCTCGAGCTGTTACAACTTATGCAAGAAAATAACTGGGAATACAAACAATGCTGGTGACCTTTAATAAATATTTGGTAATTAAAGTGTGGTTACGGGAAGAAAAGTCATTATATAAATATGGTTTGTTCTGACTCAACATTTCTACTCCCTGGGCATCTCTCCTTGTCAGCTCTCTAAGATCTCACCAGCACTTACCACTGCCTTTTTTAACCCACAAAAAAAGGTATTTAGGGAGAAGCAAGATGGCTGTGCTGCTCCCTGCATTTTTGTTCCAGAGAACAAAAGACACAGAAACACAGCAGGTGGTTTTTTGGTTTTTTTTAGCCGCTACACCAGAGCTGGTAGAAGTTTTCTCCCAAATATTTTAATATGCTATTGCTCCATTCATTCAAAACAAGATCTTTAAAGGTTTCCTTCCCATCCCTGGAAGCTGATGCAAAGATATTGCTCTTGGGGCCAAGGAAATGATGGTAAAATGGGAGCCATGGCAGCATCACCCAGCCCAGGGCTGGAGCAGCCAAACCAGGGCAGGGTGCCAGGTTCCAGCCCCTTGATCATGTGTAGGTGCCATTTCCTCTCCTTCTGCCTTCACAGATTTACCCAGAGGGTTGTTGCTTTTTTCCCCAGCTCAAGATGGGCATTAGCAGGATTTCCCCCAACCCAAACATATCACCTTATTTCTAGTGATTTAGACACCTTTGGGTGTTGCTTTAAAACAATCAGGTGCCCAGCTGGGTGCAGAAGATTCACTATATTATTTTTTCTGCCCTCTTGGGGAATCAGAGACCAACTTCACACTATGGGGAGAGTAAATCCCACCACCATTTACATGTCTGTTGCTTAAAAATTCAACTTATTCCGCTTCAAACTCTTTTCTGAGCTCTGTGAGCACTTGTGGCATCTCCAAGTGCATCACCCCTCACTCATTGACCCTCTGCTGTCTGCTCCTGCCAGCCTGGCTTGGTGACAAAACCAAGCAAGGGGCAAAGCCAGAGTGATGCTGAGCAGCTGAAATCAGCTGCAGCCCCAGGGTTTAGCATTTCTCAAGGTCCAGCCTGGCCCGAGCAGGACTGGAGTTTGTTAGGAGCAGAGAAACTCCCAAGGGAAGGATAAAGTCGGTGGAAGTGGCAGAGCCAGGCTGCCAAAGTGCAGCCCCTGGTTTCAGCTGTGCTCCCTGCCGAGCTCCTGCTTCAAGAACTCTTCTCCCAGCCCGGAGCCCAAACCACCAGAGAATGAGCAACTTCAATGCACAGTTATCCCTTGCAAAGACCCCAGAGCATTTCAGATGGTGCAAATCCGAATTTGGACCTGAAGCACCCATCCCTGCGGGGTAGGGGTGTGGAGCTGGCTTTGCCAGAGGCATGAAAATAACCTGGTGCTGATGAATGAGGCACATCAACAGCCCTGGAGATGGATGTGGGGGCTGAGGCACCACGGGCTCTGCTCCGGGGGTCTCCCCAAAGCCTGCTCGGGGGCAGAGAGAGAGTTTAAGGAGGGTGAGAATTCCTGGCGCTGGTGGTGAGGGAGGGCTGCTCATCCATCTGCTCAGCGCTAACAGGTGGCTCAGAGCAGGACCGCGCATTACTCAGCCCCTGCTTTATTTACTATCTGGCCGCGGCTCCCAGCCGGAAGGGAGCTAAGCGCATTGCTTTGCAGCGCGGCTCTTTCCTCGTAGCAGGAAGGACATTAACTCGATCTGTCCCCACCTTTGGGGACACCAGGCTGATGGGACATCCCCGTGCCCAGTGTGTGCAGGAACAGGCCCGCTGGGATCGACCCTGGCTCTGGGAAAGGCTCCCAAACATCGACAGAACCCCTCAGACCAACACTGCAGCCTTGCCCTGGGCACTTCCAGCCCTACCCGGCAAGGGAAGGTGGGGACCGAGGTCCCCCCGCCCCGCCCCTCGGTCACTCAGAGCTGTCCCCGGTGTCCCGGGGCTGGGGGGCTCGGCAGGGCGAGGGGGACCCGGCAGCGGGCGGGAGGGCGAGCGGGAGGACAGGAGGGGACGGAGAGGCGGTAGGGCTGGAGGAGTGCATTTGGGAGGAGGAGAGGCAACGGGATGGGGACGGGAGACGGCGGGATGGACGGGATGGAGGGACGCGTGTGCAGGGAGGACAGAGGATGGAGGGATGGAGGGGATGGAGGGACGCGTGTGTAGGGAGGACAGAGGATGGAGGGATGGAGGGGATGGAGGGACGCGTGTGTAGGGAGGACAGAGGATGGAGGGATGAGGGCGACAGAGGGGCAGTGGGAACGCAAGAGTGGAGAAGGGAGGAGGCGGAGAAGCGGCGGGGATGGGAGCAGGAAGGGACGGAAGGATGGAGAGGCTGCGGGGACGAAAGAGGTGGCGATAGCAGGACAGGCACACGCGGGCACGAAGGATTCGGGGCACGGGGGACGGCAGCCACCGCCAGCCCTTACCTCCACGTCCTCCCCGTAGAAGCGCACCATGGACGCGTCAGCAACCAGCAGCGTCTCCACGTAGCGCGCCTGGGACACGAAGCGCTTGGCCCTGGGGTGCCGCTCCGCGCTCGCCCCGCCGCTGTCCCCGCCGCTGTCCCCGCCGCTGTCCCCGCCGCTGTCCCTGCCGCTGCCGCTGCCCGCGGGCCGCGCTCCCGCCGGGGCCGCCCGCCGCCGCAGCCGGTGCAGGCGCCTCCAGGGCGGCCCGGGCGCGGCCAGCCCCAGCGGCTGCAGCTCGTAGGCCGCCCCGTCCAGCAGGAAAGCGGCGCGGAGGCCTCGCCCGCCGCAGCTGCTGAGCACGGCGGGGGCGTCGGGGCTCCCCTCGACGGCGCCCGCGTAGAAGCAGCCCCGGCGCGGCGGCGGCGGCGGCGGGCGGCGGCCCCCCAGGCGCTGGAGGCGGAGGCGGGGGGCCAGGAACGTGTTGTCGGGGCGGAGGCGGAGGACGACGGCGCGGCCGAAGGCGGCCAGGCGCAGGGCCAGCTGCCCCGACGGCGCGGGCAGGCGGGCGGGCAGCAGCGGCTGCGCCTCCCGCGGGGGCGGCGGCGGCAGCGCCCACGCGTGGCACAGCAGCAGCAGGTGGAGGTGCAGGGGGGCCCGGCCGCCCAGCAGCGCCCGCCGCCCCATCCCGGCACGGCCCCGCACCCCCCGGGCTCTCCCCCGCAGCCTCCGCGCCGGCCGCCGAGACCGCTGTATTTATACTTTCTCCCCCCGGCTTTGACATAAGAGGTTTATTTTTGATCTCTCGCTGTTCTCCCCACTCCCCTCCCCTGCCAGCCCGGAGCCTGGGGGAGGAGGAGAAGTGAAAGAGAGAGAGAGGAGGAGAAAAAAAAAAAACCAAAACAAAACAAAAACGCAACTGAAAAAAAAGGGGAAAAAAACCACCTCCAACTCCCCCCCTCCCAAAAAAAAGGGGAAAAAAAAAAAGAAAAAAAAAAAAAAGAAGACGAAGAAACAGAGAAGAAAAAAAAAGAGGGGAAAAAAATCCAAAAAAACCCAAACCCCAACCCACTTTTGGATACGATTTGAAGCCAATCAGGCGCCGGCAGCCCCGCCTGCCTCCAAGTGTCAACTCCAGCCTGTTGCTCTCCCAGTATTAACCCCTTCTTCAGCCCCAGCGCTGCTCGCACGGCTCTGGTCCTAGCCAGCCTCTGGGGGTCCTGCCCCTGGGAGACGGGCTGGCACACTTCCCCCTCCACCGCCATGGAAGGATTTACTCCGGAGGGCTGATTCTCAGCATCCCTTCCCAGCTGGAAAGCACCCGGCCCATGCCAGCTGGAGAGCATCTCGTTTCAGAAGGTGCCTCAGGATGTTCCCATGTCCTTCCCTTAGCCAGGGACAGAGAGGGCTCTGGGCCCCAGGGAAAACTCCAGCAGGACACACGTACAAGGAGTTTCCATGCTCTGAACCAACAGCTGGATCCACATGGGGTTTCCTCCAGCTGGAATAAGACAACGGGCTAAATCAGACTTGTGGAAAATACCTATGAGAATAATACAATGCAGCCAGCTCCTCCTGTTGCTCTTTTTTTTGTTTGTTTCTCTGTGTGTGTTGTGTGACTTCATTTACAAACCCTTCATTCACCCCATTTCAGAGTGAGTTTCAATTCCCAACTGAATCCCCTTGCAGTGAGGGAAAATGCTATAGCAATATAATAGTCTCAGGCTGTAAATCCAGGTAGCTGCTGTGTGCTCAGCGTGGCAAACACCAGGAGATGGGCAGAAACACTCTGTCCCTGGCTGGGAACCCACTCAGGAGCAGGGAACAACCGGCTGTCACGGAGAAAGGGAAATCACTACGTATATATTACTCCTTCTTTCCTCTTTAGCCCTCCTTCTCCATTAGTTCATGAAATTCCTGGCCTCTGGAGCGCCCTTTGTGCAGCACTGGAACATCCTGGGACGTCCTTGCTGCAGTCTGGGGGTGGTGGATCCTCTCCTGCTCCATTCCCTGATTTTCTAAACCTTCTACAGGGAGCAGCACACACTCAGGACTTGGGCTGTGCTCCCTGAGCCTTGCTGTGAGTGCAAGCCCAAGGACCAGCTCCTCCACACTGTGGGGCTTTCGCCCCTCAGCCTAATCTTAAAAAGAACTGAAAGAACCAAGCGGCATTTGGCACCTCAGGATTCCTGGGAGAGTCCAGCCAGTGCTGAGTAACGAGGCTCGGGGTTAAAGGCTGCTCTCCCTTTACTCCAGGGTGGATTTACATCTGCCTCTCTATTATTAACTCCACTTAAAAGCCACATCCCTACCTATATAGTAAACACACAGCCCTGGCTCCAAATAGCAGTTGCCCTGGGGCCAAGGCTCTGGCTGCTCCTTTTTAAAGTGTCAGTTTTGCGACCATAGGACAGGAGGAAATAATAATTAAAAATAATTTCGGATTCTTGTGGTGGACAGTGATACAGATGGGGAAGGGGACACTTCCAATCCAGATGTTGGGTGGCCAGAAAACTGCAGGAAGGGAGGAAAGCAAGCCCAAGCACAGTGGAGTTTGCTCTGGGATGTGTCTCTGTGGCTGTGTATCTAACGTGGTCCTTCAGCACCCAGTGCCTCTCCTCAGCAGCCCCTGCTCTCCTAGCAGGGGAGCTGCTTCTTCCCACTGACTCGGGTGGGTTTTCCTCCCTCTGCAGCTTCGTCGGGCTGGGGACAATTTGGGTTTTAATACCCGCAGGAAAGTGCAGAGCCAGGACCAGAAGCCAAAAGTGAGCCCTGACTGTGCCTCGTCCAACCCCAAACCCACTGAAGGTGCCAACCCCACCCCGGGCTTTGCCTTCCCGCAGGAGGGGAGGGGAGGCTCCCCGCTCGCAGCCAGGACCCAGGTAAGGCTGCAGGCAACAGGATGTAATTTATTCCCGGCTTTCCGCTCCCGGAGCCGCATCTTTGATCTGGGAGGACACGCTTGCATCTTAGCTTGGAGGCACCGCTGGTTTTCATTAGCGGCTCGTTCTGCGAACAGTAGCTGGAATTCCTCGTAGCCTCGCCGGGCTCGTTACAAACCAGCCCAAAGACGCGCTGGGAAAAGGGAAAACCTCACCTGGATCTCCTCCCAGCAAACGATGAAGCACCCCAAGACTTTTTGGGGTTCCTGCTCCTTAACCCCTTGCAGGATGCGCCGTCCCCAAATGTCGCCCTCCGCTCTCTTTTCCAGGGGCTGCCCGAGCATGTGAAAGCCATTAACTCCCCAGTCAGTGTGATTTAGAGCCCCTTTTGATCAAACAGCTTGAAAACCTCTGCCGCGCTCCCCTCCGCGTGTCCCCAGCCCCGCAGGGCCAGCTCCCCCCTGCCCTTCCCGAAGGGCTCCTCCTGCCCGCCCCCAGCTCCCCAGGGATTTTTGGCTACCAGGGTGAGACCCACGCTGCCTTTGCTGGTCCTGCTCTGCAGCAGCAAGATTGCCCCGTTTTGGGGGACTCTGCGATGCTTTGCTGTCCCCTCCTTGCTTTGCAAACGCGTTCACATCCAATGTTTGCAGTTTTAGTTATTCCCCTTCGCCCTCAGCGCAGATAAAACACTTGGGACAATTATTTGAGCGACTAATGAAGCAGCTCCAATCCCCGAAAATGAGACCGCTAGATGTCAGTGCTGCCCTGTGCTGCGGTAGGAAACCCTAAATCCATCCCTGGGAGTTTCCTGGGAAACGGAGAGCGGAGGGGTCCTGCAGCCAGCTCAAATCCCACCTGATGGCGAAAGGAGCAATGCCAGTAGTTTTCATTTAAAGCAATCGGGCGGGCGGAAATCTCTCCCGGAAAAGCAGCTGGGCTTTAAATCAGAGTCCTGGCCTGTGTTACCTTTGGTGAAACCATCCTAGCTGTGAAAGTTGGTAAGTGGGAGTCAGGGAAATGGTTGCTCCTCTGAGGAAAGGGCAGATTTGGGCTTGGTTTGGAGCCAGTGAGTGAATTAAGTAGGAAAAAGTGCAAGTAGGAATCTGTAGTCACTGCCTTGCCCTCCCCTCCCGCCGCGGCCACAGCCACGAGAGGGCCCTCCTGCCTTAAAAGTGGCGGTGATTTAGGGTTTGGTGCCTCAAAACCCGGAGTACCCCATAAGAAAAGGGTTTTCCTTCCCCTCGATGCTGTATTTGAACTACTCTCCTGTGCAGCAGCTCATTCCTGAGAGGATTTATCAACAGAACCAGAGGGTTGGCAGGTGTGAGGGTGATGCTGGGCAACACTAATTCTCCTGGATCCCCTAAAAATAAGATTTTCAGGGGTCAGGGAAAGGCAGGGACATCCAGGCTGGGTCTCGGTTGATCAGCTGATGGTGCTGCCTCTGATCGCTTTGGTGCCCTTGATGCTGGGCACATCAAGAGCCATGCCTGTGATTCGATGGTTTAATTTGATCTGATATGATTAGTAAGGATTCCACTTCTAATTTCTAAACCGTCTTCGGATTTTTTTCCTATGATTTTCTCTATTTTTCATATTTATACTCTATTTTTATTTGCATTTTGAATTGTAACGCCATCCACTGCCTTCATCCCATTCCCTACCTGGATTTACAGAGCGGGCTGTGGCACCAGAGGGCAGCCTTGCCTCAGGGTGGGTTTGGAGCTCCAGTTGTGCCCAGGTGTAAGGGAAGCAGGTTTATGGCTTTCCAAAACCAAGGGCTAAATCCTATTTCCAGCCCTGCAGCCTCCTCCCTGGGTGAGCTGCTTCTCTGCTTCCTATTTCGGTCTTGGGGCTTCCAAGGTGTCCTGGGACCAGCACATCAGTGAGATCCTCCAGGGATTGTCTGCACCAGAAACTCCAAAGCTGTGTCTGATCTGGGGCTAAAACCCTCAAAACCCTCCAAGAGTGCCCTAGGGTTGCTTTTCCTATGGAGCAGCCCATAAATTCTCTAAATAAATATGGCATGTTATAATGAAAATATTCTTTTCTACAAATAAAAACATTTAAAAATCTCCCCTCCTCTCTATTCCCCTCTCTCATGGTTTATGGGTTGCTGAAAATGAGTAAACTTTATAATGGTTTGATAAGATCCTCGAGGAGCTGGCTTGTGGAATCTCCATCACCCCAGGTTTATTCCAGATGTGCATCATTTTAAGGACCCTTCAGGCTCACCCAGCCCTGCAGCTTCACCCTTTTGAAAGGCTTTGTGCATCTTTGGTGTTCCCAACACAAGCATCCCATCAAGGGAATTGATCAGGGCTGGACCCTGGCTCGGGTGGGAACAATGTGAGTCCTGGGGCATCAATCTCCAGGCTGAGGGTGATGAGAGATATGTGATATTGGTTTTTGGGGTGTGTGGGACTGTCATCTAGCCCTCCTAAATTGCCTTGTACTGTTTTAACACACCCTGGAAAAACCTGTGTCTCTCTTCCTCAAACAGGAGAAAGCCTTAAATACCAAGGGGGGTGAAGAGAGGAGGAATTTTAGATGCTTTCAGAATTAATGAACTATCAGCAACCCCAGGACCTGCAGTGCCAGTTGGAAATTAGGAAAAACCAAGAGTTACATTGGGTTTTTTTTTTCAACATACAATGATACTCCCATGTGGAAGCCGTGCCAGATTCGAGGGGTGACATTATGTGTCAGGAGCATGTGGGAAGGCAGCAGGGGTGAACAAAGCTGTGCATGGTTGGGTTTTTGTTGTGGGACACATAGATATGTGCTTGAAGACCTTTAAAGCAAAGATCCTCTTCTCCCACCCTCCCTGGTGTGTAGGACAGCATGGGAAATCCCAGGAGGAGCACCCTGCCCATCTCCTGTCCTATCAACCACTCTGAATAAAGCTAATTAAATTCCTTTATCCTCTTTCTTTGGCCTAAAATTCTCAGATGGTCTATTTAAAACTATTTCTTTGGTGGTGAACTGGAATATCCAAGAGTTATGTGAGGTTTGAGGTGGTTATTTTTTTTCTCTTTTAATATTTTAAAATTAATACATTTGCATCACAGCAATGAATAAAAGAAAGAAAATAACTTGCTGCTTCCTGGAGATGCTGGGGATGAAGCACAAGGAAGGTGGGAGAAGGAGTATCCACACTGCAGAGCAGCTCATGCTGATATTTCAAGATCAGAGTGAGCAATGGATTAAGCCTGAGTGAGATGGGCGTTTCCTGAAAGTGGTTTCTAGACAAAAATCAAAGTAGAAGCAGAATTCACCTTATATACCTTAATATATTTAATTATCTGTAGCTGCTCAGAATGTTCCAAAGGCATTCCCTGCTTTCCATCTCCATCTCCATTTCCTGCTTTCTGCGTGCTCTCCTTCAGCTCACATCTATTCATCCCTTTTCCATCAAATCCAGACGAACTCCAGGGGGTGAGGAGCAGCCAGGCTCAGCCCCAAGCACCTGGAGAGACATGGAATGACACTGAGGTGTTCCCTGGGACCTGCTCCTTCCCTGGGACCTGCTCCTTCCCTGGGACCTGCTCCTTCCCTGGGACCTGCTCCTTCCCTGGGACCTGCTCCTTCCTGGAGGTGTAAAGGGCTGTGGGGTGCAAGCAACTGCTGCTTCACCCCCAGAGAGAAAAACCCCATCATGTCCTTGAGAAAGAGGAAAACTAAAATAAAAATGTGCCTCTGTCTCTTATGGAGTGCTCTGAAACGTTCCTGTGCCCCTGGAGCTGCCTGGAAAGGGTGACCAATATTTGCTCCCTGTGCTCCGCGGCTTTTCTGCTCACCCTGGGCAGGACAGTGAAGCAGCAAATGGTTTGGTTTGCAAACAAAGCACCTTGGGGTGGGTGATTCCAGCTGTTCAGAGAGAGGGTGAGGACTGGGGAGGCTGTGACAGAGCAGCAGCTGATCCGTCCATCCCATCCACCCCACGGCTGCTGGCACACAGTCGGATCATGGGACACAGCACAGAGTCCTGTGCCTGGCGGACGCTGTGGGTCTCGGCTCAGACAGGGCCAAACCACTCTGCATTGTCTGCCTGCCTTTCCCCATCAGGAGGCAATCAAATGTTCTCCAGGCTGGAGATAAAGTTCCTGCCAGTTTGGTTTGACTCATCCTCTTGATGAGATTTCCCAGATGGAGGGGCTGGAGCTCCCAGGGCAGCCGTGACTAGCTCTGCCTTGATGACCTGCAGGCTGAGGGAGCTGGTGGCAGCTCTGGGACCCTGTGGCACACTAGATGCTGCTGTGGTCTTTGGCTAAACTCATCCTGCTGAGCAGAACGAGGCTGTGGGAAGGAGAAGTTCCCTCCTGGCACCTCAAGATGCTCAAGACTGTGCTCCTCTTCCCTTGCTCCTCCACTCCTGGGCTGCCCATTTCCCTCCACACCGTGTGCTGCCCATAATCAACATCCCTGGGCATATTGCACTTTGGCCAGCAGACAAAACCCCTAATTCCCTCAGCCCAGTGCACTCAGATGTTATTCTGGGTCGCAAGTTCAGCTGCAAGGCACACGACTGAGCAAACCACAGCACGGGGACGCACTGAGATCAAAACGAGCCGGGCTGTGGGCTGTGGGCTCTGAGCCTTAGGCAATAACCTTGGATTCTGTTTCATCCATGCAAGCGTTCTTCGGCTGTGCTTGGGTTTCAAAGGATTTCAGCCTTTGCTGAAATCACATCGAAGCCAGCTTGTCCATGAGAGGCCTTAATTTCATCACTAAACCAAACCGCGGTGGTAGTGGTGCTGATAAATCTGTTCCTCAGCCACAGGTTGGTGCTGAGGACTCTTCAGTGCTCTCCTTTCAGCTGTCCTGCCCCCAAAAACCCATCCACAGCAAGATCTTTCTGCCTCCCAAGAGCATTAACAGCATCCTCCACAGAGTGTTCTAAGAAGAGGGATCCCCCTGGTCAGAGTGCAGGAATTGTTGGGGCAGTGTTTCATTGGGGTGGCAGGTCTGGAGGTGCAGGGAGGCACACAGCCCAGATCTCAGTGCTAGACACCACTGGGCTGTGAAAAACATACATTTCCTGAATAAATCTGGGAACTAAGCCCTCAGCTGCCAAACAGCAGGTTCCCTACTCCACTGAACTGTCCCAAATACCAGCACGGAGCAGAGGACGGAGGGCTGGAATAGCTGACCTTTAAAGGTCCCTTTCCAACCCAGACTATTCCATGACTCAATGATTCTATGACCTTCCCTGCACATCCCTGTTGTAACCAGAGGCCCTCTCCCCACGGGGTCACAGAGCTCCATCCCTTTGCTTAGAGCCGGATCCAGAAAAACTGGAGAGTGTCAGGCGGGAGCATCCCTGGGGGGCTGCAGACTTTCCCTCTTTGCTGCAGGAATAAAAGGGAAGAGGGTCTCCTTCCACTCCATCCCACCCAACATCCTGATCCTATCCTGTCTCACCCCCCACATCCCACGTCATCCCATTCCATCCCATTCCATCCCATCCCATCCCATCCCATCCCATCCCATCCCATCCCATCCCATCCCACTCCGCAATCCCATCTCATCCCAGTTCATCCCACCTCATTCTACTCCATCCCGCCACCCATCTCACCCCACCCCACCCCATCACATCCTATCCCATCCTGTCCCCTATCCTACCCCATCTCAACCCCCCATCCCGTCCCATCCCATCCCATCCCAGTCCTTTCCATCTCATCCCATCCTATTTCATCAATCCCATCTCACCCCAGTCTCCCATCCCACTTTATCTCATCCCAGGCTCCCCATCCCACCTCATTCCACCCCACCGCACCCCACCCCACCCCTTATTCCATCCTGTTCCAACCCCCCACATCCCACTCCATCCCGCACGATGCTATCCCACTCCTCAATCCCACCCATCCCACCCCCTATCCCACCCCACTTCAAACCCCCATCCCATTCCATCCCACCCTATCCTACCCTATCGCACCCCCATCCCACCTCACCCCCCCATCCTCCCCTCCCCTCCCGTCCTCCCGCGGTGCCGCCCCCCACCCCGCTCCGCCCCGGGAGGCGGCGGCAGCCCCGGGCGGAGCGCGGTTCTCTCCCGGCCCCGCTCGGCTCCTCCGGCCCGGAGTGGCTGCTGCGGGGCCAAGCCGCGCCCCGCTCACCCCGCGGCCGCGCTATAAAAGCGCGGAGCGCCCCGCAAAGCAGGTACCGGCGGGGCCGCTCCGCTGCCTCCAGCCTCCGCGGGTCCGGGAGGAGGAGGAGGAGGAGGAGGAGGAGGAGGAGGAGAAGGGAGGGAGGAAGGGAGGGGGGGGCCGGGTCCTGCTTTCTCCCCCCCGCGCCTCCCCCGAACCCCGATGCCGCCGGCCTGAGCCCGCCGGGACGATGCTGCCGCTGCTGCCGCTGCTGCTGCTGGGCGCCCCGGGGCTGAGCCTGCCCTCGGGGGGACCCCCGGACCCCGACTCCGCGCTGGTCACTCCCCTCCGCCTGGACCCCGACATCAACGGGCCGGCGTATTTCAGGGGGGGCCCGGCCGAGCCCCCTCGGGGGGGGCAGGCGGTGGTGATCCAGCTCTCGGCTTTCGGGGAGGATTTCTACCTCCACCTCTCCCCCGACGCCCGTTTCATCGCGCCCGCCTTCGCCGCCCACTACCTGGGGGCGGCCGCCCGCCCGCTCCCCGCTCTCCGCCACTGCTTCTATTCGGGGGATGTCAACGCCGACCGCGAGTCCTTCGCCGCCCTCAGCCTGTGCGGGGGGCTCCGGGGGGCTTTCGGCTACCGGGGAGCCGAGTACCTGATCAGCCCGCTGGCGGGGGGGGCGGCCGGGGGTCTCCATCGCCTGCAGCGCCGCAGCCCCGGCCGCCCCGTCGGGGCCGGAGCATCGCGCTGCGCCGTGGGCTCGGGGCTCACCCCCGGCGTGCTGCAGGCGCTCGACAAGTACCGGGGGCGTGCGGGGGGGAAAGGCGGTCGGGCCAAGCGCTTTGCCTCGGTCCCGCGCTACGTGGAGACCTTGGTGGTGGCCGACGAGTCGATGGTGAAGTTCCACGGGGATGACCTGCAGCACTACCTGCTCACCCTGATGGCCACGGCCGCCCGCCTCTACAAGCACCCGAGCATCCGTAACCCCATCCAGATCTCCGTGGTCAAGTTCCTCCTCATCGGGCAGGATGACAAGGGGCCCAAAGTCACCAGCAACGCCGCGCTCACCCTCCGCAACTTCTGCGCCTGGCAGAAGAAGTGGAACAAGGTCAGCGACAAGCACCCCGAGTACTGGGACACCGCCATCCTCTTCACCAAGCAGGTGGGTGCAGGGGGGCGGCCCGGAGGAGCCGTGCCTCCCTTTCAAGGAGCCCTGCGCTGGGCTGAGGCGTTCTGCCACCTGTGTGCATGACGGGGGAGGCTGTGCCTGTGGCTGATCCCTCTTTCCCAAGGGAACCTCCACTCTCAGATGCTGGGGTGGGAGGAGCAGAGGCGTGGAACAAGCCGACCTGAGCCAGCCCTTGCCGTCCCCTGGGCAGGTTTTGGCCAGCAGCCTGGAAAAATCCCTGCCGTGGGGTGAATGAGGCCAGGAGGTGTCCGAAGGCAGGTTGCTCCACGGGCACAAACCTGGCACTCCGTGCAGGAGCCTTGGCAGCAAGTGCCCTGCGGCTCTGGCGTACCCCGAAAGGAGCGGTCTGAGCCCAGAAGAGGAGGAGCATGGTCCCGCTTCCCCCTCCCCAGCTGGGAAGAGCTCTCAATGCCACCTGCCAAGAAAAAACCTCTCCCCGCTTCCTCTGACTCATGCGCGAGGTCCTCCTGAGAACCTGGAGCTCTCCTCCGCGCTGGCTGCGCTGCATGGACCCGGTTCAGGCTGGGAGTGAAGCAGCAGAGATTGAGCCAGCGCTGCAGCCCTCGAGTGGGGGAGAGGAGAGAGCCACTCCTGCCGCTGCCGTGGGCTGGGCGCATCCCTGCGGTGCGAGAGGGGCTTGGAGCTGCCATTGGTGTGGCTCCGCAGTGATGTGGGGTGTGGGGTGATCTCTGCATCCTCCCACCCCCATGAACTGGGTGACACTGAAGCTCCCAGAGCCTTCCCAAATTGTTCCTCTTTCCGTGTAGTCCTGTCTCAGCGTGGGCATCAGGCCAGTGCCTGTGTCCCAAAATCGCTGATCGGGTGGGAGGAGGATGAGCCCAGCTTGGAGGGGACAGTCACGTCTTATCCTGGCTGCAGCAGGATTTGGCAGCAAAGGCTCCGTGCATTTTCTCCTTCCCCTCTCCTTGCCCAGATGTTTTTGGGTTAGGGACAGACAAGGAACTCCCCTCAACGGCGGGGAGACCGTTCCCAAAGCACTTTTCCAGGTCAAGCACTTGTGGGTGGGAAGGATACAGTGTCCAGCTCAGTTCAGCTGTTCCTAGCCTGGGCTCAGCTAGGGCTGACAGTGGCCTGGGGCAGGACCTGTGAGATCTTGTCCTGTCTGTCTTCTTGTCCCCCGCCCCGGGCCAGCTGTAAATCCTGTGGGAGCACAGATGGGATTGCAGCCCAGGCTGCTGGAGCAGCTCCTGCCTGCACGGGGCTGCTCAAAGAGGAGGACACTGCTGACACCTCTGCAGGGATGAGCCAGCTCCATCTCTGCTGGAAACCCAGTGAGGTCACTGGAGCTGCACGTGGGACAGAGTCGGTCCCAGCGATTCAAAAGATGTGGATCACGTCTGGGCTACATTTTTTACACATTGCTAAACCATTCATTCCTGAAATCCCAAAGCAAGCTCAATGCAAAGGCACACGGTCAGGGAGACATCTGCCTTCCTTGAGTGCATCCATCTGTGGTCCCCTGACATCCCGAAGCTTATCTTCCTGCCAAAAAGCTGTTACATAAGCCCCCGACTTAAATTTCACCTCCAGGCTGGTTGATAGGCAGTTTTCAGTTGTGTCAATGAGTTGCTGACGAATGGGGCTCTCTCTTGCTGCTTGGATTTGCTCCCTCCCAACGTCGGTCGTGCTGAACGATGGATTTGCCTTTGGGAAGCTCAGTCCTGATCAGCTGCTGGCTGCAAATGCCCCTTCCTACCTGAGCCGCTGCTTGTTGGAGGGTCCCGCAGAGCATCCAGCCTTCAGCCGCCCTCCTGCCTCTTGGAAATATCCTTGCACACCACGGCAGAGGTGTCCATTCTTCCCACCCATCCTGGACCTCGATGTCTCATCAGCAAACGTTTGCTGCGTGTCTTTGCTTTGCTGTAAGACCAAAGGGATGTTGCATGAAGGAACATCTGGCTGCAGCCTAGCACGTGGCAGATGCTGTGAGGGAATTCGGAAACCGTAGCTCAAGCCTCAGCTTTTTGGAGTTGTTTTGGATGCACACGGGAAGCCTCTATGGTAGGGAGAGGTTCTCTGAGTAGGTGAATTGATGCACGAGCCACGAGGATTCCCCTGACTGACCTGTGGAACGTCTGGAGAAGTTCACAAGGGATGACGAAAAGCCTCGGAAGGTCCTGTATAGGAGGGTCAGGCTGGCAGGAGAGTGCTGATGCACTGAGCAGGTTGCCTGCAGCCCTTTGGGGGACCAGACATCCTCCCTGTGTCTGTGCCTGCAGCAGGGGACATTGGTGACAGCAAGCAGAGGCAGAGCTGACTCTTTGCACAGTGCTTTCCCACCCTAAACCTCTTCCATTTCTCTCTCATCCCCACCTGGGCAGGCTTGACAGCTGACAAGGCTGAAGGAGGTGTTGAGGTGGGGGATCAGGACCTCTCATTAAAGCCCAGAGATGCTGCCCGGCATCCCCAGGCTGTCCTGGGCAGGCTGTGGTGGGGAGTGAGGGAAAACCCCTTGAAGAGCTGCTGGTGGTGTCTCCCAGCGAGGTTCAGAGCGAGAAGTGGGTCAGTGTGTCAGTGCAGGTGTTGGGCCGGGAGCCAAGAGCTCACTGCGCCAGCGAGGAGAGAACTCTTCAAAGAGCGGCGAGCGGAGAGCTGCGAGCTGTGGTGCTGTGTCGTTCCTCTCCCTGCCCCATCTCCACCCCCAAACCCCTAACGCTGGGGAGAGCACGGGCAGGGGGTCCTGGGCGAGCTGCCCCCCTGGATTAGCTCAGCGTGGTGATGGCGCTGGCTCTTGGCGGTGTTTTGGGACCGGGACTCTGCACCTGGGCTTGCCAGCACCGTTAGTCAACCTGTGCCCGTTTGTGGTGGCCGTGCCACTGGCAATGTGGGGCTGCCACCTCTTATCCCTGCTGCCATTGAGGTGTGATGGCATCAGGGATGCAGCAGGCTCCCAGCTGGTGGGGAAAATCATTGCGGAGCAAAGCGCTGAGCCCAGTTGTGTGACGGCGTTTTCCATCACCGGTGCAGACCCAGACATTTCTTCACGTCACCTCTCTGGAGATCACGGTCTTGCCTGTGCCTCCACACTCCGTAGCCCCAGGTCTCCTGTTAAAGCCATCTCAGCCCTGGCTGGGGCTCTCTGAAGTCATCCGGACTGTTATTTACCCACGGCTGAACCTGCCTGCGCGGGAATGCCTTCAGCTTGGAAACCTTGCTGGAAATATTGGCAGAGCAGCTCCTGCAGGATTTTGAGCAACCCAGGCGCTTTGGCTGGGCGAGTGCTGAGCATGAATCACACTTATTTATAGCATGGGAGCGCCCAGCGAGTCCCTTACTTTTCTTTTCATGTGGAAAACAGCTCCCTGCCCACTGCATGGCCTCCCTGGCAGCTCTGGGGCAGCACCGAGGGAGGGGATGATGCTCGAGCCCTCCCAAACCAAAACCACACCCCAGCAGGGGAAGGGAGCACCTGGGACAAGGTTCCTGCCAGGCTGCAGCACCGGCGCATCTTAAACGGACTTATTTTTTTATCACAAGCACCTGGAGAAGGGCAGATCTGCCTATGATGAGAGCCTTCCCAACCTCTCTCCTGGCAGCCTCTGTGTAGGATCTGGCTGTCCTTAGTTTGGGGGTGGAAGCCTGGGCTGGTTCCTCCTTTGGTCAGCTGGGCTTGGTTGCTCCTTGAGGATGGCTGCAGAGTGTCTTAGAAAGGCAGGAGCACTTTCTTTAGCCTTGGAAAGCTCTGGACCTGGTCCAGGGCTTTCTTGTTCCTTGGAAGGAGTTGAGAAATGAGATTGAGAAGTGGTTGAGCCCTGAGTGCACGGCCAGGTGTGTTCCCATCCACCGTCTACTACAAGGTCTGCTCCTTGAGCTCACAATTGAGAAGGGTACCAGAGTGGCTCCTCCGTGACAAAACCAGCTCAGCCCTGGCTGGAGGAGCTGTTCGGGTGGGAAAAGCTGTTGCTGAAGGCAGGGCAGGATGCTACACACATCTCTGGTGCCAGGGTTCAATGCAAACATGGCGTTGCAGCCTGGTCTGGGTCAGAACTGAGGTTTCCTGCCTCCATATCCTGGTGTGGTTCCCATCCCTTTGGGCTTTCTTCCCATCAGTAGCTCCCGGTGGGAGACCAGGGAGGGGGTGGGAATGGGGAACTGCGATGTCTGTGCTGTCCCCAGGACTAACCCCTTCCCTCTGTGCCTGGCAGGACTTGTGTGGTGCCACCACCTGTGACACGCTGGGGATGGCAGACGTGGGCACCATGTGTGACCCCAAGCGCAGCTGCTCCGTCATCGAGGACGACGGGCTGCCCTCGGCTTTCACCACCGCCCACGAGCTGGGTAAGGCTCCCTGCTCTCCTCTTCCTCTCAGGAGGAATTCCGGGAGCTGGCAAGGCTCAAAATAGCCCTGGTTTGAGCCTCTGGGGGATGAGACAATAGGCGGAATCTGATGATAGGGAAACTCCGCCTTGGGTACAGACTCGCCCTGAGCCAGGTGGGGAAGGGCTGCTGGGGAAGCAAAAGGCTTTGCACTCATGGTTGCTACCACAGCTGGGTTTCCAGGACTCAGGAGTCCTGAAATAACAGGCAGAGGGCACACCTCCCTCTGGGAGGAGAGAGTGGGGCAAGTGCTGAAGTCACCTGTCACCTTCTCTTCACAATTCCCCTGGTCCTTCTTTCCCGTGTGCTTTCCATGTGCATGAAGCATCCGGGAGAGAGCTGGAACATTTGCTGGCTCTCCTGGGCTGTCCACAGCTGCCATCCTTGCAAGGGTTTCCCCACTCCATGTCTCAGTGTCTCCTGAAAGGACCTGGGGACAGGTGCCTGCTCATTGTGCCATGCTGCGTTATTCATGTGCCTCCCTTATCCCACCCCAGGCCACGTGTTCAACATGCCCCACGACAACGTGAAGGCCTGTGAGGAGGTCTTTGGCCGGCTGAAGACCAACCACATGATGTCCCCCACCCTCATCCAGATTGACCGTGCCAACCCCTGGTCAGCCTGCAGCGCTGCCATCATCACCGACTTCCTCGACAGTGGCCACGGTGAGCCCTCCTGTGCCCCTCACCCTCTACCTGTGTCCCTGCCCCACAGGAACAGGGTCTATCCCTGCAGGTGTTTACTGGGAGAAGATGGTTGGCTGTAGAGCACTTCCTCTCCTGGCTCTGTAATCAAATTTAGAAGGAAATGGGAATTTGGCAGCATTTCTGTACTGTCCAGGCTTCCTGGATGTCCCCAGCAGTGACATCTGCACTCAGGCTGCAGGCACAGCTCTGCGGCATCACCAGGAGATGGAACCACCTGTGTCTGGGATACAGCCAACTACGAGGGCACCCCTGGGGTGGCACCTGGATAGTTTTGGCCCAACCCCTCACTCATCTCCCTACAGCAGTGCTTTCCCTCCCCAGTCTGGTCCATACAGCCCTCCAGGACCTGGCTGACCCCTGTCCCCACTCCTGCAGGGGACTGTTTGCTGGACCAGCCTGCCAAACCCATCCCGCTGCCCGAAGACCTGCCGGGGACGAGCTACAGCCTGAACCAGCAGTGCGAGCTGGCCTTCGGTGTGGGCTCCAAGCCCTGCCCCTACATGCAGTACTGCGCCAAGCTGTGGTGCACGGGCAAGGCTCGCGGGCAGATCGTGTGCCAGACCCGGCACTTCCCCTGGGCCGACGGCACCAGCTGCGGGGACGGGCGCTTCTGCCTCAAGGGCGCCTGTGTGGAGAGGCACAACGTCAGCAAGTACAGGGTGAGTACCTGTGCCGGGAGCCCCAAAAACAGCCCGCAGGGTCACTCTGAGTGGTGCTGGTCGAGCTGTCCTCAGCCTCCTGATGGTGGAGACCCAGCGTGGGGACGCTGATGGGGAAAGAGCAGGAGATTCCCTTGGATGTCTTGTGTTTCTCGAGGAGTGAGAATGCTGCTCTGCTCCAGCCAGCCCTGGGCAAGCTTCACAGAATTTGCTGTGTTGGAAGGGACCCACAAGGATCATTGAGTCCGACTGCTCAGGACCATTCCCAAGAGTCACACCCTGTGCCTGAGAGCATTGTCCAAATGCTTCTTGAACTCTGTCAGGCTTGGGGCCCTGACCACTGCCCTGGGGAGTCTGTTCAATGCCCGACCACCCTCTGGGGGAAGAACCTCTTCCTAATATCCAACCTAACCCTCCCATGACACAACTTCAGACCACTCCCTTGGGTCCTGTCACTGGGCACCACAGAGAAGAGATCAGCACCCGCCCCACCTTCCCCTCCCAAGGAAGGTTTGTGGGCGGTTGGAGGTTTTGTTAGTGAAGGGATGGCTCCAAGGGAAGGGTTTGCAGTGCCTCATCCTGTCCATCCCTGCAGGTGGACGGTGGCTGGGCCAAGTGGGCGCCGTACGGGCCGTGCTCGCGGACGTGCGGCGGTGGGGTGCAGCTGGCCAGGCGGGAGTGCACTGACCCCGTGCCGGCCAACGGCGGCTCCTACTGCGAGGGCATCCGCGTCAAGTACCGCTCCTGCAACCTGGAGCCCTGTGCTGCTGCAGGTAAGGGCTGGAGCTCGGCTTCAGCTCTAGCAACCCCTTAAAACTCGAGCTGGAGGTCCAGGCTGCTGCCCAGCCTCACATCCCTGTTATTTTCAGTGCCAGGGAAGAGCTTCCGGGAGGAACAGTGCGAGGCTTTCAATGGCTACAGTCACAGCACGAACCGCCTCACGGCCTCCGTCTCCTGGGTTCCCAAATACTCCGGTGTCTCGCCCCGGGATAAGTGCAAGCTCATCTGCCGGGCCAATGGCACTGGATACTTCTATGTGCTGGCACCCAAGGTTGGTGAGAGACCCCCTGGGTCAGGGCCTGGACTGGGGAATGGCTCCAGAGTGCCTGGAAAGGAATAGATTTTCCTTCTCTGGTGGGTGGAGGGTGTTAGATGAGGTGGTAAAGGAGGGGAGTCCACCAGTCTGGTGTGAATCAGCTTGGGGCTTCCTCTGGAAGACCTCATTTTTACCTCTTGTCAATGAGGTGCCAGAGGCACATTCCTGCAGTCCTGGAATGGAAGATGATAGTTGTGGTGCTGGGGAAGCAATGGGCAGGACAGGGTGGGCGTCCAGACACCAGGGGCTGATCAGGGTGGTGTCAGCAGTGTCCCCTGTGCAGCTTGTTCCCTGCAATGGAAAGGGCAGGAAATCCTGTAGATGGGAGCAGAAAAGGGATGTAGTCCCACCCATCTCTTCTCAGAGACTCCAAAAATCCTTCCTGCAAAGCAGAACATGAGCAATCTCCTGGCATCTCCTCAGGACCTGTCGGATGGATTGGGGTTGGATGGACACGGCTGGGGGACCCTGGGGGTGTGAGAGGGAAGCTCAGCAGCTTGTTTTGCTCGCCTGGTTTAGGTTGTGGATGGCACCCCTTGCTCCCCAGACTCCACTTCGGTCTGCGTCCAGGGCAAATGCATCAAGGCAGGCTGTGATGGGAAGCTGGGCTCCAAGAAGAAGTTTGACAAATGCAGCGTCTGCGGAGGAGACAACAAGAGCTGCAAGAAGGTCTCGGGCTTGTTCACGAAACCCATGTGAGTGTTCGGTGGCCCTGTGTGCTTCCCCTTCTCCCTGCTCTGCTTTTTGGTGTGGGGGATGCAGGAAGGTTGTGGAGATGGTGATGGGATAAATCCATCCTGAGCAAAATCTGCTGGAGCTCGTGTACATCGCTGCACAGAGACCTGGGCTGGCTCTGAAGGAGAAGCAGGACACGTTTAATGTTCTGTTGACTTCTGCTGGTGCAGTGCTGTTGAGCCAGAGGAGCTGAAGCATCTTCCTCTACTTGGGTGACATCAGCCCAGACAAAACCCAGCACAGAGAGGAGATTCAAAATGATCTTCACAGGAAGGAGACAAATGTAGGGGTGGGAGGACCTCAGGGCTGCAGCTGGAGAGGGCTGCAGTGCCGCAGCAGCACGATGTCCCTGTGCCTGATGTCCTGCCCTGCCTGCTCTTCTCTTTCAGGCACGGCTACAACTTCGTGGTGGTCATCCCCGCGGGCGCCTCCAACATCGACATCCGGCAGCGGGGCTACAAGGGCCTCGTCAGCGACGACAACTACCTGGCGCTGAAGAACGCGCAGGGCAAGTACCTCCTGAACGGCCACTTCATCGTCTCGGCCGTCGAGAGGGACCTGATGGTGAAGGGCAGCGTCCTGCGCTACAGCGGCACCGGCACCGCCGTCGAGAGCCTCCAGGCCTTCAAGCCCATCCAGGAGCCCCTGACTCTGGAGGTGCTCTCCGTGGGAAAGATGACCCCACCTCGGGTACGCTACTCCTTCTACCTCCCCAAGGAGAGCAAGGAGGACAAGCCCTACAAGAAGGAGGGCAAGACCCCGCCGGACCTCAACAACAGCGTCCTCAGCCTGTCCAACCGCCTGGACGGCGGCAGGCCGAGCTACAAGCGTCCCTCCTACAAGTGGGCGGTGGGCGGCTGGGAGGCGTGCTCCGTCACCTGCGGCGATGGCCTGCAGAAGCGGTCAGTGGCCTGTCGCGACTCCTACGGCCAGCCGGCCGCCGAGTGCGACGCGGCGCAGCGACCCAGCGACGTCCGGCTGTGCGGGGAGCCCTGCCCGGCCTGGGAAGCTGGACCATGGTCTCCTTGCTCCAAGAGCTGCGGTCGGGGTTTCAAGAGACGGGTGTTGAAGTGCTTGGTCCCGACAGGGCGCCTGTTGCCCCGGGAGAGTTGCAATTTTCGGAGGAAGCCGCAGGAGCTGGATTTCTGCACCTTGAGGCCGTGCTGAGCGGGTCCAGGGGTGTCTGCAAGGAAGGGCATGGTGTTCCTATGGCTGGGTGCGGCCAAGCAGAAGTTGGGATTGGGGGAGATGTCCATAGCACATAGCAAAAGGGGGAAAAATAAGAAAAAAAGGGAAAAAAAGGGACCTGGGTGTGGGGACAACCCCACGCACCTGGGAGAGAGGGATTTACCAACCAGGTTGCTTGGAGATGGAGCGGGAATGAACATCTACCTCGAAGCCACTGAACGACACGGAAACCACCAGTGGGGGCTGGGAACTGGGGGGACACATGGAAACGAGGAGGATCATCCCTGCCTGTGATGGATCTGTGCTGCAGGCAGGGAGATGCCCCTAAATTGCACAGCTGAAGCCTCCCCCCACCTTCCCAGGACCAACCCTACCTCCCTTCTCCCTGGACTCCCCCAACACTCATGCTAAACGGGACCAAAAGGATTTACCAATGCAACGACCACCGGTGCGATGAGGCGCTGGGACTGATGCCTCCAGGGCCTGCTGGTGGTGACTTTGTTGTCCCTGCAGCGTCCCTGGGCCAGGCTGGAAGGTGGTGGCTTTATTTTCATTCTCTCCTCATGTTTATGACCTGACCAGTGTAAATTTTATGGTGCTTAACTCTGTATTTTTTTAACCTCCTTCCTCCCCTCCTGATGGATGTAAACCTTGCCTAGCAGGGCTGGTGGTATTCTCAGGGGATCTCGCCTGCCTGAGGTTTCCTATGGTGCTTTGGGATGGTCCACCGGAAGCTTTTCAGGGCTAAAAGGGATCACTGTGGACCTGAGGTTTGAGCTGTCATTCCGAAAAAGCAACACGCAACTGTGCTGGAGTTCCACAGGGTCAGACGCAGCCTCCTGAGTCATGGATCCTTCACTCTGCTCTCAAAATGGTGCTCAATGCTTAATGGGACCAGTATGCCATGCCCAGACATCCCATAGCCTCCAGCCTTTAATGAGGTTGGGATGTTTTTCCTCTGTGTTAAGCCTCCCTGAGATATCCTGAGCTCTGTCAGAGCTGGGGTGACTTCCCTGGCGTCACTTTTGAGCCGAGGGAGGGGTAGATTAATTTGGGTCTTTGGCTTTCCTGAGGACAAAGGGGCTCAGCAGGGTCAGGCATGCAGGGAAAGAGGAGCTGTCGAACCTTTTGCTGCTGCAAAGCATCTACAGCCAGTTTCCCCCTCCAGTTATTCTGGGGTTGTTCTGTGCCTCTGGGGTTATTCTGTACCTCTGACAGTTTTGTAACGTGGTGCCTGTTGTGCTCAGAGGCTGTTTTACCTCTCCCAAACCCCGTTTCGTCCATCACTTAGGTCTCTTGCTCAGATCCAACCACTGGATTTTTTGCTTTGTCACTGATGAAGGCTCCTCTTGATTAACGAGCCGTGACTGCGAGCAAGCCAAAGCTTCTGGAATCAGCAGAAAGGTATTTTAGGGATGAGACACAGATTTTGGGGAGGCAGAAAGTGCCATCTGAGCAAGGAGAGGCTTGGATTCCATACCTACGATTTCCAAATGGAGCCTGCCTTGCTTGTTCAGTCCCTTGGAGGTACAACGTGGAAACTCCGTGTGCCCCGTGGGTGGCTCCAAAAGGTCTCCAGCTGTGGGCAAGGTGGGAATGACAAGAAAAAAGTGGTGACAAGAGAAAAGTGATGACGAGAATGACAAGAAATGGGACAGGTGGCACGAGGGTTCCCTTGGGAGGTCTTCCCACCAGCTTGGAAACTCCTCGTGACGATGTTTGTGGGCTCATCCTCCCCGGATTGATGTGATGCCTTTTTCAACACAATAATATTTTAGGTCTCCATGCTGCTCCACAGAGCCAGGAGCAGATGTTGTGGTTGCTCTGCACAGCAGGGAACGGGAGTTAATGTTCTTTAGGAAATCCCTTCCAGGTCTCCATTCCCATGAGCACACCATCCATTTTCCGAGGCTTTTCCTGCATATCTGAGCCCGCTGCGCTTTCCTCTGGGGACAGAGCTCCGAGGAGCTGCCCTTTAGTATCTTGCCATCCCACAGCTGGCTTCCAAGCCACCAAGAAATTGTCAACCTCATTCCTGAGGAGGGGAGGGATTCCCTGAGCGTGGTTCTTTCGCTGAGGGTGCAGCGGAAGGACGGAGATGCCGATGGTACTGGCTGCTTTGTGTATACCATGTATACTGAACATCGATCTCTGCTGTTTGTGCGTCAATAGCAAACCTGAAATAAATCTGTATTTAAAGTTACTCCTGCTGCCTGGGGGGATGCAGTCCTGCTCAAATTGTTTTGTTGGCTGCAGGGCATTTCTTGTCTTATTGTGGTCCAGACCCCTTGCTAGTGTCAGCTCGTTAGCTAAAGAGCAAAACCATCACCTTTAAAAGCCCAGCAGGTTTATTCTGACTTGGTTCTGCTGCAGGATTGGTTATTGGTGAAAAGGAAACCCAACCTGAAGGAGGCCATGGTGAATCAGTCCCTGGGAGCCCCAAGGGAAATCGGGATGCCAAATGAAATGCCCTAGGCTTGAATCAGGATTTTCTTTTGTCAGGATCACAGGAATTACAGAATTAAAAGGATTGATGTAAACTGGAACAGCACTCTCACATCCTGGAACAGCCCTGTCTGTGTGTTCCTCCTGAAATTCTCAGCACACCCTCCCTGAGTCAGAGCCCTCTTTCTTCCCCTGTTGCAGTGGGTGAGATAAAGCCTTTCCTTCTCCTGGGATGTGTCAGCTCAGGGATGGCTGATGTCAGCCCCTCCAGCTCTCAGCAGCCTGCCTGGGGTTTTATTTCCCCCCGGCAAATGCAATTTATTTCCCCATTGTGTTGTAATGATTTGGGAAATTTCGTGTGTTTTATTGGGGGGAAAACCCAATTTGCTTCTCTTCATCATAGAATCCCAGAATGGTTTGAGTGGGAAGGGACCTTAAAGATCATCTCATCCACGCCCTGCCATGGGCAAGGACACCTCCCACTGTTCCAGGCTGCTCCAAGCCCTGTCCAGCCTGGCCTGGGACACCTCCAGGGATCCAGGGGCAGCCACAGCTGCTCTGGGCACCTGTGCCTCCCCACCCTCACGGGGAACATTTTCTCCCCAATGTTTAATCCTAAAGAAACAGACACAACTGAGAACCTTCCCCTCAGCAGCTCCTACAGGGATATAAAGGATTTCTTACCTGTGTCTCCCCTTGCGATAAAGGTCACTTTCACCCCAAATATATCCCACCCTGCAAAGGCACCAGCTGCAGATGACTTTATTGGGAAAAGGGAGGGAGATTTCCACCCGGTGTAGCCATACCTTTTGCCTCAAATATCTGTTCAGGAGCAGAAAATTAAGTTAAAATGATCACCTTGCTCCTCCAGGTGCCAGCCCCACACTTTTGCCCTTAAAGATCACCCAAACAGAGAGACAAAAACCCCACACAATCCCCAAGGATTTACTTGGTAAGGAAGAAATAAACCCAACATCGATGCCAGAAACACCCTCAGGAAGGGAAGGTGTTCAGGCAGGGAAAGCTGGGGATGAGATGCTGCCACCAATAATTCTCTGGATTCCTCATTTTCCAGCACTAAAAGGTATTATTGTTTCTTCCCTTCACAGCGAATTTGTCTTCTTTGGATTCTCTGGGATTTAATAAAGGACTGAGCTGGATGCTTTTCTCTTCAGGGGACACTGATGTGTCTTCACCTGCAGGGAAATGAAGGTGGAGGATGGTCTGATAAAGCAATAGGCATGAGATTCATCCCCTCAGGCCAAGGAACCATGCCCAGGAATCCCTGTTTTGGTCCAAATCCATCCCTGGCTGAGCTGGAGAACTAAACATGGCTTGGGCAGTGCTCACCAAGTGTCTTTAGGAAGATAAAACTCAATCCTGCCTCTGGGACTGCCTGCAAATCTGCTTGTTTACATTTGTCTTGTGCTGAAACCCAAGAAACTTAAAAAAAAAATAAAATTAAAAATGGGTTACCTGTAGTGTAGTGTAAGGGAGGGAAACCACAGAGGGTGAGGGAAATGCTCCTGCCTTGTCTGGTGTTCTGGTCCAGGGCTTTGGTGTGGCTGTGAATCAGCTCCGTGGGGTTGGGATGCTGCTTTGCTATTTTTATATCTCTATATACACACACACATACACATAAATATATATTATTGCCATTACTATTAATAATAATTAGAATTACTGGGCTTTGCCAGGAGACAAAAGCAAAACCAGATGCACATTGAACAAATGGACTTAATTGATAACACATGTCCTGCAGGAAACCTCTCCTGGGAGAAGAAATAAACTGGGAAGGGCTCTGCTGTGCCTGGGAAAACGGGAATGTTCGCTTGGGCTTGGGATGTAAAACAAAATGCTGACGTGGAGCTGGGATGTGAGACCCCAGACCCTTTCCCCTTTCCTTCTTCCAGCACCGACACCTCGGTGACTGCGGCCACAGCTGGTTCTTCCTGACTCTGGCAGGGAAAATCCTGCTCTCCGAGCAGAAAAGGCCTTTTTCCCACTCTGGCACCTCCAAGAATGATCCCAGTCCTGGGTCAGGCACTCGGAGAAAGCTTTTCTGCCTGGGCTGGGGCTGAGCTCGGCAGGGCTGTGGGAGCAGCCGGGAAGGGATGCCAAGGCCCTGGCGATGCCGACCCCCCGGCGATGTCAGCCCCTGCAGCAGACTAAACTTCCCCCGTTGTCCTCCCAGCCAGCAAACCCACACATTCCCACAAGCATTTCTGCTGTTTGGGGTTGATTTCTTTTTCTTTAACATTTTTTTTTCTAATTACACAACACGGTCAGTGCCAAATTTATCTGGCTGACGCTAATCTGGCAGGCAGAGCTCATGGATTTATGGCAAGCAAACTCCCAGCCCCTTGTTGACCAGCGGCAGGAGGAGGATTTTATCTTTCTGGAGGTGTCCATCACATACTTTCTCTCCTATAAATGCATAATCCTGGGAGAAGCGACAGCAAAAGGAGCAAGAGGGGATTTGTCAGCCGAGGATGGCGTCGGCATCTCCGAGGGAATGAGCTGAGTAAATCAGGCAGCTGTTAAAGATTATAATCCTTAACTAGGTAAAACCCTTGGAAATTGCAGCCATGGGGTGAGTGCTGAGAGCTTTCCAGCCAGCTCCTGGGGAAGGTGCTGCCTTTGGATTTAGCCTAATTAATATCAAGTTCAGCCAAGCAAGCCTGGGAGGCGGATGGGCTCCCAAATGGTTATTTAATGGGCCTTGATTATTTTTTAAAGGTTTTTTTATTTTCCCCCCACTTGTAAATGAATTTAGCGCTGGTGAAAGGTGTTGGATTGACAGCCCTGGAAATATAAGTCCTCGAGGAACAATGTTTTGGAGATGTGAAGGGAACAACGCTGTGTGTAATCCACACATAGGGGTAATTATCTGCACTAACAGCTGCTTTTTGCTCTAAAGTAAAAAATAGAGACCACAGGGATTCATCAGAGCATCTGAGACATTTTCAGGTGGCTGAAGCATTGGGCACGGTCAGAGGTGGCTAAACAACACACTGTCCCCAAGCTGCTGATGTGGCACTCGGGGCCACCTTTCAGTATTTAATTGCTATTTTCGCCTAAAAAAGGGTACCTTTTATTCAGCCCTTAAGCATGGTCTTAATGTTGATCATGGCCCTCGGCACCACCCTGCTCAATACAGCCTGTAAGCAAAGCTGGGAGCTTCCACTGAGGCTGAATCGAAGCCTTTGAGTGTGCAGAGAGGAGAAAAGATCCTAAATAAATCCCTCCCCATCCCACAGAACAGGGAGGGGAGGGAAAACATATGTATATTTTTTTGCTAATATTCACTGTCAGCCATTTCTACAACTCAGTATCACTCAGAATGTTTTCAAAGCACAGCATCCAAGCTCTGCAGAGTATAAACATCTCCAAATAGTGCTCACTACAGAGAATCATCATGACAGAGCTAATTAAGGATCTCTGTGCTCTCCATGACATGTGCTGTGCAGGAACAGCCCCTGTGCTACAGAAACCTAGGCTTGAGAGGTGGGGAAGGACATCTGGGCCAGGGATGGAGGGACAGAAGCAGCAGGGTGATGAGGAGTGGACTGAGTCTATTGAAGCATGGTCTATCTGGGCATCCTAAAAAACCCCGGGGAATTTGGGGATAAAAAGCAATATCCCAGTGCTGGATGTCACAGGAAAATAGGGAGACTAAAGGCCATGTCTTCATCCATCTTCAGATACCCCAGGGATTCAGGAGGTGAGATCTGGGCTTTCGGGGTCATGCTGTTTTCCCAAGCTGCCCATTAACCCCTGGGCTTCAGCACTTACTCTCGAGGTGAGGATATATTAGGTGGAAAAACAAACACAGAGGAAAAGGGACACTGAAAGACAGGGAGAACCTGCCTGAGCTGCTTTCTCCCAAAGGAAGGAGCAAAAGAGTGAGCAGAGAGAAAAGGAAATGAGGAGAAAGAATGAAAACAAGAGAAACCTCAAGAGAGAGATGCTAATGCAAAGCAGATGTTATCCCACCTGAGAATCCTGGGGGTTTTTGGCTGCTCCACACCCCTGGAGCACCACAGAGCAGCCAGAGCCCCTCTGTGAGTTGGTGCCTGCACCATCCCTGGAGGGGCTGCCAAAGGGACATGGGAGAGGAAGGGAAAATCCCTTTTATGCTGTTCGCAGTCTGCTTTTTTTGGGTGTGTAAAACTGTTTGAAGTGTGCAGTTTTTTGAAAAGGAAGCCTGTGGCTCAGTCCCTTTGAATTTTTTTTCTGCTTTTCAGGAAGAGAAGTGAAAAGAGATGACACTCCTTCCTTCCTTCCTTCCTTCCTTCCTTCCTTCCTTCCTTCCTTCCTTCCTTCCTTCCTTCCTTCCTTCCTTCCTTCCTTCCTTCCTTCCTTCCCCAGTCATGGTTGATGTTTCAGGTCCTATTTGGACCTGAAAAAGCCAAGTTTGCCGGAATGAGTGCGTTGGAGGCGTCAATGGTTTGTTTCCTTCTCGTAAAGAAAAATCAAAGCCACAGAATTGGTGCAAAGTGAGGGCATCCAAATATTTCCTTTGGAGCCTCCCCAAGGGGAAGCACAGGCGGTCCTTGGTCCCTGGGGCGATGCTGAGCTGAGCATCCCACCCAGGCGGGCACTCCGGCCGGCACGTGCCACACGCCTCCGCACCAGGCCTGGGAATCACTCACCAAATCCAGCTGGGATTCGCTCCTGACAATGCCATTGGGGCTACATGTTTGTATGGGGTTGTTTTTGGGAAAAGAATTGGGAAAAGAATTGGGAAATTACTCACCAAATCCAGCTGGGATTTGCCCCTAACGATGCCATTGGGGGTACATGTTTATATGGGGCTGTTTTTGGGAAAAGAACAACCCTGCCCTTGGCTTTGCCCAGATTTCAGGGCTTTGTTCTCCTCGCTGCCAGGGATTCCTCCTGCCTTTTGATTTTCTGTTGTTTCTGCTTGGTGGGAAGCCAAAGGCACCACAGAACCTGTTTGTGGTTCATCCTCTGTCTCCTTCCTGCTGCCGGGGGATCCCAGCCCTCTCCATGGTGCGGAGATGAGGATCTGGGAAGGGTTAACTCTTCCAGCAGCCTTTCCATGTTTTTCTATTTAATATTGCCTCTGAGGAAACAAACAGAGGCGAATCCCACCCTCTCCCCAGAGACTCTTTCTTGGCTTGCTCTGGAGAACATGCAAATAATAATTATTTGTCCTATATTTTTTCTCGGTGCCTCATTTCAGCAGCCTGGGGGACTGAGTAAATGAAACGACAAAACGAACAAGGAAGGCAATAAACCCAAATAAATAACCAACTGATAAAACTGGAGTGGGAAGGAGATAAAAAAACCCGACAGCATTCCCCTTGTGGTGTGGAGAGGCTGAAAATGTGGGACAGACGCACAGGGGACGTGGAGCTCCACTGATGGATGCCAGCAGCGAACTGGGAGAGATACGAGCACAGATGTCTAGGAAAAGGCCTTAAATCCTCCTCATTCTGGGTAGCAAGCCCAAATCTTGGGGGATAAATCCATCACGCAGCAGCAGTGAGATATTTCAGTGCCTATGTTTGCTTGTATTGAGGGGAAACCCACTTGGGGTGGGGCCTTCCAGTTCTGCATCCCATGTGCTGCCGTTTCCATCCCTTTTACTCAAGTTTTATTCTTCTTCATTGTTTTCTTTGTCCTCCAAATTGGTTCACCTGTATATCTGTATATCTATACATATAAATATATATGTCTTCTTCTCCCCTGGCTGCAGGGGGTTGTGCCAAACCACCTCTGAAATCAGATTTAAACCTGAGCTTTGCTCAAATCCAGGCTGCAGAGGCTCAATCCCTGCTCAGGCCATGGCTGCTCCTGCTGGACAGATTCCAAACCCACTGGAGCTGTGTTAGGACTCAAGTTTGGATAATGAGCAAAAGATATGCAAGGAGCTTTTCACTAGAAGAATGGGTATTTATGAGAAATCGCTTTGCTTTGCTGGATCAGAGACCATCCAGCTGCGGGAGATGAACAAAACTCCTCTCTTGGCCCATCACCTTCAATATCTGCAGGTGCCTCTTAAAAAAAGACATCCTGCAACACAAAAAAAAAAAAAAAAAAAAAAAAAAAAAAAAATTTCCACTGTTATTTCTCCCAAATGGGAAAAAAATGTCAAGTTGGTGGGTGCACCCCACGATGTTGAGAAATTCCTGATTTCTTAGCCAGGCTGCAGGTCCTGGTTGTGCCTGTGGTGTAAAGGCCGGAAATTCCACATTATTGGTACATCGTCATCATCATCATCATCATCATCATCGCCATCATCATCATCATCATTATCATCATCATCACCATCATCATATCGAATAATGCAACACAATGATCATAGAATTAAGGAATTTCCTGAGTTGGAAATGATGACCCACAAGGACCATAGAATTCAACACCTGTTTACTATTATTATAATAATAAATAATATTACAAAATACATGCAATATACAATGTATAGCATACACAATACATAACAATAATAAACAATACAATGCAAATAGAGCCAATACCTTGCTCTGGATGCAGCCATTACTTCCAAGGCATTTTCAGATCTTACCAAAGAGCAATCCTGTATTTTTCTTTCCTGGAGCAGCAGATTTGTGCCTTTCCCCCTAATCTCTCATCTCCGAACTCCTCGGAGCCGATAATGAAAAACTTCCCGCCGCGTTGGGCTTGCTGCTTTTGCAGATTAAGCAAGGCTCCTCGAGGAAGCCGACAACCATAACAAACCCATTTGCTAAGATAACATTATTCCAGGATCGTGGCTGCTTTCCTGCACGTGCCGCAGCTCAGCTCCTACGGATAACAAATGTCCAGACCAACAAACCCTCCCCGGAGCGAGCCCTGCCAAGGTGATCTCCATCCCAGCCATCCCAGGGGGGTTTGAGTTGTGATCTGGGTGGGATTGGAGCCGAACAAGGCACGTGGGGTGGGTTTGGGGTGCTCCATCTGAGCCACCCCCTCCTGCTGATGCCTTAACCAGGCTCACCTGAAACTGAGGCCAGACAAAGTTAGGAGAATAAAAAGTTGGCAAATTTATTAAAGGCCTTCAGGTGCATTCAGGGCAGACAGAGCCTACTCGAGAGGCTACACCCAAAATGGGCACCGAGTCATGAGTTCTTCACATTTTATAAGTTCTGGGCCTTAATTCTCCAATTACACCCTCAGGTGATGATGTCAGCCACCCCAAGCTTGCTCCCCCAATTCACTGTTGGTTACATATTTTGGGGCTCTGAGGCAGCGAAAGTGTCCTTGGATTTCCACTCAGAGGAATTGTTTTGGCCAAAGGTGCTGGGAACAGAGGTTTTTAGCATTTCATTTGAAGCCTAGAACTACACCAAAGCTACAGACACATCAAGAATAGAAACTAAAAATCCCTAAGGCATCAGTGCATCCCAGCACCTGTGTCCCACCCAGCACAAAGGACCAGCTCCAGAGGCCACACCACCTCTCTGTCCTGGGTCTCCTTCGCCCTCTTGGCACCTCCCTGCCTGCTGAGCCCCCACATCTGCCGAGGCTAATCCGTGTTTGTACAGCCTCCGCACTCTGTGCTCCCATGTTTACTCACATCGGGCTTGTTTAAAGCCAACTTGGCAGCAAAAATGGATGTGTGTGGGTTTTTTATGACTCAGGGCAAGCTGAGGTTCGTCCCCTCTCTGAGACCAATATCGCCTTGGTGCAGGGACAGCAAACCCAATGCACAGCCCAGGGCTTTGAGTCCACATGCCAGAGAGCAGGGAGCGGTGGTGAGAGTGTTGCCTTTTGGTTGGTTTTAGAATTATAAGGCAGGCACGGTTAAAGGGGTAAAAGGGTTTTATCTCAGTGTTTTAATAGGATTTTATTTTTCAAAGGTGGAACGCGCCGAGATGCGCACACTGTATAACGCGTATACAATTTTATGGACCTTGCAAATTAGCGTATCTGTTTAGAATCTTCCAATGAGAAACTCCATAAATGAAGTAATGTTTTCTTATTCTAAAGAAACTTCTCCCAAATGAGGCTGGAGCCCAGTTTACAAAATATGTTCTAGAGAGGAGGTTTCAACCAAGGTTAAAACCTCGAGTTTTGAGATGGTATAGGACTCTTTGGTTTTGTACTGTGAATGTTTGGCTTTGCAGAACTCCAAAATGAAGCTATAATATTAGACTACAAAAATTACAAGCATGTAGGCTAAGGGTACACAGAATGTATAAAGGGTACAGAAAATATATAAAAGGGTGTATGAAAAAGGCAAAAATCATCAGGCATCAAGAGGATGTGCAGGAGGATGGTACATGGATTTTATTGTGAAGGAGGGAAAGGAATGTCATTCTCAGTTGATGTCACCCCCATTTACACCAGCTGGTGATGGGACCTCTCCTGTTTCAGGGCTGCATGAGATGGACAACGATGCTCCAGGGCTCAGCTGTTAGGTTAGAAAAGGTGCTCAGCATCCCTTTCCCTTTGGGAAGCAAAGCCCACAAGGCCTCACAAAGATGACACTATTCCCCTATAAAGGTGGAAGTGAAGGTGTGAGAAAGAAGCAGAAGGGAAAGGAACAATTATGAAAACCCTCTAGACTGGCAAAGGCTGGGATGCTCTGCTCAGGGATTAGGAAAGCTCAGAAAAAGCATGTTTTCCTAAATTGTGCAAATCACATCTTAACAAATCCTACAAATGCCTGATGGAGAAGGAAAGCAGGTTTGATTGCATCTGATGGCAGCAGGATGGTTTCCCAGCAGGAGGATTTTTCGGGCAGTGGATTGTGGGAACTTAGATGGATTGACCTTGGACTTACATCGGAGCAGGGGAAGGGATGGTCCCCAGGGAGGAAGGAAACAGGAGCATCAAAGTAGGGAGAAATTCCTCCTTGCTCACTGATTTCTTCAGAAATCTGAATGTCACAAATAGCCTGAGGAGACTGCGCAGCAGATGGGATTTGGGCCCTTTGGGGAAGCTTTGTGTTCCTGCCCCTGAGAATCCACCATGGGAATCTGATCTTGGGAGGCTGCAGAGCTGCAGACCCAGGAGGCTTGGGCAGCTTGGGAAACTCCAAGCTCTGCCTTGCCCTGAACCTTGGACGGGAGCCCAGCTCTGATCCCTCTCCACTGAAGCCGTGCCACAGAGTCCCTTCCCAGCCCCTGTCCCTAAACCTTGCCTTGGTGGGTCCAGCTCTGCGAGACCCCCTTGAGTCCCACACACCAGATCCCAAACATCCAACGAAAGCCACTTTTGTCCCAAATCCCCACATCCTCACCCCTTTCCTTCTTCTAAGGACTCTTGCACCCAAGCAGAGTCATCTCTGCCGTCATCAAAGATTTCCCCCTGTCCTTTCCTGGCACTGCTGACTTGCTCCAGCCTTTTCTGGATGTCCCTTTCCTGGGGACATCTTGCATTCATCAGCACAGTCCCAGCCCTCCTGCTCATTGCACAACCCGGGTCGAACGCCAAGACCTGGACAGCATTTCTCCCTGGATTGCTCTGAGTGATCCTTGCAGGGAATTAATTTATTTATCTCCTTTGTGGTCCCTTATGCAATTTGTGTAAAGCCAGGGTGCTGGCCTCCAGCAGCACACACAGAAATGATAGGGCTGCTCAGATTTCCCCAAATTTCAACATTCTGACTTTAGGGGGTGGGAAAAAAGGGTGAATTTTCCATTAAATTTAGGAGAATTTGCTGAGGGATGCAGGTATTCTGTGATCAAAGCACACAGTCCAGGGTCAAGAGGTGGCAAAGCATCCTTGCACTCAGCATCTCCTGCACGGTGTCCAGCAAAGTCTTGGGGAAATTAAGACTAAGGATGAGAGTTTTCCAAGCTCTGTGATATTTTGGGGATTGCTGCAATGCCCTAAGTTCTGGCTGGCTCATCCTTTGGGTTTTCCTTTGAACAAATCCCCGTTTAGCACCTGCTTTGCAGATCTTTGCCTCCTCCTGTCTCTCCACAAAGGGAAGCAGGAACTGGGTCGAGCATTTCCCAAACCCAGCCCAGGGGGTCCATCCAGAAGTGCTAAACCCCTGGAGGTGTGGAACCTCTGGAAGCACAGGGACCCCTCCTAAGGGGGTAATTTTGGGTTGTGCTCTGAAAAGAGGACCACCCTACAGTGGTGCCTCCCCAGAACTCTGTTTTCTACTCTCGAGTGCTTAATGGCTTGTGTTTATGAGAGCTAAAAATATTTACATGGGGAAGAAGGGGCAGGGAGAGGGGACATTGCTTGAAGATTTTATAGGGCATGTTTGGGAAAGAGGCTTATATAAAAATAATGCGGTATTAAAGAACAAGAAAACAAGAACAAGCAAACAACAGCCCAGGACGAGGCCCCTGCATGACCCCGAGGATGTTGCTGGAGGATGGAGACCCCAGCAGGAGCGCAGTTCTTTGGAAACTTGGCCCAAATTTCATGGCCAGGAGGGTTTGTGTTGTGACCTGAGCTCTCCTCAGCATTTTACCCAGCCCCAAGCTCTCCCATTCTGCTTCCCAGCAGTCCCAGGGGGAGGGAGATTTGGGGGTGATGGCAGGAGAAAGGGCTCAGACAAAACCCAGCTGGGGCTGCTGGCGAGGAGCAGGAGGAATTTGGGCACAGGGCAGCAGCAGATGCCATCTGGCCAGGCCTCTGCCCCCCATGTGCATGTCAGAAACACCAATCCCCTCTCCAGCGCTGGGCCAGAGGGAGCCGAGCCGCGCTATGGGCACAGGCAGGGCACCCTCGGGAAAGGCCATGCAAGGGGGCACGGGCAGGACCCAGACCCAAGGCACGGCCAGTTCAGCTCTTCTGCTTCATTTTTAAAGGGCATTTTGTTTCCAGTGAGAACTCAGTGACGTCCATCCCCTGAGAAAGGATTGCCTGTGCCCTGCCACCATAAACCTCTTTTGTGCTGCTGGCGGCGCGGCCCCGGCGGTGCGCGATGCGCTGGGCACAGGCTGCACATTGTGCGAGGCATTTCCAGGGGTGGGTCGGGGCTCTGTGACCCTGCAGAATGTCAGCACGACCCTCTCCACTGGCCTGAGCTCCTCGGGCCGTCAATGGGGCATTGTCTGCGAAGAGCTGCGGGTGGCACGAGCAGCGTGGAGTGGTGGCACAGGGGTCAGGGACACAACGACGGCGCCGACGTTTTCACTTGTGCTGTTGAATGCTCTCCATCTTGCTCCCATTCCAGCACACCTCGTAGGCTTGACAAGCACCAATATTCGATGTGAAAACCTGACAAGCACCAATATTCAATGTTAAAGCCAGACAAGCACCAATATTCAATGCTAAAGCTTGACAAGTGCCAATATTCAATGTGAAAGTCTGACAAACACCAATATTCAATGTGAAAGTCTGACAAACACCAATATTCAATGTTAAGTCTGACAAACACCAATATTTGATGTTAAAGCCTGACAAGAGTGAACAAGGAGCTCAGGGTGTGGGAGACGTCTCTTCCAGGACAGGAATGGATCTCTCTGGGGTGGCAAACAGGGTCACAAGGAGCTCCCAGTGCTGCTCCTTCGGGAAGGAGAAGCATGATGGAGCACACGATGATGCTCAAGGGCTCCGGGAGCACTGCCAAACCCTTTGCTCTGGACCAGGACTCGTGGATGGTTTGCAGGAAGGCAAATTACTGGGAACAGCTCTGCATTGGAGTTCAGAGCCCAAATATGGGTCTGACCCAAATTTTGCTGCTTTGCCTTTGTTTTGGTCACGAGCTGAACCCAAATTAGGCCTGAGGCCATCAGTATTTGCTCACCAGCGATGTTTAGGATTGGTGGTGCCTGAGGGCAGAGCTCCTGCACAGGGTATGGCAGTTTCAGGGGTGACAGCCTCCCTGGTTATTTAGGACCCTTGCTCCAGCAGGTTTTGGGGTAATGGTGACAGCAGCTGCATTTCTTGAATTTTCGGTGTTTGGAGCATGGTGAAGTCAACAGAAACCTCCTGCGAGTTCTGACAGGAACGGGGCTGGGGCCGGAAGGAATCTGCAATCAAAACGCCCACAGACCCTGTGGACATCTGCACATGGACCTGACTTCTTCCACAGCCCTGAGCCACCGCTGGGGCCACACACTCCTCGAGGAATAAGCCCCAAACATCCTTTGATGTTGCAGACAGGAGTGAGTTTGTTCAGCAAAACCCTCTCTGGAATCCTACCTGGCCTCCGGGAGAGCGTCTGTTGTTGTGGCACAAGTGCAGGAGTGGGCACATATCACCAGCAGGGACATGGCACCAAGGTGGCACCAAGGAGAAGGATGACTTGATGCTCTGCGTGGCCTCCAAAAGGAGAAATCCTGAGCTGCTGAGGATGAGGAGACCCCCTGGTCCCTCAGAGCTGAGCTCAGGAGGTGTCTGATTAAAGGATGGGGTCCTCAGTAGCTAACCCCCAGAAGGAGAAGGCAGCATCAGTGTCTCTGTTCCCAAATTCCTGCTGCATCCACGTGGTATCATTTTCCCCACTGGAATTCCTCATGTCTACTCAGACCACATCTGACTTCTATCCCCAGCACGTCTGGATGACTGGAAAGAGAAAACAAGAGTTGGGAGGATGGAGATAAGGTTTCTGATGCTGGAAATGTGTTTATCCCCCTGGTCCCAGGGGTTATCTGCAGCATGGAAGAAATTCTCTATGAAAAATCACAGATTTCTCCAAGACTCCCAAAATGCTTTCCTGCCTATCTCACGCTGCACTGATGCTCTGCTGACAAAATCACCCTCCGTGCCCAGCACGGATGATTTTTTTCATGCGTCTTGGCCCCACCAAGCAGCCCTGAAGCCTGGCCATAAACAATGAGTCAGCTAATCCAAACCACACGGCAGGAAAACGCTGGAGGTCACCCCAGTGCACGCTCCCCATCCTGGAAAGCACAACTGCGTCTTGGGCAAAAGCAATAACAGGACAGGGATGGAGGAACACCCTGCCCTTGGCAAGGCAGCAGAGCCCAGGCCCAGGGGCAAGAGGGACACCACCAGTGTCCCCAAGGAGCGGTGACACCAAGGACCTGGGACACAGTTCCTGGGAAGGTGTTGCCTTCCCCATCTCCCAGACTGCTTTGCTTTGCAGATGCTTCCCACTTCAGTCTCTGGAGCAAATTCCCTGTTTCCTTGCTGCTCCAGCCCTCTTCCCTTGGGGGTTATTTCCATCCTCAGTTCCCTGCACTTCCCCATCTTCTGTTTGCCCCTTCCCCACCTTTCTCTCCCTGGAAAGCCTGCCTGGAACACGCTCACATGAGGATAAACCCGACCTCCCAGCTCCAGCTCTGCCTTTGGCCTATTGCTCCACTTTCATGTTTGACTCTAATTCCACAATTTATACAGCACAGACCTCTGGGCCAAACCGACTGTCTCGGGAACCTGCCAGAAACCTCAGCTTTTCCTGCGCCTTATAAACATTTCCCTGCCTCCATCCCTGCACCTGCTGTCAGTGCTGGTCCATCCATGGGATACCCACAGGGTGCCCCAAGCTGCTGATCTCGCCTGCATTGACGCTGGCTCTCCTCGTGCTGCTGGGAAAGGAGCAGCTGACACTGCTCCCCTGGGACAACGTCGTTTTTCCTGGCAGGTCGGGCACCAACCCTGTCCAAAAAGTGCATTTCTGCTCAAAGTTGTTTGCAGCTTTTCTTATCACGTGGCGCTCTGCAGGCTGGAGCATCCTGTGGAGGGACGGCTGTCCGCATGGCCAGAACCTGATCCCTGTGTCCAGAGCCCAGGGCAGGTCTGGGATATTTGGGAAGAGGATTTGTTAGTGACTCTCTTCCTGCAATATCTGAGGGTTGTAAAATGCTCGCTTGAGGCTGGAACAGGGAAGGACAAAGCAGGAACCTGCTGTGTGACCTTGGGCTTTCCAGGAGGAGGCTGTGGGAGCAGGGACAGGGACAGGTGTCCCAGGCTCAGGGATATCCAGGAATCATTTTTGGGTGGTTGGGTTTGGGTTGGAAGGGATTTCTGTTGGGAAATGGTTTGGATTGGAAGGGATCTTGTAACTCATCTCATTCCAACCTCCCACACCTTCCACTAGAGCAGGATGCTCCAAGCACATCTGAGCTGGCCTTGAAAAGGAGAGCACCAGCTTGAGAGCCATGGAAAGAGAAGAAAGGAAAACCTTCACCTCCTGCCTCTGAGGCCACTTGCTCACCCGAACCATTGTGCTTCATCCTTTTCCATTGGCACAGGAGGAGAACCAAAGCTGCAGCAGATGGAACATCCAAGGGAGATAAAGCCAATGGCACGATTAGGAGTTTTATCTTCCCGGGCCACCGAGAGATTCTTTTGCAACTGAACTGCAATGTCCTTTTTTTCATGTTATTTTTCCTCCTCCAAATGTTTTCTGAGCAAACAAAACCCTGGGGATGCAAACAAGCAGCAGGGTCAATAAAAAGGTGCTTTTCTGGTTAGTACCACAATGTGTTTGAAATAAAGTCAGCACGAAGCAATAAACTGTGCCTCAGCTTGCCGTGGCTCTTTTGGTGCAACAAATGCTTTTTAATCCTCCTTTTGCTGGGAATGGACCAGCTCATCCCAGCCAGGGTGCTGCAAATTATTGAGCACCATCTGCTGGCACCTGATTTATTAACTCTATTTATTTGCATGCAACACGTGATGTCCTTTTCCTAGTGGAGCCAGTTCTGCTTTGCTGAACAGCCACACAGTCCCTCTCCATCTGCTCTGCTCCTCATCCGTGCGCTGAGGAGTCTTTCTGTGGGTGTTACATGAGGATAATATCTAAAATAAATGTTAAAATTGGGATAAATAAGGATGGGCAGCAACCCTTTGGTTGTTCTGTGGAAGACAAAGGCAAAATCTGCCACTGAGGGAGGAGTTCATCCATAAACTTGATCAAAAGGTGAGTTCAGAACTTAAATTCCTTACATTGGTGCTGTCCTTACCGAGCAAGAGTTTGAAGCCAGGAGGTTTTGCAGGTCTGTAGGCAGAATTCAGGACTCTAAGGATATAAAGCTCTTCCTCCTGTATAAATCACCTAAATATCTGAGCTTGCTCTGAGGCCTAAACCAATGATTTCAGACTCAAGTTTGCTTCTCGGTAATTCCTCCTGGCAGCTGGCTCCATCAATCCCTGGAGCAGGCACGTAGCTCAAGCCTCTGGCAAGTGCTGATTTACGGCTTCAACGAGGAAATCAGCAGAAAAATCATCACAGGGGCTGCCGCTATTTTTCCAAGCGGAGCCTTCTCACAGGGGAGGTGAAAGGTCCTGGGACCCAGCACAGCAGCCCTTGTGCTTGTTTTGGGAGACAGACCACAGGCTGTTCTCACCGATGTCCTGCAGGCTCTGCTCCCACTGCAAGGAGTGCCAACCCCAATCCCTGTGGTGTGCAGGGATGGAGACACTGGGAAAGGAGCACAACTGCTGGGGAAGCACTTTGTGCCTGCATTGAGCTGGCATTGCCCCACTCTGCTGTGGGATTTAAGGGATCTGTGGGAGTGGTGGTCCCAATGGCTCCATCACAGCCTGGAGCTCTTCTCCTGTGTAAATCCATGTGGGATCCTGTGGGTTTAGATTTCCTGAGATTCGCAGAAGCTGGCAGAGGAAGCAGGCAGATGGACCCAAGATGGCAAAAGGAGAGACTTTATTTACAAAAACTTCTTTATATATCCATTAATAATCTAGCAACTATTGATCAGCAGGGAATCTACCTCCTAAAACTATTGGTCACAGCTATACAACACCCAATACCGAACACAGAGATTAAAAAGTACAAGAATGCTGCTTATCTCTATTCTCCCTGAGAAAGAGGAGAAAGATTTCTAAAACAATGCAACTACAGGATCCAACCTGCTCCGTCTTATTGCAGAGCAAACAGAGGGCAGCGATGCCCCTCAGGTGAATTAACAGTGTGTGATGCCATAGGGGTGTGCTGGAGCAGAGGAACTGAGCCAGGGGTTGTGATTCCCAGCATGGATATCTCTCCTGTGCGCTGCTCTGCTGGCAGTACGAGAATGTGAAATTTTCATGCTCCAAAGCCCCTCTTCCAGTCTGGGCTGTGTGATCCGAGCCAAAGTGCAGCTCTAATCCATCACCCAAAAAAGGGATGTTTGTATATTTATGTAAAATGACAGATTGGAGAGACCCAGTGCTGGAAACCAGATGCTTTCCCAAGAAATGGAAAGGGCTCAGGATTCAGAAATGCAGGAACACAGAAAGAGCCTGTGACACAAACATCCCTGCAGCTACTGTCTTAAAAATCCCAATCCTTGGCTTTCCGCAGGAATGGCAGCACCTCCACAGGCCATGTCCTGCACAGGAGACAAGGAGAGGAGGTGACAGGAGCAGGGTCACACAGCAGGTCCGTGCTGGAGTGGAAAGTCACCCTCTGGGATTAGAGGAGGTTCTTCCTTTTCAGTTCCCAACTATTTCACCATCGATGGGTAAGTCCTTAACGAGGTCAGTAAGACAGAAAGTTCGAAGGAATTGCAGAAGTGAACATCCACCATCGTTGAGAGCTCAGTCTCTTTCCAAACAAATATCCATCAGGAAGAGGAGATGTCTGACGGATAAGCTGCTTTCTGTAAACAGTCTCTTCATCCCAGAGTCCCACTGGATCCTCCCCAGTTGAAAATAAAAGGACAGCAGGGTTGAAACTCATCCCACAGCCCTACCGAGATATGAGAGCACGTGCTGATTTCATTCCTGGCTTGGATTTCTTCTTCTTTTTTTTTTTTCCCCCTTGGGTTTTTTGTGTGATTTTTTGGTTTGTTTTGGTTTGGTTTTTTGGGTTCTTTTTTGGGTTTTTGTTTGGTTTTATTTTTGTTTTAGTTTTTAATTTTTTTGTGGTTTTTTGTTGTTTATTTTTTGTTTGCTTTTGTTTTGTTTTTTGTTTGTTTTTAAATTTTTTTGGTTTTTTTTGTTTTAGTTTTTTAATTTTTTGTGTATTTTTTGTTTGTTTATTTTTTGTTTGTTTTTGTTTTTGTTTTGGGTTTTTTGTTTGTTTTTTGTTTGGTTTTTTGTTTGGTTTTTTTGTTTTTTTGTTTTTTGTTTTAGTTTTTAAAATTTTCAGTGTATTTTTTGTTTGTTTATTTTTTGTTTGTTTTTGTTTGGTTTTGGGGGTTTTTTGTTTTGTTTTGTTTTTTTGAATTGTTTGGATTTGGTCATAAGCAGGAAAATCTGCTCTTCACACAGCTGAAAATCCTCTGTGAGATCTGGTGTCAGGCAGGTGGAAAGGAACCCTCCTGCCTGATCCCAAAACTCTGGGCAGCTCCTGCTGACCTCCAGCATCTCCTGGCACAAGCCAAAGCCTTTCCCACCTCTCCCGGGTGGGTTCAAATCCATCTGTGTGTTTCTGCAGGGCAGACATGACCCTGCTCCTGGCAGATTTGTGTCCCCGGTCACCCTGGGAGCAGAGCTGTGTCCCCACCACAGTCCCATCTGCACGGGACCTGTTTGGAAAAGCATTCCCATCACGGATGCAGCACAGGATGCTGCTCCAGCTCCTGCTGGTGACACCTTCCCGAGGGCAGAGCAGGGTGTGAACAGCCCAACAAAGCTGTTCAATGTGTGCAGGGGGGGCTGGCACACAGGCTGTCTGTAAAAACACACATCAGTCCCCACGTGCTGCCCAGGAACAGCGAATTTCCAGAGTGTTTTTGGAAATTTCTCAGCCGTGCTGATGGGATCAGCTGCCTGCTCCTGGTCTAGGGGCATGAGGAAAGCAGCAGGATTTGCTGCTGGAGCCCTTAAGGAGAGGATTCTGCACTGTGGTGCCCCGTGGTATTCCCTGACGGATTCCCTGCTCTGGCCGATCCCAAAAGCCCATGGAAAGGATCCTGTTTCATTTCACATGCTGGGATCAGCCCTGGGTACCACGGGGTTGACCACTGCTATGTTTGGCAGTGCCAGAAGTAAATGAAACCCTTCCCTGGGGAGAAGGGTCAATTGCTTTTGGCTGCAAAGTTCACAAAATTTTCATTCTTTTTTTTTTTTTCCCAACGTCTCCTTGGAAAACGCCTCTGCATTTTTATTCAAAGGGAAAACAAGCCTATGCATTTGATCGTGCAAGTTAAAAAAAAAGTTAAAAAATCATTTATATCTTTGAAAGCTGGATAATTTTAGCCAAAGGTGGGGAGCAGAGTTTGAAGAGGATCCATGGCCATTGGAAGGGCTTAAGAGGGTTTGGAAGAGTCTGCTGACAGGGGAGCGTTTGCCTGTTGACACCTTTCAGATGCAATGAGTTGAACTTCCTGCTGCAACACAAATACACACTGGGGAGGATGGCAGGCAAGTTTTCGTTGGGAACTGAGGTGTTTCTCCCTTATAAAAAAAAAAACTGGAAGAAAGCAATGGCAGGGAAAGAGCGTAAAAGATAAAAGGACAGACAAACCCACTGATTTTTACAATTTAATTTTCTTCATTGAGTGGGAACCGCTTTAATAATATGCCCAAGGAGTGAATAATGCTTTCAAATATTCCCAGAGAATGAATAGTATGTAATAATATTCACGGAGTATTTATTTGACTAATTTCCCCCAGTGTTTTTGAATTGAGATCTAACGGCCCAGGATCTTAGAGGGCAGATCTGACTTCCTTGGGAGTGTGGATCAGGCCCCAAACACCAAATGAACCCATGCTCAACCATCACCAAAGGCTCAGCTGATAGACATCCACTAAATTGTGGGGTCACTTCTCCCTGCTGATCCACAAATAAATTACCTGCCAATAAATGGAACCAGAAGTGGCTTGGCCAGGTGTTCCACTGGGGCCTCAGGGAGCTGTGGTAAAGAAAGGGGAAAATGGGGGGAAAAAGGAAAAAAAAAAAGCTAATTAAAAAAAATATTAACATCCCCACCTCGTTTGCTGCTCGGTGCCTCCAGCAGCTGTGCCCGTGTCACAGATGAGGTGCAATGGCCCAGCTGGGAGGACGTGCCAAAAGCAGGATATGGGAAAAGACTGTTTTGAAACGCACATGGATTAAACCTTTATTCCCTTTTAAATTACATTTTAATGCATTGGCTACGCTGGAGATGTCGGTGGGACTCGCTGGGCTTGAGTAGGTTTGGGGTGAGTGTCCCCAGGGGATCTTCTAAACTCAATCTTCAGCGACTTGTGTCACCCTGGCAGATCCCTGTCCCCCCAGCCCACCCTTCCCCATCCTCCTGCTATTTCCAAACCCCACCCTCGTGGTCTGCATCACCTCCAGGTCAGCCCCATCCCCATTTCAGTGCCGAGGGGTCCTGGGAGCAGCTCCCATTCCCGGTGGGAATGTCTCCCGGCCTTTGTCCCGTGCTCAGCTCCTGTCTCCCACTGGCGAAGCACATCTGGAAAGGCTGGGCTTGCTCCCCTTCCCAAACACCTCTGGGAGCATTTGGAGTCCTCAGCAGAGATTCTCACTGTGAATTATCCATTAATTCAGGGATTTGGTTACTGTGACAGCATAAATCAGGGCCAAACCCAGGCATTCCGGGATTCTACCCTATTAGGAGAGCCCCTCCACTCTGGGGGACAAACAGTGACACCCAGAGCAAGGTGCCAGCCTGGGAATAACAAGAAACCCATAAATGTGTCCTGCCTGAGGAGGACAGACAGACAGACAGATGTGCTGAGCTCTGTGGGTGGAAAGTGGTCTGGGCACATCCCCAGCGTGACACTGCTTGGGGATTTTGGTGAGTGTTTGGGTGGGAAGGGGTGACAAAAAGTCCTTTGGGTGCCATTGGGGGTGGATCAGGCTCCTCACCCAGCAGCCTGTGTGAGAGGGTGACAGTCCGAGCGCTCCACAGCCACCCCAAAGTGCAGATTTTCAGGTAAAGGAGTGTTTAGTTTGTTTTGATAACCATCTGGAAAGAGAAAGAGAAGGGGACATTCCCACAGAGCAAACACCGCATCCACTTTTTTTTTGTTGCTTTTTTTGTGGGATTGAGCTGAGCTGTACCAAGTCCCCTCAACCCCCTCAAACACAGGATTTTCTCACTTTTTGGTAAACTGCAGTTACCATGGAGAGGACTGAGCCAAGCCAAATGCAAAACATTGGAAACTACACCCAAGCTCACCGCAGCCATATCAAACAGTTAATTAGAACGACCGTCCATGTGTTTCCCATTCCCTGGAATGGTTTGAATCAATGGCCCTGTGATTTATCACCTGTTTTCTGTGTGAATGGTTCAGCTCTGCTCTTGTGCATGTGTTGGAAAGGAGATTTGTGCTGTACAGTGAAAGAAGGAAGGGAGATATTAAGGACTTTAAAAATAAAAAAACCCAACACGGTCATCAAATAACCACTTCTGCCCCTTCCCCCAGTACAAATCTCCCACTGGAATGATGCACCTTGGATCTTGATGGGATTTCTAGCCTTTGGCAGGAGGGAAAAAGGAGACAGAGCTTTTGTCTTGCTTTGATTTTGGAGAGTGGGAGATCAGAGAGTGCTGGGCCATTCCTGGGGCTGCCTCAGATGGAAATTCAGACCGTGTTTCCCAGGGGCTGTTTGCTTTCCCACTGCCCTGGGCGGAGAAGCAGGAAGGGGGTGGCTGGAGGGGAGGAGGGAGGAGAGAGGCAGAGGAAGAAGAAATCCAAACTTCCCACAAGTTCTCTCGATGTGTGAGGTTGTCCCCCCACTAAGCAGGAGCACCTTGATGGTGGCTCCAGTGACATGGCTGATGGCTGGAAAGTCACTTGGAGGAGGTCCAGGTGGGAAGCTGAGTCCATCCATCCATCATCCATCCATCCATCCATCATCCATCCATCATCCATCCATCCATCCATCCATCCATCCATCCATCCATCCATCATCCATCCATCATCCATCCATCCATCCATCCATCCATCCATCATCCATCCATCCATCCATCATCCATCCATCATCCATCCATCCATCCATCCATCCATCCATCCATCCATCATCCATCCATCCATCCCTGTCCATCCATCCATCCACCCATCCATCCATCATCCATCCATCCATCCATCCATCCATCCATCATCCATCCATCCATCCATCCACCCATCCATCCATCCATCCATCCCTGTCCATCCATCCCTCCATCCATCCATCCATCCATCAATCCATCCATCCATCCATCCCTGTCCATCCATCCCTCCATCCATCCATCCATCCATCCATCCATCAATCCATCCATCCATCCATCCCTGTCCATCCATCCCTGTCCATCCATCCCTGTCCATCCATCCATCATCCATCCATCCATCCACTGTCCATCCATCCATCATCCATCCATCATCCATCCATCCATCCATCCATCCATCCATCCATCCATCCATCCATCATCCATCCATCCATCCATCCATCATCCATCCATCATCCATCCATCCATCCATCCATCCATCCATCCACCCACCCATCCATCCATCCATCCATCCATCATCCATCCATCCATCCACCGTCCATCCGTGTGTCCAGAGTTGTGGATCTTCTCCAGCCTGCCCATGGCTGTGAATCCTCCTCCCCTGTGTGCCACCTCTGCCCATGAATGCGTCGGGGTGGTCCCTCCGCTGCCCAAGTGTCCCCTTGCCACCATGGCAAGTGGGTGTCAGGCTGAGGGGGTAAAAAGCTGATGGAAAAACACCTGGGAAATTTCCCTCCTGAGCCTGACATGTCCTCCCAACAGGTGCTGGAGCAACAGCCCTGCCATATCCCTGCTTCCCCTTCTCAGAGCAGCGGGGAAAAACACACCTTGATCTTCAAAGCAGGGTTGGTTCCTCCTTCCTCCCACTGGGACAACCTGAGCATCCAAAAGATGTCTTGGCCAGGATTCCTCTGTGCTTCAGCCCTTTCCAGAGCCAGCTGACCTGCTTTTATCTCTGCAATCTCCTCAGCTGCTGAGTGGAGCTGTTGCTGCAGCTTTCCGAGCAGGGATGGCCTGAGATGAACGTGGAATTATCCCAGTCAGCCATCCCCCTGGCTGGGAAGGGTAGGGCTGCTTGGAAATCCTGCATATCCATCTAACCCATCCCCCAAAGCAGCTGTTGGCCTGGAAGGTGGCTGCACCTCTCCACATTCCACCTTCCCTGCCAAGACCGGGGAAGAGAGGGAATAAAAGCTGCTTTCCTATCATTAGGAGATGATTGGAAAACCTTACAGCTCCCACAGCCAAGTGTGAGAGATGCCAGCCCCTCTGAGACCCAAAAAAGGGGGTTTTTTTGGGTTTTGGGGGGCTTGGGAGTGAGGATCACACCTAAGAGAACTGAAAAGGGAGATTTGTGTAGGATCCCAGAGTGGAGAAAATCTCTGTTCAAGGGGAAACTGAAGTGTGGAAGGACAGTCAAATCCCTGTCTGGCAAATGGAGGTATTTGCCCCATCTCTTCAGATCATGCAGAGGTCTGGAGAAGGTCTCCTCCTAAAAAGGTCGGATTTGTGCCTCAGTTTCCCCTCTCGCTGCAAAGGAAAGAGGGCATCAGGGAACACACAGTGCTGCCTTGGGGAGGTGGGGAGCAGTGACCTCCCATGGAGCAGCTGGAAGAGCCCCCGAGGCTGTTTTGCTCTAATGGGCACACTGCTGTTTTTATTGCAATCTGCCAGGAAGGAAACCAGCAGCAGGAAAAAAGAGACATTTCCGAGGGGCTTCCAAAAGTTTTCCCACACTGGGAAGAAACGGAAACAGTGGGTGAGAGAGAGCCCTGAGATTGCTGCACTACCCAAACCCACGAGAGCCCAGCGTGAGAGCCCTGGCCCAGGGCTGAGATCCTGCAGGAAGCAGGGAACAATCCTGCTGCTGTCATTGAGCTGCATGTGCTTCTCAACAGCCTCTCCAGATTTGCTGGAGCTGCTCCTTGGGAAGCTCCTGCACTGGATTTCATTCCAGCCTCGCAGCAGTGACCCTGTGAAACCACAAAGAAACCACCAACACCTCATTTTGGGGCTGCGGGCTGCTCGTCCCAGCCTCAGGCTGTCAGCAGGAGCAAATTCCGCTCTCAGCTCTGGGTCCTGGTGGTGAAAATGGACCTGTTTTATACAACAGAGCTGTTGGTGGGAAGTTTCCCAGGAAAGCTGAGTGAAGAGCAGGTGGTTTCACCAGGAAAAATGAAGAGGGGCTCTGCTGAAAGCCCTGAAACCTCCCAGCAGGAGGGAAGAAAACGGCAGAGGTGTTTGCAAGGCAAGAGGGAACGAGGAATGAGCTCTGTGAAGTGCTCTGAGGAGGAGCAGCTTGGAAAGGAGGATCAGAGCTACAGATGTGGGAGGGATGGATCCAAGATTGTTCAGCTGGGATCCAGCTCAAATGAGCGGCTTTTCATCAGTGCAGTTCCCTCCCTTCCATGGCAGCCTCTCTTCAAAGGCTGCTCCCATGGGTTAAGGTGTCCCTTCCAACCCAAACCATTCTGTGATCCCATGATGCTATGATTAAACTCCATTCTTCCTAACTCTGTTATCCAAACCCGGAGTCAAGTCCCTGTTTGGTTGGTTGTATTCTGAAATAAATAACTCTTGGGGAGCTCTTTCTCCCAATTTGGGAACTGAAGTTTTGCATGGCATGCCAGGAGCTTCCTCCAGCCTTACCTATTTCAGTGAGCAGGTCTCTGAATCAAAACCAGAACTGCCAAAACGAGAAGCCCTCACACAGCCCAGGGGCTGACCGCTGGCACGGGGGGTTTGCCACCCTGCAGGAATTAATGGATGTGGAGGAGCAGAGCCAAGATTTGCTGTGCAGGCTCACGTACACCTCGCACAATGGAAAAAACACCAACTGCTGAAAGCCATGGAGAGCTAAACCTGCTTGGTGTGTGCTGGTGGGACACAGGAGGGCTCTGCAGGTGGCAGTGATGGCAGCAGGTGCTGCTGGCCCAAATGTGGCCTTGAACCTCATGATCTCTGCAGCAGCTTCAGCTAAGGACAATGACCCAGGTGAGCACAGAGCTCACCCCTGCTCTGGGCTAGGGCAGGAGGCACCTTTCTGTTCTTGGAGTCAAGGTTAAGCTGCTTTCTCATTTATCAGGAAGATGCTGTGGGGTTTTGCATTTTATTACATTTAATGGGTTATTATTTTTTTCCTGCTGGCTGTTTGTTTGAGAAATTCCTCCCGGGGGAGCCTCTTTTTGGTGGCTGGGTTGCCAGACAGAATGACATCAGACAGACGCTCACAGGAATGATGAAAAGGCAGAGCCTTATTTCTTAATAACAGTCTCTGGCAGAACACAGAGGGGAGTTAAACACACTGGAGAGCACCAGGCCCTGCTGATGACGGGGCACAGGGGGGGAGGAGGACGAGGAGGAGGAGGCTGCTCTGCTTGGAGCACCCTGCTCTGGTGGAAGGCCCATGGCAGGGGCTGGGTGAGTTTAAGGTCCCTTTCAACCCCAACCATCCTGTGATTCTGTGATTCTACCTTTCTTCCAAGAAGAAGAGCAGCAGAGGATGTTGATGTCCTTGCCCTATTCTAATTTAAAATAATTTATAATAATTATAATATTAGGATGTTATAGTGTCCTATGGGATATTACATTAGGATAATATTAGGATATTATATTAGGATATATTAGGATCATATTATAATGTTAGGATATTATAATATCCTAATACATAACGAAAAGGGGTATCCCTATCCCTTTTCATTTTCCATGGAAGCTGTTCGAGTCTCCTCTGTCCTGGTTTAGTTGAAATTTTCCATTTAATCCTCGGGCCCCATGGCAGTGCTGTTACTGATTTCTCCCAAAAAAACAGTACCAGTTTAAGAAGATCTGAGCCTTATTTGTATCAGGGAAATCCTGTGGGGAATCTCTCAGCCTCATCTCTTACCCTGTCCTGGTGGACAGAGGCTCAGCCAAGGATGTGAGGGGGGTTTGCTCTGTCACACTCAAAAGCCACTTGTCCCTGCTGTGAACAGAGGACCTTTCCTCCTCAGCTCACAGCTGTCCTGACCTTCCAAGGCTTGCTGCTGCTCCCAGATCCCTTCATGCCAGAGGTGTGTGGATGCACTATTCTAAAAGTTTTTCTTTTCTTTCTCATGGGGAATAGAGATAAGCTGAATTCTTGTGCTTTTCTATTCTTTTGTTTTGGTACTGGATGCTGTAAGACTCCAGCCAATCCTCTTGGGGGGTGGAAAACTGTCAACCAATAATTAATGCATATATAAGAAGAAAATTGTAAATAAATTTTGCTCTTTCGCCGTCTTGCGTGTGCTGACTGCCTGATTACCTATGAGCTTCCGTGACAAGAGTTGAGTGGAATGGAGGATATAACACGTGGGCCTTGCTGAGCTGTTTAATTTGAATCACTTCTTTCTCTGGAGCTCCTTCCCCAGGATGTGCCTTCGAGAGGAGCAGGTCTCTGTGGTGTTTACAGCCCCTGAATCCGTGTTTTCAGCATTTCTGCTGATTCCTGCTGTTCTCTTCCTCATCTCAGCATCTAAAAGCACGAGGTTAATGAGATGGTCAGATACTCCCTGTATAGATAATTTTGGATGTGGGCAGAAGACCAAGAAATAAGTGATCAAAAGTTCAAAGTTGCCTCAATACCCGATTACAGCCGCGTTGCAAAAATCCAACAGTTCCCTGTCAGAGCCCCTAAAAAATCTGAAACTAAACTAAAAGCCATCTAAAACTGCAGTTACATCTGGCTTTCAGTTTCTTCTCACTGCCTTCTCTTCTTAAGTTGCTCATAAATTCTTTGGACACAATTCCTTTTGGGCTAAAGTTTTCTAAGTTTGGCCATTCCTCAAAAGTACATTAAAAAAATAAAACAAACAGAAAACTTGAGAAAATGGGTTTGGCGGTTGATATAACTTGTCATGCAAAAATCCTGTCCTGCCTTCACTTTCCCCACACCAGTGTCCCCACCCCGGATCAGCCAGACTGCACCAGTATGCAAACTGGAATATTGCTGGCGAGGCCACCAGACCCTTGTTGAGCTGGGGTGGAAGAGGACTCAGATCTCCTTCATCCCAGCCCCTTCCTCCCGGCATTTTTGCAGAGAAATAGGCTGGATTATTTTCTTTACAGCTACTTTCCCCCAGTTGTTCCCTGCTCCACACCACCAGGGAGGCAGGCAGGGTTCGCAGGCAGGGTGAGGAGGGGATGGAATCTGTAACAATTCTGGGATGGCATCAGCTGGGAAAAACCTCATCCTGGGCTCCCGTGGTCATATACAGTCCCCGAAACCCTTTAATTACTCAGATAATATCCTGTTTCCTGAAGTGTCCAAGGCCAGGCTGGATGGGGCTTGGAGCAGCCTGGGATAGTTAAAGGTGTCCCTGCCCTCACAGGGGCTGGAATGAGATGAGTGTGGAGGTCTCTTCCAACCCAAACCATTCTGGGCTTCTGTGCTTCTGGAACATGCAAAACGTGGCATGGAAAATACTAAACCCCCATGTCCTCTGCTCACTCGGGGTCAGTCTGTGCCCTCACTGTCCTAAGAAGTGGCTGAGATGGTTTAAGGAAATCACAAAGCTATTGTGAGTGTCATCCCAGAGCCTGGGTGCTCCAGAAGGCTCTCCCTCCTCTCTGCTCCCCTGTCATGCTCCTATAGGCAGATTTTGTGGGAGATTCCTCAAGAATCACCAGTAACTAAGGCTGCAAAAGAATATTTTCCTTCTCCTCTCTATTTTGCACAGCACTGAATTATCCAGGAGCTGCAAGAAGCAGCAGGGCAGCAGCAGGAAGATCAAAGCAGGGATTTCCTGGGGTGGGAACGCTCCCTTCACCCAGGAGCTGGGAACTCGCCTGGGCAACAGAGAGCTGCTTGTCAGCTCAACACAGGAGATCATTTTCCATTCATTCTCCATCCCCATTGTCCGGATCACAATGGCCGTGCCCAGCCTGGGGCAGCACGGTGGTACCACGCTCCGGTGGGGGGGCGAACAAGGGATGCAATGTGGTCCTTCCTGGGCCAGGGAGGAAGGGGATGCATGCCTTAATTCTACATGCAGAGAAGGGGTTGTAGGAATGGGGTATTTTGTGCTTTTGTTTGCCTTGGTTCTCTCCTCCAGGCTGAATTCCCACTTTTCCAGTCAAGTCTGCAGAACGTGGACACCCTGATTTGACCTGCAGCACACAAACACAGGATTTGAGTGAGTAAATCCACCAAAACTCAGTCCTCGGAGATTTATTAGATCACATTTCTCTTCCAGATTTTTGAAGGACACCTATAGGATTCACAAGTGTATAAATTGTGATTTCTCCAACTGCAGGCAAGTTTGGGAAGGGTCTTTAGATAATCTGCATCATTTAATTGACTTTGCCTCATCTGCAGATGCCTAAAGGAGCTTACAGACTGTGGGTTTGGAGATGAAGTAAATGTTTTAACCCCTCAGGGATACTCCTGGAGCAGGGATTCTGGATCCACACCCAAAGTTATAATTGCAGTTAAATTAAGGTCCTTAATACAGCATTTGTCTTCCTTGTCCCCTTCCAAACCCTTCCCCTTAAATGCAAACTTTACTTCCCATGAGCACACGCGATGGCTTGACCCTGTGGGGTTAATAAATTGAATTTGATCAAAACCCCCAAACAGCAAAGGGAGAGAAAATCCCAACTAGAGACCAATTCCAATGCCTGGCATCGCTTTCCCTCCTGCCAAAAATTGTCCATCTCCAGCTGGGATGGACACTGGACTGCAGACAATTGTGTGTGAAACTGTGAAATGTGAAATGATAATCTTGAGAGGTCCTGGAAGGACTGTCAGGCCTGGAAGCATCCCTGGGGTAAATGCTCTGGAGTGGCGGAAGGGTGGGACAGCGATGGCTTTGTCCAGCAAAGAGCCAGCTGAGATTGTGACACACAGCTTGTCATCATTTCCAGCAGAAAGTGGCCTTGGAAGGCTGGGGTTTGGAGAGCTGGCTTTCCTGGAAAGAGGAGGCTCTGGATGGCTGTAATCTGGACAGCACATGTGCCCCCTCCTTGCCTGTGTGAACCCCTTTGCCTTCGTCTCTCCCACTCCCAATTTTCAAAAAAAAAAAGGGGAAGGTTTCCACCCCTGCCTGCCCTGGTGCCTGTGGGCTTACACTGTCCTCCTGCTCACCCCCTGAGAGAACGGAGTCATTGGCCAAAAAATGAACCTCTAACACACAAGATCAGTGGCTTGAGCCTGCTTTCACCACGGCCAGACGAAATCTAGGAGATAGGCTGGGAAAAATACGGGTTTGGGAAGCAGAGACACAGCTTTGATGTGCACCCACCACCCCTCTCCTCTCTGTTATTCCTTCTCCCTCATACCACCCGGAAGAACCCCCCAAACCCAGACCCTGCACCCCCACCTGGATGAGCTGGATGAGTACATGGATCCTCCTAAAATCCACGATTCCTGGAGCTGACACTGTCCAGAAACATTGCCCAAGAGTCAGGCTATGAATAACCGCAGCAGCAACACGTGGACGGTGCCTTCTGCTGTCCCAGAGCCTTTCCCGCATTTCCCACCTCGTTAACTGATAAGGGAAGGAAGTGGGGAACGGCTTTTCCAGCCAGAGCCACTGCCAGATGAAGGATGCATGATACATTTCCCTAAACTCCAATTTGGCTCTTTTTCCTCTTGCCAAAACAAGCAAACAAACAAACATCTGAGAGCTCGGCGTGGTTTTGGGTGACCACGAATCACGGGGACAACGCTGATTTTCCAAGGCATCTGCAGGATCGCTTTGCAGGGATGGGGAAGGGTTGGCTCTGACGAGGAACACTCCTGATCCAGGTACACAGCTGCCCTGGCCCTGGGGACAATCCCGACAGGACACAGAACAATGCTTGGGAAGGAGCTGAAAGGTTTTGATCATAGCTTAAGTCAGGAATCAGCAACATTCCTTTCCCTGGAGGTTACTGTGGAATGGATTAAAGCAGAGCTAAAGTTCAAGGAAAACGTGAGCCAGCATTGCACAATGCTGGCAAAAGGTCCCGTGGTGAGTGTTTGGAGATGGTGGGGAAAAAGAAATTTAACCCATTTTCCAGCTTTTTGCCCTACTGCTGTGCCACCCAGATATCTCCAGGAGGTCCAGAGGGGTCTGCTGAGCTCTCCAGTGGCAGCCTGTGATTTGGCAGTCCAAAGGGACGAGGGTTTGCTTTTCTGACAGGCCTGGCTGGCACACAGCCTGCCTGGGGACACAGCTCGGAGAAGCAAAGGCAAGAGGCTGCTCCCCACAGCTCCTCTGTGGGACCACTCGGGATGCTGGTTCCACTTTGGGACCCTGCATTGAGAAAGAAAAGAAAGGTTGTTTTCAGAGCAATACAGCACAGAAAGAGGGGCAGATCTCTTTCCAAATGGCTCTACAAGTTTACCTACATCTTCCTAACATCCCATGAGTGCTTGGCCCTGCATCCCTGGCCTGGATTTGTTCCATCCATCTTCCCATCAGAGACATGTCATCTATTTCCTGAAACAACTCCAGGCCATCCTGCTGCTCCTGAGGGGTGTTTGGGTTTCAGCTGTCACAGAGGTCACTGCCTGCACCTCCTCTCAGGGGACATAGAGCCCATGGTGCCACTCTGTGACCTTCGGGTTCCTGCTGGGGCACAGTCCTGAGAAAAACTCCCAGACCCAGGCAGGCAGTGTGTCCCCGGTGGTTTAGGGGAAGGAGGATCCTCATCCGTGCCAGCCCTGGGGAAGATCCACACCTCCATAGCATAGGCAGCAGGAGGTGCCGCAGGTGAGGGCTCAGCTCTCGGCTCTCAGCTCTCAGCTCTCCCTCTCTCCCTGCTGCTGGAATGTGGGAGCTCAGCGAGCTGCTGGCTCCATGTGGGATGTGGGATGTGGAGCAGCCCGGCACCAGGGCTGGAGGGAGCCAGGGATTGTCACCCCCGGGCTCTGTGTGTGAGCTGAGGTGTGACACCGATGGTCCCTGTCCCAATTCCCTGCGGCACTGCAGTGGCCTGGAGCTGAAGGGCTTCCCTGGAATAGCAGGGCTCTCCATGCCTTGAAAAAAACATTTCCATGGAATAGCAGGGCTCTCCATGCCTTGAAAAACCCATTTCCATGGAATAGCAGGGTTGCCCACCCCATGAAAAAAATAATTTCCATAGAATAGCAGGGCTCGCGACCCCATGGAGAAAATAATTTCCATGGAATATAAGGGCTCCCTACCCCATGAAAAAAATCATTTCCATGGAATAGCAGGGCTCCCCACCCCATGAAAAAAGTAATTTCCATGGAATAGCAGGGCTCGCCACCCTATGAAGGAAACCACCCCTGTCAGGATAGGCAGTGAGGAAAGCAACATGCCCAGCACAGCTGGAATTCAGAAACTCCCATCCCTCCCTGCAGACGTGAGCCTCTGACACACAAGACCAGTGGCCTGTGCCTGCTTTCACCACGGCCAGATGTAATCTAGGAGATAGGCTGGGAAAAATATGGGCTTGGGAAGCAGAGACACAGCTTTGATGTGCACCCACCACCCTCTCCTCTCTGTTATTCCTTCTCCCTCATGCCAAGCTGCTGTAATAGATGCTTTCCCTCTGCCCCACGATCCAGGGGTCCCTGTGCAGATGAATTCATCACTCAGATAACTATCCAGCAGCCACGAGGCAGAGAGCGCCAAGGAAAACACACATCCGTCAGCAGATCCGTGATGGAGCTCTCCCCCTCTTCGAGGGATTCACCTTGGGAGTTCCATGGGGAGCTGATGGTGCAGTGAGGAGAGGTGGGAGGGAATCCAGGCCCCACCAAAGCCCACCGAGGATGCTGCCAGTGTCCCTGCCGATGGGATTCCCTGGAGAGGAGCACAGCCCACACCTAAAGGGGTCCCAGCCTTTGCCAGCCCAGCTGGTCTGCAAAAGCCTCCGAGGGGAAGGTGCTGGTGCTGCGTGTGCTGGAGGCTTCATCAGGAAGGCAGCAGGGACAGGGCAGACACCATCAGCTCACAGCCACTGCCCTTCCTGAGCTGCTGAAAAACAAAAATGCCATCTTTGTGGTTTAAAATTCCCACCTCCCCCAAAAAAATTTTAAAAAGAGTGGAAGCAAGACAAATTCCCAAGGAGACACAGCTTCACCACGTCTTCCATCTTGCCTTCCCAAGGAGGCACAGATCGCCCTGGGCTGATCTCCAGCCGGGCAGCAACACGGATTTTCCTGCACAACAAACGGACTGAGGTGTGTGACACAGGGAGCCGCAGGAATTTGTGGCCTGCTGGGCCAAGTGAGATAAAAGATGTGCCATCCCCACCCAGGACTGGGGGGATGCTGGGACTGCAGGGGTGGGGTTTTTTTGGTTAAACTGGGAAAATGAGTCAGACTGGGGGATCACAGCCAGCCCAGGGGCAGATTGGGGTGGAAGGGGCTGCCCAGTGTCAGGAATTAGCAGAGGGAGAATGAGTCTGGAAAGCACAACCACGCACGTGTCTCATGGATCCTCACCCTTCCTCCCACTGCTCTCGTCAGGAATACCTTCAGTCCTGACTATCCATTCTTTCCACAGGCTGTTGGCACCAGCCATGCCTCGAGGAAGACTCGTCCACCTCCCACCTCATACCAGCAAACCTCGCACAGAGCTGCTCCCCCCAGGGCTGGTCCTTCTGCTGTAGGGCTGACCTGTGCTGCTCTGGCTCTTGGCAGGGTTAATCCTACAGCAACACAGCCTGGAGACCTCCGTGGGATGTGATGGGAGCCGGTCTGGGCTCTGAGGAGGAGGCCAAAGTCAACATTGGTGCTGGGAGAGGAGCTGGGCTGGGAGAACAAGGATGGGATCGTGATGGATCTGAAAACGTGACACGTTTCCCTGGAGCTGTCACGGAAAATGGATTGATGTGGTGTCAGGGTGGTGGCAAAGAGAATAAGGGGAACAACAAGAGGGTGTAGCAGGTTCTCTCAATGCTTTGCTCTGCTTCAATCCCACCCTTGGGAGGATTTGGTTTGTTCGGACGGAAGAGAAGAAATTTGGAGTGCTGTCAGCATCAAAGCCTTAGGAAGTTGTTGGCACTGACACAGTGCAAGAAATAGATGCACAATACAACATTTTCCTGTCATCCCAGTCCATTTTCCATATGTCTGGTGGGAGCCCTGACTCTTCCCTCCCCCCAGCTCTGTGAGATTCAAGGGCTGTGCCTTGAAGTGCTGATCTAAGGGAAACCTGCGGGCTCAACGCTGCTCCCACCACATGTGATAGATCACCATGAGCAGTCTCTCCTCCATGATAGCACGGCCCCAACCCGTGATCTTGGGGAGAATTCAAAGTCTGGCTTATCAGCAAAAAAATAATCTAGTTAAACTTAAAACAACAAGACTCAACTCAGGCTAGAGGATGATTTATGAAGAATCACGGACTTTGGAGACAGAGAGAGGGAAAGGAAGCCACAAACCCCACATCCAGCCTGTAAAAGCTCCAGTTTATAATCCCACACGAGTGGCTGGAGAGCTCAGGCTGGAAAATCAGCTGGGATTCATCACAAGGTAGAGATGAGACTGTGCTGACTTCGGGGGCAGGAGGCAGAATTTGACTCCTGCCCCTCCCTGGGTACTCCATCTCCTGCCCTTCCCAGGCTTGGAGATGTGGCAAATCTCGCCTGATCTGGGCACAGCCTGGCTTCGAGAGGAGCTCACAGCAAACTCCCTTTCAGTTACAAGTAGCTGCAATTTTTCTCTCTTAACCAGGCAGAAATATTTCGTGTAATTAACTAATAGTTTGTTTAAAGTAGGCAGCTCTATTATAAATATAGATCTAAATATATATCTGGCAAGTTTTTCCGCAAGAGCAAGATGTAAAGCTGGAAATAAAGCGAAAAGAATTTATCAGAAACAAGGTGTAATCTTTGCAAAACCTTATGATTTGGAAAAAATCCATTTTCCACTAGGAAGTTGTTACATCCCAAATCTCTGGCTTGTGCTGAACAGAAAGCATTGCAGGCATTATTAATGATCACTACAATCTGAGGATGAAAACATCCAAGCTCACGTCTCCCTTTCTGCTAAAGTATAACGTTCATTCATAAAAGGGTAAAAAACCCACAGCCACCAACCTGACACCATCAGCTGGGATGAAAATACTCAGGAAACAAAGCAGTGAGGCTGCATTTCTGCCCTGTATATTCTCAAGAAGGCCTTACATTTGAATAAAGACCCTGAAAACAGGAAAAAACCCTGAGATTCTCTCAAGGGCAAAGTCACAGCTTGGCTTTCAAATGGGATCCAGACAGGGAAAATGTATTAATGAAGCCAGAAATTATCATGGGAGAATCATCAGGGGAAACCTTCCCTTCTCTGCTGCCTGCCCAAAGGTGATTTGCTGGGGAGTGGCTTCCAGGGACCCACAAGCAGCTCTGGGGATGGGAATGTGCTTGGCAGGGCTGAGAAAGGCAGGGCTTTGACTCCTACCAGGAATTCCCGAGCCTGGGAGAGCAGCTGAGCACTGCTGGCGTTTCACACCCAAGGTCTGTGTCCTGCAGGACTGTGGGATGGGGACTGATGTGGGTGGCAGGAGGTTGTTCCCAAAACCTCCCTGGAGGAGGCAGCTGCTCTTTGAGAGACTCCCAGGGCCTGCTGCACCAATTTTTGGCAGCCAAGTGCCAGCCTGGGGTCACCTGGGCTGTGAAAGCAGATATGGCTCGGCTTGGTGGAGATGTCCCACCTGGGGATAACCCCAAATCTGAACCCAGCAGGGCTGGGGAGCACCTGCCCATCTTCTGGGAGAGGGGAGAGGATGGGGCTGTCCCAAATCCTTCCTCTCCACCACTCTGCTGCCTCTCCAGCTGTGAGTGCTGGCAGACATTTGCTATCTGCCTCCCAGGGGATGGTGTTAGCTCGGATCTGTGGCTTCCTCGTGTTTGATCTGGAGCTGGCACCGGGGGACGCAGGCAGGGCAGGGTGAGAGAGCTGAGTGTGAGCTCGGGGCTGTCACCTCCGGCCAGGAAGGGACAGCGTCACAGACAAACTGGAAAGGCTCAGGGATACTGAGGGCATAGGAGAAACTCCTCTCTCCTCCTCCCTGCGCATCCCATCTCTGCTCCCGTGTCTTGTGCCTTGTGCCCTAATTTCCCCACCTCTGAAAATGGATGGAGCAAATCCTGCTGCAAAAGGGCTTTGGGGATTTATCTCAAGGACAACAACCTGTTGGAATGTGTGGGTAACTCAGACACGGTGCCTGTGGAGTGCAACAATGGCAAAACCCAGGGGGAAGCCCTCTGCTCCCCAGCTTGTCCCCCTGCTTGCTGGGACCCCATGCAAATCCCATTTTTCCTGTGATGGGGCATCCATGCCGAGCTGGTGAGGACAGGGGGAAGGGTTTACTCTACAGCAGAGGCAGCAAAATCTCCCTGCGAGGGTCATTCCCCTCCAAACCTGTCCCATTAGCACCAGCCTGTGTTTGTGTATTCCTGTTTTATAGGGAGGGAAAAGCCAGGGAATATAACTGGAGCACAGGGAAGGGAATGAGCTGCTCTAGAAATGAAACTGCAGAAGGCAGAGCTGGCCTGGGGCAGGGGGCAAGGGGCAGGGGCAAAGGGTAAGGGGTAAGGGGTAATGGGTAAGGGGCAAAAGGTAAGGGGTAATGGGTAAGGGGTAAGGGGTAAGGGGCAGGGGATAAGGGGCAAGAGGTAAAGGGTAAGGGGCAGGAGGTAAGGGGTAAGGGGTAAAGGGTAAGGGGCAGGAGGTAAGGGGTAAGGGGTAAAGGGTAAGGGGTAAGGGGCAGGGGGCAAAGGGTAAAGGGTAAGGGGTAAGGGCCTCTGCCCCTGCAGAGCGAGGGTCCCCAGCCAGGGCTATTGTGCTGAGCTCAAGAGCTGCCAGCTCCCATGCACTCCCATGCACAGAGCATTTCTCCACCTAAAAAGAGGCTGCACAGTCCCATTTTGGGTGGGATGTGTGCTCTCAGGATCAGGGTCTGTGCTGTGCATGGCCTCCATCCCACTCATGCACCCACAACACGATTTTTACTGCCTAGAGATTGTAGCCAGGTTGGCAGTGGGGTCACCGTGCTCTGATCACTTCCTTTCTGCCGGGAGAACTCCAGTTCTTTCCAGAGAACATTCCTGTACCCCTGGCTGGGGGTTGCACCTTTGTCTGTTTGAACCCTGAGCTTCAGGGTGGAGTTTCCCAGGAGTTGCTCCCAAAAGGAGCTGGGAAGTTGAAAAGCTCTCCCCACTGTGTCCCCAACATCTTCCCCTGCTCAGCTGTCATCTGAATTTCCACCTCCAGCTCCAAATGTTTGCCATAAAATCCCAGAATTTTTTTGTGTTGAGAAGGACCTCACAGATATCTCATTCCAGCCCTGGCCACGGGCAGGGACACCTTCCACTGTCCCAGGTGGCTCCAGTCCCTGTCCAACCTGGCCTCGAGCACTTCCAGGGATGGGGCAGGCTCAAGACAGTCAAATGCTCTTGGCCAAAACACCAAAACCACACAAAATGTGTGGTTTTTCAAAAGTGTGGGGCCAGCTGGAGGGGAGCAGGCTGGCAGCACAGTGACACACACTGTGCTGTGCATCCCAAACCCTCTCCCTGCAAACTCCCGGGAACTGGAACCACTGCGTCCATCGTGCTCTTCTCATTTTTGCCTTCACAAGTTTGGTTTGGCTGCTTTGCTGTCAAACACCAAAGCTCTGCTCTCCCTGCCGGCTGATGTGGTTTTATCACACAAAGCACCGAATTTTGCTTCCGAGATATCCGTGTCCCAGAGCAACGATGTGAGTTGTCCCCCAGATAAATTCTACATAAATAAAAAACATTTTTTTCCCCCTGGTTTAATCCTAATGACCCTGTGGCAAGCAAAAGATGCTTCCCCCTTAAAACTTGCCCTCTTAAACCCAAAATGGTGATTTGGAACCCCTCCTCATCCCTTTAAATATTAACTTTTGCTTTTTTCGTGGCTCTTCATCTTGCTTTGATATAGCATCCACTGCCGAGGCCCACACGGGATTTACATTTGTGAGGGAGGGATTCAAGTCAGCTGAATGCACCGAGGAAATCAGAGCCCACCCAGCCCCAGAATCTGTTCTGTGCCCTGCATTCCCAAACCCCTGCCAGTGGGAAGCTTGAGGCTTCGGCACCACCAGGGCTCAGGAGCAGAGGGCAGAGGCATCAATTCCCACATCCTAGTGGGGCTGACATCAGTTCCTCCTGCTTTTATTGACGTGGTCCCAGCTCTGGACTGATTTCTTTTAATTACCTCGTAATTCCTGCAGCACTCAGAGTTTTTATAAGCCTCCTGCTTTCCTCCAGGTCAAGAATGAGTGGCCCCAGCTGCCCCGTTTTTTAATCACCAAATAGCAGCGAACAGTTAAAGAGGAACGCAGATGCATTTCCTAGCCCTGATGAGAGACTCACGGTGGGGTTTAAAGGAGGAAAAATCACATTTGAAGTCATTTTGCAGCATTTCTTGCCCCCTCCATCTCTTGGTGCCAGGAGATGGCACCCAGAGAGGTGGAGATGCTCTAAAGCCACAGACATCCCTCATGCCTGGAGAGGTCCAGGCTCCCTCTCCAGGGAGGTTTCTGAGTATATTTTAGTCAGACACTTTGGAAATGTCTTACAGGAGAGGGCAGCAATAAGAGGTGAGTTTAAACCTGGAAAGTGGAGCCCTGGGCCTGGTGGGCTGCCTGTGGGTGGCAGGAAGCAGGTGGGGTTTGTTTTCTGGCAATTAGGAACAGATCGAGGCTATACGAGGGCTGTGTTGAGCTGCGGCCAGGCAGAGTTTTTAGGGAAGTTTTCCCATTAAAACACCCACCATGCAATGAACCTGAGTGTCTGAGTGCAATGGGGACAATCCCATCCCACGCTGGTGATGTTCCACAGCCCTGCTCTGTGGTCTGGCCAAGACAGAGAAGAGATATTTTCTTCCCCAACCAAGCAGACAGATCCCCTGGGGCCCAGAGCCACCCTCTTCTCAGGGCACAGAAATTCCTGTGCAGCAGACACCCAGCAGGCAGCGGTTATGAAGAGAAGATGATATTCTAGCACAGTATAATGTATGTTACTGGGTCACTGTTTGGGTTGGCTGGGGACACGGGGACAGCACATCTGCCAGCATGGCCCTGTTCTCAGCCATCTCTGCAGCCCTGGGAACCACGTCCTCCTGCAGAGAGGGGAGGAATCCGTGGATTTATCCGTGTGAGACACTCGAGCCAGTGGTTTCACGCAGTGAAAGTAAAGTGCCTCGAGCTGTACTGCAGCCCCCACCTGAGACTGTGCAGGGCAGGTCCCAAAGGCAGGACAGGAGCTGATTTTTGGGGACAAACACAGGGAAGAGCTAAAAGTGACCGTGTTTGGAGGGGGCAGATGGCAGAGGGATTCCCTGGTGTGAGCTCTGTCCTTCAGCAGGCACATGTGAGCCTGCCCAGGGACAGACACTGATCATTCCCACGTGAATCCCACACCAAAAACTGCTGCAAATGAGTCTGTGAGACACAGCTGGTGCTGGTGGCAGCGTTTTCCCCCCAGCACCACAATCCCAGACGTGTCACCTCCTGCCATCCTCCCACATTTGGGAAGTGCAGCCCCACCACAGATCCCTTCCCTGTGGCACAGGTGAGCAGAGAAGGGCAGTGCTCACGCTGACCCCATTCCCTCACCTGGATGGAGCTGGAGGGAAATCATCCCCTAGAGAGAGACAAGTCCTTCTGAGCTGCCAGTCCAACCAGCCACCAGACTGGGGCAAAGGGCCACGGGAATCCTCTGCCGGGGCACAGGGACAGCTGGCAGCAACTGGTGGTGTTTGTTCAGATGAGAACAATTTTCCTTTGCTTGCGCTCTTGACAAACGCAACCTGGAGGCCTCCGAGCCTGCCTGCCAACAACAACACGAGGGAGGGATGGGACTGGCTCTGCTTCCAGCGGAGCTGTCAGCTGCACCGGGGGCTCCTGGGCTCACTGGGCTCTTCAGCCCAACGAGCATCCTCGGCCCCAAAGGGAAATGTGAACTCACACACCCTACAGAGCACTGCCAGACCCCCCTTTCCTCCCTCATTACCCACCTTGGAGGGCTCCCACCCAGCCCCAAGGCCACGGGGGTTTGGCCAGGGCCAGCGTTTGCCATGGGGGGAGAGATGTTGGGATCACATGCACAACTACACGCGGGGGTTACTTGGGCTGGCCCAGTCTGCTCTTCCCATGAGAAAGTCAGCCTGAAGCTTCCAGTGAGAGCAGCTGATAGAGAAATACCTCTTCATCCCTTGCCAAGCCCTCTGGAAAGGGCCAGAGCTCCTCCTGACCCCAGCATTCCCTGGGCACCAGGATGAACTGAAATAACACAGCAAACAGAACAGAGTGACAGAATATCCTGAGCTGGGAGGGACCCACAAGGATCATCGAGTTCAAATCCCTGCCCGGCACAGGACAATTCCAAAAACCCCACAGTGTGCCTGAGAGAGAGGGACTGAAGCAGAAAGGTCCCAAGTGATGCCCACATGTCCCAGGACATAAGGCAGGAGCTGCTTCCCTGCACATGACTGTCTCCATCCCTTTATAGGCTGAGAGCATCACCAACCACCACATCCCTATCCCTATCCCTATCCCTATCCCTATCCCTATCCCCATCCCCATCCCCATCCCCATCCCAGTTTTCCCTCTCTTTGGATTTTCAGAGATCTGAAATGGCTATTTTACTTCACGTGCTGAATAATTTCAGCAGCATCTCCAGGGCCAAATAAGAAAACACATTTCTAGTCCTGAGACTCACTGAGAAGCTCAGAGACATCCAAGAGTGAATCAAAGCACAGCAGGAACAGAAGCAATTGAAATGAAATTAGAAAGAGAGGCAAATCATGATTTGTGGTCGCCTTGAGATGGAGAAGTGGAACCCATCTCAGAAAGGAGTGAAAAAATGAGACTTTGTATGAGGTCTAGAGAGATAATATGAAGGGGAAAAGCTAGACGGTGTTTTTCCAGCTGAATAGAGTTTTACCAGACAGCATTTTGCAGGCACATTTTGGTTTGATGGAAAGCTCTTCAGAGAACACCCCTCAGGGCTCTAAAAATGTGGTGTTTCGGGAGGGTCAGTGCCTTGTTCTGTGCCTTATTCCTCTCTAGAATTCAGTTTTACTCGTAAAGACAAGAGGAAATATTTTCTCTCATAGGTGAAATTCCAAACTTCTATATTTAAAGATGGTCCCCGCAGTCAGAAACGTCTGAATTTTTGACAGCATAGAAAATCCTCATTTCTTTAGCACCCTCTGTGTTCTGCTGGTGGGACCGAGGGGCTGTGGAGCATCACCTCTGGGAACCTCCTGCCTCAGTTTCCCCACGCACAATGCCAGGATGCTCTGGGAAGGGGCGAACATGTCTCTGGCACAGGCACTGCTGCAGGGCTGATGGTCCTTGAGACCCAGACAGCTCTCAGGCTTTGGGAACACCCTTGGGAGCTGGACGGAGCAGAGAGGGTCTGCGAGGGCTTCCCTCGGTGCTCACAGACGGCCTCTTCCTCCTCAGCAGACATCCTGGCCGCCGGCTCGCCGCTGCACGGGTGGGAGAAGCGCCAGCTTTGTCTCCTGGCAGTGGTGCTGGCGGTGATGGAGGGATGGAAGGGAAGCTGAGCTCTGCCTCCCAAATTGTGTCTCCGGCGCGAGGCCGCCCGGAGCGCGCCGCTGCCGACAGCTTTATGGCTCTGAGATGGGCCCGAGGGGAGAGCTGGCCCTGCACCATCCCTGCTCCACAGCTGCTCGGCCACGGAGAGGGCTGGAGAAAAGGGGGAGGAATCCCCTGGAAAGCAGCGATGGAAAGTCGGCCACCCTCGGGGAAAGTCCTGCTTGGCCTTCCCGCGGTGCAGGTGGGACAAAATCCTGAGATGAGGTTTTTGTAACGGGAAAAAAGGGAAAAATCCCAGAGTTCTTGCACATCGGCTGCTCTTGGCCCTCCTGACCCTGACCCAGGTCTCCCTCAGATGGGGTCTCACCTTCTGCCCCACACAGAGCCCAGCACTAGCCCAAAGATAGGGTGTGATAGCTCCAGGCAGCTGGGGGACATCGATCCCCCCAGCCCTGCTGCACTCAGATTCTCCCCTTCCCCAGACCTTGCTCCTGCTGGGATTCGACCCATGCAAAATGCACATTTAAATTTTTTAACAGTGAAGATGTCACCTCACGAAGGAAAGACCTGCATGGATGGAGAGAGCTCCATCCTTGGCTGGGCTTAGTGTCTCTTTTCCCCTGTTCTTTCCACATCGTCCACAGCAACTCCTGGGCATCCTCACTCGCTCCTGATGCCATCTTCATCCTCCCCAGGCTCCTGGTGCCCACCACACTCCGTGCCAGGATCATCACGGAGCATTTCAGAGCTCAGTACCTTGCAGAAGGTCCGCGAAGCAACGCAGGGCAGAATCTCATGGAAAAAGAGAGTGGGAAGAGCCGTGCTGGATGGGATCACTGGAGAGGAAAAGGGGAGGTAGGTCTCGCCAAGCATCCCACCCACACACCAATGTCTGCCACCGTGGGGAGGTCGGGCATGGAAGCAGCGCCTGGACATGGGAATGTTTAGCTGTGCCACAGCCCAGGGAGTGCTGGGTGCGAGGAAGGACAGCAATGGGGGAGTTTGGAAGGTGGGCTGTGGAATACTGTCCAGCAGCTCCGCAGACAAAGCCTCCCTCAGTCCAAAACAAGCGGCACGTGGGGCTGGGGACTCCCAGAGGGCATGGGGAGCCAGTGGGACATGGCAAAGTGAGCTGGGAGCAGCTCAGGCCCCCAACCCCTGCAGCCTGGACTGCTGGAGAAGGGCCCAGTGGGATGTCACACGTCCCTGGCTGCTGCCTGTGACCTCCGAGCGCTGACCCCATCTCCTCATCCCTCCTCTGTGCTCAACTCACTCGTGGCGCCCCAGACAGCCCTGAAAACGCCAGTGCCCAGCCGTGACCCAGGTGTGGAGGGCAGTGTGGGCTGGGATTGCCCCGCCATGAGATCCCCCACTGTTCTCCAAAGAATGTCCCCTTGTCCTCCCCTGGCCGAGGGGAGCAGGGCAGGGCGGTGTTGGGGACAAAACCCCTCCATCTGGAGTCGCAGACACAAAAGAGCCACAAAGGGCTCGGAGCAGGGGGACGGCTCCGTGCCAGGGTGCACCAAAGGCAAAGGCTGCTGCCCTTCCCTGTCTGTCACCCGCGGGATGAGTGGCACACTGGGGTCAGTGCCAGGGGTGCCAGGGGAGCCAGAGGGTCTCACACATCTGCATTTTCTCAGCTCAGCTGGGGCGGGAGGGAGCCCTCCTGCTGCCCAGCAGCATCTCCTGCCACGCTGGGGAGGCACCAGGCAGGCACTGGCTTCAGGCTGTGCCAAGAGTTTATTTTTCCAGCTCAAATAATTTAATCCAGTGGAAATTCTTTCTTTCTTTTCTCGACCTGTCTTCTCCTATAAGCAGCCCATCCTGGGGAATGGCTGATGAGCTGGATGGGAACCGTGTCAAGCCGGCAGGCACAGGAAAAGCCAGCGTTTATGTCATTTATTTTCCTACCAAGCATAGCTGAGCTGGGGGGGGGCTTCTTTTCTTCTCACCAACAGAAACCTAAAGCCCAAAATGACATTTCTAATGGAATTTATTATTCCTGATGTCGCAGGAGGGGGGATGTGTTGCACTTCCAGCTTCTTACAGCCCCTACAGGCAGCAGGGCTAAGGTGGAGCAAGGTGCACTGAGATAGGCTAAAAATAATCAGGGAACAGCTCCACTGATGCAGCAAAATCCACTCACCTGCCCAGGGCTCGGCAAATCCCTCCCCCTATGAAGATCCTTGGACAGCAAATGCACCAGCTGGGATCTTTGTGGGATGTGGAAGGGTTGGATATCGGAGCTGAGCCATCCACTTGTGCTTTTGTTAATATCTCCTGAGCAGCACAAGTTAATGAGCATGTGGGGAAAAAAAACCTTGAAATTCTTCATAGTGAGGTTGCTAGCTATACATTACATTGAGTGGGACAGTTATCGTGTGTGGAATAGTGGCATGATTAAAACCATATTTGTGAGGGATTAACTGCTCTGTGCAGCTACACGCCTGCTCTGAGGTGGTAAAATCTCCCCAAATATGTCTCTAATCATCTCTGCAATAAATGTGTTAATAAATCAGAATAAAGACACATTGGGGTGAGCGTGGATTCCAGACTGCACCTGGTGGGTTTGTGGGGAGTGGGGAGGGACAAAACCCCAACGGGAAGGAGAGGTTTGAAGAAAAAACAACTGTGGTTTGTGGGAACCCAAGGGTGTGTGAACATGGGGACACAGTGCCACTTCCCTGGGTCACAGCTGACCACAGGCTGTGATTCCAAGGACGCAATCCTGCCCAAGCCCAGCCACACTGCTGCACTTCCCACCTGCTGAAATCCCAAGGGATACCGCAAGAGAATCCCTTTAGCTCAGTTCAAGCACAAAAGCACCAGGGCAGTGTCCTGTGGCTGCTGCAGGGTTTTTCCTGCACTTTTTGGTGCATTCCATCCCAAATCCCTGCTCCTGCATTGCTCCTGGGGATGGATTTGGGGCAGTGGTGCCCTGCTGTGAGCAGAACCCCCGGGTGCAGAGAAGGCATTCAGCAAAAATAAACTCCGAGACAGAGCTTGAAGTGTTTATTTTCCAAGTCGAGGCCATTCATCCAGTGACACCGCTCTGTTCCAGTGAGTCTCCCTCTGTTTATATCAGATGATTAATGAGACACAGATTGTCTTTAACCCTGATGGATGTCACAGTCACTGGGGTATGAATTTGGGCTCGGTGTCCCAGTTCTCCTCCCAGCTCTGCCTGCAGCCACCACTCCATCCTCATTGACCCTCATTCTTCCCATTTCATGCGACCAAAATCAAGATTTTATCACAATATTTGTTTCCTGGCCTCTTCATCTGCCCTCAGCAATCGACACTGCTGATGGAACCTCTGGTGATGTGGGGAAGGGTCTGAGCTGCAGGAGCAGTGAAGGGACAGATCAAACAATAAAAAGGGAGAGATAAGCGACAAGACAACTTGGGTTTTGCCTGCCCAAAAGGGGACAGAGGTGTGCCAGGACACCTAGGCTGATGCTCGAGTTTGCAGCAACCACCAGACGCGACAGCCAGAGACAAAAACCGCCTGAAGCCAGCGTGATGTCACTTCCAGGGGACACAGCCTGTTCCTGCTCCAGAAAATGCACTGCATCTTCAGCTTCCCCAGATGTTTTATCCTGCTGGGCTGCTGACCTGGTCATCAGCACACAGAATCCCAGAAGGGCTTGGGCTGGAAGGGACAGTAAAGCTCATCCAGTGCCACCCCTGCCATGGGCAGGGACACCTCCCACTGTCCCAGGCTGCTCCAAGCCCTGTCCAGCCTGGCCTTGGACACTGCCAGGGATCCAGGGGCAGCCACAGCTTCTCTGGGCACCTGTGCCAGGGCCTCGCCACCCTCCCAGGGAAGAATTCCTTCCCAATATCCCATCTCTCCCTGCCCTCTGGCAGTGGGAAGCCTTTCCCTGTGTCCTGTCACTAATGGGATGGCCCTAGCAGCACCAGGGTCACTGACATCAGCTGGGATTCACCTTTCTCTGAGGGGAAGAGCTTTAAACCAGACCTGTAGGAGGAGGGGAATAACCCCAGGTTTGCCCATGCCATGCTGTGTCTGACCCCCCCAGGGTCAGAAGGGTGTGCTGGGTACACTGGGAAGTTTTACAGAGGTGAGCCAGAGGCTCCTGAGGCAGCAGGAGCCAACAGGGAAACCCCACAGAAAGACCTCAAAGAATTACAGGAGGTTCCTCTAAGAACATGACCTCCAAAGGTCCCTTCCAACCCAACCCTCTGTGTTTGTGAACGGGGCTGGGTTGAAAGCAGATTGAATGTGTCACTGCAGCAATGCCTCTGCATCCCCAGAGCACAGCTCCAGGCAGCAGCACATGGACACATTTCTCCAGCACTCAAAGCTCAAATTGAAAAGCTGCCATTAACATTAAAAGGAAAAAATGGCTTTTTAAGATCTCCATACATTTCTATTTCTTTCCCCTTCCTTTCCTTCTTTCTGATTCACCCTTCTGATATTTTGCTTGGACTCCAACCCTAATGCATTCATCCTTCTTAGCACATTTTTGGGCTCTTTCCACCATTGTTCTTGGAAACTTTTTTTTTAAAAGGACATATATTTAGATATACAACCTGGTCTCCCACGTTAAAAAAACCCTACCTCAGGCTGGAAAGAGAAGAGCATAGAGAAAAGGGAGTTGGAGCTGAGGATGACAGGGGGACAGGATCTCCGGGTGCCAGCAGAGGAGGTGGCATTGCCATGGGGATATTTGTCCGTGCCTAGCATTTGATGGCTCTGTCCCCAGCATGGAATGTGTCCCAGAAGCTGTGCTGGCACCAGGGGAGGGGTGGCCACTGCAGCTGGCCTGTCAGGGGAGCAGATGGAGCCACCACAGCCCTGGGGGACCTCAGCCTCCCTTGACCTGCCCTGGGAGGACATGAGCACACCCTGAAGTCATGTCACCCACCAAATCCACCTGCAGCAAGGTTTTGGGGAACGGTTAGGGGTTGGCCACAGTCACCCCACACTGGTTCCCTGTTGGGCCAAACTGGGACCATCCCATTTCCTACAGACCCACCTGGAGCTCATGGACGGGCTGGGTTTGGCCAGCCTGGATTTAATAACCCCTGAGCGCTCAGCCCGCACCCAAACATGTCATTCTGAAAAGGCAGGTTGGAGTCCAAGAAGCACTCGCAGGCTTTTCATAAACACACTTTAATAATCTTCATCAAGAATTTTAATACAGAGCGAGCTGCCTGCCAGGAAATGCATTTACACTGTCAGCTGCCGAGAGAAATAGCCCTGCGCTGCTGCTCAATACCAGAAACACCCTCCCTCCCTCTCTCCCAGCTTTTCCTCTCTTCCTCTTTGGATGAAGTGTGGTGCTTTGGAAACTGGAGGGGCTAAAAGCCTTGGCAGGGAGCCAGGCAGCTCCCTGGAGCATCCCCCGAATTGGGGACAGCCCATTTGCCTTGCCCAGTGCCACCTCCTGCCACCTCCTGCCACGCTGGACCTCATGCTTCACCTCTTGTTTTGTTTTTGGGGGGTTTCAAGACTGAAACCAGCGTTTTGTCCCTCTCCCAGGAGCCTGCCAAAGGTGCTGCAGTTGGTGGTGGCGAGGGGAGGGTGTGTTTTTAGGCTGTGGGAAGAACGGGGGTTTGTGAGCTGCGGATACAATTACAAAAGCTTTTCTTTCACAGCGAAGATTAGCGGGATCAGAACACATTTCCTTGCTGGCTGTGGTATTAAGCAATTAAAGGGATTAAGCGAGGGCTTTGCCATCCTCTGGCGCATCAGGTTTTGGTTTGTGCCAGAGGCAAAATACCCAATTTGATGTAGTCCGAGCCCAGAGGGCTGGAACGGTGGGAATCGCATTTTACAGCCTTTTCCCCAACAGCTGAAAACACTCTGGCTGTAACCACCCTCCACATGCTGCTCCAAGACATCCGCACCCAGCCCGGCCTGCTGTCCCTCAGGGGGGATGACAGACCCTCCGTGCCCCAAAGCCAAGTGTCACCTGCAGGGAAGGGCGCAGGGAGCAGAGAGGGGAAGGGAGAGGTTGGAGAAATCCCCCAGGGGCCTTCAGCACCACCAGCTCCTTCCCCACACTTCTTAAATCCTGTATCGCATGCAAGGAGGATTTTTGAATGCCAATTCCTGGCACATCGGGCACTTTGTCTATTTATAAGTGTGTTCTGAAGCGATTGACAAAAAAGGACGAAAAAAGCAACCTTGCTGCAGCGAAATGAAATGATGAGATTAGAAGCACACATACCACATGTCCTCTCTGAACCTCGTTTAGCTGAGGTGGGGAGTGCCAGCTTTCCAACAGGAATGGCACTGCCACCTCCGCTGCTTCCCTTTTCCTTGTGAAGTTCTTGCCTTATTTATTTGCTCGAGGTGAAAAAAGCTGGGGGAAGCGGCCCAGCAGAAATACCAACCTTCTGCCAAGCGTTTTGAAGTTGCAGCACAAATCGCCTTTTACAGGCAGGGGTGCGGAGGGGAAGAGGTAGAGAAAAGGTCAGTTCTGCTTGAGGAAACCCCCAAAATGCTTTGAAGAGCTGAAGGGGCTTTTTCATCATACCCACGGTCCCTGGAGGGTCAAAGTGCCAGAGGGATTGGGGGAAAGAGGGATGGGAAGGATGGGTGGGAGGTGCCTTGGTGGTTACGGCTCCGGCTCTGTCCCTGCCGGGGCAATCCAGGCTGCAAGGTACAATCCCAAAATAGTTTGGGTTGGAAGGGACTTTAAAGCTCATCCAGTTCCACCCCTGCCACGGCAGGGACACCTCCCACTGTCCCAGGCTGCTCCAAGCCCTGTCCAGCCTGGCCTTGGACACTGCCAGGGATCCAGGGGCAGCCACAGCTTCTCTGGGCACCTGTGCCAGGGCCTGCCCACCCTCTCAGTAATACAAATAAACCTAAAATCAGTAAGAATTTAAAAGGCACAGTCCCCAAGACCTGTCTGGAGCAGACAGGAAGATTCTATCGACTTTCTGAGTAGTACAGTGTGCCCCAACAGGGAGAAACTAATTATTCTCAATAATGTCCTTCTTCAGCTCTCCAGGGCATCCACAAAATTGTTCCCATGTCCCCCAGAGCTCACTCCCTTTCCCTGCCCAGGGGATGCTCCAAATCTGGGGCAGTGTCCACCTATCTGCCCCCACCTGCAAACTTGAGGCCACGGCACAGGGGCAACAAGATCTGCTGGGAAATGATAACCACAGACCTGGGGGAAAAGAAACTCCTAAGCACCCTCAGCTGTGCCCCAGGACTCCCAGGGCTGCAGCCAGGAGCTCCCTTGGCACGAGGAGCTCTGGGCAGTGTTTTTCCAAGTGCATCCTTGCAGCAGCTTCTTCCTATGCCTGATTGGCCCCAAGCAGGCCCAGAGACACTGCAGAGACACAGTCAGAGCAGTGGGGATTTGCTTTATTGGGCGCAGGGTGTGGGGATTCACTCCTCCAAACACACACACCCAGCACTGCCAACACACAATATTATGGTGACATTCATGAATATTCATCACATTCCCTGGGATAGGAGTGGTTATACAAATCATTTCTTGGCAATCATTAATATCATTAGCATGTGTGCCACACGTGCACTGTGTGTCCTGGTGGTCTTTGGGGTCTTCTCGTGATGAAGATCTGTAGTCTCCATCACAGTGCACTTTTCACCTTTCTCTCTGGAGCATGGGCAGTCCTTGGTGGGTGATTCAGGGTTTCTGTGCTGGCCTCAAACAGATTCTTGTCCCCACAAGATTAAGGGATCTGTTTTTCTGGAATCAGAATTCACATATTCTGCCTCTCAATAGTTACCTATTGACCACCCATTTCTCAGCCTGAGGCATCCCAAAAAAAGCCAGCCCTGGAGCTGCACACACCCCACTGCGTGGCCACAGGGAAAATCCAGGTATGCAGGTGCCTCCCATCAGTGGAAGCAGCAGGCTGCACTGCCACGGAGCTGCAGCTCCCTGGGGGCTCGGCTTTCCAGCGAGATGTTGTACCTTGTTTGTGTTTCTATGGAATTACCCTCCCCGCTGGCTCCCGTCCTGCAGCCCCCACCGGCGACATCTCCGCGAGCTTCATTTCGGCATGAAAAACAGCCTCCCGAGAGCAGCCGCGGCTGATTTAAAATAATAAAAATGAAAATCTCAGGTTTGATGACTAATCCCCGGGAGAGCGGTTTAAATTAGCGCTGGCCAATCGGCCACAAAAGACATGGGGAAAATTCCTGCTGGACTTCTCTCCTCAGTCCACTCCCTGGCTTCATTTTCCATCCCCAGATCCTTCCAGCCTGCAAACATATACAGTGTTGCCTCGGCAACTCGGAGACGAGATATATGTACATGAGAAAATGAGACAATCTCCTTCCTCCGTGATTGCCTGGAAGGTGGAAAATGGAAACCTATTCTGGTCTTAAAGCTACGTCAGCTTGTGCCAGACACACTCACAGCTCAGCCTGCTCTTAACTATGCCCCCTCCAGCTCCTGTGTGAAGATAAATCGCCCTCCTCTCGTGGGTATCCGTGGTACCAGCTCTCTCATCCCATGGGATGCTCAAGACTCGCAGACTCACCCAAAAATGTGCTTTGCCCAGTTCTCTGTGTTTTGTCTCCTGCACACAGCAGCTGGCTGACTCCTCCATCCCCCAGGATCATTTGGAGCTTGGGTTTAAGGAGCAAACATGCTTCCACTCTAGTCTGGGCCACAGCTTCCCTCTGATGGGCAGGGATGCCATCCAGGGGTGTCCCCTCCGTGGTCTTTGGAAAGTTCCTGCATCTCAGGGCTTGTGTGGGCATGAAGAACAAGCAGCAGGACAGCAGGAGCTCAAGGCAGAGTATCGGCATCGTGTGGGATCTCATCCCATCTTTAAATCCTGCTCCGAATTCCCACTGCTCTGTGGAGCATCGCCCTTTGCAGCCCCTGGTGCCCTTTGCATCCATGAAGCCTTAATTTACTTTTTTTTCCAGCTGGACAGCACTAATCCAGCAGGAATTCTGTGAGAGGAATTCATTCTTTCCCATGAATTTCCCATTTAGGAAGGGGAAAGCCTGGGCAGGCAGTGTCCACTACCTGGTGGTGTCCATCTGTAAACACTTCATGAGTTGGAAATGTCCTTCTGCAGGGGTTCAGGAGGAGGGGAAACACTTTCCTGTTGGAGCTGAGATGGAAGATGGACCAACCAGGGCCGTGGATTCAGGGGCTGCCACCTGACAGAACAACAGGAACTGAATTTCCTCCCTACCATGCTACAGCTGAGCACTGGAGGCTCTTGGGGAGCCATTCTTGCAGCTCAGCCACTAAGTCTTTTGCCTGAGATGCCATAAAAACCTTAAAACTAAATTATAGCTTTCTCAAAAGCAGCACAGGCTTTGCCACAGGTCTCAACAAAGCCAAGAAAAGCCCCCTTGCCTCCAGTCCCACCAGCATTTCTTTCAATAGAGTTCCTCCTCTGATATTTCACAGATTCCCAGGATGGTTTGGGTCGGAGGGACCTTCACCGTCATCCTGTGGAACACCTTCCACTGTCCCAGGCTGCTCCAAGCCCCATCCAACCTGTCCTTGAACACTTGCAGGGATGGAGCAGCCACAGCTTCTCTGGGCACCCTGTGCCAGGGTCTCAGCACCCTCACAGTCAATGTGCCCCATCAAACAAAAGATATTCCTGTTAAACCCCACTGCTCCCCGTGCCAGGGCAGAACCAGATCCATCCTAACCTCATTTCACACCGGGATTGTCATTTGCAAAAGCAGGACAGCAGCATCACCACCCCCTGAGCATTCGGAAACATCCCCCGGGAGCGACTTTGAAATGCCAAACTGGGAGAGCAGAGGATAGCACATCATTACTCATAAAGACAAGGTGAAACATGCTTTGCCAAAGCGTGAAAAATATTTATATCCAAATACAAAGTGTCTCTCAAATTTACAGTTCCCTGCATGCTCTGCAAGCGGAACTATATTTGTGGGAATGGCTGTGAAAGTAAACTGATTCCTGCCATTAAAACGTGCCCGTGCTGGGGTGCAGAGAAGATGAAGTGAAAAAAAAGGGTGGGAAAATGGGATTTGATCTGCTTTTTAAAGCAATAATAGTTCTGCTGAAAAGCCTCACAATCTGTAATGTGCAGGGTGGAGCAGGATTAGGATCATAAATAACTTCCAGGGAAGAAAAATGCTGCCTTTTCACACGCCGGTAGTGTGTTATCATTAAAACCAAAGAAAGATAAAATAATTGTCTCCAAATATCCCCATTTTGCATCCAGAAGGATTGTTTGTGACTCGTTTTACAGGGATCACTTTATCCTACGGATGCAGCGTGGCCACCTTTGGGCTGGAATGCAGCAGTGCCTGTGTCACGCTGGATCCTGCCGCAGGAGGGGATGGAGATTTATCCCATTAAAATGATGAGCTGTTGCTGATAACAGCCTCTGGAAGGGTAATTAAAAACTTCTTTGGAAATGAGGCCAGCCTTGAGTAGATGTGAGGGCCCAAGAGGATTTTCCCCGTCAGGAATCGTTCTGGGATGTGACTGGAGTGGGGATGCTGGAGCCTCCAGGCCCCTCTTGTTGTGAAAATTAAGCATCCCATGTTTCCCCCACAAGACCTGTTCCACCTCTGAACAAGCCTAAAGATAAAGGCTTGAGACACAAACCATAAATCCAACCCCAAAAGCAAGGGGTTTGCTTCTCCCAGCAGGAGGAATGCCAGGTCCCCAGCGGGATCAGCTGCAGCCTGGAGCTCGAGCTATTTTCACACTGGTGAAGGGCACAGAAATCCAGACCTGTGGATCCATGGCTGGGAATACAGACCCAGCAAAAACGCAGGTGGAGCTTTAGGTATTTGGGATGTATTTCCTTAAACGGGAATTTCGGCAGGAATCCAAGACTAACACCCTCCACCTTCGCTCTCGCAAACAGTGCCGAGGGCTCTTTAACAACCACAGTGGTCGAGGCCTGGGTTAATGTCTTATCCATAAGTTATTCAGTATTTCCTTTTAAAGACAAAATAGTTGGAATACCACTCTTTCTCTCTTTAAATTACAGTTGTAGCTGTTACAAAAAACCCTCAGCACTATTTCCATGGCTGGGAAGTGTCCGTTTCTCGGGAGTCCCACCTCAGTTTTTATGGGACCTCCAGTGTGACGGAGTTTATGGTGGCGTTAATGCCCTCAGAGATAAAAGCAGATCCCTGTTACCATCAGAGCTTGGTGGGGCTGGCAAAAGAGACTTCCCAGGCTTCTGCTCATGTCCCAGCGTGTCCTGGGGAGGTTTTTGGGGCAGGCACATCTGCTGGCCCTTCCGTGAGGTGTCACCAGGGGTTGTGATGTCCTGGGTGGCTCTCTGAGGAATATGAGCTGCTCCTGCTGTCCCAAACCAAAACCTGAGAGCCAGGCAGCTGTGACAACCTGATTTTTACACCAAAACGTTTCCACAGAATCCCAGAATGGTTTGGTTTGGAAGGGACCTTAAAGATCATCCCATACCAAGCCCCTGCCATGGGCAGGGACACCTTCCACTATCCCAGGTTACTCATACATTGTTAGGGACCTGAATAAATCCTGGTCCCAACACCTTGCAAAACTGGGAAAGGAACCCCAGGTCTGGATCCATCCAAAGCCTCCAGTCTGCTCAGGAAATTATTTCCCGTGGCAAAATTTGATTAACATTTTTCCCTCTTCTTCTTTCAAGTTTTTCAGACCCTTGCTGAAAAAATGAACAGAGAAAAGCCAAAACTATTTTGTTTTCTGGCATCAGAGCTCCTCCTGGGAAGCTGATTCCCACGTAATGGATCATTGCTGGGGAGATACAGCTTTAGACAGAGACAGACGGAAAACCAGAGCACTTCAGTGCCCAGAGCAGACAGGGCCTGGCTGGAATGATGACGAAGGGAATCCTTGGCTAAGGTTGGACAATGCGGCCTAAAATCGTGGCTCTTTTTGGCTCCCAAAGGGTAACATTTCCCCAAATGTCTCAGAGCCTTTAATCCTAATGGGATTTAGGGCTTAGTTTCTTAAACAATTTGGAAACTTGTCCTGGGAATGATTCTCATCTATCGCTGCAAAGGCTTTGTGAAGTAGTGTGGATTTAAGGACCACTATCCACCACCTCCTCCTCCTCTCCTGCAGGAATTATTCCACACGGACACACTCAGGTAAGGATTAGCTCTTTCCTTAGATGGTCTGAGGGCTACCAAAATGTTGTAGCCACCACTGGGGAGCTGGAAAGGCCATTGACAGGAAAAGTTTTCCATCCATCCACAGCACAGACATCAGCAGCATTCTTGGAATAGCTTAAAAAATCAGGACTCCAGAGACATGCCATTAGGAGGGGAAAAAATTATGTGGGTTTGATGTCCTGTGCCACACTCAATAATATAAAAAATATATATATCTGTACACGGGCATGCACACACACTCACACATAAATATATATATATATAAAATAAATATAAAATAAATATAAATATAAAGATAAAGATAAATAAATATATACTATATTATATGCTTTATAATATATATTAATTATAGATAACTTATCTATTATCTATTATCGAATATATATTATGTAATACATATTATAGATATTATTTATTTATAATATAAAATATGTATTATTAATTATATTTATAATTATCTATTATCTATTATATATCAATATATTAATACATTTTAAAAAGAAAAAGAAAATAAATATAAATATAAATAAATATAAATATATAAATATATAAATATATAAATATATAAATATATAAATATATAAGTATATAAATATAAGTATAAATGTAAGTATAAGTATAAGCATAAATATAAATATAAATATAAATATAAATATAAATAAATAAATAAATAAAGATATATATATACATATACATACATACATACATATATATATATATATATAAAAAATATACACACATGAAACAAAGGAGTTTCCATGCCCTGGAAAAAGTGCTCAGTCAACCCAGCTCCCCTTTCAGTACTTGGTAAAAACATCAAGCATAAGGTCAGGCAAATTATAGTAAATAAGACTTGACACAAATTCCTGACTGGCTTTTTCTCCCCTAAAAGAGAACCATTTCCTGATCTTTCTGGTCCTTCTAATGTCATTTGTGTGAAAAGGTAAAAGTGACAAGAAATGGGTACTCTGGAATGACAATCTCCGTGATTTTCGGGACAACCTCTGCCTAATCCCTACCAGTCACAGCAAAGGCTGTTCAGCATCGATTTGGAGCTCAGTTGGAATGGAATGGGGCACATGTGGCTGAGAAGGAGCAGCAGAAGACAATCCCTGGGAAGGAAGGAGGGATATTTTATTGCTGATGTTTCTCTACAGGTGTGCTGAGAGACGATTTACAGTTCCAGGTCCACAGAGCACAAACCTTCCCTGTCACGGCCTCAGGTGCACTTGGAATTGCTGAGAATAAACCCCTTCAGCTGACCTGGAGGGACTCGCCATTTATGTCTTTAATTTAGCTAATTGGAAAGTTTAATCCCAGAATCCCAGACTCGTTTGGGTTGGAAGGGAACTGAAAGATCATCTCCTTCCATTCCCCTGCCGTGGGCAGGGAACTTCCCACCAAATCAGGAGGCTCCAACTTTGCCTTGGACACTTCCAGGGATTCAGGGCAACCTGTGCTGGTTTTATTGAAATCTTGAAAATCATTTGCAGGAGGAGAAAGCTTCCCTGGAACAGAAGAGGCTTTTGGGGCAATGAGAAGGAAAGGAGGGGAAAAAACACAGATGAAGATTCTGCTCGTGCTTGGAAGAGAGATGCCAGCACTGCCAGTGGTTCTTCTTCCTGAACAATTGCACTCACCGTGCCCCACTCTGAATTTTAAATAAACCTAAAATCTTATTTGGTGATTTAAGCCTCTGCTTCAGTTATTTTCAAGTCATCCCTCTGACAAATAGCGGGGGTTAAGAGGGGAAGAATAGTCTGAGAGCACAGAATTTCCATCCATTTTCAGGAGAGATGATCAAATATTCATGTTGCTGCCCACTTTTCCTGCCCGTTTGCATTCTGCAGCAATACAATACTCGTGGATGGCACATGGCAGCCTGGACGGGTCTCCTCCATCTCCTCCTCCAGCATTCCTGGAGACAACTCCCCTGCCAGGAATTTGGCAGCACTGGGACATTTTGCTGTCAGCTTGCTTGTCCTTTTCCATCCTGCTCTGCTCCTGGTTTTCCTGGGGTATGGGATTGCAAACCTGACAGAGCTTCCCACCCCATCTTCCTCAACACCCTCAAAGAGAATTTTCCAAAGGCTCCCACAAGAAAAAAACACCCACAGCACAGAGCCTTTCATGAGCCCAGCCACTCCAGCCAGCAAATAAACTCAGGAAAGGGAATGTAGAACAGCTCTTCCAAAGCATTAGCACAAAAAAACCACACTAGGAGTCATTTTCCCTGCTCTATTTTCACATTTCCTGACAGGAATGGCAGCAGCTGCAGTGGAAGTAAAAAGAAAGGCCTGGCCTAGAGCTCTTTGATATGTTGGTAAGTGCTCCTAAACGCCCATTTGCATTTGGATGGAGGATCTGGATCACTTTGTAGTCTGTCAAGGAATATATTTTAGTTTTGTGAAAAATGTCAGTGAAAGAAAGAAGTGTTTCCTTTGATATTTCTCTTTAAAAGGTTTCAGGCTTCCTTTTGAAAAGGATATGCCAGAACCTTGCAAGAGGAGAAATATCGAATTTGGACATTTCTAACAGAAGACTTCCATTTGAAAATAATTTCTTCCCCCTCCACTTAGGATCCCTCTCATCTTGTCTTCCCCCTCCCTGCGCTTGAATGGCAAATTGTTCCCATCTCCAGATGAATTCCTTCATTCCTGCCAGGTGCAGCTTTGGCTGTGCTGCAGAACCCAGGGGATCTAAAGGAAGATCCCATGGCCCACAGCAGATGTTTCATGTTTCTGTTCAGTGCCAAAGGTACCTGTGGCTTTCCCAAGTCAGCTCCCTCTTTTATTTTTTTTTTTAGATTGGTAAAGAGACAGATAATTATAAATTACAGATGGCACTTTCTGGGATTGGATCAGAATTGACAGGACATGGTTCTGAGTTGGGGGGTGACATGGGGCTAGTGATAATTCACAGTTTAAATTCAGCTAAAATGAAGCCAGTGCTCCTGTCGGGGGTTGGTGGGGATCAGCTCTCCCTCCATCCAACTCCAGCCAAGGATCTGAATATTGGGATGATTTTGCCTTGCAGATAGTCTCACCTGGAGGCTGCTCTGTGCTGACTGTTCTCCAGTTGAGTGTTTGACTTCTAACCATCAGGTGTTTCTCCATCTCTGCTGTCCTATGGAGCCCAAATTCAAATCCTGGCTTTATTATCACAGAATGGTTTGGGTTGAAAGAGACCTCAAACCTCACTTTGTTCTAGCCCTGCCCTGGGCAGGGACACCCTCCCTGTCCCAGGTTGCTCCAAGCCCTGTCCAATCTCACCTTGGACACTGCCAGGGATCCAGGGGCACCACAGCTTCTCTGGGCACCTGTGCCAGGGCCTGCCCACCCTCACAGGGAACAATTCTTTCCCAATATCCCATCCAGCCCTGCCCTCTGGCAGTGGGATCCATTCCCCCTGGTCCTGGCACTGCACAGCCTTGGCAGAGGTCCCTTGCTGCCTGCAAGGCCTTCATCCACACGGGCACAGAGGTAAAACACCTCCTCTGGCCTGGAGTTGATTCAGATTTCACCTTATTTTGCTTTCCTCGCACAGCCCAGGGATTCATGTGCTCCCTCCCTGGAGCCCGGGCAGGCTCTGGCTCAATTCTCCTCCTCCCAGGCTGCTCCAGCACCCGAGCAGGAGATAGAGATAAAGCAGCAGTGAAACCAGGGCTGTTCCTTGGCTGTGCCACCTCCTCCTCCCCGTGGAGAATCTCAGAGCCCTTCCCTGGGCAGGGATTTGGGCTCCCCAATGAATGCTCCCATTGAGCTGCCCAGAATTAAACACACCTCCGGCTCCAAATCACGACACAAATGATTTTTTTTGGATGCATTGAGCCACCGGTAAAAGTTTCCCTTGTTTTCATCTTCCCAGCCCCTGCAGAATGCTCTTCTCCTGCCAACCTAGCCAGAAAAACAGGAAAGGCCAGAAAAATCACCCAAAAAATGGGTGTCACAGCACTCACAGACACCGTTCCACACCAGGCTTGCTGCATGCACTGGAATGTCACCAATACCTGGAGACTGAAAGGAGAAATAAAGGCAGGCTGGACTTACCTTGGCCACATCTATATCCTATTTGTCCCTGAAATATTCTGGAAGATTCATAAATAGCACCAGTTAGGGCTGGTTTTGAAAATTGTTCCAAAAGGAAACAATTTTGAGGGAGTAAAAATAGGCCCCTTGAACTTTTTCACCAACCTAGGCACTGGTCTGGTTCCTCTCATGCCTGTGATTTTCCAGTTCCAAGTAGATTGCCACTTCTAAATTTTCACCTTTTAAATTTAGTTGAAAGAACGGGAAAAGAAATGGGGAAAAAAAAAATTCCCTATGGACCAAAACAAGTCTTGATTCGATAAGAAACCCTTCAGATTTTTTACTAGCTGAGAAAAATCAACAGAATTATTTCGACTGAGCCACAAGCACTTTCTTAATTATTAAGCTTTTAGGAGCTGCTTGTAAACCACAGAAACCATTATTCACACAGGTCAGGCTTTGTATACCTGACCTGGGAAACCTCGCAGAAGGCAGAATTTAAGACTTCCTGAAAATTATGCCAAGCCCAGGTTTTCCGATGGCTCCTCACGGTCCCGGGGCACTTGGGGAAAGAGCTTAAACCTCACCCCAAGAGCTGCAGATGCCACGGGGGGGTTTGGTCTGGAACTTTCTCCAGGCTGAGGTCGATGTTTCACAAGATGACAGCATCAGCTCCGGTTCATGAAGCAATCCTGAAGCTGTTTCCACGGAAAGTTTGGGAATTTGGGAGGGACGGATGGGCTGAGGTTTGCTCAGCCCAGCTCAGGGTGGGTTGGACACGGTGAGGTCACTTCGTGTCCAAGCCCTCCCGTGGGAGTGGGAGTGGGAATGGGAGTGGGAATGGCATAGGAGTGGGAATGGGAGTGGGAATGGGAATGGGAGTGGGAGTGGGAATGGGAGTGGGAATGGGAATGGGAGTGGGAATGGGAATAGGAATGGGAGTGGGAATGGGAGTGGGAATGGGAATGGGAGTGGGAATGGGAGTGGGAATGGGAATGGGAATGGGAGTGGGAGTGGGAGTGCGAATAGGAGTGGGAATGGGAGTGGGAATGGGAGTGGGAATGGGAATGGGAGTGGGAGTGGGAATGGGAGTGGGAATGGGAATGGGAGTGGGAGTGGGAGTGCGAATAGGAGTGGGAATGGGAGTGGGAATGGGAATGGGAGTGGGAGTGGGAATGGGAATGGGAATGGGAATGGGAGTGGGAATGGGAATGGGAATGGGAGTGGGAGTGGGAGTGCGAATAGGAGTGGGAATGGGAGTGGGAATGGGAATGGGAGTGGGAATGGGAGTGGGAATGGGAATGGGAGTGGGAGTGCGAATAGGAGTGGGAATGGGAGTGGGAATGGGAACGGGAGTGGAATGGGAATGGGAATGAGAGTGGGAGTGGGAGTGGGAATGGGAATGGGAATGGGAGTGGGAATGGGAATGGGAGTGGGAGTGGGAATGGGAATGGGAATGGGAGTGGGAATGGGAGTGGGAATGGGAATGGGAATGGGAGTGGGAGTGGGAGTGCGAATAGGAGTGGGAATGGGAGTGGGAATGGGAACGGGAGTGGAATGGGAATGGGAATGGGAGTGGGAGTGGGAGTGGGAATGGGAGTGGGAGTGGGAGTGGGAATGGGAATGGGGATGGGAATGGGAATGGGAGTGGGAGTGGGAGTGCGAATAGGAGTGGGAATGGGAATGGGAGTGGGAGTGGGAGTGGGAATGGGAATGGGAATGGGAATGGGAGTGGGAATGGGAGTGGGAGTGGGAGTGGGAGTGGGAATGGGAATGGGAATGGGAATGGGAATGGGAGTGGGAGTGGGAGTGCGAATAGGAGTGGGAATGGGAATGGGAGTGGGAGTGGGAATGGGAATGGGAATGGGAATGGGAGTGGGAATGGGAGTGGGAATGGGAGTGGGAATGGGAATGGGAGTGGGAGTGGGAGTGGGAGTGGGAATGGGAGTGGGAGTGGGAATGGGAGTGGGAATGGGAGTGGGAGTGGGAATGGGAGTGGAAGTGGGAGTGGGAATGGGAGTGGGAGTGGGAATGGGAATGGGAGTGGGAATGGGAGTGGGAGTGGGAATGGGAGTGGGAGTGGGAATGGGAGTGGGAGGGGGAGTGGGAGTGGGAATGGGAGTGGGAATGGGAGTGGGAATGGGAATGGGAGTGGAAGTGGGAGTGGGAATGGGAGTGGGGATGGGAATGGGAGTGGGGATGGCAATGGGAGTGGGAGTGGGAATGGGAAGGGGAATGGGAATGGGAATGGGAGTGGGAGTGGGAGTGGGAATGGGAATGGGAATGGGCAAGGAAGGAGGTGGGGAGGGGGAATTTGGGGGGGCAGGAGGCTCTGCAGGGCTGACATCATCTCTGCTTCTGTGGGCTGGGCGTGATTCAAAGCAGGGCTGGGTGGGCCTGGGGGGGATTTTGAGGGAAACCTGCCCAAAATTCCGCGCTGGAGGTCGGGGATGAAATACTCCAAAACAGCCTCCAAACCAGCCCTCCCAATGAGCCAGGGAGGCAAATCCTAGAATCCCACAATGGTTTGGGTTAGAAAGGACCTTTCTAGTCCAACTCCCTTCTGCTCCAAGCCTCATCCAAAATATTTAGGAAACATCCAGAACTCCACTAATGTAAAGGTAGCACCTATAACCACGAGTAATTTTTAATTATTATTATTTTTTTAACCATTATTGCCTTCAAAGTGGGTTTGTCCAGTCAGAAATGAAGTTAAAACATGGAGGTGTGAGCAAGCTGGCTTCCCTCGGAGAAATCAGAAAGCAAAGAGTTCATGGATATAATCTGAGAGGAGCTTTCTTTCTGAACATAATAGGTTTGTGACCTCGGTGGTTTTAAGCAGAGGAAGGAAAAAAAAATAAAGCAGGAGAAACTTGCAGTTTGGGTCAAAAGTAATTGGCTCTTGGGAGAGTTTTCAGGAAAAAAATCCAAATATAAATAAAACTGGGTCAACTTAATATTTTCACTGATTTAAAACAGAGTTCTGTTTCACTTTGATTCATTCTTTTCATTTGGTAGTTTATTCTTTTAATTTAGTAGAACATTTTATTCTCTTAATTTGGTCACTTCTTGAAAATCCTTCGTACAAAAAGAGGGGTCAAAAGGGTTTATTTTGAAAAATGTCAAAGCAAAACATTTCTACATCAAAAAAAGAAAAAAAAAAGACCTCTTTCTGGCTAAAATGTACTTGCCAAATGAGACTGGTATTTGTGAGTCATTTCTCCACCACGTTTTGAATTTACTATTTGTCAGAAAGAAAAAAGAGAAGTTAAACCTTACTCTAATGAGAGCACGTATTCGTTGGGTTCCCATAAACAAACTCACCAAGAAGAAAAGGGATTGGAAAGATCTTCCACTTATTGTGCATTTATTTCAGCATCTGTCCCTGCACAAATTGGGTGTAAAATGGAGGCACACAGATAATATCCAGACACAGTCACCCCCCTTCTCCTTTCCTACACATATTTCCCTATCAAGACCTGGGGAGTCGCAAGCCAGCCCGTGGAGAAAAGTAATTTAAGTAATATATTTCACCAAAAATGCTTTTAGGTTTATTTAAAATTCAGAATGGGGCACGGTGAGTGCAATTGTTCAGGAAGAAGAACCACTGGCAGTGCTGGCATGTCTCTTTCAAGCACGAGCAGGATCTTCATCTGTGTTTTTTCCCCTCCTTTCCTTCTCATTGCCCCAAAAGGCCCTTCTGTTTCAGGGAAGCTTTCTCCTCCTGCAAATGATTTTCAAGATTTCAATAAAACCAGCACAGGTTGCCCCTGAATCCCTGGAAGTGTCCAAGGCAAAGTTGGAGCCTCCTGATTTGGTGGGAAGTTCCCTGCCCATGGCAGGGGAATGGAAGGAGATGATCTTTCAGTTCCCTTCCAACCCAAGCCATTCTGGGATTCTGTGATTAAACTTTCCAATTAGCTAAATTAAAGAAATAAATGGTGAGTCCCTCCAGGTCAGCTGCCACCTTGTCCCTTCCACTGGGGCCAAAGGGTTTCCTGAAGTCTTTGCTTCTGAAGAAGGAGAAAAAATAATGGTGAAAGCATCAACAACTAAGGCCCAACTATCAGCGTGGAAAATGTAAGCATCTCCAGCTTCTAGAATGAATAAAGCACAAGTTTTTACGCCTGTCATCTCCAAATGACTGCAGGCAGCTGCAGGGAATGAGATCAGCCCCTGCTCCTGAGCATGGGAGAGCTGCAGCCCCACAGGAATTCTCATTCCCTGGGCACGGGAGAGCTGCAGCCCCACATTCCAGAGTGTAAAATGGACCTTCTGCTCCATTCCCATTCCCATTCCCATTCCCATTTCCATTCCCATTCCCATTCCCATTTCCTGGGCATAGAAGAGCTGCAGCCACACATTCCAGAGTGTAAAATGGACCTTTCTGATCTGTTCCCATTCCCATTCCCATTCCCATTCCCATTCCCATTCCCTGGGCACCCATCCTGCTGCATTTCTGCATTTCTGGGGAGACTGTGCTCACATTCACTCCCCAGGAATACCCAACTTCTCCAAACGAGCCCCAGGGCACACAGGATGGCAAAGCCTCCGTTCCCCCAGGTTGGGATTTGCCCCTGGGATTTACAGGCACCAGTCTGAACACTCCAAAAAAACCAACCCTGGGACAATTCAACATTAAATGCAGAGTTGTAGTTACAGTCTTGGGTAATGCTGGAGTTCCCGAGCTCTGCTTTGCTCCATGGTTCTACAGAACTTCCCCCCTTCAGGCTGAACTGCAAAAATCCCTGCTAGGCCAGCTCAAAAAATGTCCATTAAACCTTTTTTCCAAGGGAAGATAGTGCTTTCATCTGACTGGAAAACGCTCATGGAAAGCATCTGATTTCCTTGAAAGCGTTTTACTTGTTTTAATGGAAAAGAAAAAGATCAAAACCCGATAATTGGGAAACACCATTTTGAGCAGTGAATGATAATAAAGTGTTGGTCAGTAATCCTTTATTTTTATTACCCAGCAAGTGCTAACACTTCCCTTTCTTCCCTGGACACATCACAAATGAGCTTTTTTCCTGGACAGGCAGAATTTCCCTTTGCATTCAGGCATCTCTGTGAAAACAGAGACACTCGAGATTGTGTGTTCATCTGCCTGGACAAGGATCCAGGTGCAATCCTCGAGCGTGGCTGTGTCCCTGAGCCCACCAGAGTGTCCCAAGGACAGTCTGACCCCCCAGAACATCTCAGTGGTTGTGCTCTTGGAGGCACTGCTGGGAGGGAGCACCGACCATGGGGGCTGACACCCCGCGGAGCAGGGAGACCTTTAGAGCTTCTGCAAACCTTCCTTGGGTTTACCCCGCACCTCCTGCCTGCAGGTGGGGCAGAAAACAGCTCCGTTCCCTGCAGAGGAGGGAGGAGGAGAGCTCTGTGCCTCCAGAGGTGGCACCCCAGCCCCTCCTGCTCTCCAGCTCCTTTGCTCTCACCTCCACTAACCCACCACGTAATAAACACAAAGCCTTCCTCCAAATTCCCTTCCTGGCGTTCTGCTGGGAGACAGGAGCCTCTCTTCACTAAGATTGACTCAACCACCCACATCTGCAGCGTTAATGGCCTAAAAACTTTAGATTTAGCTGTTCTGAAAAGCAATTTCCACCTCCCCATGCTCCCCCAACTCAAGCAGCCCTTTGGTCTCCATTGAATATTTCATGGCGTTTCCCAAGGTTGTTGTTTTTCTTCTTTCCATGAAGGCAGGCTATGAATACACCTGCTTGTTCTTGATTCCTCTAATGAATAATCCTGAATTATCCATGAAATGCTAAATGGCACCATGATCTCATCAGGCATTAACCATGCATGAGACAAGCTTAGCAACCAGGCAAAACACAGCAGCCCAGGCTGGAGACCACTTCAGACAGGGATGGACTTTCCAAGAACTTAACAAGGCAGGAAACAAGAATATCTCTCCTAGAGATAAGAACATCAGCACCAGGAGAGATCAAAGAGGCTGGGCTGGGGCTGGGGCTGCAGTGCTTTGGGATTTCACTCCCACCCTGACAAGCTTCATCAGACTTGGTTAAACCCTATTTTTCTCTTTCATTCTTATTTTTTTCCTTCTCCTTCCTGCTGTTCGTCCCCTCTTCCCCCTTTCTGGGCTTGTCTGCTGCAGTAGAAACATCTGCAAGGGCAAGACTAACACATTCAGTCAATGTCTTTGCAAGGGCAGCATGAGCAGAAAGAGCCTTGATTTGTGGAAATTTTTTAGTTGAGGGTCAATTAGCAGAAAATTCTGATAACTGGCCTGGGGTTATTGAGGGAAAAAAATACTAAAGACCTTTATTCTCCCTTTCTCTCCCCTATTCCAAAGCAAAAACAGCCCAAGGGAAATCTGGAGAGGATTGGTTTGGCAAAGTCTGGTTTTTGCAGGGAGCTGTGCTGGAGCTGCGGCTGGAGCAGAGACCTGCAGGTGCAGGACCATCACATCTCCCCAGTGAGAAACGCATAGCCCCATAGCCCACCTGAACCCCATCAGCCCCACAGCCCCCCTGAACCCCACCAGCCCCATAGCCCACCTGAACCCCATTAGCCCCATAGCCCACCTGAACCCCACCAGCCCCATAGCCCACCTGAACCCCATCAGCCCCACAGCCCCCCTGAACCCCACCAGCCCCACAGCCCACCTGAACCCCACCAGCCCCACAGCCCCCCTGAACCCCACCAGCCCCATAGCCCACCTGAACCCCACCAGCCCCACAGCCCACCTGAACCCCACCAGCCCCATAGCCCACCTGAACCCCATTAGCCCCATAGCCCACCTGCACCCCCACCAGCCCCACAGCCCACCTGAACTCCATCATCCCCACAGCCCACCTGAACCCCACCAGCCCCACAGCCCACCTGAACCCCATCAGCCCCATAACCCACCTGAACCCCATCAGCCCCACAGCCCACCTGAACCCCCACCAGCCCCACAGCCCACCTGCACCCCTGACAGGGTGCCCCAGTTCCTGCTGGCTCCCTCCAGAGCCAGGTGGAGCGAGATGCTCTTCAAGTTACACTTCCATAGAATCCCAGAAGGGTTTGGATTAGGAGGGACCTTAAACCCAGTTCCAGCCCTGCCCAGGGCAGGGACACCTCCCACTGTCCCAGGCTGCTCCAAGCCCTGTCCAGCCTGGCCTTGGACACTGCCAGGGATCCAGGGGCAGCCACAGCTTCTCTGGGCACCTGTGCCAGGGCCTCCCCACCCTCACAAGAGAAGACTTTCTTCCCAATATTCCATCTAACCACTCTCCGTAAGCTTGATGCCATTCCTCCTTGTCCTGGCACTCCAGGCCCTTGAAGAGAGTCTATCTTCCTTGTGGGCTCCTTCAGGCACTGCAAGGCCACACTTGGGTCACCCCAAAGCTTCTCCTGTCCAGGTGAACAATCCCAATTCTCCCAGCCTTTCCTCCCAGCAGAGCTGCTCCATCCCTCTGCTCATCCTGGAGCCTCCATGGACTCTCTCCAGCAGCTCCAGCTCCTTCCTGTGCTGGGGCCAGGGCTGGGGCAGCTCTGCAGGTGGGGGGCACTGACAAAGCCACAGCACCAGGGAAACTGAGGCACGGAGGGAGTCAGACTGCCCAAACCCTGCAGCAAACCCTGCAGCAAGGTCAGGTGCTCAGCTGCAATGATCTGAGGCTTCATTTAATTTCATTTTAATCACAACTCCTTTCTCCCCTCCATGCCAGGAGCCTGCTGTGCTTCATTCCCCTTCTGATCAAAGCCAGCGTGAGCTGTAAAATAAGGATGGTTTACAGTTATCTAATCATCAGCTTTCCAGTCCCTAGACACGCTGGAGCCAAAGGGTTGAGTCCCACCAGGATTCACGATGTTGTTTTGCTTTAGGAAGTTCCCTTCTGAGGAGAGATTTAAACCCCAGCTCTGGACTGGGGAGATGCTTCCTCAGAGGGATCAGAGAGGTTGAAAACTGCAGCCTGGCCCTAAATTCTATGTTTTCCTACACTATTTGAGGTCCACAACCTCCATCCTCTGCTCAGACATCCGTTTTTGCATGACAAAATGCTGCCAATCTGACATTTAAGCAGGTCCTGATCCTGATCTCCCGTGCTCCACGTGCTGACCCAGGGGCTTGCACAACACTTCTGGATCAGGAAGAAATGGAGTGATTAATGCTAAAGAAAACACTCCTGGAAGTTATCATGAGAAAGTGACCGCATGAAGAAGGACTTTGAGTAACTTCTACAGCTCAGCCTTACTCAAGTTAACTCCACTGTACCGGGAAACCTTTGGACATATCCTGCCTTCTGAGCAAGGAATTCAGTCCTGTTTGCAGTTAACTCCACTGTACCGGGAAACCTTTGGACATATCCTGCCTTCTGAGCAAGGAATTCAATCCCATTTGCAGCTGTGCTAATGAATTGTGAGGAAATGGAGAAAGCTGGAGCAGCTCTTCCTGCAGTAAGCACAGCACCTAAAGACCCACTCACAAACCAGACATCCTCCTCTCCCATTTTCCTGGTGCCTGGGCTTGTGGAAATCCCTAAGGTAAGACTCTGGGGGTGTTTGCACACTGCAGGGCTTTGCCTCACAGCCAGCCTCTGCCCTGGCACCCTTTGGACAAGCTCTCCAAGCTTTTCATGCAGAGCCAGTCACTCCCTGACACCAAAAGAGGTTTCCAGGCTCAGGGGGAAAGGATAAAATGGCTGTAAATCCCTCTTCTCCTACCTGCTCCCTCTTCAGAGCAGGGAGAGGGATTTCGTGGTATTTGCACAGCACCCTCACAGGGGCTTTGATGTCTTTGGAGCCTCCAGCTGATACTTCAGAGCCTCACTGAGCTCCCATTGATCCAGAATACAGTCAGAGGGGGAAAACCCCCAGCCACCATGAGGATTTTCAGTTTGAACTTATCCTACCCTTGTCCTACCCATCAAACACTGGAATATCATGCAGAAACATCTTAAACATTCCAGCCAATTCAGAGCAACACTTGGTACTAAAACACACACAACCATTTTCTCCGTAGAGCCGAATATTCAGGGAACCAGTTCAACACATCCTCATTTCTGGATCCTGCTCATCCCTGGCGAGGAGCCGCCAAATTCAGGGAGGAATGTGGTTCATTTTGTCCTGACAGACGTCAGAAGGAACAGACAGAGCCCCTTCACTGCCCAAATCTCATCTCGCAGCATCATCACTGATTTCAAAGTGTCCTCTGAGCTGGCAGATGAATCAGAGTCCGACCTGAGCTTGGACATGAGTGTGTGTGACACATGTTGGGCTGGCTCAGCTCAATTTAAATTATATTCCTAAGTACAATCTGTATTTAAAACTCTGCAGACAGTCATCCAAGCATGGTAAATAGAGGGAACTGGGAATGATGTAAATTCTCGAAAGCAAATGGGAAAAAAAACCAGGAGAGTAAATGAAGCAGCAAAATGCAGATGGTAAGGGAAGCTGGAAGAGGGCAGCAAGGGCTGGCTAGGGATCCAGCTGGGATTTGGAGGATGATGAGGCAGAAGGAGAGGAGCAGAGGGAGTTCAAGGGTCCAAGTCAGAGGACACAATAAGTGGATTTAAGGGAACGGAGCTGATGCAAGTCCCATGCTCTGGGCTCGGGGGAAGCTCTGATTCATCCCAAGGTGGAGTCATTTCCCCAGGTTAGCCCGAGGTCTCGGGAAGCAGGCTGGCCAGCAGTCCTGGCGTGCCTTTCTGGGAAGGGATACTGGGCACAGTCTGCACTCAGAGAGGGCTGAGTTTACCTGCACTGGCCCAGCTCCAGAGCCAGCTCTGTCAGCCTTGGAGACACAGCCCAAACACTGTGCACGACCAGGGAGGTCCATTCATGGGCTGGATATTCCTGGGCAGGACTGGAGCTGATGGTTACAGGCTTGAAAACCAGTCTGCAAGAGCAAGCTGTGCCAGGAAGACAGCCCAAATTGGAAAGTAACCCACCTAAGAAAGCAAACTGCAGAGTTGAGCAGTCACTGGGCAGCTGGGAGGACGCAGGGGTGGTAAAACTGCAGTGGGATAGGATCCAGTAAAGAGCTTTCCAATGGCTTGGGAGTTTATTGTAGGCTGTCCTGAGATTTTTCCAGCCAAACTGCTGCGCTTAATATACTTTGGATGTTTGTGCCTAGGTGTTATTGTTATTTTAGCATGGTTTTATCATCATCTAACAAAGAGTGGGATTCCTTTTTGGCATCCCTCGCTCCTGCTTGCTCGCCTGGGTCCCAAAGCAACTCGTGGTCCTTGGATTGTCCTCCAAACTTGCTGCCTACCAAACACAAGGACAACAGGAGAGGCACCTGATCCCAGACTTCCAGCCCAATTCCTCAGCCACGCAGCTCTGGGCACCACTAGTTTGGTGGGCAGGGGTTAAGCAGCTGCAGAAAAATCGAGTGCTGTGGTTTCTCGGAGCTGCAGCTCCCGCAAGGAGCGAGAGCAGTGTGGAAAAGGCTGCGTCCTGCTGTGCCCACCCACGGAGATGCAGGGACCCAAACACAACACCCTGCAGGCTGGAGGGGGGAAGGAGCCTCCCTTTTGGGGTGCTGCAGGGGAGCAGAGGGGAAGAGGCACGGCCCCGCTCGGGCAGGACAGCAGGGCTAGAACCTCTCCCTCTTCCCAAACTCCTGCTGCGAGCAAGGCTGGGGCAGCACTGCAGAAACCTCAGCTGGATTTGTTACCTGCAGCAGCCACCCTCCCTGTGCACTGCATCCCTCCTCCAAAGGATGCTCCAGCACGGAAATCAGCTCCAGGGGCGGCAGATCCCAGGGCAGGAGCAGGCCTTCAGGGAATGCATCTTCCCCCCCAGCCCCCACCTCCTTCCCCCACCAATGGCTTGCAAGGAGCCTTAAAAATGCCAAATTCCAGTATATTCCATTACACCATATAATTGCAGTTTAAGGCTCCCAAGCATGCCTTTAATTTAAGCTTAATAAAGCTGTTATTGTCCACTCATTAATGACTGCTTATTAAAACCATATTTATTGCATATGGTGCTGAGAGATCTCGCAGAGAGCCTGGGGCAGCACTCCCTCCCTCCAGCCCGTGGTGTTTAACGAGAGATCCATGTGCAGGGGCCGGGAATTCCCAGCAAACGTGTTTCTAATAAGCACTTGTCCCAGCTGAGGTGGTGTGCACATACCTGTGGGTGCACCCTCACGAGATGCAAATGAAATGCAGATTTAGGAGCTGTGTTTTCACAGCAGTAGTGTTGCTTTGGGACAGGATGAAAACACATTACAGTGTGACACCTAACCAAAAAAAGAAAATAAAAATCAGGGTTATATTAATTAATAACGGTTTTAAAGATATTTAGCAGGGGTGGTGGGCAGCATCTGGACCCTCCTGCACCCTCCCTGCTGCCCCTAAATCAAACACTGGGACCACAGGCCTGAAAATTAATTTTATCTTGAGGCTGACAGACTTGCTGAGATGCAGAGATAATATCAACACCAGAAGAAAAGCTTTGCACAAACACCAGGCCTTTTGCTTCCCATAGCACAAGGATAAGAAATAATCTGATATTGGTGTGGGGCAAGCTGGCATCATTCAGGTTTATGGACAGGACTTGCAGAAAGCAAAAGCCTTCTGCACCCCAGAAATTGCATTTTCAATTCCATGTCTACAGACTGGAGACTCCTGCTTTGGGTGCTGAAATCCCAGTTACTGAAACATCAAGAGTCTTAGCGACACTGCAGATAAGGAAAGTCTCTGGAGAAGAAGGGGGAAGGTGAGGTTACCAGGAATCTGCCAGGAAAGGCATCTCACCTTGGCACCCGCACTGTGCTCCGTGTCCTGAGCCATCAGAGGGCAATCAGCCCCCAGCAGCTCTGGGATGGGGCTCACGGGGAATTTAAAGATGTTTTGGGCTCCCCAGCACACCAGTCAGCAGTTCATTGTGGGAGGGACGTCTGTCCCTCTTTGGGATCACTTGCCCTATCAAATAACGATGTCTCAGATGCACAAACCATCGACCCCCAGCTCAGCTCTTGACCCACCCAACTCCCCCACCCAGGTTTGTTTGCTCAGCTCCACGAGCTCTCTGGGTCTTACCGTGGGGGCTTTTTCAGCTCTGACTTTTGGAACATTCGAAAACACTCCCCCTCCTTCTCATTCCTTGTTTTCCCTCAGAGCAGCTTAGCCAGAAGTTGGGGGCAGGAGGGGAAACACTGCCAGAAAAGCTCCTAACAACCCTCTTTGGAGACAGGGTTTATACACTCAGCTGTCCCTTGTAAACTAAGCCCTATGTGAGATTTTTTTCCCAAACCTTTCAATCCCCTTCCTTGCCCTCACCCCTCCTGCTTTGCTCATGCTGCAAATATGCAGGAAAAAAAAATACTTGGGTACAAGAATGTCCTTTTGTGCTGCAGCAGACAGGGGGCAAGAGGAAAAATAAAACAACCCAGGCTGCAAAGAGGCAGTGGGGAAGCATCAGCACTGCTTGGCTGTCCTTTCCTGGAGGGCTCCAGCAGGATTTTGTGGATGGAGAAAGGTCCCTCTTCCAGACCACTGTGTGGCTAAAAACCACCACGGCAATGTCATCCCCACGATCTGTAAGTGGAAGTGACAGCACGGAGAGGCTGTGCTGGGATTGTTTTCCTGAAGTCTCTGGGCTGGGGAGGTTCAAATATTGCTTGAGAGGACAAGGTCAAGGTCTACACACGGAGCAGCCCTTGGTGGGCACCACTGATCCTGAGAGGGAGCAGGAAAGGGGAGCCCCATGCGAGGTGGGAGATGCTTTTCCATGGAAGCGTGGTGTTCCCTGGGTGGGCTCTCACTGATTTCAGCCGCAGAAGGAACCCATCCTGCTGGCTCATCTCTCCAAGGCCCTTGGTGCGCACAGCCCCCATCCCTGCAGGACCTGACGTGGCCCAAATCCTTCGGGAAAGGAAACACGAAGCACATTCTGGCTTGGAGCAGGATTAAAAAGCCCCAAGGAGCAGGATTTGCTGTGCTGTGGTGAGAACGGATGTGTCAGCACAGCGAGGCTCGGGGTGAAGGATTCCTCTGGCTGGGACAGGATCCCCGTGCAGAAAACAAGGTCCTGGAAGAGCGTGTCCCTGCTGAGCAGATGTGTGCTGGGAGGAGAAACACACAATCTGAGCAAGCCAGGGAGCTGTCACCTCCCGGGCGGGGATGGCAGCAGGTGCCCAGGGGCCGTGACGGGAAGCTGGCAGCAGCAGGCATTACTCAGAGCATCCCTCGCACAGCCCCAGGATGAGCTCAGGAACAGCTCAGGGCCAGGCTGATGCCGTCCCCGGAGCCATCACGTCATGGGAAGGCATCGGCACTGTCAGAGCAGGTGGCAGCCCCCAGGCCGGGGTCCCGCCGCGCTCGGCTCGCTGACACCCGTGATGGACGAGCGCCGTGACTGCAGCGCGGCCTGGGCCCCGCGCCCGGCGGTTCGCTCCTGAATTAATGGAAATATTATACACATGGAGCTGGCCCCTTCCCAAAGGCACTCCTGCCTCGCACAGGGACTCACTCCTGCCTCGCAGATGGATGCTCCGGAGGGAAGGAGGAGCCGGGAGCCATTCCCAGGCGCTGGACACAGCGAGGAGCGCTGGCCTGCCTTGCTCGGCGCGGCCTGTGTAAGGTGGGGCAGGAAAAGAGCTGACCACTCCTGCATTCCAAAAAGGCTCTTTTCCAAGGTGGCTGCGATGCCTAAAACAGAGCTTACCTGAAACTGAGGACTAGACAAAGTTAGGGAATAAAAAGCGGACAAATTTATTAAAGGCCTTCAGGTGCATTCAGGGCAGACAAAACTTATTCGTGAGGCTAAACCCAAAATGGGCACCGAGTCATGAGTTCTTCACATTTTATAAGTTCTGGGCCTTAATTCTCCAATTACACCCTCAGGTGATGATGTCAACCACCCCAAGCTTGCTCTCCCAATTCACTGTTGGTTACATATTTTGGGGCTCTGAGGCACTGAAGTGTCCTTGGATTTCCACTCAGAGGAATTGTTTTGGCTAAAGGTGCTGGGAACAGAGGTTTTTAGCATTTCATTTGAAGCCTAGAACTACACACCAAAGCTACAGACACATGAAGAATAGAAGCTAAAAATCCTTAAGGCATCAACTGTGCAAGGAGGACCCCAGGGGTGACCATCCTTTAGGCATGAGGTGAAAAGCAGCAGAACTCAACCCTTCCCGAGCTGTGCTGCACTGAGACGCCAACCAAGAGGTGAAATCCTTTACCATTCAGGAGTCAGGAGAGGGTGAGGTTGGATTTCAGGGAAAAGTTCTTCCCCAGAGGGTGCTGGGCACTGCCCAGGCTCCCCAGGGAATGGGCACAGCCCTGAGGCTGCCACAGCTCCAGGAGCGTTTGGACAGCGCTGCCAGGGATGGACAGGGTGGGATTGCTGGGGGTCTGTGCAGGGCAGAGGTTGGGCTCGGTGATCCTTGTGGTCCTTCCCAACTCGTGACTTCCATGACTCCATGAACATCGATGAATTCGAGGTAACATTCAAGACAGGAAAGGTCAGGAGACTCCTGCACTCAGGGCCCTGACAGCTCCCTAGTGCCTGTGGCTGTTTCCAAACCCCTTCCATCCTTTTACAGAGGCCAAACCCGAGGAGGGTCTTGTTTTTATTAAAATGTTTTACATCTTTTACAGCCTCCCTGCCAGCTGGATGGCTGCACTCTCAGGGCAATTATATGCATCATCTAAACATCATCTAAAATGAAAGGCCTTCATTTAATTAGGTTATGTAAATGACACGTTTGATGGAAAAAGCGAAGCAGACTTAACAGGATATTTAATGCTCACGTTAGTTTGCATGAGCACAAAACATTATCTGAAAGCCTTGGAAATGAAGGGCAAAATTTCTGGTGACTTCAGAGGCTGTGGAGCAGATGTTGGAGAAGAGAGGATCAGAGAGATGGCACAGGAGCTTCCACCAGGAGAGAGTGGCACTGCTGGAGGCTTCCAAAGGGAATTCTCCCTTTGGTTACAAGCCTGTGGTTTTTTTCTCCCCTACAGAAATAGTCCTGCCCACAAGTTTAAACTGTTTTTTCCTCCTGCTTTTCTCCTGATCTCCTCTATGTGGAAAAGAAAGCACAAAGATGTTTTAAAAATGGAAAATACCTTCCATTCAGGAAACCAAACCTCAAAGCACATCTGCTGTTGAAAAACAAGAAAACTGGGATTTTGTACCAAACACGAGAGGTGTAGCTCTGATTCTTTCAGCTCCTTACTCCCAAATCTGAGAAATCTAAACCTAAGTGGAGATTTTAGGTCTATTTTAGAGGCATGACAGAAAATAATTCCAGTTTCATTACCTTCTAAAATACACACACTGCAGGTGCCGGAGGCAGAGGAGGCACATGGCACCCACAGGGTGGAAGGTGAGGTCTCAAGCATCACACCAAGCATCAGAAATACCCAACAAAAACCCAACCAAACAACCACAACAAAAAAAACCCCAACCCCAACACAACCTCCCCCTCCACTTTGCACAGACAAGCTGCATTTAACCTTTTCTGATGGTGTTGTCTCCATTCTGCTGGAACACACATAGCTGGGACAGCTTCTCTTTCTGCATAGACAGTGATCAGTGCTGAGAGTTAAAAGCCAATTCCTAAATGTCCTAGTCAGTATTTTCCTGACTCAAACACAGAACAGCAAATAGAACAGATGGAAAAAAAGAATACAGAGGATTGTCCTTGGGAAACAGATAGGAAAGACACATCTGTTAGACTTAAATGAGGAATTACTGGGAAATTTTTAGATTTCACTGACTGCGTGAAGTGTTTTGAAGCATCCTTTTCCATAGTTTCTCAGGAAGAATGAGACATGGACCTTTCATGCTTTCCTAGATGCAACTCCAGGTTATCCCCAGGAGTGATGCAGAGCCTTAGGGTCTGAGTCCTGGCCACAACTCTTCCCAGCAGACACCCTCTGTGAAACGCCTCTCCTGTGCCCGAGGAGCAGCTCCATGGCTTTCCCCTCTGCCCCTTCCAGCCCAGGAAGTGGCCAAAAATGTCAGCAAGTGAGTCACCAGCACTCGTGCTGCCGAGCTGGGCTCTTGGCCCTCCCGTGACACAAGCTCTTGGCTCTCATTCTCTCTTCAAACCACGGATCCGTGTCCCTCTGCTCCAGAGCTCTCTCCTCGTGTCACACTCACTTCTCGGTCCCCAATGCTTTGGGACAAAACAGCCCACGAGGCTGAAGTGAAACACAGAGTTTTCTTTTAGACACTTAAATGTAGAGATTTTAGATAAAAGTTAGTTCTGTTCAAATTAACTAGAATAGGAAAAGAGGCAGAACTCAGCTAGAAAGAAATTAATGATTAAATGCAGAGTAGCCCTTTGATTATTTGATATTTACTCAGCTGTGCTTAGAATAGACAATTAATAATCTTAAGAAAAGAGGTTCAAAGGAGAGCCTAGACAGTTACAAATTTTGCCCAAATGCAACCTACCTAGAAGCAATAGAAAAGAGCATTGGGAGTTTTCCAGGGTCAAATGTATTGTCAAAAATCAACGAAGTAAGAAGGTCGCACTGAGGAAGACTCATATTACTTCATCAAAAGCAGCCCTCAGACCCATTTTTCAGACCACCAACCCAATTCCATTGCAGGAACTGCGCATGCTTAATGACTTTTTGCTAATTTCCATATGAAGTGGGGAATGGGAGGCGCTTATGCTATGAATATGTATCTGTATTTTAAATATGCATTTTTGTTATAGATAAATAAGTTCTGTGTTGCACTGTCACTCTGGAGCTGTACCTTTGGGAGCTATCCCTGCAGCTCAAATAAACATACACTTTCTAACCTTAACAAGTTAGATAGTCTTTGTCCGTCTCAGGTGGATATCGATATTAGATCTATATCCGCATTTTCATAATTCAGAAGGACTAAAAGCAGAGGTGCCTCTTGAAGCTGCAGGAGATGGTCCTAAATGCTGACACTTCTTGAGGCATGAAAAGCTTGGAAGGAGAAAAGTTTTTGCTCGTCAGGAAGGGGAACAGGGAGAGTCATTCCCTGGCATTTCCCTGGCCATGGGCAGCCTACAGCTGTGGGAACAGCCTTTGAAACAGGTAGGAAAGGGCAGCTGGAGGCTGTGAGAGCAAGGAAATTGGAGAATATTGCAGACTTTGTGGGCAGGGAAAGGAAAGGTGTGGGCACAGTGAGCCCGGACCCACGCGATGCAAACGCCTCCAGGATTTGCCCACCCAGGGGTGCATTTTGGTACCTGATGGCTGCTGGGGCTGGGTTGGAAGCACAGCAGTGACATTGGGGCTCCAGGCACACCACCCTCGCTGCGTGAAGACATTCAGATCCTCACCAGCACATCTTTCAGTAATAATAATTTTCATTACGAGGCCTATAGCGACAGAACAGAGGAGAATGGCCTTAAAATGAAGGAGGGGAGTTTGAGATTAGAGATTAGGAAGAAATTTTTCCCTGTGAGGGTGGCGAGGCCCTGGCACAGGTTGCCCTGAGAGGCTGTGGACTCCCCACCCCTGGAATTGTTCAAGGCAGGTTGGAGGGGGCTTGGAGCACCCTGGGGTAACTGAAGGTGTTATAGCAAGGGCTGGAATGAGATAATGAGATAATGAGATGAGCTTTACGGTCCCTTCCAACCCAAACCAACCTGGGATTCTATGATTATCCTTTAGCACAATTATCCTGATTCAATGCTCAGCCCCACCTCACCCTCCTGCAGTTTCTAACCCCAATCCCTACCATGACAACAATTCCCTCACTCCAGTTGTGCTGGATTTCGCTCCAGCACTGGCAGTCCATCTGTGAGAGCTCAGCATGATCTGTAAGGGCTGTGCTTTCACACGCAGCACAACTCCGAGCAAAGAGAAAGAGCTTCCAACGGGTTCAGGCGAGTCCAACACAATTTCCAAACCTGGCCATGGCTTGGACCTGCAGGGCAAGCACTTGGGGAGGTCTGTGGGCTCTTTTCCTCAAAGAGCCCTGGAAAAAAAAAAATGAAAGTCTGAGAAATTTACTGAGCTTGGCATGGTATGTGGTTGTGCATCAGAGCTGGGTAAATGAAGATCTCAGAAAAAACTTGGTTTGGCTCAAGCCAGAACAAACTTTTTCCAAAAATGAATAAAGAAACTGAAAACCAGATCCCCAAATAGCTTCAGTCCTTTTCCTGCTGTTTCCAAAACTCCACTTCTTCTGGTGAATTAACTTTTTGGACCTCCTACAATGAGACAGTCACTTCTGAATCCAAACAGGGCAAACCAGAGCACATTCAAATAAACACTTTCCTTGTGTATATTTGAATCTTTCATCATGTACTAAGCTTTGTGTAGGACTTATTTGTGTTTGTAAACTTTGAGATAAAGGTACTCTGAGAGTTTACTGCTATGTAACATCACATATCCAAATAAACTGCAGCACAAATCCCATTCAGACCTGTTTACCTTTTCCCTCTAATTTCATACTTGAATTTCCTCCTGCCCTAAACCACCGACAACAAAGCCAATGAAGAAAATTGAACACAAATAACCTTGTTCACTCCATTCCAGGCTGCAAAAAGCTCAAGGATTCAATCTACAAAGCCAGCCAGAGGATTCCAAAAATGACTGCGGCATTGGCAGCAGCAAGAGATTAATCACTTCTAATGATACTTAACATTCCCACCTCAAATTAATTTAGGTCTTCACAAACCATTTGATTTCAAAATGGGTGAAGAAAACTGGCAGCAAAATGCACCACAAAAATGGGACTGCTGGGATCAGTTCAGCCCTGAGCACGACCCCTGTTTCCTCACGTGGTTCAAAACACATTGCCAGACTGACAGAACACGGTTTGGAGATGGGAAAAAATCCCCCAAAATCACCAAATGGAGATGAGAGAAGGCAAAGTGTGTCCATTTCTCCCCACACCACGACAGGCAGTATGAGATGCACTAGGGAGGAAGCACATCGAGGTCTCCAAATTTTTCAGTCCAGCATCCTCTGAAAACACAGACGTGACCAAAAGCATCCCCAAAGTTGTATCCAGTAATAATTTTACCTCTCATCAGCAAAATGGAGAGCTTGGATTTTTTGTCTGACAACTGGCCCGAGACACGGTACACGTGCAGAACAATTTCTCACCACAGAGGATGTGATTTCCATTATTCCCACCCCACCCAGGCTCCTACCAGATGGTTTTCAGGGAAAAACTGCTTTGTGCAGGCAATGACAGCCTTCCTGAGCAAAAGGGATGCTGAATCTCCTCCTGAAATGGACTCCCTTTCTGTTCAATAATGGAACAAGCGAAAACAAGACAGGGAAAAACAATAACCACATTCCTTCAAAAAACTCCTCAAAGAGTTTTCTTGTGAATTGTATGTCCAGAAAATCATTTGTGTGTGCTTATTTTATCAAAACCATCCCACATCCTATGTCAATAATGGCCCATTATCCATTACATGATATTTCTGGCTTGCAACTTGATGTCTTGCCCGTGTTTCTTTGCACTGGAATAAAAAATGTCTTGTCTGTGAAGAACCACGCAGATAATCTGAATTTTACAGTTTTTGGCAGCTCAGAGATTGGTGGTTTTTCCCCCCATTCTTCACAATTGCTTGTTGACTGGTTTAAGAAAACATCCCTGCCCTCAGTTATCTCTTCTCTCCAGCAAAGCGAGCTCCCAGTGAAACCCTGATTTTCCAAATCCCAGACGAGTCCCCATGAATTGCAGCAGAAGCCACGGGCACAGAAACCCATCCAGCCCTCCACACTCGCAGACATTTCAGGAAGGAATAAAACCAGGGACTTATCACATTCCCAGAGTGGTTGGCAAACTCCTTGAACCAGGCTGAATCCAGGGTCTGACCCTGTCTCAAGAGACCACTTCCTTCCTCTTGGATACACAAACCATGAGGAATTTCCCACAAATCAGGGCTGCAGTGATGTGGGACTGAACAAGAAGAGGGAAGATGTGCCCTGCTGTGTTCCTTTCCTTAGGAAGCACCAAAAGCAGGACCAGATTATAAATTGCTCCTGATTGGTTTGAATTTGGAAGAAGGAAAAATAACTCCCCCTAGAATCCTAGCTTTTCTGCCTCAGTTTACAGTTTGAGGGAGAAGTAAGGGCCCTTGTGTTTATTTCACAGCTCTCCAGATGCAGTTCCAGTGCTGCATTAAGTGAAAACAGATGAACTGAATCCATTAACCTCTTTGGGACGCTGTCTCCAAACACGTTGGAAGTCAACATCCTTGAAGGAGCATCTGATTCCCTGAAAGGTGAGGTTATTCCTGTAGAATCTCTCCAGGGGAGCCAGAAAAGGGAGGTGGAATTTTTGCACATGCAACTGAAAATCCTGGAGATGGCTTTTGGCTGCGCCGTGCTAATAAATAAGGACTAATTTTCGAGAGCATAACTCATGCTGGTGGGAGATAAGGAAGGAATGCAAGTTCCCTCCGAGAGCAGCCCAGGAGAGAGTTATCCTCCAGGATCAGAGCAGGAATCGAGTCAACAGCAGAGGCCAGTCGCCAATAATAAATCCAGCCTTGCAGAGCAGACCCCAAATCGCGGATTCCCAGCAGGAGAGCAGGAGAAGTGCCAAACTCTCCTCACGGAGCAAGAGTTTGGTGTTTGCAACACAAACTCCATGTAAACAGCAGGGCCTTTATCTCAGATTTGTGGGGAATGCGTTCCTCCGAGGGGACACGACAGCAGACAGCAGCAGGAGACAACAGCTCCCAGGAGCGGTGTCTGTGGTGCTCCTGCCCAGCGAATCCTCAGGGAGGAGGCAGTCAGGTCCAAGTGGTTCCAGGCTGGAAGGTGTCCCAGGCTGCCCAACACTTCTCCGCACTCAGGAGAAGCAAACTTTGTTCCCTCTGCTCCTGCTCTGCCTGCTCCTCACTGACCGAGGGATGGAGGTTCAACCAGCGCCTCAGGAATGACAGGTCACCTCCATCGTCCTATGGATTTAAATTCCCCATCCCTGAGCGCTCAGTTGTTTAGAAACCCCAGATAATGTGCATTAACCTTCTTGCCCTTTCCTCCACGCTCTGGCTACCTACATTTTCCCCTTGAACTTTCACTGTAGGAAGGTTTTCACCACAGCTTCCCAAAACCTGGAGTGGTTTGGGTTGGAAGGGACCCTCCTGCCATGGCAGGCACCCTGCACAGCCCAGTTTGTCCCTCCTCACTCAGCTGTACCAAGGCAATATCCCACACACAGCTAAATCCTGCCCTGACACATCCATGCTCCCAGGATTGATCCTGTAAAGAGAAATTAATTTTTAGTTGGGAATCCTGACTTAAAGTCTATAACTCTAGCCTAAAACTTGGGAAATACTTAGTGTCTATCCTGACCCTTCCAAATCTGAGTTTTAAAGGTCTCCTGATCCTGGGTGCACACCCCAAAGCCTGCCAAATCCACGGGCACAACAAAAGCCATCCTTCAGGATGTTTCCCATTCCCTGTGCTTTTCCACAGAGCTCCTGTTCCTGCTCTCTGGGGGCTGTGTACACATCTCCATCTCTCCCAACATTTTTTTGGCAGCCAAGCCTTGCTGTAGCCCCTTCCACTATCCCAGGGTGCTCCAAGCCCTGTCCAGCCTGGCTTGGACACTTCCAGGGATCCAGGGGCAGCCACAGCTTCTCTGGGCACCTCTGCCAGGGCCTCACTACCCTCACAGGGAAGAATTTATTCCTAAAATTTATTTCTTCTTTGAAAGAAGGGATGGCAGCACAAAGCTGCTCCAGAGGACTCCCAGCCATGCTGGGGGCTGAGTTTTTCTCCTGCTCACTTAACCTGTCTGTACTGGGATGGAGGGAAAGGGACACCACATTCCTCTGAAAAGCAGGAGCTGAAGCCCAGCTCTTCCTCACAAATCAAACTGTGTTTCTGGAGAACTCGCTGCACCTGCTCTGTATTTAGAGATGAGGAAAAGTCGAGGGAACGGAACCATGGAGAAAATGGGGTGGGAAAATCAGATCTCAGGTATGCAACACTGCATTTTTCTGTGAGCATATTAAACAGTATCTTCTGTATAAAACCAAAGCCACATTATTGAAGTTGTAAGGGGCTAATCCAGCTTCCTATCCATCCCTGCATTTCCCCAGCACATCTTTTAATATGCTCTCAGAGATGTGCTAAAAATAAATGGAAAAAATGTGAAAGAAATTCACAATAATCCTTCAGTGTCTTAAAAATCATAAGGGAAAGGTTCCTGGAAAGTAAGATATTCAGGGCCTTGCAGGAGCTTTTCACATATCAGAAAGCATGCTGTGCTGAGACAGTTACCCAAACTGGCAAAGACAGGCAATGCTGCCACTGCAGGGACTGTGAAATCCCTTCCTGGGACAGGGACACCTGTTTAGTGACTGCCATGGCACCCATGAGGTGAGCAAATCGAGTTTGAGCATCAGCTTTCCCATTTACTGCCAGCCACAACCTCTGCTCCCCACACAAGGATTGCTGTCGGCTCAGGAATGGCTCATTCCAGTGGGAACCCCAAGCTCAGAGCAGCAGGATCTCCTGGGACCCTCAGCTGCCAGCGGTGGCTCTCGGTGGCTGGATTTTGGAGGCCATCAATGCTCCCATCCTGCCTGAAGGAGCAATCACCTGTACTTTGCACCGTGTGAGGCACAGCCCTCAGGAAGAAAGAACAACCTCATGCAAGAAGGGAATCACAGACTCACAGAATGCTCTGGGTTGGAGAGGGCTTCAAAGCTCATCCCTTTCCACTCTGGGACATCTTCCACTCCACCAGGTTGTTTCAAGGCCCATCCAACCCAGCCTTGAGCATTTCCATGGATGGGGCAATGTCCTAGGTTCCATGGAAGGTGTAACCAAAAGTGTGTATTCTATTCCCATCTCCATGAGCTGTTAAAACAGGTGGGGCAGTGCTCTTTGTGTCAGCATGACCCAGCCCTGCTAACACCATCGGGGCTATCTCTGCTCATGGCCATCAATGTCCCCAGGAGTGACCCAGCCCTGCTAACACCATCGGGGCTATCTCTGCTCATGGCCATCAATGTCCCCAGGAGTGACCCAGCCCTGCTAACACCATCGGGGCTGTCTCTGCTCATGGCCATCAATGTCCCCAGGAGTGACCCAGCCCTGCTAACACCATCGGGGCTATCTCTGCTCATGGCCATCGAGGGCTCAGGAGTGACTCAAGATTCCATCAGCCATTGGGAGATGCCCTGCCCAGAGGGGAGGAGCTGAACATTCCTACCTGCAGATAAACTGAGACCCTAAAACACCGGGGTACCTTTCCCACTGATTCCCAGAGGAGAAGAGCTCCAGAGCCACCCCTGGACCTCCAGAGACCGACGAGACCTTTCCACAAGATCACCACTCCAACAAGAGCACATCCATCACTCCAACGGGACTGCAGCCACCATTGAACTGCACTGCAGCACCACCCTAACAGGGTGCAGGTTCTGTTCTGACTTTGTCTATCTAAACCGTTGTTTCTGTATTATTGCCTTGCTCTAAATATTAGTGTAGAACTGTTATTCTTTCTCCCGTATCTTTGTCTGAAAACCCTTGATTCCAAAGTTATAATAATTCGGAGGGAAGGGGGTCACATTATCCATTCTAAGGGAGGCTCCCACCTTCCTTAGCAAGACACCTGTCTTTCAAACCAAGACAGGCAGGCACAGCTTCTCGGATCACACATCACTTCACACACACCTTGGGCTCCAGGAAGTGTCTCCCCAGTTTCAAGCCCACCTTGTTAATCCCAGTGGGATGGTGCCAGGGCAGCTGAGGACCCACTGCAGTCTGTTCCCTGTTTTCATTGCTTCCAAAGTAATTTCTTCCAAAGCCCATTTTCCCTACTCACCAGCCCATCATAAAAAACCTGCAAACACCCAGCATTAAGAAACTGCTGGGAACACACTGGGATTTGTGGCAGCAGAAGTGACAGAGACATCACCAAATAGCTATGCAAAAAGCTCTATTTTTAAACCCTCACCTTGGCTACCTATTAACTCCTTTCCTCCTGGGAAGAGGCACAGAGATTCCTCAGTTTGCAGACAGCAACAGCCCCAATTCCTGCCTTTTAACCTTTACGATTTGTTTTCATCTCCAGGAGGGAGAACTACACCCCCTGGACTCCATCTCCAGGCCCGGCTGTGTTAGTTTTGGACAGGTCCTGAGCTGTTTCATACTTGGCACCGGCAGGGATTTGTTACACCAGCTGCTCAATAACAACACACCTGTAAGCAAAGCTGGGGCTGGGGGCTGCAGGGGGAGCAGGCACTCGGTTTAATTATCGCAGGGTGCCACGGTGATGCCGGCATGACCTCATGGTTTATTTTAGGCGGATGAGCCGACACGATGAGGAGGCTGTGTTTGCTCAGCTGGCCATGCTCCTTCCAGGACACCCCACTGACCTGGGGCTCCACCTCTGCTCCCAAGGTGGGCACCTGCAGGTAGGAACTGGAGCCACTCACCCATCCTTGATGAAGTCGCATCTCTTCCCCGCTGATGAATGATCAATTCTCCTCTTGGAAAGCTTTGCTGAAAGTGGTTTGGGGTTTGGTTTGGCTTTCCGAGTTGATGAAAAGGATTTAATTCTCTCTTTTGGAAGTCTGTGCCTTCCTACGGCGAGCCAGGAAGCTACAAACCCAATGGCATCCACATAAAGACTGGGAAAACATCTCTGTGGCAAGCTGAGGGCTTGGGCAGGAAAATATGAGCCACATTTACGTAATAATTATAACTCACACTCGCACAGAACCTTTCAGCAGGGGATTAAAAAGCACTTTGCGAACATTATCGACCACAACTCTGCTCTGAGGTAGGTACAGTTCTTCCTTTCTCTACAGGAGGAGAGAGGTGATTTTCCAGCCCAGATTTTGAGAAGGCAGCCAGCACATTTAGGGACTTCAGTGTTGGGATGCTGAGTATGAAGATGCAGGAGGTGTGATGATCACACTGGATTCAGGGCTGGTGTTTCAGAGGTGACAGCTGGGGTTAGGATGATCAGGATCCTCACAAATCTGCTCTAGAATCATAGAAAATCCCGAGCTGGAAGGGACCCACAAGGACCACAGGATCCCAGAATGGTTTGGGTTGGAAGGGACCTTAAAGATCATTCAGTTCTACCCCATCCATGGGCAGGGACACCTCCCGCTGCCCCAGGGTGCTCCAAGTCCCATCCAACCTGGCCTTGGACACTTCCAGGGATGGGCCTGCCACAGCTTCTCGGGAATGAGGCCCAAACCCTATCCCTGCACAGCACAGCCCCAAAAATCCCACCACACGTCTGTTCTCACAAAATCAGTTATGGGGCTCATGCACCCGAAAGCAGTGGCCACTTTCACCAATAAAATCCTGTAATAAAGACTGAGATTAGAGTCCAGGAGTTGTAATTACCAAGCTTTGGACTAAATGCACTATTTCAGAATTATTATTGAGCGAGCTAGGAGAAAAATAACATGGATTTTATCCCTCTTCACACTTTAGGGAATAACCACGGAGCACAGTTCATTGCATCCTCACTAATTTTCGATTTTGCAAGTAAGATTAATAGATTTTTGCTCTCCCCACAAAATTTAACTACAGAATTGAAGGATACCAAGCCACACTGGAGACAAAAGGAATTTGGGATCAGTTCACAATGCTGAGATCACCTCTTTCCCCTTGCAAATAGGACATAGCCAGGACAAGGGAGAGACCAGGAGCTGCCAACACGAGAGGCAGGAGTTGTGACAAGTCTCCCAAGCCATGTCCTGGAGCCACAGTCACAGCACGGCACAGGGCTTGGAAAAGATCCATCACAGGCCCTGCAGAGGAACGTTTCCTGGAAATCTTGAAAAGCTGTGGGAAAACTGACCTTTAGGAAAGGAGGAGAGGTGACCCTGGGCTGGCTGCAAGGGTTAATTCACTAAACCTGCTCCCAATGCAAACATGTACAGAGCTCAATTACTCTACCCACGTTTTAAAAAGACCATAAAACATATATTGCATTGGCAAGATAGTCAAAAGCACCCCTGGGATGTGTGCTCTGCACTGCTTAAAGAGGCTTTGCTAGAGGTGATTTTTATTTTTTGGTTGGGTTTGGTTTGCTTTTTGCTTATCCAACCCATCTGCAGTGCTGTGAGGTATGTGCATAAGCTCTGGGAGATTAAAGAGCTTCCATCGAAGTGCTCTGCTGACATAAACAGATCACAGCGGACCAAGGGTATCAATTTCCAAAATATCTGAGGATCTGTCTCCCACCGACTGCCAGCACAGCACACGCTCCTGCATCCCTAAAGCTGTGCCTGAATCAAGGCACGGACTCCCAAATCAGAGCTGCTTTCCAAAGCTCTGCTCTGGACCACTCCAGCCTCAGTGGTTTTCCCCAACCTCAGCCCAACTGCTCCTCAGGCATGCGAAGCAGCCTGAAAATGTGGCTGCATTCAGAGCAGTAACTGCATAAAAGCGACACCTCATCACCACAAACCTCTGCCCCGTGCTCCTGGTGAGTCACTCCACTCGCAGAGCAGAAACACAAACACATGTTTTTACTCCTCGGAGCAGCACGGTGCCAGGGCAGCTCGGGAAAAGCCCAGGAGGGTCTCCCTCAGCTCGTGTTGTCATCACAAAACAAGCAGCCCTGCAGTCCACATGGCAACAAAACAGCTCAACAGCCTCTGCTCTGGGCAATTTCTTCTGCAGGTAAGGGGAGAGAGGCTCCAGGGTCCAGGAGGGGTTTTTTAAGATGAAGAATAGACTGGTGAAAGTGCTTTTCGTAACATTCAAATGCTGGTGGCTGCAATAATTCAGATATTCGTGGTTCAGGGTATGGCTGCTCTAGGTTTAATGGTGTTACTGCATTAGGCTAAGCAGGAACCATATGCAAAGAGGCCTAATTAACTGTAGGAGCAGCTTTAATTGCCATCTGAGTGGGGAAACTGAGGCAGGAGCTCAGGATTAGCAGACACCCAGTGTAATTTAAGAGAAGCTGAGGGCTCGATGCACAGATGTCAAATTACAGCCCTAAAACTATCCCCAGGGGATTCTACTGGAGCAGAGGATGCAACTGCTTTGATTCAGGTGGAACAGAAACACAAGGAGCCTCACAGCCCACATCCCCTGACAAAGCCATGTTCTCCTGCTCTGGGATGGAATTAAACAAGCTCTGGTGCTTTCTCACATCGGGGAGTTAATGGTATCAGAAACCAAACTGAGGTCCCTATCCCCTCAGAAACTTTCCAAAGGGCTCTCTGGGTAAAGCACAGCAACAAACCCCAGTTTTTGTAATAAAACACCTAATCCAGCCTCAGCCCACGCCACAGAAAGCAGACTCACACACATGGCCTTTGGTGAGGCTGGGAGAGTTGTAAGAGAAATGCACTCAAATTGGGAGCAGAGCGATCCAGGTGTCCTTAGAGCTGTCTTTAAACAAAACCGAGGGCTGAGCCCACCCTTGCAGCCATGCAGGTGTTCCAGACCAGGGCCACCTCACAGCCAGGCCTCAGGAATTGCTTCCTGTGCTCACACTGCAGGGCCACAGCCAAGCAGGGGAGATTCCCATCCCTGGCAGTGTCCAAGGCCAGGCTGGACAGGGCTTGGAGCACCCTGGGACAGTGGAAGGTGTCCCTGCCCATGGCTGGGGTGAACAGGATGATCTTTAAGGTCTTTTCCAAGCCAAACCATTTCATGATTCTACAGCTCTGTGAGATACCCTCTGCTCGAGTTGAACTGAGTCTCACGAGCTTAGTCATCCCTAAAATCCATCCAAAGTGTCTGTTTCACTCCTCAGATGGTTTTATCTTATAGTGCCAGCAACTACAACATCCTGGAAAAAGTCTTGAGAAAGAAGTTTTGCTTCAGCAAAATACTTTGGACTTGCAAAACCTGACAAAACAAGCCCAGTTCAGCGACAAGAACATCCCCAGCTCTGCTGAAAACAAACCTTCGAGTCACTGACTAGAGCCCCAGCACTGCAGCATTTTGTAACAGCTTTTAACAATAGCACCTGACCTCATGGGGTGAGACAAATGTGCCCCCAAAACCCGGGGGGAAGGCTCCAAGCCTTCCAGATCCAGACAGAGCATCACTGAAAAGCAAGGCAGAGCCAGCAGCAGGCAGTTTTTCAGGCTGAAAATGACTGTACATGGAACTCAGAGACTCTTCTGACCTACCCTTCACCCACCATGTGGTTCTCTTCCTAACTGTGCACCCTCTCCTCCTGGCAGAGGGTGGGCACACAACCCCTGAGCTCTGGTGGGATCCAGAGCCCAGACCGGGCATTGGCATCTCTCTGCAGTCCACACCAGCCAAAAATGGCACACAGGGCACGAGCTGTGATTAGGAAAAGTTGTTTCACAATGAAATGCAGTTACAGGACAGCTGGTGGATTCTGCCAGGAAGAGTTTGTTTTGTGTTTGTTGTTTTGGTTTTTTTTTCAAAACTAAATGAAAGTAGAAAAACGTGTGATTTTTATTGCTGGTGAAAGGTGCTGGATTTGTACTCAAAGAAAGGCCAGGATTGTGAAAAGAGCTGGGGAGAACTCATTGCCTTATCTGATCAACTTTTGCAGTACCCTGACTTCCTTCACATCCACATCACAGCAGCAAGAACTCAGAAATATCATTTTAATGCATTCTCCATTCACTTCTGACTGTAAATCAGAAGACCTGACCTAAGAATCATCAAGATTCAAATGTTCATATTTTTCCCCTAAGCTTTTTCAGTAGAAAAACCTCAGTTTCCTACATGAATTTTCAAGGACTGAAAAACATTTAACCAAAATCCCCCTAGAAGAGATTAGTAACCAGCATGGTAAGCAAACCTCAGCAGGGGTTGGGTCTTAATTTTCCATCTGCAGATGAGGAACATGAGGAACAACTCACCCTTGGCTTAGATGGTTTTCCCACCTCTGGTGGTGTAACAGTTGTGGGATTATCCCAGAAGCTCTTAAAAAAAGCTGTCTGGGTTTAAACACCCACCACCCAACTAGTAAAAACACATCAGCTAATCCAGAATTTTGGAGAAAGGGGGAAAAAGGATAATTGTGCACTGATAGTGGTAGAGAAGATGACTGAGAAGGAGGTGGGGTAAAGAAACTTTAAATCCAACTTCCCATCACTGACTTCAGACCAAGCATTGGCAACAGCAGCTGCAGCTGACAGCTCTGACTAATCAGAGAATCCTGGAATGGTTTGGGTTGGAAGGGACCTTAAAGATCATCCAGGTCCACCCCATCCATGGCAGGGACACCTTCCACTGTCCCAGGCTGCTCCAAGCCCAGTCCAGCCTGGCCTTGGACACTGCCAGGGAGCCACAGCTTCTCTGGGCACCTGTGCCAGGGCCTCCCCACCCTCAGAATTCCTTCCCAATATCTCATCCAACCCTGCCCTCTGCCCGTGGGAATCCATTCCCTGTGTCCTCTCTCTCCAGGCCCTTGTCCAGGATCATGGCATTTTCCTTGCCCTTCTACCACAGAGGGAAAGAACACCAAAGCAAAGAAGAATCCTGTTCTGTGGCAGAGAAAACAGAATCTGTTGTGCTGCTTTCAGCACAAGCCCTGCTCGTGCCCATGGCTCTGCGGTCCCTTCACACCCCATGAGCACAGAGCCAGTGCAGGGATCTGTTATTTCAAAGCAAACACAGAGCTGGGGCTGCTTTGCACCATCAGAGGTGTTCTCTCTATCATTTTCCTTGGCCAGGGAAGGACTCACGTTTGGTTAGTTTTGTTCAAGGGACAGGATTAGTTTTGTTCAGGGGACAGGTGGTGAATTCCAGGCCTGACAGGACACGGGGATGGAGGACATCGCTGCTGAGCACACGAGCAAAGCTCCTCCAGGGAAGTCCCCAGAAGGGCTGAACCCTTCCCAAGGTGCAGCTGAGTGCACCTTGGCTTTGCTGTTGCCCCACTGCTGTGAAAAATAGGGCTGGGAAAGAGTTCAGGCAGCGCTAGGATCCAATCATTCCAAAGAACTGCAACCACAAAATAACTTCCCCAATCATGTACAAAAACAATCATTCTGGAAAAGCCTCCTGTGAGTACATAGACTCATTTACACTCTGTTGTTATTATTATACATGTTATTCTCCATTGGTGATGAAATCCATATGTCTGCTTTTCCCCTTCGTTCTTTCTACATTACTATCTGAACCTTTGATTTATTTCCTGGCTTTCCAAATTGATTATTCAGAGCCATAGAGGAGGGAAAACATGATACTGGAGGCCCAGAGACAAAGTCATAAGCAAAAACAAAGGGGGAAAAAAAAAAAAGACCACAGTGCCAAGTATCACACATCTGTAGTGTCTCTCAGCAGAGGTGGGGAAAAACACGGAGCTGTTCTCCGAAATGAAGCAGACAGGGATTTATTGGGAAAGCCACGGCAAACTAAACTTCTTGGGCAAGGGTTAAGAAACTAAGGACCCGATCTTATAAACACTAAAGCACATACTTAAGTCGATTTTGACATCAAAGCTGCCTCACGTGAGTAGAGTCGTGCAGCATGTGTTTGCAGGGCACGAGGGGTTAGCGTTGCAGTCATAAAAGCCTGAGAAGGCTGGGACAGAGAGGCAAACAAGCAAGGATTAAAAATAACCAGAGCAGAGAAAGCTGGCGAGGAACTCTTGGCAGCTAAAATAATAATAGTAAAAACCCCACAGAAATTAAAACATTGTTAACATTCTATATGCGAGGGATGCTCGATCTGTTTGTTTGAGCAGGGCTTGCTTTGTTCTCTCTCACACAGATATGGGATCTTGGCCTCTTTCTGCACGGCCACAGCCTTGGGGATGAGAAAACAGCTTTATTTGCTTAAAACTTCTCGCCCAAACACAAGAGGCTGCAGAGCAGGGTGACTGCAGGATTGGCAGCATCTTCCCAGGGGGATCCTCACTTTCTCGGTGTCTAACACTGCCTAATGCCAGATGCAGATAGAGCAAAATGCAGTTTCATTTAATGATATAATGATAAACAAATTTAACGACGTATCTACCTGTCCTATTCCTTTTGAATCACTGTGAGAGCACCTGCAGGATCCCATTGTGATCCCATGATCACGTCAGTGCATTCCCAGGAACCTCAGCCCCAGGAAACACATCCACCGCAGCACAGAGCAGATCAAACTTAAATATTCCCACAGCTACCACCTCGCCCTTTGAGGGGCCGGTTGTTGCCATCCAGAAAACCTCAGGAAAAAAATACGTTGTAGAAAGTTTACTGTGGTTCAAAATTGCACTTTTTAATGGTGGATTTCCACCTCCTTTTCCCAGGCAGAGAGGAAAAGCCTCACCCGTCACTGCCCTTGTGCACCTTCAGCCAGCTCAGACCAAGAGCAACACTTGGAAACATCAAGCTCAAGCTGGAAAAACTTAGAGACAGCAAAAGAGTGAGGAAAAAAACCCACTTACCCACGACTTGCAAGTTTCCTGTGGGAAAATTAGGATTTTTTTTTGTGGAAGGCTGTCAAAAAAGGGATTTTTCCCATAACATACTTTCTTTCAAGGGAAATGCTGGAGTTGCAGCCAGTTCTATTCTAAAGCTCTTTGGTTTCCAGTATTAGGCTGGGAATATAATAAAAATAAGCTTCTTTGGAAGAGTGCTGGTATTTCTAACTCCTAACAGAGCTGATTTTAGGACCAGCACGAAGAGCGATCAGCAGTGTCTCAAAAGCTGTCAATGGGAGACAAGCAGCACTGATTAAAAGTGTCAGTAGGAGCTTTGGAGAACAGCTCAGCTCCCGTTCCCTTCCCCGAGCGATTTCCTCCGCAATATTTCTCAGAGACAAATTATTAATTACCCTCGGAGAGAGGAGAGAGCCTTCACGGTGTCTCTGCTGCTCAGTGTCCACGGCAGGTGTGGTCTGCCGGGCTCTGGCTGAGGAGTTTGATCACTTCTTCAGCCACCTATTCCTCCCTTGGCTCAGCTCTAAACACCTATCCCCCACCAGATGGCCAAAGCCAGCTTTGATACACAAACCTGCTCTTGAGGGAAGCTCTGGGAGCTGCTCACTGTTCTGGCTGCTGGAAGAACCCCCTCTGCTCGATTCTTTCCCTTCCCTCAGGTTGCTGTGAGGTCCCACCAGCTCCACCTTGGGCTGGGAGGGCTCTGTGGAGATCCCTTGGGGGCAGATGGGCAGGGGAGGCAGGTTCTGCTGGCTAGCACCCATCAAAAATGGCTTTTTCTGGGCCCTGCTCTTCCACCAACTCATTAGGACAAGGCAGAAAGTGCCATTTTTAATATTTCAGGCACTTAAGGGATAAAGCACTCACAATTTAGACTAAGGCCAGTCCTTTCCACAGCTCCCACTGGAAGTGAGCAAACCAGGAGAGCAGGGGTTGACGAGAGATTCTCACTTCCTATGCTTACAGCACTCCCATCACTGTGTTAGGGATTTCACCAACTGGTTTAGAAGTTCCTCCCCACATTCAGTCACTGAAAATCAAAGGCGACTCCTGTGAGTAAAGTTACGGAGCCTGTGCTTGCTCCATATGAAAATAAAAGGGAAGGAAAGCAAAAAGAAATTTGCGGTCACAAAAAGAAATGAGGGCTCTCTTAAAGTTGTTTTCCTGGTATGGCTGAAGTGACAATCCCATAGCACTGCATTCCAGCAAAACCCAAGGCACGTTTGCTGGAGCAGCTGATGTCAGGCAGCTGATAGGAAGGGACTAAATCAGCACAAACTGAAAAAAACAAGGAATGTGGGGCATTTTTATTCCCAGCTTCTTCCAGCAGCCATTAACCTCCTTCCTCCACTCTTGAGCTGTCTGGGTTTTCAGCATTTGGTGCCACATCCCACCCTCGGAATGGGCAGGAAGGTGACAGAAGCCTGCAGCCCTTGTCTTGACAAAGCATTGCACAGGGATCATGTCACGGCCAATCCCTCCCCCCCTCCTACCCCTTATTATTACAAGAAAACTAAATCTCCTCGGAACAGGGAAAATCCTTTTTTTTCTGTCTCAAGATTGTCTTCACTTCCAATCTCTGGCGTAACATTAAACCTCTCTGCAGTAACACAAGCCCCAGTGGGCATCTGATCTCAGCAGCCGAGAGCTGTCCTGCCCGAGCCACGGAAGCAGACAGAAATTCGGGATCCCGAGCGGGACAGGGAGGCTACCTTGTTCTCTGATAAGGCCCAGCAGAAGGAAGACAGAGCCTCGGGGGTTTTCAAGAGTGGCTGAAGCCTCGCAGCTGGATGAGAGAGCAAGAACAAGGCTTGGTGCTGAGAGCTGAGGAGCAATTGCAAGAGCAAACAGCTTTCCTTGGAGATCCCATGTGGGCCAGTAAACAGTAACCTGAGAGGGGCTGTGGTTACTGAGGGATGCCAGATAACACCCTCATACCGTCACCAGGACCTTGACCCACCCTTCCCCAATCACTTTCCCAGAAATTCAACCTTTTTCCAGGCTTGGCTTTGTTTTTTGCAGAAAAGCCTGTCGGCTGTTGCCCTGCAGAGAGATGGCTGCAAATACACTTCTGCACCCACACCGATGACCACATTCCCTCTGCTCCTGCATCAGCCACGGCCTTTCCCAGACTCCCAAAAGAAGCCCTGCAGCATCCCTTAACAGGTATGGAGCAGATGGTGCCAGGAGCATTCAAGTTCACCAACCTTCACCAAGGGAAGACCTGTGACTAAAGGGACTCCTCACTCCTGGAAGTGTTCAAGGCCAGGTTGGATGGGGCTTGGAGCAGCCTGCTCTGCTGGAAGGTATCCCTGCCCATGCAGGAAGTCAGAACAAACTAATCTTTAAGGTCCTTTCTGACCTATTCTGTGATTTTATGATTCTACAAAACAAGCTCGGGATAAACAAAGGGAATCTATTTGCAAATCCACTTGCCCCCCATCACAATGCAGAGGCACGAGCAGACACCAGTGACCTCAACTCCCAGTCCTGAGGCCTGTCCAGCCTGGGAATACCAGTAATTCTGCCTGTTCCATGGCTTCTTGCCACAAATAAAGTGATCGTGCTTCAGGGGCTGCGCTCTCTTCCCATAGCCGAGCTGCCTCTGCACATTCCCAAACAAAGCATTACACTATGTGAAAAGAAGGCACAAGCCCTGCAAAGCCCATCCCGCTGGCTAAGACAGGAAATATCTCCCATCATCTCAGCTAATCCTCCACCAATACAATGAGAAATGATGTCCAACAGCCGCCAAAAGATTATTAAGTGAAGAACAACACACTGCACCGCCCATCGTGACAGAGCCAAAGGCAATAAAGGGGAAACACAAAGCTCAGCCAGTGGCTGGAAGGAGGAGGGGGCCAGGAGAAGCAACAAACAGCAGGCAATGCCTTCAGCAAAGCCCCAGAGCTGGAGTACATGAGGAACCATGGCATAGAATCATTCAGTGGTTTGGTTTTGAAGGGACCTTAAAGATCACCCAGTGCCACCCCTGTCACAGGCAGGGACACCTTCCACTGTCCCAGGGTGCTCCAAGCCCTGCCCAGCCTGGCCTTGGGCACTTCCAGGGATGGGGATCCAGAATCCATGTGGATCCAGGGTGTAACAGCTTCCCCTCGGCTCCTCAGGAACTCCCAGCATTGTTTTTCTGCACAGTAACAAAAGCACACACAGGTCAGGGGTTGAGTTTATGGTGCACCCCAAAACCTGCCCCAGCTCACACAGAGCTCCTCAGAACAGGACACCTCTGTGGCAAGGCCTGACCTGTGCATCCAACCACAGAAATTCTCCTTTGTTTCCTTTTCATCAGCGCATTAAACAGACAGAGGGGCTTCAGCTGCAAATGTGTGACCAGAAAAGTCATTTGCAAATGCTTTGGTGACAACGTTCAGCAAGCTGGTGCTGCTGAGGTATTTCAGCACTGGGAGATTAGGAGTTTTTGATTGCCTGTGATAATCACAGAATCCCAGAATGGTTTGAATAAGAGGGGACCTTAAAGTTCATCTCATCCCACCCTCTGCCATGGACAGGGACACCTTCCACTGTCCCAGGCTGCTCCAAGCCCTGTCCAGCCTGGCCTTGGACACTTCCAGGGATCCAGGGGTAGCCACAGCTGCTCTGGGCACCTGTGCCAGGACCTCAGCACCCTCAAAGCCATGAATTTCTTCCCTATATCTAACCTAAATTTTCCCCTTTTTTAGTTTGAACCCTTTAATCCCTGTCCTAGCACTACATTTCCTGATGAAATAATCACACATAAATAATAATCACACATAAATAATAATCACACGTAAACCAGCATTAGTATTCCAGCTACTTTTAGGAATAAAGCATTTGGATGCTTGGGATAAAATTCTTGCAGTATGTCCCTATAGCTCTTCTCCCTGGTGCTCCAGAAAGTCTGTGAAATTAAACACAGCATTTGGATGGACAGCACTGAGGGAAACTTGGCATCTGCTTCAATACCAGCCTCCAAAACGCAGTTCCCAGGTTGAGTAACTTGTTTTTAAAGGCAGCATTCCTCGAGATATTTTTGTGTTTTTTAACAAGTGCATTTAAGGCAAATGGATTTGCAGGAGCAGCGGAGATGAGCCTCCTTCCCTTTGATCCCTCTTGGAGGAGGTCTTCCAATTTTAGTGAAAGAGCTCCCATGTGCTGCTGACACAGGAAATCTTAGTTTGGGGGATTTATCAGAAGTTATCCCCCACCCCCCAGAAGGTTTAGACTTGATTTATTTCTTTCCATATGACATAACCCCTCTGATTTAGTTCTTGAATTCCCATTTCCAGTTAAAAGCAGTGCTTTGACGTTTCGTATAGAGAACAGCCATATTGTCATCAAGTCCACCCTTAACCATTCAGATCTTCCATTTGACCTTCTCGACATCTTGCTCCACCCTCCCTAACAAACCTTGCCCAGCACCTGCTCCTCTCCCACCCTCCCAGCCAAGGACATTCCTCAGCTGACAGTGCCGAGTGATGCCACTCCAGAGCTGGACTCGCTGATCCTTGTGGGTCTCTTCCAGCTCAGAATATTCTGCAAAATCATGAGGTGCTTCAGCCTCAATCACCTGCAGAGCTCTTAAAGACAAGGAAAATAAAAGAAACCCTTTTTTTTTTTTTTCCAGCCTACAGTATGCAGACACCCCAGATGCCCTTGCATACCTAAAAATTCATCAGCACTTCACTAACTGCTGGTTTGCACTCCTGTTCCTCTGGGCAGCAATTCTCCCCTGGCCGCAGAGCAGAGCGGGTTCAGCTGGAGCTGGGCTCTGTCCCTTGCCAAACCCCAACAGCTGAAGCCAGGCTTAATCCCCTGCATAAACAAAGGCCTGGGAAACAAACACAATTGGGTTTAATTTGTTGTTTGCTTACATTTTTGATAAGGACCTCGGAGGTGCTGGCACCCTGCAGAGCACAGCCTCTCCTCGGTGAGTTTTTATTGCTCTCGGTTACACGCAGGGATATTAACTGATCTCCTTCCTTTGGGGAAATTCTGTTTTCGTGTGCTGGAACATCCTGCCCCAGCCTGCCCCACAGCACCTCCAGGCATTCGTGACCTTCCAAAACAGCTGGGAACACCTGCATGGATCAGTTTGGGGCCAGCTGAGAAATTGTGGTCAGTGGAATCTGCCCGAACCCACACGAGATGTAAACACCTAAATCTCAGCTGACTTCCCCTGCAATCATCACCAACTAAACGTGAAGGCAAACCAGCATATTCCACCCATTCCATACATATTCCATATTCCTTCCTGCTTTGCAGTCAGAAGGACCTGAGGAGACCCAGGGATCAATTGTTCTGGAGCACAATAAAAGCCTGGCTCTCAATTTCAGCTCCTGTTGAGTCAGGTTAGAGTTGCACACCACCCAAAATTTGGTTGTTTCCTTACAGTTCAGCAGAAGACAGGAATATATGATAAAGTTTGTGACTGTGGCACCCCAATTATGCTTATAATGATAATAATAGAGGATGTTCCCTCCCAGAATGTTTGGAGTCTGGTGAAGCAGCCAGACAGGACTGGAGCAGAGGATTATCATTATCACTGGTTCCTGTGACTCAGAGGGGCTCACCCAGAAGTCACACATGGACTGCAACAGTGCTGGGAAGGACTTCAGCATCCTAATTCCCACACCCAGAACTCCCACATGTCATACTGCAGCAGTTCCCCTCCCTGCACCTTCCCCACCACTGGGACCAGCCAGGTTTGGAGACCAAAGCTATCTGTTAGAGGGAAGAGTCCTGCTCACGTTATCATCACATCCTCCAGTTCCACAAATCCCCAAGACTCTCAACAACAAAGTCTGGTTTATGACAACTCCCAGCTCAGACTTCTGAATTTCTGCACACAGGACACTGCAAATCGTTCTACAGCACATCGTTAAAATCCTGGGGGGACACTCCAGTGGTTGCACCAAAGCTGAAACACCCAACAAATTCCAGAAAAGGTGCTTTCCTTTAACATTACAAATCCTTGCAACAGAGTGACCTATCCCAGCCTTTGGGTTTTATTTTCCCGCATTGCCAAATTTCCCACATGAGTAACAGTGGGGAGGTGGCACAGAGGGAATTCTCTTCCTCCCTTACGACATCTGCCACAGGCTCCGATGTGGCAGGGCGAGGCAGAGGGGCCAATTCCCAACTCATCTGCCCTGCAAAGACAGGAGGAGCAAACTGGAGAAGGTGCGAGTCCTGATGCTCTGAGTGCTACTGGGGAATTTCGTGACTTGGGTCTGCTCCGAGCTCCAATCCCACCTAACCTATCCTCACCTAAAAGCTGCTGTTGGTGTTAAAGGGAATAATTTTCTCCTGGAAGGCTTAAGAAGAGGGTGGTTCCCAGCGGAGATCGCTCCCTATTAAACTGTCGGAGTCACTCCAGGGCTCGCAGCACTGAAAACAATTTGCCACTTGGGAATGGCTTTTGTTCCAAAGCCTGATGACTCCTCAGCCCTTTCCCAGTTCAAAGCTCCCAGAGGAGTCACTGGAGAGAGGAAATGTGCCACCGGCACTGCACACCTTTGTTATTCTCCGTCCCTCCTGAAGGTTAGTCTGGAGAGAGATGAATATGCACATATTGTGACTTTGACACCTGACTGCACACACAGAGCACTCAAAGATAATCTCCCATCCCAGCTTCCAGGGCAGCTCCTCCCAGGGCCAGCTGACAGCACGTGAGTGAAGGCTGGAGAGCCCTGTTTACACATCCCAGCACGATACTTGTCTTTTTATTTGCAATACAAAAACCACAAGAGACCCAAGCCGAGGTCAGCTCCAAACCCTCCCAGGCAGAGCTTTCCCTGGCCAGTGTTTCTTCCTCCTCTATTTATGCACCTGGTGGTTTATGTGCAAACCTCATCCGTGGCAAATTACATCCAGGGCTTTGTCCCCCACCCAGAAGGGAGGGGGCTTCTCTCCACTGCAGCAGCCAAAGCTAATCCCATCCTCGGGCAGCACCTCCCTGCCTGGCAGCACTGACACAGAATTCCCTCTCCTATCATCCCCAGCCTCAGGGATTATGAAACACTTTGGGTTTGAGTGTTTTTTGGTTTTCTTTTTTCCCATGCCTGGCAAAATCTCACTTTATTAAGTTTTCTGCTTTGGCAGTGAACCACCAGCAACTGTTGTGTGTCTGCTTTTCTCCTGCTCACATCCACCTTTTCACAGCACTCCAGACCGTGCTTCCCGAGGCAGGGAAAGGACCACAACGCAGTGCCAACAACCTGCGAGTTGAAGACACACAAGTTTACTCTTCCCCATCCTCGTATCTGGTTACCCAGCAGGAAAGGCAATTAAATTATCTGGCTGAGAATAAATCACCAGAAGTAGCCACTATTCCCTGACATTGACTTGTTTTCTTCTGTGTTGTAGCAAGTACTTAAGTAAATACCAGGCAAAAAACGACATAATTCAAGGATTCAATTTCAAAAGAGTTTCTGGACGGACCACAAGTAACACAGGTCACAGGGGTAGAGTTTCTTTGCTTTGACACATGTTTATTTGCAAGATGTTCACAGAGCAGCTTGATGGGAATTTAGGTACTATTTATGCTGAACTTGACCAAAAATTTTACCTCTGGATCTCTTAAATGGGCTAAACCCTGAGGCAGTACATATTCAATTAATGTAGGATAAGAAAAGCCAACAGAAGCATTCATGGAAACTTTGGACATTTTTTTTTTCCTGAACAGCTCACCTTTTGTACTATAAAGCTTAAAATCTCTGCATAGGTTGGCAGGAACACAGAGCTGGCACTCAGGTTAATTTTAAACTGTCTGAAGCAGAGAAAAGTAAAATTATAAGAACCTGGGAGTCACCTCCGCTTATTGCTGGTGAGCTGCCATTCTGTGCTCAGCTGCTTCTCACCCACCAACAAAAATCTCCCCCATCATATATGGCACTTTATTTCCAGAGATTCAGAACATGACTGCGATAAAGCAGAAGCAGCAGTGACAGAAGTGATCCAACAGCTGTTTCCCTGCGATACTTTTCCAAAACAAAGCTCATCTTTAAACAACCACCTACGTACAGAGCGCTCATCCTGCTCACCGCTTTGGCCAGGCACCGTCACACATCCGTTGATATTCATTCTACTTCCTTTTTCAAGCAGGAAACACTGAGCTGTCCGTAACAAGAGAGACCCAAACACCCACATTGTACCATTTTGCCCACTCCCTGTCTGTGGTCAAGGATTTCCTGCCTTCCACTTCTGCAACCCTTCCCAGCCCAGCCTGGGCAGAACTGCTTCAGATGTGCAATGGCAGTTCTTCCACTGCTTCTCCAAGCTCTTGCATCCATGTGGCAGCAATTAAAGGATAACTTCCACTCGCCCTCTGTTTTGCTGTTGCCTCCCTGGCTCACTGCTAAACCACAGTTCCTTTGCTCCCCTTCTTACCCTTTTTTTTTCCCCATGTTAGCAGCATCTCTCCAAGGAGAGTCCCCAGCTTAGATTGGTTTTCTCTCTGGTTACACAGCTAAGCAGATGGGTTCTTGTGCCAGTAATGCCACGGATGTCCCTTCAGTGCCACCCCAGATGGCCTTTTCCTGCTTTCTGCCTTCAGCCCATCCTCATCCTGCTGTGGTCTAAGAGTCCTTTCTCCAAGGGCCACGCACAGGTCCCCTATCCCACCCCAACATGTTTCTGTAGAACAAGGGGGAATGGCTAGAAATGGAAAGAAAAGAGGTTTAGATTGGATATTAGGAGGAAATTGCTCCCTGGGAGGGTGGGCAGGCCCTGGCACAGGTGCCCAGAGAAGCTGTGGCTGCCCCTGGATCCCTGGAAGTGTCCAAGGCCAGGCTGGACAGGGCTTGGAGCAACCTGGGATGGTGGAAGGTGTCCCTGCCTGGGGTAGGGGGGACAGGATGAGCTTTAAGGTTCCTTCCAACCCAAACCATTCTGGGATTCTCTGATTCCCGAGTGTGGACATGAATGCACTCTTTACCCTCCACTAGGCCAATCTCCACTGCAGAAAAGCTTTCTTGTCCCTCTCTTCTTCCCTCCCTGCCCCTGGACTGATGCTTTGTGCCTTGTTCCTCACCCCATGGTGATGACCCCCCTGCCTAGAAACAGCAGATTTCTGCATCATTCCCTTTGGGACAAACACCTCAAATAATCCCAGAGGAACAAAACCCCTTAACCATGATATTGACTCGACAAAAGAAGCACAGCCACACTTAGCCAAGGAGAACAGGGGTATTTCCACAGCTCCGAGCTATTCCAGCCACACGAGCAGCCACGTGGGATTTGAGAGGAAGCCATGGGATTTGCTCGTATCACGCAATGATGAAACAGCTTCTAATCCAACAGTAACCAAGGAGGATGTTAAGCCACAGCTAGTAAATGAGGTCTTTTGAAATCAGCAAGCACAGAGAACTTGTATTTAAAAGGGACCTGGCCAGAGAGTGCTCTGGATCGTTAATGTTGACTTTTAATAAGTCTTTGGAACACTGAGGGCTGGAAGAAAGCTTATGTTGTGCCAGAGTTTTAAGAGGATAGAAACAGGATGACCCACATAATTATCCACCTGTGACCCTGACTCTTATCCCAGGTGAAATAATGGAACAGCTGTAAAAGAACTTCATTAATAAAGCATTAAAGGAGGGTAAGAGCAAATGCCAACAGCTTGGGTTTATAGGAAGCAGATTTGTCACTAAGTTGAGAAATTGTTTTGGAGTTGAAAACGTTCCCTAAGTTTGCAGGCTGGATGTAAAAAGAGAACAAAGTTTATACAATTTAAAGCCAGCTGAGGCCTTACAAAAACCTCAGCCTTCCTATCCGTGTAGAAGGACTATGAAAAGAGTTACAGAATCCCAGCAAGCCAAGAAATCATTGGGGTAAGATGGGCAAGTGATCCTTGAGTGTCCATGCGCCACAGGAAGGCACAATCAGATGAGCAAAGGGAAAGGAACAGTCAGAGCAGGAATTTCCCTGGGGTGGAGCACAGGACATTGTCACTCCCTGCGCTGGATTTCCTCAGCTCAACACTTCCATGACTGAGAAGCCCATTGGCTTCTAATCAGCTTTGTTTTCAGTACAACCTCAACATGGCATTCACAGAAAGGTCATTTATGTGAATCCAAATCCACGAGCTGCAGCACAAGGATGAGCACTGGGGATGGTTCCAGGTACACACCAAAAGCTGTGTCTGAAACAGCAACGAGAACCAGGGCAGAGCAACATCCCCCTGGTGAGGGACCAGTAAATCCATTACACATCAGGAAGGGTTTGGGTCCTTGCCCGAGGGCAAGAAGGGAAATATGAGGGGAAAGAGTCGCTGTTTGTGTCATCTCCCGGAATGAAGCAATGGTTTGGAGCGGCCAGAGTTCCTAATGCTTTTGAGCTCCACATTACCCAGAGGATGCACCTCAGCTCCAGCAGCATCCCTGCCTGGGAGGGCAGCTATGGTGTGACCTTCAGGAGCCTGCCAGTTTTCCGACCCAAAAATCCTCAGCCGCAGCCCTGTCACCTCACGCCTGCTTGGGAGGCCCTGCCAGCTCCAAGTGGGGCAGCAGCAAGCTGAGGAGAAAAGCCATTTTTCACTCCAAAATTGCCAGTGCTGAGCAGTTCATGTTGGGATCGTTCCCCCTTCCAGACAGCTGGGGTACCCTGGGCATCCCAGGGACACAGAGAGGGGCTGGGAATTATTTCAAAATCCCCCTGATGGTCATTGCTGAGCCCTTATGACTTCACCTCAGTTACTGCTATGTTTTTGAGAGTCAAGAATAACATGAATTTTTCCATATCTTGTGGTTTTTGGAGGGTGTGAATGAATTCTCATGCTGTGAGTTATTTAGGTATCAGCAAACCCAACCCAGCAGCGGTGAGGCCATTGAGCAACACAAAAACCCCGTGGAGGAGCTGTGGAGGCAAAGACTCACCAGCTGACACATCAGGAGGTCCTAAGCATCAAGACCCACCAGGAAGAACTGCAGATATTCCTCGTGGCCATGATAAGTCTACTCAGAGATGTTCCCTAAATTCAGAACATGAGGAAAATGACTTGACCTTCCCTTCCTACATTTGGTTTCATACCTTGCTTACATGCATGAATATAAAATGCCGGAACACAGCAGACTTGTGCCCTTTTGCACCATCAAGAATCAGGAAATCCCCCAGACCCCTCAGAAAAACAACTTGTTGGCACATCAGCAAGAAGAGAGGTGTCACACTGACTTCTCATCTGTGCTGTCCCTGCCTGAAGATGTGTCTCGGCAGGAGCTTTAGGCTGGAGGCCAGGAGTTGGCATTGATGATCCTTGTGGGACCAGCTCGGTTCACAGAGCTGTAGAATCATGGAATATTCTGATTCTTGGGGGTTCTCAGGGTTGGAAGAAGCAGTGAGGGCACAATGATTGGTGGATCCCAAAGCCTGAATGCTTCCCAAAGGCAAAATTCTACCCCTGGTGTTGAAGGCTACTCTCCTCCCAAAATACCTATTTTTAAACGTGTGCCCCTCAGCTGTGCTAAAGCCTACAGAAAGATGTTGCCTTGCTGGAGAAAGTCCAGAGGAGGCCATGGAGCTGCTCCAAGGGCTGGAGCCCCTCAGCCATGGAGCCAGGCTGGGAGAGCTGGGGGTGCTCACCTGGAGAGGAGAAGGCTCCAGGGAGAGCTCAGAGCCCCTGGCAGAGCCTAAAGGGCTCCAGGAGAGCTGGAGAGGGACTGGGGACAAGGGATGGAGGGACAGGACACAGGGAATGGCTTCCCAGTGCCAGAGGGCAGGGTTGGGTGGGATGTTGGGAAGGAATTGTTCCCTGGGAGGGTGGGCAGGCCCTGGCACAGGTGCCCAGAGCAGCTGTGGCTGCCCCTGGATCCCTGGCAGTGTCCAAGGCCAGGCTGGACAGGGCTTGGAGCAGCCTGGGACAGTGGAAGGTGTTCATGGCAGGGGGTGGAACAAGATGAGGTTGAAAGTTGTTTCTAACACAAACCATTGTGGGACTCCATGATTCTACAGAAGCTCCCCAAAACCACACCAAAAGCCTCCATTTTACACCCTGGCTTTTTAATCCAGCTCCTACATGAACAAGTGCAGGAAGAACCAGAGGAGAAGGAGAGACCTCATTTAAAACTGTTCAAGGGGAAATTGCAAAAAATTACCTAAACCTTTAGGAACATATTTATATTTTGATTTCATGTAATATTACTTCCTGGTTTCCAGCACATATTCCCTGGGCGTCCCCTATCAAATATCAGGCAGTATTAAATCACTGATCCCTGATCCCCGTAGCTCTCAGAAAAACATCTGTACTAATTTGTTGGTTTTCCTTAACACGAGGGCCAGCTGAACTCCTCCAGGGCTGAGCCAAGTGAGATCGCTGACAGATGCAGAATAAAAGCGCAAAGATTTTTCCTTTATTAAAAATAAGGTTCGGCGCTCCAAGCCCTGAGCTCGCCGTTTGCCAGAGTGATGAAATGACACGCGGCAACCTTGATGCAACTCTGTTGTGGATACAAAAACAGGGCTTTACCTAACGCTGCTCCCCCAGCAAACCATCCCTGACAGCACAGCCCAACCGGGACAGGCCAACGAGGTGAGGGGTCTGGGGGGGTACAGCCCTGGCCTGCTGAGGGTCTCGGGTGTCTCAAGGGGAAAGAGTTATTGCAGTTCGTTGACCTGGGAGCACAGCAGATCTGGCACCCTGCTCCCCCTGAGGATCTCGCTCTGCTTTGGACAGACTCTGCTGCAGCAGCTCAGCACAGAGCAGGGAACAGGGACAGAGGGGCAGGTAAAAGCAACATTTGTCCTTGTAAAGGATGTGCATCAACCCAAATCATCAAGGGTTGCTGGGATGAGCTCCAGAGCCCCCGAGGGGTGAGGCAGCACATTTGGTGGGCAGTGCCCAACACTTTCAAAGCTTTTGCACATCCAAGGCACATTCAGCTCACACCACAGGTGGCCCAAGTATCCTGCAAGAGTACGCAGGCACCAAGAACAGCTTTCCTTTGGAACCAAGAGCCATTTTTGTGAGAAAAAGCTCCCTTCTAAATTCCCAAGTGAGAGCACAAGGCTTCAGTTTGCACCGTGCCCAGTGGGCTCTGTGATGCGGATGCTCCTCTTTCACAGAAGACCTCACACACCTCACACACGACGCTGGCGATGTGTCCATGGCTGCCCTCGCGTCCATGGGAACATTATCCAAGCGCAATCCAGCTGCCAGGGAAAGACTGACCCTCATGAATAACCTCAGCCACTTGTTTCACCCGCAGGACTCAGCACAGACCCTGTCAGCATCACGTCTGCGCACAGAACTGACCCACCCTGTGCCAGCGCTGGTGGCTCCCAGAGGGCATTTCCCTCCAGGAAATCCTGCCTAGCGATGACACAGTCAGAGCGCAGAGAATGCCACAAACCCACATCCCTTCCCCAGCAGCCTGGGGATGAATTCCAGCCAGGGGCACTGGTCAGCCCATTGCCAGGCTGTATCTGCTTCCAATAAACTTTTATAGCCTGTCAATGCGCTGAATCCTATGCAATAAAATCGGTGTCATAAAAAAGGTCTTGCAGTGCCAGTGTCTTTTTTTTTTATTTTCCCCCTCTTTTTAATTTGAGGACATATGGGAGGGGCTGATTCAGAGGCCAAGTTCGTAATATTTTGGGGGGAGGGTAGGGAAATGACTTTAAATTACAATGGGAATTTTCAGACCCTCCTTCTGGGCAGAGCAGCCATTTTCAAAAGTGACTTCATTTCCAGAGCTGGCTTCCCTCCCAGTATTTGAACAAGCAAGCAAAGAAGAGTTCAGAAAGTAAATGGGTTTCAAGTTTGGCTTGATTGGTTTCAAATTTAACAGCCACAAACCAGCCTTCATAATTCCAGGTAAATTTTAGGCTGGTTTGCCTTATCAGGCTGCCAGTCCTGAAGTTCAACTCCCTGGGCAGAGATGACCCTGCACAGCACTTCACACACAGACCCAGCACAGACAGGAACCTGGGCAACCTCGGCTGGCAAATCGCAATATTCAACACTACAAAGCTTTTTTCGGGACTTTCACAAGGGTTAGAGAGTTTTGCATCCCTTCCCCGGGATGCACTTTTGTGGCAGTCTAAGGGCCATGTTTAGTCTTCTCAAATCCCTCTCCAGCCCCTGGCCCCAGTGATATGGGGAGCAAGGGGACTTTTAGGAGCGATTGAGGCTCCAGGAAAGCACCAGCTGGAGACCCAAGGAGACTTGAGGGCAATAACAGTCTCGCTGTTCACTGCTTTAAGATGCAGATAACATTGTTCTCTTAATGAGCACGTTAGGGAGATAAATAGGTTGCCAGTGGGAAACAAGGTCCAAGGAGACTCTGGGGATCTGCAGCCCAATTCCCAATCCCACTGAGGGCTGTTCAGGGCAGTTTTCACCCCTTATGGCTGCTTGCAATGCCTGGATGTCAGGAAAAGCTTTCCCCTTTTCAGCAGGGCTCCTGAAAAGAGCTGCAAGCAGGAGGAATTCTCCCTGCTCGGACTGTCAGCCACCCCAGACTTTGCTAGAGTGATCCCTGAGCCTTGGAGGGAGCTGTAAATCCCACATCCCAGCTGTGGCTGAGGGAAGAGGTTCCCCACGTAGGGTGCAAACATCTGGAGCTGCAGACAGATGTTCAGCACAGCGGTGACTGCTGGGGTCTCTCCCCGTCAGCTTTCACTGGTGCTTCAGCTGAGATAAGTCACTCACGAGCGATGTTTAAATGATTCTTGGCAGGGACAGCAGCACCGAGGCCTTTAGGAAGAGTTGCTCTTTATCTGTCAGAATAGCAGAGGCAGTTCATTGATTTTATTTCCACGCTCTTGCTGTCCCTGGGGTGGGTTGGGGATGTGTGGACGGCAAGAACTGCTTCCCAGGTCTTCCAGACGGGATGTTCATGTCCCAGGTGTGATGGAGTTCCACAGCTCCATCTCCTCAGATCCCGTCCTGGATTTTGAAGTGATTTATTGATGTTTCTGGTGAAGAGGGGGGATGGACAGCCATCAGTTTGAACGGGCACAGGAGAGCTGCCCTGCTGTGACACAGAGGGACTGCCTCAGTCCCTCTCCCCACTCTCAGGAGGGGCATTTAGACTTTAGGGTGGCCTGTGGTCAGACTGGGGTCCCACAGCATCCCAAACAGCAGCTCCTTGGAGAGCTCTGCCAGAAATCGAATTAAATAACATAATCAATGCCAGGTCTCCAGGTGGCGTCACAAGAAGAGAAAGCAAGACAAGAACCCATCCCCCGATGACGGAAACCTCACTCCAAACTTCACACGGCTTCAGGAGTCGCTCATTCCCACTTTCCTGTCTACCCAGGACGTCTCCTGCTTCTCTGGATTTCAACCTCAACCTTTGGATTTCAACCTCAGCCTTTGGATTTCAACCTCAACCTTTGGATTTCAGCCTCTGCAGTGCACAAGCTTTTTGCACGGCGGCAAACACCAGCCCTGTGCTTTTTGATCCAAAATAAGAATATATAAAGACAGCAGTTGCCAGTGCTTTTGTAAGGGATGGGAGAGGTTCCTGTGAGGCCGTGGCACGGATGCAGTGAAAGGGCACTGGAACTGCAAGGGGGGGAGCAGGTTCTGGGCAATCTGGGTCTAATTCCTTCCTGCTTGACCTCAAAAAGGTCACCCCTTCCCCCTCAGCCCCCGCATCTGCACGGAGATCATGGAATCACAGATGATGGATGGCCAGCCTGCCCTACCAAATGGTGAGAATTAACTGGTGCCTATAAAGCATGTTGGGAGCCTGGGATGACAGGCAGTATATAACTGCAAACTCTATTATATCATTGCACCATCCCCTGGGCCAAAAATCTGCCTTTGCAGAAAAGATCCAGACACAAAATGTGTTATTAAGTGAGGATGTCTGACAGTAGTTCAGCTGCATAGAGATGTTAAATAGTAATAATAATGAAACAAAGCTCAGCATTTGAGGATGCTGTACATCTTCAAAGCACTTCACCAAAACAGTAACTGATTGTACCCAAAATAAATTGCTCGCAGCTGCTGGAGATCCATGAGGTATTCAGAAGAAATGGATGGAACATCATCCATCCTGGACCATTCCGGGGGTGCATGTGCTGTAGCGTAATCAAGGGCTCAAAGGAAATAGCTTGCAGGGAGTTGAGCTTTTAGTGCCCTTCCGTACACCTCAAAATATTGTTTTTTGTCAGAGAAAGCAGCACAGGCCTGAGCTCCCTCCTCTCAGTGGAGAAAAAAGTTGTGACAGAGCCAAAGCCTTTATTCAAAGTTCAATGGCATCGTTTGAAAACTCCTGTTTCAACTCAGTCTCAGCAGCAAGAGCCCCATGCCAGACAGCTGAAGGCATCCACGGTGCTGAGGCACAACCGAGAGAACACAGCTTTGGCTCTCCTGTGCTAAACACAACAAACTCCTCCAACAGCTCCTTCCGCACTCATCTGTCTTAATTTAATGTGGATTTCACTACTGCAGTTCCACGTTGTGTCAAAGAGTTAAGACTGTCTCCCCCAACCAGTTCCCATCCACAACTTACAAAGCATTCCAGCCCTCCCCTCCCAGCTTAAAAACCCTTCCAGGTGCACAGCAGAAAACCTGTAGCTTCAAGCGCCAGGTAACAAACGGCCTCAAAAGAGCAGCAGGGCAGTACTATCTAAATAAACCCAAAAGTATTCTTGCCACAATTACTGCCTGGCTTTCCACCACTGGAGCCAGGTCCTTGGTGGTGCCCTTGGCAATGGAGGCAGCAAAATAGTTAAAGATGAGCTATTTAAAAGCAGGAGCCTGCGGAGCTTTGCCCGACTCTTCCCACCTGAAGAAAGCACCACAACACATTTCTCTGCCTTGCCCTCCCTTCACACACACCCCCTCCAGAGTGAGATTTTGCTTTGCAAGTCCCATTTTGGAGAGGGGTTGTGGTTTGAGATTTCCTGAGATTCGCAGGAGCTAGCAGAGAAAACAGGCAGACGAACCCGAGATGGCGAAAGGGAGAGCTTTATTTACAAAAACCTCTTTATATATCCATTAATAACCTAGCAATTATTGGTCAGCAGGGAATCCACCTCCTAAAACCATTGGTCACAGCTATACAACACCTAGTACCAAACACAGAGATTAAAAAAGTAAAAGAATGCAGTTTATCTCTATTCTCCCTGAGAAAGAACAGAAAGATTTCCAAAACAGTGCAACTACAAGGGGTCAGCATGTTCATGGAGTGTTTTAGGCTCTACGGGAAGGGAATCACACCATGCTACAACTTCACCAGGTCTGTGTGGATTATTTTAAGGAAACTTTGAACACAGCCCACATCGGTTTGAAACGTGAGCTTGAGGGCACGAGCATGAAATAGGAGCTGAAACTCTCATCCCTACCTTGTGCATGGCATGGAATATCCTCAGAATCTCTCAAATCTTGAGCTGTTCGGTCTGGTCTGAGATCAAGGGGCAGTGCTGCGCTGGACAGAGGATGCTGCAAGGGGCACTGAGCATCTTGCTCAGAACCCCTTTTTTCAGCAGCTCTGGCACTCGGGATTTGCAGCACAAAACCCACGGCAGGCTGTCAGCAGGTTGCATTCAAGCCTGAAACACAGCTTAAAAAAGATCTGTGTGGGGCATCGGAGTGCCAAGAGCTGGAAATCACCACCGGAACAGATTGGCAGAACCACACGGGAGCTCCCAGGGCAGGGATGGGCAGTGCCCAGAGCCTGGTGCTGCGGGGATGGTCAGATGGGCTCATTTGGGGGCTTCTTGTGGCCATCTCACACCCCAAGAGGGCCAGAAGGGTCCAGGCACGGCCAAGGGAGGAGAACCACGGGAGGGCAGAGCACACCCAGCACCTGCTCAGGCTGTGCCTGGATCCACTCAGCTCTGTCAGCCTCTCACTTGGAAAAAAAGCCACCACTAATAGACTTTCTCCCATCCAAGGCTCTCTCCTTCCCCTCTGAGCTCATTCATGGCTCAGGCTCTGGGACAGCTGCCGGCTTGCCAAGTCCCCCCAGCTCAGCGAAGCACAGCAACACGATCGGGATGATGGCCGGGCCAGCTGTTGGAAACCACTGCAGGGCTCCAAACAGCTAAAGACAAAGCAGGGGAAAACAATAAACCAGCACAAAACCCTCATTCCTTTGCCTCTGCCTGCACGCTGTGGTCTCGTTGTTACCACCAGCCCTAAATGGCCGAGTGAGCCCTGGCCAAAATGACAGCTCATTATGAATATTTTAAAAATACTCTGGGTGGGGACTAAGGAGCCCAGGGAACAGGCAGTGGATTTTTTCACACCTAAGTGATTGTTTTGAATGCAGCTCAGGTCAATAGAAGTGACCTCCATCCTGACTGGGACCAGAGCCAGGCCACTCCAGCATGAAGCTCCCCCCTCCGAGCATCGTCAGAGCCACACTGAACTTCATGGAATTACAAGAGGGTTCAGGAGGGCTCATACACATTTTTACACAGGCTCTGCCCCACTCAGCAACCTTAACTCAGAGGCAGAATCCCCTCTCTACAAAAAAACCCAAAAAACCCCAACAAAAACAAAAAAACCCCAAAAACCAACAACAAAAAAACCCCCAAAAAAACCCCCCAAACAAAAAACCAAAACTGAAACCCCCTCTTCTTAACAGCAGTTGCTGTCTTCTGCAACAAACCCCACTAAACTCATTTAAAACACCATTTTGTTTAAATTAGGGAACATTAAAGCAGCGAACAATGCCCCTGTGTAAATTATAGGGAAAATGTTGTCTTCCCATGGTGGCTTGCACAGTGGGCTACCAAATGTCCTCAGCTAACACCAAACATCAGCCAAGGGACGTGGAGAGGATGGAGAAGAACAGGATGTCTGCTCCCTGAATAAGTGGGGGCCAGAAACAAGAAAATTCAACAGCTCAGAAAGGAAAATAGGATTTCGGGACACAAATACCAACAGGATCCCCATTGTCAGCAGCAGCGTTTTGACTCTGGCGTGTTCTTCCCAATAAAACAAGGGAAGGGGAGAAAATGGACTAAAAATGTCCATGGCAGTGCCCAAGTGTGGGATTTGTTGGTTTTGTCTCGGATGGTCGGGACGGAGACGAGAGATCTCTGAAGTTAGGTCTCAGAGCATGAGGTTTATTGTGAAAGGGCGTGGGTGTAGGGGACCTGCCAGGAGCTGCCAGACACAGCTCAGAGCAGGGCAGAGAGGTAAGAGAGCAAGCAAGAGAGAGCAAGAGAGGGAGGGAGAGTAGAAAAGAAAGAAGATAGATTCCCGTGGTTGCCGTTTACAATACAATAAATCATCTTCTGTGCTGAATATTCTAATTTTCACTAACCAATCTAGAACAAGCTACAAATCCTACAACATTTACATACAGCCTAGGAGAGTCATTGCATTACCATACGGTGTTATATTTTAAACTCTAAAAACTGCTTTTTGGACCCTCTGCCAAGGTGGTAGGGTCTGCTCTGACCCTTGGGCCTGTCTGCAAGCAGAGGGGATTGTTTAATCAAAAGGGTATTACCTTCAGTGGCCATACCATTGTTTCCCAGTTGTTCAGTAACTGGGGTTTGGTATCTCAAAGCTTGTCTTCATTTCAATCTCGCTTATAGTTTCCATATTCTCGGCATCTTTTGCCACGTAATCATATTTATAAAGCTTTCCTATTTCATCTCCCCAACACCCAAGTGCCAGGCCCTGCATGAGACACCCCTCCCCAAGATGGGGACACAGGACAGGCTGGGATGCCCTAAGCACTGGAGATGGTGGCAGGGATGTTGTGAGAAGCTGAGGAAGGGCAGCAGCACTCAGACAGGGAAGAACATGATATTTTCTCAGCACATCACCTTCCTGTGTGGCCACAGCCTTCAGGCAGGTGCTCCCAGCCCCTGTTTCCAGCAGGCAGGACAAGGACTTGGAGCTGACTTGAGTTAGGAGCCAGCCCCGGGGATAATTTTGCTGTCCCCTTCCCCTCTGCCTGTCCGGCAGGGCTGGCTCAGGGCAGAGCAAAGCCACGCTCCCTCCACACCCCACGGCTTCCACAGCGCCCAGCCAAGGCACATGGCCTGGGGATTTCAGTGTCCCTCGGCATTTCTGTGCCTCTGCGATGGGAAGGGGCCAGGCTAACATGGACCATCGCTGGTCCCACAGGTGCCCTGCCCCACCCTGAGCCCATCAGGGCTCTCAGAGGGATCCCCACTGCTCTCCACGGAACCTGCAGAGCCCCGAGCCGGCAGCTCCGTCAGCTCTGCTCAAAGCCTCTGAGGAGGCACAGCCAAAGGTGATGCTTCCCTTTCCAAACCTGGAAATGAGGCTGCAAGGACGATAAAGCAGAGGGGATAGAGCTCCAGGCTGTGCCCACCATCAGGATGCTTCCTGAGCTGTCTCCAGCACCACCTCCCCAGGGCACTTCAAGCAGTGTTTCGGTGCAGTCTCTCCCTGGTTTCACTCCTCTTTTTGGGGCAGGACATTAACCCTGGTGCGTGACAATCCCAAACAGCCTGTTCCTGGTGCTCCACAGGGGAAAGGAAGGCTCTGCACCTCTGCTCTTCAGAGCAGCAATCAGTGCACACGGAGTCCAGCGAATCCATGGGCTGCCACATCCTCTCAGCACATTAACAGCTGACGAGTTCATTACTGCAGAGCCTGGTCCAGCTGAACTCCTCCCTTCCTGTCCTCTGCCTTCCAGAAAGAGGGGCTCTCCCTTTGGAGAAGTCTCTCACCTACAGCAAAGGCTCTGACTGGAGACCCAAGGGTTTGTCGTTTTTGGTGGGAACAGGAGCCACTCCAACCTCTCTGTGCAATTGCTTTTCTTCCCCAGCTTCCAGCAGAAGCCTCCTGAAGCCTGTTCCCCTCATTGCAGCCCCAGCTCCCCATTCCAGGCCCATCCCCGCTGCCTCCAGGTGCAGGACACACGCGTGTTCCTGCCTGGACACCTCTCCTGGGCAATTGGCTTCCTTCTCCTCCATTCCTGTATCCTCGGAGGCTTTGCTGCAGGCACAGAAGACAGGACAGATGGAGAGGCTGCTGCAGCCCGGGGTGCCCTGAGGGACAGTAATAGCAGGATGAGGTAAGGCAGGAGGAAGTGGGTGCTCTGGGCTGGAGGGAAGGACAGCTGTGGCTGTTCCCAGGATCTGGAGGAAGCTAATTGATAAATACCAGAGCTGGACCTGAAGGGAAAATGGGCATTTACAGCCAAGAAAGCAGAGCTGCTTTAGGAGAAGCCCCGGCCTTTGTTGCACAATGTCCGTGGAAAGCACTCGCTGTACTCACAGAGCAAGAGGCAAAGGAGGGACGAGCAAACTCACACCCCCTCACTCAGCCCAAAACAGAGCTCAGCACAGGCCTGTGGTTCCCCACCTCCCAAAAACACCCTCTGCAACCACCAGCCCTGCAGAGCATCCTGTGCAGCTACCCCGAGGAGCTCAGTGTGACAAACTGCAGCATTCCAGCCTTGCCAGAGAGGTCCAAGGCGCACACCATCCTGTACAGCCAGGGCCTTAACTCTCAGTGCCTGACAGCCTTCAAACCTCAGGGGAGGGTCAGCAGCAACCAGGACCTCTTTACACAACAATATTAAATACCCAGCCAACTGCACAGTAAATAAAAACCCTTTAGCTGGAAGCTTCACAACACTCAGCAACACAACCTTGTGCTTCTCTGGACACTTGCAGCCAAAATTCAACAAGAGAAAACTCCAGTTGGCTCCTACCACCCATAAGTTCAGCTAAACCCTACCTTATCACACAAACAGCAACTCGGATCCAGCCAGCACATCCTCTGCTGTCATGCTGTAGCTCAGGATGCTCTGTTACAGAAAGGATCTGGAAATGGGGAAAAAGAAAGGTGCAAGCCTTCAGAAAAATCAGGGTATGACACGTTCACATCCTCCTCGCTACTCCTCAAGCCTTTCATCTCTGGGGTCACTGCAAGCTTCTTACCACAAAAAGGACATCAAAGAGGCCAAGAGAGCTGCCTCTCTCAGTCGTTCCCCGGAAAGCTCAGCCCCTCCCGAGCCTGATTTATATAACCTCGTGCCCTCACACACCTGTGAGGACAGGTTAATTGGAGTCACAGGGTCAGCCCTCCTCTTCTGCAGGTGGTACAGTTTACTTTGTTAGCCCTCCTCCTCCTCCTTGTCCTTTCCCAAAGGGATGGCCCTGGGAATGGCCTTTGAGATGCACTTTAAAGCCTCTCCGACTGACGCCGGAAGATTTGGGAAGTCCTGTATTTTTCCACTTTATCTCAAAAGCTCCATAAGGCTCAGAGAGAACTCAGGGAATTACTGAGCAAGAGAACATCTCAGAGCCACACTCACACACCTTAACTCACCTGTGCCTGCCCAAAATGGCACATTTAATGACACACAGCCCTGCTGGGCCCTGCCAGGTGCAGCAACAGGACACGGCCCAGGGCTGTGTGTGTGCACACACGCACTGCACACGTGCACACCCTGTGTGCAAATGAGCTCTGTTCCCTCTCTATTTGCCTTGGCTGCACAGCCTGCTCTCCACGGGCCCGGCCAGCAGATATCCCCGCAAAGATAAACACCAGACAGCTGCTGGGAGCCAGAGATATTTGGTGATTAACAGCTGTGTGGAGCTACACAACAGAGACCCCCCGACCTCCGCCAGCCCTCCAGAGCAGCCTGGTTCCTTTCAGATTCCTGCTTGTCAGGCCAGGGCTGGGAGTGATGGGAGGAGACACTGGGAAAGTCACAGGTGGGAAACCTGGAGGAGAAGTCTTTCCCAGGAGAGAAGGCATTCCCAAAAGCCCATCCCTTTCCCAGCACTCTGGCTTTGCCCAGCACCTTGTGGGCAGCCATGACTGCTGCAGGATTAATTATTTCACCACTTCTTGAACTGACAAAGGAATAGCAAAAAGCCTGTTCTCTCCTGGTTCAACATAACCAGATACTTCAGAAGAAGTGTAAGTGTAAATGTTTCACCCGCAGCTCTTGGCAAATGGGCTCTTCTCTCCTAACCTCTCTTCTCTTCCAGACTTGTCCAGGAGGAGGAGAAGCTGGGAAAAGGCGCTTTGGAATAAGAACAGGGCTGACACATGGGGAAGACAAAAAAAAATTTGTAACCCCTTCATACCAAGAGGGAACAGAATCATAGAATCCCAGAATGGTTTGGGTTGGAAGGGACCTTAAAGCTCATCCTGCTCCAATTGAGCAGGGACACCTTCCACCATCCCAGGCTGCTCCATGCCCTGCCCAGCCTGGCCTTGGAACACATCTCAGGCCTTGATGCCTAATGACTGCAGCTGATCTTGTCCAAGGAGCACCAGGAAGCTCCCAGTCTGACTTTCCCAGTAGGACAGAGGATTCTGTGGGATCCGGCAGGATTGCTGAATGGAAATTCATCCTGTGCAGCAGCAGCCCAGGATGCCTTACACACCATTCCAGAGCCAGAGTGTTTCGATGGAGAAAAGGGGCGAGAAGTGGGAAGCTGCTCACAATGCGACTGTAAAAACAAAGTCTAGGGATTCGTTAATAATGTGTGGCCTGAGAAAACAAACACATCTCCCCGTAAAGACCCCGGCTCAAATAAACTGGTGCTGTTGTCATTAAACCCCATCATCGGCATGTCTGCTTTCCACTGGGTCTGGTGCAAATTTAAAGGGACTAAAATGTGGGGAAATAGCCCCCCAACATCGTCCTTTGGGACACTGGGAAATCCAGATGTGGCTACAGGACGCCACGGCTTGGACTCATCTCTGCATCACATTTGTAGTGAGGCTGAACCTACAGAGCTGCAACTCCTTCAGTTTTTATGCAGGAAATCCTGCACTGAAGGCAATGCCTTCTTGTCTTCAAAACGCTGAAGCCTGAAGATTCTAAAAGGCCAGAAAAAGTGAAAAGGCCTCTGGATCTCTCCTCCTTTCCCTCTTCCTTGCTCCCAGCCTCCTCCCTGCAATAGGTAAAGCTCAGACCTGAAAAGCCAGGTCTACTCCTAAACCCCTGAGCTCCATGGGGAGCAGAGACCTCCATGGGCTCAGGTTGCCCTTTCACGGCTGACTGCAGCTCATCAAGGCCCAGAACCGAATAATGAAACGAGGAGGCCGAGAGCTGCCTCTGACAGCTGAACTGATGGGCGTAATTAGGGAATGGCCCTCACAGCTTTTCATTAGCACACAGCCCAAGACTCGGTATGGCTGTTGGGGAGAGGTGGTGCTCCATGGCCAGCAAAAAGCCATCCAGGCCCCCAGGCTGCAGGGGAAGAGGAGCAGCACAGCTTGGAGCTACCAGGGAGCAATCTGCGCTCCCCTGGATTCCTACCTGGCCATCAGTGTGTGTTTCACACATCCTGGGCACACCCAGGCACCTTCTGATCCCATTGCACGTGGCACAGCTGGGATTTTTTAAACTTCTGCAGTGCCCTGGTTATCCCCAGATGTTGGTGAGTGCACTCACCAGCGTCTGAGTCTCTGAGTCTCGAGGCTCTGCCTCCTTCTCTCCAGACATGCTGTGTACCCCAGAAAAGCCTGACCCTCCCTTTCCTTAGCCCAGGGCTCGCTGGTTTTGGCTGAGATTCCCTCACCACCGTCCCTGAGTGCTGAGATGTCCCCCCACAGCTGTGCCAGCGCTGCTACCAGAGGTGTCTGTACCACTTCCTCTGTTTTCCTTCCCAAAAAATTAAAAATATTTACTGACACAGCAAAACCTAAGCAGACTAAGAAATACACTCATTTGTTAGGTGACAGGCAGAACAGAGTCCTCTGGGCTCCCTTCCTCCCTCTGCCTTTCCAAGCAGGACCTGCTTCTCCTACATTTCAAACAAGATTTTGGCTTTTGTTAGTTTTGATTCTGCAGCTTCAAGTTTTCTTCCTCCAGGGTAATGTATGCTCTTCTTGTAACTGTTTTATACAAGAACTTGTGATTCTAAATGGCAAAGTGAGGGAAAAGGAAGTAAACTGGTTATTGTGCCAGAAACACTCCTGGCTCTCCTCCCGTTTCTATTTTCCCTTACATTGTAAAGCTGGAATAAATCAAAGTGAGCAATACACTGGCGAACTGATGAAAGGGGAACAGAATCAGCACTCTGGTCCCTTGTACTGATATAAAAAAGGTGTAGTCCCAAGCAGGCAACAGTTTGCCTGAATTGCAAGTGGTGGGGATGGAGAATAGCCCTGGAGTGTTTATTAGCAGTCATAACCTTAATCAAATAACACTCAAGGATATGTAAAGAAATCTGTTCCACTGCAGCCTCCCAAGCCAAATAAAGGAGTAAATGGGACTTCTATCAAAAATCCCTTTTAAAACTCATGCACGCTGGGTTTTAAAAAAAAAATCTCCCTATTTCTTGGGGAACAGCCAAAGCTCCAGAGGAGCTGCCCGAGATCAAACCAGCAGCCCAGCGTGCCAGGCATTCAGGCCCTGCTGGAACCAGCTCCAGCACCAGAGAGAGGTGATGCTCCAGGGGAACCTGCCTGCCTGCCTGGGATATGTTTGGAGGAGGAGGATGAAGAGGATGCTCTCCCAAAGCATCAAGCCAGGCTGGATGGAGCTCTGAACAACCTGCTCCAGAGGAAGGTGTCCCTGCCCATGCCAGGGGGATGGAATGAGATGATTTTTAAGGTCCCTTCCACTCCAGGTAATTCTGGGATTCCATAATCATCGGCCCTCCAGGCATCTCCCAGTTCAGAGATCTCTGTGTGCCCATTTCATTTTGCACGGCCTGAGCCTCATTCACTCCCTCTGCCCCATCTGTGGGGCTGCTTCAATCAAGGCTTGCATTTGTGCAGAATTACTTGGGGGAAAAAGAAAGGAAAGAAAAGAAACAGACTCTGTGTAATAGAGGTGCATGTAAATAATCACTGCCCTAATCCCCTCTGACAATGAAAGATATCCAACCAGAAATTGTTCGAGCCTGTAACTCAACCTGAAATTTAAGCACGAGGAAGTCGTGTCAAAAGGGGACTTGGGTTCCCATAAAAGCCTCTCTACTTCCAGACCCTGGGCCCCTTAGCCAAAAAAACAGAGCAAACTTCCAGACATAACATCTGAGAAGTGCAGGCCTCTCAAAGGGACTTGCTGGAGAGACAACCACCAGGAAAACAAGCGGAGCAAAGGAAGCCCCCGAGCCCAGATGAAGTACCTGCCACGGAACAGAGGCACGGTTTCCATCAGAGCTGCGGCAGGCGCTGGTGCATGATCCCAGGAGGGAGGGAAAGCCCTCTCAGGGAAGGCATTCCAAACCAGACTGGACACAGCCCTGGGGAAAATTCATGGCTGGAGTTTGTTCTCCTTCGGTCTTGTGCAGCAGCCCTGAAGTTGATGCATGACAGAGGAATCCGGTGCGGTGCAGGCAGAGGAGACCCCGGGCAGAGCGAGGGGATCCATGACCTGTTTGTGGTTTTAGCTCTCTGGCTCCATCATTTCTACCCCACTAAGGGCACACGGAGTGTGAGGTCCATGAGCACGGCAGGGGCAGGGCTGAAAACCCTCCTGAGAGCAGCGCTTGTCACCTGGAGAGCAACGGGAACCTCCCATGGAGTGCGTCCTCCTCTCCGTGCGAGGACACCTGAGGTGAGCACCTCCTTGCAGCCAGTGATGGTATCAGACAAGCATCAAGGGCCAAATTTTGGGCTGCTTTTAGAGGGACAGGTAACGATCCAGCTTTTGGTGTTTCACTGTCTCCTCCAGAGCCAGCAGCCAGCCTGCCCCATTCCCTGTCTCCACACTCCTTGCCTTGCCTGTCCCACCTCAGCAGCTCCTCCTGTGCCAGAAACACAGGTCATTTCCGCAGCCACAGAGCACTGAGGTGAGCCCAGGGTGTTACAGTGTCCCCTCCTCTCAGCAATGTCCCATGGTTCATCACAAAGGTCCCTCGGGGGTGCAGAGCCTGTTATTGCTCTAGAGGAACCGCAAACCTAAGGCAAGAAGAGCTGCCTCCATAGCACACCCAGAAATTTCCTCCATGGCTGAGCCACAGGACTAGGGAGCGGTGGGAATGCAGAAACTGCATCACTGAATAGTATCAGACCTGTCTGAGAGCAGCTCATGGACACATGGAATGGTTTGGGCTGGAAGGGACCTTAAAGCCCATCCAGTTCCACCCCTGCCATGGCAGGGACACCTCCCACTGTCCCAGGCTGCTCCAGGCCCTGTCCAGCCTGGCCTGGGACACATCTTAGGCTTCAATGCCCAATGACTGTAGCTGGTCTTGTCCAAACCTGGCCTTGAACACCTCCAGAAATGCGACAGCCACAACTTCTCTGGGCAGCACGTGCCTCACCGTCCTCACCGCAGAGAACTTCCTCCTAATACCTACATTTGCTAATATCTAACTTGCCTTGGTCTCTGCCATTATTTCAAATTTATGGACCCTCTTTAGCTTCAGACCTCCCCCAGGGCATCAGCCTGTGCTCCCAGCGCCTTCATGGCCCCAGCTGCTCCCGCCTGCTGTCTGTGCTGCTCCCTCAGCCTGCACTGAAAGCAGCATCACCCTGATGGAAGAGCCATTCCCAGAGGAGAGTGTTTGGAAAGCAAGGAGCAGCCTGTGGAGAGCAAAGCTGTTCAGCTGCAGGACTCCATGGTTTCCCTGTGCCGGGGCAGTGCTGGCTGCACTTCACCCCTCTTTATCCAGAGCTTCCACACACGAGATTCCACTGGTGTTAAATTCCTGCTGCGTGCGACAGGACCCCTCGCTCCATACAGAGGGGAGCTCCTCTCTGCTGGTTGGGAATTTTCCAGTGGGGTGGTTTCTCATCAGAAAATCCCAATACACTCAAATCAAAGCCCCTCGTGGGAATGTACCAGTTTCAGGGAATCTTCCATGGGAAACTTTTCCTCAAGCCCAGGCTGAAGCTTTCCCCTTGGGAAGCACGAGCAAGGACTCTCCACACCCTCCGTCCCCATCCCCTGGCAGAGCTGGCGGTCCCCGGGGATGGGGACACTCTCACCCCCTCTGTATTTTCTCCTGCCCGTGTCCCCAGCCCCAGGAACCCTCACCGTGAGGTTCATGGCCCCACAGGTTGATTTTACCCCTTACAAATGCTGTAACCTCAGGACACAGGAGGTGCAGGTTGGATGTGAAGCCACACTCGCTGGCGCATTTCTCTTCCAGCTTTTCCTGAGAAAAACCAGGCAGAGCTTGGGATGAGCCTGAAGGAGGGCTGGGAATGGGCTCAGGTTTGGGAGAAGCTGCCATCGGGGGCTGGGCTCTGTCCTGCACGGAGCTTGTGGGGCGCTGTGGTGGCACGGGGGGGTCCCGAGGGTCCCCCGGCCACGGTGGCTTCCCCTTGTCCCCCGCAGGCTGTGCGATGGCTGAGACAACAGCACCATCTTGTGCCTCAGCTCGGGCTGGGAAAGGATTTTAGGATGAGCCCGAAGCTCCCTCTCGTGGATCCTGCAGCTAAGCGAGTCACAGCAGCCCAGATGTTCCTCTGCTCGCCAAGGCCAGGCTGGGCAGGGCTTGGAGCGACCTGAGATGGTGGAAGGTGTCCCTGCCATGGCATGAGATAAGCTTTAAGATGCCTTCCACATTAAACAATTCTGTTATTCCAGGATCCCTTGAATTGGAGGGCTGGGAGCAAGCGTGAGGCCAAACCAAACTTTGCAGCTTGTCTGCTCCCCAGAAAGAAACATTTTGGAGAAACCACTCCTGGGCAGGGCAGGACACGGCACGTTCACCCCCAAGTCCATCCACGACACCCAGGATCCACCAGGTTCCACTGCATCTGTTCCCCCAAAAAAAGGGAAGAGCTCGGGTCGTCCTTGAGGCCAAGGGAAGTGTCTCCACCTGCCCCTGCGGTGCAGGGCCTGCAGGCACGGATCTTACAGGCAGCGAAAATCAAACTGACACGTTTTTTGGCAGATTCGGGTTGTTTCAGGGGGATGCTCCCTGCAAACACTCTGCTGCAATGCTGCCTGCCAGGCTTCCACACCTGCAGGATCAGAGCTGGCACTTCGGGACAGCACCAGAGGGGATTTACTCGTATGAAGCTGTTCCTTTTCTTTCCCATGTGATTTCTCCCCCTACTGCAACCATTTTCTTATTTTGCATTTTGATGAAATCGGGTCCTTCTGAAGTTTTCCCCCAGAAGGACCTGGAGGGCTCACGGATTGCAAAACCTCCCAGTGCCACCTTATCTGCCAGAGCTTGTGCCGCACTCCAGGCTAAACGCAGCTGCTGCCAAGCACAAGAGATGAACTTTTCTTGAGGACAACACACGTGTAAGGAGCTTTTTAAAGGGTATTAGTAGCTTTAGGTGTAGCTTTCGTTCCGTGTTTGCCACCTGAGGGAAGGACTGCAAGTCCTGTTGTCTCACGCTGGTCTCACCCCTGGCTGTTTCTGGGTACCTGTTGGGTGCTCCTCTCCCTCAGCCACAGAATTTTCCTCTCAAGCCACAGCAAAGAAGTGCAGATTTCACATAAACTGACAGAACCACCACAGCTGGAAGAGACCTTCAAGATCATTGAATCCAATCACCGACCCAGCAACATCCTAATCACCCCCAAACCATGTCCCCAAACCCAGACACCGCCACCTTCCTGGGCAACTTATTCCACTGCCTGATCACTTTTTCAGCCAATTTTTTTTCAGATATCCAGTCTGAACCTTCTCTGATGCAATTTAAAGCTGTTTCCTCTGGTCCTTTCACTTGAGACATGGCAGGAGAGCCTGACCCCCACCTCACCACACCCTCCTGTCAGGGAGTTGTAGAGAGAAATGAGCTGTGCCCTGAGCCTCCTCTTCTCCAGACTGAACAAACCCAATTTCCTCAGAGATTTCAGTCCTTTCCCCTCCATCCCTCCACACAATTTGCTTTTTTCATTCCTAACCATTGCGCTGTGGAACTGTTCTCAGCCTTCCTGCATCCTCTGCCTCCCTGGCCTGCAGAGCTCTCCAGCTCCATGGAGATTCTTTTCCAAGGCTGCCAGGGCCTTTCCACCCTTGAGTCAAGCTTTTCCGTGTCCCTCGCCACGGGTGCTGAACCTTCCAGGGAATATCCTGCCTGACGGCGTGCCAGCCTTGCTGTTGTCCACTATCGATGAGATAATGTCTCTTAAATCCGGATCTCTGACACGAGGGTGTTCAACCCCCTTTTGCTCGTGGCTGCTTTCCAATTTCAGGACAGAAATGACCGGGAGAAATATGAGAAGTTAGTGACATTCTTGGCTTGGGAATCGTCAGCCTGGCGTGGAAAGGAATGCGATCAAAAGAGATCACAGTGTTATTTTCAAGGCCTTGTTTTGTGATGCACTTTCGTTCCAAAGAGGCTTTTGGGCTCCAGGTGAACCTCGCCGAGGGGGGTGGAACAGGTTATTTTTGTTGATGGGGCTCACAGGGACAAGAACAGCCTTTACAAGAGAATTGTGGTGCATTGTGGCTATTTCTACCCTGGGTGCTGTTTTCCTCGAGACAGAAGAGCCAATGGATGGACAGGAATGCTTTTCCAGGCAGGTGCTGGCAGGAATATTGCCAAAAAACATTGTGAGTGCCTGCCCCACAGGACAGGGGGATTTTCAGAGGTGCTTTGGAGATGCACACGAGCCTGGGGTAAAGCTCTCAGAACAGGCAAGGATGTGCTCGAGCTGAAGTGTGTTGAGAGCGACAGCCAGAAAAGAGTTTATCAGAATTCACTCACACAGACGAAAGGAAAAGCTTAATGGAGCTTGATGGAGTGTCAGAGCAGCCTTGGTACAACAAAGACACGTTGGCTTTGAGATAGGGATGAAGTGCAGTGCTGGGAAGCACCCCCAGCCATGCCAGGAGAGCTCCAGAGTCTTCATCACTTGGTCACAAAGGGAGCAGCAAGAAGTAATCTCCATCCTCTCAGAGCTGCTCCAGCAGCGACTTCCTCTCCCAGGGCTGCACCCAGAGGGGCAGGGGAAGCAATCTGGGTGAGAAATAAGTGTTCTGTTTGGGTGCTGGTGTTTGGAGCACGCGCAGGCGAGTGATGAGGGAGGAATCCAAGACTTTTTGTTGGCCTAGTCAGATAAAAATCTTGCTGAAATCCCTACTGGCACAGGAACACGCTCCTGTCTCACAGACGGATTCCTCCAGTGGCCCCGATAGTACAGGAGGCAGATAAGCACCAGAGCATCTGTTGAGGAGACGAGATTACCCAGAGCTAATGCTCTAAAAGTGGCTGCAAACATGAGCAAACTGCAGAATACTTCACAGACAGAGCATTCAGCAGCATTTTTGCAGTAAACAATTCACAAGAGCTCTCGGCCATGGGAGGCAGGGGAGCTCAGCTGTGTTTGCTGTGCCAGCCAGGCACAGAGGATGAGCCCCTGACCTGCCAACCTGATCTCAAGCAGCCCCAGCTCACCTCCTGTGGCTCTTTCTCCCCATCCTATACCAGAGAGAGCCCGAGACACCCAGAAATGGCAGCACTTAATCACAGAACGCCAGAATGGTTTGGGTTGGAAAGGATCTTAAAGATGTTCTAATTCCAAACTCCCTGCTACTGGCAGGGACACCTTCCACTAGCCCAGGTAAGTGGAATTCTGGTGGAATTCTAGTGGAAGCCCAATGGATTTCTGGTGGAATTCTAGTGGAAGCCCAGTGGATTTCTGGTGGAATTCTAGTGGAAGCCCAGTGGATTTCTGGTGGAATTCTAGTGGAAACCCAGTGGATTTCTCCGAGGGCTCAGAGCTGCCCTTGGGTCGCTGTGCATGTCACAGCCTCCCAGCAATCAAGTGAAGCTATTAAATATCAAGCACTTCCCATGAAGTTGACATTTTTAATCCCCACGCTGCCTTCTCTTTTCACACACTGGTGACTGGGGCCTTTCCCCACTGTGAGGGCTTTTCCCCCCTCGCCTTATTGCTCCCTCCCACTCGCAGTCGAGAATTAAAAGACATAATAAAGAGCCCTTGAAGCGGACGGCAGGGGGAGCGGCGTGTAAAAAAAAAAAAAAAGCAGGTCCCTTGTCGGAGCCAGGGATTCATCTGCCTCTCCCCGTGGAGATGAAGAGGCCCTTTCACCCCAGCAACCAGAAGGTTGAAGCTGGATATGTGCTCAGCAGCACGGCCGGGGCTGGGAGCTGCCAGCCTGGGGCTGACAGCGGTGACATTTCTACCTCAGATTAGAGGGTACGGTGCACAAACGCATTAGAGTTGCTGGGGAGACTGTCCCTCCATGAGGCTGCACGCTTGGGAGCGAGCTGGGGTAGCTATGAAACGAGCCCAGCGTGGCTCCCAGCCCTCTCTGCAGATTAAGGTTAATAAGAGCCTCCCCAGCCCACCGTGCCCACCGTGCTCTCGCAGCAGAGAGCAGACCGGCCCGAGGTGGGAGCCCAGCGCCTCCAATATCCCCACCCAGCGCCCCTGCTTTGTTCTCCGCTTCTGCCCAGTGATTTTCATTACAAATATCCTCTTATTATGTGCTCATGGAGGGAGAGGGAGGCGGGAGAGGGCCCACACAAAGAGAAAGAAAAGGCTGCTTGCTAGAAAACCAGTAATTACAGGGCTGGGGCTTTCCTGGAGGAGGATTCATACGGATTCGACATGGCAGTGGTTCACACGTACGGCCCCTCCGGGGGCAAGCTCCTGGTTTGATTTCATTATCAGCAAGCTGGGCTGCCAGGGGGACGTCTGCCCCGAAATGAGTTCCCAAAAATGGACAGTTGCACTTCTTTTATTAGCTGCTTTGAAAGCAGTTTTGTTGCTGCCCCCAGAAGCCTCTGCATTTGCTCAGGCATGGGACGGGAGAGCACAAGTGCCATGAGTTGGCCTGGCAGTGCAGCCTGCCGTGGCCAGTCAGGATGGGAAAATTCCTTACAGAGTCCTAGAATGGCTTGGGCTGGAAGGGACCTCAGAGCTCATCCAGTTCCACCCCAGCCGTGGGCAGGGGCACCTTCCACTGTCCCAGGCTGCTCCAAGCCCTGTCCAGCCTGGCTTTGAACTTCCAGGCATGAGGATCCACATCTCTCTGGTCTATTAGTGATGTGGCCATCACCTATTGTAGCAAAATCTGGTTGAATCAACCCTTCAAACATTTCCTAGCCCCAGACATGTGAAGACTCTGCTCTCACAGATAAGTCAAATCTCTGTCCTTTTACAAGAAAGGTAAAACATGACCCAGGTGTAAATGGATGCAGGTGAAGTCTCACAGGAACCAAACCTGAGCTTTGTGTACTCACTTGTCACAGGCATTGCGTGATTTTCTCCATTTCAGGTGAGGTGCGTCAGCTCAGCACCCAGAGCCTGGCAGTGTGGGAACGTTTGCACAGCTCTGGATCAGCTAAAAACCCATTTTACGTCTGGGTGAAATGATGGCTCAGATTAACCAGGCCAAGGCCATGCAGGAGCTCTGAGAGGACCAAACCTGTCCCCTCCCAGCTCAAAAAGCACATTAGACACCTCTCCCCTTCCCTAATGCCTCCTCACATATTGGACACAAAGCTGACAGGGGGCCTGCTTGGGGTCACTTTCACCATTTCTCTGGGAAATGCATCTCAGGATGAGATTTTCACCTTCGTTGGTGCTTTGCCAACAACTCTGGGCCATTTGTAGGACACCTGGCAGTGGCAGGACTGCTGATGGGACAGGAGCCTAGAGGGAAGGTGTTTCTGCCATTAGAGCACACACTTCTAGGCAAGTTCCCTCGATCCTTTGTGGTTTTACGATGTGCACAAGACAAGGAGCAGCACATCGATCCACTCTGCAGTCTCAGAGGTGAGTACAGTCATTTGATGACAAACAATAAGAAATCTGCTGCCATGGACAGAGCCCGCAGCACCAGAAGTCACTTCATTCGCTGCAAGCTCACAAAGAGCATCTGCTTCTGTACTTGGAGGTGTCTGGATCCATTATTCTTGGAACAAATGCAAACTGAATTCTGGGTTTCAGGTAACCCCAACCTGCTACTAAAAAATAATCCCAGAATGGTTTGGATTGGAAGGGACATTAAAGTTCATCTCATTCCACCCCATTGCCATGGCAGGGACACCTCCCACTGTCCCAGGCTGCTCCAAGCCCTGTCCAGCCTGGCCTGGGACACTGCCAGGGATCCAGGGACAGCCACAGCTTCTCTGGGTACCTGTGCCAGGGCCTCACCACCCTCACAGGGAGGAATTTCTTCCCAGTATTTAATCTAATTGTATCCTTCAGCTTAAAGCCATTCCCAGTTATCCTATCCCTACATGTCCTTGTGAAAAGTCTTTCTCCAGCCTTTTTGGAAGCTCCCTTAGGTACTGGAAGGTGAGTACTGGAAATGAGCCCCAGGTTAATGGTTTGGCTCCTGATAAAGACAGGCAGACTCACAAACTCAGACCCAAGCCCAGCATTTGGTTTCCAAACACGCTGAATGTTGCTTTGCTTCTCTCTCTTAATTCCCATCGTCTTTTCTTTCTCTCTTTATTTACTTCTTAATTTCCATGGGTCTTAATTTCCTGCACCCCAAGCCCTGCTGAGCCCAGGCACTGCCTACATGGGATTGCACTCCAGAGCCTTTCCCTCTTCAGGGAAAGGTCAGGGATGGAGGTTAGTGTGGCGAGAAGAAAGGCAGCAGCAGACAGACAGAGAGCTCTCATAAAGGTCTGGCTGTGAGCCTCTCTGAGAAAATGTCAGCTTGGGGAGGCTGTAACAGCTTTAATCTGCAGTACAAGGGGATTAAAAGACTCGTTCTCACAGGACAAAAGGGAACGGAGGGAGCGGAAGGAGCGGAACAAGGGGAGAATGAAGCCTGCGAGGGGAGGAAGGGAGAAAGTTAAAGAGCTCAACTCTAAAGAGCATCAGGGCTTAAAGAGCTCCGGCTTGGAGTGTAATAAATGTGAAGTGGCCTGCACAGAAAAGGGGCTTTGGCCAATGGCTTGGCTTTGCTTTTTCACACTAAGCACACACACTTCAGGCTGCTTCAGTCAAGGCAACTTGTTATGTTTGGCTTTGTTGATTTTCAGGGCCAAAGGAGTAGGAGGGGGAAGCAGAAGGTTAATGAGGCTCTGCCAGATGCGGCACTCAAGAGGAGCAGTGGGCACTCTGTGTTTTAAACAGTGGTTTAAGGGCTTTGATCCTCACCCCTGCTGTCCCTCAAACCCTCCTTGTCCTCGAGGGCTGGGGAAGAGTGGAGGGGCCTGGGAACAGGAAGGAAGTACGTGGAATTGCGGGACGCTGCCCTCAAGTACTGCTTGAGCAACCTTTTCACCCGCCTAGCGAGGCTGAAGAGTGGGACTGAAAGGGTAAGGAAAGAAGGAGACCTTAAATACTTTTCAAAAGGTAAAGAAAAAAACAACTCAATGCATCAGTTGCAGGAGATGGAAAGGCCAAGGAGCCACCAACACAGACAAGCAGCTGCGCTCCAACAGGGAAAGCAGGCACTCCAAAGCAGCTCATGGACTGCAGGAAATGAGGCTCTCAGGGCTGGGGCTCAAACCAAGGCAGGCCTGCTTTGCCTGATTAGCAAGGTTTGGACATGGCAAATATTCTCAAAGGCAGGAGGACTTTTCCCCCATCAAGGACATACTTTAGTCTTCCAAAATCATTGAAGAAATGGCAGGACAGGAAGGTAAGACAGTACCCACGACCCCTGGGCTTCTCCCACGAACACACTCGGGAACTCAGAGAGGAGAGATGCAGGTTTCCAGCAGCCACGGAATTAAATGGGACTGTACCATCTTCCCTTTCATATTACCACCCTCCCATCTCCACAGCCTTACAAGCCGGGAGAGATGCTCCAGAACAACACCAGGCACAGCCAAATGTCTAAGGCAGCTTTTTCCTGTTTTAGCTGCTCAGAACAGAGCTGGGGCCTGGCTGGTGCTCTGTGCACAAATTCTACTGAGAGGGGAAAAAAAAAAAGACTTTGTAACATAATAAGCAAGTTCCAGACAGGAATTAAGAGTATAGCATATCCAGCGGAGACAGGGGCTGGACTGGCATTAAGGTAGGAAGAATGTAATTACCTGACCTGGACTGTGGCCAGGATAATGGTATTAATTTATTTCAACAAAGCCAGAAGTGCCAACACCTGCATTTTCCATTTAAACCCTGAAGATGGCAAATCACAGCGCCCTGATTTCATTCTTCCAACTTTCAGCTGGAAAGGTCTCCCTGATAGGGGTGAAAAACCAACACCCACCTCGTGTGGCCACGATGGGAGAGCTCAGCCTCAGCTTCGTTTGGGAAGCCCAGTGCCATGCCAGTGCCATTGCTGGGGATCCCCAGCAGTGCCCAGAACATCCTCCCACTCCCCACAGCTCAGCCCCAGGCAGTGAAGCTACGCTCAGGCACAAACTCAGCCACAGGCTCTGAGCACAGCCCCAATTTCGATCTGGTATTAATTATCCTGTTCTGCAGAGATAAATGCTTAATCCTCTGGCTGTTGACACTGGAAATGGCCCAATCTACCCTGGGGTGGATATTATCCCGGGGAACTTGGCTTCAGCCATGATCCCACATCATGTGCTGTACAAATGTTCAGTGCCTTGCAGGGAATGGATTTCATAGGGTGAATGGGCTCCTTCCGTGGCACAGCTAATCCAGAAAAATACATGACCCAAGCATTCATTGTATCAGGTTTTTCTTCCTCCCTCTTATTTTTTTTTCCTTTGACATAATATTGCAAATTTCATGTGGAATTTCTCATTTCCAGACATTCCCTGTTTCCTTACAGCTTACCAGCTTTCCTACTCCAGGACTGATAGCAAGGGAAACTTCCTCAGCAGTGCTGCCCAAGGGATCTGGGTCTGCACAATCCCTCCTTCCAGGGCAGCCTTTCCCTGTTTTCCTGGAGAAAGGCAAATGATCCACATTGCTTCCCTGGTCTTAGACTCCCTGGAAAGCCTAAATCGAGGAGTTTGTGCCAGGGAGAAAGCAGCAAACCCAGAGGTGGGAAACTGTTCTGCTTCCTGATCAAACTTTAAGGACTTTGGTCTTTCCCGTGTCTGAGCAGTCCCACTGTGTGCCAGGAGGGAAAAGCACTGTCCCACACCCACTGCCACCTGCCCTGCTGCCCCAGCCCTGCATTTTGTGGCACCCGGGAGACTCCTCCCCCCACCTTCACTCACACCTGGCCCCCTCCCCACTTCCCTTAGAGACCAAAGGCAAATTTTAAACCCTGACAGAGAAATAACTTTGAAATACGGTATTATTGCACACAGGTACTTGGGAGTGAAGGTTTGCTCCCCGTTTAACAATAAAACAGGTTTTCCAGACAGCACAATTCCACACAGACTCCAAACAGCTGATACAAAGGGTTGAATACAGGAAATAGAACAGAGTCAGTGCATGATGGGATTTTTTTCCCCTAAAACACAGTCAAACAATCAAGCTCTGTCTCAACACAGGAATATTTAGCTTTAAGTGGTGCCTTGGAGCTCTACAGCACTGCACTCAGTCACACACAGGAGCAATCTTCCAGGAAGCTTCCAGTGAACTGCAGGAAACTAAGGCAGCAGGAAAGGAAATGCTTCTCCACAGTCAGCCCGTGGTGGGCTGGAGGCAGATCCCACACATCCACAAGGACCTGCAGAGGGAGAGCTGAGCACCCACCTGAGGCAGGCACTGCTCTTTACCTCATGTGACACAAGGCTGCAACTCTTTATTGAGATCCAATCTGGCTGCTGTCACCACCCGCCCTTTAGAGAGGTGGCTGGAGCCTTCTGCAAATTCCTTCTACAAATTCCTGCAGAAAAAAAAGGAGCTTGCTGGGAATATGACACACACAGAGCGAGCTTAAGGTTTTTTTTGTCAACCTTGTTTGTTTTACCAAAGCAGTTTTTCTAGTCTTAGTCCAATGGAAATAAACTTTCAGCCCACCTGAATGAAGAAGTTTGGATTTGCCACCATTGTGCTCAATTTAATCCCAAAATTACACTGAGGCAAAGAACTCGCAGTAGAAAAAAAGCTGAGCTTTTTACTGGATTTGTTTTACTCCTTAACAAGATACAGAGAGGGCTATTTGCTCCTGGGCAGCTTCACCTCAGCTGGAAAGACTGTGCTAAGATCTCCCAAGGAGAGAAGGGGAATTTGAAGCCCAGCCAGTGAGAGCATGAGAAAGGGCTCAAACCCCTCATATGTGAGACAAGAACAGGGGTTCTGGAGACAAAAACAACCATTTTGCAATTCAAACTCCTGAGGTCTGTTCCCAACTCTGACACTGACTTGGGAGTGCACATAAGTAAATGTATTTTATTTCTGTCTGCCCCAGCTCTTTGTATCTTAACACAGAGGGGGACATTGCTGCTGATACAACCCCAAATCATTGCTGCACCATCCCAGCAAGCCCCAGCTCCCAAACTGGCAGTAATCACAAATTATTTCCATCAGGAGGACTGAATGTTCAGTCATTTGCATAATTTCAGAGATGGGGGTTAAATGCAGGGAGAACTTGGGCTTCCTGGCAAAGGAGAAGTGTCAGCTCCTCCTTGCAGTGCCACATCCAGCGTGTGTAAGGACTCTTTCAGACTTTTGCCCTAACGTGGAGCTGCCAATGGAAAATTTGCACCCCACTTCAGCAAAGCCTCCTAATATTTTCCCTGATCAATGACAGACCACAGTCCTGGAGCTCCAAACCCACAGAATTAATTAGGAAGCAACAGCAAACGAGCACACCAGGAGCAGACCTGGGAAGCCACCAAGCACACCAGGGCTCTGCTGCATCACCTTGGGCTGACGGCTCCTTCTCCCTCTCCCGACAGCTGGGGTGGGAAATGGCAGCAGGAGGAGAAAGGGAAATGGGAACCTGGCAGTAGAACGCAAGGTGAAGGAGCTGCTCCAAGCAGGTATTTAAGGATATATCTCATCCTGCTTCCCAAACTGCTGCTTGGCCATTTGGGATTATCCCAAAGCATTCTCCACCTAATCTACTCTTAAGGTAATTAACACACATGTCCCTTCTCCAAGCAGGTGGCCAATCTACCATCTCTGAGGGATGCCTGCTGAGAAACGGCTCCAACACTGATGCAGAACTGCTTTGCTTCATGACACTGGATTCTGCCTGGTCTTGGGATGTCCTCAGAGCTCTCTAAAAATCTGTTTGCTGTTTGTTGCTCCCTGTACTTCCACACAACAGAAGCACAAGGCAGCTCACGCTGCTGTGTGTCCATTATTGAGCAGCTCCCTTGGAAAGAGCACAGCAGGTATATTGGAATTGCACTGCCTTCTCTCCAAACATGCCATGGAGCAGCCAGCCCCAAGAAACCGCAGGCAGTCTCTTCCAGCCTGGTATTCCATGGCTCCATGAGATGAAAGCATCTGGTACTGTAACACAGACACTATGTGTGATCCTGCATGATTCCCTCGTGTGGAGTCTCCTTTGATCTGCAGAGAATACCCCAACCAGCCACGTCCAGCACTGGTCAGTCCAGATTTCTCCCAGAAAATACCCCAAAGCAGGTCATCAAACTGGTCTGTTGGTGCATGTTCTGAGTCCTTTTGTACTCCCAGGAACCTGATTGCTGAGCAACATTAGCTCACAAAACCACTCAAGTCTTGGACACCCTGGAGCAGCAGCTGCCACATCCCTGTTCGTGACCTGAGGAGTTTCCCAGAGCCCTGCACGGAGCTGTTGCAGCAGCAGGCACAGCAAACCAAAGCCCAGTGACACAGCAGAGCTTAGCTAGCGCTTGCAGGCCCTTTTCTGTGCTCTAACCCACACATGCAGTACTCCCCCAGGCCCCAAGCTGCTCTTTCCTCTTCCAGAGCTTCCTGCGACAAGCATGTTTGTGCGGGAGCTGATGTATGTGCTGTGTCCCACATGGGCCAGCTCCTTTGGTCCTGTGCCTTCCAGCTGACTGTCCCAGGGACTAAAAGGTGGCTCAAAGCACAATACAAGGGAATCCTAAAGTCCAGCCAAGCTACCATTCCTCCCTAGGCTGAGGAGAGTCTCTTCCCAGGATCACAGTGTGCCCCACCTGCATCCTACTGTTCGATGGAGAACAGAGCAGGGGCAGGGAGAAGCAGCTGATCTTCGTCCCTAAGGCAGGGCAGCACCTCTGACCCCTGCTCTCACCTCCCAGGTGTTTGGGCAGTTGGATGCTGACTTCAGCACCACCACCACCTCTCCATACTCCATCCTTTCCCCATCTTCCTTCTGCTGACACGGATTGTGCAGTGTAGGCGTAGGGCAGGCTGCTCAGAAAGCAGGGCCAGCACTGTGCCTCCCTTCACCTGTCCTGCAGAAACATTCATCAGCAAGATCCCATCACAACTCTCTCAGCGCCAGGAAACCTGAAGCCACAGAAGCAAATTGCCTGTGCTCTCTGCTTGTTAGAGATGTTCAGAAAGGTGGGGCAAGAGCACAGGGTTTGTGGTTCCTTCTCTGACTGGTCAGGCATGTTCATTCCGGGCTCTCCATCAGGTCAGCAATGGAACAGATGCTGCACAGCATCTGCAGCCCCTCACACTGGGTTTGATCCATCACCCAGCTGGAACAGAGAAGCCTGGAAGCAGCTTCAGTTAGCACTGGCTGGAGAAATTCCTTATGAGAAGCTCCCAGGCACATTCAGTAAAGGCTGAAAATCCAATCATTCCATGCCTGTGGCTGCTTCTCTCCTCCACTGCTGGGGGCACCAGCCCCGGTTAAAGTGCTGGGACACCTTTGTCCGAGCCACTGCAGGCACACGGTGTGGCAGCTGCAGCCTCAGGCTCCTTGCTGGGGCCCTTCACAACCAAGAACTCCAGCAGAATGTCCAGGAGGCAGAACACCAGGTGCCTGGAATGGAGAAAAGATGAAGCTTAGGTTGGTCAGGGCATGGGAGGCAAAGCTCAGCATAAGGAAGGAGTGTTCCAAGGCTTCAGGGGAGAGAGGAACAATACTTTGTCCCCAGAAGAAAAGTTTTCAGGTTCAGCTTTTTTTCACCTCCCCCAAACCCGTGGGTGGTGAAGCTGCTGAGCAGCACAGAAAACACAAATGCATCTTCTGGAGCAAAACATGCAATTAATAGGATCACAGGATCACTGAAGATAGAAAAGACCTCTGAGATCATCGAGTCCAACTTGTGACCAATCCCCACCTTGTCACCCAGATCAGAGCACTGAGTGCCACATCCAATTGCTCCCTGGACACTTCTGAAGATGGGGACTCCAACACCTCCCTAGGCAGCCCCTTCCAATGCTTAACTACCCTTTCAGGGAAGAAATACCTCCTGATGTCCAGTCTGATCCCCATTTCTCTGCTGTCCATCACTAAACCCTTGTCTTCAAGACTCACAGCACTGGGAATAGACAAAAACACCCCCTACACGGACTGCAGCTCCTCCAAAACCAAACTAAACCAGGATTTGTCTTACTTCCTGACATCCACTAATTAACATGACTGGCTCAGTAATCTGCAGCCAGACTGAGGTCCTGGACATGCAGATGCCCCCTGATATTGCAAGTCTGGAATAAGAAGCTGGGTGTGCTCAGTGCTCTCAGACCCCACCAGGGTAAAGAACACAATCCACATACCTGTTTATCACAGGCTGGCTCAGCGACTCCAGCACCAGGTTCCAGCTCATCCGACACTTACTGGTCCCAAGGATTTCCTGGATCACATCTGTAAGTATCAGAGACAAAGCTTTAGGAACTGCGAATTTCCACAGGTCAGTCTTCTCCTGGTGGGTGCTGAAGTAAAGCTTATGAGGGTGCTCTGAGCCTGGGGCAGGATGAAGTGCCAGGAAAGCATTCCTGGCTAGAAGGGCACATAGTAGCAGTGCTTTTTCATTCCCAAAGGATAGTGAGGGCCCTTTACACTACATCAAGGAGTTAAAAGTTCAGACTGCACTCACATGGATTAGGCAGCAGCTGCTTTAATGCCAAAGGTCCCCGTGTCAAACTTCAAGAGAGGGAAAACCAGTGCAGCTGGGCTCGGGATTTGAGTCCAGTGGAAAAGCCACAGGCTTTGCATGGTGACTTTTCTCACCGTGGGACCCTCTGGCAGCAGGTGGGAGCAGAGCTGTCCTGAGCCCTGCCTTGGGTGAGGCAGCTCAGCAGGAACTGTGAGCACTGAATCATGGCCTGGCTACATCCGGGAATCGCCAAGGCACACATCCTTTCCCTCTGAGCTGGGCTGCCTCCCAAATCCTTACACAAACTATCCAGAACTGGAAAACTCTGGGTTTTGCTTGCAGGAAACCATCAAACCTCAAGGGTCACGAAGGTTTCCCAGTGCCTTGGCACGAGCAGACTCCATCTCTGCATTTAACTATGTTTCCAGAGATTCCAGTGCACTGGAGTGTTCCCCAACCACTTTCCTTTCCCAAGGGCAGCTGACAAGTCTCTGGGACACACTCACTGGGCAAGATCCCCATCAGGCTCTGCAGGGCCTGCTCTGCTGTTGCCTTCTTCTGCTCCTCTGTCCTGGGGGGTTTTGGCACTGCTGGTAAAACTCCTCCAGGCCAGATGGATTCCTGGAGCAACTGCAGGTACTGGACCCAGCGCTGGGTGCAGGTCAGGCTCACCATCTGGACTTCCAGCCACCTGCAGGAACAGGGAGAGAGAGGAAGGTCAGGAAAGTCTGGCTTGGGACCAAGTTGGGATATTTCCGCCCATCAAGAGCCCTGGAGGGGTAAATCAGCTTCCTGCATTCACTAAGGTTCAGTTTTCATGGTGTTTCAATACACCAAAGATTTTTGTAAGTATTAATGAGTTGAGTTCTTCACATGCCAGAAGTAAGATATGTTCCCTGTGTTATAGACAAATGTGGGAAAAACAAAAGCCATAAAAAGCCCCATCAGCCTGCTAATCCCAGGAACCCAAGTGAATCACTAAAGGAAGCCCAGCTCAGGGGTATGACTGGCCTGAAGCTCCTAAGTTATCTGCAAGCACAATCTGAGACGGAGCTGGAGGAACTGGTGTTTAACTAAGGAAGGACTGGAAGGACGTGAGCCATGTTCTGGCAGCCTCTGCCCCTCTCATCACTTCCTCTGCTACTAAGACAGTCAAAGATGTCTTTCCTGGAGACCAGAACATACTCCAAGGATGGCAAGCCATGAATATCCTGATGCTTCACTCTCCTCTCATCCTGCTGTCCGTGCTTCCCTGCTCTTCAGTTCTGCTCTGTCCACCGACTGCAAGCAGTGAAATCACAGAATCCCCATATGGTTTGATTTTGGGACCTTAAAGCTCATCTCATTCCACCCTGGGCAGGGACACCTTCTACTAGACCAAGGTGCTCCAAGCCCTGTCCAACCTGGCCTCGAGCACTTCCAGGCATGGGGCAGCCACAGCTTCTGTGGGCAACCTGTGCCAGGGCCTCCCCACCCTCACAGGGAAGAGTTTCTTTATTCCCATCCAAAATCCAACAGAACTGCTGATGGGCCCTCCCGCTGGGTCAGGACTGTGCCCTTTATACAGCAACCACCTGCAAATCCCCAAATCCCTGCTCCACAAAAGGGCTCGGAGGCGTTTGCAGCTGTACTGGGATGATGTGTCTCCCCCACCCATGCACTGGCCAGGGACAGTTTCTACATCAGCCATATGGACCCCCCTTCCCAGACGTGAAATCACTTCCCACGTCACTGCAGAAGCCACAGCCGTCAGCCAGAGCTTGCACTGCCTCAAACCTTTCCCCTCAGAATGAGGAGAGGCCATGGCTGAACCCCCCAGAGGCCAACAGGATGTTCCCTGGTTCAGCAGGACTCAGGGTGCAGCACTGACAGTGCCGCTGGCCTCACTGGCAGGAGGCTCCGGAGCAGAGCTGGGAGTGTCGGCACGGCGCTGGGGTAGGGAAAAGGCTGCGATTTCGCCAGTACTTCAAGATTCCCAGGGGACAGGAGCCGGCCAGCAGGGCCAGGAGACCCGTTCCTCTTGGCAGCCCGTGTTCGTGCTTGCAATTCCGTCACCACTACGCCCCGGCAGCTCCGAGTACATCCAAGAGCCCTGCCAAGGCAAACTTTATTTAACCTGCGCTCTGCCAGACTGTCTGCATTCTTCCTGGGCCAGGCATTCGGGCCAAGGGTGGCCTTCCCCACACCACTGGGGAGTGGGGAATAGCAACATCTAAAGGGAAGCAGGGCACAGGAAGCAGGTTGGCCTCATGCAGGACAGGGCTGCAGTGTGATGATGCCTTTGTCGGCAGGAAATGAGGTGCAAACAGCAGAGCTTGAGGGATGCACACCTAGGAAAAGCCAGCTGGACATTAAAAAACCTGAAAAGGAGCCTTGGTGCAGTGGTGAGGCCTGGTGTGTCTCAGAGCAAGGGACACAGGTGATGTTCCTGGTGCTCCCAGGAGCGGCACTGGAAATGGGGAAGCACATCCTTTATCTCAGCATCACCATGGAGCCAGGGAATGGATGTTGCCACAAGACAGTGCCAGAGGTGCAAACCTTCCACCTGTCTTAGAGGACAAAATGTCACATCCCAGTCCTGCCTGGGAAAAGCCATGTTGGAAATAAAATTAAAAGGATTTTAGTCTTCAGATTAAATCAGCAGATTTTAACACTCTGGATCATGTTAAACCCTCCAGCTATTCCCAGTCAAATTAAAGTGTTAAACTGTGACTTCTCTAGGGGCAAGAGTTTTCATTAACATGGCTTTTCATTAACATGGTTTTTCATTAACATGTTTTCTTACACAACCTGCTTTCCTACCTGAGAAAACAACTGACAAGCAACAGAAGTTCAGAGACTTGGGGACAGAGCTGCAAAGAGTCAACCCTGCACCAAGGGGGATCACATTGAACATTGACTCCAAACTCATTACAGCAATTGCCACTTTCCAGCCTTTAAAAGGTTGCAGAAAGCAAAGAACAAGCTTTCTTTTTTCTTACAGATGTTTCTAAAATAGCAAAAAATCAAGCAAATAGTGGGCGGAGAGAAAGGTGAACCTACAGAGGACAGCACACATTTCCAGACAGCTCAAGAGCAAGCTGAGAACTGACAAGTGCTGGAAGGCCCCACACAAACAACCTCCTGTTTCCAGCTCATGGATTCCCATAAAAAGACCAGAATTAGGCAACAAGGCCCCCAAGTAACACCTATAAATGTGATCACATGAGCACATGCTGTGAGCAGGCGAGTGCTTACAGGCCTTGATTCCCACAGTTGTGAAACACCATTGATGGATTTTCTTCCTCAGCCTGGCAGCTCACTGCCTCCCACTTTGGGAAGCAGAGAGCACGATCTGGGAATGGCTCCATGGGCCTTGCACAGCTCCTCACAAGCTCCTGAGAAGAAGCCAACTCGCCCCATCACATGGTGCTCAGACAGCTGGAGAAGAAGCATCCAAAGGCACAAGGTTTACAAAGAAAAGTGAAGGAATTATACAGGAAAAGGGACAAGAAAGAAGGTGAAGCCAAAGCCAGGTGTAAACAGAACACAGACTAAAGCACCTCTGCTCTGGGCTCTCTTCTGCCAGTCTGTCAGTGTGTGGAGCCATTCCAAAGGCACTGGGAAGGGGAGAACTGTCAAGACTGGTCCATGTGGCTCTTAATCCACTCTGGGAGAGCAGCTGAGGCTCTCAGATGCTTCAAAAGAAAATCTCAGAACAGACTGACCTGTCATGAAGTTTTCCTCCCTCCTCTCAACCACAGTCAACCATCAACACCCATTTTGGGGAATCACATTCCATTCTAACACACACAGGGGCAGCACCAGCAGCATTTAAACTTTGAGGAGCAAAGTAATTAACAGAATCACAGAATATCCTAAATTGGAAGGGACCCACAAGGAAAGTCAAGTCTAACTGCTGGCCCTGAACAGGGCATCCCAAGAATCCCACCTCAACTCCCACAGCTGTAGTTGCAACTCAGAGAGAGTCACACCAACTTTATTGAAAATTCCTACCTGAGTAAACCCCAGAAAACGGCAAATTGACCTTTCCATCATGCAGACTTGTTGCACCAGCATCGGGATTAACACTCAGGAACTCCAAATATCTGCTGGTTCAAAGCTGACCTGCACCAGCAGGTCACAGATGATTTTTTGTGCTATTAAAGGCCTAAGCATTTGAGATTCATGTGCCACACTGAAGGCACACACACACGGCTCCCAGGTAGAAATAAATCCACCAAGAAACATAAATAGACCTCTCTTTTTTTAATTTTTATTTTTGGATAGCTGATGAGTTGCTATTTTCATTCTGCTATTTCATGAAGAAATATCCTTAATAAGATAGAAAAAAATAAACCCATCACGGATCCATCTCCTTACACTTCAGCTGAGACCAGAAATAGATAAAGCCATCTCCTGGGCTCAGACACTCAAATGCTTTGATAGTGCCCAATGCAAAGAGCCAGACTGCAAAGGCTACTGAGGCCTGCAAGATAATCTGGAGGTGCATAACTTGCCCATGCTGTAAGGGACCTCTGTTTGAAATAGCTGCTGGTGGAGGAATGAAATGGCTGCTAAAAAAGAGCCAAATTAATGCCATGGTTTAAGCTGGAACTCCAAGGTCAGCTGAAAGCGTCCATTAGGATAAGGAATGAAAAACAAGGGCTGGAGGGTGCATACCTTGGCCTCCCTTCAGCCCCTAGAAGCAACAAGGGCTGCTAAGGAAGAGGAAAGGCAGGCTGAGAGTCAGGAACAGGCAAAACAGTGAATGGGCTCTGTTTTACCTGGCGGGATACACCCACCTGGGTGGACTATCCACAGGGTTCACCTGCAGATGGAGAGAGCTCAGCTCAGCAAGGAAAGCCTGGACAGGTTGGATTTGTTTATTCTGGACAATAAAGATGTACTCTGAATGAACAAAGGGACAGAATACTGTCCAAATGTACAACCATCTGCCAGAAGTGGGTAAACCTCTGCTCTTTTTGTCCATCGAGGTGGGGATAAGAACTGACACCACTTCAGCTAAGAACAGCCAAGTTAAATATGCTGATTGTAATTGACATCTGAAGCAATAGCAATTGCGATTTCCTCAAACCCAGGGATTTTAAGGATTTAGACAAACACAAACTGAAGGCCAGGCTAGAAGATGACAGAGGAGAAAGCCTCTCTGCTTTAGCTGTATAAATACAAACAGCTCTACAAATACACATGAGCTGTCCACAACAGTAGCATGCCCAGCTCAACTCTGACTGCTTCCCACCCGAGAACACTGACTCCCTTTCCCTAAGAAATACAGTGTGGCCATCCAGAAGCTCAAAAAAGCTTGAGGGAGCCTGTGAGACCAAGGCAGTGAAAAGGATTGAAGAAAAAAGCAACATCTGGAAAACACGAGGTATTCAAGCATGACTGAAATCAAGAAAGGCCAATGCTTAAATCACCAGATCATCTCTCCCAGCTCTTGTTCCCCAAATTCTCCCTAAATCATGCCTTGAACCACAAGATTATCCTTAATTCAAGAGCTCAAGAGGAGCAACATTTCAATGCTTTGACTGCAAAACCTTTCTGAGGAAACCTTGTAAAAATGAAGCAACAGCTGCAGTGGGTGCAATAAGAATTGAAAAACACAAATAGAGAGTTTTTGCCCTGAGGTTCAGCTTTCAGCACCTGCTACCTGAGCCTAAATCCACCTTCTCCACACAGCAGAAACGTGCAGCATGCTCAGCTCAGTACCTTCAAAGCAACCTCACGCTTCTCCAGGCCATGGGTAAACCCTGTGCTGAGGAAGGAAACAGGAAAGAAAAGGAAAAAAAAAAAAAAAACCCTCCATAAATCAAAGAACACGAAGCATCCTGAGGCCTTTTAAACTTCTGCACAAAGTAAAACTTGCCTTCTTTCCTTACTTGAAATGTTCCTTCCCTGCTGCCCTATAAATGTTTAGAGCTCCATCCTGTACCTGGCTGGAGACATCCTGGGCAGAGGGATTTCCCTACCTGCTGGCACAAACCCTGGGAGATGTGGCTGTGCAGGACATTTTACTGTGGGGCAGAGAGGAAGGAAAATAAATCATTCCCTACTGCAGGCAATCATTGATCCCTGTAGGGAGGAAACCACACCTTAGTGCTGCGATTTCTGTGCCATTTGATGTGTTGCTCCCTCAAAAGACACCTGCTGCAAGAACAAATCATGGAAACTCACTGGACTCCAACATCTTCACCCCGCAGTGAATGAACCAAATTGTTCTGGATTTTGCTTTTCCCAACCTGGAGCTTCCTGCGATGCCTTAGGGCTCAGGGAAGGGGGGAAAAAGGTACGTGATTAAAATAATCGTCCCCAAACCTCCTTGATTTTTCACAAAGCATCCTGGCTTTTGATAACATCTTCTTCAAGTATTTATTGAGCCAATTAAGCTCTCAGTGGTGCCCCAGGGAGAGGCCAGGCTGTCTCAGCCAGGCCCTGCTTGGAGCAATTGCTTCATTAGCCCACTTCAGAATTGAAATACATAAACCCACTATTAACCCTTCAAAAACCAGGGAAAACTAAAACCAACAGGGAGACATTACTTCCTCTCAATCCTTTTCTTCTTTGTTCTATTTGAAATAGGAAGTTGTTGTGCTTTTTTAAATCTAGGAAGAAAGTTGGCATGTGTAACTGTTGAAACAGAATCAGAGTTAAAATAATGTTGCAATTGTTATCAAAGCACGGAGTGCTGGCTTCATTCTACTGGCTGTTTTTGGAAGAATGCTGCTTCTAGAAGAGGGAAAAAAATTTTGTTTGGGACAGAGATTCAAAGCCAGATCCAAAATTTCCAGGTGCTTGGAGACAACTGAATCAAGGCCCATTTCCAAGCTGATTTTATTTACTTTACATATACACACGAAGACACACAGAGTCCTGAAATCGCTTTTACTGATATACCACAGGCTACAAGTTCTGCTGCTCCTCACGGCTACAATGCAAACAGCCAAATCTAGAGACGAGGAGTAAGGTGCCACGAGGTTGGTTCCCCTAATTCCCAACTCTGGTGCTGCTTTTAGGATGATTTTTTAGGGACAGGGACTTTGCTGCCACAGACCTGGGCCTGCCAGCACAGCCCCTCTGTGTGCAGCTGCAAAGGTCCTCCCCAAACATGCCCAAATCCACGCCCCAGGTAACAAACCAGGAGAATGAGTGGATTTAGATGCTCCAGCTGCATTGATCCTGCAGTTTTGCCTGCTTGTTCCTGCCAGTAAAACTCAGAGGCACTGCCTGAGGCTGGAGTGGTAGCAGGAAGCCAAAGGGAAGTGGGAGCACCGTCTCAGCTGTCAGACATGGCCCCTCTGTGGCTGGCAGAACCCCCTGCCCACGGGCATGGCGCTCCCAGCACTCCCATGGGTGCTTGGCTGCTCCAGGTTTACTCAAGGACATTGAGGAGGGTCAGGCAGCACTATTTGCTGGTGGCACTTTCCAGTCAAGAGGATCAAGGTGGCTGCCAAGGGTCTTTGTGCCAGTTCTGTTGGCACAGAGATCAAAGAAAACCGAAGAGAAAATCAGAAAAAAGCACCCAGCAGGCAGCTCTCTGAAGCTCCAGACCTCCTTGACTTACAAGTGCCCGTGACACTCGGTGTGACAGCAACACACCAGAAGAGCTCCAAGCCAAGGTGACAGCATGAACTTGCAAGAACCAGTTCTCAAAAGCACGATGGTCACCTGCAATCAGTCTCAAAGCATCCCTGGCTCTCCACCCACAGCTCACACACACTGGAGTATCACCTCCTCTAATCTCCCACTTTTGCCGAGGGATGAGGGGACATGGACAAAGCCTGGAGGAGTATGGGAATGACCCAAAGCGAACAGCAAGCCAAGCAGTGCTGAGCTCGTGGGTAAGGCAGGGACGATTCGCATTTATTTTAACTCATGCTCAGTGGAACACGACACCATCAAAGCTGCCAGAGCAGTTCCACATGCTCCTTTCAGGGACAGGCACTTCCGAGCCTGGCACCACTCTGTGCCCCAGCCCTACTCAGGTTCCAGGGCACAGACAGGCAGCCACCTTCCCCCCACCCAGTGGTTTGTGGCCATGGCTTTCTGCTGTGCTGCACAGGAAGGAGCCAGGAAAAGCTTACAGACCAGGATGTGCCCCTCAGATACTCCCAGGTCCATCCTTGGGATGTTGGCACTGTGCTGGGGCTCCCCTCTGAAGGGGAAGCAGAGGTGGTGGCTGTCACCCTGGCCCCAGCTCCGCATGGCACTGGCAGAGCCCAGCGCTGTGGCCACTGTGCCGCTGGGGACAGAGTGAGGGCAGGCTGTGGGGTCACAGCACGGCGCGCTTCGCGTGTTTGCTGCGTATTTTTAACACCTCTTTGACTCACAAGGCTCTAAAAAGCACCCGGATGCTTCAAATGCTTTTTAGCTCTTCCACCGAACACCCCCAGAGACCAGAATAGCCCCATCTACTCCCCTCCGCCAACAGGTTCCTGTTGCAGCCTCCCAGGGGAAAAGGAGATGCGCCTGTCCAGCCCTCGGGAGAGATCCGAGCCGGACACAGGCGGGAGCGGAGCCGGAGCGGGGCAGCGCCTTTGTTTACAGGCACAGACCCAGCACGCAGAAAGGCTGCTGGAAGCAATCCTCGGCCCCAGGGTCATTCCCACTCCCAGCCCCTCCGCCTCCCCTCCATCCGCCTCTCCTTTCGGCTCCAAAAAAGGATCACTCCCTGTTACATAATGGGACGAGCGCAGTGCGGACCCGCGCTCGCACACGCGGCCGCCCTTTACTCAACAATACCTTTTTCGGTCATGGAGCCTTCCTCTCCCACTGCCATCAAACTGACAGTCAGCGAGATGGATGGGGCCTGGCTCCAGCTAGCCCAGCTGAGGAGAAGGGGGAAAGAGGAGCGTGGTGGGATGCTCCTTCCAGACAACACTGAACGGAGCAGGTAGGGAGGCCCCATAATCAGTGACAGTGTGGTATCAGCAATCACTTGATTTCACTGCCAGCCAAGTCCTCCAAGAAGAGGGGGACTGGCTCTTGGGAGAAGCTGGATCTCATTCTTGGTGTGGGTTTTGTTGGTTTGTGGCCATTTCTATCACTCTGCACTGAGTGTCTCATGCCAGAGCAGAATCATCATCTTGCAGCTGCAAGAAGGCAGCAGGAGCAGCATCTACTCACCAAATACAAGCTGGCAGAGGAGTATCCAGCAGCAGCCCCCTGCAGAGCCCTGCCAGGACACCTCCTTTTCACCCCCTACCACCTAACCCAGCCACTGACGGGAACAGGGGAGGATCTCATCTCTTGAAGGGATGATGCCCACTCATACTTTGTGACTGGCAATGGTTGGAGACAGGATGAAAATCCAGCTGCTGTCCCATGTTTGTCTGCCTGTTCTCAGAGGCAGGAGCAACAATTCCTGGAATAGCAGACGCTCCCAGAAGAGGTTCTGGTATTTTCCCCACCTGTAAAGGGTCCCCAGACACAGTGCCAGCCAGAATGGCAGTGCCAGGTCTGGCCGAGCAGTGATCAAAACGCAAATACTTAAATGCAAGAGAAATGCCACCAAATCCACACTGTCTCTGGACAGGCAGGTCTGAGCTAGAGACCTTCTGGTCTGCTCAGGACAGCAGTGACCACCTGGGCCAGGAATGAGTCCAAGTCTCAGGGATAGGGTGAATGGCAAACTAGCCATTCCCAGTTCTCCATTGTGGGGGTAACTGCAGGCAACAGAAATGGGAGGAAAATGTTCCCTGCAGCAATTCAGGTACACCATCCTCCTGGCAACAGGTCAGTCCCCATTGTGCAGCTCTTTCCCCTGTGCCCTGGGATTCCTGATTGTCCCAGAAAAAGAGCAGAGCCAGCTTCAACGTGCGGATTTCAGCACGGACACAGGGGTTGTTCAAGAGGTTGTAGCTGCACCCTGAACTGATTGGGACATCAAGATATCCCAGGGCTTCCCCACATCACCCCCAGCCAAAGCTCTGCCTGCAGCACATGTGGGTTCACTCCCACCTGGTCAAGTGGAGCAGCTACAAACACATTCCTCCTCACGCTAATCCACAAGCACAATTCATGCAGCTCCTCCACCTTTCAGAGGAAGGCATGTGCTGTGTGTATCCCAGCTTCTCTAGTGGAAAATGCCAATGCCACGTGTGGGTGCTGCAGGCTCCCTGGGTGACCAGGACACAGCTTATTAGGAGGTGATGATGTGCCTCTTCAAGCTCTCATAGCTCTGTGCTTACATACAGGGATTGGGTTCCAGCTTATTTCCCAAGAGACCAGAGCCCATTCTGGAGAAGTGAGAGCAACCCCCACCTCCTGCCACTGAAGGGAACAGACCAGGACTGAAGGACAGCAGTCCCTGACCTCAAAGCACTTTGGCAACTTCTGCTGAGGGCAGCTTAAGTTACCAGCTCGGTTATAATGTGCTGCCCTGCACATTCTGACACTGGCTGGGATGCCAGCGGGAAAGAAAGGGCGCAGGAGCGGGAAAAGCACTGCTCCTAGACTCTCCCAAGCCCAAGTCCTTCAGGGAAGGCTTTCCTTGTACTCTAAAAAAACCACATCCTCAGCTAGTGATAGTCACCAACCTACACCAAAAAACAGGAATGCTCTGTTTGTGTGTCTTGGCCTTGAGCCTTACCACCCAGAGGCACTGGCCCCAGGAAAGCTTGGCAAGTCCATCCCAGCTGGAAAGGAAGCCTGTCCCTCCTCCATGTGCAGGTCCCTGCCCCAGGCACAGGCAGAGCAGAGGGGTGCAGCACTGAGAGCAGGGACCACACTCCGAGCTGTCATTGACAAGTCTCTGTTCCCTGGGCCTGTTTATTCGACTTTTGCAGAAAGAACAAGCTGAGGCCCCAGGCAGCAAGAGACCCGGCCAGGCCTCCCTGGAGAGCCACAGAGCTGGGCACTGCTGCCCTCGCATGAGGCAAGACTCCCACTCCCAGGGATCTTTCCTTTCCCTGTATCAAGGGACAGGAGGCTGCCTGCTAGAACCAAATCACTGCTCATGGGGAACACAGCTCCTAGTGCAAATCTCTGAGGTGTTTACTCTACGTACATGGAACACCTCCTCCACAGAACCTTTTTGTTTGCACACAAAGCCTTCATCTGCATTCAGGCATGAGCTCCACTTCCACCTGTCACTCCAAAGGGAATGCCCCTCACAGAGCAGCCAGGTTGGTCACTCTGGCCTTACCTTTGAACCAGGGTCCCAAAGAGCAGATTGAAGACCTTTTGGATGTTCTCCGTGCACAGCCAGCTCCAGTGATCCACCAGCACCAGACGAAGCACATCCAGGGCCAGGTCAGACAAAGCTGTCTCGGAGTCTGCCAGGACGAAGAGGAAGGTCAGATGAAGAAGCCAACTCAGGGCAAATCTGGTGAAAAGCATCATCCCAAACTCATTTTTTTCTCCCCAGCCTGGCCCTTTGTGCACACACGGATGACCTGCTGCAGCCCAGGCAGCCTGGGACCCTGCCCCCCCTCCACTCTTTGATTTCCACCTCATCCAGGCAGCCCCAATCTCCCACCAAGGGCTGCACCAAAGGCTCAATTCCTTCTCAGTTAAACAGTGGGATTATCAAATCCCAGTCCATGTATAGGAATGGCCACGTGCCCAAAGCAGGTGAGAAAGCAGGTGGTGACTGTGGCCAGGGGAAGGGGCACTGCTGAGGACAATTATCCTCATCTTGCCCATTCCTTTCCCTCTTTCCAGCAGTTTTCCAGGCGCAAGGCTCTGTCGGTGGCTGCAGGCTGCCATCGTGTGGCAGATCCCAGCCTTGGCAGGAAGGTGAATGAGCCACATCTGGATAAGCCAGATTTACCGGTTAAAACATAAACCCACACACCTAACTCTGCTGACACAGACCTGGGACACCAAGCCTCCCTCTGATCCTCAGGAGGATGTCAGAGCCTTCAGCAAAAATAGTTTCTACTTGCTAAGGACTTACTTTCATGCTGTTTGGCCCTGAGGTGTTGTGCTCAACAAGCTCATTAATGTGCCACAAAGCTGCCCCAGACAGCCACTCCCAGGCCACCACCCCGACCTGCGGCAACGACCTGAGGCTGTTGCCTTGGCTCTGTTGGCCAGGTCACATCCTGTGCAGCAGCTTTCTCTAATATGGCCTCCCCAATGCCTCATTTTCCAAACCCTCTGCCTACAGAGACAATTTACACTCACAGTTTACTGCTGGAAAGAAAGGGATGAGAGATTCTGGACCTCACACCTCTCCTCCCCTCCTTTCTCTTCCTAAAAGCTCGACTAATGAACTCCAGAATTTCACTTGGAAAAGACAGGGCACTTGGCACCTCCTGCTGTGGGCCATGCATAAGTTACTCCTCACTTGCTTTGCCCCCTGAGACTTGAGCTCCCAGAGCAGAATGTGGAGCAGGCTGTTCAGCTTCCCCATAACCTCACAGAGAGAGCATCCTCAGCAAGCTGTTTATTCCCACAGCATCCAAGTCCTCTTCCTCAGAGAGCTGCTGGCCAACCACTTCCCAGAAGTCACTCCACAAGCAGATAGGGACATGGGTTGCCTTTTTATCAGACGTTTGTTCCCCTCACCCTGCCAGCCCAGCCTGAAGCATCCCAGACCTGCAAGCATTGGACATCACTGACATTCCATTTCCCTCAGAGTTCAGCTGACTTGGCCTGCCCTGTGCAGAACCCTGGCCTCCGACTCCAGCCCTGCTCCCCCAAAACCTTGGGCATGTGTTCCAAGATTACAGGCAAAGCTGGTAGCACAAAGCTGGGTTTCAGAACACCAGACCTATCCTGTCACAAGCACGTGCTTTCAGTCAGAGCCTGCCAAACTTGAACCACTGGAGAGAAGTTTTTGGGAAGTTCCAGCTAAAACAGCTCAGCTATTCCAAGAAAAAGATTGGAGAACATATTTCTGCTTGTGTTCAGGACAATCTTGTAACTGTTCTGAGAAGCTGTGGCACCCCTGTGCTTCAGAGAAAGGTTCTAGAAGCAGAAAGGGAACCTCATTCCTTGAATTGAGATTACATTTGTGCTACCCCATCAAATCTATCCAAACTTAATCTCAAAAGGTCCTCTTATAGTGTATGGACATATCAAAGCTAACTCAAAACTACCAGGAAACTGTAATTTGGCCAATTTTTAGTTTGTAAGAGCTTGATTTTAGAACAGTGGCAGTTTAAGCATCATGTCCTTAGGAAACTTCTTTGTGCAGTGATGGTGCTGAGCACACCACGGTGAAGTGACACAATGGAGCCAAGGCCAAATTTGCTCCCACCAGCAACAAGGCCCAAGGCCCAGAGCAATCACCAAACAGAATTGGAAAACCTTATTTGCTTTCCCTTCAATCAAGATGCAACGGGAAGGAGAGCAGGTCCTAAAGGCTTTTCAAGTTGAACCTGCAGATTTTGGAGCTGCTGTGGCACAAAGGGAGAGAAATTCAAGCACTAAGAGGGCTGAGCTCACCAGAGTCAGTGTCTGGATGTGCTCCCTGCTCCGCTCTGCTCAGCCCATCTGTTTCTTCAGGCACAGAGATTTCTTTGGCCTCTCTGCCTCCCTCGCCTTCAGGAGCTTTGCTGGGGACTGCTTCCAGCAGCTTCTCCTGCTTCTGGATGAAGGACTCCATAGCAGCCAGCGACAGGGTGCCAGAGACCTGCAAAAGTCTGTTAGTGCCACACAGCCTGGGGTCTCCAGTGCCCACACAACCTCCCACCCCCTGGTTTGCACCCAGGTGTAGCCACCAGCAACCAGGGCTGCTCATTGTCCCTCTGCAAAGAGCTGGCATGTGGCAGCAAGGCTGCAGCAGCCCCAACCCTCGTGCATGTTGATTATTCCCAAACAGGGCAGTGATTTGGATTGTGAAAGGATTACAAGAAGATCTGAACTTACAGCACTGCCCTCCCTGATGGAGTACACGATCCTGTCATGAGCTTCACTCACGCTCAGCACTGGAGTGATTTTACTGGATGAGAACCTCAGTCTGGACCTGGAAAGGAGAGCCATGGCACAGTCAGTTTTCTCTGAAAGTTGCAAGTCATGAGTTTTCCAGCCTCAGTCAAGACCCAGGACCTACTATTGTTGTCCACATCCAATCTAAGAAATCTGATTAGATCTGAAATGGCTAAAAAAAGCAACTGCCTCCAGGATAACTAAGAGATGGCAGTGAAAGCACACAACACAAGCATTAAAACTTTCCTCATGTACACCTGAGCCCAGCCAAGGTTTTCCAGCATTCCACAGAGAGGTGTTACACAGAAGCTGATAGGCAGATGGAGGCAGATATCAGCAAGGTGTGAGCACTGCAGCACACAGGGAAGTGTCCAGAAAAGCCTCTGAGATGAAACACACTCAGCAGGATTGTGAAATCCAATTATAAACACTCACAGAAAGGAAGATATGAAAGGACGCTGGGATTATGAGAAAAATTGTAAAATAGCCTGTTTATCATTAAGGAATGCCCTTTTCAGCCAAAATGGTTCCAAACTTGTACTTTTTTAGCTTTTTTGTCCAAAACAGCTTTTTCCAACAAAACATCGCTTTTTGGGAAGAAAAAGCCATACTTGTGCAGAAATCTTCCCTTCTTCAGTGAGGGAAGAATCACTAATGAGCTCAATGAGACTTGGCACTGTCAGCAGCACCAACATCTGGGAAGGAACATACATGAAACAACCTTAAATATTACTCATAAATAGCTATTTAAATGTTTTTTGGGTAAGGCCACTGTGTGGAACATACAGGAGAGGGAGGAGGGAACACTCAGGTAGATAATTTGCAGGTGTATTTTGCAATCACTCCCTGCATACATAAGCAATGCACATGTTTAAGGTTAAAAAGCAATTCCCCAGGAACATCAATGTCTCTGCTGACAAAAGGCAGCACCTCAGAGCTGCCTTAGGAAGAAACCCACCTTCTGTGGAAACCTGAGCTTTCCTGGGAAACCCTTTAGATAAACAGGAACTCAAATAGCCATGTTCAGCAAAGGAAGGAGAAAGTATTTCAGAGTATGATAGAAATGTACTATCCCATACATAAAACACCAAGTCAGTTCTTCCCCACGATGGGCTCGGGATATGCATTAATTCCTTGCTCTGCAAAGCTGAGGGAGCCCTTACTTGGTTGCCTTCTTCCCATCTGTCTGGGATTTCCCATCCACTTCCGACTCGCTCAGATCCTCCGTGGGGCTCTGGGGCTCTGACCTGGGGAACGCTGTCTTCAAGGTGTCCACGATGGCATTGACAACGATCTGCAAAGCCAGCACTGCCTTTAATTACTGGACTGATCCTTATTACTTAAATGTATTAGGAGTTTTGAGACTTGCACTGTATTTTCTATTAAGCAGGTTCTTTAGGACGAGCTCTGACCCTCTGTACTTTTATGGGCTTCTGGGCAAGTTGAGCCCAGCTACAAAGAAAGGGTTTTGCCTCCTAGGAGACACTGAAGCCTGGGAAGCATCTCTGGGGCAGCTGGAGAGGGCTCAGATCACCAACTTCCCACTTTTCCTACCTTGTCTATCCTGGAGACAACGAAGGGCTTCTTAACAAATGCGATCCTGGCGTCGGTGTTGAGGGCAAGGAATTCCTGCACCTCCTCACTGTTTGCAATCTCAGGGACTGCACACAATTGCTGCAAGGAGAGATGGAGATTTAGATCATTTTGGAGTCAAGTTCCCAACCTGACCATGTGACATGGAAGAGATATGGTGTGTGCGCTGCACTGTGTGCACAAAGCTGTCCACAGCTCTGCTTTTAGCTCACAGGGGCACACAGACATCTCACCTTCAGGAAAGATTCCAGCAGACTTTTCCTGGCTTCCACTTTATCGCTGTCCATATTTCCAAATGGGAGATCAGGGAACAGTTTCTTTGGGCCTTTGATGTCTACAAAGGAAACAAACACACAGGCAAGCTTGAAAAAACCCGCAAAATTACAATAACCTTAATTTAAAAGATTTTTAAATTTAAAATTTAAAAAATTTCAAGCTTAAAAATTAAAATTTTAAAATCTAAATATGGATTTTAGTCTTCATTAAAACCTTAATGCTTTAATGATTAAGGCTATCCCCACACACTGCCCGGCTTCAGCCCAAGGTAATACACAGACATCAGTGTTTCTATTCACTGTTATGGTGCAAAACTACAAAGCCAAGTGTTGTGGAATGAGAAAAGATATGTTTTGAAACACTGGAATTTGCTTCTAAAAGAGACAAATCTTTCCTCCAGCCAGCTCTGCAAAGAACAATGGAGGATTGTGGGCAGGAAACACAGCCCAGCATCCAGAGCTGCACAAGCAGGGCAGGAAACCTCAGAGCAGAGGAACACAGAATTGGAAAAGAGGGAGAAGGGTTTTCTCAGAGAGCTACTGCAGGCACTGACTTTTCAGGAACTTGCGGAGCTCCGGCTTCTCCTCCAGCCTGGTCTGGAGGTTGAGGAACTCGCGGTAGCGGCGGTTGACGGTGTGATAAGCCACCTGCTGAAGGCTGCCCGCGGCCTCGCTCTCCAGGGCTGTCTCATACTGAGGAGGAAGGCAAAAGCATCATCCTTACACATCCTAAAACAATCCTGGTCCCTGCTGGCCCCCAGTCCTCAGGCCCCACACAGGTCCCATCCAGCAATTCCTCACATCAACCCTTCCCTGAAGATGAAGGAATTCACCATGACAGAACAAAAGCAGGATACCAAAGATTCAACCAGCTCCACAGGACCCTTGGTGAAGAGTGGGAATCTCTATCGCCCTACCAAACAGCCACGGTGTCCAGTATTCCCCAACTATCAGACAAAACTTATTGTGGAGACACACACAGAGCAGTATCTCATTTCCAAGTGCCAGCCCAGGTGGTGGCAGGGATCTGGGAAAGGGGGTGACTGCCAGGGGAGCCCTTACCTTGACGGTGTACAGGGTGTAGGGGTGGAAGCCAGTCCCGCTGTGCTCCCGGGCAGTGATGGTCCCAGTTATACGCAGGTTCTGGATGACAACTGGCCCGTCAGGGCTGCTCAGGGGCTCAAAGCTGAAGGTGCTCATGGAAGCTGTTGGGGAGGATGAGAGCAGGGGCAGGCTCTGCCCAGGCTCTGGAGGAAACTGTGGTGGGCCCTCTGCTGCCCCCAGATCTCTCCCCAGGCTGGAGGGTCTCTGTGAGGAGAATCTCCTGGGAACAGCTGGGCTTTCCTCCTCCTTCTCAACCACTGGCTCGATCTGGATGTCAGGGCAGGAGCTCAAAGCAGAGGTGGGAAGCAGGCCAGCATCCGAGCTGGGACCAGGGCCCTGGTCCAGGTCCCCTGTGCCATCCTCTGGGGCAGCTGGTCCCTCTGGCACAGAGGGGTCCTGGGGTGGCTCATCAAGGAGCTCTCCAGCAGGGGAAGGTGCCAGCAAGTCCACATCATGGCCCATGTCGGGCGCAGGGGATTCCAGCTCCAAACCCTCACAGGGGAAGAGAGATCCCAGGGCTCGGGGGCGGAGGAAGGGTTCTTCTGCACGGCACACCCTGCTCACCTCCTCTCCCTCCTCTCCAGCCGCCGCTGCCTCCCTCCTGAGCCCCTCAGCAGCCCTCGGGGACGGGGGGAGCCCAGCAAGAGCTGCGTCCGTCTGCGCTGGGAAAGGCAAGCAGTCCGGCACTGGGGGTGCAGGAGGAGGCTTCCCACCCCGGGGCTTCTTGGAAAACGCCCCAATGAGCAGCAGGTTGATCCAGTCGGGATCAGACATCTTCCTGATGGCCGGCAGCAGCACGTTGCAGGCCACCAGCTCCACCACCACGAAACGTCCCGTCCGCGTCTCCAGGTGCGGCCACGGCACCAGCGCCCGCAGCAGCGCGTCCACAGCGGCCCGGGCACAGCCCACCTCGGCTGCGGGGCTCAGGAGAGCCGGATGGGGCCCTGCCAGCCGGCTGTACTCCTGCCACAGCGTCTGGCCGCCCTTGGGGTCAGCCCTCAGGGCGTCCCGTGCCCGCAGGAAGCTCTGGAGGTGCTGCCCGCAGAGCAGCAGGAGGCGGCGGGCCAGGGCTCGTCGGTCCACTCGCCTCATGCGCCGCCTCAGCTCCGCCGCCAGCCCCAGCATGGCCCTCTCCACCTCGGCCTCGAAGGCCGGCTCTCTGCTCACCGTGCGGTACCAGGAGGCCACGAAATCCCGCACCACTTTACGGACGGTGCTGGCGATCTCCTTCTCCAGCCGGCCCTCGTCCGCCGGGCTGCCGGCCGGGGCCCGCAGGGAGCTCACGAACCGCTCCAGCCGCAGCCGGCGGCCGCGGGGCCGGAGGGCTGGGGGGCCGAGCCAGCCCCCCAGCACGGCCAGAGCCCCGCACAGCAGCCCCAGCGCCCGCAGGTCCAGCAACAGCTGCAGGGCCAGCAGCCAGCCCAGGGCGACCAGCAGGGCCAGCAGCGGCCGGCGGGACCCCGAGGGACCCTGGCCCGGCATGGCGGGGTGGGCAGGGGGAGCTGTCACAGCCGGGATGGGTGGGCACGGGGTTGCACTGCTCGACCCTCACCAGGCACGAGGGCTCGTCAGGGCCCCCCAGACTGGGCTGCTTGAGTGGGGATCGGGGGCTCAACTACCCGGGAACCTCCCCAGGCTCTGGGGCTCACAGAGCCCGGCAGATCCGGACCCCTGACCGGGTACCGGGGCTCAGCTGTCCGGGAAACTGCACTGGGCCCCGGGACTCATCAGCGCACCCCAGACTGGGCTCCTCAGCAGGCACTGGGGTGGGTCAGAACCCCCCAGACCGGGACCCTCACCGGACAGCGGAACTCACAGAGCCCAAAAGACCGGGACCCCTGACTGGGTTCTGGGGCACAGGCTCCCGGGTCCCCCCCCCAGTCTTTCTCCTTCAAGACTCCCACACTGGGCTCCTCATCAGGTACTGTGAGCGGTCAGAGACACCCCAGACCGGGCCCCTGACCGAGCGCTGGGGCTTGGCACAGCTCAGCCCCTTACCGGGCACGGGGGCGCACCGACCGTGCTCCTCACCGGGAGGAGGAGCACGGATTTCCCCAAGCCCAGTCCCTCACCGGGCACCGGGGCAGGTCCCTCACCGGGCACCGGGGGTTCTCAAGCCCCCACGGCCCAGACCCCTTCACTGAGCACCCACATCCAGCCCGCAGGTGCCGGGAGCGCGGGCCCGAACCCGCCACACAGGGACCCCCGGGCCCCACTCACCACCCGGGCGCTCCGCCGGCCCCGCCCGCCACTTCCGCCCGCACTTCCGCTTCCGGTCTTGCCGCCCCCACAGCGCCCCCTAGCGGGTCGGAGGTCTCACGAGAGTTCTCATAACTCAATTTAAACTTTAAAAATAAAAAAAAATAATAAAAAGAATTTAAATGTGGCAATCGCTTGAAGCAAACTTTCTCCTTCCCCCTTTTATCTTAAATGCATTTGGAGAAATATACAAGCATAATTTTATTTTTTTTAACTTATCCTTATTGCTGTTTTTCGTATTAATACAAAACAAAATGGAATTTATTATGTAGGTATTAAAACTAGGAAAAAATTGCGCGTATCTACTATTTAAAGTAAAGAAGGGGTTGTGTTGCTGATGCAAATAGGCAGCTCTGCTGCATCCCAGGTGCTGAGCCCCTGGAAAACACCTGAACCTTGTCACCTCATTAAAGAACAATAAGAAAAAGAGCTGTGATTGGTGAAACAAAAGTGAGGATAATTAGGTACAGGTGGTAGTTAAAGGAGTGATCATACTCAGCTGTACCGGGGTTGGGGGAGCATCAGTTCCTCTTGAGTCTCTGTGGATGTGGGAGCTCCTGGGCACGGTGTTGGGGTTGTTCCCGAAGGAATTTGGACTGAAATGTTCCGTGGATATTCAAAAATGCACCTGCATTTTCTCCTGGAATGACTGAGGAGGCTTGGACCTTCTGGAGGCCCCCAGCTTCTCTCTCAAAGAGGCTCCCCAAAGTTGCTTATGGAGCTTCAGGGGACACCCCATGAAAAGGACAACGTGGGATGGCAGCAGGAGCGAGACACCACTGTGAAAAGGTAAGAGAAATTTAAAAAATTCATTTAAAACCAATTTGGAGAGCAGGGGACTTGATAGGGGTCCCCACTGCCACCAGAGTCATGGTTGTATCTAGGTGTAGGAGGACTTTTGGGAAAGTGTTGCTGCAAGATTTGTTTGTTGTTGATGATATTTGTGTTTGGTGCTGAGAAACGCCTCAGCTGCAACATCCAAAACTTGCCAGGGGCTTTCTGCTGCTCCTCCGTGTGTGGTTGTGCCTCTTGGGTTGGTGTTAAGTGCAAAAAATAAACTGCAAGTGGGAATAGAGGTTACTCCTGCCTGTGGCAGTGGGTGTTGGGTGGGATTTGGGAGCTGCAGGTGTCTGGGATGGGAATCATGAAGTGGAATTGCTCATTTCTAGTGAAGAAATTTGCAAGACTGTAAAAGTTGCCCCAAATATGTCAGTTTTGAGAGTGTCTTTTAGCTGTGTGCACGTACTGCAGGAAGATAAGGCACCAAAGAAAACTAGCTTTAATCAAAACCTTATTTTTGAACCAAAATCTTTCTGCTTGAATCACAGTTTTCATGTTTGTTGGGTTGGTTTTTTTTTTAAGGATGGTATTTTTGGACTTTAAGATGGGCTCTTTGTAGCCTGCATGCTCTAGGAAACAGAGGGATGGTGCTGCAGGGGTGCATTCCTGCCCGTCCAGGGATGTTTGTGGGTGCTGCTGCTGTGCTCTTCATGGTCTTTTGCCCCTCTTTTGTGTGTTATCCTATAAATACTTATACTTAACAACCTCCAGTACCTGCTATCCTGTGCCAGATGGGTGTCAATAAATGCTGAAGCAGCTCTGATTATTTTTAGAATAACAATAGCAATAAATAAAAATAATTTACATAGCTTGTAAGCTGTCACTGGCCCCAAAGTGTGTGCCAAGATACACGTAACTAAGGGAGAGCTCGAATTTTTGGGGTTAACAAAGCTGAGCAGCTGAGTCTGGTTTATCCTGCTCCAGGATTAAGCCTCCAAGAGATTTACAACCTCCTCTTCCTACTGGATCTCACCACGCTGGGCACGCTGCAGTTAAAACCTCGTGCCTCAGTTTCCCCTTTACCTCCAGCCCTTCCCAGCTCTTTCCCCTCCTTCTCCGAGAGAGATTTGGGACTGCTGCAAGTTTTGATGAGCTGAGCAGCCTTGTGTGTATATCAGGATAGCAGAGCTGCAGGATGCTGAGCTGCCAGAGCGATGGCAATGCTTTTTAATCACGATTCCAGAGGTGACAAATGTCCCTGTTCCCCCCTGGCTTTTTTTATTGCGGGTGGGAGAGGTCCTTGGGCAGGTTCTAACTCTTCCTGCCGAATAACTGCGGAGTGAAGGACCTGTGGGGAGCTGTTGTTCAGGGCTTGGGCTGGGAGCTGAGGCCAATTAAGAGTTTAATTTATAACAGGTGCAAGGCAGGAATCTGACAGCTTATTATGAATGGAGAAATGCAGAACAGAGCAAAGAGCCTGGCGGAGCTCGGGAGGGGGAGGCTGTGAACAAAGCAGCTCCTGATAACCCTCGGGCAGACAGTTGTCCCCAGTCACTGATATCTGGGGCTAAAACACCTGCCTGAGGTGCTTTGCCTTGCTCACGCACCTGGATTCGTTCAGGTCGCAAGCACAGGGTGGGGACAGGGAGGAATTTGGGGGTGCTTAAATATTTATGCCCAATCTAGTTAAATTGTGCTTGGGAAGGGCTGCAAAGCTGCTTTAGGGGAGTTGTAATGGGTTGGGTAAAAATTTTCCTGGAAACAACAAACTGGCTCGAGCATGCCATCACCTAGAGCTCTTCCCAGGAGGAAAAATATCTGCAATTCCATATTTTGACAATAGTTTCCTATGTGGGAAGTGACTTAAAGTGCAGTTTCTCTTCTTGCAGTTCAGGTGGTGTGCCAAGGTGCTGCTGAATCAGGCAGCTTCATCCCAGGGCTCCTCTCCACCCTTTCCCCCCACCGAAAAAGCTTAGTTAGAGGGATGGGGAAAGTGGGGCAATATCAATCCTCTCCTTGATCACTTTCTGTAGTGAAATTGGGGCTGCTGCCCGTATTGCTGTGCTGTCTGGAGGATGAGTCTCTCCTGAGCCCAGCTGGGGTCTGCCTGAAGACCTGCAAATAAATGGGCTGGTTATTTAAAATAGGAACTGGGAGGTCGAGTGTGGAAGGCTGACACCAGAATTGTCTGTGGAGTTAAGAGGGGCATGTGAAGCTTTTGGAATGATTTTCTCAACTTGAGCTCCAGAGCAACTCCAGCACAGCCCTGGAGAATTGTTTATAAAGTCCTTTCAGTGCCTACATCAAAACCATCTTATTGCAGAGCTTTCCTCTAGTTTCCTCCCCCCTTGCCTAGGCATTAAAGCTCCTTGTGTTTGATTTTGTGGGTGTTTTCCTGGTTTCATGCCTCCTTGGGATGCAGGGTTATTAACATGGAGACAATCTGTACAGTGTCTGGAACGAAAAGACCACGATGGGACCTCAGTAGCTATGAAAATGTTGTAATTTCGTAGGTCCTTTGCCTCCTAAGTGAGCCTTTAAGTGAACAAGCAACTGTGTTGTTGCTTTTTTTGCCATGCTCTGGCAGTTTTGAGCTTAGCTTTGTGCCTGCTGCCCTGTGATGTTAATTTTGAAGGGGCTCTTGGGCTCTAGAAGCTGTTCTTGCCATGAGTATCCTGAACGTGGGAGTGTTTTTGCAGGGGCTGGTAGCTCTGATCTCCCCCTGATTTAACAGTGCAGCTCCACAAGGACTGTAGTGAGGTGGGGACTGGACTCTTCTCTCAGGTAATGAGGAACAGGACAAGAGGAAATGGCCTCGAGTTGAGCCAGGCAGGTTTGGGTTGGATATCAGGGAGAATTTATTCACTGGAAGGGTTGGAACAGCTGCCCAGGACAGTGGTGGTGTCACCATCCCTGGAGGGTTTAGAAGGATATCCTTCCTGACATCCATGCGGTCATCTATCTATACAAGAAAATCTGAGTGACTTTTTGTTACTGATGGGAATGAAGAGTGTAAGAAAATCAAGATTTGGTAATAATAATCAAGCTGATGCATTGTTTTATAAAGTGTTTTCATGCTACTGTGAGTTTCTTGGAAGTAAACTCAGTATTTTTTGGTTCCTTTTAAATGCCAGTGTTACATACATTCAGTTATAAAGGCTATTCACTTCAGTCTTGGACTATCAAATGCTTTGTTATTTAATTTAACTGAGAAGAAATTCTTGTTTGTTACGTTAATCATTATCAAAATAAAAGTCTGTGGGGGAACATGGATCAGTGGGTATAAGGATTGGACGGGATGATCTCAGAGGGCTTTTCCAACCCAAGCGATTCCAGGAGTTTGCTATGGTAATCCATTAGAGCAGGAAGTGGAGTCTCTTCAGAGCCAGTCCTGAGCGTGGGAGGATATTGGGTTATGATCAGGCTGTCTGTGTTGGGGTCAGTCCTGTGCTGGAGAGCTGGCAGAGGGGAGGGATGAGGGGTCCATGCATGTAGGATTTGTGGTCCGTGGTTTTGTTTTTGGACAGTCGGGACGGAGACGAGAGATCTCTGGAGTCAGGTCTTAGAGCATGAGGTTTATTGTGAAAGGGCGTGGGTGTAGGGGAGCTGCCAGGAGCTGCCAGACACAGCTCAGAGCAGGGCAGAGAGGTGAGAGAGACAAGAAAGAAGACAGAATACAGAATAGAATACCATTGTTGCTGTTTACAATACAATAAATCATCTTCTGTGCTGAATATTCTAATTTTCACTAACCAATCTAGAACAAGCTACAAATCCTACAACATTTACACACAGCCTAGGAGAGTCATTGCATTACCATAGGCATTGTATTTTAAACTCTAAAAACTGCTTTTTGGACCCTCTGCCAAGGTGGTAGGGTCTGCTCTGACCCTTGGAGCTGTCTGCAAGCAGAGGGGATTGTTTAATCAAAAGGGGATTACCTTCAGTGGCCACACCATTGTTTTCCAGTTGTTCAGTGACTGGGGTTTGGTATCTCCAAGCTTGTCTTCATTTCAATCTCGCTTATAGTTTCCATATTCTCAGCATCTTTTGCCAGCTAATCATATTTATAAAGCTTTCCTATTTAATTTTCCCCAGCAATCAGGCTGTCTATGTTTGGGATCCCTCTTGTGCTGGAGAGCTGGCAGAGGGGAAGGATGAGGGATCCTTGCACTGCCCAGGCTCCTGTGCCCCACTTTGAGGGTTCCTGCTGTGCCATGATTTCAACATGGGCAATCATTGCATCCAAGCTCCTCAGCTGCCCCGTGGCTCGGAATCCTCGCAGACACAGACCCCGCAGGGGCCACACTCCATCATCTCACAGATCCCACATCCCTCAAACCCTCCACGCAGTCTGTGCCCTTCTGGGATGCAACATCAACTTGGGTTGATTAACGTACTCCAGACTCATAAATCGAAGGAAGTGGATTTGGGGAAGAACTTTCCTGCCTCCAGTAAAACTTGCCTTTAAATTATTTAACAAGCTGCTTAAGCGACTCAGCCATTTTGCATGGAATTTGTCAAGGCTCCGTCGGCTCAACCCAGCGCAATGTGACAGCCATACTTTTATTATGAGCAGCGTATTAATCTTGGAATAGTGCTATTTGTTTTCCTCTCTTGCTTTTATGGTGCTTAAAAGCATGTATCTTCTCCTGAAAATCAATAACTAAAGCTATGAATAATAAAAAACACTGCAGTGAACGGCTCGTAGAGATCCTACGGATGGAAGTCGCAGCAGTAATGACTCTGTTTGCTATCCATTAAGTATGTGAACTCGGAAGAATTATGCAGATTATAATAGCTGTATCAACATAAGTATGTTTTGCTGATAGACTTTCCTGATTGGATCCACGGGATATAAGCTTGCTAATCCCTTGTGCGGAGGACCTGATTATATTAGAGTGCTCTGCAGATTTGAAGATGGGAAGTTAAGAAACAATTAAAAAAAAATGTTGGCTGTTGTGTGGGGTTTCTCAAAAATGCTGTGTTTGGGTTCATTTGTGAGGCAAACAGGGTTTTCCCCATGTCTTTGGAAGCCAAAAGCCCAACTCCAAGCTCTGGTGTAAATGCAGATGTTTTATGTGCAGTAAGTGCAAGTTGCCCTGCACTGAGCCTTAAATGTCTTTTTACACTGCCATGGACCCCTCCTCACCTTCAGCTTTCCAGTGCTGTGGCTGGAGCTCATAATGGAACTGCAAGGGGGAAAGAAAAAAAGAATATCCCACCCTGTAATTAAAATAATCAGCTTGCTGCACACTTGGCACAAGGTTAAACGTCACTGCAGTTCCGTGGGTAAAATTCTGCATGTAAGATCTGCTTATTAATCTCACCTTGTTAATGTAGTGTGTCACCTCGGGAGGTGACAGTGTGTTCTCAGGCGGTGACAGTGCGCTCTCGCAAATGACAACATGCTCCACAAAATCTGCTTCCTTCTTTTTCTCACAGTGCTCTCTGAAAGCTGGGGAGGCTGAGGCTGTGCCCCAGGGAAGTGATGGATCCTCCTGGCACGGCTGGGCTTTCTCTGGGGGCGCACCTCAAGTGCTGTGTCCTAGTCTGCTCCTTGAGGGAACAGGGACATTGAGGGGTGGGACAGTGTCCGGGGATGGGAACGGAGCTGGGAAAGGCTTGGGAGAGTTTGTTCTGTGAGAAGAGGCTGGGGAGCTCAGCCTGAAGGAGATGAGGCTCAGGGGGACCTTGTGGCTCTCCACAACTCCCAGACAGGAGGGGACAGCCAGGGGGGGCTGGGCTCTGCTCCTGGGGAGCTGATGCCTGAACAGACTTACCTGAGACACAGGGTGGGCAAAGCCAGGAGAATAGAAAACAGATTAGTTTATTAAAGGCCTTTAGGTGCATTCAGGGCAGACAGAGCCCACTCGAGAGGCTACACCCAAAATGGAGACAAGTTGCAGGTTCTTCACATTTTATAAGTTCTGTCCATTAACATATTGAGCCTCAATTCTCCAATTACACCTTCAGGTGATGATGTCAACCACCCCAAGTTTGCTCCTCCAATTCACTGTTGGTTATGTATTTTGGGGCCCTGAGGCAGCAAAAGTGCCCTTGGATTCCCAACTCAGAGGAATTGTTTTGTCTAAAGATGCTGGGAACCAAACTTTTAGCACCCTATATGGAGTCCAGACCTACACACTAAGACTACAGGTACATGAAAAATACAGAAGCCAAAAATCCTAAGGAATCAGAACAAGGGACAGGACAAAGTTCTTCAAGTTGCACCAGGAGAAATTTAGGTTGGATATTTGGAGAAATTTCTTCATGGAAAGGGTTGTTAGACATTAGTGGGGGCTGCCCAGGGAAGTTTGGGGTCCCTGTCCCTGGAGGTGTCCAAGGAGTGTCACCTGGATGTGACACTCAGGGCTCTGGGTTGGGTGACAAGGTGGAAAGGACTTAGTAGAAAAAGATCTCCCAGTCAGCAGGGGTGAAGACAAAACTGAAATATGCTTTTTTCCTTTTTTTTCCTTTTTTTTTTTTTTGGGGGGGGGTGTTGGTGGGGAGTCATGAAAGCAGTTTTCCACCAGAATATCTTCCAGCATCTCTGATCCATGCTGAAGGAGGAAGAAGCATCACAGCTCGGTGGAGTTTTGGGGATTGCAGTGGGAACTTATGCTCTGTGAACTGGATGAGTCTGTGACAGCGTTTGCTGCAAAACTCCTTTGTTTCTTGGGAGAAATCAGCCCTGGGATGGGTGGCTTCAGCTGTCTTTCAGTGTGGGGGAGGTTTGCAGCTGGTGGCACATCCTGGAGTGGCCCTGTTGTCCTTGTGTCTGTCCCTTGGCCCCCACTCAGCTTGAATTTTACCTCAAGTATGGCCAAAAAAAGGGAAGTTTATAGCTTGACAGTCCTTCAGAATCCACAGGATCCTGAATATATATTCAATTTATAGCTTGAATTCCATCTGGGATGTGAATGCCCTGAATTCTGGTGGGGGACTCCAACGAAGGGAGCTGTGACTATATTACAGCATCAGCCCTCCCCTTCTCCATTCAGCACAAGCAGAAGAGCAAAGCTGTGGATTGGGTGAGATGAGGAATTTATTATCAATACTGGTTATCTTGTGGCAGGGGAACCCTTTCTGCTCTATGCCATGAAGGTGTTGCCACATGCAGCAGCCTGCCCTACCCCAACTAGCATCTCATTAGCAAATAAAATTGTTATTTTCGGGCTAATGCTGTGAGTTAATGCGATGTGAGCTTCACGAAACCCCAAACGTGCCGCGTGCAGAGTGGGGCGAGTTGCAGTGATGAATGTCATGCGAAACTCTGAGGCACTAATTGAAGGTGGTTTCAACAGAATATTCAATTAATGCTCTCTGCGTCGCAGACAGTCTGGAAAAGGCGCTGTTTTCTCCCGAGGATCTGTGTTACTGTGCAACAAACAGATGAAAATGAACCATTTTACGGCCTTCTAATTGAAAGTCGATGCACCGGTTTTATTAAAATTTTCATGGTGGGGGGAACTGGATGCCTCAAGGGCCCAGTAATGGGATGAATAAGCTCCCTCTCCTCTGCTGCCTCGCATCCAGCCTTGGGCAGAAGCGACTGAAAATAAATTCCTGAGCTATCCCTGGTGGGATCTGTGGCCTCGGCATCTCTTGTGCGCATGGATCCATTTTCTCCGTGTCCGCTGCAGGATCCTGGGAAACATTGCTTTGTGGGGGCTGGTGGGGAAGCAGAAAGAAATGGCTTTTCCCATAATTTATTTATTTTTACATAAAAATCTAGGTTTCTTCTGGCTTTGAGTCTTTTTCCCTCTTTCTCGGTGCCATGGTGCCACACATTGAGGAGTTGAAGCTTTACTATGAGGAGTATGGAGCACAAGGAGCTTCTCTGCTCTTCCCTATCATCTCTCCAGACTGTCCCATAGGGTGGGGAATGAAATAATTAAATAGGGAATAAAATAATTCAAGGAACATTTTTCTGGTTTTTTTTGTTTGGGTTTTTTTTTTTTTTTTCTCTTGTCATCCTGCTTCTCTGCATTTTCCAGCCTGGGTAGCTGCAACTCTTCCCAGCCTGCCTGAGGAGCCATGGAGACTCTTGAGGACATGACTGGGAGTGATTTGTTTCCTCCCTCCATCATTTTAGCAGCTAATCTCTTGCCTGATCTATCAATTTCCAAAGGTTATTATCAGGGATTTGCTATATATTTTAAGCAAAATACCTGGACCAGTGTGGTTGCAACTTCTGGGTGCTGGGAAGCAGCAAAATGAAAATGTTTTCCACACAGCTTCTAAAAATCTGTGTGTTTGATGAATGGAAGCTGTTACCTGAGCCATTCCGTGGGGTTTCATCTGACTATTAATTTATACTTTGCCCCCAATGATGATTTAGCTGTTTTAAAGCCTTATTTATGATGAGTTCCTATCCCCATTTTGTCATGGTGATGTTGTTGTGACAATGGGAATTTACAGTTCTTCCCGACAAGAGCCGGTAAACCAACCGGCTGGATATTTTTTTGTATTCCTACAGGCCTAATTTGTAACATAAAGCACTTAATAATTGTTATTAATGAACCTGCTGTGGTTGGTCTATAGACCCAGCTGGAAATCACATCTGCCATCAGATTAGCAGCAAACTCTTGGAGTTGAGGGAAGTGTGAGCAGCCAATGTGGTGCCCAAGCAGCAGCGGGAGCTGCGCTCGGCCTGTGTTTTTTGGGGAGACTCACGGAAATCGTAAAATCTGAATGGCTGCTGGGTGAGGTGGGAGGGTCATAATAACGAGGATTAAAACCCCAACTGCTGTTTTCTTAGGGACAGGGTTGTTGGGACAATTAAATCCATGCTGACAAACAATTGCCGGGGACTTTAGTAAACATCCTTAGGGGTTTTCAGACCCATTCCTCATTTGAACAGAAAGCAGCCAAGATTTTTACAGCCAGTAAGGGATTTCTGACTGGTTCCAGTCTTGGATATCCAACCTGGGATGGAAAGATAACAGATGCTTCTCATTTATCCCCATCTCTCCTACTCGGTTGTGTGTGACCTTGAGAAAGGTGTTTAATCTTCATTCCTGGCTGGAATAAGGTGATGTTGTATTCCTTTGGGGCATGGCCAAAATGCTGTAAAGATTCAGGCAGCACAAGCTTCACTGGTAATAATTTTGCTTAAACCTCACTAATCTCATTCCTGGTAGTCCCTCCTGTTTTAGGACATTCACTGACTTGGGATAACGGGCTCGGCTCTGAGTGGAAGCAATTTCATTACAAACAGCAAATTAAAATGTTGTTTGGAAGTGTACAGATGCTTTCGAGCAATGATGTCAGTAATTAGATGACTTCAGAGGGTTTAATCATCTGAGCATCCCCCAGCTAAGCCCTCCTTTCCCAATCCACATCCCTGTGCCTTGACCACGGTGTTGGAAACGAGGTAATCCTTTGAAGTATCACGAGCAGATCTTCGCGAGGAGGATATTTTGCATAATTGGTTTCTGACAAGGCCTAAAACACTATTTAGAGTTACACGGCTGAGTGTTAATTTATGCCTGTTCTCCTCAGCGTAACTTCGTTACACGAAAAGTGTTATTTATGATGCTGGCTCAGATCTATTGTGTGTTGGTGAGAGCGCCGGGATAATGGAGATGTATCGCTCGTTGTGGCAAGAAGCTATAAAAGAAATGGGTAGATGCTTCTCTGCAGTTATGGACTTAATTTTTTAATGTGAGCTATGGTAGCGATTGAGAGTGATGTGATCTGATAGTCAATGGGAAGCAGGATGGCAGAGGGGTTTTGTTTTTGTTTTTTTGGGAGGAATAACTTTCTTCTTGGGGATGCTTTCGAGGCTCCTCGCTTCTACCAGCATTTGAAGTGATTTGAAATCAAAATAGTGGGTATTGACATGTCGCTTCTTTGTTTCTCTTTAATTAAATGTGAGAATTGTACTTAAGCTTAAATCATATGAAAATTTAATCCTGTATATTTAATATGATAAAACAGTCTAGAAGAGGTGAATAAATGGTGTTTTGCTGTCATCAGTTTGATGCTTCTTGACTACTTCAAGCACTTCCACTTGATGGAAAGGGTGACTCTATCCTCATCCAATTCTGAAATACATTTGGAATACATTTATATGCCCTTCCACCAGTGGAATTCTGTCTTCAGCTGCAAGTTTTGGTGGTGGCGGCGGCTTTGATTTGAATGGAAGCGAAAAGCTACATTTCCTCACTCCTTTAAAGCATTACAGGCAGGAACATATCTCGGGCTTGCATTACCTTATTTATGTCTTTGTTGCAAAAGCACAACAGGGAAACAATTGAGGGAAAACAAGACTGAGGTTAAAGTTGTTTTGAAACAATGCAAATACGGGATTTGAGGAGTATCAAAGCAGGATGATGCAAAGTTGTCGGATGTGATTTTTTTCTCCCTCTTCTGCGAAATGAAATTTCTGCAGAAAAAGACCTGACTCCGCAAAGCGCTTCTCTTCCAACAAATCTCATTTCTCTGACGGAAAGTGGTTCCATCCCAGCTTTTTCCAGTCAAACTTGCAACTTACCCTTCCCTGGGCCAGATTTATTCCTTCGCTCGACATGTTTCCTTGTAATCGAGACATCCCCAAAGGCCTGGGGAAGGAATCAAAACAGCTCCGGGTACTTCAAAGGGTGGAAGTCACTCTGGCACGTCGTGTTAGATGTCCTGTGACAACTAATCCGGCGTGTGATGTGACCCCTTCCCAGGTGTCCCTGCCTCTCTCAAAGGCCTTGAAAAGAGCCCTGATAGACTGAACTCAACTCCTGCTTAAATCACCTGCCTATGGCTCTGTCCCTGTGAAAATGCAGGGGACTGGGGGATATGAAAGGCGCACGAGGCAGATGAAATGAGAAACGAGGGGAAAGCAGGAAACACGCACGGGCAGGGAAGGTGTGAGTGAGAGGGAGAGTAAAGGCTTTACTGCAAACGGTAAAAGCTGATATGAAACAATCAGGCTGGACATAAAGCCAACAATTTACCGAGAGTCCTGCCACAGTAAATCATGGCTGAGCTCCTGATGCTGAGTGCTGATGTGAGCAGAGGGAGCTCAGGGTGGGGAGCAAAGAGCTGTGCATGAGCAGGAAGGTGGAGGGGGAGGCTGTGTGGGCTGAACGTGGGTAAAACACTTTTCTCCAGCCTGGGGAAGATGCTGAGGTCAGACCTCATCTGGGTCTGCGACTTCATCCTGAGGGGCAGCTGTGATCTCTGCTCTCTGTGACAGGGCCAGGACCAGAGGGAATGGCTGGAGCTGTGCCAGGGGAAGTTTTGTTGGATATTAGGGAAAGGTTCTTCCCCAGAGGGTGCTGGGCACTGCCCAGGCTCCCCAGGGAATGGGCACAGCCCCGAGGCTGCCACAGCTCCAGGAGTGTTTGGACAGCGCTGCCAGGGATGGACAGGGTGGGATTGTTGGGGGTCTGTGCAGGGCCAGGGGTTGGACTCGACCCCTTCTAATTCAGGTTATTCCATAATTCTATGAAAACTGTGGGTCATCCTGGCTCAGTTCATAAAAGGCACATCATCATCTTTGTGGGACAGCCTGGAGAGTGCAGTAAAACTGAGATTGCAGTGAAACTGCTCCTTCTTGGCTTCCCCATGGACTTTCCTGCAGACTCATAATATCCTGGGAGCTATTGGAGGGAGTAAAACTACACCTGTGCTTCAGTGCGCTGAGGCTTAGAGCAACACCCTTAAGAAATGGAAGGAATCCATTGTTTAGTCTTGAGATCTCATCCCTAAGTGATGCCAGAGGATGCTTGTTAATATTCTCTTGGAAGGCTGTTTGTGATGATTCTTCACTTTTCACATTGCATTTAAAAATTATTCTTTAACGGCTATCACTTAAAATATTCTTTGCAATTATGGTTGTTAAAAAAAACCCACCACAACTTAAAAATCCCCAAGGTCAAAGCAGTCTCTTCTTTATATGGCTTGCAATAAATTACTTGAAGTCTATTCATAGCATAAGGAAGACCTTTTTATGTAGAAAGGATCATTATAGAGTTGCCAGGTCGTTAATTACATTGGGTTCTTCTACTTGCTATGTGAGTCATTTCCTTGAAGCAGCGAAGATCCTGGTGAGAGATAATGCAGTAAAAAGTGCATTAAAATGCTTCAAATGTCCTTTTGCTCATATCTGTACATCAGTCAGAACGACAACTGATTCTGAAAGGGCACTGCCAATTTAAATCAATAAATTTTTACTGGTGTGACTGTGACCCATATAGATATTTGGAGTCGAGGCAGGGGGCTGGCAACACGCTCCTTGTTGATGCTCAGAAGTATTAAAGTTTAATAGACTCTTCAGTCCTGCCCTGGCTGTCTGTCATGTTGGTGCAAATCCAGAGTCGCTCCATCGCTGTCAGTGGAGAAATGCAGGTGCAAGAGCAGAATCTGGCCCTCGGTGCCTTATTTACCAGTCCAACCACCTGCTTGAGGAGATAAAGCAGCTGCTATCTTTGCAGCTTTAAATGTGACATTCAGCCAGTTAGATGCCTGGTCCCCTCATCACTTGAGATGCTTGTTGATTTTTCTTAAATGTCACAAGAGTTTTTAAACTCGATTTGAATTCGGCTGCCAGGCTTGGGTGGCAGTGCTGTCACCTCCCGCATGGCTCTCCCACGAGGTCCTGTCAATGGAAATGTGGAGGTGAGGGGAAATTAGCCTCTTATTCACCTACAGGAAGAGGTTTTTTGCTGTGATTTACCTCCCTTACCCTATCCCTTTCCATAGGCATTGGGGTGGGGCTGGGGATGAGTTGTTCCCACCCTGTTTTCCTTCCATCCCATGATGGTCAGAGAGGGGACCAGTAAATAATTGCAGTCTGGCTTTTTCTAAGGTGTTTTTTTTTTTTTTTTAAATGGTGCCCAAAATAAATGTTTTGCAAGGGGAAACTCAGCCCCTTTTCTCTATGTTTTCCTCCTTAAGCACCCTCAGAGTAATTCCAGTGTATTCCCACGATCCTCTTCCCCTTGCCTTGGAGATGATGGCATCACCTGGTGGGGATGGCATCAGGAGGAAGAGGAGGTTTTATCTTCCAGTCTTGCTTTCCAGAGGGATCCCTGATGTTTATGGGGGGAAAGAGCTGAGAGAAAGCCCTTGGGAAGTGTCAGCTCTGTCTCTGCCCGCTCTCCGTTCAGGTTAGGTGTCCCTTGAAGCCTGTGCGGGGATCCACACTGTTGGGACACTGATTCTGGTTGGAATAAGGAACATAAGGATGAGCAGCAGCTCATCCAGGCAGATCCAAGAGGCAGGGTCAGGCCATGAAGCTGTGAGGTGAATCTGTTCTGGATTTGGCCCCCACGAGAAGGGCTGTGAAAGGTAGCTCCAGGTAAAGCCAGGCAGGATTCCTCCTGCCTCCACTGCCTCTGAGCCAGGTGGGTTGGGGCTGGGAGAATAATTCATGCTCTGCCAAGGTCTCCAAGCCCTAGTGGCTTGCCAAACGCTCAGCAGGTCTTTGAACCTAGAGGGAAACATCCTCTGCATTGGAAGGATCGTTGTCATCATCGATGTGGCTCTTTGGGACAATTGACACTTCAGATTGTTGAGGTCTTCCAAACATGGAGCTGCTCAGCTGCTCTAAACCAGCATTGCTTTGTAGCCTCAAAGCCCTGTCAGCTGGAGATCGTCTCAAAGCTGGAAAATGGTGATTTTTCACAAGCATTCAAGGCCAGGTTGGACATGGCTTGGAGCAATCTGTCCTAGTGGAAGGTGGCACTGGCTGTGGCCAGGGCTTGCAATGAGATGGCCTTTGGGGTCACTCCCAACCCAAACCCTTCTGGGTTCTGTGATGTGGGCTGTGAGGAAGAGGAGGAGGAAGAAATGAGCAGACACAGAATCCTGGGCACTGCTCTGTGCAGGTCGAGCAGCGTTTGCAGCACTTGGAGAGTCTGACAGGAGCTTTGAAGGGGCCAGGGTGGCCGTGGGGCAGGACAAATGTGCTGTGTCTAATCATGAGCTCAAAGCCTTCGCTATCAAACCTTCAGCCTTTCACAGCCTAATTACAACTTGCCTGGTGCATTGGTTACGATGAGCAATGAAGATATAATCACTGCTGTTATTTGTCCTTCTTGGCTCCAGCTGTTAAAACAATTCCTCCTTCATAGCCCAGACAATTTCATGGCTTTAATGTGTCCCCACCGCTCCCGAATCCTGCGTGTGAGGAGCCACGCACCAGAATCTCCATGAAAGCAGCCTATTTCCTGCGTGAAGCCCGTGAAATTGGGGAAGATAATATTTTCAGAGCTGCTGGTACCCTGATTGCATGTTTGTTTGAAATGACAGTTTATGTTGTCTCTCTCTTTCATTAGGGAGGTTCAGCGATCGCGATGTTATTAACTAACAACAGCACTCACTGCATATAAACATGATTCCGCAGAGACACTCCAAGGAGCACTTGAAGGCAGAGGGGAGGGAGATGGAGAAGGAAGAGAGATGTGATGTTTCTTGTTTCTTTTCCTTTTTTTTTTTTTTCTTTCCAGAGGAGGGAAGGTTTGGAAGAGATTTTTAACTAGATTAGAAGCTCGGAAGAGTTTCATTTTGTACTGAAAACCCTGAGAGCAATGAAGAAGAGGAGCACTGGCTCCTGTGGGAGATGTCTGGCATTCCTGCAGGGCTGGGAAGCTCCTTTCTGTACAGCCCAGTGTCTTAAAGATGGGTCTGAAACTAAACTTTCCATCTCCAAATGCTCGATGTTGGCATCCTTGGCCGCTCGTACCGCACATCAACCCATATAATAAAATCACATGAACAGCCATGTCACCAATAATGACACATTAACAGTCCTCATTACAGCAAATGATATAAAAGCAGGTATTTCCCCAACTTGGATGTGTTTGAAAATTTGGTGATTTGACCTTGAAAGACCTTCTAAAACTTTTGGGAGAAAATAAAAAAATTATTCTGTCCCCAGACCCCCTAACACAGTGCATGGTCGACTTTAATGTGTTTTTTTTGGTAACAGAAAATAACAAAACTTGTATCCTGTGGCTCTTTCCTGCCTTTTTCCCCCCTTGTACCATCAGTTTGGACAGGACCAGTTGTCATTCCCCATCAGGGTGGGAGATGAGGGTTTTATGTTGCCCAAGCAGATCCTTTCCAGCTCAGAGCTGCACCTGGTGAGGTGCAGCGTTCCGTGCTGCAGCTGTATCCACCTCCCCTGTCCGCAGCATCTCCTGAAGCAAATCCTTCCTCTGCTCCCAGCTCTGCGGCAGGCAAATGCTGTCACTTAATTACCAGCCCGTGACTCCATCCCAGCAGTCCCTGTCCAAAGGCTCATCACAGTCCTGTGACAATTCCTGTGACAGGACTGCTCTGCCTGGCGCCTGCGAGGGGAGCCAGGGCTGCAGGATTGTCTTCCCTTGATGCAATTTAGAGATGGGAATCAGCGTGGACTAATGAAACTGCTGCTGGGGGGAGGGAAAGGTAGCGCGGGGCCTTTCGGATTTTATAAGGATGCCACTGGGTGATGAGTTGCTGGAGTTGTCATGGGCAGAGGCTTCTGCAGCTAAAATCTCCCACTCAGAATTCTGGCAGTGCCTCAAAACATCCCTGCTCGAGTCTTGCTGTGCAGCTCGGGGGCAACTGGACAGTAAAAGCAGCATTTTCCCCAGGATCCCCTGGGCTCCATATGGAAAAATGGCAATGTCTGTAGGCTGATAGTGAGGGTGGAACAGAGTTCAGCTGTGGCGTTTGCCCTTGCAAATCCCAGCAAGGCAGCTCTGGCTGTGGGGGCCAAGTGACAGGAGCTGTGGGTGTTGCATCCCTTGCTGGGATTGCTGGGAGAGCAGGAACTGGTTATCCTCTCAGGACTGGGGCTCGCTGGAGGGCTCTGCCCTGAAATCTGTGCTGTCTGTGTGATGGAGGGAGCAGATAAATCGGTTTGGTGTGTGCACCAGCACCCAGCCTGCACGGTGGATGTGCTGCTGATTTCCTGTGCTGCTGATTTCCTGTGCTGCTGGCGCTGCCTCTTATTAAACATAAATAGCTGTGAAATGGACTTTGGGAGAGAGGAGTGGGGGGAGATCTATCCTGAGGTATGGAACTTGCTTAAAATGAAGCCAGTCGAGTTGTTTATAGCCAGGACTGCCCATTATAAGATGCTGTTTGCAGCGAGTTAACTCTCTGCCAAGCGATAATTGTTCAGGCTAAAAATTTCCATGCTGTAAGTCTGCCCGGGGCTATGTGAAATTGGGGGAGAGGGGGTGGGTTTTGTCTGGTTTAAGAAAAATAAAAGAAGTAACTTAAGGAAGCTGAAGAGATCCAGTCTCTCCATGAGATGGAGGCAGAGACTTGGAGTTTGGCAGGGGCTGCGGAGGCTGTGCAGGAGCCAGGAGTGAGCAGGGAGAGAAGCGATGGGTCTGGAGAGAGATAACTGTCTATTTTCATTTCTACCCCCGATAAACAGGAGACTTTGTGCCTCTAATCGCTGTTGTTGTGCTCAGCCCGGATGGGCTGGTTGGTTAATGTGGATCTCCTGGCTAGAGAGAGAAAAGGTTCAGGGAGATTGTTAAAGGGGTTTGATGAAAGGTATAACAATTTGGGAAATGGCAGAAGGCTCCTTTTAAGCCTTAATTTGGCCATTTGCATGGGTTTGCTCACTGTGATTGTTCGAAATGATGTAATTGGGTGTTATTTTCTCTATGGGAGAGCTTTGTCTACTGCCAGGAAGTGCGAGCTCCAGAGCAAACACACCTCCTGGGCTCTGCTGTGTGTCCATCCTGCCCTCAGGAATATCCATGCACAACAAAAGGGCAGGAAAGGCTGGAGATGTCCTTGGATGCGAGTTCCCAGCAGCCTGTGGTGAGGGCATTTCTGAGCTCAATGTGAGACTGCTCTTGCTCCAAATCCCTTTTCTCCCTGAATTTGATCTCTTACAGATTTTCCCCCACACTTGTGCCTTTCACAGCACTCCGGTGCAACAAGTTTGGTTTAATTAATGAGCGAACGGAGAAAACTCTTCGGTTTTGCACTTGAAGCCTGCAAAAACGCAGTGCCTGAACTTGAGAGCTGCTCATCCCCCATGGTGCTGGTGGAGGAAGCCAGGGAGCTGCACCCTTTCCCTCTCCCTGGGAGGAACGCTGGGCTGGGGTGGTACCCAAGCCCCTCTGAGGGGTGGGCTGGCACTGCTGCAGCGTTGCTGAGCCGTGCAGAGCCCTCCCTGCATGTGCCAGCTGATTAGAAAGCAGAAGAATGGCAAGAGAAAATGAAAATGAAAATGGGAAGGAGCTTGACAGCCCATGGAGAGGTATTTCAGCTGCAACACAAAACATTTGGTGGTAATTATAGAATAACCTTCATTTAAATGCAAATAAGCCTGTAATTAAGATAAGGGCTCTGTCATTTGCCAGTGTTCCTCCTTCCTTCCCTTGCCAGCCATGGCTTTGGAGATGTTCCCCATCTCGCTGTGGCGCTGCCTGCTTGCCCGGGGGCTCCTGTGGCGAGGGATGAGCGACAAAGGAATCCAGCGGTGCTGCCCTTGGAGTCCAGCCCGGCTGAGCTGTGTCCTGCTCGCACCCTGTGGCTGACAGCTTCTGCTAAACCCTCACTCCAAACTCATCTCTCTGCGGTGTCAGAGCTGGGGTTGGGCTGTGTTTGGATGCTGTTGAGATGAGGATCTCCCCAGGCCATGCCGTGCTCAGCAGAGGCTGCAGTGTCCTGCTGCATCTGGGAAGAGCTGGGGGCATTGGTGTGGAGCCAAATTCATCCAAGGTCAGGCTGGTCCACAGGTCCCACTGCCAAGGTGAGGTGTGAGCAGCGCCGTGGGGAGAATTTACACCTCCTTGAAGCGAGGACTGGTGTTCACCGGGAGAGAAGGATGTCACCCGTGCTGTGAGCCGCTCAGAACGAGGTGAAGCCGAGTGGGCAGCCTGAGCTGGAGTGAAGGACACAGCTCTGTCCGCACAGGGTGGAATAACTGAGTAACAACACTTGTTCTATTTGGGAAGCATCAGTGTCACAGAGCTGACAAAACACAGATGAGGGCTTGTAGTCCTTGGAAATACCAGGAGTGGGGAGGAAATGCTGCCATTTCCCGCTGGAAGTGCTCGGAAAGGAGCTGGGCTTGCACTGGTTCTCCTCGCTGGGGAGGGAAACCGGAGCGCAGGAAACAGCCACTGCTGGAAAGGTTAACCAGCAACCTTTGCTTAAACTGTCTCAATCTGTATGAAATGTTATCTCTCTGCCTGACTAAAGATATGTGAGCCGAGGGAGCGGAGATGCTCCCAGATTGTATTTATCTAGCCCTTTGAAAGGGCGTTTGAGGAATTAACTCGGCAGCTTAGGAGAACTTTAATGTTCCGATAAGTGGCTGGGGCTGCGTCTCCACCTGTCGCGGTGTGAAACTGTGCTGGAGCAGTTCCATGGCCTGCTTAGGAGGAGGAAAACTCTCCATCCCAGTTGTACAAAAGCTGCCAACCTCCCCAGTACCCCTGGTGCCCCTTCCTTGCCCTCCCATCCCTCTGAGAGGCAGCGGTGCTGTCTGGAGCTGTCCCTCGGAGCTGTGAGTGGGCATTGTTCAGGCTGAAGGAGCTTCTCCAAGTCCCTCTCCATTGCAGATTCCCATGGAAATGAGGCCTGGTGTATTCATTTATTCCCTTTTTCTTGTCCATCCTTCTTGGGAGGCTCCTGCAGGTGTCAGAGAGGAGGAAAGGCAGGGTTTGTGTTGGAAGGGGAGGTGACTCCAGCCTGCTCCAGGAGCAGTGTCTGGGATGTTTTCTTGAGATGGTTTGGGAGTTGGAGCTGAGACTTTCCCTTTCAGCTCCTGGGGATGGAGGCAGAAAGGCAACCAAAGCAGCTGGAATTGGTGGTGGTGTGGATGATTTCCTCTGGACTTCTGGGCAGACCAGGAGACTTTGTCACCTCTAAGGTGTGAGACTAAAGAGGGCACATTTCTCTTAAATTCTGGCAGCAGGATTTGCTTTGACACTACTGAGCTGAGCAGGGGAGGTGGGAGAGGCTGGACTGAAGGTTTTCCTTGCTGGAGAAGACCAGAAATTTACAGCCTGCTAGCCCTGGTGATTTCTGTGCTTCCAGAAAGTTCCAACTGGAGAGAGAGCATGTGGGAGTGTAAAGATGCAATCAAACAGCAAGATAGAGCAACAAGCCCTCAGGCTGCTCAGGGAAGAGTCCAAAGGAGTAGAGGGGGAAAAAAAAAAGGAAAGGGCAATTTGCTGGTAAAAGTGTTGAATATACAAAGAATATGTCGATACAACTCTGCTTTTAATATTTGATACCGGCTATGAATAATTCCCCTCAATGTACAGGCGGCTCAGCGACCTGTGAAGTGATGCTGGGGGAGCAGGGAATGCCTGCACATGGGAGAAATGCTTGGGAAGGACAAAGGGGGAAAGAAGCCCCGCGGGAAAAGCCTTCCACTGCCCACGAGATGGCAGACAGTGCCCGTGCAGCACCTGAGCACCTCCGGCTGGGCTGGGGGTGAAACCACGCCTGGGGATAAACAGCCAGACTGGCCAAAAACTCAGCTCTCGGGGCTCCTTTAGCACGTCCAGAGCCGTGAGTTTCTGTTGCATCCTGAAGGGTGGAGAAGCTGAGGAATCATGGAATGGTTTGGGTTGAGGGGGACATTAAAACTCATCTCATTCCCCCCTTCCAGAATCCCAGGTGGCTCCAAGCCCTGTCCAGCCTGGCCTTGGGCACTTCCAGGGATGGAAAGAGATAGAGAGGACCTTCCCACACTTTGTTTTCCTCCGAGATGGAGCTAATGCTCCTTCCCTCTGGCAGTCTGGCTGATGGGGCCGCTCAGGAATTCTGACATGGTGATGGATATGGGGAGCCATTCCCCTGGGATGGCACTGTCCTCTGGGGGTGGTTTCCCATCATTGGCTGCCTAATTGCTCCCCCAGGCTGAGTGGAGGGCTCGGTGTCAGGCTCCCGATGCTTTATTGATCACTGCCACTTGTAACTCTTCATTTTCTGTTTTCTCCTCCCTCCTCCCAGCCCCTCTGAAATCACCTTGAGCGTTTGTGATTTCCTACGTGTAAATCTGTATTTAAGTCGGAAAAAAGAGGAATTCAGCCCTCTACCTGCCTGCAGAGGGGAGCTGGGGGGTCCAGAGCTGCCTCACCTGGCACAGGAGTGGGGACAGCGAGGTTTGCAGCGGGAGGAGTTGGGTCAGTGCTCCCCATGATGCATTTGGGATGCAATCCCATCGCCCATCCCAAACCTAGCAAAGGAAGCCCCATCAGCACAGCAGAGGGCAGCAGGGCCCTGCCAAGCCAGTCCATCCTGTCCCCCTCTGGCCCCGATTGCTACAATAGTTCATGTGCTACAAACAGGCCCAATTACAGTATTGATCTCCTCCAGGCTGGGAGCTGATGGCAGGTCCCTCCCCAGCAGGTTTGGTAAACAGAGCTCTCCATCAGCAGGCGCTTCACGAATGGCACAGAGCGCCTTCCTCATCATCCAGGGCACTGTGAGGAAAGGATTAACACTCCTGGTGGGAGCGGGAAGAATTTGGGCCACCCCTTGCTCACCCACTGGGTGCTCTTTTTTTTTTTTTTTTTTTTTTTTTTTTTTTTTTTTTTTTTTTGTGGTCCTAAAGCTGGGTTTCTTCACCACAAATATCCATGGGAGGCTGCAAGCAGTGGATGGGTGATCGTGTCCTGTTTGTGCTGGGGGCTGGTGACTTGCTGATGGTTCTTTGTGGGGCTTCCCATTTTCCATGGGTTACTTTAATGTGCTCCTAAGAAAAGTGAGTTCTGCCCACCAGAGAGGTGGAAGATCCACAGAATTATTTTGGTTGGTTTGAGATATCAAGTAGAACCATTAACCCAGCACTGCCAAGGCCACCGCTAACCCATGTCCTCAAGTGCCACATCCACGTGGCTTTTAAAACCCTGCAGGAAAGGGGAGTCCCCCACTTCCCTGGGCAGCTTGTGCCAGAACTCAGCAGCCCTTGGGGAGATCCTTGCTCTAGTTTAGGAGAAAAATGGGACATGTTCCATGGTCCAAGTTGGGGGATCCATTTTTGGGTTTTTTTCTTTCATTGTGTCACACATCTGAAAGCCAAATTACTCTACCCTCACAGAATTTCATCCCTATCACTCTCATGTTTAGTTTTGATGAGGAGAAATTTGGTTTGGTTTGGTTTGGTGTGTGCCAGCCTTTGTAGTTTTCATGGCTGAGCCAAAATAATTCATTGCTTGCAAAGCCCTGGCTGCAGGGTCCTTGAGGACAGGGAGCAGAATATCCTTCCTGGAATGTCTGAGGTTCAGATGGATGTGACCAGACGTGTGTGATGGATCACGGCAGGTCATGAGCGGATGAGACCTGCATTTTTTCCTGGCCAGTAATGCAGCGTAAGGCACGGAATGTTTTTCTCTGCAAAACTCAGCAGTGTGTGGGGCATATTAATTTGCCAAACCTCAAACTGGAACCCTCCGTTCTCTTGGGAGCTGGATCACAGCTCAGGAGGGTTCTGCTGTCTTTGCAAGCCCAGGATAAGGGATTTTTTTTTTTTTCCTCATTCTTCCCATCTGGTCACCCTGTACTGCTGATAGGGGTGAAAATCATCAGAGTGCAATGTTTGCTTTAGAGCTGACTCCTTGTGCTGCTTCCCTGCTCTGTCCCTGTGCTGAATCAGTGAAGGTTTCTGGTGGAGCTGCTCACATGCCATGGACTATCCATTCCAGCCAAGGAAAAACCGTGTCTGCTAAGAAATGGAGTCCACAGCAGTGTTTCCACTGTCTCTAATTAAAATATTGTGGAAGAGCCCAGGGACATCATCTCTCCTTGGGGTGCGATGCTTGAGGATCAGGGAGGAGGACTGTGCTCCTTGGCCATGCTGGAAGCAGCCTCATGTCCTTGATCTGAGCGTGGGGATGAGGACAGATGGGGAAAGGGGCAGGGAAGGAAGTCCTTAGTTTTGCAGCAGCTGAAAAAGGCGATCCCAAGCTTGGCTCTGCAGCCCTGCTGGAGCATCCATCCTCATCTGGAATGGGTTGAATTGACTTCAGCCTCACTCCCCGTGTGTGTCTGGCTTAAATTATTCCTCAGCAGCTGCAGGAAGAAGTGTCCCGGCAGGGCTGAGATGCGGTGGGTGATACTGTGCATTAGTATCTGCTTGGTAGCGAGTCCTGCTCGTGATCCTGTGGGGTGGGAGTGTGCTGGGAGTGTGGAAGGAGGCCTCTCTCCCCCTCCCAGGGGTTCTGGGGACTGCCTTGGCTCTGCAGGCTCCCTGAGTAACCTCAATCCGATCAAGCCGACGGGACGGCCCTCGCATTGTGGGGGGATTTACCAGGAGGGTTGGCAAGCAAGGAGGATTTAAAACTCTATTTGTATTCGTCCACTGTTGCAATTTACAGCCAAATTGGGAGAGTTGGATGCCGAGAGAAATCTGTAGTTGCCATAACAACCAACAAACTATAATTAGTCAAAGAGTTGAGGAGAGGGGTCCAAAGAATGGATGGAAAAAGGAGCTGCTCTTTGAGGGATGCTGATAGAGATCAGAAAGCCTGGTCACGAGCGTGTTACGGGAGAACTAATCTCTCCAGAAGCTGTTCCGACTTTAGGCCCCCACTAGAGTTGTTTGAAGTCGTATAAACTCCGGGTTTTCTGATGTTTTCACTTCTAGAGGATTAGAAACACCCCGTGTGCTGAGGCTGTTGCTCTTGATGCCTGACTGGGCTGTACTGGTGGGGCTGTGTAGGCTGATTAAAGAGCTTTTCCTTGACCTGGGGAGGTGGGTGTGGGGAAGAGCAGGGCTTGGGGAGCCAGGCTGAGCCGCAGGAAGGACTCCTTCAGCTTGGCAGAGATGAAGAGTGAGGTTTTGGCGCTGCTGAGTAACCAAAATGTGTGCTCTCGATGGGTGATTTGCTGGCTCCTGTGGTCACCACTCCTGCTGGAATGGGGTTCAGGGTCCCAGTTTAACTGGGGAGACAGATGGGGTCCAGCAGGTGGGGGTCCCTGGGCTCTGCTCTGCAGCAGCAATCGTGCCCTTGGCCGTCCTAAAAACACTTTCTCCCTCTTTGTTTCGCTCATCTGGACTTTGCTGTTCCTAAAGCTGAAATCTGCCAGTGAAGTCACCAGAAGAGGTGAATTTTAGCAGGAGAAAAATCCTGTGTCTGTTTAGATCAGGATTAGTGGAAAAGTCCTGTCTTTCATGGACCCTGGCACCAAAATCCTTTTTTGCTTATTTTTTCAGTCACAGTTGCATCCTGACATGGCACAGCCCACTCTGCTGTTCCCTGTCCCAGTTCTGCAAAGGGAATTGGCAACAAACCACGTGTAATGTGGGGAAAGATAATTAATTCCACAGTGTCCCTGAGCAGTGCTGTTCGGCTCCTGCCCTCTCACCCCTTCCCATGTTCATTTCTGAGGATGCTGCTCTCGTGTGCACGGGGGCAAGAGCAAGGCAGGCAGCATCCACATGGAAAAAGTCATGCTAGCATGGAAAAAAAAATACCATGGAACACCTCACAGACAATATAGGACAGAAAAAATAATAGAAAAAAAAATCTTATAATATGTCTGGAATACAATAGAAGCGAAATCTCCTGGCAGCAAACATTCATGCACTTGACTGCCAAGAAAAAAGGACTTTACAGAAGACGAGACATGAAAGGGATCCCTGCACAAAAACTAAAAGTCGGAACACAATAGTGTGTATTTCAGGCATATGAAAAGGAAGTGCGACAGTAATACTAAGGAGACAAGATACTGTAAGAGAACCAGGAGGTGAGGAGGGAACAAACTCAATCAACAGTGACACGGGAGGCCTGGAGAAGGCAGCTCTTTGAATGGATCAGAGTCCCTCAAAAAAAAAAAAAAAAAAGCAACAATCCTGCTTGTTTATTTTATTTATTTATTTTTTCCTTGGGAATTAATCTTTCTCCGTTTTTCTCAGCTTGTGCCGGAACAAGTGAGCGCATGAATAATAAAAACATTGCTAAGACCAAAAAGACAGAAGGGGCTGTGTGCACAGGAACTCGTGGTACCGATAAAATATTCTGTGTACAAGGAGGGGCTGCTGGATTTTGGCTGTGGCGAGGGCTGTGCGGGGATGAAGGAGATTGGGGACGTGAGGAGTGGGTCCATCTCTGGGTGGGCTCCTTGGGAGAGATCGGGAACATGTGGAGAAGGAGTGGAGCCATGAGGGGCTGGCTCATTGCAGGAGCTCATTCCTCCCTGGATTGCGCCTGTCAGAAATCACAGAATCCCAAAATGGTTTGGGTTGGAAGAGACCTTAAAGCTCAGACAGGAGCACCTTCCACTGCCCCAGGGTGCTCCAAGCCCTGTCCAGCCTGGCCTGGAGCGCTCCCAGGGATGGGGAAGGCACGATCTCTCTGCAGCCCAAACCTGGTTTTTCCTGTCAGTAAAGATTTCCGGCAGCTCTTACTGCAGTCCCGAGGATTTGGGATCTGTGTGGGATCTGCAGTGGTGTCTGCAGGAGCCTTGTGAGCGCAGAAGGTGCTGGGGCTGGGGGTGCTGTGAGGGAGGAATGTGAGAGAGAAATCCCTGAGCTGCCTCCTCGCTGTCATCCCCGCGACAGGGAGGGAATTCCCAGCTGGGCGCCGTGTACATCTCTCCCCTGTCAAACCTCAGTGAGACTTTCAGCCTTGAAGGTTTTTTTGGTGTGCGTATATTTAACAAAAGAGATTATTTTTGTTCCACTGGAGTGACTTGGGCTGGCGCTTCAAGGGGAAGATACTATCACTGAGCTGAAGCTGCAGGAGCCGTCAGGGCCTCAGCTCTCCTGGTCAAATGAGTTGGTGCCAAAGCAGTACAAGAGCTGACTTTGAAAAAAAAAAAATTAAATATTCAAATACGGTTGAAGAGTTTAAACCTGGAGTTTTGCTGTTCTTGAAAGGTACAAGAGCCCAGAGGCAGAGAGCAGGGCCTTCCAACAGTTTGATAGCTCTACATGAGAACTAAATTCCTTTTTAATAGGTTGTTCTCTCTTTCCAAGATCAGAGAACTCTCCTTTCCCCTCGCTCATCCCTGGCATGGCCCCGCCGACTGCAGTTCAAGCACATACATTATTTTTAATGATGTCCTGTAACGAGAAGCCTCCTGCAATCATCCCGTTCAGATCTGGAACCTCTAAAGGATGGCTCGGAAAATCTGAAGGGCTGAAGCACCTTGGGAAGAAATAAAAAACCTCTGCCAGGCATTTCCATACTATGGCAGTGCTGGTCCTGCAGCCCTGATGCCACAGTTGAAGGCTGGAAGGGGGAAACAACTTAATTTTCTGTGATTTCCCCACATGAGCATCATTTTGGGGCCCAGAGGGCAGGAGGAAGGTTTTTGGTCTGGTGCTATTTGCCCTTAAGCAGATGTTTGTCTCCGCTCCTGGAGGCTGGCTGGCCTCAGAAACCAAATCCGTGGCTCAGGGTAGCCTTTTATTCCTATTTTTTGCCTGTTTTGCAAAGAGTGAGCTTTCAGAAAGAAAACCCTTGGGCCTGTTTAGTTAAATTTACCCCACGGGACAAAAAGGGGATAGGTAAGGATGAAAGCATCCCATTCCCAATATGCAGAGATCATACCCAGAGAAGCTGTGGCTGCTCCACCCCTGGGAGCGTTCGAGGCCATTTGAGATGGGATTGGAGCAACCTGGTTGAGTGGAAGGTGTCCCTGCCCATTTTGGGATGTGGAGCTAAATGATCTTTCAGATCCTTCCAACCCAAACCATTCTGGGATTCCAAATTCACTCTGTCTCTCTCAAGGGGCTGACTGGGAGTTTAATCTGAATAATCCTGCAGAGGAGTTTGCAGGAATGTGAGGGACTGGCCAAGGCGAGCACAATTTGTAGGAACACAGGACCTCGTTGATTTGCCTGGCTGTCCCCGTGTTTACCTGTCCTAATGCTTTTTATGGGGTTGCCATAAAAAACACTCATTAGTGTTGATTTTCATTAATGTTGATGCACCAAAAGCTTAATCAATCTTCTGTGACCAGCGGCCCCCATTCCCAAGGGAGGACAAAGCTGTTGAGCAAATTAGCCTTGCAGATTGGAGGCAGAGCTTGCAGATGCGCCAGCCTGGGTACCAAAGCTTGGGGATTCCTGCAACATGCCGAGGAAAAATGACACTCAGAGGCCTCTTTTCCCCTTTTTTTTTTGCAATTTACACCTCGGCTAAATCATGCTGGCAGGGCAGCTCAGCCCTTCCTTGCCTCACCGTCCTTGGAATGAGCTTTGCTGTCTGGGGAGTTGGAGCACGGAGGGAAGTTGTTCATGGCGTGGGATGAAACGTGGGTGTTCTCTGCTTGCCACCGAGTTCTGTGGTGGCTGTGAAGTCCCTCATCTCTTGGTGCTCTGGTTCCTTGTCCTGGGTGAATTCAGAGCTTTTCCACCTCCCGGGGTGCTGTGAAGGTTAGGCGCGCATCAGTTGAAGAGGGATGGGTTTTGCAGCGAGAGGTTGTTAAAAACAGCATCAAAGTGTGTCCTTCATCTCGGCAGGACCGAAGTGTTGCTGGGAGAGGAGTGTAAATATTCCAGTGTTTTCCATAAATAGGAGGAAATATCCTCAGGCTGTAGCCAGGGCGGGGGTGAGATGCTGCTAAACTCCTCTAGGAGGGCTGGCCCAGACTCTGCTCTGGGAATGAGGGACTGCTGGCAGGAGTGCTGGGAGCTGAGGGGATGCTCTCTCCCACTCCATCAGCTTTGTCCCACCAAAGTGCTGCCGTGCAGAGGGGCCACAACCCACTCCTCACTTTCCCTGGGCTTCTCAGACCCACGACTCCTTTCACCCCGGCTGCTGCCCGGCCGTCGGGTTGGTAATGACTTTTCTTCTCCCTCCCGGGCTGGATGTGAATGGCTGGGCTGGAGGTGAAAGGCCCCCGTTCCCATTACCGATCCAATTTCCTGGACTTTTACCGGGTAGATAGGAATTGCCAGAGCGGAACAGCCTGATGGGCCATCGAGCCCGGTGTCTCCTCTCTGACAGCAGCTTGTGTTTGGCGTGTAATTAAAAGCCTTTGTACTATTTGACTTGTAATTTAATATCACGCTGCCACATCCATATCTCATTCAGGAAAGAATAAGCCCTGACATTTGCAAAGACAGAGACGAGCCCTCACCCACGCTGAGCATCGCTCGGGGTGCTCGGCCAGGGACTCTGTGCCCCGAGCATGTGTTTCCTGTAAGGTTCAGCACAGCAGTAGGGATGCTTCCCTCCGGCACAGGGGAAAAATCTGGGAAGAGCAGCATTTGCAGGGAGCAGCTTTGTGGCTGCCGGTGGGGAAGTTGTGCTGTGATTTATTGGGCTCTGCTGCAAACACTGAGATTAAGGAAAGTGCCTTAAATGGTCCTTAAAAGCTGGGTTTGGGAGCAGAGATGAGCCCGTGTGATTACACCCTGCCTGCCTCAGCCTGGCCTGCCCCGAGCCCCATCACTGCCGGGCTCGGAGCTGGAGCAGATAAGGAGAGGGCACAGCCCCGTCCGTCAGCAGTGCCACGGGGCAGGATGGGGTGTGGGAGGCAGGACAGCATCAAAACATGCTCAGAGGGTTTGCTGGGAGTCTGTGCCTGTCCCTGTGCCCACAGAGGGGCTGAGCTGCTCTGCTCTGCTCTGCTCTGCCATGGGGATGTGGCCATCTGCTCTGCCTGCGTTTGCTGCTCTCTGTCCATGCTGATCCGTGAGGATGGGAGGGTTCATCCTGGAGGAGAGAGAAGGCTCCAGGGAGAGCTCAGAGCCCCTGCCAGTGCCTAAAGAGGCTCCAGGAGAGCTGAGAAGGACTTTGGACAAGGGATGGAGGGACAGGACACGGAGGAATGGCTTCACATGAACAGAGGGCAGGGTTAGATGGGATATTGGGGAGGAATCCCTGGCACTGGTGCCCAGAGAAGCTGTGGCTGCCCCTGGATCCCTGGAAGTATCAAAGGCCAGGTTGAATGGGGCTTGGAGCAACCTGGTGAAGGGGAAGGGACAAGTGGTTGGAAGATGAGCTTTAAGGTCCCCTCCCAACCCAAACTGTTCTGAGATTCTAAGATGAGGGGAGTTGGGCTCAGAGCACTGAATGCGAAGCCTTGCAGGTTTGAATCGCTCTGCTTGTGGTGGGAAGCAGAACAAAGCTTTGAACCCTGTGTTTATGGGGAAGGAGAGGTGCTGGACACCTTTTGCTGGCTGTCTCTCAAGGAGCAATCTCCCTTCAGCAGTGCTGCTCTTGAGGGTTTGCGTTGGCACCAGGGCTTGCCAAGCCCCTGTCCATGGGTGGGCTCTACTTAAGACTGATTAATTTACCCACCTGAGTGCTACTCCTTCTAATTGACTGAACCTACAACAAAACAACCCTGGGCTGATCAATAGAGAAATAATTTGGCAAATTGTGGCCATAAATCATTCCTGATCGACGTGTTAATGAATAAACCAAACTAAATCAATTTTCTTTATTAAAACACATTTCTTTCATCCAGTATTACTTTAGGCAGGTGGTGTGAGGAGGGGGGTGGGGTTGTTCACCTACCACAGGCTGATTGTGCTGAGATGTGATCAGGGAACTGCTGGGTCTGTGTGTGATCCCAGACAGGCAAGTGGACTGAGGAACATCTCCTGGGAAGTCCTATGTCCGGCCAGGACATGTTGGGGTGTTAATTAGCCTCATTATTGCAATGTTTCTATCTGCAAGGAGGAGCCAGGTGACTGTGTTGGTGTCCTGTCGCTGCTGCTGTCACCCATCGCTCACACTGCTGGGGGGATCTTCCACCTTGGATATTTTTGATCTTCTAGCTCTGATATTTTGGGTGGTTGTCTGCTCTTCCCTTTCTGTCTGGGAGATCTCCCTGCTTGCCCTGTGGGTTTTGTTGCTGCTGGAGCTGGAACTGATGCCTTGAAATTGGGCCTTTCCCATGACCACACAGTGGTGATTTTTCCTCCTGGTTCCAGGTCTGAAGGGGCTCTGATCTGTATCTGGACATCCAAACTGCTTTCCTACTCAGATCTAAAAAGCCATTTTCTATTCCCTCAACAAAAGGAGCAGGATCAGGGTTGCTTTGTGTCCTGATTTACAGCCCTCCTGCCCAGGGGAAGAGCTGCTCCAGGTCATTTGCCTCTTGCTGTGTGTGATAAGCACCTTGGAGAGCCGTGTGGGTGCCCCAAGTGCCCGTTCAGGGACCCCCATCTTTTTATTGATTTTTTTTTTTTTTGAATAGCACAAATGAACAAATAACGGTGCAGCAATGAAAAGGGAGGATAAATAACCTGGCGCTTTGCACGCGGAGCTGCGCCAGGCCGAGTGAAATGTGACGCGGGCACGCGCTCAGAGAAGGTCAAGTTTTTAAATCTAAACCGGAGTTAAGTAAAATATTGGCTAACTAACTGGATTCCAAAGCTCATAAAATGTTGATAGTGCTGAATGTCAGCTGGAATATATCTCCTCATCTTTTAGACAGAGAGCTGGTGCTTTCCTTGATCTTCCTTTCCTGGGGAAATGTTGCTCTGGAGCAGAAGGGAGCCTGTCAAGTGGCTTGTTTTCCTCTGTGTTGGCAGGGCAGAGCTGGAAAGGTCGCTGGGGTTAAGAGCAGCAGCGAGAGCTAAGCTGGGAGCAGCACTTTGAGTCGCCGTGCTGTGATTTCCTAAGATGGCTTGGAATGGTGGTGGAGGAGGCTTGGGAGAGGAGCCCAGGGCTCAGACCCTGCCTGGGCATTTCCTGCTGGTGTTGAGCGTGAGGAGGGAGGGTTTGGGGTGTTCTGTGTCTCCTTAGCTTGCACCCTCTGTCCTCCTGCAGTGCAGGACAGTGCCCTGGGAGTTCGGGGCTTGGAATTTGTCTGGCAGGGACTCACCGTGAGGATGGATGTGGTTCCCTGTGAGACTTCCCACTGGGTCAGTCATGGCTTAATCCCAGAAAGGTTTGGATTAGGAGGGTCATTAAAGTCCATCTCGTCTTGCCCCATGCCATGGGCAGGGATACCTTCCACTGTCCCAGGCTGCTCCAACAACCTTGGCCTTGGACACTGCCAGGGATCCAAGGACAGCCACAGCTTCTCTGGGCACCTGTGCCAGGGCCTGCCACCCTCACAGGAGGAATTCCTTCCCAATATCCTATCCAACCCTGCCCTCTGGCAGTGGGAAGCCATTCCCTGTGTCCTTTCCCTCCATCCCTTGTGCAAAGTCCCTCTCCAGCTCTCTTGAAGCCCCTTTAAGTATGGAGAAGATGCTGTAAACAAATTAATAAGCTTGAGGGTTTAGATGGAGGAAGAAACAGCTTTTGCTGCCCCTTTTCCACCCTGGCATTGCCCACCAACCCCAGGCAGGGCAGGATGGCATCCCGGGGACCCTCTGCTCGCTTGGCTGCTGCAAACCTCAAACCTCAAACCACAGCGCCCGCAAAGCTTCGGGTTGGGACCTGAACCGAGCTGCTCCTGCAGCACAGAAAATAGCAGTGCTACCACAAAGGGCTGTTGGGAAGACAAGTCAGCTAATGTTCGTGCCATGCTTTGAAACGGAGAGGCTTTTGAAGTGAGGATTTGTCTCTTTGCTTTCCTTTCTTCTTTGTTCCCTTCAGTGCTCCGTAAGGAGTGCAGCTCAGTGCTGTGCTGGTATCAGGGTTTGATGGCCTCCTGCTCCCCGGGAGAATTGTGTTCCCTCTCGATGGCTTCACTTCAAGGCAGTGTGTTCAATTGGTATTCTCTGTATGGCATTTGCTCTTGTACATAGTGCATTTTTATTCAAATAATGGTATTGATCGAGGAAAAAGTAATGGAGAAAATAAATGGAAACAAATAAACACAGAAGATTTGTACTGAACTTCTTCAAGGGCTGGTCCTGAAAGTCAAGGAAGCATCTGTGTCCTCTGTAAGGTGATGGAGCTCATCCCTCCTCTGGTAGCATGGAGGTGGAAGATGATTATGGCAATGGGAGGGATTTAAATATGCAAATAGTTCTTCCCTGCGAGACAAGGTCAAGGCCTGGCACAGGCTGCCCAGAGAAGCTATGGCTGCCAACCCCTGGAAGTGTCCAGGGCCAGGCTGAACAGGGCTTGGAGCAACCTGGGACAGTGGAAGGTGGGATAGAGATGATCTTTAAGGTCCTTTCCCACTCAAACCACCCTGGGATTCTATTGTTGGGCTGGCGCCTACTTGTAGATACCAATCACAACCATCTCTTATGAAGATAAGTGGCAAATATGCCTAGAAAATTGTGTATTACACCAGCTCAACTCGTGGAAAGGCCATGGAAGGCTGCGTTACTCCTTCTTCCCTAGAACTGACATTTCACTGCTATTTCTTGCTCCTTTGAGAGTTTTGTGGTGGGGACAGAATCTTCTTTCTTATTAGAAATATCTCCAGGCCTTGTGATTGATATGAAGGCAAAAGGCATTGCCTAATGCAGTTGGAAGAACTTTAGTTTTCAACTTGCTTGTGGTTTTGATCTTTTATTGTTTTAGGTTTTTTTGTTGTTTTTTTTAACTAGCCTGACACAGGGAGGGTGTTTAATGGTGAGTTTCTTAGGCAGCACTGTATCTTCACACCCAAAGGACAGGAATTCCTTTCTCATTCTGCACTCCAACCTGTTCCCCACTGCTGGGAACTGTCCTCTCCCAGATCAGATGTGGCCTTCAGGTGGTCCAGGTGGGCATTTTACCTTGAGTGGCTCCTGCAGGGATTTGGGAGTGATAGAGTGTGCTGTGGGAGCTGCCCGGTTCCAGCTGACAAGATAATGAACTACTAAATAAAGCATGGGAGAAAGGGAAATCCGTGATAAATCCACCTCTCATGTGCCGCAGAGGAGACGGATAAACTCCCTCTCTTCTCCTGACAGAGGGATTTGTCTCTCCTGTGGCTGCTGCAGGAGATGTGGTGAGGATGCTGCTCCATCGCCGCCCTCCTCCGCCAGCGCTGGGCAGACAGACAGACAGACAAAGTGGTCACACTTCGTGTCCTCCTGGAAGCCTGGGCATGGCTGGGGCATGTCCCTGTGCTCCTTGGTGGGGCTGTCTCTCTAAATGCTCATAAATGACCATTAACCAGTAAAAATTAATTTTGGGGCCGCTGGGCTCTTGTTCCTCTCCTCAGGGACGGGAGGGTCTTTCCGCCTCTCCCCTCTGTGCATTCCAGCTCGACGCCACAAACTGAAACTCCAGTCCTGGTTCCCAAATCCAGACCCTTCTTCCCGAGCTCTCTTCATGGGGATGTGATGTCTCTGGAGTCAGTGGAATCAACTCCTCTGGGTTGGAGAAGTGTTGGGGTGTGGACTGTTGTTCACCACTCAGGCTGTGCTGGCAGAGCATTAATGGAGAGGCAGGGAAGGAGTTGAGGTGCATCAGAAAAGCACTTTAATGTGCGGGTCACGGGCTGGAATAACGGGGAGGTAACAGGTCAGCGTTGGGATGTGTCACTGGAGCCAAGCAAAGTGCCATTAGGGATGTTCTCCAAAGCGTGACAGAGCCGGCCTGGGGTCAGGCTGGCTCTCAGCCTTGCCCAGCAGCTCGGAAGAAGTTGGCTTCTTCTTTCCAGTGCACTCCCTCTCCCAACTCTTTTTTCCATGTCTGATTAATAAATCATGCAGTTTGCCCAAGACTCCCTCTGTCCCCACCCAAATACAAACATTCCCCGTCACCACCACCTCGCGACTGGCAAAGCTGCTCCCTCTGACAATCAATTACCCTCCGGAGATGAAATTATTGTTTAATGGCTTTTGGAACAGGCTCCTGCTCTGACATTCATCACAATCAATAATGCATCAGCGGGGACAAAAGAAATTACCTGCCTCCTGCTAAGTGAAAGAGTCCATTTGTATTCCACGCGGCCCCTTCACGCCCACTGAGCCGGCAACCGCAGGTGGATCGTGCTGGCGGCGCGGAGGGCAGCTGGCTCCGGCTGAACTCTGCAAAAGTTGGCTGCAACTTCATCCTCAGCACTGCTTTCAGCAGGGCTGCGTGTGAGAGACAGGATTGGGGCATGGAGGTTGCCTTGGGATGGGTGTGCAGGTGGAGGGGAGGTTGGGGTTTCCTTGGGGTAGGGTTAAGATTTAGGTTGTGCCCTGGTGGAAGTACAGCTGGGAGGGGAATCCTGGCTGCTGGAGGGCATGGGGTGTGGGGTTAGTGTGTTGAGGCTGGCAGGGAGGGGCTGTGGAGGCACTGGGATGGCTGGAAAGGTCGCTGGGATCACGGTGGGGGACCCAGGGATGAGGCAGGTGTCCCTTGCAGCGATGTTGTCCCTTGCAGGGGTTCCTGCTTGCGCTGGCTGTCCTTTGGTCCTTATCTCCAGCACCACAGGAAGCTGCTGTGGTCCTTACCCAAAGCCCAGAGGGCAGATCCTCCTCCCCCTCGGGTGAGCTCTGATCCATCAGCTCCTCTCCGGGCTGGGCTGTGACATCAGCGTGTCCCTGCCGAGGGATCAGCGGGATCGATGCGTCTGCAATGTGAGCAGCCTGTCCCTTAATGCCTCTGCAACGCGGCTTCCCGATAATTCCAGGCAGGAACCGCTGGCTCTGGCATGTGAGGCTGCAGTTCGGGAGCAGGGCTGCATGCCAGCAGTCCCAAAGAAACCAGTTGTTGCAGCAGGCTGGGTGTCTGCAGGGAGCGCTTTGTGTTTTCTGCCTTTAAATAATCAGCTAAAAAGCCTAAATATTCACTAGGCAGAGGATGATCCTGGCGCTGCTTCCTTTAAAGGTGACTTTTAAGGTATCAGTCTCCCAGAGGATGCCGTGGCTGTGCCTGGGAGGATCTCAAGGTGATTAGGCATCATTATTTTATTTTAAACATCCATGCCAATTAGTGATGAACTGAGGAGCCTCATCAGCTCAGTGCCCTGAGCACCACTTGATCCCCATTGTTTTCCCAGCTCGGCTGCTGCCTTGCCCTCTGTGTAATTGTGGGAGTCGGGATCAAGGTGATGATGGATCAGCTGGGATCAAGTGTTCTCAGCAGGCAGGTCCTTGTTTCTGCAGGGCTCTGAGCAAGGTGAGTCCCTGCTGTAGGACCTGTGAGGCAGGAAAACCCCAAATTCCATGATTTGTTCCTTTCTCACTTGAAAAAATAACAACTTTGATAGGGAACCTGTTTTCATGAAGACTTTGGGAATTTGGCAGCACCTGGGGCTTGCCAGGATGTGATTGGCTCCCACTGGGACACAGTGTATGACCAAAAGCACCGAAGGTCTTGCTTTGCCCATGGGCTCATGCTGGGGCTCCTTGCTGCTGGTTTTGTCACACAGGTGCCCGAGGGACAAACCATGGAGAGTCTCGTGGGCAGCGCTGGGGCTCCGGAGTGACTCCACAGCCCTGCAAGGGGAGGGTGGCACAGCAAACAGGCTAAAGAGGAGTCTTGCTGTGGTTTGGGAGTGTTCACCTGGAGAAGAGAAGGCTCCAGGGAGAGCTCAGAGCCCCTGCCAGTGCCTAAAGGGCTCCAGGAGAGCTGGAGAGGGACTGGGGACAAGGGATGGAGGGATAGGACACGGAGGAATGGCTTCCCAGTGCCAGAGGGCAGGGTCAGATGGGATATTGGGAAGGAATTGTTCCCTGTGAGGGTGGTGAGGCCCTGGCAGAGGTGCCCAGAGAAGCTGTGGCTGCCCCTGGATCCCTGGCAGTGTCCAAGGCCAGGCTGGACAGGGCTTGGAGCAGCCTGGGACAGTGGGAGGTGTCCCTGCCCATGGCAGGGGTGGCACTGGGTGAGCTTTAATGTCCCTCCTAACCCAAACCTTTCTGTGAGTCTGTGATATTCCTTTCCTTTTTTTGGGACCCCTAACTGGCTCCTTGCTGAGGGCATGTCGGACAAAGGGATTCACCTCCCTGTTTGGCTTTGGGTGCACCCCTTAAGGAGAGTCCCCCAGTTTTGGGGACAGCGCTGGGGACCATCCCTGGCAGGGTGACTCCCAGGCAGCAGCAGGGAGACACTGCCGCGAGGAGCGAGCAAACCCCGAGCAGGGGACAGGGAGACACGGACACGTCCCCACGGGTGCTCAGCTGTAATCCGACATGACTTTCCCCTCTGTTGGCAGGGGGTGCACGTGACAGGAACATTCATTATCGTGTCATCCCCGAGCGGCTGCCAGGACACATTAGGCGCTCTGGCGGAACACGCGGAGTGCTGACAAACCCCATTCCCTCGCGGAATGCCGGCGAGAGGCAAGGCCGGAGATACTGCTGGAGTGTCATTCCCAGGGTTGGGATGCAGCTGCACGGGGTGCAGAAATAAATTAATAATGAAAATTAAGGGAGGATAAGCAGAGCATGGTAGGAGTGAGGATATTTGTGTCTGCGTGAGCAGGAATGTGCGGCCGGAGCATGGCAAGGAAAGATGGGGATGTGGCAGAGGGATTCCTGAGGATCGTAACTGAGGGTGTGAAAGGTTTCCTGCAATCCTGGAGGACACCAGGATTTGGATTCTCTGTGGCCAGAGTGGGAAACAGGTGCTTGTAAAGGGAGGAAAAGTCTGGAGGAGAGAAGGGTGTGAGGAGACCTTAGAGCCTTTTCCAGTGCCTAAAGAGGCTCCAGGAGAGCTGGAGAGGGACTGGGGACAAAGCCTGGAGTGACAGGATGGGGCAATGGCTTCCCACAGCAGAGGGCAGGGATAGATGGGATATTGGAAGGAATTGTTCCCTGTGAGGGTGCTGAGGCCCTGGCACAGGTGCCCAGAGAAGCTGTGGCTGCCCCTGGATCCCTGGCAGTGTCCAAGGCCTGATGGGATTGTCCTGTGGCCAGAGTGGAAAACAAGTGCTTGAAAAGGGAGGAAAAGCCTCTCTGCCCCCTGTGCACTAGGCAGGGACACTCCTTTCCTTCCCCCAGGTCAAATTGAAACCTGGCCAGGGCGAGGGAATCCCTGGGTGTCACTGCACAGCTGTGCTGTGTATGGATATACAGCTATCAGCTCACCCTGCACGAAGCACCGGAGGCTCCTCCTGCTCCTCTCCTGCCTGATGCTTCTCCTGCTGCTTGTTCCCTCAGCCTGGAGCACCCACAGACTTGTCTGTCCAGGCAGTCGATATTAGGAAAGCCCAAACCTCCCACGTCCTTTTTGGAGTGTGAGTCTGATGAGCAGTGGCTGGGGGAGCTCAGGGGGCTCAGCCTGGAGAAAAGGAGGCTCAGGGGGACCCTGTTCCTCTGCACAGCTCCCTGAAAGAGGCTGGAATCAGGTGGGGTCAGGATTTTCTCCCAGGGAACAAGTGACAGGATGAGAGAAAATGGCCTCAAGCTGCACCAGGGGTGGTTTAGTTTGGATATTGGGAACATTTCCTCATGGAAATGGTTATTAAACACTGGAAAAGGCTGGAGTCCCCATCCCTGCAGGGATTTAGAAGCCACGTGCATGTGGCACCTGGGGACACGGTTTGGTTGTGGGCTTGGCAGTGCTGGGTGAACAGCTGGACCCGATTTTCCAGCCTTTTCCAACTTTAACAATTCTGTGGTGCTCCCCCTCTGCAAAATAATGCACTTTACACTGCCTTCCCAGGCTGAGGCTCCTGCAAGTCCCCAGACTTTGCCCAAAGTGCCCATTGATCCCTGGGGTGATGAAGCTGTTGAATCAGCGCTGCCGTATTTGTTGTGCCGAACTGTCATTTTTCTCCCAGGATCTTAAAAGGATTTTTAACTGTCAGCTCCATCCCGCATCTTTGCTCCTAATAATCAATATTGATTTTCCTGTAATATCGTCCATCTAGATGCCATGCCTTATTTGCTGTAAGATTGGAATCTCGATGAGCTTATAAAACAGAGCGCAGATTTTCCTCATGTCTCCTCACGTGTGCATATGCAGAAAATACCCTGGGAAGATGATTACCTGCTGGGGGAAAAAAATTGAGTCATGCTCTGCAGCTGCAAAAAATATCCATTTTGGTCACTTTGCATTAATATGCGGAGAGATTATGGCATCCCATGGCTGCTGCCCATAGGGATTTGGTTAGGGATGCGAGTTCTGGCTGCTGTCATTCCTGGATTTTTTGTACGTGTTATCCTGTCCAGGGAAGATTTTGTCTGCTAGATTTCAAGCTGGGGTTTGTAAAGGCTTTTTAAACAGATTTTCCCCCTGTGAAGAGGCTGAGTTTCATAATGATCATCCCTGGCATTAATTCCTGCAGCAAGTTTGTGTCTCTGAGTATTTTTTTTCTGATGGGAAGTGGTGTGTTGTTGTCAGAAACCATGAAACTGGTTTTACTGGTTGTGTTTAATCCCCCAGAGCCTTGGGGTTGGCCAAGAATCCAATTGTTCTGCTGAACAATGAACACAAGACATAAACTTTACCCTAAATGTGTGGCTGATATTTCCTGCATGGCATCACCTGCCTAAGCCATAAGTGATTTTCCTACACCAGGTGTGTTTTTCCAGGAATCTTGTTTATTAGTGTTTCAGGTCAGAGTATTGTAGGATTTGACTGGGGACAAGCTCCTGGTTCCTAAGCAGGAAAAGATTTTCTATAAGGAGTCTCAGCAGAGATAACATGAAAACAAAAGGTGATTGAATGTGACTGAAAATGGGCCTAAGAAATATAGGGTTTTACCCAAACTGTTGGAAGAAAAAGTCGATTTTCCCATTTTTGACAGAGGCCTGCCAGATAAGATGCTTCAAATCGGCTTATTGAATTATAAACCACCGACATTTTGAAGCAGAACGCTTTGCTTTGAAGTGAAATGCTGAGATTTTTCATTCTGACATCTCCCAATTGATGTTTTTGGTAACTTTCTGCACACCTGGTAAAAGTGAGATTGGGGGGGAAAAGTTCAAGGCATTAAAATACTGAATTGCTGAAGGGGTAAAAAAATACCTTCTTCTAGATAATTCTCATTAAAACCCATGTGTTCAGCTTCTGCTTCATCTGTTCATATTTATGACCCCAAATGCCCATTGCCTTGTTTTTTTGGGGGGATGTTTGTACTTAGTGTGGCAAAGATCCCTTTTTTGTTTTGCATCTCTGACCCACTGGAGAAGCCTTTCTCGAAAATGATGTTTTTTGTTCCGTTCCACTCAAAACTTCAGGATTATTGAAATGAGCTCCCAAGGAGGGGAGATTTCATGAGATGGTTCTAATATATTTTTTTTTCCAAGCTGGTATGAGTAAATATTGTCTCCTCCTGGGTTTGCTGCGAGGAGGATTTCTAGGAGAAAGCTTGATAAATTTATTTTTGATTCCGCACAATTCAGTTTGGATAATAAAGTTGCTGCTCTTGCTGGAAATAGCTACTGCAGTTGAGACAGGGACACCTTCCACTACCCCAGGTTGCTCCAAGCCCTTTCCAGCCTGGCTTTATTTGGGTTTTGTCCTCATTGCCCCTGCAATGGACTCCTGGCTATGGGATGGGGTTTGTCTCCCCACTTTCTGCAGCAGGAATGCTTTCCCCAGAATCCTAAAGAGGGCAACGTGCACGGAGAGAAAGCTGAAGGGCTGTAATGTGCACCAAAAAGGGCCTTATAAAATAAATATAAAAGAATAAATAAAGCTAAGGAGGGAAGGAAAATGAAACATCAAAAGAAATGAAACGGCAGCAAAAGACAAAGTGAAGCTCTGCTTCTTAAGCACCTTTTGTGGCTCTGCCTGCACATCCCTCTTGGATTTCCTCTTGGTTTGGGGCTGCAGGAGGGGGCAGAAAGCTGTGGCTGAGCAAAGCTGAGCCAGGGATGCTTCATATGGTAATAACCCCTCCTGAGAGTCCCACATGAAAGCCCTGCCCCTGGCACTGCTGATTAGACAGCTCTAATTGTCTCCCATGCCTGAAATACAGGAGCAGGGAGAAACCTAGATACTGTTTGCTGAGCTGGCCAAGGCAGGCAGGCTCCGAAAATAAACCCCTGCTGGATTTGGGAGGAAGAGTTGGGCACCAGGAGCCACAGGTCCTTCCCTCTGGAATGGATGAGGGGCTGAGCACAGCCCTGGGCTGGGGGGATGCTGAGGATCCTCCCAGCCTGGAGCCTGCAGGGAAAGGATTTCTGCTTGGGTTGGTTTTGGGAAAAGCCTCAGCTTTAGCTGCATGTGCTCAATAAAGCTTTTAGTTCAATACCTCTTAATGCTGAGCCTCAGTGTATTAACTCAAGACTTCCCTGGGATCGGGGCATAAACATACAGGAGCTCTCAGTGCAGGGAAAATCTGGGATGCTTCCACCAATATGAGATAGAAGTGGGAGATACATTATCTTCTTCTGTACATTGTGTGGTGAAGCTTCTTCTTTGCTCCATCTTGCATCCTCCAAAACAGCGTCATCCCAGAATGGTTTGGGTTGGAATGGACCTTAAAATTCTTCTCATTCCACCCCTTTCCGTGGGCAGGGACACCTCCCACCAGCCCAGGCTGCTCCAAGCCCCATCCCAGGGGGGATACCCCAGGGCCTCCCCACTCCTGGGGTCTGTTTGCAGCACTCAGCTCCCCATCACAAATATTTCAGCCAAGTGTTACTCTCACGTCGTGTGCGTTTGCAAAGGAGCAATTTATCAGAGTGATTTTTATTCTCATTAAGGCAAATTAAGCCCACAAAGCTGGCAATGGATGGGGAGAGAGGTGGGAAAAAAAAGGGAAAAAAATTGGCGTTCATGAAATATTTATTAAAAACAGCCATTGTAATAAATATTTGAAACCTGGTTATTAATGTTAAATCATATCAACGTCAAGTGTGTGTTTCACATGGTCTGTTCTGCTAATTGGGTGCAGGGGTTGGCAGACCCGTGGTGCCGTGGGGTCAGCTGGCACGGGGACCGGCGGCAAAGCCTAAAATGCAGGAGCTGATGGAAATAAGTGGAGGAAGAGCAAGTCCGAGGGCTCGCCATGAGCTCGTGCACTCATGTCCCCCCGATCGTAACCCCAACGCCTCCTCCTAAAAGCTGATGATTATTTTCCGATACGGAACGAGCGCCCTGGCTCGTCAGTGGGGCAGGGTAATTATCCCGAGGAGGAGGAAAATAAGGGCTCGTGCTGTAAAGCACTCGTCTGCACACGCTGCAAAACAAGGAAATAAATCTTTAAGCGGGGATAATAGCACAGGCAGGAAAATCAATATTGATTATTAGAAGAGGGGGCAGGAGGCTGTAAAAGTCGCTGTGAGGTGAGGGGAAGGTTTTTGTGGGATCAGTGAGGATGTGCAGGTGGGGGGTGTGGGTGGAGGCTTTTCCTGGGGGCACAGGGCTTGGCTTTTCATTGGGGCCTGTGCCATGGTGCAGGAATCTCTAAAGGATGGAAGAGAGGAGATGGAGGATCTGGGTTTGATCCAGGAGGTTCCTGTGGGTTTGGGATATCCCCAGTGCTCCAGTGTTAACTCTCGGATGGAAACAGGAATCGGGTGAGGATTTCCATAGGGAAATCTCAAACTTTTGGCTGTTTTTCATGGTTTGTCTGGTAAAAATCAGTTTAAAAACACATAAAAATCTCCATTATTAGTGGAAACAGTCTTTGGTTCAACTGATCTTTTATTTGAAACACTGATTTTCCCTTTTCCAACAAATGGAAAGGATAAAAGCTTGAAAGGGATGCAAAACGCTTGGTAAAATTCCAAAATTGATTCCCCTCTTCTTGCAATGGATGCGAATGTGCTGTCTCAAAGGTGTGGGGTGGAGATTAGGGCAAAGCTACTCCTCCCTGAGGATTTGGGTTTTGGTGAGTGATACCCCCTCCGTGCCTCAGTTTCCCTGCCTTGAAGGTCATTATTGAACTCATAATTATCCCGGGACTGGTGGTAATTATTAAATGTGTGATTATTCAGAGAGCAAGGGAGCACAGAGCAGGCAGAGCAGGCGGGTGGGCACTGTGCAGGGACGAAGCTCCACATCAGCAGTGTCCTGCTCATCCCCCACGGGCTGGGGAGGGCAGATCCCACTGATGGATCAGCTCAGCTCAGCCTCCTCCTGATGGAGCTGGGACCTCTGCCCCATCCAGGCCCTTTCCAACACACATTTAGGGATGCCAGCCCTCCGATCTGAGCAGCAGTGGTGTTTTATAACAATATTTGAAGCGAGCAAATAAATAAATGGTAATTTAGTCATGGACCCAGCCCAACCTCCCGTAAAAGCTGGTGCAGACCAGATTTACAGCGCCGTGCTGAGATGCTTTTATGTGAAACAGAGCTTCAGAGGGGAAGCCATCTATCAGGCAAGGAGCCCGAGTGAATGAGATTTAAAAGGCAGCTTCCTTTTGTTCCCTAATAGTTTGAACAATTCGGTGTGAAAGTGGAGGAGGCGGGAAGGGCGAAATCAGGAGGTGCTAGGATTGACAATCGTAATGGCAACACCGTGCACCTATTTTGGTAATAGCCTTTAAACTTCTAAGAATGTGAATCCTCTTATTTCCAGCGTTTATTTTCTCCGTTGCTGTAAATTTATCAGTCGGGGTCGAGTCTGCTGCAAGCTCTGAGGAGCTGATGGGAAACGAGAGACCTGGGTCCTTGTTAGTGCAGGGAACCTGTAATTTCCCAGGTTTCAAACCTCCTGGGTTCATTTGAGTTTGCTTTTTAAACTTAGTCATCGCTGCCTGCTGACCATGGGGACTTCTCCTGCTCCCTGGAATCCCTGATTTCCTGCTCCTTAGAATCCCTGATTTCCTGCTCCCTGGAATCCCTGATTTCCTGATCCCTGGAATCCCTGATTTCCTGCTCCTTAGAATCCCTGATTTCCTGCTCCTTGGAATCCCTGATTTCCTGCTCCCAGGAATCCCTGATTTCCTGATCCCTGGAATCCCTGATTTTCTGCTCCTCAGCATCCCTGATTTCCTTCTCCCTGGAATCCCTGATTTCCTGATCCCTGGAATCCCTGATTTCCTGATCCCTGGAATCCCTGATTTTCTGCTCCTCAGCATCCCTGATTTCCTTCTCCCTGGAATCCCTGATTTCCTGCTCCTTAGAATCCCTGATTTCCTGATCTCTGGAATCCCTGATTTCCTGATTTCTGGAATCCCTGATTTCCTGCTCCCAGGAATCCCTGATTTCCTGATCCCTGGAACCCCTGATTTCCTGATCCCTGGAACCCCTGATTTCCTGATCCCTGGAATCCCTGATTTCCTGGAACCCCTGATTTTCTGCTGCCTGGAATCCCTGCTCCCAAGAACCCCTGCTCTCCTGCTCCCTGCAATCCCTGATTTCCTGCTCCCGGGAATCCTTGATTTCCTGCTCCTCGGCGTTCCTGCTCTCCTGATCCCTGGAATCCCTGCTTCCTGGAATCCCTGCTCTCCTGCTCCTTGAAATCCCTGCTCTCCTGATCCCTGGAATTCCTGGTTTCCTGCTCCCTGGAATCCCTGCCCTCTCCTCAGTCCCAGGCAGGTGAGATCTCTTGGCTGAGAGTGTCCGGCACACCAAGGCTGGGCTAGGCATCCCCCCAACCCCTACATTTAGTGGGAAATCTCCTACTCCTGCCTTTTAGCTGGGAATTAAAGCTCTCTCATTTAAACACAAAATAATTCTCCCCAGGGCCTGTTTTTGCTCTGAGGTTGGGGCAAGGATGGTTCCCCCCTTGCTGAAGCCACCACTTCCCCTTCCCACACATGCAAAAGGGATTTCCAATGTCATTTGCAGGGCTTTTTCCTCCCAAGAAGTGCAGGCCAGCAATTCCAGCCTGCCAAAGAGAGGGAAAAAAAAAATCCTCAGCTTTTAATCTTTGTGAAGGGAGAGCAGGTGAGGGAACAAAGAAATGGGGGAAGCAAGGAAAGAAAAGGGTGGACAAGAAGGTGTGGAGGGAAGCTGGCGTGCGGAGAGATCAGATGGGCAGGGATGTGAGGAAGAGGACAAAGGGCTGAAGGCAGAGCTGATGGTGTGTGGGGAAGCAAAGCTTCAAGCAGGAGCCTCCCAGGACCTCTCATTTTGGGGGAGCTCTGTCCCACCCACAGGGGTCACATCCCCTGGTCACGGGCGTCGCTGCCTCTGAGCTCCCAGACCTCTTTCAAGCTATCCGTGGGCTGTAATTCCTAAAATCCCTGGGCTTAAAGCTGAGGATATTTATTTGACAGTCCCTGGTAGAGCCGGAGAAAGGAGTGGGGAAATCGATATCGTGGGATTCCTGCTGGGAAGGGTGGAAGTTGTGGCTCATGAGACTTTGTGTGCTGTGTTTGGAGCATCTTGCGTTGCCAGCAGCCCTCAGGAGGGTTCAGGAGAGCTGATCCCTCTGGTCCCTCCCTCCACAGGCCCAGTGTTCGGGGAAAAGCAAAGTCTGCCTGCTCACGAGCATCATTCCCATGGGCCTCTCCCCTGGGACAGGATGGGAAAACCAACATTTCTGTGGGATGGAAGGTGCTCGGCCGTGTCAGGGATAAGCACATTCCAGGAGACTCTGTTAAGGGGAAGGTGTACCAGATCTGCTGGGAAATAAGTTATCCCCACAATACGAAACCCAGGCGATGTGGATTGACACAAATCAGCTTCCTGAATGAGCAAAAAGCTTCGAAAAAGACAAAATGCTTTGGCTTTTTAGCTTAGATTTGAAATGACTCAGCAGTGCAGGTGCCTGGATTTTCTCTGCTGGAGAACAGATCAAAAGAGAACACAAAAAAGTGGTGGAAATGCAACATTTTGGGGTGATCAGAAGCTAGTCCTGGCTGTCCTTTGGTTTTCCCTTTCTTCCCACTTAGACACATGCCAGAAATGTGTAATTTTTGCAGGATTTATCTGGTTTGGGTTATCTCTGTCCTGGGATCGGGGTCTCTGAGGGCAAAGCAATTCCTCATTCTGCTCGGAGGACCAGGCTGGAGCAACGTCTGGAAGTGGCTGAACATTTATAGGATATGATTTCAACTATTATCATAACTATCCTGTATTGCATCGCCTAATAAAGACATCCATTTAAACCCCTTACAAGTGGCAATTACCTAATAAAATGCAGTAAGGGTCTTCCAACTTGGCAGTAAAATTAGCATTACTGGGTTTTAATTAATAGCCCAAGCCTGAATGGCTCTTCTATGTCCTGTGCAAGAGGAATGGCTACGTGACCATGTGTGTGGATGGGACAAGACTCAGAAAAAGAAGTCAATGAGGCCTGAAAGGGCTGCGTGTCTGGGAGGCAGATGGGTGCTGCTGCAGGGGGGGTGTGTGGGGCCAGTCTGTACTGGGGGGGCAGTGAGGCTGCTGGGCTGTGATGGAATCCCAGAATCATTTGGGTGGGAAGGGACCTTAGAGCTCATCTCATCCCACCCCTGCCATGGGCAGGGACACCTTCCACTGTCCCAGGCTGCTCCAAGCCCTGTCCAGCCTGGCCTTGGACACTGCCAGAGCCCCAGGGGTAGCCACAGCTCCTCTGGGAAACCTGTGCCTCCCCCCCTCACAGGGACGAATTTTTGCCACGTATCTAATTCAAATCTACCCTTGTCAGCTTAAAGCCATTCCCCCTTGTCCTACCCTGACACCACTTCCCCACAGACCGAGCAGCAATGCTGTTAACATCACAGCTCTCTGGCACGAGAAATCCCCGTGAGAGCCCAAAAAATCCTTGTACCCGAGTCAGGGGCTTGGGGCATGAGAAATCCCCATGAGGACCCAAAAAATCCTTGTACCCGAGCCAGGGGCTTGGGGCTCTTTGCAAAGCACTTGTTGTGAGAGCTCTATGGCTGTGCTGTCACCTCTTCTCCCCTCCAAGGGGGGTGATGTCCTCTTGTAGCTATTTTTCCCAGATTTATCTAATGCCCTTGATGCCTGCAGGGTGCTGAGCTCTGCCAGGACACTGTCCCTGGGGAAGCAGGTGAGCTCTCCCTCCTGTGCAGCCGCACGCAGGGACTGTGTTTGATCAGGGCTGCGACAAAGCCAACGTGTCACAAACCGCCGAGCACATTTGCGCTGGCAGAGTGACTTTATTCCTCAGTGGCAGAGCGCCTTTATTCCTTGCAAATTTGTGATGGCACAGTGACTTTATTCCTCGATGGCAGAGTGACTTTACTCTCCTTCCCGGCTTTTATGGTGTAACTGTGGGATTTTTGATGTGCTACAAGGAGCCCTAGAGCGAGGCTGGCTTGTGCTGTCATCCCCCATCCTCTCTGGCCTTTTTCCTTGCTCCCCTTCCCATTTTCCTCTGCTTGCTGGCAAGCTGCCTGCTGGAAGCAAATAGCAGGGATGCTGTGCTGATGGAGGGAAGGACCCCCGGTGTGCTTCCCAGGAGGGTGTCTCCATCAGCCAGGGAAATCTCAACGCTCCAGCAAGATTGCTTTTCCGGGGAAAGGGGGGAGAGCCCAATCTGCCTGCAAATGTGCATGCTGGAGAAGGGAAAATCAAACGGCGGCGTTTAGCGAAGCCAATTTCCTCCCGGAACGGGGTGAGGGAAGCGGTGGCTCAGATTGGTGCTTCCCGAGCTAATTGTATTGACAAAATAATGAAAGTATTTGTATGCACTTGTTCTTGTTGTGTATAAACTGCAGCAAATAGAAATCCACGGGATTATTTTTTCGGTATTGCTGTTCTCAGGCAGTTCAGAGCTGGGAAATGGTGGGAATTCACGGCACTGGCAGGTCAGTCTGACTTCGTGTCCCACCTTACTCCTGCCCTGGTGCCCAGGGAGGGAGGGAAGGGATTTAGTCCTGCCTGTGCCACCAACACAGCACAACTCACACACTATCTGTTGTCTCCCGGGGTGTTCCTTAGTTTAAAGGGTGGCTTTTGACTAAGGAGCACAAGCTGGGGGATGTGTTGGCTCCCAGGCAGTCCTGGTGTGCTGGGGAGCAGATTCCTGAGCCTCTGGGATCTGTGTGGGCATGGGAAACTTCATCCCAAAACACATGGATCATGCCCCCAGCAGATCTGCTCCTTGCCTCTGTCAGAAAACCTGGCCACTTCTGCTGAGCCAGTACTACAGTGGGATTTTTTAGGTGGTTTTTCTTCTTTTTGGTGAATCTGCTCCTTTTAACCCATTTCCAGTCCAAAAAGGATTTGTATGATGAAATGGTTTTGGTTGGAGGGGATGTTAAGGCTCATCTCATTCCAACTCCTGCCATGGGCAGGGACATGTTCCGCTATCCCAGGTTGCTCCAAGCCCCATCTGTAGGATTTGGGTGGTTGGTTTTGTTCTCAGACGGTCGGGATGGAGACGAGAGATCTCTGAAGTCAGGGTCTCAGAGCATGAGGTCTCAGAGCTCTGAAGTTAGGTCTCAGAGCATGAGGTTTATTGTGAAAGGGCGTGGGTGTAGGGGACCTGCCAGGAGCTGCCAGACACAGCTCAGAGCAGGGCAGAGAGGTAAGAGAGAGAGAGAGAGAAGAAAGAAGACAGAATATAGAATACAGAATACCGTGGTTGCCTTTACAATACAATAAATCATCTTCTGTGCTGAATATTCTAATTTTCACTAACCAACCTAGAACAAGCTACAAATCCTGCACTCATCCAACCCTTGAACACTTCCAGGGCTGCAGCAGCCACAGCTTCTCTGGAATCCCTTCCCTTCAGCTTCCCCTGCTTTATGGAGTGGTTCATCACATGCTTGTGTGTGAGTGAGATGATGGAGAGCGGTGCTGATGAAGAGAAATTGCTTACCGTGCTTGCTGATCCCACACCTGGGATCAAGCTGCCAATATTCCGGCAGGCTGGAGCTGGGGCTTGATCCTGCATCTATTTATGGTCTGTTTAGGGCCGTGCATCACTTGCTGTTTGTTACCAGAGCTGCAGGTGCAGCTCTGTGGGGAAGGCCTGGTGTCCTGGGCTCATTCAGGGCTGTGGAACTCAGACTGGAGACTCCTGGCTTTGGGAAGAGAGCAGGGATCTGCTCTGGGAAAGCCCTGACACTCGAGCAAGGGGACCCTGCGAATGCCTCAGCTTTGTGGATAAGGAGAGGACAGGAGGAAGTGAATGACCTCTGCTGCTGCTTTTCAGCTACTTTTTGGTTCTTTTTTCTGAGTTCTCAGTTGCCTCATCCCCTGCCAGTGCTGCCCAGAGGGAGCCCTGCTGCTGATCACCCTCTTGGCAATTCCACCATCCAGCTTGTCCAGGCCAGCGCCGGCAGAGCAGGGAGCGATAACTTTGGAGACAGTGCGGAGAACCAGGAGTCCTTCATAAAGTGTCACTGATGTGGAAATACAGGATCAAATGAGTAGCAATTCGTGTGTCACCGCATGACAGAACAAAACCCTCTACCGAGGAATTAAAGCCATAAATATCCTACAGGGCCCCTTCCTGCTAACATGTTCCTGACATCTGGAGTGGCAGCCCACTGGAACCTATCTGCTGTCAAAGAGCTGTTGCAATTAAGTCGTGAATGCAGAGGGGAGAAGGGGGAAAACAATTTTTTAAATGACTTGGCAGGTGATGGAAAACCAAAATACCCTTTTCCATTAACGCGAGCAAATTTACCTTAAAAGGAATTGGGTTAGAGACTCAGGAAGTTAATTGCCGGAGTCATTCAGTCAGTTTTTGGTCTCCTTGGGGCCGGTGTGGGAGCAATGGAGGGTCTGTGGTTGGGTTCCCACCTGGCTCTGTGCTGCTGCAATATTTAACGCTTTCTTGGCCTTCTGTGCTCCACTGTGGCTTGGTGGGCACGGGATGGTGTGGGAATCCAGCGATGGGGGTGGTTTTGGAATGGCCATATGACCGCAGCAAACTCAGAAAATGAAGAATCCCAGTTGGCAAGAGGCCGAGAATCTCGCTGTGCCAGGCAGGAGCTGTTGGAGTTGTGGTGTGGGGCAGCCCCACAGCCTTGTGCTTCCATTGTGTGGACGATGGAGGGACCTAGGAGATCACAGAATTATTAAGGTTGGAAAAGACCTCTAAGATCAAGTCCAGCCATTAATCCAGCACCGGTGTGTTCACCAAACTGTGTCCCCAGCTGCTGGAGGTCTGCTGGGTCAGGGTGTCATTAGAAGGAAGAGGGTGTCAGAGCTGTGTGATTAGCTGGAGCTGTGCCCTCAGAAGCTCTGGGCACATCCCTGCCTGCTGGGCTTTGCAGAAGCTCCGTGGGCACAAACAGCCAAGAGCCAGGGATTCCTCTCTGGGTGAGCATTTCCGTTGCTTCAGCAGGAAGCTGAGGCTTGGAGAGGGGAAGGGCCACGTGGAGGTCCTGAATTTCTGTTCTCACAATCAGGGAAGGTTTTTCTCTGCCAGCCTTGGGAGGTGCCAGGTGATGTTCACACCCGTCCCTCCCGCACCGCAGGATTTCAGATGCCTCAACCAGGCCTGAGCCACAGCATCCTTTCCCAGCGCACAGAGCATCACCAGCACAGCCTGTGCGAGCCCTCAGTCCATCCCAGGCACCAGCAAACGCTGCGGGAGCGCTGCCTGCGGAGCCTCATTGGGATTCCGGGTGGCTGCTCGGTGCCATCCTGCTCGTCGCCTTTCGGTCTCTCCGCAGAGGTGGGACCGCGCGGGTGCGATTTGCATTTCTGGAGTTTACAGGAGGTGTCACGAAGCAGATATACTGGCAAGCTGCGTCTCGCAGAGAATTCATTTTCGGGGGGTTTCGCTCCCTCCTTCCCAATCTGGCTGGCTTGATCTCGATTAAAGCATCCAGCTCCTTTGCTACAGTACAAGACACCACACCCAGGGCAGGCTCAGTGTTGGGCTCGTTTTTCCCTCCTCGTTGCCCCGCGTTTGGCTCCTCTCCAAAGGCCCAGCAGCTGCGAGACTGCCACTTCCATGTCTGTACGGGAAGTGTTTCTCGCTGGCTATCTGCAAATCAGGAAGCAGAATTGATCTCGAATGCCTCCGGATGACCACGGCAAACTCAGAAAATAAAGAATCACAGTTGACAAGAGGCTGAGAATCTCAAATTGCATCAGTGACTTTTTCTCAAGATTTTATTTAAGTTACCTGTGAGTGGATCCCACTTTTCAGAAGGGCCCTGATTGAAGATTGATCCTTTTAAGATACTGATTGAAAATTGCCCATCACTTTTGGCTGCAGGTTTGCTAAATATTCAATTATTCCACCAGCAACTTAGTCTCGAGCAAACTGTTTTCTGTAATATTTTTTTCCCTCCATAATTTACATGAACGGGGGAAAAAGACTTAAATGGAATACCCTGTGGCCAGTGATTGGAGCTGCACTTGTGTTCACTCCATTTTGCTTTAAAATTATATCTTCTTCCCAGCCCCACATGATTCAGCACGTCCTGTTTGGGTTCCTTGGATCTGAAATAAGGGCTGAGCATCACCTGGAGAGGAGGGATGTTCTTGCTCTCCTCCTGAATTTGGGTTCACCTCTTAAAAGTAGGAGAGAAACCCATCCCTTCTCCTAAAAGTTCCTAGGAGACCTTCCCTGTCCATTCCTGCTGCCCTGCCTGAGGTTTGATGCACTTTGAACACTTCTGTTTGCTTTAAAAATGGGCAGATTGTGGCCTCAAAGGAGTTTCCTCATGGTTTTGTAGGAGGAACAGGGCTGGGGCAGCTCCCACTGAGTCCTGCTGTGGGTGCTTGTGGCGTGGAGGGGCTGAGCAAGGAGCAGGGATGGGGAGAGGTGGTTTCAAGGAAAGGGTTAAGCTATTTCTTAAAAGTCGCTGTGTCTTCATATGGAAAGAAAAGCATCAAGGTGGTGCCTGGAGACCTGTGACACCGAGGGCTGAATCTAAAGTTGCTTTTGAGAAGTCTCTGATAGTGCAAAATAAGATAGTTCCTCCACTATATAAGATTTTCCTCCACTTATTTTAATAATAATATTTTCCTCCACCACGCACCATCCAAACTCTCTCTCACCACATGCACCTGAGCATGGGGTCCATCCCTAATCTCCAAACACCCACCAAAACCAGGCAGGAATTTCCCCTCCTTCAAACCTCACCTTGCAGAGCCGGCGCTGGAGCAGCAGCCAGGTTGCCTGGGCTACACAGCCATCCTCTTGGATTATTCCTGGTAAATAAAATTTTGTTTTTCACTCGGAGCGAATGGCCTCGGAGTCCATGGAGTAATTTTGGGCCAGCTTGCAGCGCCTGTGAGTTTAACTCTCCAATTTGGCCTGCAGCGGCGCTGGGCAAATTGCTCCCAGCAACTACTTTATTCATCCCCAAACGTGGTTTTGTGCTGACCCAAGCGGTCGACTCAGCACATGTTTTCAGCCAGGAAAAAAGAAATTTAAAAAAAAGAGAGGCAAATTGTTTCCAAATGGTGCGTGTTTTCTATAAAGGCGGCTGTACAGGATGTTTTTGAAGCGATGGTGGAAGAAAAAAGCCATCTGAAAGCCGGGTGTTTCAGCTGGTTCGAGTGTTCTGCTCATGTTTTCAGCACTAGAAGCACAGGTGCGTGTTTTTAACTGACCTGTTGTGCTGCTCGCTTGTTCTTTTGAGTTTTATCAGGAGGCCAAACATCCTGGAAGTCTTCCCTGCATGGGAAAATCGAGGGGAAAGATTTAAAAATAGAAACTGTCTTATTTTGCACTATCAGAGAGCTCTTAAGACCAACTTTAGATTTAGACCTGGGTTTTGCAGATCTCCGGGCACCACCTTGATGCTTTTCCTTCCATGTGAAGACACACTGACTTTTAAGAAATAGCTTAACTGATTCCTTCAGCTGCAAAGATTGAGGTTTGTTCCTTCTCCAGCTGTTTTCCAGATGTTTGCCAGACCAAAGCCAGCCCCGACTGTCTCAAGCTCACCATGGGGTGGCATTGAACGCTTGGCCTCCCCTGGAGCCACCCTTGGGTGGGTGTTCTGCCACGTGAAGCTGGAGAACACCTCTGTCTTCTCCCCAAAGCCCTTCAGGCTCATCCCACACCCCTTGGGCTGCTTGGGAGATGGGAGCTGGCAGATCCTTCTGGGACAGGACCTGGAAACATGGAGTGTTGGGCCTGTGGTGTCTTGGCAGTGTCTGGGCATGGTTTTGTGCTGACCCTGGTTATTTATAGGTAGCTCTGTGTCAGGAAAATGAATCCACAAACACCAGAGGTTTATGTCCAAAAAGGAGGCAGAGGAGTCCTGTAACTTTATTCACGAATGAAGGGAGAGGCCATGGGCATTTCCCATGGGGTCTCTCAGATTGCTAGAGGAAAAAGCCTCTTCTTATCCTAATTTCCTGGCCGCAGTTCCCTCTCTCTTTCCCCACAGGCTGAGGTACTCGAGAGGTACAGACTTCCCAAATCACCTAATACAGACCCCTTCTAATGTACATTCCTCCACTTTTTGTTTTCTTTGTGTCTCTGTTCCTTTTCCCTAAGTCCAGGGATTTAGCACAGCCTTGGGTGAGTAACAGTCTGTGTCAATTTATGGAATTCCTATGGAATTAATGGAATTCCTATGGAATTTATGGTTCCTCCATTGCTTCTTTCACCTATCAGTGTCTGGCCTTATCTAGCAGCAGCCTCAGTGTGTTTGTAAAGACATCTCCCTCTTGTTCCTTTCATCTGGAAGTCTTTTGCTCCTTTTTACTAAGCAAACCTGGTGATTCCTGCAGGAAAAGCTGCTCACTCCTGTGCCACATCCCAGAGCCACAGCTGGCCCTGGAGCCTTCTCCATGCCCGAGGCTCTGATCCCTGCTCCGGGCATTGCTCCCCATCCTGGGGCTGTGCTTCAGCCGCAGCCACCGCTCCATGAATTTTTCTCTGGGAATCTGAGCTTCAGGGAATGCCCCTCGGCATGGAGGGGCTGTCTGAGCAGCACTTCACCTGCTGCTGGAATTTTTGGGTGTCCCGCAGCGAACAGGCTCCCTGGAGAGACAGAACTGCAGGGATGAGGCGCTTTGAAATGGGTGGAACACAGCGACAACGGTTCTGATTAAAAAAGGAGAGCGTGGCTGATGGTTTTGTCTTATTTAATGCTGACATCCTGAGGTCAAACCGTTCCTTTCCAAGGAAAGCACAGCCCCATTAGTCAAACACAGCGATCTCTAGCTTTGTAGTTTTGTTGCATGATTTATAAGCCACGGGGGTAAAAAAGAAGTTTTTCTCTGAAAATACCAGGGAATATTTCGATCCTTGTTGCGTTCCCTTGCTCATTTTAACTTCAGTTTTACAACATCAAAGCTGGAGTTGAGCTCTCCTGGTACCCGTTTGCAGGATTCAGTATCCTACCAGGGCTGGCTGCCTGTTGTACGGCAGAAATCATCCCACATCCCTCTGGAATTGTGGAAACGAGCACCTCCTATTCCAAAGAGATGGTACAGGAGCAAGGAGTCCATCTTTGAGCTCCTTGGTGGTGAGTGGCCTGAGCTTTGTGCTGAAATCCAGGTCTCAGCCAGCACTGGGACAGAGGTTAATTTTCCCATCCTGATTCCTGTTGGGAAATGTCAGATCGCCCCTGCCTGTGAGCTCAAAATGGCTGTTTCAGGAACTAAAGCACCTCTCTGCTGCTCTCAGCTAGGCCTGGCATTTCGGCTCCGTGTGAACTCTTGATCAGGTCAGAAAGTAAAACTCCCTTTTAGGAAAGATTTTAAGATGATGGAGGGCTTTGTTCCATTCTGCATTTGCAACTCTAATGTGTTCTTCCCCTGTGCTCCCACCCACTCCTCACACTCAACCCCAGACTCTCTACTCACATGGCTATCAGTGTCACTTCTCAAACATGTCTTTCCTTGGAAATCCAGCTTTTCATCAATTAAACATTTTTGACAGCTTTTCTGAAACAAATCCTAAAAAAAAAAAAAAAAAAAAAAAAAAAAAAAAAAAAAAAAAAAAAAAAAATTAAAAATTAAATCTTTGCTTTCCTGCAAAGTTTTGGTGGTTTTACCTTAAAAGACTCCAGCAGCCCTGCAGGGAAGGGGATCCCAGCAGGACTTTGGGGCTGCTCCCGTGGGCGCTGTGGGGCACAGCCTCGTGCCCGTAGCTCATCACTTTTGCTGTTAATAGAATTCCACTCAGTGCTTGTGCAAGCTCCTGGCAGGAAGGGTTGGAGGGTTTTGGGATGGAGGAGTGTGTGCTGAGTGTTCGTGCACTGCTGATGTGTCCCTGGGTCCTTTGCAGGATGTTTGATTTCTGCTTTCCTCCCCAAGTAACAACCATCACCCTCCCCACGGAGCAGGACCCCCTTTCCCCGTCCCTTGCCGCCCACCCCTCAGTCCATTTGCACCCCTGGTCAGGGTCTGGCCTTTTCCCAGTCCAGCCCAGTTCCCCACTGGACACTTGCAGGGATTTCCATGCATGATCAGGTAACAAGGGGCTGTGTCATTCTGAACGAGGGGCACATTTCTGGATCCAAACTCCCATGGTGTGAGCCTTGTGCAGGTGTGAGCCTTGCCCAGGGCTCTGATGGACTGCTGAGCTGTTTTTCTTGCAAAACCAGATAAATCTCTTGTTTTCTTCATCACCTTTATCCTCCTCTGCTGCCAGATTTCAGCTCTTCAATGTGACAGAAGACAGAGAGCTGAAATCAGTTTGAGTGTCAGTGACCTCCTCTGTGGGTCCCTCCTGTGTTTGGGGGGCAGGGGGTGAGAATCACATCCCAAACACAGCAAATGCCTTCTAAACCATAAATACAGCAATCACATCCTCTTGCTAAAGAGCAGAAAGGCTATAAATAGACCTGCAAATGTAACTTCTGTGGCCAACTTTGCCCAGACCTCACCCTTTTGCCTCAGAATAGGTCCCGTATGTTTTATCTTCTCTAAATGCAGTGTAAAACAGTCTATTCCCTCTCCTGGAAATACTTGTCTTTGTCATCCATCGTTCTCCTCCCATCTGAATCAGATTTAATTTTCTTGCCTAGTGGCACTTAGGAGCCCCTAATGAACAGAAGGTCCCATCCCTTAGTGCCAATCATACAAAATTGGTTTCATGGGCATACAAATGCTTCAGTGCTAAGACTGAACTGGCAGGACATGATGGCTTTGCAATGACTTGCAGACTCCTTTAATTAAGGTGAACATGTTTAGTTGGGGAAAAAAAAAAAAGCACAGTCCATGAAAGTATGCTAAGCATGTTGATTTAATTGGCAATTACTGAATTTAAAGTAAGCATTCAAGTGTAACCAAACCCCTTGTAAGACAAAGTCCAGGCCCAAAGTCCTCCGAGGCAAAGCACCAAGAAAATGAGGCAGAGAAAGATTAAATGTCTTGCCCAAGGTCATGTGGGAAGACATGCCACAGTGGGAACTGAGCTGGATTTTACTGTGGCTGTCCTTCCTCACATCCAAGGCCAAGGGGGGATGGCCTCAGGCTGGAGGAGGGCAGGGTCAGATGGGATGGTGGGAAGGAATTCTTCCCTGGGAGGGTGGTGAGGCCCTGGCACAGCTTCCCAGAGAAGCTGTGGCTGCCCCTGGATCCCTGGAAATGTCCCAGGCCAGGCTGGACAGGACTTGGAGCAACCTGGGACAGTGGAAGGACCCCATGGCAGGGGCTGGAACAAGATGAGCTTTAAGGTCCCTTCCAACACAAACCCTCCTGGGAGTCTGCGATTCTCCCCATCAAGCTGTGCTGCTCTGTCAGCATCGTGGTGCTCAGAAAGGCTTTTTTAACATAATCTCCTGCAGCTTGGCTCAAATGTCCTGCTGTTCTTTCCTTCCCTCTTTCCAGTGGTTCTGGGAATGTCATCGAACAGCTCGTGTGGGGCTTGTGCTCGATCTGAACCTGCCTGTGTGCACCAGCCCCGAACACACTCCTGCCATCTTTCCCCCCAAATCCATCAGGGTTTGGGATCTGGGGCCTCTTTCCCCCCAAGTCCATCAGGGTTTGGGATCTGGGGCCTCTTTCCCCCCCAATCCATCAGGATTTGGGATCTGGGGCCTCTTTCCCCCCAGGTCCATCAGGATTTGGGATCTGGGGCCTCTTTCCCCCCAGGTCCATCAGGGTTTGGATCTGGGGCCATGCCTGCAGTGGGCACAAAGCAGCACCATCAAATCCTGGCCCCTGCACCTCGCAGGAGCTCTTTGTTCACCAGCAGCGGGTGCGGAATTCTAATTATGCTCATTAGGGGTGTTTATGCTCCCCTCGATTTCCGAGCGTCCTCCTGCATTAAAAATCCCTCACAAAGCAGGTGGGGAGAGCTGATGGTCCTTTTCATTCCCTCTAACATAATCATCTCCCGGGCATGGATGCGATGCTGTGGCACTGGGCATGTTCGGAGGGCCATGTGGAACCAAGCCGGGACTGAGCACCAGCCAAGGACTGGCAGAGCCTGTTGGCACTGGCCAGAAAGAAGCACTTGTGGTTTTTATTCAAATACGGATTTTTTTTTGCTCTAAAACAGATTAATTTGTGAGTTTTCTTGAGGTTTTGCCACGAACTCCCCTTTAGGGAGGAAAGTTTCAGTGAGAAGTTTTTGGGGAACTCCAGAGCTGTGGGGCTGAACCCTACATTTCTGCAGAGGATCATTTAAATTCTGCTTTTTTTAGTGCTTTGCAAGGAGGGAAACTTCCTCCAGAAACAGGGGAACTTGACTTTTATGGTTTCTATGAGTGCTTTAATGCTTGCTACGGTAAATGCAATGTGTGCCAAGGTGTGGGGCAGCCCCACAGCTGCTCCTCTGCATCCATTGTCCTTCCGACTCTCCCTGCTGAGCCTCCATCGAGGAAATGTGGAGAAATCAATTAAATCCAGAGCTGTTTAGATTTGTTTTCTTGTTCCTCTAAAGAGCAGTAAGTCATGGCGTGGCTGGGGAGAGCTCTTTGCATTTTGAAGCTTCGTGTCCTGCGTTTGGATGGAGCGGGAGCCGTGGAGAGCAGCAGGCTGTGATTAGATGGTGGTGTGGAGATGGACCAGGGTTGTGCAGGGACTGGGATGATGGAAAGGCTTCTAAAACACAGTTCCTCCTGGAATTAGCTACTCGGGACCTAAAGGAGTGAGGGGTTTGTGTATAGAGGTGGTGATGTGAGAAGGGAGAAGGGACTTTGGGCAGAGGGAGATGAGCTTGGTGAGGAGATGTGCCAGGGAAAGGAGCCAGAAATCCAGGGAACAGGGCCAGGGCCAGTGGTTATAATTCCCTGGAGGATTGATTTGCCAGCTTCTAGCAGGACCCTGAAATGGAGAGCAGCTATTTGACAGCGTTTAGGTGTCACTGCCCACTGTGGCTTCTGAGGGCAAATTGAGGGGCAGGGGACGAGAGTGCCTGGCTTGGTTTGGGGTGGGCTGCTTGAACTCCTTGCTGGTATGTTGGGAATGCTGGGAATGTCCACCAGCTGGGAATGTCCATCCGATGAGGATGTCTTTGTGGCACTGATGCCCGGCAGGCTTACCTAAAACAGAGGCTGGACAAAGTTAGGAGAATAAAAAGCAGTTACATTTATTGAAGGGTCTTCAGGTGCATTCAGCGCAGGTAGAGCCCACTCAAGAGGCTACACCCAAAATGGACAGCAAGTCACGAGTTCTTCACATTTTATAAGTTCTGTCCATTAACATATTGAGCCTCAATTCTCCAATTACACTTTCAGGTGATGATGTCAACCACCCCAAGCTTGCTCCCCCAATTCACTGTTGGTTACATATTTTGGGGCTCTGAGGCAGCAAAGTGTCCTTTGATCTCGAGTTTTAGAGGAATTGTTTTGTCTAAAAAATGCTGGGAACAGAACTTTAAGCACTCTTTAAGGAGTCCAGAGCCACACGCTAAAACTACAGATACACCAAAAATACAGCAGCTAAAATCCTAAGGCATCAGCTCATGGCTTGATGCTCACAGCCTTTGCAGAGGATCAGGCTGTCACTGTCCTCCAAAGGGAGGAGCTGCTGTAGGATACTGGATGAGATTATTTGAGGTCCCTGTGGGCCTACAGAGGTGCAGGATCCGGGGATGGGGGCCCTCAAATTAGTAAATCAGAGCCTGCTTGGTGAGATCCTGGCCATCAGTGTGGGAACGGCTGCTCCTGCCTGCAAGGGCTCCCCTCTCTTCCAGACCCTTAAAAACAGCACCTCCAGCAAGCCAGGGGTTAAAAACACACAGGCATTTCTACAAGATGCCTACGACAAGCACATTGTTACTGCAAGATGCCAACTGCAAGTGCCACAAACCTTTCTATATGTGCCACTTGTGTTTCCCACGATGACTGTGCACATGGGGAAGGCTCCCGAGCCTCGGGTGGAGCTGCCGGGGAGGGAAGCGCGGGGCGAGTCGGCTGACGGGGGCAGGAGGCTGATGGCAGGAGTCTCTTCTTTTTACAGAAAGTGAAAAATCAATCCTTGACCTTTAAAGGAGTTTATGAATTCCTGGCTTAGGGATCGATGCGCATTGATTTTTGTGTGTCTGCGTGGGCTCGCCGTGTACACGATCAGGTGATGGAAGCCGAGTTTTGCTGAGTCTGGAGCCGGCCGAAGCAGGTGTTGTCTCTGTTGAGCTGCCAGGAGTGAAAACATTATTTTTCCTCCTTTTTTTCCTACCTTTTCTGCGTGGCAGATGGAGGTCGAGGTCACCGAGAGATACTGTGTTTGGTATTGCAGTGACAGCACCTCCCTGCCTCCTGCCCTGCTGCTCTCCATCACCCTGTGGAGCATCCCTGTGTCTCCCAGCCCTTCTCGGGGATGTTGCAGTCTTTGTCACCTCATTTGATGGTTCTGGAGCATCCCTGTGTCTCCCAGCCCTTCTCGGGGATGTCACAGCCTGTCCCATCCCATTTAAAGCTTCTGCAAGAGGGGGAAGCCCCTGGCTGGTTTTGGGGAGCAGCATCGCTGTCCACCCCCCCAGACCACTCGGGATCAGGCTGTGCCTGCTGGTTCAAGGGGCGATTTTGGGCAGAGCTGCTCCTGTGGGTGCACTGCTCTTGCAGGGATTTAGTGGCAGTCGGGGTTGTCACCCCTGGGTGAAGCACCCGAGCCCAGACTGGCAGAGGAGGTGCTGGTGGGAACCCAAATTCGGTGACTGGGTAGCAGCAGGCGAAGCTTTCCCATTCCCACCCCAATAAAATAGCAATTTCCTCAAGACTGCAGACTCAGCCAGCACAGAAGTTAGCTTAATGAATTAAAACTCAAGCGTGGCTTGACCTCGGAGGTGTGACGTTCCTCTTGTGAATGAGGATTTAAGGGAGGAGACGTGCTGGCAGCCCATTTCCCGACCTGCTCCCACGAGACGTGCGAGCAGAAGCAAAGCCCTCCTGTGCACATTTCTATATATATTTGGTGTATATTCATGTCCGCCCACTGATCTCCCGAGATGAAGCCGTGCGAGCTGACAGCTGCCGAGGAGCCGAGAGGTGCTGGGGGTGGGATGGGAACAGAAGGCTCCGAAGCCTGTTCAGCTGCCACGGGCTGGGGAGGGGGGCAAAGAAACAGAAAGGCTGACGTGTTTCAACTCACAAATGTTGGAGGAAGCGTGGCACGAAATAGCAGCTCCCAACAGCACAGGCCTGAGTCGAGTCTCCGGAGCAGTGTGGGGATAATTGCTGTTTTCTGCAGCAGAGCCCCTGCTCCTAATGGGCCAAAAGCAGCAGCTGATATTGCAGAATCCCAGAACGGGTCAGGGACAACAGAAGCTCATTTGGTGCCACCTCCCTGCTCCAACAGGGTCGTCCCAGAGCACATGGCACAGGATTGTGTCCAGACAGTTCTGGAACATCTCCAGTGAAGGAGACTCCACAGCCTCTCTGGGCAGTTTGTTCCAGTGCTGTCACTGCACAGGAAAGGAGTTCTTCCTCATGTCCGGGTGGAGCTCCCTGGGCTCAGTCTGTGCCATTTCTCTGTGCCATTACTGGGCCCCCACAGCAGAGCCTGGCCCTGCTCTGACCCTCCCTGCACACAGGGACACCCAGGGACACCAGGGACCCCCAGGGACAGCCAGAGACACACAGGGACACCCAGGGCTGAGGACCTCTCTCAGCTGGGGCTCCTCTGGAGGCTGAGCAGCCCCAGCTCCCTCAGTCTTTCCTGGGCACGGAGATGCTCCAGCCTCTCCTCATCCTCACAGCCTGTGCTGGCTCTGCTCCAGGAGCTCCTGTCCCTGCTGGGCTGAGGATCCCGAGCTGGCGCAGCACTCCAGAGGTGCCTCCAGGGCTGGGCACAGGGACAGCATCACTCCCTGACCTGCTGGCAATGCTCTTCCTAATGCATCCCTGGATCCCCTCGGCCTCCTTGTCCCCAGGGCACAGGGCTCCTCAGGGACAGCTCATTGTCTCCCAGGTCCTTCCCTGCTCTCCAGGTCACCCTGGTGCTTGGGATTGTCCCTCCCCAGGAACAGGACCTGCGTTTGTCCTTGTTGAACTCCCGGCAGCTCTCCTGCACACCTCTCCAGCCTGTCAAGGTCCTTCAGGAGGGCTGATCTGGCCACTCCTCCCAGCTCTGAAGAGCTCCATCTGCATCCCGTGGCATAGATTGGAAATTAGGAAAACTTTGTTCTCTGAAAGGGTTGTCAAGTCCTGGGAAATGGTGGCACTGCCATCCCTGGAAGTGTTAATTAATTGTGTAGATGTGGTGCTTAGAGACATGGGTTGGTGATGGCCTTGGCAGGCCTGGGTTGATGGTTGGACTGGTGATCGTAGAGCTCAATTCCAACCTTTATGATTCCTACCTTTATGATCCCAAGTATGGAAAAAGAAGGTTATGAGGCTTGCTCTTGGAATGGGGAAACTGAGGCACAGAGGGACAGAATGAACCCATGGATTCTGCAGCACAGTCAGGATGCAAATTCAGGCCCATCTCAAGGTATTTTTTTCCAGAAGATCCATCTTTTCCCCTTGCACCGTCTCCTTCGGTGTGTTTTCCAAATCTTTGATCTATAATGAAATCCGATAGGAAATATCCTCCCCTTTGCTTTAGGAACCAGGGGATGGGAAATGGGTCCTGCTGACAGCAGGGGCTCTATCCCCACCCCAGGACCCCACTGGGATCTCCACAGTTGGTTGTGCCTGGGCAGGGATTGGGGGTCCATGGTGTGAGGGGAATCAACCCCCCTGGTCAGCAGGGATTCTGTCCCACTTTATTTAATCCAACAGTTTCTCCAGCCTCTCCTACTGTCTCTCCTAATGTATTCCTATTTGTTTGATCTCCTACAAACTTCCCCTCTCTGATCTTCTGATGAAATAATAAATCTGGGGCCCTTGAAGACACTTCACGGCAGGAGACTCTAAACGAAAACCCTTTTATGCATTTAGAGATTTTTTTAATGTGACAATCCCCTCCTGCAAGGGTACAGTATATCCTGGATTGCTCCTGGCTGCTCCCTGGGCAACACGGGGCCATAAAACCTCTGTCTGTGGGAACACAGGATATGGAATATCCTCCTGCCGTGTGGCTAAAGAGCTGATGAGCAGATGCAGAGGATGTTTGTACCTTTGGAAATGTGCACACCTGTATTCAGACTGTGCTGGGCGTAAGGTGGATGTGCTTATATGGGGAGGAAAGAGGTGTTGGAGGGAAGGTATTTATTTTAAACTGCTTTAGAAGATTTTAAAAAACCCACTGCGAAGTGTGTAGGAATGTTTTTTGTGATACCTGGCTGGAGAATGTAAGAAATAGGGGTCATTGTGGGCAGCTCTGCTTGTTATAAATAGTGATATCAACTTGTGGTCTGATCTGTTAGCAATCCTTGCTACTCCAATTATAAGGCAGGAATTAATTAAGACCAATAGCCTGGGCATGGCAGACAAGCTGGATCCATGGGCTGGCTTTCACTGGGAGCTCCTTAATGGCATAAAAGCTCTTGGAGTATCCACAGATGAATAAAAGGAGATTTTGGTCCCAACTAGAGATAGTAGAAAATGCTATTGCAAAGGCCCTGGCACTGGTTCTCCAGAGGAGCTGTGGCTGTCCCATCGCTGGGAGTGTCCAAGGCCGGGCTGGACAGGGCTTGGAGCAGCCTGGAACAGCGAAGGTGTCCCTGTCCGTGGCAGGGGTGGAAAAAGATGAGCTTTAAGGTCTCTTTCAACCAAAACCACTCTGGGATTGTGTGGTTCAGTGTCCTGCCCACAGAGCGATGGAGAGCCACTCTGCCCTGGGCTGAAATGGAATTTAAATGGTGCTGTTAGGGATGGAGCTCGGATCAGGAGAGCTGCTGAGCGCTGACCCCTGCGCTGCGGCACGGATGCTCCGCAAAGCCTTTCCTGAGCCCTCTGCGCTGAGCCGGCAGCGAGATCCTCACAATTCCCTGCAAACCCTGAGCCGTTCTGCACAGGGAAATGCTGCACCGGGTCCGGCAGGGCTGGGCACTGCTGCAAAACCTGGAATCGGAGATCTCTGGAAAACGCAGTGCCACCGTGTGGCTCTGCCGCTGGTCCCTTCTCGCACGGCAGGGACAGAGCCTTGGTGTCCCCGCACAGCTCCGCAGAGCCGGCCCGGGATGTGTTCCCTGCCTCTGATCTCTTTAGGGCGTGTAACGATGTTTATTTAGTGATTTTGGCTGCTGCCACTCTGAATTGCATCGGATCCCTCAATCTGCGGCGGCTGATCGCATCAGGGTCCCGCAGCTCCCTAACGGAGTTTGCTGCTGTTGAGGATTTGCGGAGCAGGAGGAGGAGGAGGAGGGCAGGTTTGGGGGATCTGGCAGCTAAAGAACATCTAGTGCTGGGGAATGAAGTGTCTCTGCGGCAGGTTGTGTGTTTTTGTAGGGCAGAGGCATGTTTGGGGAGCCTGGAGCGTGAATCATGGAATCATTTGGGTTGGAAAATCTTCCAAGATCGCTGAGCCCAACTGTTGAGCCAGCACTGCCAAGCCCATCCCTGAGCCATATTCCCGTGGGTTTCTGATCCCTCCGAGGATGGTGAATCCACCACTGCCCTAGGCAGCTGTGCCAGGGCTGGGCAGCCCTTTTCATGAGGAAATTTTCCCCAATACCCAACCTAAACCTCCTCTGGCACAACTTTTGAGTTGCTCCCTCTCATCCTGTCCCTGTTCCCTGGGAGCAGAGCCCAACCCCCTCCGCTGTCCTCTCCTTTCAGGAGCTGTGCAGAGCCACAAGGTCCCCCTGAGCCTCCTTTTCTCCAGGCTGAGCCCTTTCCCAGCTCCTTCAGGCCCTCCTGGTGCTCCAGACCCTTCCCAACTCCGTTCCCTTCTCTGAACCTGCTCCAGCATCCAGCCTGTCCAGATCCCTCTGTGGACCCCCTCACCCCCTTTCACTGGTGGATGGCACAGCTCAAAAGTGCACAAAAATCACAAATCCTTCATTTCTAGTGAAGGGGGAGGTTCGTTTCCCTCCTCCTGCCTTGGGGTGGAGATGATAATTCCCTTTCCCGCGCTAATGGATGTCTCTAAGTGCTTTCCAAATGCATGCATGGCTGCAGCAGTGCCAAGCTGTCATTTTTCCTATCCCAGTGGCATTGGGAAACTTCGGTCAGGAGCAGGAAGAATCCTTTGTGCCGGATTCTGCACATGGCTGGCACAGCTCTGCACAGAGAGAAGAGGAGGCAACAGAGAAAATGCTTTACCCAAGGTCACTGAAGGAGAGAACAGCCCAGGTATTTTATTTCCAGGACCAACAACCTTTCCTTGTGCTTCTTTTTATCATTCTAGTTCTTTTTTTCTCCTTTTCCAGTGCTGGCACTTGCAGTTTCGATCCCATCCGTTGCAAATATTCGGGCAGTCAAACACCCGGATTGCCTAAACATCCTTAAGTGATTTTAAAACGAGGGGAAAAACATGAGCTAGGAAGAAAATAATGAAGTTTGTGGCTCTGAATCCTAAGCAGTTGCTCTGGTCGGGGCTCTGTGGTGCGCAGGGATGAACTCATCCCGTGCCAGCCAATTGGTGGTTCCCTCAAGCCAAGCTGCTTTATAATTAAGTGATAATTGTTTTTGCTGGGGAGCACACAAGAAAGATAAACAGCTTGAGGAATCAATAAGCATCAAGGTCATAGGCTGAGTTATTTACTGAATCATCTGCAATTTATCTCCCAACTTTTCTGTACAAAAGAAAACAGTGGCTCTGTTTCACAGAGGCTTTGGAAGCACCGGGTGAGCATCGTTACTTGAAAACAAAACAAAACGCTGCGAATTTGGTGCTTTCATCTGAAATCCTTCAGAATTAACCCAGGAAGGTTTGGGGGCAAACTGCCAAGGAGCAATGCAGTTATCCACACACACACATCCCCAGATCCACACATGCACTTGCTCTCTTACATTGGTTTAACCAAATCGATGTAAAGCCCTGCCTGGACACTTACTTCTCATTAGCTTAAATTTATCTCTAATTGACGTGGACCAAACTGCCCTGAACTCGGTGTGCTCTAGGTGCGAGCGGCCCCTCACATCCATGGATTTGCATTGCTTTGAAGCTGAACTTGTGCTCAGCAGAGGCCGGTGTGCAGCGTTGGGTGGTCGATAAGTGTGGGACAGGGGTGGAAGGAGCAGGAGGACTCTCAAAGAACGAAAATAACAGGCTCTTTTCTGGCTGGTGGCAGCTGGAAGTGGCTTCTCCACGCTGTAGTGCTCCCAGCTTTGCTCTTGGCTTGGTCCAGTTGCAAAGAACAACACGGAATGGCTTCAAACTGATGGGGAGTAGGTTTAGATTTGAGGTTAGGAAAAAGTTGTTCCCTGTGAGGGTGGTGAAGCCCTGGCACAGGTTGCCCAGAGAAGCTGTGGCTGCCCCATCCCTGGAAGTGTTTTATGCCAGGTCTCAGCCTGGTCTAGCGGAAGGTGTCCCCGTCCATGGCAAGGGTGTTGGACTGAGGTGAGCTTTAAGTCCCTTCCAACCCAAACCATTCTATGATTCTACCCTAAGCTGAGACTGCTCCTGCACTGTAGCTGATTTGTTGATGCCTGTAGTCCAAGGTTTGTTATCCCCTCCCTTGTGGTGTCTCAGGCTTTGCTATTGACCCTTCTATATGTTCCTCAGTCCCTAAAATAATGCTGATTGAATGCTTTTTACTGGGAGACCTCAATTCCAGATAGTATCACTATTTTACTTAGGAGAAAGCAGAGAGGATGCAATGGGGGTTTAAAATCCTCAAGGTTATCTTCTGAGCCAATACCAGAGTGGGGACCCCAGGCCCAGCCTGGAACATTAACCATCGGACAGCACTGACCCTTTGCACTAAAGAGGATGTTTAATTTATACAGCCTCGAGTGAGTGCAGGAAAGACTTTTCCCTGGATAGAGACATTGCAGTATCCTCATTACCTTACGTGAAATCCAAATAAGCTCTGAGCTGCAGAACTGATAAATGAATTAATAGCGCAGATATAGAATTGTGCAGTCATGGAATGATTTGGGTTGGAAGTGACCTTAAAGCTCATCTTGTTCCGCTCCCTTGCTGTGGGCAGGGACACCTTCTGCTAGACCAGGATAAGACCTGGCCTTGAACACTTCCAGGGATGGGGCAGCCAAAGCTTCTCTGGGCATTTATGACCCACATTTCCAGCACTTGGGTGCCTGAAGTGGTCTGAGTGGGAGAACATTTCCATGTAAAATCTTTCCCATTTTCCAAGGATTTCGAGGAAGGTGTCGCATGCTGCTCCGCCCACGGCAGCCCCGTGCTGCCGGCTGGCCTCGAAACAGATTAATGAGATCAAAATCCATCTGGCAGCAATCTTGCTGTTGTGGGAAGGCTTTGCCAGCGCTGTGGCTGCGAGCAGCTCTCCTGCCGTGGTAATCTCCTCATGCTGAATTCCTCCGCCCTGTATTGATTAGCTTTGGTTTAGATCAGGTAACCTCATGATGGCAGAGAGCTGGGAGGACGCAGGTGTTCCTGGCTGTCATCCTGGCAGGGGGTTCTGGAAAAACCTGAGCTTGACCTGCTCCTCTCTGATCACTGAGCCTCACTTGGCTGCAGGACCCCAATCTGAGGCTTCTCTTTTCTGTGGACTTCCTTCAGTGCCCTTGGAGATGGTGCTGGACCTTCTAAACCCTCCCGTTTTTAGCATCCCTGATCTCTTGCTGGCTTTCTGTACTCCTTCCCCTTCTTCTCCACGAGAGCATTCCTCCCATTTTTCACTCTCTTGCTTTGGGATGCCCTGTTGATCTCCATCACTTTGCTTCCCTCTCCAGTGTTTATTTGTCTCCTTTATGTGGCTGCCAAAGCATCCTCCTATTTCTTTGTCCTGGTTTTCTGTGAGCCAAGCCACCAGAGCAGATCCTCGGAGCCTGCCGTGCTCTTTTCCCTGTGGTGGTGGAGCTGAATTTAAACAGGCTGGAGAGGGCTGGCTCAGCGAGCTCCCAGATCCCGGTGCTTGCATGTGGAGGTGCCAGGAGCCGGTGGGATAGCAGGGTTTACACAGCCTGTGCCTGTGTCACTTCTGCTGCTCCATTGTCTTGGTTTGAAAGACAGGTGTCTTGCTAAGGAAGGTGGGACCCTCCCTTAGAATGGATAATGTGACCCCCTTCCTTCCAAATTATTATAACTTTGGAATCAAGGGCTTTCAGACAAAGATATGGGAGAAGGAATAACAGTTCTACACTAATATTTAGAGCAAGGCAATAATACAGAAACAATGGTTTAGATAGACAAAGTCAGAACACAACCTGCACCCTGTTAGGGTGGTGCTGCAGTGCAGTTCAATGGTGGCTGCAGTCCCGTTGGAGTGATGGATGTGCTCTTGTTGGAGTGGTGATCTTGTGGAAAGGTCTCGTCGGTCTCTGGAGGTCCAGGGGTGGCTCCTGAGCTCTTCTCTTCTGGGAATCCAGTGGGAAAGGTACCCCAGTGTTCCAGGGTCTCAGTTTATGTGCAGGTAGGAATGTTCAGCTCCTCCCCTCTGGGCAGGGCATCTCCCAATGGCTGATGGAATCTTGAGTCACTCCCGGAGCCCTCGATGGCCATGAGCAGAGATAGCCCCGATGGTGTTAGCAGGGCTGGATCACTCCTGGGGACATTGATGGCCATGAGCAGAGATAGCCCTGATGGTGTTAGCAGGGCTGGGTCACTCCTGGGGACATTGATGGCCATGAGCAGAGATAGCCCCGATGGTGTTAGCAGGGCTGGGTCACTCCTGGGGACATCGATGGCCATGAGCAGAGATAGCCCCGATGGTGTTAGCAGGGCTGGGTCATGCTGAACACAAAGAACACTGCCCCACCTGTTTTAACAGCTTATGGAGATGGGAATAGAATACTTACTTTTGGTTACGCCTTCCATGTAACTTAGGACAGCCATCCTCTGCATCCAGCCTGGACAGCATGGCAGATTCCTGCTATCAGTTTTTGTATCTCTACCATCAGCATTTCAGACAAGAGCCGTGGCTCCCCCCTGCTTAGGGGCACGATATTTCATTTTTCCCATACTCTTCCTGCTTGGCATTTTGAGAAGCTTCCCATGGGATGGCATTCACAGGTTCAAGCAGCTGTTGGATTGTTACATGGTTATCTCAGAGGGGAAAAAGTAGGAGTGCTTGACCCAAAGGTCCCTTCCAGTCCCCTGTGCAAGTCTCTTTTGTTCGGTTCTGCGCTCTATTGCAAACCGTGAGAGTCATGCTGTGACCCCCTTCCCTGCACATCCGTGCCTCCAGATGCTCTCCAAGTGCTGTTCCTGTTATCTCAGGTTCCTTTATCTAATGAATTTATCATATCGAGGAAGCAATTCACACACCTCCTCCTCTCTGCGAAGGCTGGAGTGCATTAACTGCCACGCTACCATCCAAAATTACAGCTTGGCATAGATCAATCCTGGCTTTTGAAATCTATTTAAATGGATGGAGCGATCTCCAGCGAGAGGCTCGAGAGAAGAGATGCTGTGTTAATCTGTAATGAAACACGAACTAACCCTGAAGGAAAGACAAGAGCGGGTGAATGGGGCCCTTGTTGGAATGAGCATTTCCCGTGATGTTCTCATTCTCTTTCCATTTTTTGCTATGTATCCTCTGCTTTTTCTCCCCTTTTCCCTTTGGAGATGCTCTCTATAATGATCCCGTCACTGGAGTTTTCGCGAACAGAAATGAGTTCTTTTATTTCATTTGCTCACGACCTGAAGAAACTTTAAATGGAGCTGGTGGTAGTGAAAAGCAAGCTGTAAGCGTGGAGATGACAACCTTATATTATATTTATAAAGTCTGCCTTCAGATGAGTTGGAAAATACTTTCTGTACTTCAGGAAAGAAACTTTTGAAATTACTCTCCCACATTACCATTAATTTAATTTCTTAAAGTTGAAGTGTTTGCAAAGTCAAAAAGTGCTTCCATTCGCTGTATCTCTATGTCATAAACTTCGCTGCTTTATAACACAAATTAAATTGTTTTGAAGCTCGGGACTGAAATTTTCAAAAACGCCTAAAGCACTTTGATTAGAGCTGGTTGGAAAAAAAAATTCTAATGAATCAGTTTTCAAAATGAAAACACAGATTCACCGAAATCAAATCATTTTGTGGGGGCCATCACCATTTTCTCATTTAAAATTTCATCAAAATGTTTTATTTCAATGAAGCCAAATCCCCTTGGTTCAGTTGCTCGTTTCGTGTGTAGGTTATGCTGCAATTTGTAGTAGGGAATGGTGTTATGAGAGGAAAACAAAGCCTTTGATGAGGCTCTTGTGCTATTGCTGAGGTCAACCCTTTGTTAAAAAAAATTTATTGGAGGTGGGAAACTTGCTTTCCCTGGTTGATGAAGAAAGCAAGGCAGGTTGGAATTTCCCAAGGACAAAGAGGTGGTGGTTGCTCTAGCTGTGGTTTGGGTGCCTCTTTCTGTGGAGGTTCCTCCTGGCCTGACCCCATCCAGCCAATGTTTCCCATCTCCCCCATCAGAGCTCAGCTGTCGCTGCAACTTATCCATCAAAACGTGCTCTGCTGGGGTGAGATTGCTTTGAAGATTAATTCCTTTGAAAGATTAGGGCTGAGGGCAAGAAGGGTACCTTTCTCATCCCTGGAAATGGCACTGGCGCTGTGGAATGTCTCGGTCTGAAGGAAAAGTCAGGGCTGGGTGGTTGAGGACGTGGTTGTGTTTGGGGAGGGCTCCCCGGAGCTGTGGGATCCCAGGCCTCCAACAAGAAGAGGTTGTGCTGTGTTCTGGGTCACCTCAGGCCATGGATCTCCAGATTCCTGGTCTCCATCTGCTCTTGGGGAACATGATTCCCTTGAAAATTTGGGAATTGCATGCTGGAGGACGTGCTCCTCTAAATCCCATCCCAATGCGGGGCACCTCAGCAGTCGCATACATCCCAGTGGTGCTTCTCCGAAGGTCCCTTGATTGAAGCCCATCCGTGTGGTTCCACCAGCTGTGCACCACAGCCTCTCCAAGTGCAACACCAATCTCTAATTCTCTTTAAACACAGAATATTCTCGCCTGGGGTATGGTCTGTGTGGTGGGACTCCACCTGAGGCCAAACCCTCCTGTGTTTGCTGTTGAAAAAATGAACAAATTATGCACGGAGTGGAGGGTATTGCAGCCCTTACCATATCCTGTGAAACAGCACTGAGCCAGCTCAGGCAGAAGCCAAAATCCCAATAAAAAGCTTTCCTGGATTCTTCAGAGCTCAGCGTTGCTCCCACTTGTTGCACGCCCAGTTCTGGCACATTTCTCCTGCCTGTGACACTGATGTTTCCTAGTTTCCCTCATTTTTTGTGTGAGCCAGAGTTGGAAGAGTAGAAGTGAAAGCCCCATCCCATGCCTGCTACAGCTTCTGGTGGATCTTGACACCCCTGTGCTACAAAATCCCGCAAGCACTAGGCTGGCCAGGAGGCTTTTCCTGGCCAAATTCCAACCTTTCCTGGTGAAGGTTGGAATTTGGGGCTTGGCCCAGCCATTTCTCCTGCCTGCTTGCCAATTAATCCCCTGCCGAGTAAACACATTCCCTGTGCTTTATCATCCCGCAAAGAGTCTTAAAGACAAACAGAAAAGCAAGAGAGAAACAAACCAAAACCCGCCAATAAATTCAATGCACCAAGGAAAACACAGAAAACACTAAGCAAACCCCGAGCAGCCCCTTCCTCTGAGTTAATTAATTGGAGCCCTGTTTGAGAACAAGCACCCTCTTAAATTCCCCATTGCTGAATGCAATTTTCTCCTTACAATCGCTCAGTGTCCCTGACGGACAGGAGCCCAATCACTTCTCGACAGAAGGCGAGCGCTGCTGCAGTGCCCGAGTGAAAATAATAGATTTTTAACACTGCTGCAAGGCTTGTAAATACCCAACGGGAACCAATTCCAACCCTCTGAGACTGCCTTGTGGTCCCTGCGACGGGCCCTGCTGGCAGGAGATGGTGTTGGGCTCCAGCTGGTGTTTTCTGCAGCAGGACACACCGTGGTGGTGATGGGGGTTGGAATAAGAGGATCTTTAAGGTTACTTGCGAACCCAAACCGTTCCACGATTCCATGAATCTGTCAAGTTCTATGACTTCAACCACCAGTGCTTGGAACAGGTGCAGGAGCCTGTAAATGGCTGGGCTGTGGCATGTGGGAGATGATTTTTAACGAAGGCAAAGAGCTGGAAGACTGTGGAGCTGCTGGAGCAAGTCCAGAGGAGGCTGTGGAGATGCTCTGAAAGTTGGAGCCCCTCTGCTCTGGAGCCAGGCTGGGAGAGCTGGGGGTGCTCACCTGGAGAGGAGAAGGCTCCAGGGAGAGCTCAGAGCCCCTGGCAGTGCCTAAAGGGCTCCAGGAGAGCTGGAGAGGGACTGGGGACAAGGGATGGAGGGACAGGACACAGGGAATGGCTTCCCACTGCCAGAGGGCAGGGACAGATGGGATATTGGGGAGGAATTGTTCCCTGGGAGGGTGCTGAGGCCCTGGCACAGGTGCCCAGAGAAGCTGTGGCTGCCCCTGGATCCCTGGAAGTGTCAGGGCCAGGTTGGATGGGACGTGGAGCTGCCTGAGATAGTGGAAGCTGTCCCTATCCATGGCAGGAAGGGTTGCAACAAGATGAGTTTTAAGGTCCTGTCTCACCCAGACCATTCTGGGATTCTAAGATGAGACAAGGTGGGCTCAGAGGGCTGAATGCAAAGCCTTGCAGGTTTGAATCGCTCTGCTTGTGATGGGAAGGAGAACAACCTTTCAAAACCAAGTTTTATTGGGTCTGAGGTGATGCTGAACACCTTCTGCTGGCTGTTTTGGGTGGGGCTTGGAGCCACCTGGAGGGCTGGAACTAGATGAATTTCAAGTTCCCTTCCAACCCAAACCACCCTGAGTTTCTATGCCACTCCCCCTGCCTGTCCCTGGGGTGGGAGTACAGCACCTTGGGGTGGGCAACCACCGTGCAAAAAGCCAGGGAAGGAGACAGGCCGGACAGGAGTCGTGTACATGGGATCAAAGGGATGGAGCATAACTGGGGATGCGTTTCGCTCAGCTCCGAGTGCCTTTCAGCTGTTAAGCTGCCGGCTGTGTCCTTGAGCATGAACCAGCCCTGAAGATTTTGGTGGCTGCCCGTGCTGGCCAGCTGGCTCAGGGCACGGGGTCAGCACTATTAAAGGCCTAATTCCCGGGCACTGCGCTAACGACTTAACTATGTTTATAATATCAGCGAGAACCCATGTCAAATCCATTGTTGCATGATGTGACCAAATCCATTACTGCACACATGGAAATCAATTACTGCACATTAGGGAACATTTAACACTTGAGCCTTTTCCGCCGCCTTGTTTGCGCGCTGTGGCCGGAGGAATCGTTATCTGCCACTCTGGAAATGGATTTGCTTCTTATTTTTCGTAACCTCTGCAGGGGAATGTGCACAGGTACGGAGCGGAACACGTGCTTGGTTGATGGTGAGGGGCTGAAACAGAGCTGGGTGGTGCCAAGCTGGCGTTACTACTGACAGGTTTTATCCCAAATGTGTGGGAATAAGTGTTTTCCTTCGCCACGTTCGCACTCTGGCTGATGCTTCTGTCTCCTGGAGCCACCTCTCCCACGCAGGCAGCGCTCGTTGGCCCACGCTGCTGCATTCCTTCTCTATTTTCTCTGCATTACAAAAAAAAAAAACCTCTGGCAAATAGAAAACTGCCTGTTTACTCTGGAGTCACAGAGGATCAGGCAAGAAAAGGTGCGGTGGGATGTGCTGTGGTGGCAGGAGGTGGGAGACAGCCCGTGCTCACTGAGCTTTGGCTTCACCTTCCTCCTTAAACGCGCTCACCTCCTGAGGTTTCCGTGGGATTTGAGGACAGGGATAGGCTAAATCAATGCATAATAATAGCTGGAAAAGAGCATCCCCCTCCTGTGTAATGGGATTGAGCAGAAATTTCTCCCACCCTGGAGCATCCCTTCCCATCTCGGGGTGGGCTGACGCCCCTCTGGTTTAGCAGCACCCCGATCCTGGCACCCTCTCCCGAACAGTCAGGTTTTTCCTGTCCTTCAGTCCTTTTTCCCTGCTTGCACATCCCACCTTTCCCCCAGCTCTGTGCCCTCACTTAGCAGGTGCTCTCCACCTTCCTTCTCCCGTGCACACCCTCGCACACGCTCTGAGATGAAGGAAATGGATGAAGGTTAATTTTTTCGGTCCCTCTCATAATGACTCATCCATAACGATTTCCATTGGTTGTATTTCCTTGTGTGACAGAAACAATTTACTGCATTCCTGCAAAGCCTATTTTCTCTGCATGATCTGCTTGTGCGGAGGTTTGGGGAAGTAATTTACAGATATTTTGCCTCAAAATAGCTTACAAAGACAAAAGAGTCCTGTTGACACCAAGGTGCACTCCTCGTGAGCTGGGGAAACGACATAAAACAGCTTAAAAATAAAAACACTTTATGGTAGTCACTCAAAGTCAAATTCTACACCACACACTGTGGTCAAAAGCTCTTTTTGCTGGTGGGGAGGCGCAGGGCTTCTCCCAGGAGTGCTTTGATTCGGGTTTGGATTGTAGGAGGATCCTCAGTGACATAAATCAGCAGGAGTTTCAGCAGGGGGTTGGGATGCTGCTTGTGGATCTGGCCCCGGATTTTCTGTGACAGGGGAAAGGCAGCCATGGGGCTGCTATGGGGTGTGAGAGAACAGAACTCCCCGGTCTTTTCTGGGCAGGATTTTGGTGGTTTTGCTGTAGGATCAGGGCCAGAAGCCTCAGGAGGAAGCAGGGGGTCAGGGAAAGATGTATTTTGGCAGAGCCCAGGTTTTCTCTGAGTGTCAGTGCCCTGCTGTAACCTCCCTGCCCGGCCAAGCTGCTGCCTACGCTGGCAGCACTCGGATCATGACTGTCCAAGGGAATTTGCTCTGGCAAGTGCTTCTGCTAATGTCAGTGTCCTCCAGCTAATCACAGAACACTCTGAGTTCAGTTCTCAGTGCTCTGCGTTGGATAGCTCCGTTATTCCTTGGATGTCCACTACTCCAAGACATCATGCCCCCTCCCTGCTTGCTCCCACTGCCCCACGAGCTCGGCATCTCCTGTGCCTGGTGAGGCACGGCAATCACCTGTGGCTGATTCAAATGGGAGCAGTGGGGGGAAAAGTTCCATGTTCGCTTCTCCATCTGCTCCCTTGGTTTGAATTTTGTCAGTAGATACGGTGGCAGAAGGTGAGGAGTGTCATCCCTGAGAGCAGGCAGAGTTCTGCCTTCCCCTGCAGTCACTGGTGTGGATAACACGGATAACACCCTGCGGGCTCGGAGCAAAGGCCACCGGCGCTCCAGAAGCTGCAGGGTGAAGGCAGCTCCATGTGCCAGGCACGGGGGGTAAATTATTCACGGGGAGCGGAGGGGGAGAAGTTTTTATGCCAAAGAGCTGTGCTGTGCTGCAGTCACAGCTCATCCAAAGGAAGCAGTGCATGCCGTGCATTGGAAAATTGGGAGCTGGAGCAAGAGCATGGGGATGAGAGCAAGGGATCTGGGTTAAAACAGCACAGAAGTCCTGCTGGTTTAACTCGAGACGGGCGAAACATGAAAAGTTACCAACTGGCCTCAACTTTGTGCCTTGCCCCCCGAAGGAATCCCATCCGGATGCTGGTACCTGCCTCCAAATTGCTTGGGATTCAGTGGGCACTCTTAGTTCCATTTGTGCTTTCCCTCTTTTTCCACGCTCTGCTGTTTATTTTGGAAAGCCAACACTAGTTTTGTGAGAGATTTGGTGCCGAGAAACCAAAACCAACCAGAAATTTCTCAACACGTGGAGTTTGAACACCTGATGCTCTTAGACTGCGAGCTACTGCCCGTGTCGATGTCAGGACAAACATCAAAGCCATGATGCTCGAGGGTGTCCTGAGCCAGGGACCTGAGTTTGGTACCTGCCTCCCTTCAGGATCCAGGTCCCCTCTGGGCAGGGTGTTGAGGTCAGGGCAGTGGTGGGTCCGGGGGTGGGAGAGGCGGGAATGTTGGCAGGCAGGGTCAGGCGGAATGCTGGCGGCAGCCAACACTGGCTCTTTATCCGCCCCCCGCCCCGGGAACGCAGCAACAACACAAGGCCTCTGTTCTGCCCATGGCTGCGGGGCTGGGGCCCAAGGCCATCGCTGGCCCATCTCTCAAGGGGCCCTTTGTGCAGGCAGTGAGGGCAGATGGCTGCCATGTCGGGCCCGTTGTCCCTCCGCGTGCCGCGGGTGACCAAACGCGACGTGGCTTTGTCACATCGGTCCCGCTGCGGCGCGGGCTCTGCAGGGACTGGGTTGTGCTGAGTGCCCCCGGCCCTGACTGTGTTTGGTGCTGAACAAAGCTGGGAAGGGCAGGAAGCTGCACCATCACCCTCCAGTTCTCCCCAGTAATGCATTTTTCCTACTTTGCTTGGTTACTCAGCCGTCCCTGAGGCTCAGGAGCTGCCTTTGCAGCTCTGGAGAATCTGTGGATGTTTCCCTTTCCCGGAGATGCAGAGCTGGGTCTGGGCACCTCCAGGAGCTTTCTGGAGGTGAGAGAAGGTGGTGCTTCTCCTGAGAGCAGCAAGGGAGATCACAGCAAGGTTTTAACCCCTCCTTGAGAAAAGGGGGTTGATGGATCCACCAGATCCACGTTGAGGTCTGAAAACAAAACCATTTCAGGCTCCAGCTTAATAATACTGCCTTTGATTTTTATTTTTTTTAATACCATCCATCCAGCATTGATATGAAACTTTCACCTGAAATCATAGCTATTGAAAACTCCTCTTTTGAAAATACAAAGCGAATTCCCTGGATGCTGAACACGTTTGTTGCAAATGTGGTTCAAGCCAGTTTCTATTCAGGGCCCTTTTCAAAAAAGTTGCACACAAATCTGGAGGATCTCTTCTTCCTCGAGCCATCCCAACCTGCTGTGAGCATTCAGCACAGTCCCAGATGATGCCTTGGAGCAGGTACAAACTCCACCTCGGTGCAGAGCTCTGCTCCTGCGCTCATCCCTTTCAAGCCTTCAGCAAAGTGTTTTAGGGATGTACACACCTTTTGCAGGTTTGTGGGTAAAAGGCTGAATTTCTCCCTAGTTTCATAGAATCACGGAACATTTTGGGCTGGAAGGGATCTTAAATCTCATCTCATTCCACCCTCTGCCACAGGCAGCGACACCTTCTAATATCCCAGGCTGTCCAAGCTCTGTCCAGCCTGGCCTTGAACGCTTCAGGCAGCTTTGACCATGCTCGAGGCTCTGCATTTAATCTCCAGCTTTTCCCTATTCCTGCAGCAGCAGGATAACCCCTGAGCCAACAGCGTGTGGAGCAGGGATCTTGTGCTAGAGCCCCAAAAGAGCAGCTGGGCCGACGAGGTTTCTCTCTGTGCTAATTTGAAATGAGGTGAGCGATGGCAAATTGACTTTCAAGGGCAGCGGAGACAACTTGTCAATTTAGCCTCGGCTTCTCTCCGCTGGTGCAATCCTTCGGAGCTGGAGCCGAGGCTTGTTTACGGCTGTGGATATAATAGCTGCAATCCCCCAGGTAGATTAAGCAATTTCTTCATTTAGGACTCGCAAAACTCTATGACATTTTGAGGGATTTTTGTTGACCTTGTGAAGGGTGAGCGCTGACTTCCCCCCCCAACCCTTGTGGATTTTTCTAATGACTCCAGGGGCAAAACCAGAGCTTGTCAGGATGGGAATTGCCATGGGATTGGGTTTGTTGGGGAGATGAGGGTCTGAGTAGTGCTGGAGCCTGGGGAAGTCTTCCCACCAGCCTCTCTGTTGGGTTTTCGTGGTTACATTCCCAGCCCAGGATGTGGCTCTGTATGGAGTGATGGGTGGCCAGATCCTGTTTTCTTGGCGTGCCTCAGTTTCCCTCTAAAGCAGTCTAGTGGAAGGTATCCCTTGGAACAAGATGAGCTTTGAGGTCCTTTCCAACTCAAACCATTTGGGGATTCTATGATTCTTCTAAAAAAAAAGCCAAAATAAATGCAGAGATTTCCGGGCAACACGTGGGCACAAGGAAGGAAAGATGATTTTCTCTTGTGGTAGCACCCAAAGTCAAACAGGTGATCTGTGAATGCAGGAGAGGCCCCAGAATTAGCAGCAGAATACAAAACACTTAAAGCAGGTGATGTAGCACTGAGGGGGACATGGAGGCACCAGGAATTCCAGTGATGCATTTACGTCCTGTGGGTTTCCACAGGGAATAAACACCCCTCCAGCTGTGTGCTGGAATCCCACCAGGCACTGGATCTGCATCCTCAGGGATCCAAAGCTGCCTGCAGAGCTGTTTCTGCAGAGCGGATCAGAGCGATGGTGTGTCCAGCCCGGGAGGCAGCTGCTGGCACCCCTGCATGTCCAGGGAAAGCTGGAAGGAGTGTTTTCTCTGGAGGGAGAAAACCATGGCCCTGGTGGGATAAATAGGCAAAGAGGACTCTCTGCTTGGGCGCCAAAACTCCTCAAGCAGAGAAAACAAATGGAACTTCCGAAATCCTAAGGAAAAACCCCACAACACGAACAAGCTGAAGGGTTTGAAGGCAGGAGCGTGGCTGGGGCCATCCCTGCTCACCTCCCCACTCTGCTCGCAGCTGATCCGCTGTCTGATCGAGTCTCGGCGGTGTGAGCGTTCCCAGCTGCGTGTAGGACATGGGAAGTGCCTAATGACTGCTGGAGCTGGCGTAATTCCTAAGTAGCTGTGGCATGTGGCTGCTCGGGAAAGGATTTCGGGACTGACAGGCTGTGAAAAGTGATAGAGGAGGGAAATGCCAGAGTGCAGGGAATTAAACACATGCACGGATTAAATGAACTCGGGACTGACAAGCAGGACTGGGATCGCCTGAGCCTGGCTCGGGATCGTGAGGGCAGAAATGATGTTTTGGGGTGGAAGTATGGAAAATGGGTGAGGAGGGAGCAAACCCTGGTTCACCCCATCCTCATCGTTCGGTGATGTGTCCTGGGGTTTCTTGGATGCTCCGGAGGTTTCCGTGTGAAGCAGGGACTCATCAGCTCTCTGCTGCAGGTGCTGAGGGTGTTTAGGGTAGGAAGATGCAGAATCCATCCCCCCAGCCATTGCCCTCGGGGTTGTCTTGCCACTTTTTTGGGAGCATTTATAAATCCCTTTCCCTGCCCATCCCAGCAGCCCTCCGTCCTTTCCACACACACATCCCTTCCCCAGGTTTTCATTGTGATAATTAGGGAATCAAAATAATTCTCAACATTTTTCGAACCAAATGATGAACTGATGAGCTGCTTTTGCTCCTGCCATATTGCCAAGTGCCTTAATAGTCCTATTTCCTATTCAAACACACTTCATAAGTCATTGCTCAGATGGTCAATGAGCAGCAGCCACTGTAACCATCCCTGATTTTGCAGTGAGAGCAAGGAACCAGGTTGTGGAAGCCTAATAAAAGGAATTATCGGTGTTTTGGAACGGAGAGGAACACCTGGAAAGTTCAGCGTGGTTCAGAAGGATATGATGGGGATGAGGTGATGTTTTGGGATGCAGACAGAAGTGGGCTCCTCCAGGCTGCGTGTCCTTGGATCACTTGTTTTTATTCTTTGTATCCCTGCTGGCGATGTGAGAACCCAGCAGCAAACAGGGAGAAGCTTGAGAGCTCCAAAGATATGAGCTTAAATTTGGATTTTGAGGCAGGACACTGCTCTGGGCCCTTGAGATTGATCCCCAAAGTTGGAAAAACCTACTGGATTCAACAAACAGGAGCTTGCTTTGCTCTGTAATTCCTGGGTGCTCCAAAAGCTGAGTGGGAGTGCAGTCTGCCTCTTAACCTGCAGGAAAGGGCCTCAGATGGATTTGCTCAGCTGGAACACGCTTTTTCCAATCCCTCTGGGGTTGTCAAGGTGGTGATGAAGAAAATTATATCAATAATCCAAAGAAAAATAAAACCAGACCCCAAAAGAAGTCAAAAACATAATAATAAAGCACAAAGTGCTGGAATAAATGTTATGAGAGCATCTTTGGTAGCAACAGAAGTATTAATTTGCCACTGAGAGGAGAAAAAAATAACCCCCAATAATGTGTTTATGCTAAAAACTGCTGGCAAGGATGACTTTTCAGTCAATGCATTCTGTTTTCCTGGGATTTGCCTTTCCTCCTCCCCTTTCCCCCCCTTCTGGAGCTGCCTGTGTGGCTGTAGGTGATGGTGAAGGTCTGATATATTGGTAGGGTATATCTCAAACGTTCACATGCAGTTCCCCAGGGCTCCACAACTTGTGATTTTACTTTATTTTCCTATCATTTTTTTCCCCCTTTTCTAATTTTTTTTTTTTTTTTCACCCTGAAGAAACTGCTTTGCCAGCGGCTGCTCTGAGAGGGTTTTACACACCAGACTGGCAACATCTGATGTATGGCCACATTTGGAGCCACAGACGACACCAGCCTTAATAACATTCCTCTTTCCAAAGTGCTTCCCGTTAAATATTTATGAGACGATGCAAGAGCTGCCATCGTCCGTGAGCATCCCTTCTCCCCGCGGTTTAATGGGCTCTGTTTTGGAAAGGCAGGTGGGCAGCCTTCCCGTTATTATTCCTAAATAGCTGCAGGCTCGCCAAGCCTCGACCTGCCCTCACTGATTGCGTTTTCAGTGGATGAATATTGGGCATTACGGATTTTCTCGGGGCAAGGGACCATGTGTGGAGTCAGAGGGATGTGTTTTTTGAGTCCTCTTAACTGCTCCAGCCTGGCTTCAGTCCAAGGATGTGATTTTTGTGGATGTGCAGGGGATGGAGGATCGTGGCGAGCGCTGAAGAGGGAAGAGTTGGAGCGAGACAAGGTCGTGTGCTGAGAAGCTTTTTCTGCCTTTGAATAAATTCTCAGTTTAGGGTCAAACTCTTCCTCTTACCTTACTTAGCCCCTGCCTTCCCTGTGGGAGGTCTCTGAGGCTTTTCCCACCTCTGGTTCCTCCCATAAGTCTCCTGAAGTCTTGGAATACCATTTAGGTGCCGCCAAAGAGTGGCTGGAGGAGACAGAGGTGGCTTTTCCCCACCCAAGGGGAGGATGAGAGCGCCGCTGCCGCTGGCTAACGCTGCCTTTCCTTTGGTTTGGGAGGCTTTATTTCCGCAGTCACAGATCCTGGGAATGTATCACTGCTGGCAATTCCAGCGTTACTTACACACGGCAGCATTAAAGCGTATATTATATCCCAGGGGGAGATGGTCTAAACTCAACACTTCCAATTGTTTTAAAGTTCTCTGATTTTACCCGAGCGATAACGATCTACAAATTGCACTCATCATCTCCGAGAGAGCGGCTTTTCCTGGAATGTCCTCTCTGCCAGGGAATTGCTTTAATAAGCATAACTAGCTCTGATTTGCATTTCCACCGTTAGGTTCGGAGTTTTTCTAGGGAGTAGGTGGCTTCCCCCATGGCCTTGCGAAGAGGGGGTGGGGGGCGCTGCCAGAGCACCAGGATCTAGCCAGGGAAGCCAACTGGAGTGCCATGGGAGCCGCCCTGGGATGCTGCTGGACACTGGTTTGGGATGCTCCTGGAGCACCAGGATGCTGCTGGAGCACCAGGATCTAGCCTGGGAAGCCAACCGGGATGCTGTGGGAGCTGCCCTGGGATGTTGTTGGGCACTGGTTTGGCATGCTGCTGGAGCACCAGGGTGCCCAGGATGCTGCTGGAGCCTCGGGATGCTGCCGGAGCATGGGGATGGAGCACCAGGCTGCCTCGAGGCGCGTTGGCGCTTCTGTCGGAGGTGCCAGCCAAGCTCCCGAAAACCCCGTGCGTGCGGCGTGTGAAAACTCGCAGAGCAGCTTTAACTCCTTCCAACACCACCCTTGGGATTTTTAACCTCGGGGTGGGGCTTTTGGCTGAGTTTCCAGCCGGTGCTGCCTCATTTCTGTTTCATCACCGGAGCGCTGAGTGGATGTGGACACGTTTGTGCCTCTGATTCAGCACAAGGCGATAACACCGCACGCCTGCAATGCTCCTTACTCCAGTAATTCCCACTCAGTGATAGGGAAAGAGCTCCAGAGCCCTCACGGAGGCAGAGCAGTGACTCTGTACAACAAGCCAAGGCGCCCTGAATAAAGAAATGAGATTGCAGCGAGGAGGCTTTTAGGGGAGACAGATTGGGGTGATTCTTTAGCTTCCTGTTCACCACGAATTTATTCAGGCAATTGGATGGGTCATAACAATTTACGGGGAATGCTGGATGTGGGGTTGTGCTGCCATGCCGTTATCTCTCCCTCGTGGCCAGCAGAAGTGGTCCCTCAGGATTGCCTGTGCTCGGAGCAGATGCACAAATACACTCAGGGCTCTGCATTCCCAGCTCATGGAGTATTTAATGTGAAATCATGGCTTTAATCTCCACAGAGGAAGTTTTTAACCCTTCTTAAGAGAGGACAAGGCAACCACGAGAGAGCCAATTTTCATGTACTCCCATGGTTTTTGTGATTATCTGAGGACGTTTGGGGCATGGAAGATTGGTGTCTATGTCTTTATTTATTTCCTTGGTGTATCCATATGGATGGCGCCTGCTGTGTGTGTGATGTGTAGGCAGCTCAGTGCCGTGGGGCTGACTGTGCTTGAAGCCTCCTTCACTTCCCAATGTTTATATTCCCATGCCAGGGGCGCAGTGAGGGAAGTTTGGGCGGGTGAAGGAGCGAGATAGGGATGAAGGACCGAGCCCTGAGGGTGACTGACTTGGCAGGACACCAGTGCTGGAAATGCCATCCGGCTCAAAACCATCCCGGCTGCTGCCGGGTGAGCCCCCAGGATGCGTGTGTTGGGCTGGAAATGGGACACATAATATTCCTAATACTTTCACAGGCAGCTCTGTTCATTTCTGAAGTGAGAGGAGCCACTTGTGCTATTCCGCCCAGCTCTCTTTATGGTATAATCTCCCATTGAGATTCCAGGCACAGCTCTGCTAATTAAAATGATGAATGCCAGAGGAAGGCTTTGGGTTTCGGGTTGGGTTTTTTAATTTTTTATTTTTTTTTCTCCTTCTTCTGGTGGGTCTCGCTGGTATCTGCACACACAGAGGCTGCTCCAGGCAGGGGATATTTGCTCGCTGGATGAGTACCCAGCACAGATAGAAACGCTCCCGTACCCACACACAAATAGTGGCTCAGAGAGCCCGAGTCCCACACGAGGCTGGGAATTGTGTCGGCTCCTGCGGCTGGCACGGCACCTTCGGAGCCACCCATCAGCAGCCATCCCACCCCCAAGGAGGGTGCTGAGCTCTGGGATGAGGTACCTTCCTCATCCTCATGAGGGCTGAGCGAGCTGCAGCTCTCCTGGCCTCGCTTGGAGGGGTTTGGGGGCAGCTCTAGGATGTACTGCATATCCCGGGGATCCAGGAGGGATCTGGGATCCAGAGGGACACCTCTCCAGGGCTGTTCCATGCTCCCTGGAGTACTTTAAAGAGCTGCCGTGCTGCTCCCTACTGGCAGCCGCATATTGGTGACATTTATTTTAACCAAAAGAAAAAAAAGCCAAAGCTAAAACTTTGCTCATTCCAACCCCTGGGGCAGAAATCAAGGACCGTGGGGATCCTTTACCTTCCCAAAACACCTCCGGGGGGCTGATTTCAGCTGCCCACCAACACTTTTCTACTTTAAATGTCTTGTGGTTTAATTAATAAGAAGAGAGGCTAAATTAAGAGTTCTGATGGGCTCTCTTCTCCTGTAATTAAAGCCTTGTTTTGGAGTAGAGGCACTTGAGAGCAGCGTTTCCATGCGGTGGCAAGATCAGGGAGCAGATGTGTTCTCCGTCAGGTTGCGAGGGAAGGGAATGAGTGAGCAGGAGCACATCAGGATGGTCTGTGGGGGGGACTGAAATATCTGTGCTGTGCTGTCACCAAGGCAGAGCTGTGAGGAGCAGCTCTAAGGTGCAGAACCTGTGTGCTGACAGGAGCTCCTGCATGGAGCAGGGAGGTTTTATGGGGCAAAGGGGCTAATCTGGAGGAAACAGGATTATCTCCTTGGGATTTTTCTTTTTTTTTCCCCTCCTTACATCCCCTCTGTCCTCCCTGTGCCTGTGAAGCAGAGGATGGCAGTGCTGGGTGGGTTGGATGGGTCACACACAGGACCCTGCCCCATTCCTGTGTTCCAGCTGGGATGTGGGGCTTGCTGAGAGCCCTGGGGGCTTGCTGAGAGCTCCCCACCAAGAGCTGCCTGGGCCACTCACTGCTGTTCCTCCTCCCAAAGAGGTGGCTCTAGTCTGAGCACTGGCTCTCAGCTGGGTCATCCCATATCCCACATCAGAGCCATCCCAGGGAGGGACTGACACACCTCTGGCTTTGCCCACCCTGGAAAAGTTTGCATTCAGTTCCTCACTCCTCCAGGGCGAAAAGGGTGGGAGAAGTTTGCTGACTTGAAAGTAAAGTGAGGAAAAACTCCATACCTGAGCCACAGGGAAAAGATCCCAAGGGATTTGATCAGTGCCTGCTCTCCTGTACATCCTCTGAGCATGCAAGGGACAAGAACAGCCTGGGGAAAGGGGTGACCCGCATTGCCCTGGGGATGAATCCACTGTCCTGCTGAAGTTGGCTTTCCAGCTCTCGAATGTCTCCCTTCCATCTCCTGAATCCCATCTGAGTGGGCAGGAACCACACACACATTTTCCTGCTCGACTCTGCTTTGAATTCTGCAAAAACCTGGAAAAGGTGAAAGTCTGGTCCTCCGTGTGCTGTCACGGAATCAGTAGGGTTGGAAAATCAAGAGTCAAGATCAAGTCAAACTCTTCCTCCAGTGCTGCCAACCCATGTCCCCAAGTGCCACCTCCGCATTCCTTTTGAGCACTTCCAAGGATGGTGATTCCGCCACTTCCCTGGGCGAAAGGTGACTTCCCTGTCACCTGAGCCTCCCCCTGGGACACGGCTCAGTGTGATGACATCTCACCCCTCTGCACTTGGGAATGTGCAGGCAGATCATTTCCAGCTCACGTCTGATTTCCATCAGTCTTTGGTGAATTTGTAGCTCCCTCCTCCGTCTCTGATCCAAACAGCTGTGCTCGTGGGGGCATGGGAAGGCACGGAAATCTTGAGGCAGATGCTCTAACTCGAGCTGCTCTTTAATTCAGATGATTTAAATGGAAATCGTGAGCGCCTACCGCGGGACGAGTCCAGGCGCTCCACAGCAGTTGAGTGTTGTGCATTTTACGATCGGAAGCATTTTTTTCTGTAGTGGATTAGTTTGTTTTCATTTCTCCTCTTGCCTGCTGATCATCCAACTGTCTCATTGTTTGGGTGAGACGCAAAGATGCTCAGAAACACCAATAATAATTAAAAATAACGGGCAGCAGAACCAAACCGGCAGCCTGCAGCTTGGCTGGTGGCCATTGGAAACAGCTAAGTCCTGAGGCAGCTGCAGGAAAACTCTGTGTCCTGGAGGTTCTGGGTGGTGCAGGGGGGATTTCCATGGATATCAGTGCCCAACTCCTTCTCCAGCTCTCCCTGGAACACATGCCTTAAGATATGTTTTCTATCTCCATCGAGTCACTCGACTCCAGCATCCCACCCTCCGAATCCATCTGGCTTTCTGCCCGCGAGATTATGTTATATAAACCACCCCTAAATGCAGTGTCTGGGAAAGGGCCTTTATGTTTTAATTCCCGAATAGGCAGGGAAAATTGAGTGCTCTGATTGGCATCTGCAATCAGAGCCCCATTCAGCGGGCGCTGTGAAGGGAGTTGATTGCAGCGAGTGCTGCTCTGACCTTCTGGGGCCTCTGCTGCTGCCTCGGCTTCATTAACAGGATAAATATTTTTCCAGAAACAACATTTCCGAGCTGCCAGAAGTCATGACAGGCATGGGGACTATTCTGTGGCACGATCCCTGTCGAGGCAGCTTTGTCACACACTCTGGCTGAAGCTTTGGGTGGTGAATGGGTATTTTTGGCGGGCTGGTGATGCGGCTGGGGGCACCTGGGCTCCATTCCTGCAGTGCCACTGAGTGGCACCATGTCATCCTCCCTCCTTCCATGCTTGCCTTCCCTCAGCAGCTTTCCTCCCTCCTTTTCTTCATGGAGTTTGTGAGCGATGCAGAGCAAGAACAGTGTGTTTGGGATGTTTTGGGTAATGGAAGCTTGATATGGCGCCAGTGCTGTGGGGTAATGATAGTGCCAACGATGGCAGTGGGATGGTAGAGGGCAGCTGGAGGTGGTGTATCCCACGAGCACTCCTGGAGCTCACCAGTGATGTGGACATGGCTGGTAACCCTCAATCCTGCGCTGTGACTGTGCTGTGACTGTGCTCTGACTGTGCCGCAGTGCCCACACGTTGGTACTGAGTCAAATGCCCCCGAGTGCCAGAGCCTGGGACTCAGATCACAGCATCTGCAGCATCAGCTGAGCCCCTCCGGTGAGTTACAGCCTGGTCTCTGCTCCAGGGGCCTCTTAGCATCCTGCAGCTGGTAATAGATGTTTTTAATTCTCAGAGAATTATTGAACAAACATCAGGGAAATATGTTTTACAGTCCAGCGCTGGCTCTGAACATCATTAACATTGTTATTGGAGACGAGGTGGATGATTTAAGCAGGGACCTCTGACAAAGACACACACCTGTCCATGAATAAAAGCCTGCAATTTAATACCCGCGCTGGTAATTAAGAAGAGGATGAGGGTCAAGTGTGATGCCTGTTTCAGAGGTGTCCCCAGCCTGGCAGACGGGGTGGCAGCACTAATGCCTCCTTCTCCACTCCTTGGGCTCTGTGAGGGCACTGAGTGTGGGGCACTGAGGGCTAGCTGGGCTCTGCTGCTCGGCTCACACCGAGCTGCAGCGATGGAAACGAGCAGAGGATGCCAACGCGAGGAGCAGGAGTGTGGCAGTCTCCTGTCGGGGCAGAGCAATCCCCTCCTGGCCGGGCACTGGCAGCAGGAAGGGCTGGCACACTCCTTCATCCCACAGCAGTGTTTTGGCAGGGACAGCTTCCCCCCTGGCCTCTCAGCCTGCCCTGATGCCGCAGGATGGGGCATTCAGTCTCATATTGAGCCAAAGGCATCCGGCCCTGCAGCAGTGAGCTCCTGAGCTCCTGCTCAAGGCATCTCAGCAGGGCTTTGTCAGCAAACTATCCCAGAAGGGTTGGGCTGAGGCTGCCCCATCCCTGGAATTGGTCAAGGCCAGGTTGGAAAGGGCTTGGAGCAATGTGCTCTAGTGGAAGTTGTCCCTGCCCATGACAGGGGGGTAGAGGGAGATGGTCCTTAAGGACTGTTCCAACCCAAACCATCCTGGGATTCTTTAAATGACACTGGAGCAATGTCCCTGTGACCTGGGTTCAGAGGGAATGGCGAAGCAGGAATTTCATCTTCACGCTGCCTCGTGCATCTTCTCACTCCTGGAGCATTCCTGGCGCTGTGGCTGGGAAGGAGCTCTGTTTCCATTCCCTTTTTGTCCTCCCTTGCTCTGCCGAGGCTCTCCCTGTGCTGTTGGGGCTGCCCAGACTCAGCTGCTCTGTTTGAACCCATCTGTCCTGGGCACAGTGAGCACACATCAAGGCACGGTGTGTCCCACCCTGCTCAGTCCTGCTCCGCTCTGACATCTTTGCCAGCGACTCAAAAGGCTGATGAAAAAGCCAGCACTACAAACATGATAATCCTAGGAGGGCCTCAACAGCTGAAATCTTGTATTTTGGCTGTCAGCGAGCTCCAGAAATGCTGGTAAACACTGATTTTGCTTCATTTGGATGCAGAGATGAGCCTATGGGAGGGTTTGGAGGAGCAGAGCTTGTTTGCATGCATGTTTAAGCGCACAGGCATAGTCGTACACATGTCGGCGCAGAGTTTGGTTCACTTCACTTGCATCCTGCGTAGGCAGCCATGCACGGAAATTACTTCTGCATCAGTCGTGATCCTCTGTTATAATAAAGGACCAGCAGCTGGTGAGCTCCTACGGCTCCTTGCCTGCCTCCCCTCGGACCAAACAGCATCTCTTCTCCACCCACACACCTCAAATCCTTTCTGGTGTCCTACTCTCCAGCTTTCCTACTGCGTGTGGCTCTAGGAGAGAAGGGAGTGATGCAAATCTGGATCTGTGGTGGTGGGTTCTGATTAGAAGGGCTCTGTCCTGCTGCTGCAACATAGAATCCCAGAATGGTTTGGGTTGGGAGGGATCTTAAAGTTCATTCTGTTCCACGCCATCCATGGGCAGGGACACTTCCAACTGTCCCAGGTTGCTCCAAGCCCTGTCCAGCCTGGCCTTGGACACTGCCAGGGATCCAGGGGCAGCCACAGCTTCTCTGGGCACCTGTACCAGGGCCTGCCCACCCTCACAAGGAAGAATTCCCTCTGAACATCTAATCCATGTCTGTCCTCTTTTAATTTAAAACCACTCCCCCTTGTCCTGTCACACTCTGCCTATACCTGTACATTCCCTTCTCACGAATGGCTCAAGTGCCCACCTTGCAGCATCAAAAGTTGAGAAGCCTCTGGTGAGCTCTTTACATCTGGAGTTTTGGGGAAGCAGGTTCCTTGGGGTTCTGCATGATGTTTTTCAGTCTTTTCAACCGAACTGCACCCACAGGTTGTGGGTTTGGTGCAGGCAGCTTGGTGAGGGGCTGAGAAACCACCCAGCGAGAGCGGCTGTGGGAGGAGAGGCAGCGGCAGAGCTCATCCTTTGGAGCCTCGGAGGATGAGCGTGTTCCCAGATGAGTGTATTGTTATGAATTCCCCAACGGTGGGGGAAAACTTTGATCAGAGCTTGCACCTCATTAGACATCAGAGAATTGAGCCGTGAGACACCGATCCATAGGCAGCCAGGCTTCATTAGCTTGGCTGCTCATGGGACTGGCTGTTTGAGGAACACGGAGAGGCTACAAAATTGACTTTTGTTTTTAATTATGTTTATGAGGACTCGGTGTTCCCCCTTTTCCATATAATTTTGCTTCGAGGGCTCTAGCGAGATCAGCTTTGGGCAGCTGAAATTGCTGCATCTTCTTTCATCAAAGCAAGCCAAAATTTTGCTTTAGTTGAATACTGATGTGTGAATCCATCTGCTGTGCCCAGGGGATCATATTTTGGATCATGGGTCTCATGGGCCAGGTTTCCATCTCTCTCACCTGATCCCTTGTTGTGTAGTCACGTTTCTCCCACGTTGCAGGAACCAAATCCCAGCCTGATGCTTTGATTGAGCCCAAAAAGCCCAAGTTAAACACTGCAGTTCAGGAATGTCAGGCAGCAGAAATGTCAAAAAGAAACATTTCAACATTTCCCAACCGAACCTTTTCAGAACTCTCTGATAAAAAATAACTGTAAAAGGCAGTGGAATGTGTCAGCTGTGGTTTGGGGTCAAACAAGCAGATTTCAGAGCAGTGGAAGTCACCGTGGGGTGGAAATCCAGGCAGTATTTAGCCATTGTGGCAGAACCTTTGCAGTCTGAGCCTGGGTCTGGAGAGCTTTGTGTGAGCGGGGCTGCCTGGTTTCCATCCTCTGCCCTGCCCTCGGTTTTTGGGGAGGCTCAGCCTGAATATCCCCTCCGACAGAGCAGAGGACAGCCCCGAGCCAGGCGGGCACGGCAGCACATCCACAAGCATAATTCCTGTGAAACTCCTCATTTGAAAGACACGGAGGAAGATAAATGTGGCCCTGAAAAGCCTGATTTGCACCATTCTCCTTCTCAGCTGCGCTCTGAGATGTGCCAAAACACAGAAGCCCCACGTGCTACAGACGGACCCCACAGCTGCGAGGACGGAATTACTCACTCACGGACAGCGCTCCAGTCAGGATCACAGCTCGGAGAGAAAATAGAAGCAGGCAAGGTAGTGCTGCTATTGCCTCCAACCTGTGTGATCCAGACATGGAGAAGAAAAGCCGAGTGCAGAGCAGATGAGAGAGATGTTTGCCTCCTTGTGTGCAGGCTGACAAGAACCAGGGGTGGAGGAATTCATGGCAGGTTCTCTCTCGAGTGGAGGGGGGAATAGGAATCCATCCAAGCTGATTAGTGAGAGGTCTCTCAAAGAGACAGGCTGGCTGGATTTAATTCCCTAGTCAGCATTCCCAGTATATTGATCTCCTAAGTAGGAGGGAGGGGGAGCAGAGAGAGGGATGGTGGGGAGCAGGGAAAGGAGAGAAAAATGGGTTGAGGTGGTGAGAGAATGAAGGCAGGGGGAGAAAAATGAGGAGTGGAAGAGGAGAGGAGGAGAAGAGGAAAATGGCAGGAACGCAGAGGTGGCAGAAGCAGCAGTGACGATGCTCCAGCTGTGCCAGCAGCCAGCCCCAGAGCTGCCACATGGCATGGAGGTTACTGGTGGGAAATAAGGAACCCAGCTCGGCTGTCCTCTCCGAGATCCTTGTCCCAGCTGGGGATGCAGCAGCCCTGTCTGTCCAAGGAGGGAGATGCAGGAGCAGCTGGATGCACCCCTGAGCTGTCTGGGTGAGGATGGAGGATGATCAGGTGCTTCTAGGTGTGTTCCTAGCATGGAGCAAAGGCAGGAAACTTCAGCATCCTGCACCGCCAGGGATGGAGATGGGAGAAATAAAGTCTTTGCAAGACAGGATCCCCCACTTACAGCAAGCAGGAAGCTTTAATTTCTAGCCCCAGCTGGTTGTGAGATATTGGGCATTAAAAGCACATTATTCTGATTGCTGTCTTACTTCTTTTTGCACTTTTATTCCTCACTTGGATTCCAGCTTGATTTTAGTGTGTACTCCCTCTAGATCCACAAGTGCCAGGAGTCAGTGCCGTATACCATCCGCAGGCTCAGCCTCCCAGCTCTCAGATGGGATAATTAAAGCATTAATCTCTTACTCCGGCAGCCTGGAAGACAGCAGCTGCTAAAATCACATGGAAGGGCTGCTGCAAAAAGGAGCTTTGCTTCCGAGAGAATGGGAACGGCACCTTTTGGGGTCAGCAAACCTCCTGCTGCTGGGGAGGGCCCAGGGCCAAGCACAGTACTGGCCTTTGAAACTAGAGGCTGCTCTTGAGTCTCAAATCTGCTCCTCCCTGAAAGCTTCCAACCTCGTATGAGGCAAAATGTTTGAGTTTCTTCATGTTTTGTTGAGCTTGGATTGGGTTGGTGGCTTCTTGTGTCCAAGGAGTTGATAGATCCTTGGGAAACGCAGCCTTGAGCTGGGCGATGAGGATCCATAGTGGTGCTGCTGGATGAAATCTCAAAAGTGGTTCTCAAAACTTGTTGGGAATTTTCCTACTTACTGTGGGAATATTCATTATTCTTAACTTTTTTATCATCTTTGTGCAAGTACTGTTCTTTTAATTTTTTTTGGGGGGGTAATTTTTCTCTTTTTTCTTTTTTTTTTTTTTTCTTTTTGAAGCGTTCTTGCGAGTACCTGGACGTAATCTCTGTAGAAAATACTAATTTCTGGGGCAATATTGAGCCTTAGGAGAGAGAGGGATCTGATATCCTGTGTGTGAGCTCTGCAATAAGGGCTGTTCCTTCAGCAGGGCCAGAGAGAAGGTGCTGGAGCGTGACTTTATTGAGATTACTGCTCACCTGTGAGGCTGGGGATGTTTGCTGCCACTCTCAGCAGAGTGACAGGGATTGTTTAGCCTTGATTAAATGTGGAATGTTGCCGCAGAAGCTCCACACCCCCTTGAGTGCGTGGAGATGTTTTGCAGCTGGATGCTGAAGGAACAGGGGAAGGGATGAGGAGGATCCACAGGGGTGCTGCTGGGTGAAGTCTCAAAAATTGTTCTCAAAAATTGTTGGCTACCTGCTGTGGGAATATTGATGATTTTGTGGGGATATTGATCATATTGGGGGAATATTGATGATACTGTGGGAATATTGTTGATACTGTGGGAGTATTGATGACATTGTGGGCATATTGATCATATTGTGGGCATACTGATGATATTGTGGGAATGTTGATGATATTGTGGGGATATTGTTGATATTGTGGGCATATTGATGATATTGTGGGCATATTGATGATATTGTGGGCATATTGGTGATATTGTGGGAATATTGATGATCTTGTGGGAATATTGATGACCACAAACATGGTAAAAATTTAAAAATAATCAATATTCCCACAGCAAGTAGCCAACAATTTTTGAGACTTCATCCAGCAGCACCCCTGTGGATCCTCTTTGTCCCCTCCCCCGTTCCTTTGGCATCCAGCTGCAAAACACCTGCAAGGGACAGAGGGAAGGTTTGGGCTCTCGCAAAGGTCCAGGGCTCTCCCTTCTTAAATATATCATCCCGGAGGAGCTCCTGCCAGTGCAGATAGAGATGAAGCTTCTGGCATCTCCTCTGTGAAAGCCACCCCTGCAGCCCCCCAAGGCTGCCACACACCCCACAGGGCTTCTCTTCATGAGGTGCCAAGGATTTTCATCGCTTGATTAACGCTCCCCAGCCCGACTTCCATTGGCTGCTGCGGAGGAGAGGGAGAAGATGGATGTTTTCCATTACTTGATGTAATGACTGTGAGGCAGCCTAATGAAACCTTTACAGCCCAAGCTTACGGGGAGCCCACAAACAGTGATCAATAGCCGAGCTGGAGCTGCCCTGGGCTGGCCATGGGGGCCGTGATGGAGCAGCCCAGCCGAGGATGGGGTCAGGAGTGCTGGAGCAGGGGAAGGACAGAGGAGATGTGATGGAATGGGTGTGAAATGGGATAAGCGAAGAGAGGGGTGGATTTTTTGTTTCTGTTTTGTTCAGCTCCCCAGTGCATTGTCATTCTCTTTTCCATCCCCGCCGGGGGTAAATCATTGCCTCTCCAGGCTCTGGATTGGCGGCAGAGCTCTCTTGCTGCCTTCCTTCAGCTGCAGTGCTCTCCTGGAGGTAGGAATGAGCACAAATCCTTGGGAACCGGTAAAAATTTCTTCTGGAAGAATAGGTCTACACTGCAAAAGAAAAGCAAAATAACCCTCTTAGCCTCATCCACTTCAAACATCCCACCTGGGGGAGCCGTGGCCAAAAACAAGCCCTGCCCCAGGCTGCCCTGCAGGAGCCACTGCCCCGCTGTCCCCTCTGCCCTGGCTTTGCAAGGACTGCTGAGGGAAAAATTAACTTTTAATCGAGTGGCCTGTGGGTAGATGGACAAAAACGCTGGGAAGGTGATCTAAGGGTCCACTTAGGGCCACATCTGCGTGTGTTGCTTTATGGACCTGGACTTCATTACCCTGAGAGCAGGGAAGTGCATTCCCAGGCGGAGAGAGGTGAGTCTGCAATTTTCAGCTGAGTGAGCAGGTCGGGCACAGTGTCAGCAAGAGCTCCTGTGTTCAGCAGGAGATGTCCAGGTTTTTGCTTGCTGGGGAAGACAACTCCTTCAGGACCCCACGTCCTCCTGGCGGCTGGAGGCTCTCACCTGTGGGAGCCGTGGCGTTGAGAGGGCAGGGACGTGGAGCTGTCAGTAAATGGGATCCACCTGCTAGCGCACAGTGCCGCAGGAATAAAAACCGCCCCATTGTGCCTCTGGAATAGCTGCAATTAACAAAATCTGAATAGCCAAGGGCTGGATTCATCTCACGGAGGCGGTGGGAGACAGCTTGAAATGTACCCACAAGCACTGAGCGGGGTCTCGAGCCTAATTAGTCCCCGGGAGGCATCCAGTTAGGATGCAAGACAGATGTGGTGTGGGCTCCAGGCAGGTCTGTCCTGCACAGGAGCTGCTGCAGGAAGGGCTGGAGGCTGTCCTTGGGATGCTGTCACCCTGCAGCCACAGCAGGGAGGGCACGTGGGCAGTGCCAGAGCTGCTGCTGGGCTGGGCAAAGGCAGCGCCATCCTGCTGCTGCTGGGGTCAGACCATCCAGGAAACTTAAAAATCATCTCATTCCACACCCTGCCATGGGCAGGGACACCTTCCACTATCCCAGGCTGCTCCAAGCCCTGTCCAGCCTGGCCTTGGACACTGCCAGGGATCCAGGGACAGCCACAGCTTCTCTGGGCACCTGTGCCAGGGCCTGCCCACCCTCTCAGGGAACAATTCCTTCCCAATATCCCATCCATCTCTGCCTTCTGGCTGTGGGAAGCCATTCCCCCTTGTCCTCAGTCCCTCTCCAGCTCTCCTGGAGCCCTTTAGGCTCTGGAAGGAGCTCTGAGCTCTCCCTGGAGCCTTCTCCTCTCCAGGTGAGCACCCCCAGCTCTCCCAGCCTGGCTCCAGAGCAGAGGGGCTCCAGCCCTTGGAGCATCTCCATGGCCTCTCTGGACTCTCTCCAGCAGCTCCAGGTCCTTCCTGGGCTGGGCCCCCCGAGCTGGAGGCAGCTCTGCAGGTGGGGTGTCCCCTGAGGGGGCAGAGGGGACAATCCCCTCCCTCAGTGCTCTGCCCACGCTGTGGGATCACCCAGGACACCCCTGGCTTTCCCAGGGACAGAACAGTGGATTGTGGCTCCAGGCCTGTGTTTTATTCATGACTCAGCCATTTCCCCACCTACAAGATGAGGATAATGATACATTCTTCCCTTAGAAAGAGCTTGTCGTCTCCAAGTGTGTTACAAACTGTGGTAACAATGTGCCTTAATTGAACACTTTCACTTTTCCGAGTTCCAAGAGAAAGTTTGCCGCGAGAATAATTCTTACTTTATCTGCATTTAATGCTGCGAGGTGTGTGGCAGAGTGCAGATGGTCACATCCAAGGTGGGAAGAGGACAAAGAACTCTTTTGGGCCCCCCCTCTCTGTTGTGACATTGGGACTCGACGTGCTGAGCAAGCGCTTGTAAATCAAGGCAGCAAAAATTAAAGGCGCCAGTAATGGGTTGGATTAATCTGCTCTGACTTGAATGTCTGAAAGTTGGATGTCAACGTTTGGGGTTTGTCGCCTTGGGCTCGCTCCCAGTCGGTGGAGAGAAATGGGCATCTCCAGAGGCCATTTATCTGCTGCCAGACAGGCTGGCTGGATGGATTGCCCTCTGGAGGTGCTGGTCTCTCTCTCCATTGATAAAGAGAGCCCTGGGTACATTTATATATTTATATTAAAGGTGTATGGAGAGGGCTGAAGGTGAATCCTGCCTGTTGGGATGGAAAGAAGACTGCAGCAGCTCCAGGGGCAGAGCTGCAGGGATGCTCTGGGTACCCAAAAAGGAGCATAACCAACATTTCAGGAGCTGCATCCCGAGGAGTGTTTCCCTATGGAATATCCTGGCTGAAGCTGAAGTTGTTTTGGCTGTTGCAGTCACACACATCATGGCTTGGTGTAAACCTGAGCAGATGCCCTGTGTGGCTGCATCTGCTGAGGACAAAACCTGCTGGTCTTGAGCAATCCCAGCAAGAAAATAACACAGGTTCAACCAGCAGAGATTTGCATGGAGGTACCAGAGTGATGGGCAACATTATAAAATCATAAACCAGAGGAAATGGAAGTTTTGGGCTTCTAACTACCAAACCCCTAAGCTCTGTGCGTTTTGTCTTCCTAAAAACTATTCCAGAGGTGTCAGAAACAAACCACGCACTTCCAGTCTCTTGTGTCCTCCTTCTGTATTTCAAATGAATAATAGATAAAGGAATCATTTTATTTAAAGAGAACGAGTTGAATAGTTTGCTTTAAAAAAAAAAAACCCAAAAAATCCACACAAAAAGCGCCGTGGCACTCGGTCCTGATTTCTGTTATAAAGGAAAACTTCCCCTTTTCATTTATTATTGAAGTAAATTAAGCTGATTGTCAGAAACGTGTGTGTTGGGTGAAAACACTGCCATTGCGAGTTGGGATGAGATGAATGAATTTAATTTACCCCTTCGGTACATTCGGCAGGCAACTGTGAGCGGCTCCAGCTCTCGGCTCCCTGCCTCCTCCTGGGAAAGCCCTGCCAAATTTCCTGGGGGATTTTCCATGCTGGGGTTTTGTTTCTTCACAGCAGCATCTTGTCCCCTTGCCCTAGGGCTGGAGAGGGAAAAAGAGGACGAGCAGACCTGTGGGTTTCTTCCCTGCTCTCTGAGAGCACATTGGAGCAGCCAAGCCCTCGCCAGGTTTTGTTCAGAGCCAGAAAAGCACTTGGAAGTTGCTCCGAGCAGTCAGGTGCTGCTTCCAGGTTGCCTCGGCCTGAGGTTCTGTGGGAAGGATGGGTGAGGGGAATGCAGGAGGGCTCGGAGCCTCACTGGGGACCAGGGGTGGAACACGCTCCTACCAGAGACCAAAATTTGTCCGTGCCGCCGTGGGTGTCCTGTGGCTTCGTTGGAAGTCAGGCTGTGGATAAACAGCGCTGGGCTTGGGACAAGGCGTGTCAGACGTGCTGGTGGTGATGCCTTCAAGTATTTCTAGTTTTTTACTCTCCATGTATCTGTAACTTGCTGTAGTTCTGTGCTTCTAACAAAGTGCTAAAATCCTCTGTTCCCAGCACCTTTGGCCAAACAAGGCTCTCTGAATACAGATTCAAGGACATATTCATTGCCTTAGGGCCTGAAAATATGGAAACAACAGTGAGCTGGGGGAGCAGGCCTGGGGTGGTGAACATCATCACCTAAAGGTGCGATTGGAGAATTAAGGGCCAATAATGGGACAGAACTTGTAAAAGGTGAAGGGTTCATGACCGGTTGTCCATTTTGGGTGCAGTCCCTGAGGGACTTTTGCTTGCCCGAATGTACCTTGAAGGCCTCAAATAAATTTGTCCACATTTTATACTCCTAATTTGTTTTGGCCTCACTTTCAGGCATCAGTCGTTCTCCAGAAGTGCTGTTTCTGATCCTGCTTGGATCAGAGGGATGCTGCAGACCCCAGCCCCAGCCCTTCCATGGCTAAATGCAGCTCCCTCCCAGCCTGCAATGGAGAAGATGTCACTGATTTCCACAGTGCCTCCGGCAACGAGTCAGGAGAGAGTTTGTCTCTTGGAAGTTGGAGTAGGGATCCTGTTAAATGTGCTGTGGGAGTGCTGAGGGTGTGAGTGCAGCTTCTGTTGGGGCAGCGCAGGCAGAAGTGTGCTCGAGGCAGGGAAAAGCAGTCACCAGCTGGGAATAAAGGGACTGGTGGAGAAGGAACGTGCCACCATGGAGGTTTTGGCCCTGGTGTGTGGCGAAGGAGCCATCGAATTCTGGGTTATGGCTTGTGCCACACAGATGGCCAGGCAAAGGCTAAATCCTATAATCCAATAATTAAGGTTGGGGAAACCTCTGAGATCATTGAATCCAACCTTTAACCAACACTGGCAGGTCCTCCACCAAGCCCTGTCCATAAAGTGTCCATATTTCCACTGTCTGCACACCCTGAGCTTGTGCACATCCATGTCTGGGGCAGGGGGTGGGGGCTCAGAGAGGTGAAATTCCCTGGAGAGAGCCCAGCTCGGGAGAAGACAGGAATGCTGGAGTCGCAGGGAAAGCTTTTCCTGGAAAAGCAAGTGATCCCAGAACAAACACAGAGTGACTTTTCACAGGAGCATGTAGTACCAGCACAAAGGGAATGGCTTCCCACTGCCAGAGGGCAGGGTTAGATAGGATATTGGGAAGGAATTCTTCCCTGTGAGGGTGGAAAGACCCTGGCACTGGGTTCTGAGTCCAGCCGCTCTGTATGTGGTATTTATGTGGTAAATATGTGGTGTTTTAACTCTCAGGTGAGACCCACATGCCGCGTTTGTGCTGAATTTGGGTGTTTGAAATGCTCTCCCAATGCTGTGACCATGGAAGTGTCTTGGGCGCTCTCCTCCCCTCCACAGTGGTGTCTTTAGGCTGTGCACGAGCCCTGGGGGTTTGGGATGGGGCACAGCAGCCACAAGGTGAGCTCCAGAAAGCTCCGGGGACTCCTGGCAATCGCTGAGCTCGGGGCAAGAACGAATCAAGGGCATCATCTTGGAAAGAAAAGGAGGAGAGAAGGAGCCACAGCAGACCCTGGCACTGGGAATGTTTGCCACTCCAATATTGCTGGCTGGAAGTGTGATTTTTCCCTCTGCCAGTAGGTCTGTGTTCACAAAACGTCCACTGCCGTTGCAATTACAATGCTCTGAAGTGGTTTCTATGCCATTGCTTGTTCTGCCCAAGGAGCAGGACAACCTGTCCTGGAGCCTGCCCTCACCGATGGCACTGAGCCACCCATTGTCATTGGGCACCTGCAGAGCCATGGCAGCTGCGCGGGTCAGCTTATTTCTTGTCTGGATTGAAAAATTGGGCATAGAAACTTACTCTATTCTTCTTATTATTATTACTAAGATTATTCTCAATATTTATATTCTCAAATTCAATGTATTCTCAGTTATTCTCAAGGATAATCTCTCCAGCCGCCCTTTCGTGCTTTATTCTCCCCAAAAGTCACCTGCAACTGTGCAGGAGGATTTGGCAGAGGGAGAAGGTTTGATTGAACCTTTCTCCTGTTTGGTTTAGCTGGAATTTCAGGAGATTGTGGTAACTTCAGCGACCAACTTTGGGTCTTGATTTCTGGGTTGGCCAGGCTGGATTTTGCTTCCCAAGATCAATTGAGGATCAGCTGCAGCGGCACAATGAATTTAGGGCCAGAAGGGACTTTTAGATCACATAAACAGGCCCTGGAAAGTCATTAGATACCTCTTTCCTGAGCCTTGGATTTGGTGTTTGTCGAACATAAATCTTCCGTAAAGGTGTTCAGGGTTGATTTAAGGATCTCGGGAGATGCTGAACCGAGGGCTGCCATTGGTAGTGGCTTTTAAAGGTTAATCACCTTCGCTGCCAAACATTTGTGCTGTATTTAATTTGTCTGTCTTTAACTTTTTGGTTGCTGGTTATTGCAGTGTCTTTCCCTGCTGGGAGAAATCACTTGGCATTTTCTTTGATCAAACTCCTTTCTCTCCCCCCCAAACGAAAGAGTTTCTCAGTGTCCTTCAGCTGAGCTGTGTTTTATCCTCCAATTTATCCTCATAGGTTGGGGGGATGCATCCTCTTTTACCTTCCAGCTTTCTCCAACTTCCCCTTTTTGGTTATTTAATAAAAATTATTAAAGAAATTAAAAGGGCTTTGCAAAACTATGGGGAGGTTTTCCTAGCCAACAGAATTCAGGGAATGGGAGAGGGAAAGGTCTGTGTCGTGCTGCTCCACTGCAGAAATAGTCCTGATAAGCACAGGAGAACCCTGGATACTGCTGGGCCTGGGCCAGAAATGGGTGGGACAAATCAAAAGCTTTGTGTTTTAAAGAATGTAATGGATTTTAAATTGCATTTCCTTTAATGAATGACTCACCCAATTACCACAGCCTGAACACCTGCGCCCGAGACCCGAAGTCTCCAGAGAGATTTTGCTTTTAACAATATTTATTATGCTGAGTGTTATCACATTAGGAGGAATCAGGGAAGGAGGGAGGCTGCGGCCATGGGCAGCGCCAGGGCAGCCCTGGGTTGTCCTCCCCCAGTGCTGCCCGAGGCTGTGCCAGGAATTTCCAAGCGTCCCTTCCATCAGGCTTTGCCCAAACTCCTTGTGCTGGGGCTGGGCTGATCCCCCAGGGCCATCCAGGTGGGGAGATTGGACAAGGGAGAATGGCTTTGGACTGACAGGGGACAGGGATGGATGGGATATTGGGAAGGAATTGTTCCCTGGGAGGGTGGCAGGCCCTGGCACAGGTGCCCAGAGAAGCTGTGGCTGCCCCTGGATCCCTGGCAGTGTCCAAGGCCAGGCTGGACAGGGCTTGGAGCAGCCTGGGATAGTGGGAGGTGTCCCTGCCATGGCAGTGGTTGGAACTGGATGAGTTTTAAGGCTTTTTCCAACCGAAACCATTCTGGGATTCTTTGTTGCTCCTTCCAGTGCCTAAAGGGCTCCAGGGGAGCAGGAGAGGGACTTTGGACACAGGGCTGGAGTGACAGGACACGGAATGGCTTCCCACTGCCACAGGGCAGGGATAGATGGGATATTGGGAAGCAATTCCTCCCTGTGAGGGTGGGGAGGCCCTGGCACATTCCAGAATCTGTGGCTGCCCCATCCCTGGAGCTGCTCAAGGTCAGATGTGGCTCTGAGCACCCTGGGGTGGCGGAAGGTGGCCCTGCCCATGGCAGGGGCTTGGCACAGGATGCAAACCCACACCTCAGAGCCGTGAGGGCCAGGATAACTCAATTTTGACCCTTTTTGTCCGGCAGAGGATGATTTGGGAAGGCAATTCGATATCATCTTGCCCAGTTATTTCTCATCCCTCCCGCTCCAGCATGGAGCAGTCAGTGCTGAGAGCCCATGGTGTGGGGCTGGGTGAGCTGCTCGGGAGCAGATCCAGGCTGTGGCTGTGGCTGGAGGGACACAGAGGTATAATTATCCCAGCTCCCGATGCTCTTTGTGCTCTGCCAGCGCTTCTGCAGGCCAGAGGGCTGAGCTGATGTATTTATGCACCTTCCCCTGTCTGTGTTTAAACAGCACCTTGGAAAATGCAGTAAAAGAAGCCACAACTCTCCTCAGTGTCCTCTAGGGGTTTTAATTTATTTTTATTGTGTTGGATCCTTGCTTTGTTGTGGGTTTCTTTAGGTTTTTTATTTTTTTCTCCCAGTGCTGGAAGCTGGCTTTACTGCAGAGCAGAGGTGGTGCAGAGAAACAGAGGCCAGTGAATTGCAGAGTGTGAAGAGATATTTTAAGTTAGCATGGAGGGATGTGGCAGAGCTCTCAATGATCTGTGGTGTTATTTTATAGTCTATGCATTTAATAGGCAGTCTGTGTTTTTTTTCCCCAATGGATCTAATTGTTTTGGGCCCCTGTTTTTACTGAGGCACAGCCAGGATCCCCTGCTCGGTTCGTGCCTTCAGCCAGGCACTTCTGCCTCCCTGGGTGCAAATCCTGGTGTGAGCTGGGGGTGCTCAGTGCTTGACGACAGTGTTACCCCAAAAACAGACAGCTCCCAAAATTGCTGTGGAGCTTCTTGCATTTCCCAGCTCTGGATTCTGTGCAACACGGAAGGTTTCTGTGGCAATCCTTAGGCCGCTTCGTTATGCTCAGAAAAAAATGTTCCAAATAGTTTTGTTGGTTCCCCCAATAGCAAGATACAGTACAAATAGCAAGAAACGGCAAAACTCTCTGCATTTTGTGTGTGATGAGCATCCTTTTCTCATTGCAGGCAGGACCAGGCTGATTTGAAGCCACAGCAAGTCTCCTGGCCATGCTGGATGCTGCATCACCCCGAGGAGAAGACATCTCTGAGGTACCTTATTTTTGCTTTCGGTTTTCTGATTGCAAGATGATGCGTCCCTGAAGGGCATAAATAACTTTTGAAAGCACTGAGGATGGTTTATCCTGTGTCTGTGAGGTGAGCAGTGCCCGCACTGTGAATTTTTGGGAGTGTGGTTTCATCTGCCTGGCATTAGGTAGCCCTGTTCCAGCCAGAACTGGGAGATTTTAAATGTGATTTTGAAAACCTGGAGATGTTTCAAAGCTTACAAGGCTTTTGACCTGTCTCATTTATGCTCACCTCCTGCATTGCAAAGGGAGAAGCTTAGAAATGTGAATTATGTGAAATACAGTGTGAAATCTTTTGAGATGTCTAAATCGTGTGCATATACACACAGGCACTTCCATCTCCTTAAAACTTCATCTCTCCTGCCTCAGTCTGGGAGGATGCACGAGCAGCTGGGGAAGAGCTGGGAGGAGGAGGAGAGTGATGTGCATTTCGTGCTCCCCATCTCCCTTCCTGCGTCTCTTTTTGCTTCCCTGTGTGCTCCATTGGGATCCAAACACAAAATCCCCACTCAAATCCCCTCTGGGGTGTGAGGACAGTGGGAACAGCCCCCAGCATGCTGTGGGTTCTGCGTTTCTGAGGCTTCTGTGGCTTTTTGAACTTCTAGTTTCTATTTCACAATAGAAATTTTGTGACCTGTGTCAGAAGCGTCTGTTAGGTGACACATTAATATTTCTCGGTAAATGGAAGTTTTCAGAATCCACCTGGTTTTCATTTAAGAGTTGTGTGCTCTTCCTGCTAATTCTTCAAGTGGGTTTTTCAAACCTGGTAGTCATGCTTGGGCTCTCTTCTGTGCTGCAGAGCCTTTTTTTTTTATGATCTTGTAGAAGAAAAAAATGAGTTAAGTGTGTGCCAGGCAGTGCTGGAGGCGTGGGGGTGCGGGTGAGCTGTGCAGCATCTTTCCAAGGATATTGGTAGGGAAAAAAAACAGCCCAAAACTTCAAAGCTTTTGAAAATTTCAGCTGCTAAAGGGCGACCCTCTGGTTTCTGCCTCTCTCAGTGCCATCCCACCTTTGCGGGATGTCTTTTGTTCCTGCTGGCTGCGCTGGTCCAGCGCTGGCATCCCTTGGTGTCCATGGGGAGATTGGCAGGCAGGGACCATCTTTCTTCCTCCCGTGGCATCAGAGCTGCCTGACAGCCCCTTCCAGAGCCTGGTGAGGCTGAGAGGGAATGGAAGGATCAGGAAAGCACAAGGAAAAGCAGAAAGAGGGAAAGAATGGAGGGAATGAATAAGGGTTTGAACAGCGTTAGGGATCCCAGGTTTTTCCACTCATTCCGTGCTGCTGTGTGTCTGCCACCTAATTCCATCCCAAACACCCTAAACTGGAAATAAAGCCCTGTTTAATAAACAGCAGTCGGCATTTCATTTCCCTGAATATTCTGGGAGCAACTGCTCATTATTCCGATGATTTCCCCCCACTGTAATTATTCCAAACGACCATTCGCAGATTGCACTGTTGACTTATACGTCCGTGCAATCGCCCACTGAAATATGTATATATTTTGGTGTCCTATTGAAAATTCAATAGGATCCAATTTCAATTGCTATTGCCTTCCCCCCCTTGCCTCCCCTCTCCAATTTTCCAATGCTACAGCTGCACGGCGGAGAAGAAAGGATGCAGCGGACATAAACAGCAACGTCCAGCTGAAATGGGGAGAGAAAAATTACTTCCTTGTACTACCACACTCCTGACAAGAGCTGACTCTTTCTTTTCCTGGGTTTTTTTTTCCTTTTTTTTTCCCCCTTTTCCCTATTTTTTTCTACTGCATTCAATTTTCTGACTCTGCCAGGCAGGTTGCAGGACTAATCTTGAACGTGCTTTGAGCCTGCTGTATAACACCACCGGCTTTGAAAGCTTGGGATGGGGAGAAAGAGGAGGAGGATGTGGGGAATGCAATTAGTTTGGGGTGGCAGGATGAGCGGGAGAAGCTAAAATTGCAAATGAGTGTTATTTGGGGAAAATGAATCCTGTTCCTCCCAGGGCTGGTTTACCTGGCTTTCTCTTTTGGCAGATGGAGAGTGGGAGATGTGAATTAGATGGGAAAAAATCCCTAGACAGTCTGCAGGGTCTCAAACGGCACTTCCATCACAGACAGTGTTTTGTAACGTGCACGTTTATTTTTCCCTTCATCTGGCGTACAAAGGATCTGGTGTTTGGGACCTGCCAAAGGTTGGCTGGTGATGGGAGGCTGGGCTGGATTCGGAGGTGTTGATGCCTAAAACAGAGCTCACCTGAAACAGGGGACTAGACAAAGTTAGGAGAATAAAAAGCAGATTGATTTATTGAAGGCCTTTAAGGTACATTTAGGGCAGACAGAGCCTACTTGAGAGGCTACACCCAAAATGGACAGCGAGTCACAAGGCTTTTTATTTTATAAGTTCTGTCCATTAACATATCGACCCTCAATTCTCCAATTACACCTTCAGGTGATGATGTCAACCACCCCAAACTTGCTCCCCCAATTCACTGTTGGTTACATATTTTGGGGCTCTGAGGCACTGAAGTGTCCTTGGATTTCCACTCAGAGGAATTGTTTTGGCCAAAGGTGCCGGGAACAGAGGTTTTTAGCATTTTATATGAAGCCTAGAACTACACCAAAGCTACAGACACATGAAGAATAGAAGCTAAAAATCCTTAAGGCATCAGTGTCGCTCCAGCTCTCAGGAGCAAAGTGCGGGGGGGGGGTTGGGCACTACAGCAAAGGTGTTGCCACTGCTGCACCTCCCAGAATTGAGAATGTTCATCAACAAATAACGTCTGGTGGGTTTCTGTCTGTTCTCAGCTCCCCAAGAGCTCTCTCAAGGTGGGGTCGCCTGGGACATCAAGGTAGCTGCAGGTCTCTTTATGGCCACAAGTCAAACTGGTGTGGTGTGTCACTGCTGAGCCACCTCACTGTGACCTCGAGCTTCAGAGGAGCTGGAAAGGAGCTGTGCAAGAGTTCTCCCCCCAAAAATTTAACATTGCATTATCAGTTTGCAAGAGATGGTTAGAAATGTTGAAATCTGAGGGCAAGCAAGTCTCACAACACCTTCCAGCACAGACTCGGGCAGCCAGCTGAGTCTTTGCCTTCATTCCCCAAGTCAGAGAGGGAGCTTGAGGAGGGAAAAAAAAGGAAGGGGAAGGTAGGGATGTGCCAGGGCTGTGTCACCCTCAAGCCCAGCAGCACGCACGAGGCAGCAAACAGCCGCTATCTCCTCGAGCCATCTGTTTGCTGAGTCTTTGCCCATGCAGCGGTGCCTCTTCCCACGTGGACTTGTTGCCTCCTTGTAATCCGTAGGTAAACAGACATTTAATCAACTGGAAAGCAGGGAGAGGAGGCGGTGAGCCACGATAAGAGTCCGGTTGGGATGGGGACTGGTGGCAGCACGTGCCCTGGCGGGTGGGTGCTGGAAAGCATCCCTGCAATATCTTTGGAATATGGAGGAAAAAGGTTTGTTTGGGGGAAAGGAGTAAATTAAAGGAATGGTGGGACCAAGCAGAGCATGGCCATTGAGCACCTCTCCAGAGGTTCTTACCACCTTGGTTTGCTTCTGCGGCTTGAAATCGGGAATTCATGTAGGGAACAAAACTTCCTAGAGAATAAAATTTCCCCAGGTAATACAGATGCCCCATCCTTATGCGCTGGGGAAGGTCACGGCACTGTGAGCATCACCTTGTGCAGGGATGGAGGTCACTGCTCCCCCTGAGCTTGCAACCTTGAGGTGTTTGGGAACACTCAGCCTGGGAAGGTTCTGGGTGGCTCTGTCTCATGTCCAGGTGGGCACTTTGCCCAGCTGATCCTGACCCTTCTCCATCCACCCTTTCTGCATCTTCTGCTGTGAAAATCACATTGTCCCTCATCACTTACTCTGCCATCATAGAGTCACGCAATATCCTGAGCTGGGTGGGGTGATCCCATCAGGATTCCATCAGGGTGGTCCCATCAGGGTGATCCCATCAGGATCCCATCAGGGTGATCCCATTAGGATCTCATCAGGGTGATCCCATCAGGGTGATCCCATCAGGATCCCTTCAGGGTGATCCCATCAGGATCCCATAAGGATCCCATTAGGGTGATCCCATCAGGCCCATCTCCAGGCTGAATTTGAAGGGGAATCAAGGCGTGCTCAGTGCTGGAGGCACTGGGGTTTTTATCTCCAGAGGGTTCCTTGCAAGGTGCTGGGTTTCAAAAGGCATTTCAGACACAGCTAAAAGCAGCCTCAGCCAATCCCCTCGCAGGATTTGGGAAGGTGCCGGGGGCCCGGGGCGGTGACCTGGTGCCCTACAGTACATGGCATTACCGTGTTTAATGTACTCAGAGCTAATCTTTCTCTAAACACAAGCGATCTTGCTGAGTTCAGCACTGAAAGAGCAATAACCAATGAAGGAGATGAGATTAAGAAAACTCACAAGAATCAAATGTGCTAGAAAGGGCTGGGGAAGTGCCAGGGGCACTGCAGTAAATGACCTCCCTGGGAATCGAGGACAAATAAAATCCATGCCCCGTGTCTCTCTCTCCTCCCAGGCGCCTTGCGCCGATGCCGGAGCCCTCCCCTCCCTGGTGTGGCCATAGATGTTGCTTTCAGGGTTATTTTTGCACTGGAATACAACAAATCCTCTGTGCTATGGGGCCGAGACGAGGATCCGTGTCGCTGCATTCAGAAAAACTAACCTCTCGAGCTCAAGGAGAGCTGCTTCAGTTGGCAGGAGCATTATTCTGTCTGGAACAGCCTTGAGAGGGCAAACATAACCTCTGAGCTGTGGCTCTTGTTTCCAAAGGCTCTCTGCAAGCAGGGATGCTGGTGAGAGTGGCTTTTTTTTTAATTTGTGAGCCTGAAACGGAGCCCAAAATTGACCCAAATGCCACCAGGATGGGATGGAAACGTTGGTGTCCCACTCTGAGATCTGCTGAGCTCGATGTGCACGTGGAAAAGTCTTACAAACAACTTGCTGTTTGCGGGTGCTCGGTGGGCGCTGTGGGGCTTTTATCCCAAAAGAATGGGATGGCGGAGGTGATGGGAGGGGTGGGGTTTGATTTTGGCCACCTGAAAGCGCCGGGAGTTGATGGAGGTTCTCCCCCAGCGCTCTGCTCCCCTGGGCAGCCTGAGGATGTCCTTCACGGATCCCAGGCATCCCAAATCTGCTGCCTCAGATCCCTACCCCTCGCGCCGTGCAGGCTCGGAGGCTGCGAGGATGACTTGGCAGTGATATATTTACTACAATTACCATCTCTCTTCCCAGAGGAGGAAAAAATAGATGAATAATATGTTTTGAAGGTGTCATGGAGTGAAAGCAAGAGAGGAGCTTGAGCCTGAACTTATGAATAACTTATAGGCTCCCTCCCTTCATGCAGCTGCTCCGTTTGGGCTTATCTTTCTCACCCGTAGGAGGTGTAATTAAAGGAGCAAAGCCCTGGGCACGCGTCTGTCTGGCTCCGTGTGTCCCGTGCAGACCAGGGCATGGCTGGAATGCCTTTGTACGGACACGTGGGCTGGGATGTGTGCCGAGCTTTACAAATTCTCCCCCTCGTCAAGAGAAAAGGGTCATTTTGTGCATAATTCATCTTTGGTGTTTTCGGCAGAGTGGCGGAAGCGTTGCCTTAACTCTCCCCTTCCGCTGGTGAACCCCGAGCAGGAGGAGTTTCGGGTGGGGAAACACTGCGAGGGGAAGTCCTGCAACCCTCAAAAACCCTTAAAACACGCAAGGGTGAGCCCTGCAACCCTCAAAACCCCTTAAACACTGCAAGGGTGAGCCCTGCAACCCTCAAAAACCCTTAAACACTGCAAGGGTGAGCCCTGCAACCCTTAAAATCTACGAGATTTTGGCTCCGTTTGTGACACAGCTGGAAATTTCCTCCCTGGCCTCTTGCGGTGGCTTAGCCTTCCCAAGCCTTATTTTTTCCGGCCCTAAAATGAGAAGTAATTTGCTCCTGTCTCAACACCTTCCTCTGCTTTCTCTATTTTGACTTGAAGAGCTCAAGGGAGGGACTGTTTTTACCGGGTGTACACACAGAGTCGAACATAATGGAACCGGGATCTTATCAAAGGCATGCCAATGCTATTGTAATGCATACAGTAATTATAGGGATGTATATGGAGGGATGATGAAAAAAATCCAATGAAACATGGCATTTCCCTCTGGAAAAAATGTTAGCAGAATAAAACCACGCCTGGGAGTATGTCAGTTCCAGCAAAAAATGTCTATTAAAAATTATGCAGTGCTGTTCAGCAAGGTCACAGCGCTCCTTTTAGAGCCAGTTAGAGGTTTCCTTGAAAAGCAGCACGTCACTTTTTTTTTTCCCCCTGCAGACTTTTAGCCAAGGTGTTGTGTTTTGGGCTTTTATTCAGATTTAGGGGCAGAAAAAAATGGAATTTCATGTACATTTTTCAGGAATTTCTGCCAAAAGAGCCCTTCTGCAGCTCGATATGCACAGAGGGATGGTGTCCCTGGTTAACACCAGGTATAAATATATATTTATATATGATTTCCAATGAATAACTTGTTCCCCCCCATCCCTATCTCAGGAGTGCAGCCCTGCTATCTGCATGTTCCTATCAGCCCAGCACATAGATATGGACGAGTGTAATGGAGATATTAGGCATTTATTGCAAGGCATTCTGTTGAACATCACCTGCTGTTCAACATGAAAAGTTGATGTTCCACAAAGCCACAAGCCAAAGGCTCCTTAAGAGCTGTTCTGGTGCATCGGGTAAATATCTGTGCTCAGAACGAGCGCTGTGTGGATTAATAATGCATGGAGCAAATCTGTAGGAAGAGCAGCGACTGCGTAGGGCTGACTTAGAAACTGCTCTCCCTGCTTAGGCAAATAGGCAGGGAAGTTGTGTTTTTTAAAGCATAATGTGTTGGTAATAAACTCAACTAACCTAATCGACCACTTCCAGCTGCTCCAAGCGCAGTCACCGGCTCGGCAAGCTGGGGTCAAAGGCAGGAGCGTTGCCAAGGGTGGTAAAAATTGCTGTGTGGCATCTTATTGTAGGCAATTTATGCTGACAGAATGGTGGGGAAACAGTGGAGATGTTGAGATGGGATGGGGTTAGGAATCCTTCCTCCTTTCCAAGGGTGTTCCATCAGCTGGAGGTCACTGGGGTTTGTGGAGGAGCACTCCAAACCCTGAGATCATGAGGTGGATAGGACAAGATGAAGTACCCCATGTCCTGTATTTGCTTCTGGAGAAGTATCCTGCTGCACCATGAGCAGGGACTGGGTCATTAGTGCTACCGTGCTCGTTAGCTCTGCCTGTCCTAACGAGCTGGGAGGTAGTAAGGTGCTCCTGGTGGTAGCGGGAAGTGGTGGTGGAGAGCTCTGCATCCACTGGCCCTCCTCGAGGTGTGTGGATTGAACCAAGCCTTGGGAGGGGAACAGGAAGGAAAGCTGAAAGCCTCGTGCATCAGTCTGCAGCTTGACAGCAGCCACTGATTGGCAAGGCCCCGTGGAACTCATGGATCCCGGCAGTGGAGGTGTGGGGAACACCCCAGGATGGGTGGAATGATCTTCTCTGTGGCTGAGGACAGTGTGACCCTTGGGCTGGCCAGGCAGGGCCGTGCAGGCATCGCACAGGGCTGGTGGAACATCCAGCCGGAGCTGCCAATCCCTCCCAGCGCCCGACATTTGAATCACTGTCAGATCTGTCGATGGGGCTTGAGGAGAGGGACCTGTGCTTTGTCACCTTCCTGCAGCAGAACGGCTGGGCTGGATCTGACTCGGAGAGTCTCTCTGGGCCACAGAGACAGAAACACAGCTGGATTGCCGAGAGTTCACAGCCAAGGCTTCTTCTGAATTGCAAAGTGAACAGCTCGGGTTTTTGGAAGCCTCCAAGGAGGCATAAATACAAAAAGCCAAGATATCTTTTAATTTTTCTTTTCCTCTTTGTCATTTTTTTCTGGCAATAATGTTGTTTGAAGGGGCTGTGAGTCACCTCGAGCAATGAAATGAGACATCCTTATCACTTATGAAAATAATATTTAATGTGGTATTTTTTATTTAGGTTGTTTCAAAGGGGTGTCTCGGGGTTCAGAGCCTCAGATATTCTTTTTATTGGAGAAAGGGTGGAAATAATTTAAGGTTTTGGTCTCAAGGACCTTTTCTGTCTAGGCATGTGAGTGTCATGCTCCTGATATTGGGCTGTGGTGTGGACAGATGTGCTTGGTTTGGGAATCCTGAGTTGGAGAAAATTCTGTTTTATTTCTGGTGTTGTGAAATAGGGACCAGTAGTTGGCACATGGAAGGAGTTGAAGTAAGAGGAGCATGTTCAATCCTAAACTGGGTCCAAGTGGCCCAGATGCTGCTCAGAGCAGGAGGTGGGCTTGGTGTGAGGAATCAGATGAGCGTGGTTACAGCGTGGAAAAAAAAACCCCTTGATGTGAACTAAAAGATTTCTCCTCCACACTTTTTTCCTTATTAAATTTCCTCTTAGAGCCATTTCCACGCAGGTTTAGGTGTAAAAGGGCTTGTTGGGGCTCTCCTGCAGACACAGCTCGCCAGCAGCAGGTGCCCCTCTCCCTTTGGGGCCAGGCTGGTGGGACACGGGCTGTGTGTGTGTGTGAATCCCTCCCAGCACCGTGCGGGTGGGGAAACTGAGTCACGGCATCGCTGCTGTCACTGCAGGAGGGACTCACCCCATTTCCCAGTGGGGAAGAGCTATGGGGGGCATTGCAAGGATGCTGTCGGGGGGTGCGGATGATGGAGCAGGGGTGCAGATGTGAAAGGGGAAATGTGGGGGGGTGCAGATATCGGGGAAATTTCGGGAGATGAGGATGCCAAGGGGGTGCGGGCGCTGGGTGCCAGGGAGTTTGGGGGGATGCCGGAGTGGGGGGATGCAGATGCGATTGGGAGGTGAGGGGGGGTGCTGCGGATGCCAGGGGGGAAGTTTGGGGGCTCTCGACAGTGAGGGGGCTGCGGGTGCTGAGGGATTTCGATGGGGTGCAGGTACCGGCGGGTGCAGCTTCTGTTTGGGTTGGGGGGGTGCAGATGTCGGAGGGGCGTTTGGGGGGTGCAGTTGCCGGGGGGAATTTTGCGGGGCGCGGATGCCGGGGGGAATTTTGGGGGGCGCGGATGCCGGGGGAAGTTTGGGGACTGCGGGTGCCGACGGCGCCGGGGGTGCGGATGCCGGTGAGGGTGTGGGGGTGCAGGTGCCGGGGGGTTAGGGGTGCGGATGCCGCGGGGTCAGGGGGCTGCGGGTGCCGGGAGGGTGCGGGTGCGGGCGCGGGGGGGCCCCGCAGCCAATGAGTGCTGCGCGGGGGCGGCTGCGTGCGCGGCCGGCGGCGTGTTGCAGCCGGGCGGCGTGTGCGGGCCGGAGCGGCGGGCACGCAGCGCCTGTCCTCGCACCTGCAACCCCTTCCGACCCCCTTCCCCCCCCTTTTTTTTTTCTTTTGGGTTTTTTTCCCTCCCCCACCCTTCGGTGCTTTTTTCCTCCTTTTTTTTTTTTTTTTTTTTTTTCCTTCCCCTTCCTTTTTCCTTCCCCCCCCACCCTCTCCCCGCCGCCCCTCTTTCTGCGGTTTGCTCCGGGAAACGCTGGATTTTAAACCTTTCCCCGCCCGGCAGTGAGTGGGGAAGGAGGAGGAAAACATGGCCCAGGCCAAAATGCACCACCCCGTCTCTTGGGTGATCTTCGCCGGGATGGCTGCGCTCCTCCTCTCCCAAGGTAGGGAATGCCGCGGGGGACGCAGCCCGGGCGGGAGGAGAATGCGCGGTCCCACAGCAGCACCCTCCAAGGGGACTGGGGGTGAGAATCGCCCCCGGAGTGGGAACGAGGATCCCCCCAGAGCGGGGACAGAGCTGGGAGAGGGTCCCCAGCCCGCCGTGAAGTTGCGGGGGGTGCGGATGCGGGCACGGCGCAGGAATTCCCGGTGCACCGGGCAGGCGGGGGGGACACTTCTCCCCTGGCGTCCTGATTATTTTTGCGGGTGCTGAAGGACTCTGCCACCCCAGCATAATTCTCGCAGGATCAATGATCCAACAGGCTGGGGGGCAGGGGCGGCCGGGGTTCCTCTGTGCTCCCCCCTCGCCTTTGCTTTTCCAGCAAGGTCGTCCGAAAAACTCGGTGCAGCCCCGCTCCCGCCGGGCTGCGAGTTGGGAAGTCCTTATCCAGTCTGTCCCGGATAAGCACGGCTGCCTCCCCCCACCCCGGGGGATGGTGCTTGGAGGGGAGGGGGGGCCTGTGCAAGGGAGAAAAAAAGAGCAAAAAGCGATGGGAAAAGGAGGGGGGAAGAGGCGGCAGGAGCCAGCCCCATCTGGCCGGGAGCGCCGAGCCTGTCAGCTCGCGTTAGGCTCCTCGCAGCCATCTGGAGGGGCTGTGGGAGCGGGGTTTCCTCCATGGGAGGAGAGGATGGAGCCGCATCCTGCCCCGGGCCGCCGCGGGAGCTCGGGATGCGCAGGGGGATGCGCCGGGGGATGCGCCAGGGGCTGCTGCGCCGTGCGCGGGGGGCGGCCGGTGCCCGGGGCTCCGGGGCGGGATGCGGGCACTTCTCGGGGACATGGATGCAGCCCCGGGAGGAGATGCGGGCGCTCTGTGGAGCGTGGATGCACCCCCGGGGCGCTGCAAGTATTCCTCGGGGAGGCGGATGCGCCCCGGGGGATGCGGGCGTTCCTCGGGGGGAGGATGCTGGTTCTGCTGAGGATGGATGCACCCCGGGGGTGAATGCACCTCCTTCCGCACAGCCGGATCCAGCTGCCTCTGCGCTGCTCCGAGGTGCCCACCGAAGGCTGGGAATGCCCAAAGCAGCCCAGCCTGGTCCCCCGTCTGCCGAGGTGCGCTGCAGCAGGACTCGGGTGGGCTCTGGAAGCGCAGCCTGTGTGGGGCTGGGGGCTGCCTGCGCTGGGCTGGGGGCTGGGTGTGGGCAGGGCTGGTGCCTGGGTGTCTCCCACCGCAAACTTCGCTCTCCTGGGCAGGCCGGGCCCGCTCCGGAGGGAGAGCCCCCCGTGCCGTATCGACCGGCGCGGGCTGCTTAACATGCACATCACACGCCAAGGCATCGCTCCTCTTCGCCTTCCTCCCGCTCTCCCTCCTCGAGCTCTTCTTCGCGCAGGGCTGCTGCTTCCCACTCCTCCTGCTCGGAATGATGGAATTCCTGCATCCCGGGGGCTTCCCGGAGCGGGGGAGCCCTGGCCCCCTGGGCTGCCACCTCTGCAGGGAGCCCGGGTGGGGTGTGAAGGGTTGGGGCTTCCCGGGAGAGGATGAAGATGCACCTTTTCCCTCCTCACTTCTCCCGCCCAGAATTTGTGCTTCATTTATTTTATTATTTCATTGTTTTATTATTTTTTAATGCTTGCTTTGGGGCTCCTGAGTGTGCTTCCTTGCAGTCTTATTCCATGCCTCTGGTCATCGGTCCTGCTTCCTCTCCCTGCTTCTATCAAAACTTCCAGATCAAAAAGTAGTTGTTGTTTTTTTTTATTATTTATTTCTTTATTTATTATCTTTATGATTCTCCTGGGCAGCAGAGCAGTGGGGAGGAATGTGCTGCCTCCCTAAGCCCAAACCCCCCAATTCCCTGCCTTGCAGGGATGTGGGTGCCCCAAGTCCCTGAGGCACTCCCGGAGTGAGGAAAAGCAGAGAGCCATGCTGCTCCCTGTGCTGGGGAGGACCCAGGACAGAGCTGAGGGGAGCTGGGTGAAATATTGCACGGCGCAGCATTCGACAGGAAAAAGTTGGGGCCTTTTTTGGGCTGTGAGTTGCTGCCCAGAACTCCCCTTGGGAGTTTTCCCTGCATAATTGTATTTAAGAGTCATTTTAAAAAAACCCCAAACGCACCCTGCAAAGATAATTTTGTATTTTAGCACAAACTTTTAAAGACAGTTTTGAGAAATTTGGGTTTATTCAATCTCTAGGTAATATTTAGGTCTGTATGCAGTGCTGAAAATCAGCAGTAATGTGCTTCTGCTTCATGAATTCTTCTGGTAATCACAGTAGCTTTTGGAATTTGTAAGTTTTTTCCCTCGTTTGGCATCCACAAGTGGAGCTGGCTTGTGTTTGAAAATGTGAAAATTATTGTCATGCAGACAAAACTGTGTTTTGCACAAATCTCCTCCAAATATCTCCGGAGATGTGTGCTGCCCTCTGCAGCGGTTCATCCATACTCCAGGTCATTTCCCTATTTCCAGCCAAACAAACAATAAGAAAAGTGGTTTGTGAGGGTGCTTGAAAGGAAAGCGGAGCGTGAAGTGGGATAATTCAGAAGTGTTTGACCGCCTGCATTTGTGCACACATCTGCACGTCCTCCAAGTTTTGTGGATTCGCTGTTGGATTTGTGCAACTCTGGCCCTAAAATGGGATCTGTTGAGTGCTGTGTCGGTCAGGAATGAGCCCTTTGAGCCCTGGAATGTCCAAACAGACCCCAAGGGGGCTGTGGGGTGTTGGTGCAGGAGAGAGAGTCCGGGGCATTTCTTGGATGCTGCATCCCCTTGGGAATGGGCAGGAGGTGTCTATTGCATCGACTCATGAGGAGGATGGACCAGCAAAGGTCCAGCCACAACTTGGGAAAAGAGATGGAACGAGATGGGGGCTGCAGAGGGCTGGGATAGCCCCGGGCATCGGGAAGCGAGTGGAAATTTGGCAACACAGCTCTCATTGTGTTTGCTCTGTGTCTTCTGTGTGATTTTTAAATAGCAGCAGTGAAAATCCGAAATATCCTTACTGGGATCCTTACTTATCCTTACTTACAGGGACTGGGCAGCGGCCTTTTCTCTTCCCCCTTTCCCTGGCTCTAAGAGGAGGGGTGGCCTCACTTGTGCCCCATGTCCCTGACTCACAGCCCACCTGGATTTCTTAAGGAAGAGGCAAAAATCCCATCCCATCATTCAGGAGTGGAAGAGACAAGAAAACTCTTCCCTCAGCCACACGTAAAAGGATTAACCAGGCTAAAAGGTCATAGAAGATTTAGCTGGGCCTTTAGCATCAGTAAGCCAAGAATTATGGGAATTTGATTTACAAATTAGCATAAAGACCTTATTCTAATAAGCATACAAGCTGAAATAGGTATGTAAAATAATAGCATGTGTCAACATCCTACACAGAGCGTTCCTCATCCGAAAGAATTATTCGCTCGGTCGATGTGGCTGGGATGCAGATAATTCCCAAACTGAGACAGGCTGTGCTGGTGTGTGATGGAAAGGCTGGATGTGACCCAGAGGCACTCGCACAGAGAGGAGAGGCTGGTGCTTCCCCTCAGGAAGGGCAGGATTTGGAATCTGGGCTGGATTGGAATCTGATTTTCTCTCGCTGGAGGGGCGAGGGGAAACCTCCTGGCAGTTCGTGCAGGAGGTAATTGCACTAATGAATGTGTGTAAGAAAAATTACGCGTATCGACGTCTTTTTGTGAATCCCCGGATTTATTGGTCCTCGGGAAAAATATTAGATGTGGTTAATAGTTACCGTGCGGGTCAATAAAATGTGATATTCACCCCAACAGCAGAAAATAGCTATTTAATAGGTAATAACAGTAATAATCAATACCTACATGATTAGATAACCCAGTTATATGCAGTACATAAAAGGAGGGGAATGCACTCGGCTTGCTCGATGGCAGGATTTGGAGCACGGCCGAACATTTGTCATTCCTGCTGGTTCTCAGCGGAGCTGGGAGGAGGTACCAGCACCTCTGGAAATCAGGCCACCACCTGGGATTAATTGGCACATTTTTAAGATGCAGCGGAGCAAACAGCGACCTGAGCAGACCTTTGGAAAGCTATTGCATTGTGCGAAACTCTGGATGGCGCCCAAAATGCTGGAAAGGGGCTTGGGATTTTGGGTTGGCTGGTGGAGTTGCGGGTGGGGTTTTCCATGTGGGGATTGCTGCCGCTTCCCTGGGAGAGTCCCTGCACCGAGCTGGTGACACAGCAGTGGATTGGCAGGATACAACGGGGAGTAAAGTCGTTGTAGTTGCTCTGCACTGTGGATATGGAGAGGTCTCCATCTAAGGAGATGGAGATCAAAACGACAAAATCCAAACTGAAACCGAAATGGAATCCAAATGAAATCAAAACTCCATTGTGTGTAACGAGTTGCCTTAGAGCCCGGGAACACGTGCTGGAGTTGGTTTGAGTAGTAGCTACAACAGCTTTAGGAGCCCCAGTGGTGGACTAGAGATGTGTGAGGTCCCGTAAGTGCTGACACACATTTCAGGCCATGCAGCTGTTTTCTGGCCATAAAACACACGTGAGTGAGGTGCCTGTGGCTGTCTATAGCAGGTACATGAGGAGGCAAAAAATCGTCCATCTCAGATGTTCACGGCAAAGGCTTGGAGCTGCAGCTTTGACTTGCAGATTTGGGGTTCTATGGAGGTCCAGCTTGGTGTTGGACTGCTCTCTCTTTCCCACATTTGGGATGAGCCTCACTGGTCAAGAGGAGATAAAGATCAGTTTGATAAGCAGAGGGGTTCAGGTGGGAGCTGGGAGCTTGGACAAAACCTCCTGTTCTGGTAAAACGAAACTTCTGAACCATCCTGGGGACCATCCCTCTGCACAAGACTGGTGCTGGATGCTCTGGAGGCTGCAACAAGTTTTGGGATATCCTTGTGTTTTGCAAAAATTACTTTTTCCTTCTCCATGTAGGCATTTTGACCAGCACAGTAACCCTGGCTCACAGTTTCTCCGTCTTCCTTCGACTTATGCCTGAGACGAGTGCATTCGATATTAAAAGCGTCTGCTTTGTGTATTTTTCTTGCAGTTTTCACTTAAAAATACTCATATTGTGATTTCCCCCCCATGTTAGTTTTTCCCTATGGGGAAAAAATTGATCAGTTGACAGATCTAGGTCAGGTTAGCGAGCAGGGCTTGCTGTTTTCCGTGGTAAATCGGGATGGAGTGGATGGGGAGAGCTCTGCTTCCCAGGCAGCTCCACTCAGACAGAGGAGGTGGACTTCAGCTTTCCTCAACAGCCTGGGAAACACCACGTGAGGAGTAACTATTTGGCCATGGGGATCAGAAAAAGACATTCGTTTGTGTTTGTCTTTGCTTCTCGAACTTCAGTAGTGGCAAGAAAGAGCAAAACTTTCCTTGCTTGTTCTCCAGTTGAAGGGAGAAGAGCTTTAAAGAGGGGAAATAGGATTTTTTAAGCATTGCTGGTCATTCTCCTTTGACGGGCAGTGACAAATCTCCTGTTAGGCTCAGCGGGACCCAGGCCTGATCCATCTCTGATGTTCATGGCAAAGGCTTGGAGCTGCGACTTGGCCTTGGAGTTGAGCTCTTGGTTTCAAGCAGGGGCCCAAATGAGCAAGGTGCCAGATTTGGGGATTTTATAGTGGAAGTCCAAGCCATGCTGCTGTCTCCCATTGCCAGCCAGCACTCACACCTCGGAACATGGGGTTTTTCATGCCTTTAGCAGCTTTTACAGGCAAAAACCAGTCTGGGAGAGCTGGGCTTGTTCATCTGGAGAAGAGAAGGCTCCAGGGAGACCCTAGAGCACCTTCCAGTGCCTAAAGGGGCTCTAAAAGAGCTGGAGAGGGACTTCAGATGAGGGTGTGCAGTGCCAGGACAAAGGGGAATGGCTTCCCATTGCCAGACGGCAGGGTTAGATGGGATACTGGGAAGGAATTTCTCCCTGTGAGGGTGGTGGGACCCTGGCACAGGTGCCCGGAGAAGCTGTGGCTGCCCCTGGATCTCTGGCAGTGTCCAAGGCCAAGTTCAATGGGACTTGGAGCACCCTGGCATAGTGGAAGGTGTCCCTGCCCATGGAAAAGGAGTGGAACGAGATGATCTTTAAGATCCCTTCCCAACCCAAACTATTCTGGGATTCTGTAAAAAAACAGGACTACAAAGAACTGTCTCTTTGTCACTTTGCCCTTGGGGCACCCTGATCCCTCTGGCCCTTCCATGGGTACATCCTCCCAGTGCCCATCCCTCCCAGCGCGTTCGGAGCTGCGGCTGGCAGCTGGGAGGAGCTGGCCACCTCCCTCCTTCCCTCCTCCTTCCCAGGCACGCACCTTGCTCCTGGTTAATAATAAATCAGAGGTGCTGCCTCGCCGGGCTCTGTCATCTGCCGCCAAGGAGGAGAGCATGGATTTTTGATGCGCTTAACAGTTAATATGTCTAATGCTGAAAGCTGTTGTAAATTAATTGACCCCTTGACCCCCTTGTCCTGTTGACTATTCCCACTAAAGACAGTGTTTGGTTCTTGGTGTTCTCACCCCCCCTCCTACTTTCCCTTCCTCCACCTCCCACGTGCTTCGCTTACTAATCAGGGCAGTCAAAAAAATGGAGCCTTGACTCTGAAATGCTTCGTAGCAGCTGAGTGGGGAAGTCAGGATTCCGGGCATCCATCGCACCTCAATTCCTGGTGGTCGGAATATTCCCTTTGAAGCACTGCTGGAAGCTGGCACAGCATCCTCTGCCTTGCCGTGGGGATAATGGGGATGGAGGTGGATGGAAGGTTCACCTCTATCCCCCTGGTGAGCTGTGGCTCACACCAAGTGCTCACTGCTGGGGCAGTGGTGGGTCTGGCTTGGAGGAAGGATGGGAGCAGGTGCTCAACAGGGATTTCTTGGGAAAAAACAGAAAAAGATCCCAGAATGGTTTGGGTTGGAAAGGAATTTAAAGCTCATCTCATTCCACTCTCCTGCCATGGGCAGGGACACCTTCTGCTATCCCAGCTTGCTCCAAGCCCCATCCAATCTGGCCTTGAGGGGATGGGGTATTTTCCTTTCACATTGCTGATCCTGGGAAACCCCAATTTAGGTTGGAAAGGAGCTTGGAAAACCACAAATGCTCAGTCCATGGGGCTGGTTCACATCCTCCAGTGACTGACGGTGGGAGAGAGCAGCTGCTGAGGAGTGGGAAATGCCACAGGAAATTGTGTAATATTAGAAACGAAGCAGAATGTTTCAGGTTTTTCTAATTCCAAAACGAAATAAGAAAGAACAACCACAAATTCCCAGTGAAAGTAAATTCTGGGAGAAGTAAGGATTGATTTTTGAAGTATTTTTTTCGGAGCTCGCCGGAGCTTTATGTACAAAGTTGTGAAGTGATTTCAAACAAAAAAAAGCTCCGAAGGCCGCATTCCAGCAGTATCAAAGAGCCTGGAGTCTCCAGCCTTGTTCCATTTTGTATTGTTATTTCTTCAAAACAGATCCTTTGCTAATGTTTCCATTTTACCAGAAACGGAATTCTTGATTTAAAGAACTGGTTTGAAAGCCAAACCTGACCCGCCTCACTGGAAGCGTGACAAGCCCTCAGAGCAAAGCAAGGTTCATTAATACCATAATATTCTCTCTCTTTTTAAGTGTTTGGGGCTTTTCTTCCCCTCTTAGAGGAGTTATCTGGTGAATAGCACTACGTTTCTGGGCTGGTTTGGGCGTTTTCAGCTTTTATTCCCTTTCTACAGGACAGATGGTATTTAGAGATCAGAGGGTGCCTCCGTTAGACTTTCAGTTTTCCAAAGTCAATTCCCAAAGCCAGCACTGGGGTTTTTGATAGCAGGCCAAGGCACAGGAGAGCGGCAGGGCTGGCTGGCACGAGGTGAATTTGGATTTAGGATGAGTGACATCTCTCTTAATGAAGCCCTTTTGGAACAAAGCTGGCGAGGAGCAGGATCCATGATCCATTAGAGGCCAGGGCAGTGGCGGAGCCAAAACCTCCTTGTCATTGAAGACAACATGAAAAAACCGTGTATTATTTATTGTTTACTTTCTGTGCTGCTTTTCTGCACGTCAACGCTTCCCATTGTATGTTTTGGGCTTCAAAACTTGACACCACATTAGAAACCATCTCCAAAGCCCCCAAATAATGCATAAACTATGATTATTCCTTCTGATCCACTTGTGTTTATGTAAATGGCTGGAAAAGCGGTTTTCGGCTTATTTCAGAAGCTTAAGGGATTCATACCAAGCCTATTATTGAAAAATCAGAAAGTGAAAAGCAACTTCTGAGACAAGGAATTAGCAACTCAATGGCAGCGTTCGTGCTGCGGGATCCGACTGTACCGCAGATGGGAATTCCCTCGGGATTCAAAAATCCCACGCGTGGCAACAGGTCGATGGGCTTTGGGGGGAGAGGGGACTCAGAGGAGGTTTGGGGTTAATCCAAAGGGATGAGGGGCTGGAGGAGGAGCCAGGGCACCAGCCACGGGTGGTGCTGGGGCTGGCGGTGTGGATTTTGGGGCATGGTGTGTGAGGAGCACCGCTGGCTCCAAAAGGCACCTGGGAGATAATCCTGGCTCCGTGTCCTTGTGTCCGTGGGTGGATGCTGGGGGAGGGGCTGGCAGTGCCATCCGTGCTCCATGAAAGCCTTTTCCCTCTGTCCCAGGAGAGATGGGAGCAGATGCAGATTCTCTTTGGGCTCCATCCCTTTCCAAGCAGCTCTGCAGCATCTCATCCCTCCTCTCCTGCTGCTTTTTTTTCCCTGGTTCGGTCCCTTTCCCCCTTCCTTATGTTAATTTCCCACCTGAGCACCAAGTACTTTATAAATAGCAAATCTGAAATGAATTTCCTAGCAGCAATCATTATCTCCCTCGACAGCCATTAAACATTCACACAAGCAGAGCAAAATGACAAAGGGGATTGATTTTTACAGTATGTTGGGGGGAGGTAGGAGAAAGGAAATATGTTGACAAGGCTTTTTTTTTTCCTTATTTCCCCCCTCTCTCCATTCTCCCCTCCCTTCCACATCCTCTGTCTTGTGGAATTTCAAATCACCCTTTTGGAGATTGGGTTAGGAGGGGATGGGAGACAGCGACGTTGGAAATAAATAACAATAAATTTTTTATAAAATGAGGGGGAAAAGAAAAAGCAGCCAGTAAGTTCTATTCCCTTCTTCTTCAAGCAGCAAGCTCTATTCCCCTCTCCTCCAGCCCCTGGAAGCCTCGCTCCGATCCATCGGCTGCGCACAAGTGGTAAACATGAAGTTAGTTCCGTGGCCCGGCTGTTGAGATGAATATGTCAGAGCTAATGCCTCCGAAGATGGAGGGGTGGGCTGCAGGGAATGGGGGGGCCCAATCTGGGAGCCTGCTCAGCAGAATAAATGTGTTGATGCAATCGTTGGGAGCGGGCGAGCCGCGGCCGAATGAGGCACTGTAGCTGAAAATTTAACTTTGATTTCAATTTTCATATTTGTCAGCAATAATTAGATTCAAGAAATGTTTTTGCCGCTGTTCTAAAATACTAATAAGTAGGAGCCTTTGTAGTATGGCTAATGGAGTCTTTTTTTTCCTAGTGGGCTAGAAAAATTCCATTAAAGGGAAAAGTCATACTATATTACCGTGCTTCGACATGCAGTGACTTTGCTGCCACAGGAATATCTGCGCTGGGAAACGGTGTCCTTGCTTCCAAGTGCAGGGATGATGCTGTGGGATGGGGCTGGGATTGGCTGAGCCTTCCTAGGGCCTGGGGAGGGCTGGAGGGGACTCCCCACCTCAGGCTGGGCAGGGGATGATGCTCTTAGCGGCTTTGGGAAGCTGTTGAACTGCTCATGGGATGGTATTCCAGCTGGCTTTGGCAAATTTTTTTTTGGTGTTGCCATTTCTGTTTGGGTTTAAAGCCTTGGATCGATGAGGAATTCCCTCTTGTTGGCTCTGCCAAAGGCAGAGAGCCCTTCTGCCCCTCCCCACCCTGCGGCGTGGATTTCCTTGGCAGCGTGTGCCAGGTTTTATCCCGGAGAGACGCCGGCAAGGAAAGTGATATTAAAATTTGCTGGCGATATGCAGAGCAAATGGGGGAAGCTCTAAGTTGTGTCATTCTCAAGTTACTTCAGCCTATTAAGCAAACAAAAGCACTTGTGGAGTGAGAAATGGAAATGGCCAACGTGGCCCGATTAATCCTGGATGTACAATTCCATTAATAAGCCAGCTTTTAATAGGTGGCTCTTTCCAGGAGCTGCTGGGACGAAGAATTGATGTATTCACTGTAATTGTATTGCAACTAATAGGATCGGAAGAAAATTGTATGGAGAACTTATTCCTTTGCCACCATATTCCAATCAGTTGAAATAATACAGGAGGGCCCAGCATGGTAATGAGACTTAAATCTAAACAAGAATAGTTTAAATTTCAGTGGGGGGGATTTTGGCTTGTGCTTTTGCTTCCCTTTAGAGTGGGCAGGAGCCAAAAGAGCAGCTCAGAGAGGTGCTGGAGGGAATGGGGATCCCAAAAACAGTGGAAATGTCCCGTGGTTGGATGCTGGGGCTGCTGTCTCAGCTGGGTGATGGCCTGTGGCTGCTGGTGCTGAGCTGTGCCAGGTCTGGGACCTCCAGCCTCTCTCCTGAATGCTGAGGGCATGTCTGGATGCCCAGGGATGGGACTGCCCCTTTGGCATCTCACCCGGAGCCTTTTGTTCTGTCATTGGCAGCGAGAGGAGCCTTCCCCCTCCGCCGCCGCTGTGGTTCACTGGGAGAGCTCATTAACGAGCCCCAGGTCCTCGCTCCATTCATGCCCTGTTTATTCCCACCCTCCATCTGCAGGCTCCGGCGGTTTGCTGATCCTCTCTTTCCAAGGAGCTCCTGCAAAACCCACCTTCTGCTTTAGGGAGCAAATGTACCTTTGTGGCTGCGGCTCTGGGCCCCTGTGGGATGCAGAGAGGGATTTGGGCTTTAATCCATGAGCATCTCTCCAAGGGCTCTTGGAAGAGAACTGTGCAGTGCTGCAAATCCCAGGCAGGCTGGGTGGGTGGCTCAGCACATCCGAGGCAATGCACGGCAGTGCCCCGGGATGCAGATCTCCATAATATCAATGAAACTGTGGAATAATTCACATTAAAGCAAAGGAAATACCAACATGGGAGCTGCCTGACCCAAAATCTGTGTGGCACTGGAGCTGTGGCTTTGCCATGAGAAGTTTGCAGCCACTTTTTGTCTGTTCACTACTGGTTCAGGGCTGTTTGTTTTTCACTCCTCCTCCCTATTTGTATGCATGCTCTGACCCTGCTTTGGTAACAGGCTAGAGAGTAAATAGAAAGGGGAGGGGAAAAAAAAGGCAAGGGAAAAAAAAAGCCAAGGCACAGTTCAGCTCAAATCCCCGAGGAAACAGATGTGATTGCCTTCCAGAAATGGCTCCAATAAGGCCAGAAAGGAATATTGCTTTTATAGCTTTTGGGATATAAAACATTTAGAAAATGTGATTGACTGGCAGCGCCTAATTTATCATTTACCCATTTCTCTATCCACCCAAACACAGCAGCATCCTCAGATGGACTCATTCCCACTGTTTCTTGGCTTTCTGCCTCTTTCCTGTGTGTGACACACGTGCAATCCCATGTTCTTTGCACGCCGAGCCGCGTGCGTGCACACCCAGGCACGTGTTCCCCCATGCTCCTGGCTCCTTGTCCCTGTGCCTGTGTCATGGATTTATCATCGTTCTGCTAAGCACTCAAACTCCTGTGGCTATTTATAATTAATGCTCAGAAACCTGCCAATCCATTTAATGACACCAGGAGGTCACGGCCTCCCTTATAGCTTCCCATTAATCATCATTAGAACAGTTCTGGGTTTTTTACGTTCTTTTTAAATGTTAATTCACCTTTATAATGCTCCTTTCAGCTCTGACTGTAAAGGGATACTCTGTAGTCACTCCAGACTGTCTTGCAAGTGTGTGCAGGTGAAAGGCGCAGTGGGACAATTGCACTTGATAAAGTCTCTTGGATGTCTCCCGCTGGAATGAATTACACTCACAAACTCTGCCAGATGGGATTTCTCCACTGCCCTCTGCCGCCGGCTCCTCGCAGCGATGCTGGCACAGCTCCCTCCCTGCTGGCTCCATCCCGGGCACCGCGAGCCCCTCACCATCCTGTGCCGCTGGGAACCACAGAGAATCCTAGAATGGCTTGGGTTGCAGGGGACCTTAAAAATCCCCTGGTTCCATGTGGCACGTGGTTCCCAAGTGGAAGGAGCTCATCCGTGCTGGCACAGAGCCTGCTACGACCATGTCTGCTCTGCCAGGTTATGCTCGGGCACATCTTTGCTGGGCAAATTTTGTAGGTCTGAGGTGGGCTCACGCACATCTTGGCTTTTCGGGTTGTGGTGTCTTGGCTTGGGTGGAGCATCCAGCTCATCCCTTGTGAAGGTTAACAAAAACCCCATTTCCCAGAGAGCAGGGCTGCTCCCATGGGCGAGTCCATCCCTTTCCTGCCACTGCCCTGGAAGTCTCCAGCCCTTTCCGTGTATCCCAAAGCAGATCCTGTCATGGTCACAGCCCTGGGAGCCAATGCCCTGGCACAGCAGAGGGCATCAACAGAGATGTCAAGAGGCAGCTTGGAGGAAGGAAAGCTCTGGGTGCAGTCTGGTGCCTTTGGCAAGCAGCAGCTCCTCTTCACTAGCCCTCTCCTGGCTTGTGGTTGGAAGCAATCATCACTCTGCAAAGTCAATCTGTGCTTGCCACTAACGGCAATGGTTCCAAAGCGGCGTGTGCCTGATCCGGATTGGGGTGCTGATCCTTTTGGGAACAGTCCCACGGTGTGGTGGTGCAAAGCATGGCCCCGTGCGAGCTGTGGGGACTTGTCATGGCTCTAGGTGACAAACCCGCAGAGCATCCCATGGTTTCTGCTCCCTGATCATCCCAGAGGGGAGAAGGTAGCACAGACAATCAGTTCCTTTGGCAGGAAGCATACGCAGCCCCACGTGTGCTTGAGGTGGGCAAAGGTTCATGCTGGCCTCTCTTTTTGGGTGAAATTGGATCACTCCTGCTCCTTTGGAGGCTTCTGGTCTGGGTGAAAGCCGAGCCCAGCCCCGTTTCTCTGAGTAAATACGCCAGCAGCATTTGGCTTAATGAACTGTGGCTTTTAATAAATGGCTCTTATCTTGCTGAAGTGCTGCTAAATTGTCAGGATTTAAAATTAGCCTAATAGATTTGTGGGCGATGTTTTATTCACTGGTTAGTTGGAAAGAGACGGAGAGAGGGGGAGAGATGGCTCCACCCAGTTCTCCCTGAATTATACACAAGTTATTTATTTGTTTGGGCCGAAGGGGAAATGTTCTGGATTAATGTGCGATGCCTCAGCACCTGACTTAATGAGAATTTAGAGACCTATCCCAAACTGATAGTCTCCCATTAATCACTCGGTGGCCCCTCTGCTTTGCTGTCCCTGGGATATATTTTTCAGAGTGGTGGTTGGGTTATGGTACCCACTGCTGCTTGCCAGGGAAAGGGGATGGGGATGGACATGGGAAGTTTTTGGGTGCTCTGGTGGCTTTCAGGACCATCTCTTGCAGCTTTGCTCGGTGCTGATGTTGGAGTAGAGCCTCATATATCTCTGTCTATCCCATGCCAACCTGTGCAACTTGAGTTCTTGAGCATGAAGTTGAACTTGCTCAGCTTGTGATATATCCTGTGAACTTCCATGAGCCACTTTGCCTTTATTTCTTTTGGCAACGCTGAGCTGGTTGTGATCCTGTTGACAGTTTGGAGACATATGGAGAGTCAAGGCAGAACAGTGTCTTATAATAGAGTAATATGGGATCTGGTTGGGATGAAAGATGCCAGGGAAATGTCAATCACTATCATTATCCTAACAAACTGCTGTACCTGCAGAGATAATAATAATATTTAGCAATTATATAGCACCTAACAAGCTCAAACAGCACAGACTGCAGCTAATTAAATCTCCCAAGACTTCCTTTGGGTGGGTGATTTCCTAAGAGCATGGACCAGCTTCTCAGAGTGCTTTGTGCAAAGCTAAAGGCACTTCTTTCCCATTTCACAGGTAGGGAAAGGTGGTTCTGCTGGAAATCCTCACACTGAGGGTGGTGGGGTCAGCCTTGGCACTGAGTTGGGCTGTTTGCTCTGTTAGGAAAAGCATTGGGTGGCTTTGCCTTGATGACCCAGATGGTCTAAGGTGTTTGGGTGCATTGATGTGCTTGTTGCTTGTCCTTTTTGGAATCGGGGAGAGCTTGGGTGCTGGACACCCGAGTGAGGACCCCGCCAGCACCCCTGGGTGAAGCAGAGGTGCTGGTACAGACGGTTTTCAGGGCTGAACAGTCCAAGGGTGTTTTCTCCTGTGCCCCTCTGCTTTGCTGAGCTGCTGCAGTTTCCCTCTTGGTTCATCATTCCCCACCCATCCTGACCAAGCTGAATCCCGAGAAAACTTTCTGGAGGGCGATGCACCAACCAACATCCCAGCTTTGGCCAGGCCATCCAAGATCGCAGCGACGGAAAGCAAGATGTTGAACATTTCCCCATCTGTGGTGGTCTCACCTCGCCCTTCCTGGAAAGCAGCAGGTGAATCCATTCGTGCCTGCTTGGCTCCAGCTGGGTTCCCTGACCCCTGTCCAGCTGTGTGTTGCTCCAGCCCGGGGAGCTTGTGGTGTCCCTGTGACTTTGTGAAGGTTGGCGTCGGTGTCTGAAGTGCGGCTGGTAGCAGCAACACATGATGCGCAGTGTCAGCCATAAAGGAAATATTGTATATAAAAGATAAGTTTTTTTTCTTTTCTTGTGGCAGAGGAACAAGGCGCCGGGTTCATTTAGCATTCATAAAGTCTTGCTTTGGAAACGCCTTTAAGTACTGCTGAGGGAGACTTGAAGGATCGTGTTTGAGAGTCAAATGCACATCTCCTTGGGCTCTCCTTTCATCTGCTTTAAAAAACACAATCTTTTTTTTTTATCTTTTTTTTCCCCCTCTGTAAAAATACTAATCTTCTCCAACAGCAGCAGACACCCAGGGTGCGGGCGCTCGGCAATTAGTTCAGTGAACAGAATAAGCGAGGAGCAGAGGGAAGGGGGGACTCAGCCAAGGACCGGAGGATGTTCAAATCCTGCCTGCTAATTAGGAGGCAGCACAGGATGGGGCCTGGTTAATTTAGGTGCTGAGTCGCAACGTGTGTTGTCCCCCCAGGTGGCAATGTGGTCCTCTGTCCTGCTCTGGGCTGACCTCTGGCTGAGAGGAAGGCCCAGCAGGGAATTTGGGTCTTGGGCTGGGGTAGAGTCCGAGGGGATGAGGTGAGGATGAGTTTGGCTTGATTTACAACCTGGCAAGAGTATTCCCGACTCCAGGCCGGTCACGAGTCGCTGTTGGGAGAAACATGTGGAGGTTTTGGCGTGAGTCCTCCTTGGACTCTTGGCCAACACGTGGAGTGTCGGTCCTCCAGAGGTTGGGCTTTCCCTTGTAGAGAGTCATCCTCTTGGAGTTTGTGTCGGCATGGAAATTCAGTGCATGATTCCTGTTATCCTCCCAGGAGCTGAGGCAGAAGGAGAGAGACAAAAGCAACAAGGGCTGTCGTCATCCCAATTTCTTCAGGTTGTGAAGAGCCAACTTCTTGGGAAGTGTCAGATGGGCAGAAGTTCAGCTCAGCCCTTCTTTTGGCTGAAACTTTTCTTGTCCTTGAAACCTCTCTCCTTCGCTCTTCACTTGAGGAAAGGGAATTTACTGCTATGAAATATGTTGTCTTGTGGCTTTTTATGAAAACAGCACATGTCACTGCCCCTGTTTCCTGGAGCCAAAGGATGTGGCTGGATTTCAAAAAGAAAAGGACTGGATGATTTCATTATTGCTAACAACTGTTCCCACCAAGATAAGGACAGTCTAATCACATTCCCTGCGCAGAAGTACCAAGGGAACCAAAAGGGAACGTTTCCATTTGATCTTCCATGTTGTCTTCTGTGTTTTGGTCCTCTTTGGTGCTGTGCAGTGCCAGGAGCAGGCTGTGAGGCTGAATGGATTTGGGGGGAGTACAGTACATGCTGGGGTGTCATGGTTATCAGGGGTGTCCCAGGCTGGAGATGGTCTGCCAGCTTTGACATCAGGATTTAATTCACTGACCGCCTGCAGCCAGGGCTTGAATTCCGCATCCCAGATCCTTTGAGCGGAGCCTGAACTGATGGAGGAGGCTGAGCACTGAGCAGAGAGAGAGTCTTCAGCTTTTTATTTTTGATTTGCAAGTTGCCCAGAAGAAAAGTGCCACCTCCCTCATTTAAAAAAAAAAAATAAAAAAATCAGAGCTTATGGCTAATAAATTTGCCTTTCTTAATTACGTTTCGCAGATTCCCGATGCAGATTCCCCTGAGAAATGATCCATAGCTGAAAATCCCCTCTGCAGTGAGCATGCTCCATCTTCAAACGCCAGGAGTTGATGCTGACCGTGGTGCAACCCGGGCGGAGGGGGAGGGAGGGGACCATTTTTTGGCTGTGCCCTCCACGGCACTCTACCTGTGCCTGCCTGGAGCGAGCTGCCACGTGTCCCCACTGCTGCGATTCCTGTCGCACGGAAGGAACTCTCCAGGCTTTGATTTGCCTCGTAGCAAGAGATAACATTATCATCTCGTCCTTTAACGATTTGAGGACGGACTATTTTTCACATCAATTTCTCTGTCTCAGTAGCCCTGATTCCTCTCTGGCACTGCTCCGGGTGGGTAGTGCACAAATCAGTGCAGGCAGAGGGGATGAAGTAACTCAATCCTCCCCCTCACCCTCTCGTTATTTGCATGCCCTTGGCTCCCCAGGATCTTGGAGAAGGCACTAATTGATCCATCCCAGTGGCACAGTCGGCGAGGAGTTGTCATTTGGCGAGCAAGGCGGGGTTCTCTCTTCTGGAGCGCAGGGTCACCGCTTCAGGTCCCAGCAGCGACCACCCAAAGAGAAAAGATGACTTATAATTACATTCATAATTGAAAGTGATTAATGGTAGCAAAAGAACTTCGAGCGATTTCTTGTAATTAAATACTAATTTTAGTTCTTTTGCAGTGCCGAGCACCATGTTTGCTTTACTGGGGATATTTACGGCTGTGCCTTAGCACGGTTTAATATCTTAAAAATACATGTTAAGTCATTAACAATTTTTTGGTGACTGGGTAAACAAGTAAACATCAATTAATTTGTTTACTTTGTGTCTGTAATTAGCTCTTATTATTTCAGATTTTGGAGTATTTTTATTCTGGAGGATTTGTGGCTTTGAGTGGAAGAGTGGAACCCTTGATCACCCCCATACCAGGGGAGTCCTGCTCTCTGCTCTGGGCTGCTGAAACTGCCAGAAATCCCCCAAAGAGGCAGAGGAAGGAGGTAGGAGTCACATCTGGAATGGTTTAGGCTCAGAGGACATCACGGCCAAGTGTTGAGCCTGCTGGCGGTGGAGCCTCTTGGAGGCTCTGGAGCAGGGAAAGAGCTGTCTGCCCACGGCAGATGCTCGCTGGCTGTTGCTTGGTCTTGAAGAACAGAAGTGTCACAAAATCAGCTGTTTCTGCCAGGTTTTGGCTGTCTGTAAATGACACCTTTCAAACTCAGCTGCTGCTCACGATGCTGCGTGTCAGGGGCTGCTCAGGGCTGCTCTCCTTCTGCCCTTGCTCCAGCTGCCAGCACCATCTCCTCCCCTCCCCCTTTGGAGGTGGCTTTAACCCTGGATCCACCCTGGATCCAGCCTTGACTGGATTTGGGGGATATACTTGCAGAATTTAGTATTTAATGCTTAGTACTATCATTGTATTGATTTGATTTTGAATTTTGACATGTCAGACGGGGCTGGTTTGGGTTTTGGCCATGGACAGGGAGCTGATGCATCCCAGTTTGGGTGGCTGTACCTGGGTACAAGCATTGGGGGGGTCACCAAACTGGGCAGAATTCCCATCCTAGGAAGCGTGGGCTATGTCTGACACCTTCCAATGTCACAGTGATCTGCTCTGACTGAAAATATCTTTAACCCTGGCTTTATTCATTGCCCATAGCATCTCTTTTTCAAGCACTGCAGGATGAGTGTTGTGTCCTGATGTGCCCATGTCCTTCCTGCACCTTGACAAAGTTGTTTTGGGAATCTGTTTCCCAAAAACTTACGTCCTGCTCTCATAGCAACACACTGGGCCGGAAAGCTCTTGATGGAAATCATGTCTCTTCCTCACCAGTTCCTTGATTCCTTGCTAATGCTTTTCATTCCCTCTTGCTGCTTGAGAGAGCTGATCGTCTGATTAAATTAAGACAGACACAAAAGCAGCTGGCCTGCCAAAGACTTGGATTTTATTAAAAATAATATTGTTTACAGAGTTCTCTCCCTTTATGGCGCATATAAAACAGTGTGTTCCACCCGAGCAGCCGGCAGACTCGCTGCAATTTACCCGGGAAGAGATGGAAAGACATTAAACCCTGTCTTGATGGGGAGTGGAGAGGGCATGGAGGAGAGGGAGGTTGGGGATAAGAGACGGAGCGTAGCTGTGACAGCAAATGAGCGGGAAGGAAATGCAGGGGAAATGAGAGGAGAAAAGAAAGGGTGGTTCCCTGATCCCCACCTCCCCTTCTCCCCTCGCATACCTGCACTGAAATGAAGCTTTGAGAAAGGAGAGAGATCATGGAAAAGAGGAGATAAACTAGGGCAGAGAGCTTCAGCTGGGGACACAGCCTCCACCGGAGCAGGAGGAGAGCTGCTTGTCCTCCCTGCAATATTCAGGAGCCCTTCCCGGGCTTTCCGTGCAGGTGGAAAGATCTGTTCTCAGCTCGTTTGAGGTCTTGCAGATGTTCTGTGAGCCCTCGGGCTGGGGGCTGAGTCAGGGCTGGGAGTGCTGCCTCCTGCCCACCCATGTGCCTCACCAAAGAGCTCTCGGGCTTTGTAAATCATTTATTTGTGGTTTATTCACACTTCAAGGGCACAGGAGGGTGCGCAGGGAACGGCACAGCCATGGGTCATGGCGTGAGGGGCTGGCAGTGCAGCGAGGAGAGGCAGGGAGGTTTTCCCAAGGTCACAGAGGGAGCTGGAGATAACAGCCAAACTCCAAGCAGGGTCCCCACCTCCAGCAGCCCTGGTGCTGGCTGAGAGGGGCTGTGTTTCTCTTTGGGATGAGCCCTGCTAATGCCCTGCTGCACGAATGCCCTGGCTCTGCTTGGCTTCCTCTCTTCTTCCCGTGTCTTCTCTTTGTTTGTTTGATTTGGTTCCAAATAATTAATTGTAAACACCCGTGGCTAATGGTTTGAATGGAGGGTGGATGGGTACTTTAATTAACTTCTGAAAGGATTATGCACTTATGTTTTCAGTCTCCCCAACCCCAGCTGAGGTGACGAGGCTTGAGCCCCCCATGTTTTGAGGGAGCCCCGCACCCCGTGAACGTGGGATGTGCTGGGTGGAGGGATCAGCTTGGGAAAGCAATTCAGACCGAGCTGGGAATATTTGACAGGGATCCTGATGGTAGTTATCATGGAATCATAGAATATCCTGAGCTGGAAGGAGTCTACAAGGGCATGGGGGTTAATCCTTTCCCCTGCTTGGGTGGGGCCCTAGGTCCCATGGGATAAAGGTGTCCCACCCTATTTCCTTGGAGCACTGAGCTCCAGCCCTGTCACGATGAGCGCCTTCTGATGCTGATCGTGTGCTGCTTTTGACAGTGTAAAAGGGTTTGGTAGCATGAAGGAGGTGTCCCTTGAGTTGTACAGAGACTTTAGAGATTGAATAGACATGAGCCACATTTTTGGACTAATACGTGTGGAATTTGGGTTGAGCATGAGCCATCTGCCCCTTCTTTGTAAGATGGTTACTGTACAAGCTTCTGAGGTTTAGCATGAGAAGAGATGCCTTCTGTTTTCCAACATCTCCAGACAAAATCCAGCCGTTGAATCTGGCTGGATATAAGCTCAGCAGAGCAGTCTTGGGGAACTGAAACTGCTCAGCTCTCCTGGGCAGGAGGATTTCTGCAAAGCCAAGAGCTCGGGATACTGTGAGACAGAAGGAAGTCTTGAAGGAGGTGACCCTAAGTCATCCCAAGGTCATCCCTTCCGTGGCCTGTGGGCACATGGAAGTTTGATGGGTGTCAAACCCTGTATTGATCCCTTGGTCTGAAGGCAGCGAGAGGTTTGGAGCTGTAGCAACAAGTGCTTCAGCCCCTGCAGCTCAACACGCTGCTGTCCCAGAAGTTTTTGTCCTGAGAATTCTGTCCTGCCAAGAAACTATGAAGGAAAAGACTGAGGTCTCGCCATTCCTCCCAGCCCATTCCCAAAGCTGACTCCTCCCAATGGCTACTCCACATTTTAGGACGGTGCTGAGATAAAAGGTGCCTCCTTCACGGCTGTTCTAATGAGCAAATAAACTCCAAGACCCAACTCCAGGAGGATTAGCGAAGGAGCAAGGCTTTTATAGCTCCTTCAGTGCGTAGTTCAGGAAGTTGGGATGGGTCAAGTGATTCCCTGAATGAGTCAGAAGTGCTTTGAACATCCAGGAGAGGGACGAGGTTGTCTGTGCATCGTGCTACTGAGTCACCGGGCAATTTCCTGTCCCTCCCAGTGCAGAGCACTCCAGGTGGGAGCTTCAGCATCGCTGCTTAAAACAAGGCTGATTGGGCTTGTTCTCTCATGGAAAATGCATGAGAAAAATTGCATTTCCATGCTGTCTTTTTTGGATCAAAAGTAATTTTTACTCTAAACAAGGCTTTTTTGGCCTTTCTTCAGTGGTGATATGTGCCTCTAGAATCCTCCCCACTTATCAGTCCCCCAGGAAGCCGCTCAGTTTGATTGCTAATCTGCCTTATTATGTTTTTAAATGCACTTTAATATTTTAGTTTTAGTGTCTGCCTTTATTTTTGAGGCCAAATTCCAGCTTCTGAAGTGCCTACCTCTGTCTTACTTCAATGGCAGCCTTTCCTCTTTATCCCAAGGCATAACATGGTCCTTACAGCATTTGAAATTAGATAAACTGATTAGAGCATCTCTCAGCCGCCACCGCTGCTGCTCTGCACCTCAAAGGACAACTCGGAGAAGAGGCTGGAAGTTGGAGCTGGGGGTGTTCACACACTCAGAATGTGATTTCTTAGGGCTTTGCTCTTGTTGTAGCTCTCTACAAGTGAGCTGGATGTAGATGTCTGCTGGTGGGGGGTGAGCTGGAAGTGGTGGCGGTGACAGGAAGTCAGTGATGGCCACATGAGGATGTCTATGATCCATATCTGTGGTAGATGATTCTATCTGTGTTTTTGCCCTGTGTTTTTTACTAAGAGTGCTGAAATAGTGAGCAAATCGCTAAAAGTTGCTGCACTTGGTACTCTGGGCTGACAGAGCTTCTGGCTCAGCCATGGAGATTCTCCCAGGGCTGGAGCCCCTCTGCTCTGGAGCCAGGCTGGGAGAGCTGGGGGTGTTTCCCTGGAGAGGAGAAGGCTCCAGGGAGAGCTCCGAGCCCCTGGCAGAGCCTAAAGGGCTCCAGGAGAGCTGGAGAGGGACTGGGGACAAGGGATGGAGGGACAGGACGCAGGGAATGGCTTCCCAGTGCCAGAGGGCAGGGCTATATGGGATATTGGGAAGAAATTCTTCGTGTGAGGGTGGGCAGGCCCTGGCACAGGTGCCCAGAGCAGCTGTGGCTGCCCCTGGATCCCTGGCAGTGTCCAAGGCCAGGCTGGACAGGGCTTGGAGCAACATGGGATAGCGGAAGGTGCCCCTGCCCATGGCTGGGGGTGGAATGAGATGGGCTTTAAATTCCCTTCCAGCTCAAACCATTCCATGACTCCTGTCTGATCCCGCTCAGTGCTGTCAGTTCTGGGAGCCAGCAGCTCCTGCTCTCCGCCGCGCGTCCCCGAGGTGCTCAGCACCCGTTGCGGTGGGGCGCAGACCTCGCTGTCTGGCAGGCAGCAATGTGTGTCTGGAGCGCTGTCTGCAGCCTCGTTAGGCGGCTGCTCCGCTCGCAATCGCTCCTCGGAGAGCCCTCCCTCGATTTCACAGGAGTTGAGCATTTTGTTAGGGATTTCTCTGCGTTGCTCTGAGGGGTTTTTTAATTCCTTTCACCTCGGTGTTTTGCTGGGGAAATTGTGCGTGCCACAGGGAGGTGTGGTGCAGAGGACAGATGTTGCAGATGTGGCTTCGAGCTGATGCTGATGTACTTGGAGGTGCAGGACCCACCTGGGGCTTGGCAGAGGAGCAGTCACAGGTTCTGGCAATGATGCATTTTGCCCTTAGAAATATTTTCCCTCCCCTAAATGCTTTCTCGCGGGGGTGAAACTTTAATATCAGCATTTCAGACAAGGAAACTGGCCCCCCCCCAAAGAAGGAGGATGTGTTTCCCAGGTCTGGATGGGTTCAGGAGCCACCAATCCCACTCAGCTTGGGTGAAGGGGCCTTGAGTGGGAGGCAGAGTTGTTCCTGGGTCTGACCTGAGAGCAAAGGGTGTGATCTAAGCTTGGAGACAGCACTTATCCATCATGATAACCTTTCAGCCTTCAAATCTTTGCAAAAGCATAAAGGTCCATCTGCCCTCTGAGGTGCAGCCGTGAAATGAGGGCGATATATGGAAATATATTGGATAGCTCTGTCTAATCCAGGCCAGCTGCCGCCTTGCTCTTAATGATCAGCCCTTGCTGTCCCTCCAGGTAGGAGTGATATTTGTCTGAATTGGTTTAGCTTCTAACGATGGCCAGAAAACCTGTTCTGATTGAGTTGCCTCGGGAAACGTTCAGTGCTTCTGTCAGTCACTGTCTGAGGCTTAGCTGTCATTTTGGGCTGAGCTTTTTCAATCCTCCCCCTGTCAGAACCCTTGAGTGGCACAAGAGAGGGCCTGGGATGGATGGAATGATTCTCTAGTAAAAGTAAATGTTCCTACACAAGCAGTGGTAGCAGCGTGTCCAAATACCACATAAAGTGGGACAAGAGCTAGGGGAGAGTGGAGAGGGGAGGCGATGATGGCTCTATCCAGTGGAGCAGATTGTCCCTGGAAATGGAACATGAATAAGTAATCTGGATAAATAATGGAGCTGTCTGAACTGTAACAATAAAGAATAAAAGTGCTGAGTGTGTCCTGCTGTGATTTGTGGGGTCACGCTGTCTGGGACGGTGGAGCCCTTGCTCCCACTGGTGAGCAGGAGCTCGCAGTCAGATCTCCTGGATGTCACAGAAAGGACTTGTGGGAGGAAACAGGCAGCGGTCCAGACTTTTTGCCGCTGCAACAGTTTTGTGGACCCTGAGGGGTTCCTGTGTCATAACCTGGTGCTGAATGACCTCTGTGGGATTAGGGTTGGGTGGGATCCCAGCTGATTTCCACCTGCTTCCTGGGCAGCTGAGCTGCCCTCTGGTGATAGAGCCCTTCTGCAAGGGTTTCATGAGCCTCAAAGTTATTCCAAGTTCCCAAACAAAATCTCTGCTGCAAATCAGCGTTTTCTTCCTCTGTCTCTTTGAAGGCGTGCGGCAAATAATTATCCTCCTGCTTTGTATGATATTTATGTAAGGGAGGAGAGTCGTCAATTCTTACACAATCTTCTCTTTTAGTGACAAAGCAAACCCCGGCGTCTTTCATCTTTCTCTGGAGTTGTCTGCATGTCTTACCCGTTTCATTGCTATTCTGTGGATTCACCCTGGCTCGTCCCGGCTGGGACGTGCAATCAATTGCTCCGCATCGATTAGAGATGTGTGTCTTGCACTGTGGCAAACGCACTTTACATTGATCTGGGAAGAAAGGGAACCTCCAGCTGCAGGCTCAGGGCAGCCAGATGTGCTGGGAAAGAAGAAAAAGTGTCAGCACGGGTCAGCAGGGAGGTGATAACGTGTTAAGTTGCAGTGAGTTGACCTTCACCTTTCTGAGAGCCTGGTGTCCAGGTCGGGATGAAGCCCTGCAGCTCAGCCCTTGCATTAAACCAAGTGGAGCAAAACGATTCTCCTTTGTCCTTTTTACAACACTCATGCTAAGATTTGCCATCTTCTGCAGCCCGGTTGAATCCTCCATAATTTGTTGGCTGCTCTAACGTTTCAGTTCCCTAGATTTTCCCTCACCTTTTTATCCATGTTTTCGATGTTTTTTCTCTATCACATCATGCTGGTCCATCTTGAATTTCCTGTTGCTCATTTCCAGAGGAGATTTGAGATTCTGGTCCTGCCCTCAGAACCCTTCCAGCCCTTCTCCTCCTGGCTGGGCATCATCTCCAAATTTTAATCAGCATGCTCCCAGCTCTGTAACGTGAGCAGTTAAATGTAAATGTTGGAGAGAGCGGGGCTTGGACAGACCCCGGAGGAATCCCGCTGTAGGTTGCCCTCCTGGCGTGGTTGTAAATAATAGATAAGCACTCTTTGAGAGCGCTTTGTCAACAGGCTGTTATCCCTCCTCCCCTCTGCCCCCAGCCTCAGCGATTACATCCACTCCGTGCCTCCTCAACTTTCCTCGCAGGTGCCGCGTGGGACTGGCATCAGGAGCCTTATTAAAGTCAAGGTATATCATGTCTACAGCTTTCCTCTTATCCACCAAGTCTAGTTATCCTGTCAAGGCGGAAATTAGGTTGGTTTGACATGATCTGTTCTTGACAAACTCGTGTTGGTGGTGGATGTGGGGTTTTTTTCTCACTTTATTAAATTCCCGGGCCTTACAAGCTATGATAGTTTCATCGTTTGTTTTAGTATCTTCCCCGTGATTGAAGCTGAGCTGATTGCCTACAGCTTCTGGGCTTTTTTACTTAAAGATATGAAGATTTCTTGCCCTTGCTGCTGGCCTCCACGAGCTCTCAAAGAGCAGCACTGGTGGCTCAGCGACGTTTCTGCTCGATTTTTCATCAGTCTCCGGAGACCTTCCTCAATCTCTGCCAGTTTAATTTTTTTTTAACCCCTCTTCTCTCCCTGCTCCAGCCTGAAAGCCATCTCCCTATTAACATGAATTTTGGAGCTGTCTGCTCACCATACACCTGCCTTTATACAGATACAATCAAACACAGCACTGAGGATCTCTGCCATGTGCTTTCCTTGACTGCTTGGTGACAGACCCAACATTCCTTTTCCTTTAAGCGAATCCAAGAGCCTTTTTATTCTCGTCTCGTGTCTCTTGCTAATTGAAACTTGTTTTGCATGTTAGTGCTGCTGACTTTATCCCTCTATGCCATTGTGGTTCTGTTATACCCATCCCTAATTATTAGCCCTTGTTTCCATATTTTTTTCATGATTCCTTTTTTATTCCCAGGTCATTGAATGGCTCAGAATTCAGCCACAGCAGCCTCTTCCTAGGCTTCCTACCTTCCCTTTGCACAGGGATAACCTGCTATTGTGTGTGTAATAAAGTCTCTTTCAGTAACTGCCAGCTCTCCCCTTCTTTGTGATTATTTTCCCACGAGGACCCATCTACCAGCTTCCTGAATTTTTTGAAATCTGCCTTTTGAAGCCCGTTATCCATATTCCACGGCTTTGCATCGGGTTGAGAACTCGATCATTTCATCCCCGCTCTCGCCCAAATTGCTTTCCTCCTTAAGGGCTGCAGTCCATGTTTCCCAGGCTGCAAACCTCAGGCTTTTCCCTGTCCCCTCCCAAACGCTTCCCTCAGACAGGGGCTTGATGTTCTGTGTCCTTCCAGGCTGTGTTTGTGCTCCGTGTGTCCTTCTGTCTCTGTGCTTGGTTGGGTTAGGGCTTCCCAGGGATGGAACCCCATTCCCTTGGCTTCCAGCCTCTCCATGCTCTCCTTGTCTCATGTTTGCACATTTTGGGAGGGGGGGTTTGTCTCCTGGTTGTGTCCCGCTCCAGATGAGGATATTGGGCAGTTTGCTGCCATCCTGATCACCTCACTGTGTGCCCAAACCACATGGCACAATGTGTCCAGGTCCGTGTGGGAAGGACTGCCTTCCTTTGCCAAGCCTCCTGTTTCTGTGCCCCAGGAGCACAAGGTTTTGGTGGCTGTGACAGACCCCACGGGCAGTGACAGGACCTGGACACACTGCTTGTCACTGAACCAGTGACTGCCAGAGCTGAGAAGGCAAAAATATCTTACAATTGACTCTGAACTTTAAGGCAGCAGATTTGGGTGAAGCCAATCCCATCCTCCCTAACAAAGATGTGTAGGGCCGCTTGTCCAAGACCTTTAAATGTCAATAAGGAATTCTGCACGGCCCACAAATCATGGTGGGGAGCTGACAGGGACTGCAGTGCTGGGTGAGGTCTCTGCCTCCAGGGCTCCAGGTCTGTCTCAGAGCAGAGATCAGACCTGGGGAGGAGCTGCAGTCACGACCTGAGGGGTCTCAGCAGGGACTGCTGGAGCAGATCCACCTGCTTCAGTGAAGCAGAGGAGGTTTAGATGGGATATTGGGAAGGAATTGTTCCCTGTGAGGGTGGGCAGGCCCTGGCACAGGTGCCCAGAGAAGCTGTGGCTGCCCCTGGATCCCTGGCAGTGTCCAAGGCCAGGCTGGACATTGGGGCTTGGAGCAGCCTGGGACAGTAGGAGGTGTCCCTGCCATGGCAGGGGTGGAACAAGATGAGCTGTAAGGTCCCTCCCAACCCAAACCAGTCTGTGATTCGATGATTGATTGGTTTCTGTGGAGATGGCATTGGGAGTCTCCTTTCCCATGGGATTTGTGAGAGCTTTCTTAAAGCAGCAAGGCCTGGCTGTGGCAGCTCAGGTGTGGTTCCTGCAGGGCTTGGATGCAAACGTGGAGATGTTGCAGAGTGGCCTGGATGGCCTCAAGAGACTCCCAGTGAAGTCTGAGACTGCACCAAGAGGCCCACTCTGAAATAACTCAGGAAAACAATCCTATTCCCTCGGAGTCTGGTGAGAATCAGGGATTTCCCTCTCCAGCTGTGCCTGAGAAACCACAACTCTGTGCTGCTTTGCTTGTGCTGGCACCAGCCAAGGTGCAGTGAAACCCTGGCTGGCTCATGTGTTGGATTGGTGTTAAACACAGGGATTTGGGGGCTGAACCTCCCGCCACTGCTCTCTGGAGCACGGAAGGCTCATGCCTGGACAGCCACCCACAGAGGATGCAATTTGGTAGAGCTGGAGCTGGTGGCAGCAGGGCTGAGGGTGCCACAGCGATGTCCCCACATGCTGACACTGGCAGGGAGCACACGGGCTCGCTGACAGACGCCTTCCCCACGAGGCTGTGTGTCCTCAGGGATGTGTCACAGCGCCCAGCTGTGAGAGCTGATGTGCTGCTGCAGGCTTTGAGCTGTGCTCTGGTAGAAAACACATCACCCAGGGGCTCAGGCAGAGGTGCTGTGGGGTGGGCTGGCCATGCCTGGGTCCCACTGAGCCCCCCAGGACCTCTCCCCTCTGTAAGAGAGCTGCAGTGCCTCTCAGGAGCCGAGGAGGACATTAAATTTAATGGATGTCCAGACATTATCATATCTGGGAAACACTCATTAATCTCTGTCTGCCTCGCTGGGTTTTATTGTCTTCCCTTCCTGCGAGCCCCGCTCTGCCATGATCCTTTCTCTCAATTCATGTCATCTTTCCACCCAAGTTTTGCCTCCCACCCCTTTCGACTCCTGCTGCACCTCTGCACCCAGGGAAGCCCTCTGCAGAGTCGGTGCCCCAGAGCCCATGGACTGCAAACTGAGGGGCAGGGGTGGAGCTTTTGAAATCCGTCAGGACTGTGTCAGTGGTTATTTTTCTTGCTCTGTAGGGCTGTGGGAGCAGAGGGGGAGGTGGTTGGTGGGCAGGGGATGGGCTGGTCTAGCACCTCAGCCTGATCCCTGCTGGATTTGGCAAGGGAATGCTCCTCCACACCACCAGATGTGCTTCACTGATGACACCTTGCCCCAGGCTGCACCACAGGGTGTATCTGCTGTCCAGACCTGTATCCACACCTGGAATAAGCCTGGATTTCTTGCTATCCCATCGTAAAATTGTTTGGGATGGAAGGAACCTCAGAGCTCATCCAGTTCCACCCCCGCCATGGGCAGGGACACCTTCCACTGTCCCAGGTGGCTCTGAGTGCCATCCAACCTGGCCTTGGACACTTCCACTCATCTCAGTGGCTGTCTGCAATGGCTTATTTCAGGTATTTTTGTATTTATTTTGGTAATTCATGCAACACATGCCGGGTTGCAGTGGTCTGCAAGGAAAGGCTCTGGCTGGCTGAGGAGTAACTTTGGATGAAAGGTCCTAAAGATCCAAGCTCCATCCATGAAGTCACACTCGGGGATGAGTGGCTCCAAGCCCCATCCAATCCAACCTTGTCTTTTTCCAAGGATGAAGCATCCACCACCTCTCTGGGAAACCTGTGCCAGTGTTTTACCACCCTCACCATAAAACACTTCTTCCTAATATCATCTGTACAGTGAATTTCCCCTGCTCCAATGATCAACCTGGTGAAAGAGGGAAGGTTACCCTTGCCCAGGGGCTCCTGCTGGTTTGCAGCATCTCTTCCCTGGAAGTTTCCCGATTGCTAAACATGACGATTTGTTGAAGTTGAGCAAAATAGGCTTCTTAACTTAATGAGTAAACTAATTTGCCAGTGTTTTCCTCCGCAGTGCGGGCCCTCTCTGCCGGTACCGCGCATCCTGACACGCTGCTTACGGCACGGTTGGGAATAGCTCGACCCCATCAGCGGGGCTGTAATTTGGCACCAAAGCTCTCTCCACACAAAGATTTTTTTGTTTAATAAAGCATAAGACTGAACAGTTTGCTCTCGCTCGTAGGTTTTGAAATACGCATTTAATTTCGGCTTAATGAGGAAATTATCGTGTATAAAATTAAATGCTTTGTCATGGCTCTCCAGGACGGAGCTGCTGGAGGATGAGAGCTGTTGGGACAAGTGATGCTGGGAGATCTTGGGGATGGGGAATGATGGGGACCAGACCTGGAATGATGAGGATGGACCTGCGAGGCAGGAGGGAAAGATCACTGAATCATGGAATAGTTTAGGTTGGAAAAGACCTTTACGATCACTGAGCCCAAGCACTGCCCCAGCACTGCCAAGCCCACAACCAAACCGTGTCCTCAAGTGCCACATCCACACATCTCTTAAATCCCTGCTCCAAGGATGGTGACTCTGGCTTCCCTGGGCAGCCTGTTCCAGGGCTCGGCAGCCCTTTACATAAATATATTTTTCCTTATATCAAGCCCAAATCTCCTCTGGAGCAACCTAAGGCCACTTCCTCTTGTCCTTGTGATGAAACCCTAGGATGGAAATGGCTGCAGCAAAGGAAAGCAAAGGGCTATCCAGAGGAATGACTTGAATTTTCCAAGTATTTTTATTTATAGGGAAGTTTTCTTGCATGAGCCTCACCAACCTCTGAGGAGCTATTTCATGGCACTGGTCTCCCTAAGCTGCAGAATGTGAGGATGGCAGAGGAGGAGGTCTGGACAGAGCAGAGATGCTCTGATGGTTTTGTTGGAGGTGTAGAGCTGGGATAGGGACTCCAGGCACTGGATGTTGTGGAAAATAAATGCCTGTTTTCAGGTATGCGTGGGAGGAATAACAGGCAAAGGATTTTATCTGCAGGTGAGCACAGCCAGGTGTGTTGTTCCCTTGTGCCTTGACTTGGAGCGCATCGTACCTGTGGAAAGGCACAAAACATCAGAGAATCCCAGACTGGTTTGGGTTGGGAGGGACCTCAGAGCCCATCTCATTGCACCCCCTGCCATGGGCAGAGACACCTTCCATTATCCCAGGTTGCTCCAAGCCCCATCCAGCCTGACCCAGAGGACTTCCAGTGGCTATTTGCAATGGACTGTTTCTGGTATTTAGGTATTTTGATAATTCAGCCAACACAGCAACACGTGCAGGGCTGCAGTGCTCTGTAAGGAAAGGCTCTGGCTAGCTGAGGATGAAAGGTCCTAAAGATCCAAGCCTCATCCAGCCCCTCCAGTCACACTGGTGGAGCAGTGGGGACGAGTTCAAAGCCACTGCACAAATAAACTCTAATAGCTTTCCTCTTGCATTTATGTTATTAGGGGGTTCGTTTGACTGGCATTATGATGATAAATGAAAAATGCTTTGCACCATTACGTTGGGCGCTAATGCGTAGTGGGAAGAATTTTCTACTCATTTAAAAAAAAAAAAAAGAAAGAAGAAGAAGGCAGAGGGGAAAGTGATGGCAGCAGCACTGAGCACTTTCCAGGCAGACCTTTCACAGGTACCCCCTTGTCCCTCTGCTCTTGTGGGCTGGGGCAGGGGACTGTTGAGTCCTTGTGATGTATAAATCCACATCTCCACAGCGTGGTGGTGCTCCCATCCGGTGGGGTTATCCTCCCTTTTCCACCACATCCCACATCCCTGCAGGGCTTGGGATGCCACCTCCAGCCCCAGCTATGAGCCAAGGGCAGCAGCTGTAGGGTGAGGGGCATGCTGGGGCCCCAAAATCTCCTTCAAAGTCCACAGCCACCCTTGGAAGCCAAAGGAGGAGTTTGACAGTGCAAAGGCTTTGCTTCGTTTTCAAGCCGTGGAGCAAATTGAGTTCAGAGGGTCACTGTTACTCCCAGCTGCTGCGACAGAAATCCCTAATGCACCGTATGCCAGCTTTCTCCAAAGCTTCGGCTGCTTTTTTATGAGGCGCTGTCACTCTATTATCTGCCTCTGAGTTGGTCTTTAGCTCTTTAACCTCATGAGAAGGGAGGGAAAAGGAACCTTGAAAAGAGGGAAAAATAAAGAGAAAACAGGATGCTCCAAGAGCAGCTTTTCATCCTCAGCCACGGAGCTGTAATTGGGTGCTTGGTGAGAGCTTCTTTTGAAAGGGGCAGGTTTGAAATGTTCTGGCTGGGGGGAGAAGGGGCTCTCCATGTCCTTTTCGGGGGGAGGTGGATATGGGGGGTCAGAGCTGACCACAGACACCGGCATCAAACGGGCATCGGCTGCCCTCGGTGCTGCTGTGCTGTTACCTGCTGTGCTCGCGCCCTGGCGTGGCCACAGAGGCAGGTGAGGAACGGACGAGGTGGGGACACTGGTGGCAGGTAAGGCTTGGAGGGGCTGAGCCCCAGCCTGCAGCAGAGGAGGAGAGCTCAGTGTGGGGCTGTGGCATGGGGTGGGTGCATCCCCCGTGGGTGCCTGGGTGCTGGGATGGATCCCCCATGGCTATCTGGGTGCTGGGATGGATTCCTGTGGCTGCATGGGTGCTGGGATGGATCCCCCATGGCTATCTGGGTGCTGGGATGGATCCCTGTGGCTGCCTGGGTGCTGGGATGGATCCCCCATGGCTATCTGGGTGCTGGGATGGATCCCTGTGGCTGCCTGGGTGCCTGGATGGATCACCCGTGGGTGCTGGGGTGGATCACCCATGGGTGCTGGGGTGGATCCCCTGTGGGTGCCTGGGTGCTGCCACTGGCATTGGGGTTGTGGGTCCCCAGTGCAAGCTGGCAGGGAGGAAAGGATGGAGCAAGGAGGTGATGGTTCTGGAGCAGAGGGATGAGTTCCTTGATGCTCCTCCTGGACAGTTTGGGGCCATAGCAGGAGGGGTTGCGGGATTCTCTCACAGAGGGAAACTGAGGCAGCAGTAGATCAGGCACCAAACCCTATCCCTGCTTTGGCACCAGGGGCTAAATGGGAAGAAGAGGAGGTGCGGATTCACCCAGCACCGTCTCCTTCCAGCAGCAATTTGCTGCTCCCGGCCGGCTGCTCGTGGCACGAGACAGGGCTTCGCTCCGCACTCTCTCCTGCATGCTAAACACGGCGGCTCCCTGCAGGATCCTGCAGCCTTCTGCACTGCTCTGCTGCAGAGGGGGTGGGGAGGCAGCTCTCGCCTTCCAGCACAGCAGCAGGCGGATGGCGGGAGGTGGAGAACTGCAGGACAGAGCCCTCCTTCCCTGGACACTTTCCTGCGGGGCTGTTTTCCCCCCAGACCATCCCAGCTCATGCCCAGCCTGTGCCCAGCCTGCCGTGCTGCAGGTCCGGGTGCTGCTGCAGCGTAAGTCACTCACCCCGCAGGGATGTGCAGCCCCAGCCCTGTGCTGCTGCCTGTCCCATGGGTTTTTCTGTCTTTATTTCTGCTCCCCAGTGGATGAAACCGTCCTGGAGTGGGCTTTGTGGATGCCAGTTCCTTGTTTGACCTCTGAAAGCTATTGCTGGTGATGTGGCATCAGGGGGTGTCCTATCCTGACCAGGGTGCTGAGGCCACCTGTGGCACCTAATGGGTGCACAGCGTGTCCTCTGCATGTCTGAGTGACAGTCGCTCCTGAATCCATGCCGAGACTCTGTAGGAGAAGTTTAGGAGGAAACAGAGTAGCTCCTGCATTTTTTAGGGAACACAGTTTTGTTCCTTCATTTAAGTGTGGTCTTCTGTTCTTCCTGTTGGGAATCCATTTGTTTTCCATTCGGTCATACTTGGGAGTGCATTCCCTTTTTCTTTCCCTGTCACTTTATTCAAAATATGAAAGCAGACTCTTGGAGTGGTCTTCATTGCTCCAACTCCTCCTCCAAACCAACTTGGAGATGGTTTTCAGCAGCACTGGGAGCTGAGGGCCAGGGATGGCTCAGACCACGTGCGGTGCCAGGCTGAGCTTTGGGGCTGTGGTGTGTCTGCTCTGCAGGGAAGTGCACGGGAAATGAGCTGCTGGAAGGATGCGTGGATGGGGAGGAGAAGTCCTGAAGGGTTTTATCTCGTGGGAATCCTTCAGGAGAACAAGCTAGGGAGGTGTGGAGAGAGCTGGGAAGGAGGGGAGCGATGCGTTGGTGTTTGGGAGGGGGGTCAGGCTCTCGGCTGGTTTATAGGGTGGAAGCAAACAGGCAGCTGCATGAGGAGTAGCAGGAGCAAGGTTTTGAGAGAGGCCAGCAAGGTCCCTTGAGCATGGGACATGCCAGTGTCCCTCAGGGCTGGATTTCCACATTCCTAAATAAACTTCCAAGGCTGCAGCCTTTGCTTGGGTTCGCTGGCAAAGGAGGTTGCAGGGCAAGAGCACATGAAGTGGCTTATGGTCTTCAGAAACACGTCCCTGCTATTTCCCAAGTGCTCCATATTTTTGAGCAAGGACCAGAAAACATCCAATTGTGCTTTTTCCTTTTTTCTAATAATTCCTCCTTTTCAGAGCTAAATAATATAGAGGGAGAGGACACCAAAACTAAAAATGGAATCATTTTTTAAAGAAGTTTTTATCTGTTCCTAACAAAGAAACCACTAAGGAAACATGTCTGGGTTTTTTTTGAGAAAAGGCATTTTGAATGGGGTGAGGGTAGAGAAAGAAAGAGAGATCACATTAAAAACTTCCACCAGCTCCAGTAATGAGATTAAGGGAGCTGCCAGATGAAACCATCTGCCTAATCTTCTACCCGGAGTCGCTCTGTTCCCAACTCCCATCCAAGGATGGGACCGAAGCCACCTTTTGCCACGAACTGGCCTGAGAGGAGATGTACAGGTGTCTGCCAGGGAAGGACTGCTCACTCCAGACACAGAGCTCCTCGCTGAACATCCGAGGAGAAGGGGGAACGGAAAGGGAAAAAAAATAAAAAAGGGGAGGGAAAAAAAGAAAAAAGAAAGACACTCATAAAAAAGACAGTTTGACATTTTCTTGACTGTTTTGAAATTTTCCTAGCACAACAAGCTGTTTATCCGCCACTCCAGCTCTTATTGAATTAAAGTGTGGAGGGGGTGTTAGGAAGAAATCAATTCGTGCTCCATATGCTGCTCTGCCGAGGAACGTGGCTCCCTGCACACTATGGAATATGTAGGGAAGGGTGGGGGAAGGAGAGATAAATCCATCAGCTAACAAGATAAGTGCCTTGTTCCTCCATCTGTTACTGCTGTGTCCTTATCTGGGATTGCAGCATGGCAGCAGTGATACATCTTGTGTCAGGTATTATATTCCAAATTCATATGAATGAATTTCCATGCTCGCACCAATCCGCGATCCAGCCGCCAGCCCCGCCGTGGGCACAGCGTTTGCCGCGGAGCCGCCGGGGCTGGCCCAGCTCCTCTTTCACCCTCGTGATTTGTGACTCGAGAGGGATCATGTAGGGACAACCCCAGCTCGGCGAGGGGCTGGTGGAGCCGGGAGGGGGACCTGGATAATGGCCAGCCTCGGGATGCCGGCAGGGCGGGCATGTGCTTTACAGGCAGGAAAATCAGCTCGGGAATAAAGCGTGTTTAGAGGTGGCAGGAGGGACGCTGACTTCTCAGGTCTTTGCTTTTCTGCTGAGTCTCTTTAGGTGGAGCAGTGAATGGGCTTAAACTGAAGTAGGATAGGTCTGGATGGGATATTGGGAAGAAACTCTTCCCTGTGAGGGTGGGGAGGCTCTGGCACAGGTTTCCCAGAGAAGCTGTGGCTGCCCCATCCCTGGAAGTGTCCAAGGCCAGGTTGGATGAGTCTTGGAGCAACTTAGGACATGGGGAGGTGTCCCTGGCCATGGCAGGAGAGTGGAATGAGATGAGGTTTCAGGTCCCTCCCAACCCAAACCACTCTCGGGTTCTCTGTGCTGCAGCATCCTTGGGGTGTGGAGGCTGCACTCTAGCCCTTGTGTCTGGTGGATAGCAGGAGAAAGGCAACGCCGAGATTCTCTTCACATCATCCTTAAATAAGGCTCTTTTAGTGGCATCAACCTCTGCTACTGTTGGAGGAGCCTGCCTTGGACCTGCCAGCCCAGTTTTTGGGAGCAGAAGTTGGATGGGATGGATCTGCTCCCTTCTGTGTGACCGTGGGGAGCTCATTTAGCTGAACATGCCCGAACCCCTGATGGGCTGCTCTGCCCAGCTGCAAACCAGCTCCAAAGGCATCTGGCTGCGGAATGCAGGTTTCTACACGGTGCTTGTGTTTAAAATCTATTTATCTCTGCACTGGGCTCAAGACCTGTGCTGGATTCAGTGGCTCAGTGTGGGATGAGCCAGGCTTTTCGGAGCTGGGAGCTGCTCTTGTGGCTAATCCTGGTGCACTTGTAAATGAAGGCACAAACAAAAGCTGCTGAGGGGTTTTTGGGTGGTCTTCAGCCCTCTGGTGTCTGTATAACCAACCACTACCTGGAATGTTGGTCATCCAGTGAGCTCAGTGTCCTCAGAGCTGTCAGCAGCTTCGAGGTATAAATCCGAGCCTGGACGGGATGAAGCCAGGCTGGTAAAACCCACAGCATCATCCTGGGGAGAGGAACAGCATCACCATTTGTTCCTTCGTGTTTTTGAACGCTTGAGTGCTGCCGTGCCAGCTTTTCCTGGAGAGGACACTGTGGAGATACACAAAGTTTAAACAGGGAATGGGAATGCATCTGAGTCATCTCTAACTGGCCATACTCCACTGAGTCTCTCCTGACCTGCGAGCCCTTGGGCTGCCCTCAAGGACCTGCTGCCACCGAGGAGATGAATTAAGTCTGCACTGCTCACAGAGGGTTTTCTCTCTGTCTCTCGGCTCTGGAAATGGGATTTTCCTGGCTGGAAAAAAAGAAAGTCACAAAAGTTTTTTGCACAACTGCGCTCTGGTAGGCTGGAGTGAGATTGGTGAAGGTCAGAGCCAAATCCCAGCCTTTGGCAGCAGGAGGGCTTGGAGCTGGGTGATTTATTTTGGGGCCAGTTTTCAGTCTGGGTTTGTGTTTGCTAGTGGAAGGCACAGACTGGCACAGTGCCCAAGCCAAGAATTTAGAAACCTGTTTTTAGACGTAAAATCTAATTTGGAATTAAAGCACAGGAATTGCTAATACACTCGTGGAAATAATCTGTGCCTGGATCCTATTTTCTGCTTCTCATGTGTGTTAGACTCCTTTGAGTAACATCCATGGAGAGGAATCACTCAGGGTGATGGGAGAGACTCAGGAAATGCCAGAACCTTTGGAAAGGGAGAAAGTGAGATGCTGCCATTAAGCACCTGGCTCCTCTTGTCTGGGACTGGGATTTGGGAAGAATTCAGCCCCTCTGAATAAATGGTTCAAATGGGCTTGGTGGGGTGATGAAATTGTCTTTCTTCTGCCGAGGATATCAGTCCAGGTGGCCCTGGGGCGCAGAGGGATGTGGGAAATGAAGCAGCAATAAAAGCAGGAGTTGTGCCTTTTTTCAGGTGGTCTTTTCCTCTCCTTTTGTGCCTCTGAAAAAAAGGAATGAAAGCGAGAACACTTATCTTTTCTGGCGTGAGCATCGGGGGAAAGAGCACATTTCACTTGCAGAGCGGTAAAAAGTTTCAGGAAAGAGTCAGGAACAGGACCCCGAGCTCAGCCTGCTCTGGGTTCCCTTAGAGCATGGGAGGTGCGGTTTGATCTTGAAATATCCTTTCTGAACCCGTCTGGAGCTGAAAAGGCAGAGAGGTGCCTGAGGGAGAAGCGGGAGCATCGTCTCTGCCCTGCCTGCGGGAATCGGTGCTGGGACAAAACCCAGCTCAAAGCCAAGACTGAGCAAACCAGGTGTGCTGAAGCCAGAGAGGATCTTTTTTCTCATTCCCACCTTCTTGTTCTTGAATAAAGATGCTATTTTTATTTTCCCTTCTGTTTAGCCCCGATGGGCTTAACCCATCTCTGCAGAGGCACCGAAATCCCAGCTCTAATTTCAATTAAGAGAGCTCCTTTTGATTGCAGCCCAGGCTGGGGTTTGGGATCTATTCCTAATCCCTATATTAGCACTGATTCATCTCTTCCATGAGTATTATCATCAGCGGCCCTTGGGGAAGGGAGGGGAGGGATCTTTCGGGAGGATAAATACCATTTGTTTGTGTTTGTATTAGCTTCCACGCCGCATCCTGATTACATCCCGCATTTTGACACAACAATTATTATTAATTTCCCGGCGTCTGCGTTTGGATTCTCGCCGACACAAAGGGAAGATGACGGATAATGTCAGGCTCGGTAATTGGGTGGGGGAGGGATGGAGAAGGATGCGGGGGGGGGGGTGCAGTTGGGATATTATTAGATTGCAATTCTCAGTGTGGAGCGGGAAAGGTATTTCTCAGCAGATGTCGGCACTGGCTATTTATCCACACGTTAGCGCCGGCGGAGCGATTGTCTGGGACACGCTCAGCTCCCTCACCCCTGCCCCTCTCTGCCCTCTATCGCATAGAAATCCCATCAGCTCTTTATTGTGGGAATTGGCTTTTCCAGAGAGCCCCGCCGTTGCTTTCTGCTCCGGCGCTGCCGTCTTTGCAATTAACTTTGCTGGGGTGAGCCCGGCTGGGAAGCAGCGAGTGCAGGGCTGTGGGAGGGCTCTGCTCGAGGGGACAGGAGTTGGGAAAGCCCCAAAACTCTGGATCCCTCTGGTGGGGGGTGCAAGGAGCTGGTGCCCATTGCAGAAACTGCTGTGAGCTGCCTGATATGGCTGCAGGCAGAGCCAAGGTGGGAAGCTGCTGGTCCTGCCTCGTTTCAAAGGTGTTGGCCGTGAACATCCAACATCCTTGACATCCAACCTTGATCCGAAGTGTTGGGTGCTTGGCTGGGGTAAAGGTGGCAGACTATCAGCAGAAAGGTGATGGGCAGACATTGCTGGTGAAGATATCAGAGCAGGGCATGTGCCCTGGTGTCCCTCTGTCCTTGCTGCCAGGGATTTTTGATAACTGCCTGCTTTTTTCCTTCATCCAGCCTTCACAGGAGATTTGCAGCAGGGCTGGTGTGTTGAGCACAGCCCAGGTGATGCAAAATCCAGAAGAATACTCAGAAAATCCCTTGTTCAACAGCAGGCATGCAGAGACAACCTTCTTCTCCCAGATCTTGCATCCTTCACCTGATCACTGACTTGCATTGGGTCATTCCTTAGTGGCACAGCTGCCCAGAGAAGCTGTGGCCCTGGAAGTGTGCAAGGCCAGGCTGGATTTGGGCTTGGAGCAATCTGGGATAGTGGAAGGTGTCCCTGCCCATGGCAGGGACTTGGAATAAGTTGAGCTTTAAGGTCCCTTCCAATCCAAACCATCCTGGGCTTTGGAAACCTGGTGGTATCCTAAACAGTGCCTCCTGCCCTTGCCGTGTCTGGCTCTTGTCTCGTCCCTCCTGCAGTGCTGGTGCTTGCGAAACGCTGTGTGGTTCATCCCCTGCTCTCGCCATGCGGAAGGAGGTTTGAGTTCAAGCTGGGAAAATAATAAATAAACCAAAGGATCTAACTGTGATTCAGTGAGCATCGATTTCTCAGGCTGCTCCTGAAACACGGAGAGATGCTTGAGATGGAGGGGAGGCTACAGGAGAGGAGGAACAGATGGGTCTTTGTACCTTTGGGAAACCTCCCTCCTCTTCTTTAGAAATCTGTGCAGGCCAGGTGATGCGCTGGAATATCTTTTCCTGTCCAGCACAGGCAGTGAGGATGGTGATGGAATAGCGTGGGGATGGTGGGGAGGAGGAGAGCTGTGGTCCCGGGGGGTCTCAGCAAGGAGATCCTCAGGCTCTGTTTGGAGCTCAGCAGGGGTTTGGGAGATGAGCAGAAGTGCTGCTGGTGCCTGAGCCTGGCTGGGGCTGGAATGAGCCTTTACTGCCATTCTTGGGTCGGCAGCACAAGGCCAAACTGCATCTCTGCCTGGGAGAGGACCAAGTGCATCGACCTCGTAACTTGTGAAATCATTCGCAAGAGGGTGATGGGTTTTGTTCTTTAACATTTGAGCTTTGCCTGTGCCTGGCATCCTCAGTCTGTGCTGGGTCCCATTCCCCTGCGCCAACGCCTTGGCTGGACAATGCTGTGAGCATCCTGCGGTGCTGGGGCAGGAGGAATGCTCTGTTCCTTGGATTTGTGGCTGTTTTGTGAACCATGCCCTGCTCTGACACAGCCAAATCCCTCTGCCCGTGCTCCCTCCCTCTGCACAGGGTCCTGTCCATCCCAAGCCTTCTCCCTTTAAAGTGTTCCTGGCTCTCCTTCATCTCTCCTGTGCAGGATTTCCCTGCAGGGCAGGAGTCAGGATCGTGGGTACATCCAAATCGTCTCCTGCATGAGCTGGGCCTTCCCACTTATCCTGCAGTGTTTAACCCAAGTGACAGTGCTCCCAGGGCTGGCAGCTGTCACACGAAGGGACATCTGCTCCATCCCAGTGATGTCCCCTCAGCTGGATGCCAACAGCCTCATTGCTCGGAGGTTGCACTTGACCACTGGAAGGGCTACACACACACCAGCCCTGGAAGTGTTCCAGGCAAGGTTGGACAGGGCTTGGAGCAGCCTGGTCTAGGGGAAGGTATCCCTGCCCATGGCAGAGGGAGGGAAAAAGAGATTTTTATGATCCCTTCCAAGACTGACACATAGGGCTCCTGGTCTTGGTGGGGCAGAGCTGGGATTGCAGCAGGAGATCCTTCCCTGGCTCTGAGTCCTGCCCACGGATAGAAGCAGAAGATGCTTTTGAAAGCTTTTTCTGAAGTAGGGCTGCTTTCCCTGCTGCCCAGCGCTGCTCTGGCCAGCACACAAAGCCAGGCTGGCCAGAGCAGTGGCTTTGTCTCCACCAGCCATGCAGGAGGGGCTTTGGGATGAGCCAAGCAGCTGGGCTGGGCTCGCAAGGCAGTGCGAACCTGCGCTGGGGATAGGATCCTGGTCTGAGAAGAGAATTAAGGGATTTTGTGTGGGTTTTGCCCCTTCTGACAGCTTGCTGAGGGGGCTGTCGTGGGGCTGGAGGCACCTCCTGGGTGTAGTTGTGTTTACCTACGGGTTGGAATGGGCTTGGCTTGGTGAAAGGAGTGGATTTGATGCTTTGCTGTGAAATTGGGCCAAATCACAATCTCCAGATCCAGCAGCTGAAATTAAAGAGCATGCACTGAAATTAAAGAACATGTATTCATTGTGATATTTAGTCTTTTTGGAAGCGAGATCAGCTGGAAGGGCAAGAAAGGCTGAGTTAGGCAGGGGTGGTGGTCCCTGTGTGTGCTGGGACCTGGGGGATGAGGAGCAGTTTGGTCCCAGCCGTGTGATCCTGGCCAAGCCCCTTCTCCGTGTTTTCCCCTCTCAAACTTTGATCTTTTCTCTTCAGCCTTTAAGCACTTCCAGCCGTGGATTTGTGTGTTCAATATCCAGCCCAATTCCTGTGGTGTTGCTAGGGGTTAGCATAATGGCAATAGTAAGGCAGGGAATTATCAGAGACCTTATCAGCACAGTCAAACCTGAACTCTTTTCCATTTTTCCCTTTCACCCCAAAAGCAGGACAGGTTTTCTGTGCACTGTGACCTGTAGGTGCTGGAGCCAGGCCGTGGGGTCATCTCATCTAATAGCAAATCCTTTGTCCTTAGAACAATAAATCCAACGTTTCATTTCACCTCTTGCATCTTTTTATGTCCATTTGCACATTGAAATCTCTTCAGCTGACTCCTGCCAGTCTTTACAAAAAGCTTTTGCTGCTTCAGATGTTTCAAAGATTGCAGGGTTGCCCATCAACCCGAGAGCTTTCCTCGTAAGCAGCTCCAGCTCTGCAGAAGGCAGTGGGAGGGAGGTAAATGTATTTGGAAGAGATGGGGAAGGGAGGCAAAAAGAGAAGGGGTTTTGTACCCTGTTCTCCTGGGGAAAGCATTTTTTTATCTCTAAATCTGTGTAATTGATGCTCAGATACTCTGGTGATGAGTGCCTTAGAAATGCATCTGCAGTAATAATCTAATATCCGTTTGTTAGGGCTCCAAGGAAATCTAATAATACTGATGCTTTGCCTAATAGAGCTCCTTTCATCCCAGGATAAAATGCAAGGAGTTTGAGATGGAAAAGACCAATTTTAGGTCGTGCAGTTCATCTCCCTTCTCATGCAAAGTCTCGAGGTGTTTCGTAGACATTAAATAATTAAGGAGTAGTTATGGTCAGGGAGGCAACTGGGTGAAGGAACTGGGGAGCTCCTGGGTGTGCTGCCAGGCTGGGAACTGGGAGCTCACTGGGATGGCACCTTCCTGTCCCAATCCCACATGAGGTGTGAGCCAGGAGCACTGGGTTTTACTGGAGCTCACTGGGATGGCACCTTCCCATCCCACTCCCGCAGTGAGGTGTGAGCCAGGAGCACTGGGTTTTACTGGAGCTCACTGGGTTTTACTGGAGCTCACTGGGATGGCACCTTCCCGTCCCAATCCCGCAGTGAGGTGTGAGCCAGGAGCACTGGGTTTTTCTGGGGTCGTGTTCGTGTGCTGCTCTGGGCTCTGAGCATTGCTCAGGGTGGAGGTGGTGCCCAACTCCTCGGGTCCTGGCCAGCCCAGCTGCTCTGGGACACCATCCCTGCCGGATGGGGATTTACCAATGGCATCAGGATTCAGGGCAGGCTGTGCCAGCGGGGCAGAGCAGCAGCTTGGTGGCTGCAGGCGTGACTTCATCTCCTTTCCGACCGTCCTCGTGAGAAATGGAAGACAGTGATGGAGCTCACCTGAGCTGGAAGCTCAAGGTGTCCCTTCTGCAGGAGCAGCTCCAAAGAGGAGCTGTGACATGATTTTCCGGTTCACCGGCAGCTCTTGGCAGGAATCATAGCAGACGAATCTCCCTCAGTTTGTGGTGGTTGCAATCACTTGATATCAGTTTGTTGTTTTTTGGAAGAAAGTGTGTTAAGGGCTGGGTTTAGGTTTGCAAGTGATGCTCTTCAGCCTCACCCCACAGAAGAGCAGGATCAGCCTGGAATTCACTCCCTCCGTTGCCAGATCCAAATCAGGGGTGACCCCAGCAATTCCCTGCCTGGGAAGCAGAGCCGTGGAGGGTCTTCCTCCCTCCTTTTTTGCTCCAGTTGCCCATGGACCAGGCAGAATCCAGCCCATGGGACTCCCCTTTCCCCTGGGGCTGTGGGGGAAAGAGCAGCCAGGACAGCAGGATCTCCTGCAGGGCTCTGGCTGCTGCCAGTTTTAGCCTGTTGTGGCTGCACGTTCCCCAGGATGAGGGTGGCAGGAGGGTGGGATTTGGGGATTTGCAGAATTAATGATATCTGCAGTGAGGTATCTGCCCCCTGCGGCTCCGTGCGGAGCGGAGCCGGCGGTGCGGGGAAATCACCTGTGACCGCTTCCTCGGCTGTGCCCTCCTGTAAATAACCTGCAGATGAAAATGTCAGGCCTGGAGCTCCTAATGCCAGGCTGAAGGAGGGGATGAGCAGAGGGAAATGTGTGTGTTGGCGTGGGAGGGCGAGATATGGAGAGAGTGATGGAGGGAGACAGTCGGGGCATGACGGAGATGCAAACCCCGGCAGGGAGGGCTGGAGCCGATCTCTGCAGGGATCAGGCTGGGAGAGATCCCAGGGAGATGCCTGGGATCCTGTGGGGGGCTCTGAGGGTGGGAGGGTGTGTGCTGGGCTGTGCAGTGACTCTGCCTTAGGAGAGTAGCCCCCGAATGTCCAGCTGGCTCCTGCTCCCCAGGATGAGCCTCAGGGAAGGGATTTTCCCAATTAAACATGGAAATGTGCCCTTTCTTCCCCACAGAAATGCCCAGCATGGAGGGATGGCCGCTCCTCTTCCCTGGCCACCTCCTCTGGAAAGAGAGTCTCCTCTTGGCCCTTTGCTTCTCTGCTGAGCGTTAATTAGAGGGCCAATTAGTGTTCAAGGTCAATTGGATTTGCACACTCGCTCCAGCAGCAGTTGGAGGGAGCCCATCTCCTCATTTCGGGAGGTGGGAGGCTGCTCCCTCTCCGGTGTCCCCCCGGCAGCCTGGCAGTGTGCCGTGCACATCTGGACTGCTGCTGTGCACATCTGCGCAGCCCTCACGTGGCTGATGGGAGCAGCAGGTACCGGTGTGGGCAGAGGGAAGCACCTCTGCCATGGCGGAGTGAACACAGAAATGCTCAAATAGGAGGAAAAAATAGATTTGGGAAGCTGGCAGAGGTGATAGGGAAATGAAAGGGCTGGAATTGTTTAATTTGTGTTTCAGCAGCAGAGCTGTCGCTGGCTTTGCTGCAGTGGACAGCAGGAGGTCGAGGGGAGGGCAGGTGTCAAGCAGCCCATGCATGGAGTCCTCAGCAAGGGTCAGCACCCTCAGCCTCCCTTCTCACTGCTGAATCTTGCTCCAGCAAGATCCAGACAGGAGGATTTCATCCTTCCTGGGAGTTGTGGACAGTCAGGATGTGCAATATCCTCTCCAGGAATTGGTGCGTGCAGGGGTAACACTGGCAGCTCCAGCACAGCATGACTGGATGTTGCCAAATCCCAGCTGGCCTGAAAATTTGGCTTTTTTGCATGTGGGACAGGTAACAGAGCTGGCTTTCCATGGCTGCCTCAAGTGCAAGGGCATGGCAAAGGCACAGGGAAACACCTCCACGTGGTTTTCCCCAGCCCCGAGTGTCCTGCCAGGTGGGCTGTGCCGTGGGACCAGTGTCCATGCATGGAAAAGATTTTGTAGCCGAGGTCAGGGTCACCCCTCTGCTCAGCCAATGTGCCCACAGCCCCATCCTGGCCTTGCCATCGGGATTTCTGGGCACAGAACACAGAGCAGACGGAGTGGGAACACGCACAGCAGCTGATGCTTGCACCCAGATGCGGGACACGAGTACCCTGCCCCATCCCTCTGCTCCTGCCACCCTGAAATTCCCCGTGGATGCAGAAATATCCCTGCAGTGTGCAGCCAGGACTGTGCACGTGCCCCGAGAGACACAGGCACGTCCACCATCTCCTCTGCCAGCGCCTGCCTTCCCCACAGGCAAAGCTGGCTGTGTGAAATCTGTGCTGGGGGCATCCGCTTGATACCAGCTCCAGTCCAAAGCCGATGAGGAATGCACAGACTGGCAGTGCCGGACTGCATACTAATGGTGCGAGAGCTCGCAGGGAGCAGGGAAGAGAAAGGGAAGGAGCCAGACTGCAGCTCCTGGCTACCCGCGATTGATTTATTACCAGGTTTGCTGATGAATGTGTGAGAAACGCTATTGGTGATAAAGCAGAAAGCCCGTAATTAAAGTAACAGCTTTCAGTTTTTAAGCACCGCTTGGGTGTTTTCTTCTCTCTGGCAAATTTTGTGGCTCGGTGCCACTCGGCAGCGTCCTCCCCCCACCATCCCGAGCCTAAGCTGCCTTTGGCTCCAGCCTGGAGGCACCGTGCCAGCCTGGCAGTTGGTGAGGGACAGGTTATGGTGTGATTTGGTCACGGGCTGATTTGGGGAGGGAATATGGGATTTTGGAGCCCTGGTGGCATATGCATCTGTGCAAGGAAAATTCCCCTCCTCTTGCACTTGCCAGAGGCGCTAGGCAGGATCTGGGGGGATACAGGGCACTGATGCTCTTGGGGCTAGACAGGATCTGGGGGGATACAGGGCACTGATGCTCTTCCCTAGTGTGGGGAGCAGGATTTTCTTTAAATCCTCACTGCGCCTTGCAGAAGATGCTCGGCACCTTCCTCATGAGTGGGTGCCTGGATTTTGTGCATTGCCAGGGTTTGCTCCTGCCCACACCAGGAGCTTGCTCCTTCTCCTGCCTGCGGCTGTGCAGGTGCAGCCCAGCTCAGCGGTGTGAGCACTCCACACCCACTCCAGCACTGATCCTCCCGAGTGGCTCACAGAGCCTTTCCCAGCACTGACCCGCTCCATCCTCTCTCCGGGGCTGCAGGAGAAGAGGACCTGCTGCTCGGTGGGCTGTGGATCCAGCGATCCACAGGGAAATATTCGGTGCCCTCGGGTAGTAAATGGAGCAGAGAGGCTCCCGAGCCCCTTGCAGCAAGCGGCTGTGATGGATGGGCCGGCGGATAGAAGGATACGTGCGGTGAGGGATGGGGGAGAGGAGGTGAGAGCTCTGCCGATGACAGATGGACAGACAAGGGGGGTGTAGGGATGAGTATGTGGATATATATGCAGGAAGGTAGGGAAAGGGTCTCTCTGATGAGAGATAGATTGGGAGAGATGGATGGATGGGATATTTATAGTGATGGCTAGGTAGATAGAGCTGGATGTGTGTTGATGAATAGGTGGATGATGGATAGAGGGCAGGGATTGTGGGAGCTGGCAGGCTAAAGGGTATATATGGTGCTAGATAGATTAGATAGAAGGATATATGTGATGATAGAGAGATAGTATAAGCAGCAGCCTGAATCCCCAGCAAACTGCTGCTTTTAGCTACTCCGAGCTCCAGTGTAATCTCATTTTGCCCTGGTAAATTCCTTATCAAGGCAGCTTTAAAAAAAAAAAAAAAAAAAAAAAAAAAAAAAAAAAAAAAGAAAAGAAATCTCCTTAAAAGAAAGAAAGGAAAAAAAAAAAAAGAGAAAGATCACCGGCAGCAGCACTTCCCGACTCCTCCGCCAACAGCCGCTGACCCGGGCTGGCTGTTTCCATGATGACAAATTAACTGATGCTCTGCTGCAGCTCCGAGTTTCTCCGGCGGCTGCGGCGGGGTCTGCCCGGGATCGGCACGGAGATGCCGTCCCTCGGCTCCCTCCTCCCTCCCTGCTCTGGGGAAGCCTCTCTGTCCTCGGGCAGCCTCCACATGTCCCCGCAGTGCTGCAGGCACGTCAGGCATCGCTCTGTGCGATGTCTCCGCTGCCGCCTCGTTGGCAATGGGGTGTCTCTCTGGTTTTGGCAAACCCCGGTGTGATTCCCGGCGCTCACCAAGAGAAGGGCTGTGAGATGAGCCTTGGCTCCTTTCCCTCTCCCTGCATCCTCCTGCAAACAGCTGAGGAGCCCCAGGGACAGATTGTGCACAGAGGAGAGCGAACTTCCATCCTGCAGGATGCGGGGCTGCGCGCCGGTGCTTTTCCCTTCTCCCCGAGCAGGCAGACAGACTCGGCAGACGCGGGGAAGTCTGGCGTTCCTCTGCGCCGATAGCAATTAAGATGTGCTAATGGGTTCAGACGAGCACCTAAAAAATGTGGATGTTTCACTTGAGCCTTCTGGAAGCTTTTGCTCATCTGCAAACATTCCTGCTGGTGGGAAACGAAGGCGTTCCCTGGCGCGGGCGCCTTCTGCGGCGGCGTCTGGAGTGACCTCTTGGTCCTGATGGGGAAATGTGTGCTGATGTCTTTGCAGACAATTCCATGGGTGAGGGGATGGGTGTTAACGTCTTTGGAATGGGTCTGAATGCCTCTGCCCACCTCAAGCGCAGGTTTGTTATAGAACCCAGGCAGTTTGACTCCCGAAACAGACAAGTGGGTCTGCACAAGCCTGAGTTTCTGAACTTTGGGGTAAAGGACAGGTTCACGGGAGGATATGTGGTACTCAGTACCCCTTCCCAGCACCTCAGCCAAGGGGGAAAGGAAGAGGGCAAGGAGCGGCCAGGAGTTTGGGATAAAAGGGGAGCTGCGCCCTCCAAAACCTCGAGAGAGAAAACCCCGCGGGCGTATGCCCCTGTGGACTCTCTCCTTTTATTTAAATAAAGTTGCAGAACCCCTCTGTCTCCTTTATGGGCACTGGCTTTTCATAGTGTGATTTTCCACACAGTCCCACGCATGATATGAAAGGTCAGAGAGCCCTCGAGGTGTTTTCAGAACATCCCCACGGAGGTTTGACCTCGGGCTGCCTTTGGGAGCTGCAGGATGTTATTTTATCTGCCTCTGTGTCTGTGCTGGGCTTTCTGCTGGGCAGGACATGGGTGAGAGACAGGAGTGCTGGACCTAGCAAAAGCTTTGCCTCTGCGCTGCTGCAGGGACTTATTCCCTCAACAGCCAGGCATTATTTTTAAAGGATTTGGTGGAAAACACAGTTCAGACCTGTTGGCTTCAGTGTCTCAGGTTGCTGATGAGGAGAAAGGAAATTAGGCTGTCCCTGGCTCTGAGGTTCACCCAGGAGGTGGTTGAAGGGGTGGTTTCCTCTGCTGATACTCAGCACAGCAGCCGGAGCATCCTGGCAGATCATTCAGGACCTGGAGAGCCGCAGGTGTCCCCATACTTTGCAGGGAAAGGCTGTAGGTGGTGTTTTCTGGCTGGATGCAGGCTCTGCATTTCATAGAATCGTGGAATGGTTTGGGTTGGTCAAAGGCACCTTAAAGCTCATCTCATCCCACCCCTGCCATGGGCAGGGACACCTCCCCCTGTCCCAGGCTGCTCCAAGCCCTGTCCAACCTGGCCTTGGACACTGCCAGGGATCCAGGGGCAGCCACAGTTTCTCTGGGCACCTGTGCCAGGGCCTCATCACCCTCACAGGGAAGAATTTCTCCCCCATATCCCATCTAAACCTGCCCTGTGTGAGTGTGAAGCCATTTTTCCAGTCCCTGTCTACTCCTTATCCCCCTTTGTACAACAAATCCTCTGTCTCTCCTCCAAGTACCCTGGAGTCCAAGAATAAATAATAAAGAAAGCCCATATGATGCTGGTTGACTTCTTTCCCGTTGGGAACCAGTACAGACCCATTTCTAGTGACTCTGGCTTCCCCTTTCCTAAAGTGGAAATAAATCCACGCAATAATCAAGTATTTTCAGCAGACTGAGAGTCCCCTGCTCTCCCCCTGGATAGTGGAGGAGATCCCCTCTTATGGAGGCAGCGAGACGTGGGGAAATGCATCTCCATGCAAATCTCTCTCCCCTTCCTTGGCAACTTCATCTCTTGATCATTTCTGACAGCCCAAGTTTTGTCAGCCAGACGCATTTGAGGCAAAAAAAAAAAAAAAAGGAAAAACACAGCAAGCCAAAGCAAGTTGAAGAGTTGGAGATGTGGTTGGGGGAAGGGAGAGGGAATAAGAAGTAGGAGGAAAAGGAAGGTCCCTGGAGACAGCAGTGAATATGTAAACTTTCTCGATTTCCTCTGCCTACTCATACCTCTGTGTGTTAACAACTAGACAGACATCTTGTATATATTTGATAAATAAGCCTCTCCATTTATTCAGAGGAGTGAATTTGTAGCTATTATGATTCAAATGGCATGACAGGTTCTGGATTGTTGTATTTTTTTGCTATTGAGTTTACAAAAAGAAAAAAAAACAACATGAAAATTGCAAAATTCAAAGCAATTTTCTTTGGCTGTGGATCCTCACAATGCACAGATAGAGAGATACAGTCACATATATATATATATGTACAAAAATAATACAAAAGCCAGTCCAAGTGCCTCTTCCCTTGAGACAGGAGGATGAGGGGTGCAATAAATAATTTAGAAATTGCTACCACCACTTGATTCAGAGTGATGGATCTGGCATGTGTTCCAACAAGGCACATGCTGTATTCATTACCCATTGAGCTACATTTTAATTTCTCCCTCATTAACCTTATCTGTGACTGGGGTTGTGCATCAAGTCAAATCCTTCGGATGTCAATCAATTCATTAGATGGTTGTTTAGTTTGTCATATGTGCTGTTATCGCTTATTAGGCTGCCACGCCGATCAATCAATCAAAAGGCAGCGAGGAGCTGGCTGGAAGGGACGCGGGCAGGCAGCAGGCAGGCAGCATTCCATGGATGGGGTTGCCTGGAGCAGAGCCCACGCCTCCGGAAGGAGCAGGAGCGTTTTGTGAAGTGGAAGGGAAAAAAAAAAAATTGGAGGTGTTCAGATGGTTCCCATTGAAAACCACGTCTTTGTTTAAGGTCATTGAAGCAAGTTATAGGCAAATAAAAATAATAATAATAAAGTTAGTTGAGTGTTTACTGTCGGGGATGAAAGCTTGGTACGAAAGATGTCATCTCACTGTCCTGCTGGCACAGAAAGTCACAGAAAGTCTCTCCTCCTGACTGATCCTGTCTCTGGTTCCACCTGGTATTTGCTTCTCATTGAGTTCCTCCCCTGTTTCCAACAGAGGGAGCATCAAAGGCTCTGGGCTGGCTGGATCTACATTCTCACCTTCTTGGCATGGCTCCTCTGAGCATTATTGCCATGCATGGATTAAGTTAGAGGCATCACCTGCCCTGTTAGGAGAGGGGCTGGATCCAGGACAGTCCTGTGTGCCCTCCACTCCTTCACCATTTGCTTCCACTAGTGGCACTTTGGGGAAGCACAAGAGCACTCTTGTAAGGGCTCGATATGACCCAGTGAGTGCCCAGGTGGCCAAGAAGGCCAAAGGCTTCCTGGCTTATATCAGAAATAGGCAAAATTTCTTCATCCAAGGGGATGTCAAGCACTGGAACAGGCTGCCCCGTCAGTGGGAGTCCCCAACCCCGGAGGGATTAAAAACCCATAGATGTGGTGCTTGGGGACATGGTTTAGTGGTGGCCTTGGCAGTGCTGGGGAAATGGTTGGACTTCACGATCTTTGAGGGCTTTTCCAACCTAAACGGTTCTGTGATTCTAAGGCACGGCAAGTTTTGATTCATTGCCTTGGCTGCCGGCAAATCCTCATGCAGAAACTCCTGCCAGTCCCAAACCTCTCCCTGGAGCACCCAGAAGCACAGGACAGCCCAGGAAAGGCTGCAGGTGCTGGTACACCCCAGACTTCTCATTCCTTCTCCCCAGCCTGTGGCTGTGAGTGCTGCAGGGCTGAGTTTCTCCACCTAAATAAAATAGGAACTCTCAGAGAAGTTGTGGCTGTCCCATCCCTGGAAGTGTTCAGGACCAGGCAGGATGGAGTTCTGAGTGACCTGGTCTAGTGGAAGGTGTTCCTGTACATGGCAGGGGGTCAGAATGAGGTGATGTTTAGGTTCTCTTCCAACCCAAACCATTCTGTGATTCCATGAGATGCTGGCTCAGGTTTGTGTGTGCTGGTGAAGCTGCTGCCGGGTGTTTGCTGCCCACATCGGTGGCACTGGATGCTGCATGCCTGGGAAATTATCCCTCTGTGCCTTGATCCAGGCAAGCTGTGAAGTCCTTGGCACCGAGCCGAGCTCTTCCCACAAGCCCAGTGAATCCCGCCCTGCTCCGGGAGGGAAAGTCAGTTCTCCTCCCACTTTGTGCCCCTGGTACAGCTAATGAGTTCCTTTTCAACCTCAGCATCCTCTCCCTAATCATGAGGCAGGGACAGAAAGGACTCAGGTAGCTCGACTTCATCACAGACGGAGTGAGACAGAGCAGCTAGAGGGAAGAAAAAAATATCCATCTCTTTGCTTATAAAGTGCAGCTGGGTCTGCAGCCATTCAGAGGAAATGGCTGTGGATCCCCCCCGTGTCATTCTTCAAAAATAGAGCCATTCTCCTCCAAGTGCTCTTCCAGGATTCATTTGAAACCCCCCATTGTAGCTCGGCGACTGTTGGGCTTGGAGCGCAGGAGTTGGCGGCTATTAAGAGGTCTGCTCCTGCCACAGGTGTCCTTTGGTGACAGTGCCTCTCTATTAGGGTACAGCAGGTAGATGCCACCACTCGGCGTCGGGGAGGCTGGGACAAGCAATCCTAGCAAGGCGCCGGCGTTTCAATTAACTGCCAAGACAGCCAACATTTCAGGACCTGTACATCTCTCTCCGCAGCAGCCGCGATGTATTGTATTATAAATAACAATAAGCAGGCCCAGTCAAAGGCTGTAATTGAATCTCTTCATTTTGCTGAGTCGGGTGAAAAAGCCCCTTTGAGTGAATTATGCCGCGGGGGTGGGTGATTTGGGCGACGTGTAAAGGTAACACACACTCGCTGTAATTAAAGCAAACATCCGTCCCTGTCGGTGCCGCTGCCCTCGGGGTGTCCAGGAGCTGCTTTGATGGTCTTGCCGTGGGCAGATCGTGCTGCTGGTGTGGGAAGCATCGCTCAGCTCTCCTAAACTATCCCTTCCCTTGAAGGGTGATCCTTGATGGCCGAGCTGCCTGTTGAAGAGGAAAAGTGAATTCCCTCCTCTTGGAACAGAGGAAGCGGTGAGGAGGGACTCACTGTTCCTCCCTTCTCTTATGGCTTTCCTTGCAGTGGTACTGCAGTCCCCTTCCCATGCTGCCAGCTGTTCCCAGCCTCCAAAATCCTCAGTTTTGTGATCACGGAAACCTGCTCCTTGCTGATGGTCTTCTTGCACACTTCTTCCCATCTTGCACACTCCAGCTGCGAGCCCGGCATTAAGGACTTTTTATGGATTTAAGCAAATGCTCTCTTTTGTGGCTGAAATGGAGTCATGCAGGTGATGCTGCCAACAGGAATGAGCAGTTCAGTTGAGCTTTGCTTGGAGTAGTAGCCTGGGATGTCTTTTGGCTAACAGAGAGAGCCAAAGGTTGATGCCTTTCGGTTCCCTTCCATCCCTTGCGCCCGACTGCTCTCGGCACACACCCTCCTCATCTCTTCTCTCCAATCCAATCCAATCCAGACGTCTCCCCAAGGCCAGCACATTTTTCAGCCCAAATTTTGCACTGACAGAATATATTACATCTGCGGCGAGGTGGAATATAAAGTGAGGAGGAGCTGTGGGGGGAGTGCAAGGAAATGAGGTTTTCTCCACTGCGAGAGCACAGGGTTAAATTGGCAGCTGCAGCCAGAGCTTCTTGGTCCCTCTGTGCTGCTTCAGGTTTTCTTGGAGATTTTTTGTCGAGAACATGCTCCACCTTTTTTCTTTTCCCCTTTAGAATCCACTTTGTATGTCACTTGCTTTTTCTTTTTTTTTACTATTATCTTAAACATCCATTATTTAGAAACTGCTGGAGCCTGGAAACCAATTTCCGTGCTTATTTCAAAGAGTTTGCAGCGTTTAGGTGGTTATGTACAGGCTATTACATGGACTGACCATGGGAAAACAGCCTGGCAGGGCTGGGTGCCCTGTGGGGAGGGGGCAGCAGGGAGGCGGGGGGGTCAATAACTCCTGCCTGATGGACATTTGTACCTCAGGATATCTGGGGGTGAAAATCACGGAGGATGAAAATCAGTATTGCATTTAGGACAGAGTCCTGTGCTGGAGGAGGGATGGGAGCCCATATTCTCCCCCTGAGAAGGGGTTTTGGTGGGCAGAGACACAATGGGTGTCGGTGATCATGGGATGCTGAGCTCCTTCCTGGATGGGGACGTGGCTGTCACGAGTGTCCTTCGCTGTTCTTGGCTTTGCAGGGCTCAGCATGTAAAGCAGAGGATCCCTGCGGATGCTTTAAGCTACTCAGGGGATTAGGCAGGGTTATGAGCAATCCCAGGACAGAGGAAATGTGGAGGCAGCTGGCAGCCAACCTCCTCCTCGTCTCCTCCAGCCAAGGAAAGGAGTGGAGGGATCTTTTTGTCTCAGTTTCACCATTTGTGGGCTGGTGGTGGAGGAAGCCCCCGGTGCAGGAGGGCTCCCTCCTCCCAAAAAACCATGCCGCTCATATTTAGGGCCAGGGAGGTGGTGGGAGGGAAATCCAGGCTTGAGGGATTGAGTTCATCCCTCTTGTAAGCCCGTCAAAGTCAGCGGAGTGGCGGCAGGGGAAGAGCTGCCCGGGTGCGTCCCCGGCCTGAGAGCAATCCCCAAATGCCATTGCCTCGGTGTAACCCTCTGCTGAGCTGGCTGGCAGTGACGCCGAGCCCTGCGTGGGCATCTGAGTCACAAGGATCGTGCCTGGTGCCACTTTGGTGGCGAGGGAGCACTGCAGAAGTCACTGTCACAAGGGCGGGGACAAAGGGAAGAGCTGTCCCAGCAGGACGTGCTCCTTTTTCCCGGTGTTAAACCCTGAGTCTTTTATCCTGCGATTTCAAAAGAGCTGAAAAAGATCAATCGGTGGCATTATCTCTGCTTCTTGCAAACAGAGCGAAGGTAGCCGAGCTGAGCTGGGGTCAGACAAGCCCCTGCCCTCCCTGGGTGCTCCCACCCCTCTCAAAACTCCCCAGGGTGCCAACATGTGCAGCTGGGCTCTGCAAGAGGTGTCATCCATGGGACATCTCCCCTCCTGCTGCCTGTTAGAAAAGCAGAATAGAATTACAGAATCCTGGAACGGTTTGGTTTGGAAGGAACCTTAAAGCTCATCCTGTTCCACCCCCTGCCGTGGGCAGGGACACCTTCCACTGTCCCAGGTTGCTCCAAGCTGGCCTTGGACGCTTGCAGGGGTTGGGCATCCACAGCTTCGCTGGGAAACCTCTGCCAGGACTTCACCACCCTCACAGGGAAGAATTTCTTCCCAATATTCCGTCTAACCCTGCCCTCTGGCAGTGGGAAGCCATTCCCCCTTGCCCTGGTGCTCCATCCCAAAGATCTTCTCTTCTCCAGGTGAGCACCCCCAGCTCTCCCAGCCTGGCTCCAGGGCAGAGGGGCTCAGCTCTTGGAGCAGCTCCGTGGCCTCTCTGGACTCACTCCAGCAACTCCACATCCTTCTGCTGTTGGGTGCAGCAGACCTGGAGAAAGCTCTGCAGGTGGCTCTCCCCAGGGGACAGAATCCCCTCCCTCTCGTGCTGCCCGCGCTGCTTTGGGTGCAGGATGAGCAACTCGGGGCTATTGCGCTGTGTTGGGTTGGTTTTCCAGGCTGCAGCCCAAACCTGGAAGCTCTGCAAGCATCCCCACAGCAAATCCATCCATGCCGGAGCTTCCTGAGCCACATCCCTGGTCAGGGCCCTCTCCAAGCTCCCGCCACCCTTTTCCTCATCCTCCCATCAGAAAGTTAGGGCTGGAATCTGAGCGGTGCTGTCGGTGGTGGGAGGCAGACAGCAGCACTGTTGGAATTTTCTCCGCGTCGCTGTGAGTTAATTCATTCCAGTAAATCATCCAAAATAATTTGCGGCGAATATCAATTTTCTGTGTGAACTTCTCGCTGGCTGCACAGAAGTATCTTCTGCCGACACGGCTCCCTTATTCTGCTGATCTGAGACAACAAAGCAGCTGGGGAATAAACAGGAGGCGAGCTGGAGTCCCCAGGGCTGCCGGCACGAGGGAGGTGCCTGGGCTGAAACTCGCTCGTAGATAAAACCCAGCGAAGGCAGGCGATGATTAAAGGCTAATTTGCTGTCTGTGTAGTGTTAAGTGCCCCCCTTTCCTAACGAGCAGAAGGCACTGCCAACCATTCTGCTTCGCCGCCTCTCTTTTATTTACCTTTTCAATTATTTTAAGGCTTTTCCGAACTTTGATTACGGATGTGTCTCCTCTGTGAGCCCCCTCTGTGCCGGGTCGGTGGCAGAGGGTGTATTTTCTATGCTAAGAAAGACTTTTATGGGCAGCAAATGTCTCAAAAAGAAAAAAAAAAACAGAAAACCCAGGCTGCTCCACCTGTCTCTTGATAGATTTCAGCCGTGAGCGGTGCTGGCTGTCACTTGGTCGACCTTTCTCCCCACCAGCTGGTAGAGCAGAGCTGTCCCAGAGCCAAAGGCACGGCGGTACGGGAGCCGTGTCACCCCAGGAGGGTGGTGGCAGGGTGAAGAAGACTCAATATTAGCATCTGAACCACCGTCTGCCCTCCCAAAAAAAAAAAAATTTAAAAAAAAATCCCAGGGAATACTTTTGGCTTTGTTTTGGTTGTTTTTAAGGATGGTACTTCATGATGTTTTAAGGGTGGTGGATAATATTTTTTATGCTATTTCATAGGATTCTGTGATGTATTAATCTCTGACTACACTGTGGCTCTGTTCACACTGGGGTTTGGAAAACCCGTTTTGGTGTTTTGGCTTTTGCTCTATTGTGGTGGGAAAAGCCTTGTGGAGAGTTGGGACGAGGAGCACGCTTTATCCCAGAATGGCTTGTGCTAGAAGGGGCCTTGGGGCTCATCTTGTCCCACCCCCTGCCATGGGCAGGGACACTTTCCACTGGACCAAGCTGCTCCAAGCCCCATCCAGCCTGGCCCTTCTCCCACCTTTGATCATGGACAGGAGGTGCCAGGTGACAATTTTCTAGGGGGTGCTGTAAAGGTGAGAAAGGAGGAGCTTTCCTCACTCCCAGAGTCTGGCAGCAATTTATCTCTGTGATATATATTGCAAATATCTTCAGCATCACTTCTCAGGGCCTCTCTAGCCAGGGCTCACCTGGATGTGCGGATGTGAGTGCCTTTGCCTCCTCGTCTGCAGGAACCAGCAGCACTGCAGTTTCCTTCCTGGAGGAAGGGAAATTGCTCCTCGTTGGTGCTCCCTGCGGATCAGAGCTCGAGCTCCTCTCGCAGCGTGTCCGATGATGGGCACCTGTCGAGGCACAGCCCTGGGGAGCTCAAAATAGATCTGGGGCACCCATTTGCAACCGGTGCCAGGACTGCACACAGGCTCCTCGTGGGGGAAGCGGCCCTGATTAAAAGAACTATTTTTAAAGAGCCTGGATGCAGGGAGGAAGAGGTGATAATTAGCTGGTGGCAGTGGCTGCGCTGCAGGACTGGGCTCAGATGGGTCCCTGTGCTAACAGGGAGATCCATACACCCAGAAAAAACACTGCTGGCATCTGGAAAGGACTGACTCCCTTCTCCCTGTCTCTGTCTCCAAGAAGCCCTGCTGATTAATGCTATTTTATTATCACTGTTTTATTTTCATAGAGCTGCTCTTCACTCCTACACTGGGAGCAACCAGGGCGTCGAGGGCTGGTTGGGAATTGTGTCTGTGTGGTGAAAATCATCAGGAATGATTTGGATGGTGTTTTCCACCAAGAAGAATTTATTTGTTTGTTTGCCTATTTGCTTTTTAGATGGCTGTGAGACAGGATGAATTTTTCATGCAGGAAAAAAAAATTCAAGTGTTTTATTGTTTGAAAAATTGGCTTTAAGTACACGTGTGTATATGTGCAGTTGGGAAAAAAATGGAGCTCTTCAGTCATCTGCACTTATTTATTTATTTATTTGTGTGATGCATCATGCAGATTTATTTAATTGATGGCAGCACCTGGAATGTGTTAGGCACTTCCTAAGCTCTCCCGAAGGCTGGGCTTGGGGTTTGTGCTCAGCCTAAGGACAGACAGACACGGCGGTGGAGGTCAGCAGAAGGGGAAGAGCCGCAGACAATTTATGTACAAGCTAAATCTCTTCACTCTGAGCCACCCAGAGCCAATACCTGCAGCCTCTCGGGGTGCTGGATTAGCTCCTTGTCACCTCCCCAGAGTGGATTCAGTTTATATATATTTTTATATATATATATATATATTTTTATATATATATATATATATACAAGTGTGTGTATTTCTCTTTCATTTGGCTGGGATAAAAATTGCTGAGTCAAAGATTCATTTTCTTCTCGAGCCCCTTGGAAGGCAGATAAAGGGGCTGGCGGCGCTCGGCAGGGCCATAAATAATGCATAGAGCACAGGAGCAGCCAGCCCAGCCCTCTGCCTACGCGCACAAGATTTCTCCATAACATATTACCCTGTCTCCCAGTGCCGCCGCTTCTTCACTCACCTTAGGCTAACAGCTCCTGCTCGGAGAAATAAGAGGCTAATAAAGCCTCTGGCTAGCACCAGTCCTGCCTGATCCCTCGGAGTGCCCTGCTCCGAGGAGTGTCCTGGGTTTGATGCTTCTGGAGGTCACCGTGCTCAAGGTGATGTGGGGGCAAGGGGAAAAATGTGCCTGATTATCCTCCTGCCACCCCCCCAAGGCTGGAATGCTGCCCTCCCACCATGCCCCTTCATCTTTGGGATGAGATTCTTGTCCATTTAAATGCGGAATGTGTCCCTGTGCCAAGCTGGAGTACCAAATCCGAGGCAGCTGAGAAGGTGGAGGAGGTTCAGATGTAGTTGAGGTTGGGTCTTCACCCACAAGGCTTGTGATGCACCAAATGCCTCAGGATTCACTCCTGCTCCGTACCATTGATCAAATTGCTTCCAGCCGCTCCCAGAAGTCTTTCCCTCTCCAGGTCTCACTCCTGGTGGCCTGAGCCGCTCCACTGCAGGGAGATGACTTGGGAAGGTTTGTTGGTGGGAGGCTGGGAGCCCAGCTGAGGTGTGGTTAGTCCTGTCTGCTGCAAACAAAGCTCTCGGGGTTGGAAGTGGCTCCCACAGCCCTGTGGTGCATCGAGGACTTGTGTGGGCTCAGTGCTGAGCTCTCAGCGATGCTCCAGGGAGGAGGGAGTGAGCCTCGGCACAAAGGGAATGAGGGTGTTACCGAGTCGGTGACGGCTCAGGGGTCTTTTTCATGCAGTGCCACACCATGGGGGGCTTCAAAGGCCCTTTCCCTTCCCTTTGAGCTGCTTGTTCAAACGAGCCTCAGCCCTCAAAGCGAAACGCCGAGCAAAAACTGTCGTAGTTCATCCAATTCCCATTGAGTCCGGATGCAGCAAATTGGTCCCGGGTTGGCACAGGGGAGCCAGGTGAATAAACGGAGTGGGTGGCCCCCCTGTCTCGTGCTGCACAGTCAGGAGAGGCTGCTGAGAGAAGCCAAAAAGCAGCAAATGTCAAATCGATGAAAGGAAAACCTTTCTTCTCCCTTTTTTCTGCCTTCTCACAGAAAGCTCTGCTACTCCTGAAGTTTCTCAGCCTGCTTTTTCCTTGGTCTTCGGCCTCAAATCCCTTGTCAGGAGCTACCTTTGAAACCGAAGCGTAGCTGTGGAAGGGTGGGAGGGAAGGACACATTTCCTGGCCGATCTGGAGAACCTTGGAGAGTTTGGAGGAGCTCTGGATCATCTCAATTCAGGCTGCTGGGCACCCTCTGGTTGGGGAGGGTCAGGAAGGGAGGTTGGCTTGGGAAGGGTAGCCCAGGAGTGCCATCTTCAGGATTGTCGTTACCTTTTTTTCCTGAAGTTCTAACAAGCAGGTTGGGTGCTGCTACTGCAGTTTGAGCTTGCTGAAAATCCTCTGTGGCCAAGTTTTCCCTGTTTTACCCCAATTCCCCTCCCTGCCTCCTGCTGTGGCCATGCGTGCTCCAGGCAGTGCCTCTTCGGTGACATTTCTTTGGGTCTCATCGAGCTTAGTTGTTTGATTCCACATTTTCAAGGGTATTTGGAGGAAATGTGGATGGTTCATTGACTGGTGTTTGAAGGAAGCGGCAAATTTAATTAAAAAACATGAGGCAAAATTAGTAGTAAAGGAGACTGATTGCAAGGTTCGATGTAGGGCGGATTTAGGTACGACAGAGGAGCACCGGCAAGTGCTGGCTCCCTGCTCCATCCCGGTTCTCTGCCCTTGGGGAAAATAATAACAAGGAGAAGCAGAGGGAGGGGGGAAAAAAAGCTGGTTTTTATTGTTGTTTGTGATTTTTACATAAATTTTTCAGATTGCACAGCCTGTCTTGTCTTTTTTTTCCCCTGTCTGCTCTGTTTAATGCAAACGGCACCTTCCCGCTGATTGCAATCACACACTGATTGAGAGCAGCTCCTCTGCCTGGGCTGGGAGGGAAGGAGGGAGCTTTAACCCTTTCTGCCACTTCCTTCTTTGCTGTCTCACTCCTTCCTCGCTCTCTCCCCTTGCTCGAGGACTCCAAACCCACTCCCCAAACCTCCTGCTTATACATGCGCCAGAGGTCCGCGGCTCTAATAGTACATTTATTTCCATAAGTGAAAGCTTTGAGATAGATACTGACCTGCTGCTGCAGGGCACGGGCCCAGCTCCAGCTAATATGATTAGGAAGAAACTTTTCCTGCAGAGGAATCCTCGCCTATCTCCCTGCTGCAGCCGGGTGCCCCGGGATGCCGGGAGCAGCGGTCACCGGGGGAGGTGGAAGCCTTGGCTCGGTGGATCATTGTTCTATCCCAGTTTTTGTATCCTCCTCGTCAGCTCTGCGTCGCTTCCCATGGAGCCTCAAACAACACCCGGCCCATGCGGCCCCGTCGCTCCTTTCAGGGGGATTGATGGGAGGCAGCCTTGCCACTCATAGAATCATGGGATGGTTTGGGTTGGAAGGGACCTTAAAGGTCGTATTTTTCCATGTGATTTCTCCTTTCTGCTTCCCCAAGCATCCAGGTTGCTCCAAGCCTTGTCCAGCTTGGTTTAGAGCACTTCCAGGGCTGGGGCATCCACAAATTCTCACATGCTTTGAGAATGCGTGCTCCCAGGGACTGGGATCCAGGATCCAGGGATCCCTACAGAAAGAGCATCACGGAGAGTGGTCCATTCCAGCAGTGGTTTGGCACAACTGCTGCTGGAGCCATCTGGGCTTTTTGCTAATTCCCATCTTGTGGAAACTCATAAAAACTCTTCAATCTCCATAATCCTTAATCCAGCGGACACACACACACCTTTTCACGGAGATGCGCAGGCTGTGGGAACGGTCCAGGTGTTTGATGAGTGCAAATCTGGATTCCACGTGTTGCCTTGGGGCTTGGATCACAGCGCGCTGAAATCTGCCAGACACCCGGTGTGATGGAAATCCTCCCAAAAACATCACTCCTGCAGCGATCGGGGATGCGGCGATCGCTCCCATTTGGCTGCAGGCTGTCCGTGTGTCGGCTGGAGGAGCTGAGATCTGCACTTCTCCGAGGTTAACAGCTTCACACCCAGCGGTGCCACCCAGTTTTGATGCATCGTGCGAAAACAGGAGCAAAAGCCACCCTGGTCCCCGTTTGCAGGGGCTGTGATGCTGCTTGGCGGGAGCTCAGCCAGGCTGGGTGTGTGCATCCCAAAATTTGGCTATGCCAGGTCCCTCCCTTCTCTTCCTCTGCGATGAAGGTGCCCTAAGGGAGAGGGAGGGGAGCTTCTTGCAGGCACAGTGATGCCGGCAGAGGTCGGGAGCAAATGTGGTCCATGGGCTGATAAGTTACCTGGGAAGGGAATGACTTCAGGGATTGGATTGCATTGCCCAACTCGGTTACGTCGAGATAACATCGTGGTTTAAGACATCGATCACTTCAAAGGAACCTGCAGAGGGATTTTAATGCCTCGCAAATTGCTTTTCCTTCTATTCAATTTACATTCACGATTGCACAGAGCATATTTAGGAGCTTTCCAAACTGCCACAAACAATGACAAATTTCTCCTGAAACGTTCTCCTGTTGCAGTAAATTTGACCTGACAAAAGAGAGGGAGAAACTTCAGCCTCCTTCAGTGCCGTAAGGGTCTCCTAACCCCACAGCAAGCTGGGATTTGGACTCACCAGCCCCAAACCTTTGTAGGAAAGGCTTTACTGTGATGCTGCAGCATCCGAGGGCTGGGTCAGGATGCTCTTTGTGAGAGAAGCCACTGATCCTGAAATTACTTCCCTGTGGAAAGTCTTATTGATGGAGCTGGAGGCTCTGAAAGGGCTGCTGGTGTAGATTAAACATTGTATATTCCTGGCAGTGGGATATACACTGCCCTTGGCCCTGGAGACGTGGTAAGGAAAGAAAGGGATCACTTCTACAGCAGGAAAAACCCCTTCTTGCTTTAGCTGGGGCTGTGAGGTTGAGCCTTGGTCCCACTGCCCATGGGAAGGTCTGATTGCTGTCCTGACCTGCATAAAAATGAGTGGACTGGGAAGGAAGCAAGGAGCTGGGAAAACAGGAGTGAGCACTGGGACCCGGCAGCACGGCTGGGATTTGTAGCACAGGGCTCTTCTCATCTAACGGAGTCTTTAGGCGTTTTTTCCAGAGGTTCTGGCTATGGCAGGAGGCACAAGAAATGCCTCTGGACTGGGGTGTGTTTCTCTCTGTAAGGAAGGCTCGATAGTCCCACCAGCCCTGTCACAGCCTCTCCGGTTCTGCCTGGCCCACCATCCCACAGGATTTTTGCTAATTGAAAGGTAATCAATACAGCAGTGATTGATATGCTGGTGAGAGAGGATCCCTGTCTCCCACCAGAGGGACAGGCTGTGCTGATATCTGGGGGAGCACAGGGTCCCACAGCCTCATCTGGGGATCTCAGCCGTGCTACTTTGGGATTCCCAGGCCGCTCCAGCATGGCTGGGTCTGATCCTCATGGTTCAGGAGATACAACACACCTTCGATATTTGCTCCTTGTGCTCCCAGTGGCCTCTTTGCTCCCATGCCCATGGGATTGGCAGAGGTGTCTTTCCTGTGGGATCCTCCCGATGGGGAGAGGCCAGGAGGGGGAAGGATATTTCTTCCAGGACTCGCCTCTCTCCATGATCTGCTCCCATGCTTCCCAAGCCATGGCCAGGCAAAGAACCCTCTCCCCTGTGTTTAATTTCATTAGAGATGTTAATTCTGGCCCTGCCTCTGCATATTCATGAGCCAGTGGTGTCCTTCCGCTGCCGTGGACAGCCGGGATGCACTGCCATCATGGCACACAGCGGGTGCACATCCCGGGAACAGGAGGGTGCCACGCTCAGCTCAGCCTCATCCCCTCCAGCTCGTAGCTGCTGATTCCTGGAGGCTTTAAAAGCCAGGGCAGAGCTGCAATGGGTTTGCTCTGAAACCCCCACTGGGTTTTTTCCATCAGCATTTGTTGCCCCAAAGCACTTCTGGAAGTCCATGCAGCTCCTGCTTGCTTAGATGCACCAGAGATGACCCCACAAAACACCCCCAAATATCCACAATTAGTTTCCCAAGTGGAAATCTATAGGCTGCAGAGGCCAGCTGAGCTTCTCAGCATGGCCAAGACATCAGAGTGAAGAATCTCGTGTCCGTGTCCTCAGATTTGCTGTGTGGGACCTGCCAGAGCATCTCCTGCTCTGATAGAGCCAGAGATTTCAGCTGGGAAATGTCAGCTAGCCTTGGATGGATTAAGGGGTTTTGGCATCATTCCTGGCACCTTTTTATCTCATTCCTCCATGAAGCTATGATCTCAGGGATGACCGTGCTCCGGGGGAAAGCAGCAATCAAATGCAGCAAGGAGCAAAGCTCCAACAACAGAGCAAAACCTATTCCCAAGGCCCCGAGTGTGGACAGGCTTCCCAAGTCCTTTCATTCAGCTGCCGTTTCTGTTTGGGAATGGCGTTTGGCACTTTCCCTGATTCTCCTGTGCTTTGGGGGTCTGAGATAAAGCCTTTCAGTACTGCTCATCTATCCCAGGAGTCTGGGAGGGGCTCTGAGGAGCTGCAGGTTGTGCTGGTGTTTCTGCTTTCCAGCTGGAGCTGGATCTAGTGGGGCAGCCTCTCTCTGTGGGGCTTCCAAGCTGGGATCTGGCACTGCCACGTGCATCGTGTCCCAGCTCTCTCCACCTCATCCCCTCCTTTTTGGAGCCACACAGCAGCAGAGCACAAAGCCGCTCTGTCCCCTGGGCCCTCTTGCCCTCAGATGGCTCCAGAAGGCTGCCAGCCCCGTTCCTGGGCTTGATTTAATCCTGGTTTTAGTGGAACAGCCTGAAAATCCTCACGGCCATCGGGGCACAGCACATTAGGGATGTAGGGACACGTGTTCAGGCCTTGTTCTGGGCCCCTCTGGAAACACTCCCATGGCTGCCGCAACCATGGGGATGCACAGGCAGGAATAGGTTATGTTTCGGAGGTCCCTTCCCACTCCAGCTATGGTTTTTCTATTCTATTCTATGGTTTTTCCCAGATGCTTGGGATCCCCAGAGAAAATGAGCTGGTTTTGTACTGGCATTTTCTCCCAAGAGTTTCATTTGGATGGGGAGGTAAATTTGAAGCTCCAAAGAGTGAAGGAACATGATCCATGGGCATGGGAGTGCAGGGCCCCTCTCCTGTCTGGGCAGGTTATTTGCTCCAGCACATCTCTGATCTGCTCCGAGTGCTATCAGCTTTTAGGGCTCAACCCTTGGATAGCCTTAAAAAGGCACAGAGGAATTCTGATTTTTCAGTCTCTGCTGCCCTATTTGCTGCTTTGTCCCTCCAAATCCAAGTTGGCACTGCAGAAAATATCCTGATTATATTCCCTTCCCCTGCCTTGCCCCTTTCATCGAATTAGTGGATGCACCAGGGCTGATCATTAATCTTCCGTGGCTCTGCTGGTAAATCTGCTGGGGTGAAGCTGTGGAGTCATCGCTGCACAGGTGACCCTGCTCAGGGCTCAAGAGGGTTCCTGAGGTGTCACCCAGCTGGTGGTGGCTGTGGCACGGTGTGGCTGTGCTGGCTGGCAGAGGGAGCAAACGCTCTCCTCTCCTCTCCTCTCCTCTCCTCTCCTCTCCTCTCCTCTCCTCTCCTCTCCTCTCCTCTCCTCTCCTCTCCTCTCCTCTCCTCTCCTCTCCTCTCCTCTCCTCTCCTCTCCTCTCCTCTCCTCTCCTCTCCTCTCCTCTCCTCTCCTCTCCTCTCCTCTCCTCTCCTCTCCTCTCCTCTCCTCTCCTCTCCTCTCCTCTCCTCTCCTCTCCTCTCCTCTCCTCTCCTCTCCTCTCCTCTCCTCTCCTCTCCTCTCCTCTCCTCTCCTCTCCTCTCCTCTCCTCTCCTCTCCTCTCCTCCTGCCTGGAGCTTGCCAGTTTGCATTGCACAGGGAGAAACGGGAAAGTCATAAATCAATCTGGAGTGTTTCTCTTCTCTTTAGGGGTAAAATAATAACCCCAAACAAAACAAGGTCGGGAGAAAGGAATTCCTAATGACAAACTTACTTCAGCTAGGACACCAGGGGCTTCAGCAATATGAGATTAAACCTGCTGTGCTGAGACTCTATTACTCCATATATTACTGTGTGCTGCTGGACTGATGGTTCTCACAGGCGGAAATATAACCCTTGGAAATGTCAAGGCACATAATAAAGAGACCTAGCAGGGGAGGCTGGATGGCTCCGGGGATTGATAAAGCCTTTACAGCGCTGGCTCTGCTGTGAGGAGGGGTGGGTGCCCGCTGGAGCTCACACGCTTTGCTGGTCCTTTTGTTAGATGGCTCCAAGGGAGAGGTGACATGGGAGAAATTCTCCTGGAACAACTCCGTCTGGCCGAGTTTGCTTTGGAAATAAAGCAGGGACCTCAAAATGAAAGCTTGGATGAATAGTCGCCTCCTTGTGCAGTCCTCAGCTGTGTTTGTCCCCAGGGTGGCTGTCACACTTACAGCTCTTCATTAGCTCTTAATACTTCCCATGTCCTCTTGGCATTGCAGATCTCTTGGGGACAGACTGTTTCCCTGGGAGCCCGACTGGGTCTCCTGGGTTTGTATGAGACCACACTGTAAATCTCTTGGGAAGTGTCTTCCTAATGGCTGGTGGATAGAGCCATCTCAGGGGGAAGGCAGGCAGCACTTGGGATCATCGCCAAGGACCTCGTAACAAATCCTCGAGGGCTGGAAAAAGCATTTGCTCATTGACATGTGGATCTGTAAATCCTGGGTTTGGGAATGGGCACTAGCACGAGCTGCTGGATGAGCCCATGCCGGTGGGTCTGTGTGCTGTTCCCAAAAATCCCACTGGTCAGTGCTGTGTGTAACAGGGCTCCCTGTTCCCCCCGGAAAACACCACTCGGCGGCTGTAGACTGTGAACCTTCCCATCTCTCCATGGCGGCTGTGGGCTCGTTAAGGCGAGAAGAGGGAAATAAATCTCCTGGAACTCATGAACTATTTACAGCAGTGCTGAGCAAGCAGTCCGCAATTATTTATTTATTCTCCCCAGGACGCTGCACTGGTGAACCCAGAGAGTTGGGAATGCTGCCAGGGCTTCCCAGTCCAGCCCTGTGCTGTCTCCTCTGCATGGGGCTCCCAGTGGGCAGGCAGTTCCCTGAAGATCCCAAAAGGCAGCACACATGCCCTGGGAGCATCTGTGTGCTGTGTGTGTCTTTGGAGGGAATAAAACCCAACCCTTCCTTGTGCTGAGGTGTTTTCAGCCCTGCTCTGGCTGGGCATCCTCGTGCCCAAGGCCACAGAAAGGAAAATCATGTTGCAGAAGAGGAGAATGTTTTACATGGAGATGTGTTGGAGGAGCCTGTTACCTGCGAAATGTATGTGCAGCTGGTTTGGGGTGTAAGGGAGGATCAAAAAATGGTTCGGGTTGGAAGAGACCTTAAAGATAATTTCATTCCACTCCCTGCCATGGGCAGGGACACCTTCCACTAGAACAGGTTGCTCCAAGCTCTGTCTAGCCTGGCTTTGAACAATTCCAGGGATGGGGCTTGATTTTATGAAATAGCCATTTTTCCTTGCAGCATTCCCAGACAATCGATAGATATTTATGAGTGATCCTTCCAGAAATTATACAACCCCCTGTGTTTTGTGAAAACACATCCTTTAAACAGCCAAGAGACGAGTCAGGGCTCACTGGGTCATATCCACAGGACCCTGCCTTGCCCAGGGATGTGTATGGGAGGCACTGCCCTGTTGTCCTTCGTGTGCATTTCCTACCCCAGAATTAGGGCTGATGGGCAGGATGCTGTGAGGAACAAGGAATGGCCTCTTTCCCTTTCCTGGCAGCACTGGAGTCTCCTTGCTGGCACTCATGTTGCTTCAAAGGCATTTTCTCCTCGTGGGGCTTATGGGCCAAGGACACTTCTCGCCTGCAGCTTTATATCTGTCAGTTTGATCAGCAAATGGGGGAGAGGGCCATAAAACTGTGGAGGCTGAGTCCTAGTCCCTTTAATCCCGCCAGGAGGGCCGGCGTTATTTCTCCGCCGGGAGCGCTAATAGGATTCTAATACGCTGGCAAATGGGATTTTTTACAACTGCCATTCTGCAGTTACGGAGACGGTGTGTCACCGGGACAGCCCTATAAATTCTGGAGATGGAAGGGGTTGGTGACTTGGGAGGGGGAATGGTGCCCTTGCTGATGATGGTTGGGAAGGGTTGGCTGGATGCCCCATTGCTGTTTTCCATGCTTTTGGAGCATCACCATGGCCTGACTGGGCTTGCTGGTGGTTGAGCTGATGGGGCAGGGGTGGTTTGGCTGTTTCTAGCAGGCTTTTAGGGTTGGTGTTTGGAATTTTGGATTTATCCTTTTTGCTCTCTTCGTGCCCTCCTTGTTCCCTCCAAGCCCTGCTCCGTGTGTGTGCCAGGATGAGCATCTCTGGTGCTCTCGGCAGGCAAAGCAAGGAATTGGGTGCTCGGTGCTCTTCCTGGTGTTTCAAAGGACTTGCTAAGCCCTAATAACCTGGGAAGGTTCCTGCAGGATCCGTTTGTTCCTCCTCTCCGTTGCTGCCCCCTGCATGTGTCTCCTCTGCCTCTGGCTGGAAGGCTCCACCCTGAAGGTCTCCTCCAGCTCCCCAGGGCAGTGGGACCATCGAGGCTGTGGAATGGTGGGACAGGGCTTTGTTGGCAGTGGTGGCTGTGCATGGAACACCTGCCCTGGGCCGGGAGACTCTCTGGAAGAGCAGGAGTATCATGTTGTTGGGACCCTATTCCTTGCCTTGTGTTCATGCACGTGGAAATGTTGATGAAATTATAGGACAGTGATGTATTTACGGCCTTGCTTTAAATCCCTTGGCTAGCATAGGGGCAGCAGAGATGGCAGGATCTGTGGATGCAAACAGATCCCATTCCGTCCAAACATCACTGTGGCACCCATGGGACACACCGGCAACCGCACTTCATCCCCTCCTCAGCTGGCAGAGCCTGGCTCGAGTGCCAAAGCCATAAATATTGTATCACTGTATCCAATCTCAGCTCCGGATTGATTTTTCTCCAGCCTTGATCGTGGAAAGGCAGGGAGACAGGATTGTTTTCCAGGGCAATCACAGGTTGATGGCTCCTTGCAGCTGCTTCCACACTTTTTGCCATCAGTAAATAAGCAGCTCCCCACACTGCGCTTGGAGCAGCACCTATTTCCCTGGGACATTCTCCAGGTTTTCATCGTGCTCCGCTGCAAATTGGTACAGGAGAGTGGCCTGACCCTTCTTGTTTTACAGCAGTGTGGGCATGTAGGTTTTATCTTATCTATTATCACCTCTGCCCGAGAGCTAACAAGATCTCATCTACCTCTCTTGCAAATCTTATTTGTCATCACATTCCTACAGCTGCCCAAAAGTCCCACCCTGACGTCAGGAGTCCTCGTGCCTAGTGCTGCATGGGTTGATTGTGAGAGACAGAGCTGCCCCACAGGTAATAGAGCAGCTCTCCTTATTCCCATTTTACAGGCAGCTGAGCCGAGGGGAAACGTGTGGTCCAAGTTAATAAAAACTCCTAGAATAATCCCCCTGTGATTTTTCCAAGGTTATAAAGGAAGACTGAGGTTTGAAGAGAGATGTGGAGAGCGCTAAACAGAAATTTGGCAGTCTGTAAACAGCTCGCTCCAGGGTTTTAAATTGTCAGGATGCAACCAAAGCAGCAGAGTTCCTTCCCCAATTAAAAAATAAAACAAATTTGAAAAGTTCTGCATGTAAATCGGCACCAGAGAATGAGCTCATGTTGTGCAATAAATGGGAGAAGGCAGGAAAATGTCACATTTTATTGAGGGAAAATCTGTGATGGGAGAAAATATCTTCTCTTAGACTGATATGTTTGGGGAAAACAAAATAGAAGCAAAGCAGCTTTTGCAGAGTCTCATCTGCAGCAGGAGGTGAAGGAAGTGAGTGTCCCTGGTAGGGATATCAGAGGTACCTCTGCAGGGCATGGGAACACCATGGGAAAGGGCTCCTGAGCTGCCACTGGTGACAGCAGAGTTAATGCAAAATTGGGACCATCTGCTGCACGTCAGGATTTGCTTCCCAGTGCTGTTCCATCCTCCCTGGACACATCTGGGAAAGGAGAGGTGGTGAGACAGCTGCTGGGGACAGCAACCCTTGAACTTACCAGGTGGTGTTTTAGCTCGGGCTGCTCCAAATTCTTCCAAATTCTGAATATCCCAAGCTTTTCTCTGCTTGGGGCAGTGGCTGCAGCTCTCTGTGCTCCCAAACTCCTGGAACCAGGGTCGAATCAATGCGATGTCTCGCAGGTTTTGATGGGAACGGGTGGGATGTCCTCTCCTGGACCAGGGGACTCTCCAAATCACAGAATCATGGAACCAATAAGATTGGCAAAGACCTCCAATATCATGGAGTTCAATCTTTGACCATCTGGCCAGCTTTTCAACTGGCCCAGAGCACTGAGTGTTATGTCCTGTCAGAGCCACTTCCCAGACTGCATCTCCCCCTGCTCCTTTCCTCCCAGAAAATCCAGTGGAGATATGTCCCTTGGACAGATTATTCTGGTCCTGTCGCCATGGTTTTTAGTCTTTGCAGTGAGACTTTGTAGGAAACGGTCTGGAGCTGTGGCTCTGTGCTGCAAACCTTCGGTGGTGTGTGGCTGTGTTTTGGTAGGTCCTACTCTCTCTGTGTGCTTTAACCTCAGGATTTCTCCATCCCCTTCCCAAACCTGTCAGGGTGTACTGCACACTGAGGTGAGAAGCAGAAGGAGGTGGGATTTTTCTGCTGTTTTACACACAAAAATGTGCTGTGACCAAATCCATTTGCTCGATAAGCAGTCAGGAGATCGAGGATTTGGACTTTGGAGAGGGAAAAATGCATCTCCCAGTGCAGTGTTGCAAACCAGGATGGGTCCTGGAAGGGGTTTCCTGCCTCCTGAGGCATCTGGCTCTGGGCACTGCTGGCAGTGTATCCCAAACCAATGGGATTTCAAGGGAAACATCCATTTCTGCAGGTAGGAAACAAATTCTGACAACAAAGAGCTCAGCAGTGAGTGCAAGCAAGGTAGAAGAAAGATGAATATTTGGCTTGCAGAGGAGTGTTTTATTCCTGTCCCTACCAGAATAAGATGCTCCTCTCCCATTCAGAAGAAAAATGAGGTTGTAGTGATGATCTTTGGGTTTTATTTATAGAAAGGATTTCATGGGAGGAAGACAAACAAGAAAGAGAGAGAAAACAAAATCATGGAATTGTTTAGGTTGGAGAAGTCCTCTAAGGTCATCGAGTCCAACCAACCCAGCAGTGCCAAGGCTACCACTGTCCATGTCCCCCAGTGCCACATCTACATGGCTTTTAAATCCTTCCAGGGATGGCAAATTCACCGCCGTCCTAAACATCCTGTGCCAATCCTTTCAGTGTAGAAATTTCCCCTAATATCCAACCTAAACCTCCCTTGGTATAACTTGAGTCCATGTGCTCTTGACCTTCCTTTGCTCTTGTTGAACCTTAGCATGATTTTTCATTCAATAACTTTATATTAAATGTTTTTTAATTGACTTTTTTCATAATAATTGAGCTTGGAAGAGTCTGAAGCTTTGTACCCTGTACTGAGGATATGATGGGTATGAAAGTTGTGCATGGCCAAGCCTTGTTAGGAGCTGCAAACTCTCCACTTGATGGGAAATGGAAAATAAGACAAATAGATCAATTTTCATTGCAGCAAAAGCTTAGCAGTCGTGGGCTTCAAATTTCCTCTGGGGTCTAATGTTGTTTAACTTATTTCTTAATGGTCTGAAACACGGGGTGACCAGGGCTGTGGCCTTTGACTGCAAGAGAAATATAAAGTTGCCCTAATAATGGAGCGTTGGGAGTTATGAAAAGGAGCTGGATAAATTAGATTGTGGCCTCGTGTGTGGCAATGGCCATGTCCTCCTGGAGCGATAACGATCAGTATTAACTAAGGGGAAGGAAAAAAACCAGGCCAGATCTGCTTTATATGGAGAACCTGCTCCAAATGCTGGGATGGACGATGCTGTATCCATGTAGCGGTGGGATTTCACTCATTCCCGGGGATTGCAGAGGGGCAGCTCCAAAACGCGCCACTGGCAAAAGCCAGGCAAATTTCTGGGCTCAGCAGAGATGTGAGGAAATGAAAAGGCTGAGGAGGGTTCTGTGTGTGGCTTTACAGCAAAGAAAAGCTCTCGGTTTGGCACTGGCAGGAAGGAGTGGATATCTCCTAGCGAATGGGGCTGATGTCCTTAGTCACGGCGGTGGAAGTGACCCGATGCAAAATAGAGTTATGGATTTTTTGTGCTGCTGGACATATGGCCAGAGTGGGATTTAGAGCTGCTTTTGCAGCTTCTGGGCTGCAGCTGCAGCTGCAAGGAATTGCTGATACAAAGATGTTTCTGGAGACTCCTCACCATAACCAAGAAAATAAACATTAAAATAAAGACTTTTGCTATGCGACGTTACATAAAGAGCCTCAAATTGAATTTAAGTACTTAATAAGAATCAAATTTTTGACTTAAAGGTGACTTTTTTCTCCCCACAACCATTGTATGAAGCCAGCAGAGGCTCACACAGACTTATTGGGACATTTTTTGGTGCCAAACACTTGTCCAGATCTGGTTCTGCTGTGCTTTAGGCCCTGTTTATTGTCCCCAGGGCTTCCCTGAGCCTTTGGTATCTCACATGCTGCCCACTGGCCCTTGGGGAATCAACAGCATCACCAAACCTTGCAAACCCTCTTTAAATTCTCCTTGCTCCGTGGGTTCACTCCACTGAAAGGAGCTGTAGGGTGGGGTGACTTATGTTCCTTGCAGCAAGAATTTGGGATGAAACCCTCCTTGACTTGGGTGATTTGTGACATTTCGCCTGTCATTTAAACTTCTGAAGTTGTTGCACTTGGGCAGAGCAAACCTCAATGAACGGTGAAGAAAAATATACATGAATTATGTATGTGCAATATATATATTTAATATGTAAAACTCAGTCCACTGATGTTTCTCTTTCTCTCATTGAATATTCCCCTTCCTCATCGGGAAGCAGGAATAAAGTTCAGGGCACCGGGAACATAATTGAGCAAACGGTCTTTGCGCTTATCAAGTGCCTCTGTTCTGCTTGGGCATTTAATCACCTGCAAAAGCCATTTATTGCCTCGTATACTCCTCTTCTATGAACATTAGCCCTTAAATACCTGGCATAATTAAAGGTGAAGCCGCAGCGCCGTGCTCCGTCTCCTGCCCGCGGAAGGGTAACAGATGAGGTGGGAGTTCTGGTGGAGTTCAAGGTGAGAGCCGTAAAGCCCATTTTCTGCATGTGTCAGGGACATTATTTTAGGAATGTCTAATTCTGCTGGCGAAAATTGAGGCTGGCTCAAATAATAATTCACGCTTAATGAACTTAGAGTTATAGCCCCGGCGCTGCGATTCCCTCCGTGCCTGGCGCGGTCGATTGGCCTTGTCAGATGTTTAAAGGATGGTGAGGAAATGACAAAAAGGATTTGATGGAATTAGACGGAATTCCCCCAAAAAACCTATTCCTTTTGTGTTTAGATCCCTGTCTGGGAAGAAAGAGAGAAATTTGCCGCAGCTTTGGCTGTAATCCAGTCTGCTCCTTGATCAGGACTTTTCAGGGCTTTAACCTTGTGTGTTCTTCTTGCAGCTCAGCTCTTCAAAGGGCTCGTGCCCTTCCTTTATGCGAGGGAAAATAAACACAAAGCCTTGATGAAGGGTTAATACCCGGCGCTGCGTGTAGAGAGCAAATTTACGCACTCGTCTGCCACGTTCCTTGACGCATCCTCGGCTGCCCAACAATCAGACATCCAAAGGCTCGATCATTAATGCCGTTATCCTCGTAACACCCCTTTGATAGTAAATTAATGGGCTGTGGGATGTAGAACATCGCACTGTTGCCGCTGCTGGGTTTATCCACTGGCAGGTTGTATCGCAGGGAAATGTTCACCCGCCGGCGAGGGCGGGGAGCAGAGGCAGCCGAGCCAAAGCCAAGCGTCTCATTTCTGCGAGGAGACAGCGAAATGTGAGTCCACCCAGGAGATGGACCTGATGGTCCTCGTGGATCCCTTCCAGCTCAGGGTGTTTGATGGTTCTACCCCACACCAAACTGTCCATCCTGGCTGCTGGTGGAATGCCAGCCTGCCCCATGCCCAGGGGGTTTGGGGACCATCTGCCGATGGTGGTGTTTGTCTGCTCAGGTTGGCCCATGGTGGGTCCTAAGAAGGGCAACAAAGCTGGGGAAGGGGCTGCAGCACCGGGAACAGCTGAGGGAGCTTGGAGAGCTCAGCCTGGAGAAAAGGAAAACCTTCCCCTTGGGGGAACCTTGTGGCTCTCCTCAGTTCCCTGACAGGAGGGTGCAGCCAGGAGAGGTCAGCCTCTGCTCCCAGGGAACAAGGGACAGGATGAGAGGAAACAGCCTTGAGTTGTGCCAAGAGAGGTTTAGGTTGAATATTGGGAAAATTTCTTCTTGGAAAGGGTTGTCCAGCCCTGGCACAGGCTGCCCAGAGCAATGGTGGAGCCCCCATTCTGGGAAGGATTGAAAAGCAATGTAGGTGTGGCACCTGGGGACATGGTTTAGTGGTGGCCTTGGCACTGCTGGGTTAATGGATGGATTCAGTGGTCTTAGAGGGTTTTCCAGCCTAAATGGTTCCATAATTCTGTGAGTTTCAACTGTTACATCCTTGGGATGAAGGAGTAGGGTCTGGGGCAAGTGGGGATCACCAAGATCCCCTAAATCACACCTCCATTATCCACCCCCTTCTCCCAAGCACATCTCCATGGCAGGATTGCTGAGCCCTGCATGGCTTCCTAGAAAGACAAGGATTTTTCTGGCTGTTGGAAACACGAGGCATCTGTATAAACAATTGTATTAAGCTGCTGTTGTAGTAATTGTGTTTGTACAGTGAAGCAAAAAGGCTCAGTTTACCCCTCTGCTGTCTGGAAATGATTCCTTTAGGTTATGTGTGAAGCGTTTTTTTCAGTGTGCTGATTTCATTCAGGGGAAGGAAAAAAGCAAAGATCCCATTACAGTGACATATTCTTCCCCCATGGTAACTTTATCCCCGCTTCTGGCTCCGTGCAGAATCATAATTCATTTTGTCACATGAATAGCAAATAAATAATAAGAATAAATTGAGCAGATTATCTCATCTTTAAGCCATGCCCAGCATTCATCAAATCCATGCCAAGAAGCAAGACTTATCCGCAGTCAAATTGATCCTACAAGAACACATACCTTAAGCACCATTAGGGCATCTCAGAGCTGCTTGCCCATTTCCTGGTCCTTGGGTGCTTAAAATGACAAGTCATTAAAGTGGCACATTCCCAAAGTGTCCTTTTTTTTTTTTTTTCCATAATAAAAGGACCAGTGAAAACCTAGATGTTGCTATTTTTCCCCATTGATTTTTCCTGAAAGGACCAAACCATGCACAGGCTAAATCCAACGCGGGAGAAGTTTGCTGCTCATGCTGCAGATGCAAAAACATCCATTTCTTCTCTCGCTTCACTGAAGTTTTAATAACAGCTGCTGCAGGGACTTTGCACAGGACTAAGGTCTCATTATTTTTAAAGGAGATGCTACTGTACATTTACTGGTGGTACTGCAAAGTGTTATAAATAATTAACGTGGAACTACAGCAACTAAACCTACTGCAGTCCAACTAATTGGTAAACAGCCGTGTATTTCACTCGGAGTACATGAGAGGTATTACCACTTTCACTGGGATGATTCACTTGTATAAATTTAAGCTTATGAATAATGGTTTGAAGGGCTGAGGTTTGCTTTTATTCATCTCACAGTGCTCAAAAACCGGTGGGTGCGTCAGATGAAGAAAGGTGAGGTCTGTTTCCCCAGAAAATATTGATTCTAAAGCCTTGTCTAAACTAAAGCTGGGACTGAAGGAAGTTGCTTTGGTAGCAAATAACAATTAATTCACTGGAAGTCTTTGTGTTCAGTTGAAATAAAATTCCCTGAACCTGCTTCAAGCCCCCTCCCAAGTCATCAGAAGGCAGCACATCCTGAATGCAGAATTAGGTGCTTAATTTGCAGTTGTGCTCTCAAGGTGTATGTGATGAAGGTTGTGCCAACAACACAAGACTCGTCTCCTTGTATAGTTTTACATGAATTTAACCCGATATATTTAAGCTGGAAAACATGCGAGGATGAAGGGCTCCAATTTGCTTCAACTTGACCTGGAATGTATTTAAGATTAGGCTGGAAGAAGCCCTTTTGAAGCTGCAATAGTTTGTGCTCACAAGAGTGTTTGGGTTGGTTTAATAACGGGGTCTTGTTAAATGGTGCAGGCTCTTGCTCAGCCCCACGCCCTCTGTTATTCCCTACACGTGGATTCCAGAGGAATTTTCCACCTCAGGTTTGCGTTACCCATGTGCAAAGGGAGCACAGGCTGGACACGAAACCACTCCCAGGTCAGAGGAGGAACGTGCTGCTGTGGATTTCATGCGGGAGAAGGGAAAGCTGAGGGTGGAAGCCAATGTGGCAGCGGTGCCAAAGTGGGAAAGGTTGGGAAGCTGGGCTTGCAAAGTCCTCAGGTTTGCAGCAGGCACGGCAAGAAGTGACGCTGTGCCTCAAAAGGCGAGCTGCCAGCGTGGTGGCACGCAACATTTCTAGACTATATATAAATATCTGACCTATTTCTTATGGATAGCACAATAAGGACTCGATCAAAACCCCATTGAATTCTGCAGGAGTCTTTCCATTGACTTCAATGGCTTTAGGATTGGCCCCTATAAATGGCTCTTGAGAAGAAGATAGTGGTGCATTTGCCTGACTATTTTTATAATGTGTTTGATCACTCACTCGGTGATTTTTCCAACTTCAGCCGTTCGCAATGGGGAGCCAGTGCAAATTACAATGTTCGATGTCCAAAGAAATGTCTCTTGAAATTGAACGGAGACGCATAAAACAGATAAATGTGTTGGCATCCCATGGCCGCAGAAATGAAAGGGGAGCATTAACACTCATTAAAAGGGACAAGTCAGTGCCACGCTTCCAGCGACCCTGTCATGGGAACACGAGGGTTTTGTCATTTATTTTTCACTACTCCCGGCTTTTGGACTAGCGTGGGACTTGCAGGATCAGTGGGCCAGCTCATCCCCTGTCCTCTGTCTGAAAAATGGGAGTCTGGGGAAGGTCCAAGAAGCTTCTCAGAACGTGGCTGCAGAGTTACAATCACAGAATCACAGAATCATCACTGAGGCTGGAAAAGACCTCTGAGATCACTGAGCCCAACCATTAGCCCAGCACATCCCACTTGGAGAAGTTTCTTTTTTGAAAGCACAAGGGCTTGTTCTATTCTGCCGTGGAGCTGTGCAGGTTCTCATTGCTCATATAAGTCTCTTGGCTCCCTTTTAAGCTCTTGTATTTAATGGTAACTGGTGTCAGGGGTTAATGACGCCTGGTGGAAAGAGGGACCTCATCTCCCACGTCTGCTTGGAGCTGCCTGTTGAATTTCATGGAGAGGCTCCTCTGTTTCTCCTCTTTGAGGGCTGGGAAGCACTAGGCATTGGGTTTGTGGTGAAAGGCTTTTCCACCCCCAGTTACAGTGAAATCAGAATATCTGGTGAGGTCTTTCCCACTGGAGCTTTTGCACAGTGTGACCAGTGGATATCATTTCTGTAGGTTGAAATATTATAGAATCATGGAATGGTTTGGGCCGGGAAGTGACCCCAAAGCTCATCTCATTCCATCCCCTGCCATGGGCAGGGACACCTGCCCTATCCCAGGGTGCTCCAAACCCCATCCAACCTGGCCTTGGACACTTCCAGGGATGGGGAAGCCACAGTCTCTGGACCTCCCCACCCTCACAGGGAAGGATTTCTTCCCAATATCCCACCTGTCCCTGCCCTCTGGCAGTGGGAAGCCATTGCCCCTTGTCTTGTCACTCCAGACCTTTGTCCCCAGTCCCTCTCCAGCTCCCCTGGAGCCCTTTAGGCACTGGAAGGCTCTACCAGCCTTGTCTTTTTGTCTTATTTTATATAATAAAAAACACTGGAATCAAAATGAAAGCATTCAGTGATTTCAAAAGATTGTTCCTGGGAATATTCTGTGATGTGAAGGAAATTCACGGTTTCAGATTTTTGCCCCAGGTTTTGCCCCAGATTTCAAAGTCTTTCTCATATAAAAGAGAATGTACATTTTTTGGCTTTTTTTTTTCCCTTCAGGGAATAAATCTGTCTGCTTTTGCTCCTGTTGTATCCCTCTCATCAAGACTCAATCTTTGTCACACCTAGAAATTTCTAACTGAAGGCACAGAGCATTTGAGGAATATTTTCATAGATTGTTTATACGATAATAATGGAGTTGTATTTGTTTTTTTTTTAAAAGCCTTTTGTGGATGTCTTGGAAGCAGCAAGAGGATTAGCGATGGAAAACTGGCTTGAGGTTTGCTCATCACGCCTCAGCCAAATCACTGGGTTTTATAAGGATGCCTGCTTGGTCAGTCCTTGATTTTTTTTTTTTAAATTTTTTTTTTTTGGATGGCTGCAGAATAGTTACAAATAATTCCTTTGGTTCCAAGGAAGAGGTTTTTTCTACCTCTTTTTCTACCACATTTTTCTAGGAATGTGGGACCCGAGGCTCTACCACACCCTGTGGCAGGAGTTTGCCTTCTCAATGTCACCACCTGTCCCAGGGTTTGTCATTTAATTCTTTGCTTCCCGCTCTGATCCCCCTTCAATATGCAGCAGGAACGAGTCCGGGACAGCCGCCTCCCCCCGTGCCTGCAGTGGGGAAGATGCCCCTGGAACTGATTTAATTTCTCCTCCATGTCCTTACTCTCTAATTGCTCCCCAGCAGACCTGTGCCGTTGGAAAGCTTCCTGCTGTCCGTGCTCAGGGATTCTGATCCGGAGCTGGTTTGGGGAGGCTGTGGGTGAGATGGGAAGATCTGAGGTTGTTCTCTCTGCTCTGACTTTACTCGCTGCCCACTGGGGAGACCTCCTGGCTCTTTTTCCTGGGTCACAGTGTCCTTCTCTGCTATTTACTGAGCTTTAAAGCCTCGATTTTCTCAGCAAATCCAGCCTTTGTGTGCCTAAAACAAACACGGAAAACTTTTCCACATGAACTACGGAGTTTGTGTCTGTGTTTGTTGTCTAAAATTCACCCTGATGGACCCATAAAAGCAATGCCTGATGCAGGGAGTAGGTCCGAACCCCCACCCATTTTTAGGATGCCTTAGTAAAGGCATTGGAATGATATTTCTAAATCTTGGGAGAGACCAGGATTAATTTGACCGTGCGGAATTTCAGTGTCTGTTCTTGTGTATCTCATGTGGAAGCCCTTTGGAGAGAATTCCCATTGAATCCCGTTCTGGGATTTCATAGGGATGACTGCTTGATCTGTCCTTGTCGTTTTGGGGATGGGTACAGCACTGGGTGGTGGTGCCAGCCTTTATTTTCAAGGCAAAGATGATAAATTTTGGTTGGAATAAGGGGGTCTGAGGCTCCTCTGCAACCTGTGGCTGCAGATCACCTTCTCAGTGCCACCACCTGTCCCCTTATGAATATTGATATTCCCAATATCCCATTCCAGCATCCGATACTGATGTGTCACTCAATACTGGAACAGGCTTTGGAACAGACTGACCAAAGACCTGGATGTAAAAAAAGTGATTAAATAATGAAGAATAATATCATAATACCAATAGCCCAGGTGTAAGTCAGGTTGGTGGCTGGGCTGCAATGTGTCAAAGCTCTGGCCCATGCAGAATTAAATTGGTTTTTGTCCCTTTTTAGAGTAAATGAGAGAATTATGCCCTGTATTTAATTTTTAAGTCTCTGACCTGCTGAAGCGCAGGGTCGTATATTTTCCATGATGGATTTGTCCATCAGTGCTGTCCCTGAGGGCCATAAGGTGCTGCTGATTGTGGTCCTTGCATGTCCTGGGGAGGGCTCCCCCTCTGTCCCTGGTCTCAGGGATCCTCCTCTGTCAGCCCCAGCAGGATTTCTCCTGATTCAAACACACCAATTTTTTTTGCCTAAAGGCGAACTGAAAATTAAGCGAACTGATCTGTTTAAACCTTTATAAATACGTGTTTAATATCTGCTTAATGGGAGATGGAATTTATGAGCCGTTAAGTGATGCCGGATCGTTTTTATAAGAATAGAGAAGTCTAGTGGGAAAACTTCCTCCTGGGACATAATCTCATATTATTATTTTTTTAAGAGAGAGAGATTTAATATGTTACAGTTGACGTTTGCAGTGACACTGGAATATTTCCTACGCGGGAGCTTTCACGAGTGCTTTATAAATCTTGAAGGGTTTAAGTTAATGAAATCCTTATGCCTGTGGGAAGGATTCTGCCTCCTCTGCTGATGGGGAAACTGAGGCTCAGATAGAGGAATGCGCAGAGGGAGGAATGGGATGTGTGAGCCCCGTGTGGATTGGGGTAGTCCTGACACTTCAAGGCATTTCCCCAGTGAGGAGACAATGCTGTGTTTGTATCTCCTGGGGTTTGGGGTTTTTTGCCTTTCATGTGGTTGTGCAGGCATTGGTGGAAGCAGAGGATGCACAAAGTGTCCTGCTGGGATAGCTCCTGGTCCCTGTCCTCTGTCCCCACTTCCTTCTCCTCAATCTTTTTTTCCACCCCTTCTTTTCCTTTTTTTCTTTTTCCATTCTCCCCCCTTTTTTATTCTTTTTTCTTCTTTCTCCTATTTTCTTTTTCTCCCATATAGTTTTTTCCTCTTTTATCCTTTTCTTTTTTTATTTTTTCCTTTTTCTTTTTTCCCTTCCCCCTTAATTTTCGTTTTTCTTAGTTTTCTTTTTTCTTTTTCCTTTTATCTTTTTTATTTTTTATTTTTTCTCCCTTTTTCCTTTTTCTTTCCTCTTTTCTCTCTTTTCTTTTTTTCCTTTTTTTTTTTCTATTTTCTTTTCCCTTTTTCCTTTTTCCTTTTCCCCTTTTTCCTTTTCCCCTTTTTCCTTTGATTTTATTTTTACTCTTTTTTCCCTTTTTGCCTTGGATCCACTTGGAGCATTCCTGCTGCCCCAGCCCTGGCAGAGATTCACTGCACTGGGGGGGACGAGGGGTTTTGGGGGCACAGATCAGCCCAGGGAACATCTCTTGTTGTTTGTGACGTAAAGATTTTCCGCCTGGTGACTTTGGGGGTGGCACTGCTGCCTGGAGGAATAAAGAGCTTTCTGCTTCCTGCAGCTGGAGCTGGAATGAGATTTTTTTTTTCCTTCGATGCGAAAAACATCAGTGAAATCCCTTGGTGGCTGTTGCAGTTTGTTTCTAACATTTGGACTATTTCCGAAAAAATCCTCATGCATTTGTGATGTGAAACTTTTATATTTTCTCTCTCTCTTTATTTTTTTTTTCCCCTAAACCTGCATTTTGAGGAGGATCCTGATCGCGGTATTCTCCTCAGAAATGATGGATGGACGGGCAGGGGAGATGCCACAGTTTCAGCTCATCAGGTCCCTCCCCATCAGCAGAGCTGCCTCGGTGCTGAGCTATTTTCCATCTCCAGCCCCATTTTCTCCCAATCCCAGGAAAGCCTTGGGGGCTGGGAGCTGAGCGATGCAGGAATTGCATTCTCACCGTGTGGCTGCAGCTCCCAGGCACTGCTGACAAAGCCTGTGCCGTGCCAGCAGTGTCCCTGCCCCTGTCCCCGGCTGTATTTGTCATTCCAAGCCTGTCCAGGTTCAGATGTGCTCCCTGGCCTGCCTCCCGCCTCGCATCCCAGCTTCCTCCTCCTCCAGCTAATTAGGGACAGCAGAGCCTCATTAGGATCGGATCCAGAGCAGGGCTTTGACCCTTTCCCTGCGGATCTTGGATGGAAAGTCAGGATGTGGCTCGCAGGGTTTGAGTTTTGCCATCGTGAGGGCTCTCTGCCTCCTTCCCCTGTTTTGGGGGTGCTGGAGGATCTCAGTATCGCACAGGATGCTCCTGGATGATCCTGAGAATAGCCCAACGGTGGAGCAGGGCTATCTCAGACTATCAGCACCCGTTTGTCGGGTTTCTTATGAATAATTATTAAAAAAGAAAGGCGAGAGAGGCAGAGAGAGCTGAGGAAATAATCTTTTTACATTTTAATCTGAGCAGTTTTCAAGCAGTTTGATAAGGCGGGTTGTAGAAATGTCAGCTTCCCCTTATCTCTAATTGACTTAAAGTAGAAGCCGGCTTTAATCCCGGCATGCAGAGGAGCTTCTGATGGAGAGATGAGGGCAATTGATTTCTGCCTTTTTAATTAACAGTCTGGCTGCTTTTAAAAACAATAGGGAGGAGGGAAAGGAACGGGAAAAACACGTGGTGACATTTGGATTTGGCGGCGTGGGGATGGGCAGGTGCTCTGTGGGCTCTCCAGGAGGATCGAGGTGCTGCCCAGCTTCCAGAGAGTTAGGAGGGACTGGTTCCAGTTTAAAGAGGGAATTGCTCCCTGCAGAGGAGGCAGAGTGGGGCTGTGGAGATTCCCTGCGTTAAGCGGTGCGGATTAGGGCTGTCAGCCTGGCTGTGCCAGCTGCCCTGAGCTGGGACTGGGCATGCTGCGGGAGAGATGGAGGGGGACAGGGACACGGTGCCACCGCCCTCTGCCTCCTCCAACGTCCTGGAGCTGCTGTGAGGAGCAGGACCCTGGCTTTGGTAGGGAAGGGGCAGAATAGATGCCATTGCTTTGCCAGGCTTTGCTCTTGCCTCCTGACCTTGCTGTAGCTCTGCTCCCCTCCGGCCCACGCACACGTGTGTGTGTAGGGATGTATGGAAAGTGCTTCCCACATGGACAGCCAAGGAAGCAGAGCTTGCCTGGAGTCCTCTCTCACACGGGATCCATGGCATTGTCAGGGGAATTAATCCACAAACACCAGAAGTTTATGTCCACAAAGGAGATAGAGGAGTCCTGTAACTTTATTCATGAATAAAGGGAGAGGCCATGTGCATTTCCCATGGGGTCTCTTGAATTGTTAGAGGACGCAGCCTCTTTTATCCTAATTTCCCGGCTGCAGTTCCCTCTCTCTTTCCCCATTGGCTGAGGTACTCGAGAGGTACAGACTGCCCGGAACGCCTAATGCAGACCCCCTCCTAATATACATCCCCCCTAATGCAGACACGCTTAATACAAATCCCCCCTTTCTTCTTTTTCTTATGTCTCTGTTCCTGTAGTTATTACCACAGTCTTGGGAGAGTCAAACAGTGGAATTCCTATGGAAATCCTTCCCCTTGTTTCTTCCATCTCTCAGTATAGGCCTTACCTTACCAGCAGTTTGTTTGTAAGACATCCCTTATTCCTTTCAGCATCACAAGGATGAGCTCCACAGAGTCCCCAACCTCCTGCAAACCCCAAATTTCTCTTGACCCCACCAGGCAGCACGTCACCAGTGGGGAGGGGGGCAGTTTTCTGCTGAGGTGGCTCTTCCAGCCCATTCCTGTGCGGGAAGGCAGCCCAGATGTGCTGATGATTATGGCTTTGACAGCGGGGGAGCTGCTGCTGCGACTGTTCCGGCTCCATTTGCTGTCCTGCTGCAATTGGCTTCCACTTGTCCGCTTAAGTGTCAGCCACGCAGTGGAGGATTGTTTATGCAGCACTTAGTAACATCTACGGGGTAATGGGCTGTGCAGAAGACCCTGGCATAATTGGTAAAATGTCTGGAAGTGGATTAGCCGTGTGTCTGCACGGCGGATGTTTGGAAATATATACATACGTTCAATTTTTAAATACATATTAGGCTAAAGTCCCGCTATGCCTGGGGATTGCGGCGCTGGGGTTAATGTTGTGTGAGTGGAGTGGGTTCAGATCTCCTGGGAAGGCTTGGGGAGGTGGTGCTGGGCACCAGGAGGGGCTGTGTGTCCATGGGGTGGGGTAGGAGCAGAACAGCCTCCCCCAGGAGAACCCCCTGCCATGCTAAAGAGCTGCTGAATCCCAGAATTTTTAACGTTGGAAAAGACTTCAAAGATCGAGTCCAACCTGTAACAGATCCCCACATTGCCAGCTGCACTGAGTGCCATGTCCAGCGGTTCCTTGGACACCTGCAGGGATGGTGATTCCCCCAGAATGAAGGAGATTTTGGGATTGGGGCTGAAAGAGAGCAGAGTGATGCAGGAGCATCCTGGGAGCACACAGCTCTCTGTCAGTGGTTTATTTGCTCTTTGCTCAGGCACTCCGTGGAGGTCAGGCTGTTCTCTCTCGGCAGTGCCCCAGCTCCCCTGGGCTCCATCCTGCTCTCAGGCATTCCTCAGCCTTCTTTTTATTCTTGTTTTCTCCAAGCACCTGCTCTCTGCCAGCAGGAGGGAGAGGAATCCCTAAACTCACCTGCTCAGGGATGCTCCGTGCCACCTGGAGCAGTGATGGCCACCTCCAAAAGTGGGGTTTGGGGCCATGCCAAGCATCCTGGGGGTGCAGAGCCCCTGGGAATGCAGAGGCCTGTGTGTCTGCTGGCACCAGCCCTCCCAACCCTCCCATTGCTCATTATGTTCCAGGCGCTCGCAATGAATTGTTTAACGAGCTTTCTGCGAGGCTGAGCAGATGAGAGGAGTGCGGAGCTTGGAAAGGAGAGGAATAAATTGGGAATGCTTTTGATTTGTGAAGAGCTGTGATGAGCAGGAGGGAAATCAGAGCTGGAGCATCCCTATTGAGGGTTTGGCATGGAAAAGGGCTTAAAAATGGAGCTTGGCCCTGTTCTCTGGTATTTTTAGCCCGGATGCAGGATTGCAGGACCTGCATTGTAGCTGTGTGCATTGCGAATTCCAAAGGGTTTGGCATCTGCTCAGAGCAGTGGTTTATAGGTATCAAATTTTTGGCTTTTAAAGCTGCCTAATAATTCATAATTTCTTAATACCATGTGCTGTCTCTCTCCTTCTGACAAATCAATTTGTTACGGGTTATATCTGCTGCTGAACCGTGGTGGGGAGGAGAAGGAAGAACAGATTTTTCTCTGCACTTTTCACATTCCCTTTCATATCCTAAGGGTTATCAAGTCAGCCACCAAAATACCACAACTTAATGTGACGGGTATTTAAAGTAAAAAAACCAATCCCAACAATGAAACAATGCAGCAGCAGAAATGCTAAACCACGTCTGAAGTGATGAAGTGAGCTGCAAGTCCTGCTTGTCTTGTCCAGGTGTAACAGAAAAGTGTTATCCTGTGTGAGCAACTCATGGAATCATGGAAAATGGTTTGGGTTGGAAGGGACCTTAAAAATCGTCTCATTCCAACCCCCTGCCATGGGCAGGGACACATTCCACTAGACCAATATGTCCAGGTGGAAGGACCCTGAAATTCCATTTAACTTGTTTGGTTCCAAATAAAGATAAAAATTATCCCAAATCTGCCCAGATAAAATCCTTGCTGCCTCCAGAGTCCTCATCATCTGCAGGGAAAAAGGAATTGGGGATCAAGCATAAGGGCAAAGGTGTAGACACCCAGGATGCCACAGCCTTGATGGGTTGGAGGCTTCGCTCCAAATTCCAGAGGAGATGTGGCAAGCCACAAAGTTTCCTTAAAAACGAATGGAGCTTAGACTGGGAATTGCGTGGATAAATAGGAATTAGACCTCAAAAATCACCTTGGTCCTTTGGGAAGCGTTGTCCTCGTGGTGCCATGGACAGGGACACGGTTCCCATTCCCAAAGCTTGGGATGGATGGAGATGATACAGCTCCGGTGGTGGCATCAATTTCCCGTCAGGATCCGGCCGGAGGGGCTCTTTCTTCAGCCAGCCTGAGATTTTTGCAGCTTTGTGATTCAGTATAATTAACATCTGGGAGGAATTAAAGGGGTCTTGGGGGAGAAAAGCAAGATCTGAAGTTTAAATAACAATTTAGTTTCAGCACAATTAAAAATAAGCTGCTTTGTGATTACCGGGGCGGCTGCTTACACGCAGATGTAAACGGGAGCTCTGGGAGGAGGAGATAAAGGTAGGGATGAACAAGGAAAGAGCAGGAGGCTGAGGAAGGACTAAACCTGATCCTCAGGCTCTGGGGAATAAATCCAGGTTGCATCAGTATGAAAAACATCACAAAGAGCTGGAGCTTGTTTGCCACTTGGGGTCTTCTCTAGAGCATCCTTGTCATTCTTTATATGCAAATGTGGATCCGAGCTCCAACTCCACTCACCAAAGGAAAAAAAAACCCAAACCCACTCCAGAAAATCAAATATTTTGCAGGTTGGGTGCCAAGACCCTCTTGAAACTGATTGGTATCAGTGGCCGTCTGGGAATCCCATGCGATTCCTTTAATTGCTTTATTTTCACTCCTCTGATTGCATCTCGCAATATAGAATTGGGAAACAGGGAAAACTGAAGCAAGCAGAAATTGTTGTGTGCAAATGAAATGCTCCACTTGCCCAGCAGCAAAACATTTGGAGAAAACTTCAGCTTCGGGTCTGATTTGAAATAAAGCCAAATTTTTACCAACTCACAGCAAATTAAGGGTTTAATCCTGGTTTTGGAGGGGGTGAGGCTTTGTGATTGGATATGTGCAGTGAGGAACAGCTCTAAAAAAGCTTTTTTTGGGGGGGGGGGGGTTGGCCATCTGCAGCCTGGCAGGAAGATATGACAGAGTTCTTGGGGAAATGGCAAAGTGAGAATACATGAGTGATCCAAGGAAATATCATTTTAAGCAGGGTGCAGTTGGGTTGTGGAAGTCACTGGTGGAAAATATGGCTGGGAACAGTTGATTGGAAGAGTGGGATAAAATTCCAAACCTACAGATTTGGGATGGGGTGGGTTTGTGGAGGTGAGGATGCGTTGCTGCATCTCCTCCTTTCCATATATCTGTGGAATATCTGCTCCCTCCATCCCCCAGGCCAATGATGGACCAACAATATCCCAAAACCACACAGAGCCCATCAAAGCCCAGCGAAGGAATAAAGTTCCTCATTTCCCTACAAACCCATGTTGTGCTTTGTTGGTGAGACACAGCAGAGAGTGAGACACAGTCCCTGTCCTTCCTTTCTTTACACATTTCCATATTTATTGCTCGCGTTGCGCCACAGGGGGGAAAAATGTTTTGCAGTCGGAAATTTCAGTGGGTTTGGAGATGCCTGTGCTCCTCCTGCCTCTTTGGAGTGTTGGCATCATTTGTTGCTGGATAATTATATTTTATCTGTTTAAGGCGGTGTTTTGGTGGGGTTTTTTTATGGTTATGTTTTCTTGGGGGTTTTATGGGGTGGCTTTATTTAGATCTTTTCTCGGGCATAAAACCTTAGAGTACAAATTCAGCCTCTGCTTTGTTTTGAGGGAAAATGCGTATGGGAATTTGTGCTTTGGGATTGTTTAGGTTTCACACATTTTGAAGGGTGGGAGGTGAGCAGACCTCAATGGAAGAGGAGTTTTGGGGAAGAGAAGCAAAAATGACCCTTGACTGCCTTAGGAAAATCGCCAAAGTTTCTCCTAAATGCAACCAAATGTTTTTCAGCCTGTGAACAGAAGGTCTGTGACACACTTCCCTGTGTTTTGCATGGAATAAACATGCTGGATTTATGGGAAGCTCCAAAATTTGATTTTTAAAGGCCAAAAGGCAAGTGGAGAATGAGGCAGGGGAGATCTCCAGGTCAGAGCATCTCCAAACCTACAGGAGAACTGGAAATGTGATTTTTTTTCAAGTGACAATGTGGGACATGGCAGGTCTGGGGAAGCTTGTCACCCCTTCAAATCTCTCAGAAATTATCAGTGGGACTGACACAGGTCAAAAATGACAATTATTCTTAGTTTGAATGACATTTGGACTTGTTTTAGTATCCCTGCTATTTTCCTCACTTTTTTGTGACTGCAAGACGTAGACAAAAGAAACCTGGAGAGCAAACCATCCCCTGGAACTGATTTGGGTGGAAATTACAAAGGATTTTTTTAATCTCTTTCTCTCCTAATGTTGGGTTTTCTTTTTTACTTTAAGGTGAATTTGATCCAATAATCTCCACAGAAGTAGCAATTTTGCACAGAAATCCAATTTGCATTTCCAAAATCCACCTAGAAAAAAAAACATCCCCAGCTTCCACCAGTTACCGCTGACTTGTGTTTCCTGTGGGAACGAGTCTCTCATTTGTCTTTTAATTTCTCAGCGCTCACTCGGTGCTTAGTTTTGGGCACAGATTTATTGCAGTGATCATTTCCCCAGCAGTTTGTAGCCTTTTCTATACAACATAGTTGGTGCTTTGCCTTGCAAGTGGTTTGAGCAACAGTGGGAGTTTTGTTCCTCGTGCAGGAACATCGTTCGGAGCTGAGATTGAGTCTTCTGGGCGTTGTAGTTGCCTGAATAATAAATAATATTAGCAAAAGTCAGGAGCAGTGGATAATTGGGCAGTGAAATATTTTCTGTTGGAAGTTCTGCTGCTGCAATTGACTTGTTCCTTTCCTTTATTGACCCTTGATTAAATTTTTGTAACCATTACAGACCAATAATAGGCAGCTATTGATTTCTGGGGAGGTGAATATCAAGATTTACGGACGGGAGAGTGGAAGCTATTGACTCCGAGGAGAATAATGGCTGGAATCGAGTTGGGGGTTGCTCGTGGAGGAAGGTTTATTTCCATGTCTGATGCAGTGCTTTTGTGTCTCTCCAGCCTCGGGATGGATGGACTGTGGGAATGCTCTGCCTGGTGGCAGCTGTGTCCCCATGGCTTGTCATCAAATGGGCTTTGAGCCTGGAGATCTAACGGATCTCCACATTATCGTGGAATTCCAGACTGGTTTGGGCTGGAAGAAGCCTCAAGGATTATCCCATTCTACCTTCCACTAGACCAGGTTTCTTTACAACCATCTTTGTCAAAATTAAATATTTTCTACACAAAATCCAGTTTTGTAGAGTTCCCACACTGATGGAGAAGTTGGGACCCACCCCAAATCCCTGAAATTCTTCATTTTGGCCCTTTTCAATTCAGTTCTTGGCACTGAATTCAGCTCTTTTGTTTCGGGAAGTGGTTCGTGCTTTTCTTCGAGATCTTTCTGTTTCTGTGGCACTTTGGGAGGAAAAGAGTGCTCACGAGCTCTCTTTTCATCTCAAAAACTCTCCTAAGATCCCACTCCTGTGCTTATCACCTTTTCCAATTGAGGCTGGTGCGTGTCCTCCCGGGCACTCGAAATTAAAGGGTACTTTGAAAAGGCTCTTTTGACGGCGTCGGGAGGATGACAGGCAGCTGGAAATCGCCTGCTTCATCTCCACACCGAGAGCCTGCTGCTCCACGTGGATCTGGAGGTGGTGCTGCCTCCCGAGAAACAGGTAGTCAATAGGTAAACTTGAGCTACCTACTGAGAGACAGAATATGTAAATTCTAAAACCTAGGAAAACAGGATTCCCTTAATCTTGTCAAGATGAGAGGGACAAGGATCTGTTTGAGGCCAGCACAGAAACCCTGAATCACCCACCAAGGACTGCCCATGCTCCAGAGAGAAAGGGGAAAAGTGCACTGTGATGGAGACTACAGATCTTCATCACGAGCAGACCCCAAAGACCACCAGGACACACAGTGCATGCGTGGCACATGTGATAATGATATTAATGATTTCTGAGAAATGATTTGTATAACCACTCCTGTCCCGGGGAATGTGATGAATATTCATGAATGTCACCATAATATTGTGTGTTGGCAGTGCTGGGTGTGTGTGTTTGGAGGAGTCAATCCCCACAGCCTGCGCCCAATAAAGCAAATCCCCACTGCTCTGGCTGTGTCTCTGGAGTGTCTCTGGGCCTGCTTGGGGTGAATCTCTCCTCCACCGTCCCCGTGGCTGTGCCAATAGGTGGCAATGTCTCCTCGCACACGGAGGTGGCGTGTGGCACCGCTCCTCGCACGTGTTGTCCTTGCCTGTGTCATCCCTGATGTGTGGGAATTGGATCTGGCGCGTCCCACGTGGAGGGAAAGAAGAGTTTTTTTCTCCTTTTCATCCTTTTTATGACACTACCTTGGGATTCCCTCCAAAATTTGCTGGGAGGGTGGGATGGAAGAGGGGGACAAAGCAACCTCCGTGTCACTTTAAGAACCTTTGTTGGTGTAATGGGATCCTTGATCTTGCGACTGCATAAATCACAGGCAGCCAGTTCAAGTCAATTCATATTTTTGCAGTTCGTTAGCAGCTCGGGAGGAAATTGCATTTACTATAATTGCCTCTAATTGCACCAGATTAGTGATTACAATTATTGATGGTGGCTGATTATTCATTAGGCTTCAAATCAATTCCCCTGCTTCATCATTACCCAAAACAGTAACTCTGATGAGGAGAGAAAGAGGTCTGGAGGAGTCCACGGCCACGCTCCTGCCAGGGAGCCTGCCTGCCTCCAGAAGTCGAGTGAAATCAGCACTCCAAGCTGATTAATGCCTCCACAGGCTGGGAAAGGTCGTCAGCCAGGACTTGGGATGCTTTTGGTGGCCAGGAGATGAATTCAGTCCATCCCCTCTGCATGGGCAGCGCTTCTCCTGTCTCAGTGTTTTCCTTGGAGGGGCTGCTCTCTGTTGAAGCGTGGCTGAGCTTTGTGGAGAAGTCTCACTGAGCCACGCAGGATCCTGCCGTGATTTGGTGCTCCGAGTCAGGAGGGCGATGGGAAGAGGTGCGGCAAAAGGAGCAGCTCTCAAAGGGAGCAGCTCTCAAAGGGAGCAGCTCTCCCAGAGCAGCCCCGGGTTCCCGGAGCGCAGCCCCAGGTGCAGGCAGCCACCTGCGCCGCCTCCCAGCGATGCCTAATTGTCACCAAAGCTGCCTGACTCGCATAACAACCAGCGCTTGAGGCCACACACAGCCCCAGGCTGCTTGGAGACTCGGCTGGAATGCTCCGTGATGCAGGAATTGGGTTTGCCGTGCTGCCCTGCTCCTCGGCCCTCTCCAGTGGGGGCCCAAGCTGCAGGGGCAGTGGGAGCTTCTCCTGGAGCTGTCCTGTCTTCCCTCCTGGATAGCCGGGGCTCTGAGGAGCTGGGGGCACTCGGGACAAGGCTGGGGAGCTCGGGCACTTGCATTGTCTGCATGGATGGTGCTGGCTCTGGCTGGACGTGATGCTGCTCACAGGTCTGACCCATCAGAATGCTCTCCCTCCCTCCCTCCCTCCCTCCCTCCCTCCCTCCCTCCCTCCCTCCCTCCCTCCCTCCCTCCCATCATCATCGAATCATCACCGAATGGTTTGGGCTGGAAGGGACCTTAAGGACCATCTCATTCCACCCCCTGCCATGGGCAGGGACACCTCCCACTATCCCAGGCTGCTCCAAGCCCTGTCCAACCTGACCTTGGACACTTCCAGGGATGGGGCAGCCACATATTTTCTGGGCTGCCTGTGCCAGAGCCTCTCCACCCTCACAAGGAACAATTTCTTCCCACCTGCCCTCTGGCAGTTTAGTGCTATTCTCCCTTGACCTGTCCCAGGCCTTTTCCGAAGTCTCTCTCCAGCCATTCCTGGTCTGCAATGAAAATGGCTTCTAAATCCCAAGCTGTCCCAGTGGCTCCTTTGCAAACCTTATTGTATTTACCCAAAACTGACTGGTGGGTGCTAAGTGAGGATGTGGTGTGGCAGAGCTTGAACATGTTCCCAAAAGCGATGGATGTATCAGCAGCCTTTTGTATTCTGGGGATCTGATTGCAGCCATCCCTCCCATTGCCCCTACAATGGAGCTGAGATCCTGGATCCCTTCCTTGTGTGGGCACTGAGGGATGAACTCAGTCCTTAAAGCAGCTCCAGCAGTTGGCCTCTGTTCTGTGATTTGCATCAGCCAGGAGACCTGTGTGCCTGAGTTCTGCTGTCAGGCAGGACTGGGATTTGTAGCTGAGCAGGACATGCAGGTCCCAGCTGTCTTCTTAAAGGCCACTTATTACCTACATTTCCCACCTATTGATCCTGGTTCTGCTGCTGTGCTCAGACATTGCTAGGAAAAAAGAACCATAAAAAAAAGGGAAAGGTTGGTTCTGTTCATTAATCTCACCCGCTCCCATCATCAGGAGGAGCAGGGCCTGAAGGCTCAATTAGCCTTGGTGGCTGCAGCTCGGTGACACATGGCAGCTTCCATCACTTCCCTCACGGATACTTTCCCTCCCTGTGTCCAACTCCAGCTGTTTATCCCTCACAGCTGGCTCTGAGAGGTGGTAGGAGGTAAGGTGGGAAGCACTAGGAAGCCCTGGGAATTGTGTCCTGTTGCCCGGGTGAGGATAGGGATGCGGTGGGAGGTGGTGGGCAGGAGCTGGGACAGACGAGGTCAGTGGTGTCTGTCTTCTTCACATGTAGGATTGGGAACTGCTGTGAAATCCATAGAGATGAATGGATCTGGGAGTTTTATCTGAAAGTGGAAGGATTGGCATTCCTAAATCTCTCTTCCACCCTTGCAGTGCCAGTGATGTCATCTCAGGTGTGTGTCACCTGCCAGGACAGGGAGGCAATTCCGTGGGTTAGAAGGACATCTCACATCTCACTCTAAATGTCCCAGTGGGAGATATGTAAATCTGGATCCTCTGGACCTCCTGCAGTGCCAGGAATTGCATTGGTCCTGATGGAGATGAAATTGAGGTTGTGGTGCTGACGCAGCTTTAGAACATCCCCTGCTGGGGCTGTGGTTAGGAACATCCCCAGAGTGTTTGCAGAATGTGAGTGTGCCCGAATCAGAGCCAGGGAATCACCAGAGAGTCTTGGAATGGTTTGGGTTGGGAAGGGACCTTCAAGCTCATCTCATTCCACCCCCTGCCATGGGCAGGGACACCTTCCACCGTCCCAGGTTGCTCCAATTCCTGTCCAACGTGACCTTGGACACTTCCAGGGGCAGCCACAGCTTCTCTGGGCACCTGTGCCAGGGCCTCCCCACTCTCACAGGGAAGGATTCCTTCCCAATATCCCATCCCATCCCTCTGGCAGTGGGAAGCCATTCCCCCTTACCTGGCACTCCAAACCCATGTTCAAAGTCCCTCTCCAGCTCTCTTGCAGTCTCTGTCAGGGGCTCTGAGCTCTCCCTGGATCCTTCCCTTCTCCAGGTGAACACCCCCAGCTCTCCCAGCCTGGCTCCAGAGCAGAGGGACTCAGCCCTTGGAGCTTCTTTGTGGTCTCCTCTGGACTCTGTCCAGCAGCCCCACATCCCTTTTATGTTCAGGACTCACCCCACATGGCTCACAAGTGCTTCCCCAAATACCCTCTGGCTCCCACCTTCCCAGTTATCCTCCACCCTTCTCCTGGGCTTGGCATCCCTTCCTTTCATTTGGGAATCTCTACCTCCTGCATTGTGTGTATCACGACTGGCCTGTTTGGGTCTTTCTCATTTTCCTTCTAATTTGTCTGAGCATATGCTCAGGAGTGATTTGTTTGGTGATTGTTCACGGAAAAGAGTTATTCTTTTATCCTGCCATTCCGAATAGCCACGAGCGCCTCGAGTCCCCGATTATTTTGCAGTTTGCATTCAGCAGGAATTGCCACAGCAAAATTCAGACACTTGGATTCCTCTCCCACTGTCTCTGAACGTCCAGCCTTTGCAAACATCTGCAGGATTTTGGAATGCCATGGAGAAATCTCTTCCACCGAGGCAAGAAAAAACTCAAAAGCATGGACCAAAAAGCAGGTCGTAGGTTAGAAGGCTGAAAAAGGAACCCCAATATTTTCCAATCTGATTTTTAAGGACTAAACTCCTGCTGGAGGTTTGGGATCAACAATACTGAGAGCACCTTCCATGGGTTTGCATGGAATTAGTTAATATGGATTTATAGAAAGGGACTTTTGAGCAGGTCTCTTTGAAAACTTCAACTTGCAAAAGTTAAAGGGAAAACTAAGGTACCAGTAGGGAATAAAACTGGCATCATCAGAGCCTTTCTAGTGGAGCAACACAGCTTGAACTGTACTAATGAGCCTGAGAGTTTAAAAAAAAGATTATATATTTCTCTATATCTCTATATCTCACATTTGCACCTTTGAAGTATTGGCAGTTGGATGTCTTGGGTTTGGCTGGGCTGCAAACACACGATATTGGATGTCCACTATTTACTCTGAATTTTCTGCATTTTGCTACTTTCAGCATCGTTTCAAGAGGCTCCTCTCCCCTTGTGACACTGCCCAGTTCCCAAAAGTGACACTAAGTAGGTGCAAAGTTTGTCCTGGGGGTATCCGTGACCTCAGGGGTTTCATCCTCATCATAATGCTGAGACAGCATCATTTAGGAAGTTGAATAGGGAATTGGGGAACTGGGATTCTCACTTTGGGGTGGAAAGATCTTTACCTGCAGGTAAAAGAAATCAGGAAATTAATTAACAAGCCGAAATGGTTATATCCAAGGTGGATAATTCGCCTGCTTCCAGGCAGTGTCCTTGCAGGAAGTGAGCCTAAGAGGGCACACAATTCCCGGCCTCATCCCTCTCTTCCTAAATGCTCCAAGGGACTTTTCAGGCGATTTACCGCTGACTTAGGAGATCAATCTCTCCCGGCAGATGGGAGGGAACTCATTTTGGGGTTTTGAAGCAAACACAGTTAAATCTTCTTTTCCCGGCTGAGCTGCTTGTCTCGGAATGACAGGAGGGCGGACGGCTGCGAGCTCTTCCGTGCATCTGCCGGGAGGCTCAGGGATGCTCCTGCACTGCTCCTGCCTCTCCAAACTGCGCATGGCTCTGCTGGGAGGAGCAGGTGTTGGGATCTGGCAGGGAAAGGGGTGCAGGCTCATCACCACGAGGGCATCACCGCTGTTTTTAGGGGGAAACCCCAAAATGCAGGGATTTATCTGAGCATGAACAGGAGAGCCAAGAGGGAACCTGCCCGTGGGGGTCTAATCCCAATGGCTGAGCTGTCACTTCTCCATCTCTGTCAGACAGCTTTCCATCCCATTTCTTTTTGATGGCTTGGAGTGCAGTTACCTGCAATTGTCATGGAAACAAGTTTGGCTGCAGGAGCAGGTGGCAGCAGGCAGCACAGAGCCATCTGACCCTTGCCTGACTCAGATTTCCCCATTTTCCCTGACATCCTCACTCCAAACCCTCAGTGCCGCTGCCAGACTCACAAAGTGCCTTCCCAAGGAAGGATGCTCTGCAGGAAGTGAAAGCAGTGGGCTGCTCCTAACCTCGGCAGGAGATTTCAGATTTCTGCTGGGCTTTGTGTTGCCTGAATTCATAGCAGGGTGATTCCCCCACTCCAAATTCCCTCTATCCCAGGCCTGAGAGGGATTTCTGAGTAAGTGGAAGTTGTCGGAAAAAACATCCTGTGTCAAAAAGAGGGAAGTGTCCGTATCAAATTGTACCTGAGGCAGAATCCTCTGCTTCCTTTGATTGGTGTTACAGGAGGAAAATTGAAGTGAAACACTTGGCGTTTATTGAAGAGATGAGAATTGACAATTTTACCTTTTCACTCCTTTGGTTTTGATGCCATTGCTCGGGTTTGGGGTTTGGTTATTGAAGCAGAGGATAAAAAGGCAGGATTTGTGGATAGCTGTTCCTGGCTCACAGTCACACCTCATGGGAGTCACAAAGCTGCTCCGTGCCTCAGTTTCCCCTTCCACATGAGTCCTCCTTAGGATTAACACGGCCTGAGCCGTGCAGGATATTACTGGGGCACAGCCCAAGAGGGAGGGAGCAGTTTGATGGCTGGAAATGTTCAGAAATAACTTTTTGTCAGTGCCCGAATTCCCGATCCAACCGCCAGCGCTTCGGAAAGGTCCCAGATGCTCGCAGGGAAGAGGGTTGCTCAGCCAAGCGGGACGGAGAGGCTCATGATACAGCGCTGTGGTGCCGGAGAACGACAGCCTTGTCACGCTGACTTATGATGGATGAGGAAAAAACCTATTTCTCATCGGCGCTGGGAAGATGTGAAGTGTAAAGAAGGATGCACCAGGAGTCTCCGGGCGATTCATCTTGTGTCGGGCATGCTCCTGGAGTCGGCAGAGTTGAGAGAGAGTGTGCGCCGGCAAAGCCAAAAGGCACAGAAAAAGGAGGGGCTGGGGAGAAAATTCATTATGTGAAGGATAATCTCAGCGGGAAATATCAAAATGTCAGCAGCACCCCAGATAGGGGAGAGGAGAAAAATTAACTGGGGGCATTTGTCACCTGGTTAACCAGGCGTGATCGGAGCAGAGCGGTTGGATGCCGAGGTGACGGCTGCCAGGATGGGATGGGAGGGATTGAGGAGGTGGGAGAGGGGCAGAAGGGGAGCTGGATTCACTGGAGCGGGGGAATTTTGCCTTTGGGGCTGGGCTCTGCCTTACAGGCAGGGTCTGCTTGCTGCTGTGGGTGCAACATTGACCTGGGTTTGCCATGGAAGTTCAAAAAATGACTGCATCCTTACTCCCCAAGGGCTGCTCTTCACCTCTCAGGAATTAAAAATCCCATGATATATTTTAATCTCAAAAGACACTGCCTGGCACAGCAAGGGCTGGTGACTCCCAACTTGGCCCCTGTCCCACGAAGGGCTGCGGAGCCCCAGTGGCCACGGAAGGGAGTGGGGAGAGCAGCTGGGCTGCTGGACCCGTGCTGGTATTGGCCCAACTGGAATCATCCTGGCCACATCCTGCGGTTCATCCCTGGCACAGAGAGAACCGATTTCCAGCCCAGGAGCTGAGCTCCCATCTGGACTGCAGCAGCCGTGTGAAGGGAAGTCAGGACCAAACATGGCCAGAAGAGAAAACCTTGATGTTCTCCCAGGCCAGGGTATTTCGAGAATTTTAGTGTTTTATCCCATCCTAGGGTGAATTTCCATGCCATCAGTATCCCCACAGGAGCTTGGGAAGGGTCTGCACTCCAGGAGGGCTCCCAATACCTTGTTTTCCTTTTGGTAAATCTAAAAAGCAGTTTGCTTTGAGAAATCTCTTGGGTCAGGTGGCAGCAGTAAATGGCCAGGACATTTGAAATGATTGAGCCGTTCATTTCTGAGTGTCCCCAAACCTCTGCCCCAGCAGTGCTTCCAGCTCCACATCCAGGGATAAGGTTTAACAGCTGGAGTCCCAGGGAGCAGGGTTTGGGATAACAGCTGGGGCTTGACACCAAATAAAAATCCCCTATTAAAGGAATCAGGTTAATTTACTGTGTGAAATGAGCCAACTTAAACTGCTCCCCAACAGACAATATATTGTACTTTTTTAGTGGGAGTGGAAAAATTATCAGGAGCCTCCGCAGCAGCCTGTTGGGCTCCTGCCCGTGCTGCTCCTGGAGTTCTGATGGATACTCCGTGCCTTTCCTCCCTGCTGTAAAACCTTTCTTCATCCAGGTGATGCAGAAATCCCACAGATGGGAGCGCTCAGCAGCTCAGAGCTGCTCTCCAATAGCTCTGCAGCATCCAGGGAGCTGCTGATTCCATCCCGGGAGCTTTTGGAGAGGATTCTGCCTGTGCCTGAAACCAAATCCGTGCAGAGGTCTGGGAACAGGTTGCAGACCTCAGAGTTAATGTTCCTGTGTGATGTGTTGTGATCAGGGAGGAGACTCCTGCACTGAGCTGTTGCAAAGCCAGCAGGGCCTCAACAATATCTTAGAGGTCTTCTGAAAAATGAATTCTGTGATTTTATGAAGCGAGGGAGCACTGGAGAGCTTTGGGTGAGAGGCATCAGCTTCTCTACTGTAAAACACCGGGGTGCCACTTAGGGCCCCATTCCGCTCTCACAAATTGGTGTGTCTGGACCTGCAGCTGGTTTTCCCCATTTTCCCAACAATGCTTTTTCCACCTGATTTGGCTGAAACTTCTCCATTTCGGTGCTGCGCTTGTGTCCTTCAGCGGAGATAAACCCCAAATGACTTTCCCTATCGATCCTCGCCGCGAGCACCGTGGGGAGCCAGAGGTGTAAGTGCCACTCTCTTTCTCCGCTCCTCCGTTAAGTGAGACTTTTAGTAGCGAATCTTGAAAGGGAAAGACAAGTCTCCTCCACAACCGGAGCCCCCTTCTCCTTCCCGCCCCAGGAAACCGTGGTACAACTTGAAACCGATTAATAATACACAAAGGGATGATGTGGTTGGGCAAAGTGCGGCGGTTTCCTCGGCTACCTTGTGTTATGCTTTTATTAAGCTGCGATCTAAAGCGAAGGAGAGGGAGTGATTTTATAGCCTGCAGCGTCTTGTTTGCAGATTATTTTCCAAAGATGCTCAGTAGAATATCAATTGCCTGTGATGAGACATCCCGGCAGGTGCTGCCTTCCACAGAGGAGGCTGCACAAGTCGGCACAGTCCCTCCTGGCGTCCCTGTGCTCATCCCGTGCTCTGTCTCGGTGGAATACGGGCTGAGGAGGGTGGGGATGGGGAGTGAATTTTGGGGTGGGCAGTTCTAAGCGCAGGGGACGGTTTGGGAGCGAGGCAGAGCCCTACTGGCTGTGCTGCTCTGTCCCTCCAGCCCTCCACCCAGAGGTTTCTGGGGAAGCACAGATGTTCAGCCCTGCACGTCCAGGTTGCGATGGCATCGCTCATTAGCATTTGCAGGCGGCTGGGGTTTGGACGGGGGACAAGGAACAGCCCGTGTGTCAGATGGCAGGGAAGGGCAGAGGAGAAGGGAAATGGGAGGGGGGCGATGACTTCCCAAAGTCACTCTGCAGTGTGGGGAGGGAGCCAGGCGCCTGCCTGCTCTCTCTGCCCCCTGACCTGCCTGCTGGATTGTGCTACCCGAAATAAAAGCATCTTTTCTCTCCCTCATGGGATGGATTGAGGACAGCTCGGGGTGATTGGCATCTTTCCGAGTGGCTGTGGCGAAAGCGGCTGAATTCCTGAGTGTACAGCATGAGAAAAAAGGGGGGGAAAGAAGCTAAGCAGGGGTTTTGCTTTACAAAAGTAGTACTTTCTGGTTCTTTGTGATGCTCTGAACCCTCCACGATCCCTTGGAGCGCCCTTAAGCACCAGTTGGTGGAGGGTGCAGACAGATTCCTGCCATCAGGCAGAGCTTCCCAAGAGCCACAAAGCCCAATCAGCAGGAGAGGAACAATCGAGGCGCCGGCGGTCTCGGAGCTCTTCAGCTGATGAAGAAGAGCAGGGTCTGGACAAATTCGGAATAAGAAATCAGCTGCTGAGGAGGAACACCTAGTGACCTAGCTGGGAAAAGGAGGCAAAAAGTTCTCCTCTGTTACTTGTGTGTCTTTTCAGAGCATCTTTAATCATATCCTGCGTCATCTTCATCAGAGGGAAGGTGGTAATCAAGGCAGCTGCCTGGGGCTGATGCTGTGTCTTTATGCTGCCGAGGCTGTTCTTTTTGGGGTAGTGAGGAGAGCAGCTCTGGAGTGTGGGAATGCATTTGGGATGTATTTGGCCTTTTATTTTTTTATTGGAGCCGCTTAGGAGTTGGCTCACATTGTGCTAAGGACAGGGATTGAGATGCTCTTGCCCAGGGAGTTAACAAAAGACAAATGCAATGTAGTCTCTTATTTATTTTTTTTTCCTCCTGCCTTCTTTCTTTGTAGTGGTAAAATGATAGAATTTCATGCAGTCAATTGAGGCTATTGAGTTGTTTTGCCACTAAAGTTCTGGAGCATTGACTGTATGGATTCACAGTGTCCCCTCGCAATAACATCCCTTTTAACAATGCGCTATCAAGGGAGAGCTGTGCAGGCTTTAAAAGGTTTTCCACGATTGTATTTCTCTCTCTCTCCACTCAGTGTGCTGAAAGCAAACCTGGGGCAGGTTTCAAGAGAAGAAGGAGGCCCCGAGACATGGCCGTGAGGGAATTGGTTGTGCCTGTGTCCTGCTTTATGGCAAGACACCAAATCGCAGATTTTCTTGGAGCTGGGGACACATGGGATGCTTGTCCCTTCTCTGCTGGGCCCATCTCTCCAGCTCTTGGCTCCTGCAGGAGTCACTGGGAGACACCTAATGCTTTGTACTTACAGTAAAAGTAAGGGATGAAAGGAATGCAAACAGATGAAAACCCCAATTTTCTCAGAATTCCTGTGATTTCTCCCCCTCTGTGTGTGCACACCCTCATCTGCTGTTAGCTCAGCTCTGCTGCCCAGAGGAGAGACCTTTGCCTGATGGAGCAGCACAGGGACGTGCCAGGTGCTGAGTTCCTGGGTGCAATCCCATCCTGGTCCTTCTCACTGTGATTCTGTGCTGCTGCTGCTCTTTGATCTCTGAAGGCAGAGCTTAAAAGAGCTTTTCCTTCAGAAGAGAAGAGTGGCTTCGCTGGGCGTCTCCTGGTGTGGTCCCTGTGGCTGTCACTGCTCTGGGGCACACGTGGGCACCTGGAGGGTCCTGGGGGGGCTGAGCAGACCCCGCTGGGTTCAGTGCCCTGGGGTGTGATCCATGTGAGAGGAGTTGCAGCCTGCAGAGGTCTCAGGAGGTGACATCCAGGGAGGGCTCAGCCTCCTGGGGCTGCCTGTGGTGCTCAGTGGGGCAAATCAGAGCATCCCAGGCTGGTTTGGGGTAGAAGGGACCTTGGAGCCCATCTCGTTCCAAGCCCCTGCCACTATCCCAGAGCTCCAGATCCCCACAGATCCCCCGGGAAGCTCCGTGCCCGCGCCTGCTCTGGAGCATCTCCCGGCAGTGCCAGGCCTCCCACCAGCCCATCCATAATGCAGATCTCTCCGGGTGTCCTTGCTGCAGTATCCCTGCAGCCCATCAGGCTGGGGCTGGGATATTTATGAAACTCAGCTTTCCAAATTTCAGCTGGTTTTAACCTTCACTCCTCAGTTTCCTGGCTCTTCGGTGTGTGCTCTTTTAATAACTGTAACCCATCTGATAATGTTGTTATAAATTAATGATCTGTTTACAACCTTAACTCTGTTTTAATGAAGACTTTTTTTGTTGAGGAAAATAAAAGCTGCTGTAATTATACCTTGTAACTGCAGGGTTTTATAGCCGGTGAACTCATCCAACAAGCAATTTCGATTAGTTTATCCAGGCAAATATTCGAGTGTTGATTTCATACATATAAAAAACACACACAGCTACTTCCATGAGCAGCAGAAATAATTATTCCTGGATCCCTGTGCCTGTGTCTCGAGAGCAAACTCGTGCTAGATTTTCTGATGCTTAAAAAAAAGTTGAATTCACAGTGCTGCCTTTCTCTGGGTAAAAGCTTTAATAGTATCTTTCATCTGACTAGTTCCCTATTTTCCCCAAACTTGTATCTTGGAGATAAATGCGTCCTTCCATCAGATTTTATTGAAATGGGTTATAAGGTTTAGAAATCACTGGAGATGGGGAAAGGAAACAGCCGGGCAGGCACTGCCGGTGTGTAAGGCTCATTTCCTCAGGAAACCAGGCTGAAAATACTTTGGGTGCCATTAAAAAGTTGGAGCTGTCATTTTAGGGTAAGGCTTCAGAGAGACTTGGAAGCTGTTTTCCAAGTGGTTAGTTCAGTCTGTGTTTCCCAAAGTGCTCAGCTTGGGTTGCTGGACAAATTCCTGCATTTCCGAGGAACTCGACAGCCAGCTCGTGGAGGACATTGGAAAATGTCGCTGTTTCTTTTGGGACCTGCACTGAGCCAAACCCACCAGATCCTTCTGGAGATGTTGGCCAGCACATCACATTGGTACCTTTGCTCCATTTTACTACAGACTCCAGTTCTCGTGAGGTTCACAAGGTCCAACAAGGCCTCGCTTTCCACCAGCTGAGGCTGGACCAGATTGCCAGAACCTCTGTGCCAAGGATGAGGGCAGTGAGCAAAGGTGATGGGCTGGGCTCTGGGAGATCTCAGTTTTGGGTCGTCCTCGGTGTTTTTGGCAGAGGTGGGTGCAGTTGGGAGCCTCTGTCGTTAGGTCCAGAAATTCCTGTGGGATTGGGAAAGTCAGGTCAGCTTTCCGTGCAGATGGTGCTGTAGAGGAGTGTGTGAGGATGGTGATACCTTCTCCTGGCTCTGAGCTGCCCCTTCTCTCCACCTGGAAGTGCCCCTAAGCAATTGCTCCTTTCTCCCAACCTGGCTGAGCGTGGATCACACAATCCCAGAATCCCAGAATTGTTTGGGTTGGAAGGGACCTTCAAGCTCATCTCATTCCTACCCCTGCCATGGACAGGGACACCTTCACTATCCCAGGTTGCTCCAAGTCCCTAACCCTCATCCTAACCCAACCTGGCCTCAGGTGCTTCCAGGGGTGGGTCATCCACAGCATCTCTGAGCAACCTGTGCCAGTGCCTCGGCACCCTCACAGTAGCTAGGAATCTCCAAAATTCCTCTCTTGGAACAGTTCTGATGTTCATCGTCCACACTGAATAATCCCAAGCTTATTGTGCTCGTCCTTTCTTACAGCACTCTGTCCCAGCCCTGCTCTGCTGTTCCTTCACCGCTCCGTGCTGCCACTGTCCATGGATCTCTCTGCTCTGGCTGGAGCCTCCCATCTTCTGGGCTTTCTGCTCCTGTCAGATGTGCAGGTTTAAAAATAACCAGTGCTGGGCATGAGGTAGGAATTCTGCCTAATGAGGGCACTGGGATTCGCTGCCCACGGTCACTCCAGTTCACACCTGGCACACAACCAGCAGGGTTTGTGCCTCAGACGTGGCCTTTGCCATCCTGGCTGTGACACCCACCTGCTGTTTTTCTGTGCTTCTCCTCCTTATCCTCAAGTTACAGAAAAAAATTAATTTCCTAGAGATTTTCCTTATTTTATTTGAGCTTTTTTCCTGCGGTAGGACGCTGCCTGTGCCTCACGGATTCCCCACATTACCACGGTATCTGTAACAATAGTGGAATGATTTTTTTCCTTGGAGGCTGTCTAGCAAGGCCCCTGGAGCAGGGACACTGGCCTCGGCATGTTGAGCTGCATCCCTGCCCTGCAATCAATTCCTCCAATTCCAGCCCCCTGCTGCAACAACAAAAAGTTGAACCAAAAGCATTTCCCGCCCCTGAAAATCCATTACAGTCCCTGTCACCGGCCTTTTCTCACCGTTGCTTTTTTTTAGTTTAATCTATTTTTTTGTTGGGTTCAGTGGGGCTGTTTTCCCATCCTGATTACAAGGAGTTATCGGAGAAATCCTTTGCCAAGTGTCAGCCCACAGCCACCTGAGGCAGCTGGAGTAGGACTTATCAGTGTTTGAACAGGTATGAAACAGGCTCCTGGCCACAGGCTGGGGCGATGTCCTTCCTCGTGTCCTTGTCACAGGCAGGAGGGATCGGCTAATTAAAGATACTGAGGGAAAAATGGCTTGGATCTGAGTCTGGCCAGTCCCATGAACTCCAGCTCTCCAGTATGGGATGAGGTCCCTGGATGCTGAACCAGGACCATGCCTAGGGATGCTCTGGTTGCTCTGAGCTGCACTGCCAAAGCTGCTTTTAGATCCAGCATCCCATTTTAAAATTCCTTCTCCCTCTTTCTTAAGTGCAGAGCTCCAGGCGGTATTTTCGATCGTTTTATTTTACTTCTTTTTGTTGTTTTTATTTTAAATTCCCGAGTGACGCTGGTGTCTGAACCTTGGGGATGGGAACAGGAACATGGTGACAAATCTATTCCTTAATTTTATGTCTTTTTTTTCCCTTTTCTTCATATCTCCACCAAGAATCTGCATAAAGCTCCTCCACGTATCATTTATTCATCTGTATTTCAGCGCGAGAGGCTCTGCCTCCTGATGGAGATGTCATTTGCAAAATAATAAGGTCCCGCTTGCTGCAAGAAGAGCACCCCCGCTCTTCCCCCATGAGGTCACTGCCTTCAAATTATAAATCTTTTTAACCATTACCTCGTGGGTATCCATGAGCACAGCACTCAGATTAATTCCAGGTCTGCTTCCTTGTCGTCTCCTTTGCTTTTTCTCTTTGCCGTGCGTTCGGCTCTCGGGTGTCGGATCTGGATTCCTAATTGGGTCGCATCAGAGGATCTTTGCCGTCAGCTGCTGAGCTCTCTGCGTTGTGTAAGTCACAGAAATCATCCCGTAATTAAGCTGGCATTAGGTGTTGGAAGTGGTGCCTCCCTGTTTGATCCCTTCCTGTGCCGTGCATGGCATCCAACCACCCGGCAAAGCTGCTCCCTCTGCTCGGGGGGGAGGTCAAGGCAGCAATAAAAAAGGACTTTGTTTTTGTTTACAGGGTTGTTCCTGCAGCAGGTGGCTGTGGAAATGATGAGAGAGAGTGGGGCACTGGTGTTTTGGTGTGAAAAAGGCTTTTTTTTTTGGCGTCTGGCCCTCCAGTCCAGCAGGACATGGTGAAGACCCTCATGGGGGGTGCCCATAGGAGCCAGGGATGAAGAGTTGGCTTCTCCCAAACACAAAATCCATGGACAGAGTCCTGATTTATAATTTGGTTCATCCCTACCAGAGCCAAGGGAATTGTGCTGTGCCAGAGTTGAATCCCTCCCTGTATAAAGATGCTTTTATGGGACATATCCCTGGAGCCCACCCCGTTGTCCTCTTCCCTAAACTTTGGATTTTATTCCCTGCATCTGGCCCCAAACCCACCTGAGGCTGAGCCAGCTGCGTCCCTGCTCACGTGGCCGCTCTTACAGAGGGGAAATTATTAATGACCCAAGGTGTAATTATCTATGTCTTAAGCCTTGCTCAGGCTCCGCCGACATCTTTCCAGAGGAGGGAGGAGGGGTTTCAGGGAGACACCTTGCTGTTTAATAAATAAAAGAAGAGATTCATAAAGTGTCTGGCAAGCACATTCCTCACATAGAAATGTTACGGAATAACACGGGATGAATAATAGAAAAGGTTATTGAAAAATTCATAATTTCCAAGCGCCAGTGAAGGCCAGGCTTCCATGCCGTTTATTTGCCTGTAGAAAAGTGATTAAAATATATATTATTGTCCTGTCTATAGGAAAATGTATTATTAAGTGGATACTAGCATGACATTTGAAAAATCCATTTCATTCCATTTAGTGGCAGGTGGTGGGAGGGGAAGGGGGGTCTTTTTCCCGCTTTTGTGGAGGAAGGTTTTAAGGGCGTTTTAGTCAGGCCTTCAGAAAAAACAGTGCAAACATAAAAAGGGGGAGGGTTTAATTACAGCCCCTTCCCTCTCAGCGGTGCCCTTCACTCTCCGTTTTCACGCCTTTTGCCTTAAAAATGGAATGAGATTCCTTCACCTTTATTTATTGCTTTAATTGCTGAGAAGGGGAAATGAGGATGGGCAATGGGGGGATTTTCTCCCTGCACCACACGGGTGAAGGATAGGTGGGTTTCTGCCATGGTTTTCAGAGGTTCTCATCAGCTGATGGTCTTGTGATGTTGGCCTGGGTATTAGGTCAGCCTTGATGAGCTAGAAGCAGAGGGAAGTGCTGGTGGGGCTGGTGACTTCCAGGTTGTCACACTGGGCTTGTCCCTCTCAGCTTTGGGTGATTTTATTAACCACAGTCCATGCTCAGACCTGTCCTGACTGTTGGCTTGGGAAATGGGAGAATTTGGGGTTTTTAGGGGGGTTGTTGGGTGTGTTTCTTGGGCTTGATCCGTCCCCTAATCCATCCAGGCAGCCCAATTGTGCAATGAGGGGTGAGAAATTGTCCCACGAAGTTTTCTTGACAAAATACCAGGACTTCGGTCAATATGACTAAAAATAACTTCGAGTTATCCTCCTGGATAAATGTCCCCTCTCCAAGCCAGCCACATTGCTGCTGCCTGGGGAGGGTGGTGTTTTGGGGTGGGCACGATGCAGAGGTCTCTGGGCAGACCAGGTCAAACCAGAGGGTGAGTTTGTGTTGCACCCGCGGGATCTGCTTCCTACAGAACTCCATGTATAAAACATCTTTCCACAGGCAAAAGAATGCAGGTCACTGAACAGATTGGTTTGGAATATTTGGGCTTTTTCTCCACGAACAGCCTCGGGAGATGGGCATTTTGGGCAGGAAAGTTGTGTCATGCATAGCCAGAGGCATTTTGTATATCCCCTGCGTACACTGAATTTATCTGGGGATTAAAAGGCAAGAACTGTCCCCTCTGCTCCATTAATGTCAGCAGAGATACGTCATCCCACATTAGCCTGGATCCATCCTCGAGAAGAGAGGTGGGAGCTTTTCTTCCCCCCTCTCCATGCCTTAGATCTTGAGCAGAGTCTATATTTGCTGCGTTAATGACTCGGAGCCAATCTCCAGCTCCTCTTCAGTTTTATTCATAGATCCCATCTGGGACTGTCGGAAATAGAAAGGCAAAACCTGCAAAGAAGCCATGTGGCAGGAGAGGACATGAGGCAAGGAGCTGCTTCTAAAAAGAAAACAAGGCTTGGGATTGACTTAAACTATTCCTCAATCTGGAAGGATTTGCCACGTATCTTCAATTAAAACAGTTTAAAATACAAAGCTATGGTTTTATGGTTTTAATGAAGTGTTTTGATTCTGAGGGAGTGTTCAAAATTGAGCTGGGCCTCCAGCATCTCCAAAAAAGCAACTCACAGAGCTGATGTCGAGTGTTTCTGGAGGTACCTCCACCCATGCAGGCATCCCTTGCGTGGAAAGCCTCAGACCCTGCCCCTCAAATTAGATAACTTAAAATGCATAAACCCAAGCGTGTCTGAGATGCAGAGGTGTTCATTGTGTAAAGCTCTTTAAATCTGCATGGAAAATCAGGCTGGGAGGACAGGAATATCAAGATCTCGCTGCAAAGGAGAACTTAATGTACCCAGAAGCCGCTGATAGACTGTCTGATAGCCGGAGTCACAGCCGGATGGGCAGCCTCGTCCTCTCCTGCCTGGAAAAAAACAGTTCTGAGCAGGAATAGAGGCTGTGCCTAGGAAAATGGCAGTATTTGGTGTGGAGGGGCTGCAGCTGTGTTCACCCTGGAATTGTGAAGGATTAGGGGGAAGGAGCGCGGGAATGACGACGTGGCAGCAGCGGCTCCGTGGTCAGCATGGCAAATGTGGGGACACAACTTTTGCTGTCAGCTATCTCTCCTTGCTTATTTATTTTTCTTTTCTCCCCCTCCCTGCCTTACAATCTCCCCCCTTCTCCTTCTCTACCTCTCCCTGCCCAGCCCCAATACCCATCTTGGAGGATCTAAATTAAAATCTGTTATCATTTCCCGGATAATCCCCTTTGATGCCCTGAATACAGCAGAATCTGTCCTGCTTCAACCTTGCATGTAAGTGCTGATAGCTTTTGAACAGCTAAATGGCTTTGTATATCTCATACAAATGTCTGTCTCATCCAGGAGCTGGCAAGGCCCGCGCAGTCGGCTGGGGAAGCTTTATGAGTTACAAGTGGAATTACTTCAGAGAGATGCTAAGGAGGCCAAACCTTTCAGAACACGTTCCCTTGGCATCTTCTGTCTGGCAGGGATGGGAGTCGCATTGTCTTAACCTCGCAGAGCAGCTAATTGGTGTTGTGGTGCTGATGCCATTTGTCATCAGGGCTTTCCTGCACCCAGCCCGCTGTGCCAGCCTGGATCTGCCCCTCTGGCCTGTCTGTGGGCACCAGTTTGCCCCAGACGGAGCTCCTGGGGGGCTGTGGGTTGAGGAGAGTTTGGGCATAGACGTTGTGTGTGGGTTTTGGGCAGAGCTGAGGGTGAAATGGGTGTTCCATAGAACCCCAGAATGGTTTGGGTTGGAAGGGACCTTAAAGCTCATCTCGGTCCCACCCCCTGCCATGGGCAGGGACACCTCCCACTGTCCCAGGCTGCTCCAGGTTGGTTTGTGCATCTCTACCCAACCTGGCTCCTGCTGCAGTCGGTGTCCCTGGCTCAGCCGCTGGTGTTCTCCCAGCAGAGCTGATTGTCATGCTGGGACTCCTGAGTCGCACCCCCAGCGTGAGTGGCCATCGTCCCTTTCCATCCTGGCTTTTCTCATTAGTTATGGGATCGTGGAATCTCTGTCAGAGCCTCCCTCCTCTGCTTTGCCTGGGGATCAGTGTTGTGTCCCGGTGCAAGGTGAGGGATGCCTCCCTCCTGAAACCATCCCTTCCCAGCAGCACCTCCTGCGCCATCCTGGCAGGGGAGGGACAAGGACACGGAGCCTTGCCAAGGGGAGTTTCCCCCGGTGGGAATGGATTGTAAACTGGCAGAGCAGGGCTGCTGTTGGGGTGAGCCGGTCCCTGGTGTTCCCAGAACATCCCAGCTCTGGGAGAGTGTCCATCCTGCGTGCCGTGGTTTAACCCCAGCCCAGCCCAAACCAGCAGAGTGCTGCAAAATACAGAGTGCAGCACAAAGCAATTGCCTGTCTAAAATAAAATCCGCTCCAGCCGGGAGAGAAACCAGGAATCACTGCAGCCAGTGATGTCTTCGTGCCCCCTTGGAGGACCCGGAGAGATCTGTGGGCGTCTGGGGAATCCTAGGGGAGGAAATTCTGCAGAAAGCTGGTAATAGTTCAGTAATGGCCCGATGACATGAGCTGATGTGGCAGGGCACAGCTGGGACTGGGAAGCATCTTCCCGGCTCTCCGCCCCAGGTGAAGGGATAAAAAATCACAGCCCCGTGCCTGGGGAGCGGCACTTAGCCAAAAACCCTAAGGAGAGAGGATTAATGGGAAGGAGCCAGAGAAAGGGAGGAAGAGCTTTATTTTTAAAAGAGAAAAGAACAGTCAGCCCTTTTGAGTCGCAACCACTTCTTCCTCATGAGTGCCTTGCTGCTCCTCTCTGGTGCAGAGCTGGAAAACAGTGGATCTGCATCGCTTGGTTAAATTGTGGGAGCATCTGTGATGGGTGGGGCACTTCTGGGGGTGCGGGAAAGGGGAGGCCGTGGTTCTGCAGATCACCAGCCTTGTGTTCAGCTCAGGGGGAGAGGACAGGGCACAGCCAGCCAGCGCCAGCTGCATTCATTCCTCAAAGCTGCCTGTTGTGCAGGAATTCATCTGCCAAATCGGCCAAAGAGCCAGCAAAGAGCACCGGAGTGGACTTAACCTTCCACCTCTGCTTGTGCTTCCTCAACAAAAAAAAACCCCAAACAAACTGCTCTTGCTGAGCAGGGACTTTATCAGAATGAAGGGGAGAGCAGGCAGCTGGGCTGCGGAGAGCTGCTGGCTCAGGGCAGGCAGCCCTGGCTGCTCCAAGTGTCCCCTGGGAAAGGGAGTTTCATCCCTGCTTGCTCCTTCTTTCTCCCCAAAGGCTCTGAAATCTCCAGCTGTGTCAGAGGGAGCTTCCCCTGGGGGCTGAGGTGCCATGGCTGGTGGGAAGGGGACAGGAGCTGACCTTGCAGTGTCTGATGGAGCTGTTCCCTGAGGCATGGCACAGGCCTGGCACAGGATCTGGGCCTGGATGGCACTGCTCTGCCATCCTTCTAAAGGATGATGATTTTCCCCGTTGCACAGATGCTCGTGGCTGGGGACAGCAGCTGGTGCTGGGAGTGCCTGTGGGAAGAGCAGGGCTGGATGCAGCCCAGCCCATCCCACCCCATCCCATCCCATCCCATCCCATCCCATCCCATCCCATCCCATCCCATCCCATCCCATCCCACCCCATCCCATCCCATCCCATCCCATCCCATCCCATCCCATCCCATCCCATCCCATCCCACCCCACCCCATCCCATCCCATCCCATCCCATCCCATCCCATCCCATCCCATCCCACCCCATCCCATCCCATCCCACCCCACCCCATCCCATCCCATCCCATCCATGCAGAGGTGGCTGGGATGGCAGAGCCGTGGGCACGGTGCCTGCCCTGCCCTCCTGACGAGGGCCAGATGTGTGTCCCTGTGGCTGGTGACTCTGCTCCAGCAGTGCCTTCTGCCAGGGCTGCTCCAGGTGCCCCTGGGCAAGGTCAGCCCTTCCCAGCCCTGTCTCAGTGTCTCCCTGCAGCAGAGCTGGGATCTTGCCAGGGAACATGGTGGTTGGCTGTTTTCAGGCTTCGGGATCAAAGCTGGTCTCTGTTGTGATGGTGGAGGATGCAAAGGAGGGCAATTCCTTCCATCCTCGGGATGTGAGGCTGCTGAGGGCAGAGATTCGAAGCTTGAGCCTCGAAATGAGCAGCGTTCCTGGGGCTGATGCTGTTGGTGTGATGAGCTGCTCCCATCCTCTGCATCCTCAGGGGCAGGAGCTCCCCACCGCTGATCCCCCCAGCCTTTTTCTCTGTGCTGAATCCAGTGGAAAAGCAAAAAGCACTCACCCCCCCCTTAATGAACTCAGCATTAATCGCTTGTGTCAAATCCTTGTGCTAACAAGCTGAAGAAATCAAACAGGCGTCCCCAGGGAGAGCTGGGGAGTCAACACTCATCCATTAAAATGGTAATTTTGTATTTTTCACCAAGGCATTTGTCGCCTCTTGCCCTTGTGCACTCGTTAGAGCTTTGGCCTTTAAATTATAGTGATTTTTTTTTTCAAAAACCCAAACAACTAAACCACAAAACCAGCTCTCTTCAGCTGTCTTCCCTTCCTCATCCCAGGAATGCTGAGCTGTGTGCAGGAGAGTTTGTCTCCAAGTGGGCCATTATTTTGGCTTCAGTAATGGCAACAAAGTGCTTATTGCTTCCAAAACAACTCCTTTTCTCCCACGGGTTCAAAACACTAGTCCCCGCCAGCTCCAAAAAAAGTGACTAGTGAGTGTTTTGCTTGAATCCAGGCAGGAATTTCAGGTCATCCTGTTGTTCAGGGCCTTGTAATAGTTTCTTGCTTGTGAGATTCCTGGGAAATCATGGAGACATTTGCATATCCCAAGGGGTTTTGTGACTATCTGAACGCAGGAGGTGGGGACTGTCAGCTGTTTGCTTCTCCCTTGTTTCAAGAAGTTGGTGGCAGCGAGGTTTTATTAGGCAGCCGGAGGAGGTCGACCAATGCACCATCCCTTCATCAGAGCTCCATCGGATCTGGATTTTCAGCATCAAAACGGCTTTTCCCATCTGCCCCAATGAAAGATATCAGCTCTCCCCACAAACCTCATCACCGTGCTGGTGGAAAGCTGTTAAAATTCCTGTGCACGCAGCAGAAAATCCAGGAGTTATTGAAATGCAGCATCTCCAGAGCGGCTTGGGAGAGGAGGAGCAGGCAGGAGCCACAGCGCTGGTGCTCTGGAATCGCATGGCCTGGGGAAAACTAGTCCAAGTGCCTCAGTTTCCCCATCAGCAAAATATCAGCAGGAAAATATCCTTGCTGGTGAGAACAATTCCCTCTGTTTCCGTGGAAGGTGTCCCTGCCCGTGGAATGGGTGGGATGAGATGGCTTTTAGGGTCCCTTCCAACCCAACCCATTCCATGATTCTGTGATTCTCTAGGCACGTGGAAAATGCCGTGGGAGGCACAGATTGCTGTTGTGTCAGTGATGCTGGAAACAGAAGTGATTTTAAATCAAGTTATCTCTAGTTCTGTGCCATAGGCAGGAGCACGAGGGGTTGGGTTGGGATGTGTTTGCCTTTTCCAGCTAGGATGGCTGCGGAGTTGAGTTCCTGCAGCTGGAGTCGCTCATTCCCTAGCTCTGCAGAGGCAGGAGGTGCTGTGTTGGACTCGCAGCTCTTTGAGAACAGGGCTCTCTCTCATCTCTCGCTCTCCAGCACAATTAATACCCCCTAACGACGTGTCAGGCGGCGCAGGGATGCGAGCGCGATGGTGGCATTTCCCCGCGGAGCCTGCCGCGTGCAATCCGATGAATAATCATGCCCGTCCTCCTCTCCCCACGCGGAAATATTCTGATAAATAAATAAAATAAATGACATTTTTTCATTTCATTAAATTTTTCCCCCCCCTTTTCTATTTTTCATCAAAGCTCTCCCTCTGGTGAGCAATTTCCAGGCAGCGTGGCACGGAGCGGCTCCGAGGAGAGGATCTGCTGTGGTTGATGTGTTTTTCATCATCTCATTGTCCCATTTTCGGGGACGAAGGAGACTGGTGTCCCCTCCCCGCACTGGTTTCTGCTTGCCATGATCCAGCTGCTCCCCACACTCTCCTGGAGCTGGGACCATTTGCACCCACGGGGCTCTTCCTGGATAATAGGAATGGAGGGAAGCCACGATTGGTCAGGAGGGGCTTGATTTTACTGCTTTGGTGTTAAATGAGGGCTGGGGGTGGGTTTTGATGGAGATCTGGCTGTAAAAGCAGCCAGGAAGGGCTGTGTGAGTGCACAGTGGCAGTGCCACGGGCATTCCACGGGGCTGTGGTATCAGGATTAATGGCTCCAGCATCCTTCAAGCAAACTGTATCTCAGAGTGCTTTGTGGAGTTAAATGACACAGGACGGTGGGTAATATATGGTGTAGAGCGCTGGAAAACAGCGGCACAAAGATATGGCAGGGGGAATAAATTAAAGCCTTCCGTCAGAAAGCCAATAATGGGGAAAGGGGGAGTGGAGAGGTGGCAACAAGGGAGAGGATATTTATTTTCAGCTGAGCTATGGAAGCAGTGGAGAATCAATGAGTAGAACATACAGCACCTCATGCATAGCACCAATATATACACAGCCCCGGCCAGGTTTTGGAGGGGGGACTGGGGGTGCCCAATTCCTTCAGCTGCCACTAAAAGGGGTGCAGTGTGTGCCTGTGCTGAGCCTTCCCCCCTTGCAGGTGGATTTTTGTTTGGTTTGGGTTTTTCCAGAGGTGCTGAGAGCTTTTGAAAAGGCTCTGAAGTTGTCCTTGGCTGGCTCCAGCTCCCCTCCTCTTCCCCCGTCCTTCAAGGTCAGTCCTGCCTGGTCTCATCCAGCAGCTGCTGTGAACCTCATGTAGAAAACTGGATTTAGCCTCACCCAAACCTCCTGAAGGAGGGAAGCCTCATGCATGAGGCTAGGAATGGGATATTAAACGGGAATTTTTACACTGTAACTGGGATAGCAGCACGGCTGCATCGACTTCTAGGAGCCTAAGGAAAGCAAGGAGTGAGCGCTCCATCCCCTGCAAGGACATCACCCGTTTCCTTTTGTGGTTTATTCAAGGTCATAGAGCAGACTGGGACTTTTCCAGGCCTGTTTTTATCAAGGAGAAGCAAGAGGTAGAGGAAGGAGGGTACAGTGAGGGGCTGAACATCCCTCGTGTGCCTTGCTTGACAAGTTTGCAATCCGAGGAGCGGCTTTGCAGGCGTCCTCACGTCCCTGGCTGTGCTGGGGAATGTGTCTGTGCTGCTCCCCGGCTCCCCACTCACCCCCTCTGATAAGGTAATGAGATGCGAGTCTTTGGTGTGTTTGACAAGCTGCTGTCCTACAGCGCGGGAGCCGGGAGTGCTCAGAGGCTGGGAGAGGAGATTAATTAATGCTAAAAGACACAGTTTGATGTGGCAATGAAATTTCGATTATAATAATCTCTAATTATCTTGTAGCACAAGTGCCTCGGCTCTCCCAGGTGTCTTCCCCAGTTTGAAATTGTTATTTGTCGGCATCAAAGGGAGAGGGGAGCTGGGGCAGGGGGTGCACGTGTGGTCCCTTGGGATGGGGAGCCCAGCTTCTGCCAGGGGTGTCCCTTAGTGATACATCTGTCTGCTTCCATGGATCCCATCAGCGCCTGCTGTCCCAAATCAGGGAATTTGGGGCGTCTTCAGTGTGTTTTCCACAGGGTGCATGAGCACAGGGAGGCAATCTGAGGTCTGTGCAGCTGTTTTGTGGCACTTCCACTTTGCCTTTTCAAAGCGTGTCTTTCAAACACCTGGTCCCTCACGCTTTTTGTTGTTGTTGTTGTTGCTCCTGATGGTTTTTACTCAGAATCAACTCGTTCCCAGGGAGAACTTCGGTCTTGACAAAACGGCACTTCACCCAGGAAAGTCATTTCCCTTCGGCTGCTTTATTGCCTCTCCTCCGGGCTCAGCGAGCTTTAAAATCCTCCTCCTCCTTTCCCATCAGCCTGAGCCCTTCTATTCCCAACATCTTCAGCTGTGACGTGTCCCTTCCCAGAGGTATCTGATGGCCTTTGGAGAGGTCCCTGTGAGCAGGGCTGGACAGTCACACTCCGTGTGCAGAATAGCAGATGGACACATGGGCACCTCTAGCAGCAGGAATAATTGGCTGCTCTGCTCCTGAGGGTTGGGGGGGGGGGGGGGTCTGTGCTGCTCCAAATCATATTTATCTACTTAAAATAGTCTCTGGAGAGGAAACATCTTGGGTTTGAAGTTGCTGCCCCCGTGGCGTGCTCGCCATGCAGAGGCTCAGTTTTTCCAGTGCTTTCCGGGGCTGTGGAGGCAGGAGATTTCCTTTAGCCACCAAAGCCCTGCAGACCCTGGGGGAGCTCCCCTCCTTCCCAGCAGGATGGGGGAAGGCAGGGTGCGTTCCCAAACCCGGCTGGAAGGGGTCCAGCCTGTTGCTGGCTGGGACCTGTTGAGTGCCACTGTCATCACAGAGTTGTTGTCAGATGCAAAAAGGTGAGGAAAGCAGCCAGTTGCAAGTGAAGCAGCTTTCCCAAAGCCTTTCCCATTCTTTCATCCTTATGGGTGATGGAGAGCCCCCCTCCAGCCCCCCAGTGCTTCCCATGCAGCTCCAAACCCCTCCAAGAGCGTCCCCCATCCCAGCCTTGCACTTCAGCATCTCCAGAGATGGAAAAAAAGCAACACAAATGACAAAAAACCATCCCCGTGTGGGTTGTTTGCAGTCACAGATCTGTTTGCAAATGAGCTTGGGGGCTCACTGGGTAAAAAAGGGCATGCTTGGTGAATCCCATTTCACTTCCCCAATGAGCTGAAAAACTCTTGGATAATGGGTTATGAGTTGTAGATCTGTTTGATTGCATTGTTGCAAAGTGGGAATTGTTTTGCAACATAGATTCTTAATCACTGAGGCATCTGTGATTGAATGTGTCGAAAATTGGTTGAAATTGAAAGTTAACTATACTGCAGACAGCTTATTCTTGTGTATAATTGAAAATAAATTCTAATACTCTTCTTGAAAAGGGCTGCCAGGAGGAAATTTCCAACCTTGTCCTCTCCTCAGCTCCCTCCTCCAAATCCACAAATCCTCTCCCTTCCCCTCTGATCCTTTTCCTCTCCATCTTTTAGAGCTTGGAAAGAAAAACCAATCTCTGCACATCACTCCCTGCATCGTCAGCTGTAAAATATAGAACTTGCAAATATCTCCTTTTGGAATGCCAGGGATGGGAGAGGTGGAAGGATTTAGAGGGCTAGGACACTGGGATCAGGGTCTTGTTTGCCAAATAGTTCAGTTCTTCTCTGCAGTGTTTTTCAGTGTTGACAGACTCATAAAATTCAAGAATGGTTTGGGTTGGGGGGGACCTTAAAGCTCATCTCATTCCACCCCTGCCATGGGCAGGGACACCTCCCACTGTCCCAGGCTGCTCCAAGCCCTGTCCAGCCTGGCCTTGGACACTTCCAAGGATCCAGGGGCAGCCACAGCTGCTGTGGGCAGCACAGCTTCTCTCCTGGCAGTGTTGGTGCTGGAGGAAGCTCAGCTGCAGCTGCTCCCTGCACTCACTCAATTCACCATCCATGGAGTGTCCTATGGAATTGAAAACTGACCACATTAAGGCTGATACAGGGGAATTTTATATCCACAATAAAATTTTAGCAGGGATGCAGTCGCCCTGTGACCCTTCCTGCCCCAAGGCATTGCAGAGGCTGAGAGTTTAGCAGAGCTCAGGAAGAATGAACTGTTCCAGGGAATTACACCATCAGTGTGGCGTGGGGGAGAAACCTTTGCCAAGGTGGCTCTGGCAAAGCATTGGGAATCCAGATCTCAGGTCACTCGGGATGAGAGCAGAGCTCTCCTACCCCAATTCCATCACTCCTCCATCCTCATCCCCTCCTGCTCCTTCGGGCTGCAATCCAAGCCCTTGCCTTGCCGTGTCCCCCCAGCCATCTCCATGGCTCCTCACGCTCCGGGAATTTTTGGCTTAGAGATGATGATGCACACAAAAGGTCCTGCCTCCCTGTTTTATGCAGCCCACGGGGGTGAAAAATCAAATGGTTCCCTGCTTCTTCCAAGCTTTTGGCAGTCTGCTGGGGGTTATTCTTCATGGGATGAGAGGTCAGTTCTGCTTGACAAAGGGAGGGGACTTTGGTGGGGTTTTTTTTCTTGCACTGATCTCGAGCTATTTTTATTCCTTTTTCCACCCTGTGATGGGACAGGCAGTCAATAGGGTGCTTTCATGGCCTCATTTCGGAGAGGCCTTTGGAGGAATTGAAGAGCTGGGTTATTATTAAGTCCTCATCATGCTAAAGATGCTTTGAAACCACGCCTGGACCCGCTCACGATCTAAGCCTGGACCACCAAAGAGGAGAGGGCAGGGCAGTAGCCCGGGATGGGGAACAAAAAAATGAAAAGCTTTTTTTGTGTGTATTGATTCTCCTTTGGTTGGCTTGGGAAAAGCAGGTTGGAATCTTCTGTGCTGCCTGGAAAACTTTGGGCAATGCTGCTTCCTTTTGGAGGAGTATCGTGAATTTATATGGGATAATCACTATTTAAAGCTGGGTTAACTATGGAGATTTCATCATTCCTTAAAATTATCATCCAAGTTTGGGGTTTAACATCTTTTGGGAAAGCACCAGCAAGGAAATGAAGCAAGCAATGGGCCAAAACTCAACCTGAGCTTAGCAATGCCTTTGCTTGTATTAGAAAAGTTGCACAAAATCAAGTGAATTGATTTTAAATCAATTTATTTAAAATGGTGCAAACTCCTAATACAGAGAGAACTAGTTTAACCTTTGCTAAAATTGATTTTTCTTGCAACAGTAAATTACCAAGTGAGACTGAACTGATTTAATGGAGGGTTAAGCCTGTTTAAGTGTGTCCATTTTCGGGGGTTTCATTGGTTTGGAGAGTGAGGATGGCCCAGTCCTTGGGGAACCTCAGGAAACCTGATTTTCCTTTCTTGCTCTGCCATAGATGTTGTCAAATTCTCCTCTCTGGGGCTGGGATGGGGGATTATGAATTTTTTCTGTTCTCTGGGAGCATTGTTGCCTTGGTGGTGAGAAGCACCTTAGGGGGTGTCTGTCCTGGAAAAAATAGCTGCTGCTTCACCAACTCAACTGAAAATGATAATAAAGGAGCTGCTAACAGGTTTAATTTAATTGGCCAGGCTGAACCAGAGCCACATTCTGTGCTGCAGGATGGAAAAATTGACATTTTTCCAACATGAAGTTGAAACCCCAACCCTGGGCTGCCAGCATCTCTCCTCCATCCATCAAACTCTGCACTGGAGGGTGCCTTGGAGCATCTCCTCCAGGCTGGAGGGGGCTGCAGGCTCTGCAGTCCTACATCCCTTTTGTTGTGACATTTGTTTTGCAGGGCTTGTTTGAAGAGATGGATGGGATGCTCCAGCTTAGCCTGGCTCCCCAAGGCTCAGACTCTGTGCTGAGTTTTAAGGTTAAGGTGGTTTTCCCAATGCCAGAACAGCTCAAACCTGAGCCTTTGGACGTGGAGGAGCCTTAGTCCACCTGTACATCTGTTTTCCAGTGGATAGTAAATCCCTCTGACTTCTCTGGGAGTGATGTGATTTGAATTAATCAAAATGCTCAACTGCAGGAGGAAAAAAAAATCAGGTCTAGATTGACGGAAGCAATGGAGTGGTGATAACTGTGTTTTAATCCAGTAGCTGAGGACTTAGAGCAGCCGCCTGGGAATCAATCCTGCCTTTTTTTTTTTTTTTTTTTTTTTATTGCCTGGGGAATGTGAACCTGCAGCTCACCGGGAAGCGCCGAAGGACATTGGCAGATGGGAGGTGCTGGGCTGGCCCCCACTCACAGCTCTCTGCCTTGTGTACCAATAGGTATTTATTAATTAGGAATCCGGGTGGCTCCCTCGTTCAGAGGTTAGGAGGCTCGCTGGGGAAGCTCTGGTCCCTATTCTCATTAAGGTTTAATTATACAAAGTAAAATATCATCAACAGGAGGGAGCAAGCCCCCCTGCATGCTCGATGAGGGGGTGGCTGGCAGGATGCCGGCACACGGGACATGGACATGGCTTTGGGTCCCTGTGGGTGGGGGAAGCTGAATGGCTCCCATCTGGAGTGGAGGATTTTGGGATATTTTCCCTTCTCCTGCTGAGGAGCTCTGGTGCAAATCCGGGGAGCCCAGCGTGGTGTGGGGTGGGTGTAGGATGGTGTTCATCCCACAGAGGTCAGCTCCCGACCAGGTGTCGCTGTGGAGTGAACGGCAAATGATCCGAGGCTGCTGTTAACTTCAATACCCATCTGCGTGCGTCCCGGGAGCCCATAAATTCTGGGGATAATTAGTAGCTGCCACACAGAAAGCACCAGAGCACTAACCATTTTCACTCGAGGTCTGGAGTGAGCAGGCACTGGAGGCAGTGGAGCGTGGGGAGGAAGGCTGAGGAGGTTCCTCCTCCTCGGAACAGGTCCGACACCAGCACAGCCTCTCATCCCAGAGGATGGGAGCGCTCAGGGAACACTGTGTGCATGGATGGCTTCATTTTGGCTTGGAGAAATGGGGCTGGATGAGTGAAAGCATCTCTCTGAGAAGTTACCCCGAGCTCTTTCTGCCTGCAGCCTTTGTCTCTGCTTCATCTCCAGCTCTTTTACCACCACAGGCATCTTGATCGTGGTTTTTGCAATGCAGAAACTGAGGCAAGGTGATGAACAGTGGTTTCACTGCCGAGATCAAGACAAGTTTCATATTTTTCCTGCTGCTCTGGTCAGCAGGGTGCAGGTTCTGTTCCCGGGGGGCTGTGGCCAGGGCAGCTCCGGAGGAGGCGGGAGGTAATGAGTTCACGTTTTGGAAGTGCTCTCAGGTGAAAGTTGCTCTCCAGGAGAAGTGCAAGAGTGCTGATTTGCATTCTTATTGCAGGCAATATCCATAGGGAGAGAATGTCAGAACAGCTGTTATGTCAAATTACCTTCCTCCAGTAACAGGGGATTTTATCTGTCATCTCGTGGAGGGCAGAGGCACTTGCACCCCTTGGGGGAAGCCTGGGTTTGCATATTTTTTGCATCCAGTGCTTTGTGGAATGACTTCGCTGGGAGAGGCACCGGTCGAGGGATGGAGACCAGATGGAGCAGAGCAAAGGGCTGGGATCAGCCCAGGTGCTGCTCTTCCCCATCACTTCCCAGGTTTTTCCCAGGTTTTTCCCAGATTTTTCCCCATCCCGGCCTGTGGCAGCAGCTCGGTGTGTCCTGCGTCGTGAAGCTTTTATTACAGCCTTTCAATATAATCACTTCTTAATTAACTCAAGCGATGGCTTTATTTCTTGGAGCTCGTTTCCAAAGGCTTAATTTTATTTCTATGCAAAATTAATATTTTTCGTTTCTCTGCTTGGAAAAAGCACCCGCATCCGCGTGAAGGGGGAGAGGAGGAAGCTGAGCCAGCACAGCTCCTCGCACCAAAAGGTTTCTGCTGTCGTCTGTGTTTTCCCAAGCAGCCATCAAGTTCTAGTGATCATTTGCAGGGAGGAAAAAATAAAAATAAAACCAAGCGTGGATCAAGATCGTTAAAAGGCTCCATCTGTATGGTGCTAAGGATGGGTGATGGCAGCAGGACTTGGCCCTGCCTGTCCCCTTGGCCTCAGCTGTCCCCATTGCAGCCAGGGACAGGCAAGCAGAATATTTTTACATTTAGCTGGGATCTGGGGGCTTGCAAGAGCCTCCAAAAATGTCCTTTGTGCCTCTGGGCTGTGCAGTGAAGCCCTGCAGCAGGGGGATGCTGGCCATGGATTGAGTACACCCAAACTGCATGAGGAGGGCTGGATTTGGGCAGGGATTGCCCTTTGCTGTCACACCAGGGCACAGCTGCTGAGCAGATGTGCTGCTGATGCTCTCTCTGCTCTGGATCCAGGCAGGAGACCCCCAGGCAGTCCTGCCCTCCCACAAACCCAGTTCAGGCTCAGCTCAGGCTGGCTTTGTTCATGGGGACCCCATCCTTGAGCTCCAGGCTGAGGGTGGATTTCATCCCCAACACCACCACCACATTGTGCCTCAGTTTCCCCTTCCACAAAATCCTGCTGATGCTTTTTCTTGAGGTGCTCTGAAACCTCTTAGGAGAGCAAGGTACCACTGCTATTTTCCATGTGGATGGCTCCAGCTTAGCTGAGCCTTTTGCCCAGGACAGCTCCGAGCAGGTCCAAGCCCTGCTGCATCTGATGGGATGTGTCCCTTCCCTGCTAATTCCGTGTGCGCAGTCCAGGCCTAAGCTGCTCAGGGGCATTAGGTTTCTAAAAAAGCTTCAGATGGGACAGGGCACTTCAGGGAGAGGGCCACAAGTAGGACTGGGTGTCCCCAGCCAGGTGAGAGACACTGTGCCCCGAAATAGCTCAGATGGGCTGGCTGTCCCCAGCCTTGTTTGGGATTAAATCACATCCCCCAAATCCCAGCCTGTGGCCAATCCTGGAATCTGTGACTCATTCCTGCAGGGGCCAGGGCACCCAGGCTCTGCTCCCCATTCCCTGCTGGTGGTGCCCCAGGGATGTGACAGTGCCCTGCACCCCCGGGTGACACAGTGTGAAATATTCTGTGTTATTAATTGGAACGCCTGGGTCCTGCTCACAAGCGTTGGTGTATAATTCCTTTGCTGTGCTCTCATTCCCGTGGTCCAAACAGAAAGAGTCTAGAGCCAGTTAAGTGCTGGAAGTGAGGCAGAGGGACACTGAGAGATATTAAATCTCTGTAGCCTTTCAGAGGCTCCATAATTCATAATCCTGAAACGCACAGGCTGATAATTGCCCTAATCACTGGAGAAACATGGCCAAAATGTACTGAAATAAGCCATAAAACTCATTACAAGATAACAAGATTCTATCTATTCTCGGAGTTCGCGTTAAAGCTTGGCAGGTCAGGGAGTTAATCACCTCCTCCAGCAGAAGCGATGCCGATAAGCGACGGAGCAGAGCCCGGCTCTGCCCGGATCCCCCCGATCCCACCCTGCCTCCCGAAGGGATGGGGTGCACGGGGCTTGGGGGAGCTGCCGTGTGGCCTTTGGTGTTTGGATCAGCAGGGAAGAACTTTTCTTGGGGGTGGTGTCCCCCTGAACAAAAGCAGCCTGAGCTGAGCCTGGACTGGATTTGAGGGAGGGCAGCACTGCCTGGGGGTCTCGTGGCTGGATAAGGAGGGCAGAGGGAGCATCAGCAGCACATTTTCTGTTCAGCACACACAGGACTGGGCAGGATGGGTTTTCCCTTCTCATCAGAAGGGTGATGCTTCCCACGCTGTCTGCCACAGCCCAGTGCTCCTGTATCCTAAAATCCTAGAATGGTTTCAGCTGGAAGGAGGTTTAAAGACAATCTCATTCCAAACCAGGGGCACTTTCCACCAGACCAGCTTGCTCCAAGCCCTGTCCAACCTGACCTTGAACACTTCCAGGGATGGAAGGACCCACTTTGTATTTTCTGCTCCTTTGCACAACCAATCCAGCCTTGGCAAAACACACTTTCAGGGGGAGATCCCTCTGCAGAATTCTCTGTGGGTTGTGATGCTGCGTGCCGTGTTTTTCAGGGATTGCAAATTAGGATTCTTTCCTCCTCTCCATCCCTCCTGCAGCGTATCCATTTTGCTTAATCCCAGCTCCGTGCCGCGACATATTTTGGGGGCCCAAAAAATGGCTCCAATTGCCATCGGTTGGGGTCACCATCCCATTCTGGAATGTCCCTGGTGTTCCCCCATCATGGGACAGCCGCGTGCTGGCCCCGCTGGCAGCTCCTTCCCGCTGGATTTGCGGTGATGGATACTGGGCACGAGGCTAATCCATAATCCTCCGTAAATGCTGCTGATGAGTCAGTGCTCATTTAACATGAAATAGCCCTCCTGCGAAATCCATCTCCGTGGGTTTAGCACAGCTACTTGTTGACTAAATATTAATTGGTTATTAGGTGAGAGGGAAGAACTTACAAATTTCCCAGGGCTGCGGCTGCCTCTGTGTCCCATGGATGTGACTTTTCCTGGTCCCTGGACACAGGGACCTCTCCTTCTCCAGTGCCTGAGCCCTCCTTTCCCAAATTTGTTTTCCCCCTTTTATTTGCCACTCTCAGCCTTGAAGATGCTGAGGGAAGGGATCGAGGTCCCTGGTATCAATAATAACAACACCTCGGCACATCCCTCTCTCTCTGACTTAATCCTCCTTCCTTTTTCCTTCTTTTGCTTATGGATTTTTTAAAAAATTACTCATTTTTTCCCTCTCCCCTGCCTTGAGAGATTAAATGCAACAAGATGCAACAAGCACAAGGGTTGATACATGGGATAGTGGGGAGCAAGAGGGGCTGGGAGGAGGGAGAGGCGTGTTGGGTTAGTGAAATGTCTTCTGGTGTCTTCCAAATCCCCCCAAATTCCTCTGTGCCTGTGGATGGGGCTGCTGGAGGGAGGATGTGAGAGCTGTGCCTTCCCCTCCATCACGCTGGAATTGCAGGGCTGTGGGAGATTTCCAAGCCTAGAAGGGGAAAAGGACCAGGACACCTCTCCTGATGGGGCGTGGAGGGTTGAAGGGGGTCCTAGACTCTGGAATGTATTTACAGCTATTGGAAAAGGGGGTTATGGCATGAGGATCAGCAGTAATACTCCCTAAGGGATGCAGCATTCCTCTGAGTTGCTGCCTGGAGAGGATCCGTTCCTTTGCTGTGGCTGGAGTGGGGTGTTTCAGGCAGTGAATTGGCAGAAATGTGGATATTCAGTTATTCATGGGGAGGGTGGTCGGTGGCTCTGCCCTTGGTACCGATCTGAGCAGACCCTCCACAGCGTCCCAGGGCCACTTGCAGTAATTTTCTCCTGGACAAGCTGCAGGGCAGGATTTTAACCAGGAAAATCCTGTCACTTGGAAAAACACATCTCTTTTTTCTGTACAAAATGAATAAAAGGAACGCTTTTTGTGTGCTTGCAGTGGACCTGTGTCCTGCTGGGTGACAGGAGCAACAGTTTAAAGCTGTCGTGCGTTTTCTGTCCCTAAGCCCTCCCTCCTGGTCTGTAGGGGATGGTGGGTCCTGCAAATGAAGATCCCCACAAGTGCAGAATGTGTTGCGCTGCCCAGTGTGAAAAATCAATAAATATGCTCCCTGGAAAAAAAAAAAAAAAAAATCCCAAACGACAAAAACCCCACAATACACAGGAAAACATGCTAAAAAGCAGAGAGAAGGGAGAGCAAGAGCTCCTCTCAAAGGAATAGTTGTTGCAGAGGGAGATCTTGGGAAGCTGATAATAGGTCCAAGCACTTTTCTGGGGAAGTGGAATAGGATCAGCAGGGGATGCTGTGGGTACCCTGGGAGGACACACACCGCTGCAAAGGGTTTTTCTCTCACCCTGCTTTTCCCAGAAGGGTTTTCCTCACATCCCCACTCGAGCTTTGCAATGCTGAGAGGGTCAGAGGGGCTGTGCTCCCTCTCCGCACTGCTGGAGCATCCTTGTGCCCCAACTGGGGGAGCTGGGAGCCTTCCAGGCGTCGGTGGGACTCTGTCCCCATCTAGCGATGGCTGTGCCGTGCCTGGCACTGCTGCAGCTCCCCGGCTTTGGCTGCACTGCCGTGGCAAGGAGCTGAGCTTGACCCCTGCCCTCACCTCCCTGCTCCAAACCCTCGCCAGGCAGCAGGAGAGAGGGAAACCCATGGCAGCCACTTCTGCTCCTAGAGCTGAAAGTGAGGAAACCCCAGGAGCTGAAGGGGACGAGGAGCAGGCAGGCTGTCAGCACTCCTGATTTTAGGATTGTGTCAAGGAAAAGCCCTGAGAGTTTAAGGGGACGAGGAGCAGACAGGCTGTCAGCACTCCTGATTTTAGGATGGTGTCAGGGAAAAACCCTGAGAGTTTAAGGGGACGAGGAGCAGGCAGGCTGTCACCACGCTAGATTTTAGGATGTGTTAGGATGAGAAACCAGTGATTCATTACAGCAGGGTTCATTTGCCAGCTCTGGGCTGGGACTGCAGAGCACTTCGAGCATCCTCCAAGTGGGTCTCGACCTCAGGTGTGTGCAGGGAAGAAAAAGGATTTATGTCCCACGTATCCACAAAAGAGAGTTGCAGAGCCAGCAGGCAGGGTCGGGGCGGGGGGGATTTGTGAATCCATCAAGGGGAGGAGGAGGAAGGTGAGGACGAAGCACCGGCAGCTGACTGTGACACTGTGACCGCAGGGACGGCGGTGACAGAGCGCTCCAGCCCCATTCCAAACAGGCTCTGCTGAGCTGTCTCGGTCTGCTGCTCCTCCATAAAACCCCGTCGCCCATCCCCAGAGCGATGGCTTGAGCCAGGCTGGGGCAGGAGGGGTTTTGTGCATGCACTGCTCAGTACCAATCCCCAACCTGGCCGGGAGCGAGCAGGGCCCAGGGCTGGAGTGCTGCAGAGCAGAGCAGAGCAGAGCAGAGCAGAGCAGAGCAGAGCAGGCTGCAGCAGGACGTGCTCTCCTCCAGCAGAGCCCCCGTGCTGTGTGCAGGCAGCCCTGCCACTGCCGCAGCCCTGCACATGGCGCAGGCATATGGATGGATGCAGGGGTCCCCCAGCTGCTCCCTCCGCTCCCGGCGGGAATTGTCAGCGCCAGGCTCAGCCTGGATGAAAAACCCCCCAAACACACCCTCAGTGCTCCCCTGAAGGCAGCACGTGGGCTGGGGGTGCTGTGCAGAGGGATCAGGAAACCAAATTTCTCCCCCTTTGCGTTTGGAGCAAGCGTGGCTGTACATCACATTCCTGAGGTTTTCTATACGTAGCTCATATATGTGCTGTAAAGGTGGGCAGGCAGATGGATGGGGATGATAAAACTGCTCTTTAATAACAAATATCTCTTTTTGGCACTCAGCTTTCCTCAGAGATAGGGCCTGTTAGGCTGCGGATAGCACTGGAAAAGATGAGGATAGGAGAATTTCCCTTAAATCAGGGAACGATTTCCCTTAAATCGTTCAGGAATGAGCTGGAGAAAGGCCTGAGCTGCAGGAGGAGTGGGGAGACTTCCAGGGCTGCCCTTGTGCTTGGATTTCCCATCCCTTGAATGCACTGTGCTGAGATATGTAAAGATGAGGCCACCAAAGATTAATTCCTCCGTGGAACAGGAGTCTGTGGATGCCTCATCCTTGGAAGTGTTCAAGGCCAGGTTGGATGGGGCTTGGAGCAGCCCAGTCTAGTGGAACTGGGAGATCTCTGAAGTCCCTTCCATCCTAAGCCATCCTGTGACTCTCTGCTTACACCTTTAGTTGCTATTTTGCTTTTCTCCAGCTCTTTCCTTTGCCCCCTCGGGGGGAAGCAGCTGTGTGCACACGTGGGGCAGGAGGAGGTGGGCATTGCCTCAGCACAGAGCAAAAAAAACCATTCCAGAGGGAAAACTGGACTCAAGGAAACCTTTGAAAGTAGAGAGTCCTTTAAAAGAGTTGGGAAAAAAGAGAGGAAGGGAAGTGGGAGGAAAATATCTTTCAATTTTTGCCATTTCAAAGCTTTAAGCTGACCTGATTTCAAAGAATACGTGTGTAATACTTTTCCTCTTTCTTCTCTTTTTTCCCCCTAATAGGTAAGTGACATTTTATTCTACTTATCCTTGAGGCAAAGTTGGATTATTTTTTTTTAGAGAGGGGGGAATAAGACATGCAGGGAAGGAGCCGCACAGGCATAGCAGCCAGTGGCACCGGGAGAGAGGCATCCAAAAGCTGTCCAGGTAGGTGACTCCAGGTGGGGACAGCCACCAGTCCAGGGAAGGGGTGCAGCCATCCCAAAATCCCCTATTGTGTCCAGTTTTGAGAAAATCATAGGGAAAATCCTCAGGGGGGGCCTTCCAGCAGCTGCTGGGAAGCAGGGCTAGATATTGTTGGGCAGGAGAAGCTCGTGCTGGGGTCAGGGCTGTGGGCCTGGGGCTCACTCCCTGTTTTTGTGTCCTGCTGTGGGATTTGGGTGGAGTGGATGTGCTGAGGAGCAGGTGATGGATATGGTGGCTCACTGGCATTTTTACAGCCTTTAATTAATGATGTTGGATGATGTTTTGGTGCTGTGGTGTAGGGGAAAGCACGATAGGCATGGAGCTGGCTCCAGTTAGCACATGGAAATGCGATCTGAGCTCCTGGAATGTGCCTTGCAATGACACTGGGCACCTCCTGCTGCATCCCTCCCACCCCTAAAAGCTCCCAGAGATGGGGCCAGCTCTTGTCTTTCTGGGCTGCTGCCTGTGGAAACCACATGGTGTGAATATCTGGGATAATTTACTGGGAGCTGGTTTTGCTGATGGTCTGTGGTAGGAATGAGGTCATTTCTTGGGGGCCTTTCCAGGCTGATTTCCTGTGAGTGTGCTGACTTCACCTGAAGATTTGGCCTGGCAGGACAAACCTGAATTAAAGCAGCGAACACTCTGGGCACCATCCAGGAAAGGCTGGGAAAGAATTATTGTTTCCTGCCCCGTTTTGCTCTGCGGCAAGATGGCTTTATATCCACGTGCTCGTGAGTGGGACGGGGTATTGCCGAGCAGGAATGTGGCTGCAGGGCTGAGCTGGGAGTCTGGAAGAGACAAAAATACCTGTAAACAACAGCAAAAATCCCAACCTAAGCAAACAGCAGCACATCCTTCCTGCTGGCATCCCTCTGGAGCCCGGAGGAGCGAGGAGCAGTGGGTGGTAACCTTTGTTGTCAGCTCTTTTGTTATTTTTCATCTCCATTTCTGCTCCTCATAACCGAGTTGACCACTGAGGGAATCCCACCCTGCTCCCGCTGGTGCTGATGCTCCAAGGGTTATCCCAGAGCCCAGCTCCCACTGGGGAAACATATGGAAATCTACATTTTTGGGCTCAAATGGAAGGCAGAACTAGGAGAAAAGGCTGGAGGAGAATAAATTCAGGCTGTGGAGATCACAGGTCTATAGGAATTTGTGTTTTCCATGAAATCCTACCCCAGGTTTGCACGGATGAGCAGCACCCTGGGATTCTCTGGGATTGCTGCTCTCCATTAGGAGCTTGCTGTGGGGGGAATATTTTTTAAGCCTTATTCTTGTTTTTCGGCTGCTTATTTTCTTTACCAAAAGGAAGTGTCAAACCCTTTTCCAAGCCTCTTTTGCTGCTCCAGCGCAGGGTTTTAGGAAGAGCAGGATCGAGGCACGGGGGGGAGACAAAGTGTGCAGGAGCTGAGGCACATTCCCACAATTAGTTATATTAACAGTATAAATTGAACCTTTTTGGGAGGAACTGGGAGGAAGAGGAAGGGCTGAAAAAAGTGTTTCTATTTCCGCGTCGAACTTTGGCGCTCTTTCTTCTCCTGCCCGGATTTGCAGAATAGGAGGGAAAATTAAAAGTAAATAACTTAAAACCCACTTTGCTCCAAGAAGATAATTTTTCCTTCGCTTTGATGTTTTGTTTCAGGGATAGGGAGGGAGTCGATGAGTGGGCTCGAGGTTTATCGGGCAATTCTTGAGATCCCATCCCTGCGCTGCCGGCGAGTCCCGAGCGGACCTGGGATGGATGGGAAAAGCAGAGCGGAACACCCCCGAGGGGAGCCGAGCTGAGAGGCAAAACACAAAGTGTGTTTGAGGCAAATATTTGGACAATCTCAAGGCTTTGTTTAAACTGAACGTCAACTGTTAATAGCTGATCCCGCAGGGAAAAGCGGATCCTCCTGCTGAGCGCAGATTAGAGCATCGCTGGTGGGGGGACCGCAAAGTCAAAGCAGTCCCAAGCTCCAGAGTTTCTGCTCGGATCCTGCGTGGAAAAGCAAGAAATTAAACAATTTCATCCCCAAAAGGATGAACTTGTGCATCCATCGTGGTTTGGTGTCAGGAATACAGAATGTGTCGGGCTGGGTTTGGGGTGGGGCTGGATGGAGGTTTCCGTGTATGATTGAACAAAAATTATGGAATATACTGACCGGGAGATGAACGCAGCACCAAGGCTGCTCCTTCACCCCTCCAGCCCCACTATCAGACTTCACAGGAATTAGGAAGCGGCACTATATAGATTTTAATAATTCTTCCTTTGATCTTGCTCGTCCTCATCCCTCTCCTATTCACACCCCCGTTTTTGATCTCTCCCGGAAAGTGTTTACACCCCACAATTATTGTAATTACCTGTAGGAAAAACAGAAACATGCTGCCAAACCCGTGTAGATCCGAGGGCTTTTAACCCTTTTCCTGCTGGGCAGCCCTGGCAGCAGATGCCTCTGAGCCTGTTCCCTGCCGTGGTGCCCTGCTGGGTGCTGGCTCTGCTGTATTAAATGTGTTAAATACTGCAGGTGTTACACAAATTGCTCAGCTTTTCGGACATGGAGGAGGGGATAAAAGAGCTTTTGCTCCTTCTCTAATTCCCCCTGCCCATCCCTGGACCTCTGCCTTTATGAGGAAGCATGAGCTGGAAGTGGTTCCTCCCCCGAGTGGTGTCTGTTATCCTTTCTCATTTGGGATGGATTTTCCCTCTCCTTGGCCGACTGTTTATTTTTGCCTTTGCTGCTTGGGAGAAGCTCCCTTGTGCACTGGGACAGGCTCCCCAGGGAAATGCTCGCAGCCCCAAGGCTTCCAGTTCAAGGAATGTTGAATTGAAAATGTTGAAGGAATGAGCTTTGATATTCCTGTGCTTTAATCAAAGCTCTCAGGCACAGGGTGGGATTCTTTCAGTGTCCTGTGCAGAGGCAGGAGCTGGACTCTATAGTCCTTGTTGGTTCCTTCCAACTCAGGATATTCCATGATTCTGGTGGCTTTTGGGGATACCCAGCTGGAAAATGCCACTTGGGAGCAAGACAGCAAGAGATAACAGAAACAGAAATGGATAATCATGAAATATGGAGCTGTAATTCCGTCACACTGAGGTGGGAAATCCCCAAAGGGAAGTTTCTGATAGGGATTGGTGGAAAGGGGGTGGGCTCAGCAGGACCTGGTGGGGCTTTGCTTTGCTTCAGCTCCTGCCAAGTCAGGGGCAGATGGTTCCCTGCATCCCTTGAGTGTGGCCGATGGGAAAAATTCAACTGCAGTCCAACATTTCCCAGGCCTTGGAAAAGCTTTGAGGCTAAAGCCTGGCAGATGAGCCATCCCTGCGTGTGTCTGCTGCCGCAGAGAAGGGATGGACTGAGCTTTCTCCCCCCGAACGAGGTGGAAAGCACTGGGGAAGCACCGAGCACCGCAACAGGTCGTATTTCCTCCCGTTCCTTTTAATCCCTGATTTCGGACAAACACCGACCCAGAAAGGGAGAGAAGAGGAATTAAATTAACGAACACAATTTCTCCCTGTCATTGCACTCTGACTAATGAGTCTATTTCTGGGTAATAAGAAGGAGCAGGAAGTGACAAGGCACTGTAATGAATTAGTGGCCCAGAACCTCGTTAGTCAGAATAATCTTTCCATGAAAGATAAACGATGCAAACATTAATTATGAAGCCGCTGCGGAAATGCATTTTGTTATTTGGCATCCCAAGACATCTCTCCAAGTTATTACTGAAGTGAGGTGCTTTAGGAAACAAAATAAAAGGGATTATAAAAAGAAATGGGGATAATACGTTGGGCTTCAAGCAGGATCACCTTTGTGAGGTGATGCATGAGGTGAGCAGCCGGGTGATTTCCAGGGGGCAGCACAGATTTCCAGGGTGTCCCTGTCTGCTTGTATTAATCATCCATCTCGCACTGCTGCCTGTGGGTGCCTGCCAGCCCAGAGCCACATGCCAGAAGAAACGTCAATCCAAAGAATTGCATCCTAAGGGGTTCAGAAAAATAATACTAATTTTTTAAAAAAAGAAAAAAAAAAGAAATTTGGGAAGCAGGATTTGGATTATTCATCTATGTCACTCTGCAGATGGGGGTTGCAGGGTTTTGGCTGTGTGGCTTTTGGCCAGCTCAGTCTCTCCATAGCTGGGTCACTGCTGGTTCTTGAAAAAGATGGCTTAAAACTGGCTCAGGGACATCTCTGTGAGCCACAACCATGGCTTGGATCTCTCCGGAGGTAATGGCACAGCAGCTGAAATGAGGCTGGATTTTAACGAGGGGAAAAAAAAGCAGGAACATCTTTTAAAAAAATATTAAAATTATATAGATATTATATGTATGTGTATAGATCTCATGTGGGAATAAGGAGAATCATTCCACCCCCACTCTCCAGCTACTGCCTGCTCCCACCTTCACTGTATTAGCACGGCTTGTCCCAATTTCCTTCTTTGTTGTTTTTATTCCCAATGTATTCCGGAGCTCTTCTCCCAGATTTCAAAGAGGCAGCGCCCGGTGTTTGGGCGCAGCGGCGGCTCTGCCTTCCAGGTGCAATTACTTTGCAACACAACTTTGTCTGGTGCAGTGTCTTTCATGGCGGCAGCTGGGGAAAAGGATTTGGGGGGTGCAGCGGGGCTGGGGGGAAGGCAAGGGAGAGGAATCTGTGGAGGGATGGAAAAGGAAGGCAAGGGAGAGGAATCTGTGGAGGGATGGAAGGAGAAGGCAGGGGAGAGGAATCCGGGGAGGGATGGAAGCAGAAGGCAAAGGAGAAGAATCTGGAGAGGGATGGAAGGAAAAGACAAGGGAGAGGTACCTAGGGAGGGATGGAAAGAGAAGGCAGGGGAGAGGAATCTGTGGAGGGATGAAAAGGGAAGGTGGGGGAGAGGTACTCGGGGAGAGATGGAAAGAAAAGGCAGGGGAGAGGTACCCAGAGAGGGATGGAAGGAGAAGCAGTATTTGTGTCACATTTTAATCCAGCAGCCCTACTAATGACACCTTGTCACCTCCCAAAGCAGTTTCCAGGGTGGGTGGGATGGATCTGGTGGATGTGATGCTCTTCTGGGACTCTGCTTCCCTCTGATGGCCTTCTTGGATGGCCTGAAGTCTGTGCCGTGGGTGACCAGGTTTAGTTGCGATGCCCTGGACGGGTTTTAACCAAGCAGCTGAACAAGTGAGGTGCTCTCACAGATGCTTTTGGAAACCCTGCCGAGCGTTTCCAGCACTGTGTCGGTGTTATTTCGCAAACCTTTCTCCTCGCCTCCCTGGATCGCAGATCACCGTCTGTTAATGGGGAGCAATAGTGGAACATTGCCTTCGCAGAGGGTTGCAGGGTGCTCAGAAAGAGCTGTAATGGGGCCAGCCGTGCATGGTGGCAATGCCAGCGCTCTGTAACAATCTCCGTGCTGCTTCGGGAGAGTCTGTCTCGGATTGGAACGCATTCCTGCTGCTCTGAGATGGCTCTGGTTAATGCGACACAACTCCAACAGCCCCAGGGTGGCTGTGCACCCAGAGGGTATTTTTGGGTCTGGGTCAGACCCAGTCACACTGGTTTGAGATGTCTTTATGGTCACCATCTCGGGGGTCCGTGTCCAACCTGCTTAACTTGTGCGGGTGGGAATGTTCTGTGGAAAGAGAGGTGGAAGCCTTCTCTGGTTCAGGAGTTTGTCACTGATCCTGGTTAGCCGGCGCTGGCCGAGCACGTAGCCTGAAACAAATCCATAAACATCTTTTCCCAGAGGCAGAAACACACAGTATCAGCCTGTCTCTCATCCAATTCCTTATGTCAAAATAGAATCTTATTATAGAATCCCAGACTGGTTTGGGTTGGCAGGGGCCTTGAAGCTCATCTCGTTCCACCCCCTGCCATGGACAGGGACACCTTCCACTGTACCAGGCTGCTCCAAGCCCTGTCCAGCCTGGCCTTGGACACTTCGAGATGTGGCAGCCACAAATTCCCTGGGCATCCTGTGCCAGGGCCTCCCCACCCTCACAGGGAAAAATTTCTTTTGTATATCAAACCTAAATTTCCCCTCGTTCAGTTTGAACCTAGACAATGAATGATCTCCGCTTATTGTAGGCCCTCAATCACAGCATGAAATTCCCCGTAATCACCACCATCACCCTCGCTATTGTCTCATGAATCGGAGAGAGAAAAGAAATAACCCCGACCTTGTCTTTTAAAAACGTTGTTATTGTTTTCCGTCAATTGTCGGCTCGTTATGCCGGTGCTTGAGTTAAAGGGAGAGAGAAACAGGCTGGAAATGAGCTGAGGAATAGCCGTGTTAAAGCTCTTGCACCGGAGCTAAAGGACTCAGGGGCCGGGTAATTAAGGAGCCCAGCACTCCCCGCACCCGGGAATTGTGTTTCTGCCTCAGGTGCTTCTCTGCATGTTCAAAGTGCACAGGAATGGATCAAACGGGATTTACTCCTTTCTGCAAGGGCTGGCTGACAAGCCGGGATTATGCTCTGGGAAAGCATCTGATGAGGAATGAAATGAGACATGGCAAAAAGCGCTCTTTAGAAAAATACAGGGAAAGGGAGACGAGGGGAGGGCAAGGGACGGGGAAAGGAAAGGGAAAGAGGAAAAGAAAGGGGAAAGAAGGGGGAAAGGAATGTGGACAGGAAGGGAGGGCAAAGGAAGAGGAAAGGGGAAAGGAAAGGCAAAAGGAGGGGAAGGGAAGGGAAGGGAAGGGAAGGGAAGGGAAGGGAAGGGAAGGGAAGGGAAGGGAAGGGAAGGGAAGGGAAGGGAAGGGAAGGGAAGGGAAGGGAAGGGAAGGGGAAAGGGGAAAGGGGAAAGGGGAAAGGGGAAAGGGGAAGGAAGGAGGAAAAGAAAGGGAAAGGAAGGGAAATGAAGAGGAAAGGGAAAGGGAGGAGGAAAGGAAACGAAGAGGAAGGGGAAGGGAAGGCAAGGGAAAAGGGAAGGAAAAGGGGAAGAAAGAGGGAAGAAAAATGGGAAGGAAAGAGGGAAAGAAAAAGGCAAGGAACAAATGGATGTTGTCCTGGCTTCATGGCCAGCCGGCTCCTTGGGTGGCACGGATACTCACACCCATTAGGGCTGGCTGGGATAGCCTGAAGGAGCATCGAGGTTTTGGTTTGATTGATTTTGAGAGAGGCTGGAAGCTGAATTTGTCAGGAGTCCTGAGCTGCCAGGAGGGCTCGTGTCTTCTCTTGTAATAATCCTGTCTGCCCCTTTGAGCCTTCCTCTGGGGCTCTGTGAGTCCGACAAAGGAACCTTTGATTTTGGTGGGTTGAGGATGGAGCCTATCGGAAAAGGAGAGCCCTTATCCCAACAAAATGGGCTGAATTCCAGGAGGCCACAAGGGGAATGGGGGAATCTCTGCAAGAACTGTCTGGGCAAACAGCCCTGTCCTAATTAAGGGCTCAGCCACACTCCCTGGGGGTGCTTGCATCCCTTTCCCCCTCCTGCTGCCTACCAGAGGGTGCCAGCTTAACCTCTGGGCACAGCTGGAGGTGAGCTCCGAGCTGTGGTGGGAGCAAGCCCTGGAAGGCACCTGCAACCTTCCCAGCCGGAATTCCCGAGCCAGCCCCGGCTCTCAGAGTGCTGGTGTGCTGCCGGCTGTCTTTTGCTAGGAATTGTCATTTCGGAGGTCTGAAATCCCCATCAGGACGTCGTGTTTTCCCCCTTCCCATCTCTCCTTCATCCCCCAGCCCGGTTTGTGGCCCCACAGAGCGGCTGCTGTGCCACACGGCAGAGCCAAGCTGGCAGCACAGCCGCCGGGAGATAATTGACTTCGGAAGCGTTTCCTGTGAGATCTGTGAGGAAAACAAGGGAAAATATGTTCTTTTACAACCTTGATACTCCTGACCTCATTGGAAATAAATACACACATAACAGCCTGGAGAAATGGGATGCTGCATTTTCTGGAGAGGCAGGGCTGGGAGCGCGGGGCTGTGCTGGCCTCGCACGGTTCCGGAGGGTACTACAAGGCTCCGCTGTGGAGTAAAATGCTTGGGAGGATGCGCGGGGTGCTGGAGGATCCAAAGGCAGAAGGACAGCCCCCCCGTCTGCCGCTGGGGGCTCTGGCGCGGTGCCACACGGGTGATGCTGGTGGCACTGGTGCGGAGCTGGAGCGGGAGGCTCCAGGGGGAGCTCAGCTCCCGGTGGGATGCAGGAATTGCAGCAAAGCCCACCCGTTCGCCACGATGCAGCTGCTGCACCCCCGGGTCGCGAAGCTTTGGCACTGACACCCAATTCTCTACGTCCGGGTGGGCGGTGAGGGTGCGGGGGGTGATGTTGTGAGCCCCACCAGCGACCAGAGCCTCCGGGGGGGACCAGGGCACCTTGGCTGCCCCTGCCTTCCCCGTCCCTCTCTGCCATCTGTGCCAGGGTCGTTAAAGGTGTGAATTAGTGCTTGTCGTGGGCGCTACTTAAAGGTAATGAAGTTTACTTGGCTGGGTAAATTACCAGCTCTCTTTAAATGGCCCTTTTTTCCCTTCATTACTATGCAGATGTATGCTAATGCGATGGTCTCCAAACACAACTTTGATGACCTTCTAATTTTTATTTATTTATTTACTTGACGAAGCAGCTTTGGCTGGCAGTGTAATTTAATTAGCAGCTCCATTTCGGAGTCTGCCTGGCAGCCAGGGGAGAGGAGCTGGGGCTGCAGAGGGCCTCCTTGAAAGGAGATGGGAGGCTCCCCCAAAGCTGGGGGGCACAGAGTCCTAAAATTATGGAATGGGTTGGGTTGGAAGTGACTTGAAAACTCATGTCGTTCCACCCCTGCCATGGGCAGGGACACCTCTCACTATCCCAGGCTGCTCCAAGCCCTGTCCAACCTGTCCTGGAACACTTCCAGGGATGGAGTAGCCACAGCTTCCGTGGGCAGCCTGTGCCAGGGCCTCCCCACCCTCACAGGGAAGATATTCTTCCTAATATCTAATCTAAACCTCTCTTCTCTTAGTTTAAAACCGTCCCTTCATGTCCTGTCACTGCACGCCCTTGTAAAAAGTCACTCTTTCTCCTTTTTGTAATCCCTCTTTAAGTAGTGGGAGATGCAGGGGGAAGGCTCTGACCGGTCCAGACTACCCAGGGTTGTATTTAGGGACTGATCATGCCCTGGTGGGACTAATTACATGAAGTTTCTAGGGTCGTACAGAAGGAGAGTGCTGAAAATATGCTGAATAAGAGGAAATTTTTGCATCTGGTCTGAAGGAGGGCACTGCAGGGAGCATCTCCTGCAGGCAGAGCCAGCCTGTGCCGTGCTGCCAGCTGTCCCCTGCACGGGTGGCCGCGGCCAATTCAGTGTCTGGGTGTGGAGGGCAGCCTGGGGGACAGAGCAGCCCAGCCCTGGGGACAGGGACCGCCAGTGAAATGCCTCTCTCAAAGCATCAGCCTCTCTGTAATGAATCGCAGCTCGGGAGGAGCGCCTCCGACAGCTCCACTGACAGATCTGGAATTTCTCTCCTGCAAGGGAACGTGTGGCACAGCAGTAATCAGGGGCTGGCTCGGGAAATCAGGTGCCTGGACCTGCCGGCAGTGCCTGAGCGCCCAGGGAAAGGCTGAGAAAGGGTAATTTCCCAAATTCCCCTTCTGCTGGATGTCCCCTCTTTTCCCCACGTCCTTCTCTCTCGCGCTGCTTTGCCCTTCCCAAGCCCACCCTGCTGTGGTTCTCTCCCCCCGCAGATCATCTCTGCTCCTCCTCTCCATCCCCGTGCCGGCTGGAGCCGTGCCGGGGGTGCCCTGGGGTGCCCAGACACGGCAGCTCCAGCTGCTGCTGTTTAGCTTTAAGTGTTTACGTTTGTTTATCACAAAGACGCCCCTGAGATTTCCTGGCTCATCCGCAAGCTGGGCCGGAGAGCTGAGCAAGGAAACCCAGGAAAGCCTTTTGTCAGCAAAAACACCCCCAAAAACAGCTGCATCCTCGGCTTGGAGGTGCAGGGAGCAGGGCTGGGTGCCTGGGTGGGGGCTGTGGGTGATCTGAGACCCCCCAGCTGGGGTCAGGCAGGACTTTTCCATGGTTTTGGGTTTCCATGGACCTTTCCATGTTTTTGGGTTTCCATGGACCTTTCCATATTTTTGGGTTTCCGTGGACCTTTCTATGTTTTTGGGTTTCCGTGGACCTTTCCACGTTTTTGGGTTTTCATGGACCTTTCCATATTTTTGGGTTTCCGTGGACCTTTCCATGCTTTTGGGTTTCCATGGACCTTTCCATGTTTTTGGGTTTCCGTGACCTTTCCACGTTTTTGGGTTTCCATGGACCTTTCCATGTTTTTGGGTTTCCGTGGACCTTTCCATGTTTTTGGGTTTAAATGGACCTTTCCATGTTTTTGGGTTTAAATGGACCTTTCCATGTTTTTGGGTTTGCTTCCCATGTTTTTGGGTGCTTTCAGAGTGGGGCCAGGCACTGCAGCCCCCGTGGTTCCCTTGCAGCTCTCTGAGCCTGCCATAGGGAGGAGAATAAAAATAATAATAATGAGAATATGAATAACAAGAATAATGCTCTGGCAGAGGGATTGCAGCCTCTCCTGCCCATTCGTTCCGCCTGGTTAGAGGCTAATGGGAAACCCAGAGGAGGGGACCACAGCCCAGAGGAGCTTGGCTAGAAGGAGCCTCCCACAGCATCCTTCATGCTCAGGGATCCGGGGCCAGCCCAGGCAGGGATCCGAGCAGTTCTGTGCACACAGATGGGGGTGGTGGCCAGGGAAGAGCCTTGAAACATCGGTGCTGTCCCCCCGTGGGTGCAAAGTGTGATGCCCAGAGTGCAGGGTGACAGGGCTGGCTCTGAGGGGTCCCTCGGTGTCCCTGAGGAGCTCCCGAAGCTCTCCAGCTGCAGAGAGGATGAGCTACCCGAGCTCCTCTCATTAGAGGCTTTTCAATCCCTCAATCCCCTGTGCAGTGAAAACAAGCAGCCCCTGCCAGGTGGGCAGAGAGGAGGCTGCACGTCTCTTCCCAGCCTCTGATCCCCCCGTTTTGTCCTTAGCCAGGAGCTGGGAAGCACAAAGCTGTTTTGGTGAGTGGTCCCCCTCCAGCCCTGGGCTGGGCCAGCGCCGGGATGCTGGCAGCAAGGAGGTAGTTCAAACTTTTATTGGCGTATTCATGTCCTCCGATTGACTGATAAACTGGCTCCTCATTATGTTTTTGTGTTCTACTCGTCTTTTTAATTAGCCTAAGGGCCTCATTAGCAGCAGCAGCAGCAATGACTCTGTGATCAGCCTTGCCTGGCATCCAACCTGCATAATGTCGCACAGGCTCCGTGCAGAGGGGTTACCTGTGAAGTGCCACCCTCCTCCTCCTCAAACCCCTGTGCCCGAGGGAGGGGGTATGGGAACAGTGCTGGAGTGGGATGGGGGGTGGCAGTGCTGGCTTCATGAGGGATGCTGCAGAGAATGAGGGTGCAGGTGTCAAAACGCTGCTCGGAGCTTCTGCATCCTCTACTTCTCTCCTCTCCTATTCCCTATCGGGTGGTGCTTTTATGCCTCAGTTTCCCTGCCCGAGCCCCGAGCGCCTTCCCCTTCTCCTGCCCTCAGTTTCGATGGAGGGTGAGGACCCCTTTGGCAAGAAATTCTGCAAATTACCCCCATCCTGGGCACTGAGGACTTGACTTCTGCACCCGATTTTACTGGAGGAAGCCAAAACCTCCGACGCCGTGCAGCAGCCAGCGAAGGCACTGCCTCGGCAGCCAGCTGGTGCCCCCTTGCTCTGCCTGTGCCATCAGGCAGCCAATTAGCAAGAAATTAATATTGTGATTAGCAAATATTATGATTTTCTATCTGAATCTGTAATAAGCTGATTATTCACTCGTGAGTAGAAGGCACTGCTGGTGGATTGGGCTGCCTTTACCCTGCCGGGATGGTGCCGGGCACATCCTGGAGCAGGGGCATCGTCCTGCCTGGGATGGAGGATTCCAGGCCGGGGCGTGCTGGGCTCCATCCGCACATCCTGCAGGGAAGCAGGCAGCCCCTCCTGCCCAGCACCCCCGGGCAGGAGCAGGCAGGGCTCGCTGCAGGAGCGTGCAGGGCTGCAGCCTGTCAGCAGATGGCAATGCCCTCCTGCGGCACGGCACAGCAGCCTGGTGGCACTTTGGGGACATCAGGAGCTGCTGGGGACCACCCTGCCCGGGCAGCAGGGCCTTGCCTGCGGCAGCTGAGCTATCCCACAGAGAGAAACAGGCTCAGCAGGGCAAGCTGAGCTTTGGTTCATCATTTCCTGGCTTGTGTGGCTCCTGCTGCAGCTCTTAGTGGGGCTGGGACTGTTCTTTCTGCTCATTTCAGAGCATCCGTGGCGCTCCTCCCCAAAGGGGATCATAGAATTGCAAAATTGGGTTTGAAGGGGCCTTTAAAGGTTTCTAATCCAACCCCCTGCCATGGGCAGGGACACCTTCCACCAGACCAGGTTGCTCCAAGCCCTGTCCAACCTGGCCGGGAGCACTTCCAGGGATGAAGAGTCCACCAGCTCTCTGGACAATCTGCCCCAGTGTTTTACCCCTGGGACTCACTGTGCTTTCCCTATCAGTTTTATCACTTTTGAGTTAGCAGATGTCTGGGTTGATGTGGGACACACTGATGGACATCAAAATCTGCTTTTCCTTTGCATTTTCCTATGCATTTTGGATCTTATGGAAAACATCATGTGTTCAGGCGTTTATCCTTCCAGAAGATATTGGCAAATTTCCCTCCCTTGCGGTTCCCAGAATACTGATGAGGTACAACAAGAGATAATTTTCTCTGTGTTGGTAAAGAGAGAAGTTTTATTCTCCTTGGGGAAACTGAGGCACACACAGTGATTTCTCAAAGCCAAGGAAGAGGGGCATGGGAAACAAGAGGAGAAAGCAAGGTTTCATGCACTGAAAACTGTGTTCTCCCTGGACCTGCTCTGCACCGATCTGGGACTGCTCAGTTTTGTTCTTTTGCAAAAAAATACTCAAAAATAACTCAAATATGATTATTTATGGTCACCTCGTGCACTGGGGCTTCAGGTGCACAGGGGACAGGTCTGAGCTGGCTTGGAAAAGCAGGGTTTTATTCTGCACAGCTCTGTACTTGTGAAATAATGTGTGGTTTTGGGTGGTTTTCCATGGAAAAGGGAGCTGAGCACTAGATGGCGAAAACGAGCCATGGAAGAGGCCTGTGGTCCTCACCCTGCCATCCTCCTGGCCCTCACCCCCCATCCTCCCCTCCCTCACCCTGCCATCCTCCTGGCCCTCACCCCCCATCCTTCTCTCCCTTACGCCCCATCCTCCCTGTCCTCACCCTGCCATCCCTCCCTCCTTCACCCCTCCATCCTCCCCTCCCTCACCCCCATCTTCCCCGCCCTCTCCCCACTGTCCTCCTGGCCCTCACCCTGCTATCCTCCCCTCCCTCTCCCCACTGTCCTCCTGGCTCTCACCCCAGCATCTCAGCTGAAGATTTGGAAAATAAGAAGAGATAAGTTGGGGGAATGTGATTTCTGCAGCTTCAACGCTTCCCTCACCTTGAGCATCCTCAGTCCAGGATGAGATGCCTGTGCAGGTGGTTCAGCTTGGCCCTCCTGCTCTTCTCCTCCCTCCCTCACTCTGTGATCCCACCAGACATGTGGCTTGCACTGAGACTCCTCCAAGCCCTCTTGCAGGGCCCTAAGGCTGGACAGAACTCATTGCAGCCCTGGGAAGGGCTAATGGGGTGGGAAGTGGCAACAGTGAAGGGCTGGTTGGAGAAGGGGTGAGGGGATGTTCTCCAGTGCTGCCAGGCGTGGACTTATCCTGGACTTCTTAATGTGCTGCATGGGAAATCACTGCACCTCTCATGGGCTTTGTGCCACCCCAGCCCATCCCAGGGCACCTCCACTGAATTCCCAGGCTGGATCCTCAGGGATTTTCCTTATAGGTGTGGGTTGCTTCTCCTGCCACTGCTCCATCATCCCATCCCCCTGTGCAAACACGCAGAGCATCTCTGTAGAAACAACAAAGCAGCATCATCTCCTCTCCTTCCTCCTCCTCTCCCATCCAACGCTGGTGTCACAGGGTTGGGATGCCTGGGGCCTCTCCCCTCCATTCCGGGCAGCAGCTGCCTGGCAGTGCTGGGCAGATCCTTTCCTGGCTCCTGCATGCCATGGGCAGAGCAGGCTCCTGCTGGTCAGCCATTTGTTTGCTCTCCTGCCATCAGGCTATGCCGAGCTGGAATTACTCCTCACCGGAGCAGCTCTCCGCACGTGTGTTTACGACCTGTGCCTAAGGCGTGTTTCCTCCCGCCGAGAGTTGGCCGCGGCTCTTGCAGCTGCTTTTCCTCCCGATGCCAAGTCTGGAAGGAGTTTGTTGCATGCTAAAGCACAATGATCCATCCCAGCAGGAAGCAGAGACAGAAGCGCTGGCTCAGGGAGGGCCGTGTGCCCGGCTGTTTGTCTGTCCGCCCCCAGAGCCGCCCTTTTCCTGATGCTCACAGCCCTGATGTTCCCACCTACACGAGGGACGTGTAAAAAGGGGAGAAGTCCAGGTTGGGTGGAGCCCTGAGCAACCTGGTCTAGTGGAAGTTGTCGCTGCCCATGGTAGAAGGTTGGGACAAGATGGTTCTTTAAGGTCCCTTCCCACCCAAAGCATTCCATGGTTCTGTAATTCTGTGATAATTCTCAATGCCAGAGGTATCCATGACTTTGTGGAGTGAGCTCAGGAGAGCTGACATCACCTCTGGAGAAAGAAGTGGGGTGTCTGCATGGCAATATGATTTTAGGAGGGATAAAATGAGAGTGGGTGCAGTGAGGGATCCTGGGGTACATTGCAGTGGGATGGGAGACGTGCTGAGCTTCTCCTTCAAAGCAGCGCTTACCCAGGGCATTTATTTTCTGCTGTGGATTTGCCACAATCAGGAATTGAATTCAGAATTTCAACTTCCTTCCTTTGTTTGGGGTTTAACTTACCATTTTCTTGTCTGTTGCTTTTCCTGAAACTCTTGAATACATGGATCCAAACTACCCCGGAGGCTGAGCAGCCTGTAAATACAGTAAGGCCCTGCCCCACCACGTCAGGGGAGGTGACCGTGGGCTTGACGACGCCGCGGGAGCAACACCGCGCAGCCGAGCGAACAAAAGGCGACTCGGTGGGGACATGGGGACTCTGATCCAGGCTGAGTTAGAGACACCAGCTCTGTAATCACTGGCAAAAAGGGGATTAAGAAGGGTCTTCGTTGAGGGCTTACACATTTCTGAAGGGAATTGAGCGGATTGATGCCACGAGGCTCTTTGAGCTCGTGTCAGATTAGAGGAACAAGTGGGCATCAGTTTAAGCCAAGACGCCGCAAAGCAGGACATTAAATGAATTTAGGTGAATATACATATATTTAAAATATTTTTCTGTGTGCTGTGATTAGTTAATCTAAGTCATTGACTACCCAAGGCAGCAGTCAGGGTAATCAGTGCAAATGACTTTAAAATGAAGCCAAGTTGGTAATTAGGGATAACAAATGTCATGTCAGGAAAGCAGTGACTTGGCTCAATGGCGCTGGAGCTTTGTGAAGATTGTCCGGAGCCCATGTCCAGCCAGTGAGGGAGGAGGAGGAGTAGGAGAACCTGATGGTGCAGAGGATGTTGGGCCATGCTAATTGTGTCCTACTCAGCTCTGTGTGGGTTAATCTGTGGGGTTGATGTTCTCTGACTGCCTTTTTGGGGCTGGTTTTGGGGTGCTAAGGGTCTGTTACTTGGAGAGGAAGCAGAAGGCTGAGGGAGGCCCAAGCAGAGAGCAGCTGAGCAGGTCGACTCAAAGCCCACGATGGCTTTGAGCTCGCCATCAGTAGGTTCCAGAGTTAACATCTCTCGGTGTGAGTGCCTGATAAGACATCTGCCATTCGGCTTAGCACCGAATCTCCTCTGTCTGCTGCAGCTCAGAGCAAGCAGAGATCTTTCCTGAAGGGAGGCACGGTTTTTGCCTGTTTGTGAAGTGCACAGCAGGGCCCTGATTTCAGTTGTTATCTCTGGGGCTCACTGGAACAATAACAACATCTGAAAGCCTCGAGTTTTGTAATGACTGTTTTTACAAAGTCTCTTCTAGTTGCGTTTGAATTTATTTTTTTTTTAAGTTGCTCTGTAAATAAATTGAAAGCAGATACAAACCACAGCCAGCTCCCTGGAAAGTGTCACCTTCACAGTGACGCCGACCGTGGCGCTGACAAAATCTCCTGTCGGGTGACGCGCTGGCAGATGGCAACGTCCGCTGGGATGGAGCAAACGAGCAGTGAGAAATCCTGCAAAGAAACGGCCAAAATAACCCCCGATCCACCCAGGGATGGGTGTCCACTGGGAGAGGGGAATGCTGCCAGAGGGTGTAACGTGCTGCCTTGAACCCTCCCAGCTGGTGTTTGCTGAATTCACAGATCCAGACAGTGACAGGACAAGGGGAAATGGTTTTGAATTGACAGAGGGTGGGGTTAGGTGGGATGTTTGGAAGAAATTCTTCCCTGGGAGGGTGGCGAGGCCCTGGCACAGGTGTCCAGAGAAGCTGTGGCTGCCCCTGGATCCCTGGAAGTGTCCAAGACCAGGTTGGACAGGGCTTGGAGCAGCCTGGGACAGTGGAAGGTGTCCCTGCCATGGCAGGGGTGGAATGACATAAGCTTTAAGGTCCTTTCCAACCCAAATGAGTCTGGGATTCTAAAATTCTAATCCCAACCACCAAAGCTAGAAGCAGTCTGGGAGTGTTTTATTTTCCTCTTCTTCCCCTTTTTTTTCTTTCTCCCATTCCTGCTCATTCCCTTCTACAACTCCAGCAGACATCTGATGAAGTGAAGGAATTTATACTGGCCAAGGTGGAATGTATGAGGCTGATCGCATTCATCTTATTACCCTTAATGGGAGCCCATGTAGATAAATCCTCCTGGATCCTGATGGAAGCTCACCTTTAAATATCTGGCCTGCGGTGTGAGTTATGGGAATGCTGAGCCTGGGGGAAGTAGAATCACACCTGCTGCAAAACACAGGAGTTAATCCTGTGGGGGTTTAGGAGTGGTCCTGGAGAGACACAGATGGCAGCTCTGGGATGGTTTTTTGTAAAGATGGGGTTCAGTGGCTGTTTTTGAGGGTGATCAGGGTTTGGGCACCCCTTGGCTTGGCCATGGTGGTGGCCCCGTGGGTGGTGGTCTGGGGATTCGTTATTGGTTTTTCAGCCTCCACTGTGCTGGGTCAGAGGAGATCACATCTCTGAGATGATGGAACAGGTCACCCAGAGAGATTGTGGACTCCCCATCCCTGGAAGTGCCCAAGGCCAGGTTGGGGGGGGGCTTGGAGCAATCTGGGATAGTGGGAGGTGCTTCTGCCCGTGGCAGGGAGTAGAATGAGATCAGCTTCAAAGGTCCTCCCCACCCAAAACAGTTTGGGATTCTGTGATCCCTCCTCAATGCTGCCCATGGATGGCCATTTCCTCTGTGGACAGCAAAGGGAAAGGAGGAGCTGTTTCCGAGGGCTGTCAGAACTACAGTCCTGCTGGTATTTAATTTTTTTCCCCCCAATAAGCCCTGAACTCCCTGGCTAATTAAATAGCAAGTGGCTATTAAGCTTTTGCCTAGGACTAAGGTTTAATAAGGCAGTAATAGGCACTGTGTGTTTGTACGTGTGTACCCAGCCTGAGGTGGGAAACCTCAGCCCAGGTGCTCTTTAAATAGTCAATAGTTATTTATTAAACATGGGGCAGCTATCCAGCGAAATTTAAATTAAAGGCCTGTCTGAGAGATGAGCTTGGATTTAAAGAATTAAAGGGTTAGCAGTCTAGCACAGCATGCACTGGAATCCTAAATCTGCATTCCTAAAACTGGAATAGCAGAAGGAAGCAACACATTGCCATTTAATTTGTGCGAGTTCCCTGTTTGCTCTGCAAATACCAGCGAAGGTTAATGTTTTTAAAAGTTTTGGGCTGGCTTCGTTCCCTCCGATGGCAATCTGGGTGTGGAAAAGCCCAAATGACAGTTCTCCTGGTGGTGTTGTTTCCCACTAGAGCTCTCCAGCTCCTGTTGGTGTGGAGCTTACTGTCACCATATGTGAGAATCATCACGGAATTATGGAATGGTTTGGGCTATGAGGAGCCCCAAAGCTCATCCCATACCTCCCCCGCCATGGGCTGGGACACCTTCTACTGTCCCAGGTTGCTCCAAACCCTGTCCAACCTGGCCTTGAGCATTTCCAGGTATCCTTGGAAGTGTTCAAGGCATCCACAACTTGTCTGTGCAGCCTGTGCCAGGGCATCGCCACCTTCCCAGGGAAGAATTTCTTCCTAAGGAGGATCCTCTCTTCTTTATGGGCTTCACCACAAAGGTGATGCTCAGTCCCCTACAAGACTGGGTGGGTGAAATGCCTCAATCAGGGTGGAAAATTGCATCCATGGCTGGATGACACCTGGATTGTCTGTACAATCCGGGATTATACAATGTCTGTATAAAGTTAATCAACCCCCACCATTGCTTTCCCATTCCTTGGCTTCCCTTTCCCACTGGAGCAACGCTCACTTCTTTTTCATTCCGTTTTTCTCCGGAGGGGGCTGGGCAGGCTCTGTCCTGCTCGCACTTGAACCAGATGCTTTCCGACATCTGGGGACGGGCAGAGCTCCCCCCGCGGAGCCGCTTTCCCCCGGGTTTGTGTTCCCTGCTCATCCAGCCGGCAGGGAGCTGGTTCCCAACAAGTCAGCTGTGCCTGCAAGCACCTCGCTGTGTGTCAATAACTTTGCTGCAGTTGGTTCAGCATTGCTCCGGGAAAAGATGAACGGGGGGAGAGTGTGGGAGTGGGGAAAGAGCCTTAACTGCTGCTGTTTATCCCTCTTATTTTCAGTTCATTTTATGCAGCTTCAAACACCGGCGACACTCACCCGGGTCCATTAATGGAAAATAAAGGTCAGGGCTGGAGGCAGCGGCGCTGCCATCCCCGGCTCCCACGTGGTGTGTGGTGAGTGCCAGGGCCGCAGGATTTTCCATTTTATTCTGATCTGGGGGAACCAATTGGGGCTGAATCGGCTCTGAGTGCCGGCAGCAGCAGCTCCCACCATCCTGGCCCAGGAATGGGCACAGCACCAGGCAGGATGAGTCCTGGTCCCTCCTTGGCCAGGCTGGATGTTCTGCAGTGTGTCTCTCCAGATGAATAACACAGTTACATTTAAGAGGCAGTTCTGGCTCTCCTTCAGGGATTTAGGATCATACTGGACAAGCTGCACCCCAAAATCTCAGTTGTTCCCAAATATTGCTATTGACCTCCTTGAGGCAGATTTATTGATTTTAAGGATTCAAACAAAATGAATGTTATTTGCTGGTGTGCTGATGGTTTCAGGGTGGGTCCCTCTGCATCTCCAAAGTGTCCCAGGAATGTGATCAGCTGGAATATCACCCGTGAGCAGCACCTGTTGCTGACACAGGTATAGGACCTGGGACTGAGTACTCCATCTCAGTGGGAGCATGAGGATTTTGTCAGGGTGACATGGAGGACTTGAAGCCATGTTTGGGTGTTGTCCAATGTGCCCAAGGGCATAAGGCACTCTCCTCTTGCAGAAGTTATTCCATAGTGATGAGTTACGCAGATGGAATTTTATCCCTTCACATTTTCCTGGTCCTTTGGCCTGCACATCCCATCTCTCCACACAAAATTTGGGTTTGTGTGTACCTGTGTGTACCCTTTGGGATTTGCCTTTTGTTTTTTCTTCCCCTGAAGTTTGCTGCTGGACTCTTTGCAGGGCGGCAGGAGATGCTGAGGGAATGGTTCTGTTTTCCCATGGGATAATCCCAGGGCTGCGTGGGCTGCCCGGGGCTCTGGCAGCCCCATCACCTTGCTGTGCCTCTCACACCTCACTCAGCTCTCTGCTTTATTGCCTTTGACGTGTAAACCTGACCAAACTACGGATCCTGAATGAAAGAGTCGATAGCAGCAGGCTGGTAGGAGCTGGATGACAGCAGCTGGAGCAAACCTGGTGGGCAGCAGACCCTCACAGAGCAGGAATTTGCCCCTCCTGCCTCCCACTGGAGCCAGATAACTTATTCAAGGCAGGCACATGCTGGGTTTGTATCTTGCCTTTGTATTTTGCCTTTTTTTGTGGCACTCCCTCCTGGTTTTAGCTCTGTGTGAGGCTCCTGCCTCTCCCCCACGCACAGTGATGTCTCTGTCAGGCTCGTGCTGAGCATCCCTCCCCGTGTGGCAGCGCTCCATTCCCAGCTCTCCCTGCCACCTCCTGGTGTTGCTGCATGACAGTCCTCCTGCCACTGCCCTCGGGCTCTGGCAGAGCAATGAGGATAGGGGAGCTTCGTTTCCAGGCTGGATTCAAAATCCGTGGTGCTTTATTCCTTCCAAGGCTCTCACCTGCGGAGGCTTCCCTGCGGTCAGGATGCTCCTGCTTCCTCACACCTCCCTCTTGCCTTATCTCCTAACTTTTCCTTGCACGGGCTGTGAAGATCATCCCTGCTCCTCCAAGGAGCATCTCCAGGACTTTTCTGTGGGCAGCGAGCCCCGGGGCAATGGGAAACGCTCTTTAGGACCAGCAGATCTTCGTGTTTGTATTTCAAAGCACCAGTGGAGTGGGACTGGGATTTTTGCCAGAGTCTTGCTAGAGGGAAAGTTTTCTCTGGCTCGGTTCACACGACGAAGAATTCTTTTTCTTTTTCCCTCTCTGCTTTATTCTGATACCTTTTTAACAGGATCAGCTAAATAAGCAGATAGAGTGTACCAGTTCACAGGCCCCTAGAGGTGAGGAGCCACTGCAGATTAAAGTATTTTTTGTGATCTCCAAAGCAGCTGTATTTTATATGCTGGCCCTGTTTTGCTGATCCTATTAAGGGGAGTAGTGGAACACAGCACCCCATGGCTGTGTGTGTCTGCCTTTCTGGGAGCAGGGCTTTTTGGCCCTGTGGTGGATTTTGTGCCTTGCCTCGTTCCCTGCCTTCCCAGACCCCCAGACAAAAGGTCTCTCCTTAGGCTGAAAGGGGATTTTCATTGATTCAGGATCAAATTCCATAAGGTCCTTTAGGAAAAGACATTCCCCACATGCTGAATGTCACCCTCTGCTCTGGAGCAGCTCATGCTCTGTTGGGATGGAGGGAACTGTGACAGTTCAGGGGTCAGGCTGGAAATTCCTTGGCTGTATTAATCCCTTAGTTGTATTAATGGCATGCAGATGCTGTGGGCAAGCTCAGGGGATGTGTTCTCTCCCCCTTACCAATCCCCCCATATTTTTGGGGGGTGTAGCTTCATTTCACCCCACCAGTTCCCCCAGGTTCATTACCTGTGCTCCTCTAGCACATCTCCATCCCTCCCCCGTTTCCACTGCAGCCCTTGGCCAGGGACTATGCAGTGATTTGGGGTGTCAGTGTGAGCCAGTGATGACGGTCACAGAATTCCCTCCTCCCCTGTCCTTGCAGTGCTGAAAACCCAATGTTAACTTGAGTTTTTCAAACCAGCTCTCCTGCAAAGCGCTGGGCCCGCTCACCCCGAGCCACCTGTCAGCTCCAGAGGAGCCTGCCCAGGGACCCTCTCTCTCACTAATGAATAAGGACAGTAATTAATGATCATTGCTATTTGTGTTGAGGACTATGAGTGCTGTCACCGCTGACTGCTCTGGCAATTACCAAGGCTGCTCCCTCCCCGCTCTGGCCAGCGGGAGAGGAGGAGGAGGAGGAGGAGTCACAGAGATGCTCAGGAGTCGCAGAGATGCTCGGGGCTGGCCAGCCCCCAAAATGTCCCTCGGCATCACCTTGCTGAGTGTGGGAGCAACCAGCAGCAGGTCCCCGTGGTGCTCCAGCCACCTCACCCTCCTCCTCCTCCTCCCGGTATCAATCAGGCTGTTGGAGCTTTCCCAGATGGGTCTCACTTTCTGTTCCATCTCATTTGACACTTCATCAGCTGTAGACGGCACAGAGACATGTCAGCTCCTGAGATCCATCCCCGACCTGCCAAAAGGCTTGTGCTCCTTGGCAAGAAATGTGATTATTCTGTTTTGCAGCAGAGATTTCTCTTGGTGTTGTCTTGAGGGAGGAAATCTCAGCCCCCATCCCATTTCCTTCCCCTTTCCCAGCCCAGCAAAGGCTTGGTGCTTATTCTGGCCTGATGCAGATGTGGCTGAGCTTCACTGGGTTAAGCACAGACTGAGACCTGGCAGGTGAAAATCCCAGCAGCATAAAAGAGTTTGTGGTCAAAGGATGGGGAAAACCCTTTTCTTTCTCAATGGAAGTGCCTGGACCATGGAGATCTCTCCTGGAAGCTCTGATGGCTGCTCAGTGTGGAGGGAGAGGCTGGGCAGGTACAGCTATACTGCTCCAGGAACCTCATAGCTTTCCATTCCATCCTTCCAAAGTCAGCTGGAAAAATACTGAGCCACACCCCAAATTCCCCCAGGATCCACGTGCTCATCCCTCTCTGCAGCTGGTCCTCACCTACATGTTCTATCTGCTGCCTGGCTGACTGGTGGCTGGTGGGAAAAACCCATGGCAGGGAGAAGAACTCTGTATTTTTCCACATTTCCAATGTTTTCTGTGTGTGTGTCGGTGTCCCATAAACACTAATGATGGGCATTATGTTTTGAAGCTGTTTGAAGGGTAGAACATAAAACCTAATAGGTAAAAATAGGCTTTTCCATGCAAATTCCTTAGGAAATGAAGCACAGCTGAGCTTCCAGAAGGTTTAGGGAAGCCCCTTTCCCCAGGGCTGGTGCTCCCAGGGGCTCAGCTCTTCCCCGTGGAGGTGGGATACCATCCCTGGACTCTGCTGCAATCAGCTCAAACAGGGGGAAAGATGTCTTTGGAATCGTTGGCAGGTGGAGAAGCTAAAGGAGGTGAGGATTTAAGAGCCTGGATTCCTCCCGTTGCGTACTGGGGCTGTGACTTGTGATAACGCCCCAAGGCACCGACTGAAATGCACGTCATAAATTAGAACCAAAAATGTGATTACTTTGTCGCTTGGAAGACAAATGTGTGTGCCTGGGGAGTAACAAAGCAGGTTTGATTTGTTGTTGTTTGTACTATGTTTACTATTATTATAACTTATTCCAAATTATTCCAGTCTGGAGCAGAGAGGAGACTGTAGCTGGCAAAGCTCTTTGGAGGGTGGGTTTGGGGAAGGGGCCAAATCCGAGGAAGCTGAGTGTCATGGCATGAAATGGTCTTGAATATCAGGGTGCTGGTGGGGAAATTGGGAAGGTCTGGATGAGGGAGGATGTTGAGGGGAGCTGGTGCACATCAGCTGGAGATCCAGACCCAGGAGCGCGGTCACTGAGAGGGTGGGGAGACCCTGGCACAGGGTGTCCAGAAAATCTGGGGTTGCCCCATCCCTGGAAGGGTCCAAGGCCAGGCTGGAAGGGGCTTGGAGCACCCTGGGGCAGGGGGAGGTGTGGCTGGAACAAGGTGATCTTTAAGGTCCTTTCCAACTCGAACTATTCTGAGATTCTGTGATAAAATAAAACAGAGAGAATCACCCACCCCCTTCTAGGGGCAGAAAGCTGAGGTGGAGCCTTACTGGCTCCTTGCCCACCCTGGGTGACCTTCAGCTCAGAGCTGAGCCCTTGACTTTGGCCTCAGCTTGGCTCCATCCCTCCCTCCGAGCAGCATCTCCCGAGACCCTCCAAGCCACCCACCAGGATGACTGACAGAGGATCCTCCCTTCTCTTCTCCCCCGTAGGAGCAGAAATCTCCAAAGGAGGCTCCATCCCCCATCATTCCTGACTAGGGAAAAAAGAAATGGAGCTTCTAATACCCATCTCCACAGGAATCTCTAATGCTAAAGAGCTTAGAGGGAGCACTCATGACTTTGAGAAGAGTAAAAGCCTCCCTTGTCCCCTAAGCGGTGTCCGGCTCAGTGAGCCAACACGCTCTGATACCATGGCAGATGGGTATTTCTAGCATTTGTTTTGATGATGAAAGTGTACATTGTGCTCAAAGATGCCCCCAGGACACATTGTTCTCTGGATAAAGGGATGAAAATTAAAACTAAGTTTCCTAGGTCAAAAGGACGCTCATTAAACCATTCAGGCCTAAGAGGAAAAAGAGGGGGAATAGAAAAGACGCAGCTGACAAAACCCAGTCTTTTCCTTAAAGGAAGGTGGCTCTGGAGGAGGTGTGTGGGATCAGTTTGTTGTTGGGGTGTGCTGGAAAAGCTCAGTTTGGATGATGATTTTGGTGCCGTGCACATTTTCCCCTGTTAGGGAGCAAGTTTGGGGCTGGGATGCTGGAGGGGCAGAAATCTCTGGGGAAACTCTTATTTTAGGGTTGTATCCAGCGAGGTTGTGCCGGGCAGGAAAAGGCAAAGCCGTGGGGTTCTATCCAGGGAGAAAACATCAGGATTTGGTTCCCTGCATCAACAGGGTGGTGGGAAGTGAGGGCTGGTGGTGACAGAAGCATTGCAGGATTGGGATCACCCACTGTAAGGTATGTGGGGAAAAGGGGAAAAAAGGAGGAAACCAGAGGAAAATGCAGATTTCCTGTAGGTTTGGGTCCAAGCAGGGGCTGTGCCTGCCCCCTGCTCCCTCTGTGCCTGCTGGGTTTGCCCTCTGCTTTCCAACCCTTCAGTGCTGAAGAACGAGCCGGGAGCCCCTTAAGAGCCACGTTTCCCCCGGAGAATGGAAAAACACGGCGTTGTGGAGATGGAAATGCCAATCAGGGGGAGCGAGGGGAAGAGAGGAACAGCGTGTGGCCTCTGCAAATTGCAGGAAAAGTGACACAGTTATTCAGAGCCGCTCGGGGAGGGAGGGAGCTTTAGCGGATAGATGGGAAAAGTGGTCTCGGATTCCTTTTATAACCACATTATTGAGCCAGCATGGACAAATTGTTTCCCTTTTCTGTTGCCCCAGTTTCCCCAGCTGTTCAAAATGGGACTGATTTTTTACCTGCTGCCTAACAGGGGTGGGAGAGAAGCTTGGGCTGTTCTTGCCAAGCGCTTGGGCATCCCTGGAAAAGCGATGCCACAGAAAGGCCGGGCAGTTTTGGGGCTCAATAACAGGATCAGGCACTCAGCTATTAAATTTAGGCTCAAAACTGTTGTTATCCCATTGGAAAATATGTAAAGGCCATCCAGGCCACACAGCAAATAATCAGATTTTGTTACTCACCTTATTTAATAGATGAATTATTAAAAAAAACGAGTTTTGAAATCAACTTCTCCCCTCCCTCCTTCCCAGAAACCACCCCAAACCAACAATTCTCCTGTTTATTTTTCAGTGTGTCTATTTTGGAGCTGCTGCTCCCCTCATTTGGGATTTGATTTGCCCTCCAGAGATCAGTAAAGAGCATCAAATGTCATTTTAGTTCTCTCCTTGAGATCAAGGGAGAAGATTAATAGATGAGGCTTTTATTGTGTGTGTGCTGGAGTGTGGAGCTCTTGTTTCTCCTTAAATGTTTCCTGTCTGGAATCAAATTTGAGACTCTCTACCCTAGAGTTAACACCAAATTCCTCTTTTCTCCTCCCCAAAACCTTATCAGAATTATGGATCCCCTCGACAGCAAGAAATACCCTGGGGCAGCCGAGTTTTTCATCCTTTTCTGCATCCTCCACCACCTCCCATTTGTATTCTGTCATTTAAAAGGCTCCTTTTGATCTGGAAATTAATTTCCAGATAAACTCAGGCACACGGGAGCGTGCAGGGCTGTGTGCATCCATGAACAGGAAGGGGTTTGGTGGCACCAGCTGCGGATCAATCCCAAATTCTGACACACCCCTGAATCCCAGCAGCACCAAATGCAACAAGTTTTTGTGGCATTAAACTCTTTCATGAAAAATAGATATATAGAGGAATGTGAATATATATATTTTTTAAAATTTCAATTCCCCCTTCCATCCCCATATTTTCTGAGCTTTTCCCTTTGAGGGTGGCAGGGTTTTTTCAGGATATTCACACCTTTCTGCAGGCAATATTTTCTCACCTGCTCCCAAAGCCAAGGCAGTTTTCCTGATGCTCTGGCTGATAGGGAGTCCTGCTGTAATCCCAACTTTCACTTTGAAGTAAGTCTCTATTCAGGGTGGTTAAGCACAAAAGCTCCAAAAGGCAGCTGCTGTGGGCTTAAAAAAAGGGAGAAAAGACGGAAAAATAGGAAAAGGCTGCAACTGCATATTTTTTTTCTAATCCTTTTCTATTTTCAAGGCTTTATTCACCTAATGAGGAATGCCTGGGGAAAAGGGATCCCTTCAGACCAGCAGTGAGACACGTGGGATGGGAAGGTGGGAATTACACACGTGTGGGAATCACAGAAATCTGGAAGAGTTTGAGTTGGAAGGGACCTTAAAGCTCATCCAGTGCCACCCCCTGCCATGGGCAGGGACAATTTCTGCTATTCCAGGCTGCTCCAAGTCCCATCCATCCTGGCCTTGGACACTGCCAGGGATCCAGGGGCAGCCACAGCTTCTCTGGACAACCTGAGTTCATTAGCAAATTTCCTTTCCTCGTGCCTCAGTTTCCCTTTCTCTGCTTGGGAACAAGGCTTGGGAAGGTTCCATGGACTCAGCACAGCCTTGGGCGATGCTGAGAACCTTAATCCAGACCTAAAAGGTGCTTAAAAAAATCCTCCCTGCTTGACTTTCAAGTGGATTTATCCGTAATTCACTCTCCATGTATGTACTAGTGAGGATTTGGGCTCTCAGAGGGTGGGTTTAGTTTTTTTTAAGATGTATTACTTTTTTATTCTTTAAAGGCAGCACATGAGGGGGAAAAGCAGCTAAGTTCACCTTTAAGGATTTATTATCGTTTCTCTAGAGCAGGTATTTACCGGGGATATTTCTCGGAGGAAATGACTGTCGATTATAAAAAATAAAATAAAATAATAATAATAATAAAAAAAACCCCCTTCTATCCTGAAGCCAGTAACCTTGTGGAGTGATGGATTGTCTCACTGAAAGTGGAGTTAGGGAGAAATGGAGACGGAGAGGAAGAAATGTAGATACTGTAACATACTCCAGGGGGTCGGGAAAGGGATATGAATTATTAAGTAAAATTAATAATTGAAATAATTAACAGCTGCAAGAGATTTTTGTCCATCCTCCACATAATAGGGGAGCAATGTTTAGTATCAAGCTGGAATAACCACGAGTAATTTGATGTTAATTAATTCGTTGGCTCAGTATTCCAAGCATTTATGGGTGTTTTCTTTCCTTATAAATATATTAATAAGTTTAAGTCATTCTACAGAAGTAATTTCGAAAATAATAATAATAAAGAAAGAGTCCTGGCAAATGCAAGTCATTTATTTTTGATCAGTAATTAAAATGGCTTTTTCCCCCCTCTCGTGTACATAAGAGGAAAATGGCTTTGTTCTGAGGAGCTTCTAATCCTTATTCTCCTTCCTCTGATAGGAATTGACACCATTGGTTGTTTGGGGCCAGATTTATGGATTATTTTTCATTGAGAGCTTTTGGAATTTGTTGCTGGAGCTCCTAAAGATGGGAGGTTTTCCTTCCTCGGCCCCATCACTCTGAACCCCTCGGATAATTTCAGGAGAGACTGAAGAGGCTCTAAAAGATGGAGTTAAATGATGTATTTGGGGCAGATAAATTTGGGAGTGCTGGATGGGTGGGTGATGGATGTGGGTAGGAGGAGCCAAACTCCTCTGGAAGCCCTGCTGGGAGGGAAATCCATCCAGAGAGAGATCCAGGGGCAGATCAATGGGGTGCAGTGGGGTTTATTGCAACCCCAAATGCTCCTCGGCAGGGTTGGAGGTGCAGGATGCAGAGGGATACAGAGACACTTAAAGGATGTGTGGCTCTGGCAGGGCCCAGCACTGCTCCACTGACCTTCAGCTCCACCTTTGGGGTGACAAGGACCCCAGATGTCCCTGTTTGGAAGAGCAGAGGTGTCCGACTGGGATCTGCTCCTTCTACTCATGTGCATCTCACAGGGGAGTACCACGACTTGGAGTGGGGTCGTTGTTCTTCAGAAAAGGGTTGGTCTGGATGAAATCTGTGGGGTTTTTCAGGGGCTCACAGCCCCAAATTGAATCCTAGGCCATACTGCTGGAGGTAAATTCTGAGGTGCCCCCTATGCCACATTTTGCTTCCACTGGGGGGAAATGAGTCTGAGGCGACACATGGGAGAAAAGGTTGGGACTCCAGGCAGTGTTATTTCGGCTCTGGACTGGGATCTGGGGTGGTGTCGAATGCTTGGGGTTTGGGATGCTCAGCGTTTGGGATTCTTGGCTTTTGGGATGCACTGTGCTCAGGATATTCCGTGTTCAGGTTGCTTATCATTTGGGATGCTCAGCGTTTGGGATGCTTGGTGTTTGGGATGATAGTACTAGGGATGCTTGAAGTTTGGGATGCTTGATGGTTGGGATGCTCAGCATGCAGGATGCTCTGTGTTTAGGGTGCTTGGCATTCAGGGCGTTTGGCATTCAGGATGCTCCATGTTCGGGATGCTCAGTGTTTGGGATGTCAGTGTTTGGGATGATCCATGTTAGAGATGTTCAGTGTTTGGGGATGCTCTGTGTTTAGGATGCTCAGTTTTTGGGATGGCAGTGTTCAGGATGCTTGGGGTTCGGGATGCTCAGTGTTCGAGATATTCAATATTTAGGATGCTCGGTGTTCAGGATACTTAGTGTTTGGGATATCAGTGTTTGGGATACTCAGTGTTTGGGATACTCAGTATTTAGGATACTCAGTGTTTAGGATGCTCAGTGTTCAGGATACTCAGTATTTAGGATGCTTGGTGTTCAGGATACTCAGTGTTTAGGATTCTCGGTGTTTGGGATACTCAGTGTTTAGGATGCTCAGTGTTCAGGTGTCTCGGATTAGAGACAAATATCCTAGGTGGAAAGCACTCTGAACAGGTGCCTCCCCCCCACAACAAGGTTTCTGGCACCCCTTCCCCCACAACAACAGAATATCCCAGCCTAAAGTGGGAAAAACTGTTTAATTAACAGACCACACAGTGGAAGGGGAAAGGGAAAAAAGGGTCATTAAACCTGAATAAACAGCTGATGAACTTTAGTGTCCTTTTCCTCAGGCGTAGCTTCCCCTTTCCGGGGTCCCCGGAGGGGGCCGGGTGGTGTTCCTCCCTGGACGATTCTCGTCCACTGTCCTCCAGGGCTCCTCAGGTTCTCGGATGAGAAAGCAAGTCGAAGAAAAGGATCCAAAAAATGATGAGAGGAAAAAGAAAAAAATCCCGGGGGAAAAGAAAGGAAAAAAAAACAAACCCAAGCAGCAGCCACACCAGTAGCACCAGCAACCAGCAGCAGCAACTGGCTGAGCGGAAAAAAAAAAACAAAAAAAAAGTGTCCCTTCCTCCTTCTCACTCCCCCGTGGGAGAGCCAGGGAAAAAGTTTCAAAACATCCCGCGCAGGCAGAGTTTTCTCCCAGCTGCGTGACACAGTTAAAGCTACAGTACCATATTTCTGCTCAAGTATACAAACGATAGGGAATACAAAATATCATTATGCCACCCCAGGACATTCCACCCCTTATTCCATATCGTTGGCTTAAAGTCCACACTAATATGCTCCAATTCTATACACACACATATATACAGATATACATATATACATATTTACATATATACATATATACACACATATAGGTATATACAAATAGAGGCAGTGACATTCAACCAGCAATGGTACTCCAGCATCACGGCATTACATGTGGCCCTCACCCAAAATCATATCTCCCTGAGGTACACATCGTGTTTCTCCATTTTCCTGCATTACCCACCAAGTGCACCCTGGTCCCTGAGCGAAAACAACTCCACGGATAGGTTTGTCTTTACACGAGGCAGAATTAATCCAAACAGTCTTTCCTAACAAGCCTCTGGCATATACTGCTGGGACCTTATCTCCATCTACTCTGTGGAGGAGCTCAGATTGGGCAGGGCCTGCTCGGTTGATGGAGCCTCGGGTGTTAACTAACCAGGTGGCTTTTGCTAAATGCTGCTCCCAATTTTTGAAAGTCCCCCCACCCAATGCCTTCAAGGTGGTTTTTAACAGTCCATTGTACCGTTCCACTTTGCCAGCAGCAGGGGCATGATAGGGGATATGGTATACCCACTCAATGCCATGCTCCCTAGCCCAGGTGCTTATATGGCTGTTCTTGAAATGAGTTCCATTGTCAGACTCAATTCTCTCAGGGGTACCATGTCTCCAAAGGACTTGCCTTTCAAGGCCCAGGATGGTGTTGCGGGCAGTGGCATGAGACACAGGGTAGGTCTCCAGCCACCCAGTGGTGGCTTCTACCATTGTGAGCACATAGCGCTTGCCTTGGCGGGTTTGAGGCAGTGTGATGTAATCGATCTGCCAGGCCTCACCATACTTGTATTTGGACCACCTTCCCCCATACCACAGGGGTTTCACCCGCTTGGCTTGCTTGATCTCAGCACATGTCTCACAGTTATGGATCACCTGGGAGATACAGTCCATGGTTAGATCCACCCCTCGGTCTCTTGCCCACTTATAGGTGGCATCTCTGCCCTGATGGCCTGAGGCGTCATGGGCCCATCGAGCTAGAAACAGCTCTCCCTTATGCTGCCAATCCAAGTCTACCTGGGACACCTTTATCTGTGCAGCCTGATCTACCTGTTCGTTGTTTTGATGTTCTTCATTAGCTCGGCTCTTGGGGACATGGGCGTCTACATGGCGGACCTTCACAGGTAGCTTCTCTGCCCGGGCAGCAATGTCTTTCCACTCCTCAGCAGCCCAGATCGGTTTTCCCCTACGCTGCCAACTGGCCTTTTTCCACCTTTCCAGCCAACCCCACAGAGCATTGGCTACCATCCATGAATCGGTATACAGGTACAGCTTTGGCCACTTCTCTCTTTCAGCAATGTCCAGGGCCAGCTGAACGGCTTTGAGCTCAGCAAATTGGCTCGATCCACCTTCTCCTTCAGTAGCTTCTGCAACCTGGTGTGTGGGACTCCATACAGCTGCTTTCCATTTTCGCTTTGTTCCTACAAGACGACAGGAACCATCAGTGAAGAGAGCGTAACGTGTTTCATCTTGTGGCAGTTGGTTGTAGGGTGGAGCTTCGTCCGCCCGAGTTACCTGTTCCGGCTCTTCTTCATCGATCAGACCAAATTTTTCACCTTCAGGCCAATTTGTAATTATTTCCAAGATCCCAGGGCGATTCAGATTTCCCATACGGGCGCGCTGTGTGATGAGGGCAATCCATTTGCTCCATGTGGCATTGGTGGCATGGTGGGTAGAGGGAACCTCTGCTTTGAACATCCACCCCAGCACCGGTAGTCGGGGTGCCAGGAGGAGTTGTGCTTCTGTGCCAATTACCTCTGAGGCAGCTCGGACTCCTTCGTAGGCTGCCAGGATTTCTTTCTCGGTTGGTGTGTAGTTGGCTTCAGCCCCTCTGTAGCTTCGGCTCCAGAATCCCAGTGGACGACCCCGAGTCTCACCAGGCACTTTCTGCCAAAGGCTCCAAGACAAACCATGACTCCCGGCTGCAGAATAGAGCACATTCTTTACTTCTGGTCCTGCCCTGACTGGGCCGAGGGCTACTGCATGGGCAATCTCCTGCTTGATCTGGGCGAAAGCTTGTTGTTGTTCAGGGCCCCAGTGGAAATCATTCTTTTTACGGGTAACCAGGTAGAGAGGACTCACAATCTGACTGTATTCAGGAATATGCATTCTCCAAAAGCCTATGGCTCCCAGGAAAGCTTGCGTCTCCTTCTTGTTGGTTGGTGGGGACATCGCTGTGATCTTATTGATGACTTCGGTGGGAATCTGACGCCGTCCATCTTGCCACTTCACCCCCAGGAACTGGATCTCTTTGGCAGGCCCCTTGACTTTGCTCCTTTTGATGGCAAAACCAGCTCCCAGAAGAATCTGAATGATTTTCTCTCCTTTCTCAAACACTTCTTCTGCTGTGTTCCCCCACACAATGATGTCATCGATGTACTGCAGATGTTCCGGAGCCTCACCCTTTTCCAGTGCATCCTGGATCAGTGCATGGCAGATGGTGGGACTGTGCTTCCACCCCTGGGGCAGTCGGTTCCAGGTGTACTGCACGCCCCTCCAGGTGAAAGCAAACTGAGGCCTGCACTCTGCTGCCAGAGGAATGGAGAAAAATGCGTTTGCAATGTCAATAGTGGCATACCACTTTGCTGCTTTGGACTCTAGCTCATACTGGAGCTCCAACATGTCTGGCACGGCAGCGCTCAGCGGTGGAGTCACCTCATTCAAGGCTCGATAGTCCACAGTCAATCTCCAATCTCCATCGGATCTGCGCACAGGCCAGATGGGGCTATTGAAGGGTGAGTGGGCCTTGCTGACCACCCCTTGGCTCTCCAGCTCACGGATCAGCTTGTGGATGGGAATTACAGCATCTCGATTCGTTCGGTACTGCCGGCGGTGCACTGTCGAGGTGGCAATTGGCACTTGTTGCTCTTCCCCTCTCAGGAGTCCTACTGCAGATGGGTTCTCTGACAGTCCAGGCAAGGTGTTCAATTGCTTAATGCCTTCTGTCTCTACAGCAGCTATCCCAAATGCCCATTTGAGTCCCTTCGGGTCTTTGAAATATCCATTTTGGAGGAAGTCTATGCCCAGAATGCACGGGGCCTCTGGACCAGTCACAATAGAATGTTTCTTCCACTCTTTTCCAGTCAGGCTCACCTCAGCTTCCACCAGAGTCAAGTCTTGTGATCCTCCTGTCACGCCGGCAATAGAAACAGACTCTGCCCCCACATGTGGCGATGGAATTATTGTGCACTGCGCACCAGTGTCAACCAAAGCCTCATATTTTTGTGGTTCTGTTGTGCCAGGCCATCGAATCCACACAGTCCAAAAAGCACGGTTTTCCCTGGCCCCTACCTGGCTAGAGGCAGGGCCCCTCTAGCCTTGGTGGGCATGAGTGCTAGAGGTTCCTTCAAGGGAATTGGACATGTCAACTGGAGCTACTTCCCTTCTGGTGGAATTTCCTCTCTGAGTCTTGCCTTCCTTCAATTCACGCACCCGTCGCGCCAGAGCGGCCGTGGGTTGTTCACCCCACTCCCTCATGTCTTCTCCACTTTCACGCAGGAAATACCACAGCTCACGTCGAGGGGTGTACTCGCTCCTCGTAGCGGGGGAACGTCTGCGTTCAGTGGCAGAATCTTTGATCTTTACTGCCGAGATTTGGAGAAGGCCCTCTTTAATCTCCTTACTGAGTTTCTTGTGATTCTCCTCCATCTTATCTTCAATTTTCTGCAGACGTGTCTCCACAGCTGAGATTCTTGCATTCATTGGGCCATGCACAGTATCTGCATATGCTCGGAGCTTCCTTGCCATATCAAGCACGGTCTCATGCCCATCATCTCGCTTCATCATTGCTAAAGCAGAAGCGTATTCTTTGGGCCCAAGTCGTACGAGTTTTCGCCACATCACAGGCGTACATTCAACCGCATCTGGATCCATAAGTGGGGCTGGGTTTGCTATGTCCTCTGAGAAGACAATATCTACCACCCCCATTTCTCTCAGACGTTGAATCCCTTGTTCTGTGGTCTTCCACGGGGTTTGTTGCTGATAGAGATCCTCGGGGCACAGGTATCTCTCCCTCACACCTCTGATAACTCGTCTCCAGAGGCTGCAAGGGTCAGCCCCATTCCGCGCCGCTCTGTTGATATCTGCATCATGTGACAGGGTCCCCAAATGCCTCATCTCGGTGCCATCTAGAAGTGTAACATCGCCTGCAGCATCCCAAAGACGAATTAACCAACTAATTATAGATTCATTATCTCGTTGAATGTAATCTTTCCTTAGGCCGCGAAGGTCCTTCACGGACATGGACTCGACAATGACTTCTGACTCAGTCGTTGGCTTTGAGGATCCCTCGCCCCCATTATCATCTGCTGGGCGATCGGTTTTGACTTGGTGTTTCCTGCTTCTCGTAACAGGAGCAGCTGCCATTGGCTTAGGCTCACTACCTGCCTGTTCTAGGGTATTAAACAGTGTACGATAAGCACATGCCAGGCCCCAACATATTGTCTTAAGGTTGTCATTGCACTTTGCTTTGAGATACTTTGCCACCTCAGCTGGTCTCAGAATTTGTTCAAGGGGAATCTCCCAATCTATTGGGTCAGAGAATTTCTTTAAGAATTGGCCCATTTCCTCCCATGCTCCACACCACTCAATTTTCCTCACGTCTGGATCAGGTGTCTGCTCCTGCTCAGCCCCTCTGGACATCTCAGCCCTCATTCTGGAAAAGCCGACCATCATATAGATGAAAACTCCGAGGATGCTTACCAGGGTAAGCACCATGAATACCAGGACAGTGGTCTCTTTAACATCCAGAGGAAACTGAAAATTCTCAAAAGGTGATGTACCAAATTTAAAGGGGAAGACATAGGTGAAGAACCAGGAAGCTTCACCCTCTGCTTCTCCTCCAGCAGGTTCGGTAATGTTACCAACAAAACCCCAGAAGAAGCTACTATAGCTAGGAGAGGAAAGCAACCGAGCATATACCTTCTTACTAGTTTCCAATACCTTTCCAGAGATCACCCATACAGCGCATATTACCATAGCAAGCCGGTGTCGTGTCCCTGATCTATAAAAATTGTACATCAGGGACACAATTGCCCCTATCTGTTGATAGGGAAGCAGGCCTACATACCAGACAGACAGTATCACTTCAAACCACATCCTATCAAACAACATGGTGACCACTGATTGCTGTAATCCAATACAAAATGTTTAAAACCAGAATATAATTACTAGTTTTTACCACTTTCTCTACCCCACAAGAGGTGGGCACCAAATTTTGTCAAGCCCCTTTAAGTTGGGCGCCAAATTTTGTCTCGGATTAGAGACAAATATCCTAGGTGGAAAGCACTCTGAACAGGTGCCTCCCCCCCACAACAAGGTTTCTGGCACCCCTTCCCCCACAACAACAGAATATCCCAGCCTAAAGTGGGAAAAACTGTTTAATTAACAGACCACACAGTGGAAGGGGAAAGGGAAAAAAGGGTCATTAAACCTGAATAAACAGCTGATGAACTTTAGTGTCCTTTTCCTCAGGCGTAGCTTCCCCTTTCCGGGGTCCCCGGAGGGGGCCGGGTGGTGTTCCTCCCTGGACGATTCTCGTCCACTGTCCTCCAGGGCTCCTCAGGTTCTCGGATGAGAAAGCAAGTCGAAGAAAAGGATCCAAAAAATGATGAGAGGAAAAAGAAAAAAATCCCGGGGGAAAAGAAAGGAAAAAAAAACAAACCCAAGCAGCAGCCACACCAGTAGCACCAGCAACCAGCAGCAGCAACTGGCTGAGCGGAAAAAAAAAAACAAAAAAAAAGTGTCCCTTCCTCCTTCTCACTCCCCCGTGGGAGAGCCAGGGAAAAAGTTTCAAAACATCCCGCGCAGGCAGAGTTTTCTCCCAGCTGCGTGACACAGTTAAAGCTACAGTACCATATTTCTGCTCAAGTATACAAACGATAGGGAATACAAAATATCATTATGCCACCCCAGGACATCAGGATACTCAGTATTTAGGATGCTTGGTGTTCAGGATACTCAGTGTTCAGGATTCTCGGTGTTTGGGATACTCAGTGTTTAGGATTCTCAGTGCTCAGGATACTCAGTGTTTAGGATACTCAGTGTTTAGGATTCTCGGTGTTTGGGATGCTCAGTATTTAGGATTCTCGGTGTTCGGGATGTGCTCTGGCTGTGGCGGCAGATGGAGGCTGTGGGATGGCAAATGGCATCTCCATCCTCGGGGAGCAGCAGGATGTTATCTGCAGCAGTGGCAGCAGCAGCATCCCTTTGCAGAGCTCAGCACAAATAGCGGAGCAGGGAAGGAGCTAATTCCCATCCTCATCGGCAGATGGGAGCCAGACCTATTTCTGGCCTGGCTGTGGGAGAGGGGATTGCAGGGAGTTTGGGATATCCAGGCTGCTTTGGAATTGGGTACCAGGGGCAATTAAGGTGCTGAGCTGGAGGGATGGAGGCGGAAATCTCCTGACATGGAGAAGAGGGTGGGAAATCCTTTTTTCCCCTCAGCCCAAATGCTGTGGGAGCTGTGAGGTGCCTGGCAGCAGGGACCGACTGCTCCTGCCCCGGGGAGTGAAGGAGCATTAAAAGTTGGAAGTTAAAATGATGGAGCTGAGCTATAGCAGCAGAGTTCTGCGCATTTCTCCCACTCAGGGATTTGCCCTATATTTAATTTTTTTCCCTGACTGCTTTAGTGACTCTGTAAACGTTGCGGAGTTTTTGTGTCTTTTTTTTCCCTTCCTGCTAGATGAAGTGGGTTTGGTTTTTATTGAATCAGTTCCCTCCGAGGATAGAGGTTGCGAGTGGATAAAACCTCTTTCAATCCCATAAAAATGCCGTCAGGGGATTCACTTAAATTTATTTAATCCTGTGCACTTTATCGCGGTCACTTCATCATGGCAGGTAAGTGGATGCTAATGGATCCCTTCTTTTTATGGCCTGCAGCCTCCTGGAATTAGATCCCCCAGCTGCAAATCTCTCGTTTGTGGCTGGCATTTTATCTTCTTTCTTTTATTTGATTAGCGGAGGGAGCGAGAGGCAGGACGCTAGTTTGAGGGAATTAAAGCCAGGACGGCTCATTGCTCTAATCTGCTCTGACCTTCTGGGTGGCACCAGCCAAAATTTCACCTGGAGGAGATGCCCTGAGGGTGTCAGGACATGAAATCCTCACTCCAGCCCTCCCATCCCTGTGAGCCGGGATCTCTCGGTCCAGGTTTGTGTTGATAAAACCACGCAAAGCTTCTGCTCTTCTCTGCCTCGGCAATGAGTCAGGCTTGATGTGAATTTGCCTCCTGTGATGGCCTGATTCATTCTGCTCCCAACCTGACAGGCCCTTTTCGCTGAAACGTTGAACTTCATTGTCACTGAACCATTTTCTTTTATAAAGTCGGAGTGTTTGGGTGCTTTAGGGTGAAGGTTGTTGAATTGCCTGCTCCATTAATGCTTTTAAAACAGAGATATTTTTCCCTGTGCTGTCACAATTCTGCTTTTTTTTTTTTTTTTTTTTTTTTTCCCGAACCTGCTTTAGTATTTAATTTTGGCTGTTAAATCTGGAGGGTTGTCATGTCTGACCTCCGAAGTTCAGCCTCAGGCTCGAGGATGAGGGATGCTGACCCCATGTGGTCCAGCCCCACCTGGGAGCCCCTGTGATGCTGTTGAATCCTTTCCCACCAGGAAAATATGTTCTCCAGGTTTAGCATCAAGAAGTGTGGTGCCGGCATGGAAATTCAGGCTTTGGCTTAGGCTTTGGAGACCCTGAGGGCTGCAGGGTTTATGTTCTGGGGTGTTGTCCCCAAGGGCAGCAGAAGGAACACCTGCAAATCTGTCCCAGAGCACTGAAAGGCTCCTCAGGCACTCATGGAATGTCTTGTAAGGTCTTTTCTTTAGGAAAACCTTACCCGGGGGGATATAATGCAGAGTTTTCTCATGGCAAAATGTCCTTTTGCCGCACCAGGCACCCAAATCAATCCCAACTCCAGAATACTGTGTGGGGAAAAAGCAAAGCCTGGTGTGGGGAGCATTACCCCAGTGGTTGGAACTATGGGAGGAGTGGTGCTTGTTGATTCCCAAGGGATTTATTGCCTCTTGGAAGGGATCCCCCACATGCCAGAGCATCCCTCAGCACACACTTCCCTCCCCTGTCCCCCGGGCTGGGGAGCGCTGGTGTTGGAGTGTTAATGGAAAAACTAAATAACACTGGGAACGCAAAACCATCGGGTGAAAAACAGAGGGTTTGAGTTATTAAGGAGCCCTCTCGTCACTCAGTGTGGAGAGAGAGGGGGGAAAGGGAGGGAATATTGGTGTTTGGGAAGCCCAATTATTTCTGAACTGCAGACAGACTTATTAACTTGGGCAGAAAATTAATTACTCTAATTAGAAAAACTCATTGGAGTTTGGTGAGGAGTTGGTGGGGGAGATGATAGTGGTGGGGGGAGCTGGGGAGTCACAACAGCCATGGGAGGGAGGGGACAGAGGGACACACGAGCAGTGGGGGAGCTGCTCAGATTAATGGGAGAAAAGAAAAGATAGCAGAGAGAAAGGAAGATTTTTTTTTTTAGTCATAACGGTCTTAATTTAGCAACTTTAGTCTTTAAAAAACACGAGTATTCTCATACGTGCACATATATATATATTATATATATATATATGCACAGATTCATATATATATAAAATATATCTAGAATGTTACACAGAGATTTATCCGACTTTCTGTGGGTGGCTGTATTTATTTCCGATGCGCCAGCCCGTCAGCACGGGGGGTTGTTAGAAAGTGCTGGGTGGGTGGTTTTTTTATCTTCATGGATTTATGAAGTCCTTAAAACATCTGTTCCATCCTGATTCCACAGTCCTTCAGCAGCTCGGGGAGAGGGAGATGTTCCTCGGCGGAGCTGTCTGGCTGCTTTATTTGGATAAAGATGCATTTGCTGAGTGTTAATAGTGGTGATGCAGGAAGGGGGAGTGGATCCTTCCTTGGAAGGGATCCCATGAAGGAAATTCATCCAGGCGTGATGCTGGTGGGGCTGGTGGGCAAATCAGGATTTGGGATTTTTGAAGGAGTCTCGTAGGAGTTCAGTAAGAAATCACATTTTCCCTTCGTTCCTCCTGTGAGCTGTGGTTACAAAGTGAATGTATTCACTCATGCCCCACGTAGGTGAAGTCAAACACTTGATTCCCAGGCACAGCGTGGGATTCTTGGGACTTTCCTGTGCAGGGCCTGGAGTTGGATCCAATGATCCCCGTGGGTCCCATCCAACTCAGGATAGTCTATATTTCTATAATCTTCTTGAGGCCAGAGATGAGCAAGGACCAGGATCTGGCAGTCAGTCTCCTCATCACAAAACCCAGCAGCCAACCTTGTAATGCTAAAAAAATCCAAAAATAAAGCACAGATCCGGGCGAGCCGGAGCTCTCTGGTGCTCGGGGTCCTGGTGTCACCTATGAGCCACCAAGCTGATCGTGCTGGTGCAGCGCCCAATTTCTGGGTAGAAGGGATTGTTCCTGCGCTTCCAGCTCAGCTGCAGCCCCACATGGAGCACCCTGGACCCAACTCCACAGTGGGATGGGGTGTCACCTACGAGCCACCAAGCTGACCGTGCTGGTACAACACCCAATTTCTGGGTAGAAGGGGTTGTTCCTGCGCTTCCAGCTCAGCTGCAGCCCCACATGGAGCACCCTGTGCCCCATCCCACGGTGACATTGTGGGATCGGCAGTGGCTGAGCCAACTCTCCAGCCCTGCTGGCTGCACAGCCCCGGCTTTTCCCCGGTGCCTTTGCTCTGCTGCCTTTGCTGCCTGTGTCTGAAATAACCTGTCAAGCTCTCGCTAATAATGAGCCATAAGTCAGATTCTCTCTGGTAGGTTGCCCTGGGTGTCTATCACAGTCTTTAGGGGTGACCCAATTATGGTAATTGGCCAATTTTGCTACCGGTGTTCAAAAAGATTTGCCAAACAAAGGAGGAGAAATCAAAGCTCCCTAGAAATTAGCAGAAACCCCAAATCTAGCTATTTTTCAGACTCTCTTTTTAAAGGCATGAGGTGCCTTTAATATTAACCTCTTCAGTCTGATACCTGCAGGGAAGAGTGAAATAAAACCCCAAATGCAGCAGATCACGTCAGTGATGCTCCACTCGGGTACCACATCGTGTACTCCATCCCCAGGATTGCTCACAGCCCAGAGACACAGACATTTGTTCAGCTTCAGAGCCCGAAACTATGTATTTAGAGCAGTAGTTTCCCTCCCACTCAGTCATAAGACCTTGATTTTGCAAGAATCTCTCAGATTATACAGAGATGGACTCAAAGGGGGAAGGTAGAGGAGAGATTTCTTTTCCACCCAGCTGTGTATGACATGTACCTTCAGTTAGTCAGGGCAAGATAAAGGGAATAAAGAACAATTTTAGCCCCATCCTTGCTCCTTTCCATCTGCCACCACCCACCTTCTCTTTCCCTACTCCCTGGCCCTGTGTAGAGCACTGGTATTATTTCTGCATCAGAATAATAATAATACAGAGAGAACACACTGCTACGACTGCTGTGACCTCCTGCCCAGTGGGCTCCACGGAAACGCTGCTGGAATTGCAACTTGCCACCGAGCTTTGTAGTGAAGGATTGCTCCTGGCTAATCTATAATTTACAAAACACACTCAGATTCATTTTTTATGGGCTGTTTTTGATATGATGCCATTTAAAAAGCGGAAAGAAACAACGCACCTTTTTAAAGGTTGCTCCTGGTTCCTCTTGCTCTTTTTTTCCCCCCATTCTTTTGGGAGGGAATGTTATTTTTGTTGCTGTTGCCATCTGGTCACAGAAGGGGAATTTCTTCCTCTCGCAGGTGTCTGGACTATTCCCTGCAGTGCTGAGGACAGAGTCTTGTGTCACAACCTGCACCTTCAGCATCCAAATTGGCTGTGCCCACAGCCCTCTGCCTGCTCCTGTTGGCTTGGGATACATATTTCAAGGGAGGAAAATGATGTTTTATTCCACCCTCAGCTTTTGCTCAGGAAGGCTGGGCAGGGATAGAGAGGGAGAACCCCCTGGGTGATGCTTGGACTTCCCACCTGTATCATCATCCCATACCTCCTGCAGCCTCCTAGGTCTGGAGCACTGAAAAAGGAATTTAAAATTCCCGATATACCAAGAGGAAGAGTTTCTACTGGAGGTGGGGTGGCTCAGAGCATTTTTGGGGGGACCAAAGCTTGTTTCTCTGGTGGCAGTGCTTCTCCCCAGGTGTTTTATGGCCTGCAGGCTCCTCTCCTCTTCCGTGTGCCGTTTTATGGTGCCCCTTCCTGACTAATGCGAATCCCATCCGGCATATATTAGCGGGAAGGGCATCGTTAGCAGGAAGAGCAGCACTGTGAAAAACCAACCATGAATCTTCTCGGGCTCGCAGGGCTCTGCAAATAGCACAGGAGGGATTAAGTATGTTCATCTTTACAATCCAAAGGGAAAGGAAGAGGTTTCTCATCAGCCCCCGGCTGCAGCGTGTCCGTGGTAGGATGATGGAGCTATAATTAACCTCCTCCCTGACGGAGACTGAGCTGCTTTTCAGTCCCCCACGAGCTGCCCAGTGTGGGAAGCAGTGTCTTGAGCAGGAAAAGCTTTGTATCTGTTGATAAATCGAGGCCGTGATGCTCAGCACACAGGTACTGGGATGCAGGGAGCACCAGCAGGCCTCGGGCTCATTTATATCCCTGTGCAGGTTGGTGCTGGGGTGTTTGATGCCTCCCTTCATCCATGGAAATAGGGAATGCCAGCCCACTGGTGAGGAGATCTGTGCTCCTCCGGAGATGGATGGGAAACAGCTTAACTCTCCTGACATTTCCACGCAGTCCCAGAGATCTTCAGCTGTTATTTTAGTCAAACCTTGAGGATAGAGGGGCACAAACCATTTTCTGTGCCATCCAAATTATCTGCGTGGATGCTGTTCCATCAGGTGTGTGATGGGAGCACAGATCAATTGTGCAGCTGATCCACGGCAGCTTGGTCACCTGCGGTGGGACAGGTGATGCAGACAGCTCCTGGTGCTAAATAATAGTTCAGGTAGCTCAAACCCCCTGAGGAGGGGAGGTTATGGAGGGAGAAGGTGTTCTTGGGTACATCTGGAAGGAGAAATGGAGTGTGAGCCTCTGGGAGCAAATCCAGAGGAGGCCATGGAGACGCTTCAGGGCTGGAGCCTTTCTGCTCTGGAGCCAGGCTGGGAGAGAGGGGCGCTCCAGCCTGGAAAAAGAAGGCTCCAGGGAGACCTTAGTGCCCCTGCCAGTGTCTAAAGGGACTCCAGGAGAGATGGAGACAGACTTGGGACAAGGGATGGAGTGCCAGGGTCTGGGGGAATGATTTTGCACTGACAGAGGGAAAGATTAAATGGGATATTGGGGAGAAATTCTTCCCTGTGAAGGTGGTGAGGCCCTGGCACAGAGTGAAGCTGTGGCTGCCCCTGGATCCCTGGGAGTGTCCATGGTCAGGCTGGACAGGGCTTGGGGACATTCTGTCTAGTAGAAGGTGTCCCTGCCCATGGCAGGGGGTTGGAATGGGATGTTCTCCAAGGTCTCTTCCCACCCAAACCATCCTGGGATTGTGTGAAGCTCAGTCTGACAGGGGCTGCAGGATGGGATGTTCAGCTCCATCCCTGTGGTGATGCTGTGGTGTCAATCACTGGGGGAAGAGGCATCAAAGTCAGTGCCATGTCTGAGGAGGAGTAAAGCTGGACTAAAGCAGGAGTAAAGCAGGACTAAAGCTGGACTAAAGCAGGAGTAAAGCTGGACTAAAGCAGGAGTAAAGCTGGACTAAAGCAGGACTAAAGCAGGACTAAAGCTGGACTAAAGCAGGACTAAAGCTGGACTAAAGCAGGAGTAAAGCTGGACTAAAGCAGGAGTAAAACAGGAGAAAAGCTGGACTAAAGCAGGAGTAAAACAGGAGAAAAGCTGGACTAAAGCAGGAGTAAAGCAAGCCCTGGGGAGGAGCACGTGAGTGGGGAGCAGTGAACAGAACCAACCTGATAATGAATGCTGCTGTTACAGCACCTGTCACAACTGCTCAGCAGTTTAATACTCTGCAATTTCAGATGAGAGAAACATCTTTCGCTGATGATTGCTGCTTCTTTTTTTCTTTTAAAGAGGAAAAATATTCCATTCTCTCGGTGTTTATTTTCCATTCATCGTTTTTGTAAAGGTGGGGAAACTGAGGCAGCACATTGCACCGGCAGGCCTGGGGGTGAGGGGGCCTGATATGGGTTCCTGTGGCATCGCTCCCCCTCCTACCCCCTGCTCCTGTAAATCCTTGAAAAAGAACTGTGCAACGTTCTTTGCAGAAGTCCACATAGCCCTGACTCTCTGCATGGTTAATATTTAGGTCAGCAGAATTTAATTCCTTTTAAAATCATAATATTATCATTGTAATTGCAAATGTTTTCATTAGGCACCGGCGCTGGGGAGCCTGGCACAAGTCTGCAGAGGGGCTTTGTTTCCTGCTCGGGTGTCCTGGCTCCAAAGGAATAGCAAAGAATGCTTTGTCCCTCTTTGTATCCCACCTCCAAACCTGGAGCTGATGCAGAGATTTGTGGCTGTGCCCTGCCAGCATCGGAGCAGGGACAGGGAGGGACACGAGGCTGTCACTTGAATTTCGCCTTCCCACCGCACTTCCAATTCCCCGGCAGAGAGAATCAGCTTTCCTTAAGTGAGTTATTGTGTCTCCAAGTCAGGGCTCTGCTTTCCTTCCAGAGAATAAAACAAAACTCTCTGGGGATCCAGTCTTAATACCACCTGCCTGGGAGTCCTGATAGGGGACTTAGTGCCGAAATGAATATTCATCCTTTGAGGTGGGAGTTATGATCCTGCTTCCCATCTCGGGGGGGATTACAGCCCTTTCCAGGAGGGATGGCGTTGGGATGGCTTGCTTTGGGATGGGGAGCAGAGGAGAGGCTGTCTGTTCCCAAATATCCCTGTCCCAGGAATATGACACAGGAAGAACTGAGGAGGGGCTGTCTGTTCCCGAATATCCCTGTCCCAGGAATGTGATCCGGGAGGAATTGAGGAGGGGCTGTCTGTTCCCAAATATCCCTGTGCCAGGAATGTGACACGGGAGGAACTGAGGAGAGGCTGTCTGTTCCCAAATATCCCTGTCCCAGCAATGTGACACGGGAGGAACTGAGGAGGGGCTGTCTGTTCCCAAATATCCCTGTCCCAGCAATGTGACACGGGAGGAACAGAGGAGGGGCTGTCTGTTCCCAAATATCCCTGTCCCAGGGCTGTAAGGTGGCAAGTCCTGATTTTCAGGCAGGGCTGGTGAGACCCTGACTGAGGTTGGGACAGGGCAGAAAAGGTGATGCCACCTTCTCCATGTGCTTCCTTCTTTCCAGAGTAGAGATCCAGGACGCTCAGTCTCCAGGAAGATAATTCTGTGCTGCTGGCAATCATCCATCAGTCTGTCTGCAATTCCTCCATGAGCATCCTGGTGTAGCCCCTTTGTACCACCCCAAATATCCTGGGATGTTTGCTGTGCCGTAATTGATCATTTATCTGGAAATACCAAGGAAAAAACTGCAGGAATCAGGTTCTGGATAGCAGAGCTCCTTTGCAGCTTAATCGTCCCGAGCTGGGGCTGCAGGAAGCTCTGCCAATCCCTGTGGCAGCCTGCAGGAGATAGCTGGACTTGGTTATGCCTTGATTAAATAACATTTTTGTTTTTATAGTGGTTAATCCATCCAATTCCCTTAGCAGGTTGCTGCTCAGCGATATCCGCCTGGGATAATTGGGATGGTGCCGGGATCGGGGGCACCTCCCATCCCCTCACCAGCACTGGAGGATTTCGAACACAATTTTTTCCTTGCCGTTTTCCTCTCCAAAATCACAACCTGTGCAAACTCTGCCCTGATCAAATCTATCAAGACCCAATTTCGGAGCCGTCTGTTGATCAGGGAAATGGACTCGAAATTGGCCCCTTTAATGGGAACGCGGCTCTCGCTCAAGTGTTGGAATTAATGGCAGTGCCCTGCTGCTAGCTGGCAAGTTGGGCATTTGATTCCAGTTACAGGAAATTGCCATAATTTCTGCTGCATGCTCCTCTCAAGTGACACTAAACATCTATCTTTTTCCCCCCCCTTATTTATTTATATTGGGAGAAGAGGATGGTACGTGGGCGCTTTTCTGCACCCGAACTCTTGTCTTGTTTTCATGGCAACCCCTGCTTAGCAGCAGACCTTTTGTGTACTGAAAAAGGGAGGGAGAAGGGAGGTCTGGAGGGAGAAAAGGATGCCTGGGAGGGAGAAAAGGCTGGAAATTCGATCTGAAGGGCTGGTTTAGTGAATGGGACCATTGGTGTGTGGATGTTGGGACTGCTGTGCCTCTCTGGTGGAACCAAGCTGGGAGTGCTGAGGGGATCCCAGGAGATGTCCCAATGCTGGGGTGGAGCTCTGGGATCCTCAGAGTGCCATTCCCACAGAGCATTCCCTCATGCAGAACATCAGGAATGGCTTCTCCTGGCAGTCCCCTGTCCTGCAGCGTCTCCTTGGGTGACCTCCTGGAAAAGCAGCTCTGTCACACTCAGCTTGGCCAGGGGACATCACTTTCCCCATTTAGATGCTGGAATACAAGTGTGTCAATATCCCAACCCGCACTTCGGATGCTGTGGGTCTGAAATGTTTGTTTATCCCTGCCTGAAGGTCATCCTCATCCCCCTGGATGCTCTGTTGAGTTTGGTGCTCTTATTTCCTCCTCTCCTGCTGGCAAAGGGTACCTGGGGAGATTGAAGCATCAAAGCTCCAGGGGCTTTGCTCCTGGTTGTAAAAACAGAGAAAATAGTGAAATGGGGGGAGGGCCACAAAGATGGATGTGTGGAGGTTTTCATTTATTTATTTCATTCATTTAACACTGTTGTGGGAAGCACCAGAAAAGGCTGAGGGGGAGATGAATAATTTTGTCTTTGGAGCAGGTTGGAACAGTATAAAATAAATAATTCCTGGAGCCACCGGAGCAATGAGGGTCTGCACAGAAACCTGCTTGGGGTGGGGAGCTGCCCAGAGCTGGAATCGATGCCTGACCCAAAATTCGAGCACTTGACTCCTTGACTCCTGGTTGCTCACCATGTCCTGGGGGTTTTCCATAATTCAAAGCAAAAGGATGAGCTGAATGCTCTGGGCACAGGATGTTTGTGAGTGCTCAAGACCAGCAGTTCTGGAGGATGGGGGGCCCCACATCTCCTGGCACAGTGGCAGAGGGATGGTGGCTTTTTCCTTGGGTGCCTCTCTCTGTAACAGAGTCCATCCCAAACCCAAACAAGAGAAGGGAGTTTCTTTCTCCACCTTTTAAAATTATTTCCCTTGCTGTTGTTTTTCCTGGGCTCGGCATGGTGCAGAATGACTTATCTCTGCTCAAGTCAGGATCCTTTTATTTCCAACCAGACCTGGCCCTAAGTCATGCACTGCTCCTTCGACAGAGCTGTAAATTCTCCAGGGCAGCCTGGCAGACAGTGAACAGGGCGAGGACTTCGGGAGAAATGAGTTTCTGGGGATACGAAGGGGATGAAGCTCTTGGTATCCTCTTCCAGAGAGGGAATAGGTGCAGGGGTCACAACCCAAAGGCCCAGAAGCATTTTTGGGGCTGTTTGTGTAGGAAAATTGGATGAGGTGATTCTCTTTTCTCCCTGAGGGAATACTGTCTTGAGAAATGATGGCAGGATGGCAGTATAGGACAGGAAAATGCAAAGGAGTGCACACAGGTGTGTGTTGAGAAATCTGTAAATAAGGTTTTGAAATTAAAAAAAAAACCCATGATATACAGCTGTGAAGATCCCAAATTGGGGAAGGCAGAGCGTATATTGCCGGGAGCTGCCTGCCAGCTCCAGCAGGTCCCAGTGGCAGTGGCTCAGGAAGGTAGAAAGTAGCACCTCATCCTGGTTTTTCCCATGGAAAAACACACAGCTGTGAGCTCGGCAGTGCATTGACAGGAGGGGAAGGAGCTGCTTTGTGTGGTTTGGGCTCATGATTGGTTTTCTGATGGTGTGTGAGTGGTGGTGAGGCCCTTTGAGGGCTCCCAGATGCCCCTTTTTGCTGGAATAATGTCCCCCCTCTTTGCTCTGGGGTTCCTGCCAGGAGTTATTGACAAGCTCTTCACCCTCTGTGTGTGTCTACCTCCCTCTGGGTGTGTTGTCACCACTGTTTAAGGATCGTGGAATGGTTTGGTTTGGAAGAGACTTTAAAGTCCATCTTGTTCCACCCTCTGCCATGGGCAGGGACACCTTCCACTAGACAAAATGTCTCCAAGCCCTGTCCAGCCTGGCCTTGACACTGTCAGGGATCCAGGGACAGCCACAGCTTCTCTGGGCACCTGTGCCAGGGCCTGCCCACCCTCACAGGGAGGAATTCCTTCCCAATATCCCATCCAACCCTGCCCTCTGGCAGTGGGAAGCCATTCTGCCTTGTCCTGTCATTCCAACCCTTGTCCCCAGTCCCTCTCCAGCTCTCCTGGAGCCCCTTCAGGCACTGGAAGGGTCTCTGAGGTCTCCCTGAAGCCTTTTCCAATCCCACCCAGCTCTCCCAGCCTGTCTCCAGAGCAGAGGGCCTCCAGTCCTTGGAGCATCTCCGTGGCCTCCCCTGGACTTGCTCCAGCAGCTCTGTATCCTCACATTTTGGGCTCCAGCTCTGTTTTTCCATCACTGCCCCTGCGGTGACGCTGGGGCTGAGCAGTGCCACGCTCTGGGGAGGAGAGAGCCGAGGGTGTCACCGATCCTCGGCATTCAGCCCCAGCCTAATTCCGGCCGTGCTCCCACGGGAAGGTTGCAGCTCTCTCCTTGTGCCCCCCAGCGCCGTCCTGTGATCCCGCCTGACCTTCTTAAAAGGGATCAACCGCGTCAAATGAAGAGATGAAGAGTGAAGGGAGGAGCTGGGAGCCGGAGGAGGAGGAGGAATGAAATTAGGAGCAGATATTAATAACCATGTTAAATATTTATCTGACCTCCTTTCACATGATCCTTTTTAATGGTGACCCAAAAAGCTGATGTGCTAATATTCACTCTCACTCTCCTTTCTGCCTCTCTGTCAAAGCTTTGGGTTTGAGCAGGAAAAAATCAACTCCTTTCTCACCCTTTGGGCTGGGCTGTGGGAGAAATCAGGATCCCAAAGGAGCCTCCATTAATAAAGTGACACAGATGGGCTTGTAATCATGGACTTCTGCCTTAATGATGCCCATTCACATCTGACTGAAGGATTTGTGTCGGGTTTTTTAAACATTTTCTTTGCTTATTTTTCAAGCCATCCTGTTCTGAATGGCTCCAGGCATTTTGAGCTGTAGCTCGGGGAAACATCCCTGCCTTGAAACCTCAGGCTCCGAGCTCAGGGACGGGAGCGTTATCAGCTCAGTGAATGTACAAGTCATTAGCGAGGGTTGCTGAATTCCTGACCGCTTTTCCTCCTCCACGCCTGAAAGCCGGAGTGCAGAAATGTCTGTTGTGGTTTGACCTCTTCAGAGGAAGATGAGAGCGGGAGAGTGCATGGGAGTAACAGAGTTTTGGTTGTGGCTGTTCCGAGGCAGTCCGAGCTGAGCCACAGCAATAACTGAGGGTAATTTTAATTCAGGGAGCTCCATCGTGTGTTTCTGATCGCATTTTTGCTGTTTTCCTCTTAGCCCTCCGGTTTCCTTCCCTCATCAGCTCCTGAATTGCAGGAGCATCAACTGTGCGTCCAAACTGCTCCGTGTTTTCCATCACCTCATCAGCCTGCCTTTTGCTGCCGAGGTGCCTGCTGTGCCCTCCCTCTTGTTTTCCTGGCTCGAAGCCTGTAAAAAGCCCTTGAGAACAATGTGAAATATCCTCTCATATTATAGTATTTGTCTTTTTAAAGGAAGCTGAATCCATTAGAAGCAGGACTGAATACAGAAGCGGGATTTTTTCTAATCTTGCCGACATCAGCCCCCTGGGATGAGCCCCTTTCAGTCGGCTTGACTGGATCCTCTGGGATTTAATTTGTGTTTTCAATTTAAACATCAGTTAAGCCACAGCATCTCCTCTCTTGGCCTCAGTTTCCCCTTCTCAGGATGGCGCTGAGGGCACTTCCCAGCTCCAGGATCCAAACCCGGTGAATCTTCCCCTTGCTCCGATGTCCTGCAGAGCCAACAAGCATTTGAGTGCAGCAACACTTCTTTTTTGGCTTCAATGACTGGACTTAGGGATAAAAAGTGGTGTTTGAATCCACTGCCAGAATACAGAGGGACAGGTTGCTCAGAGAGGATGTTCCCTATCCCTGGGAGAGTCCAAGGCCAGGTTGGACAGGGCTTGGGGTGACCTGGGATAGTGGAACCTGGGAAGTAGAACGAGATGAGCTTTAAGGTCCCTTCCAACCCAAACCATTCCATGATTCTAAGATTTTTCCAGCAGAATGGCTTTTTCCAGGACATGCTACAGGACTTTTAAAATTAATTGCATTTATTTTAGGGAAGAAAAAAATAACCCCTGTTTTTTGCATTCCTGAACTTGTCCTGGACGGAGATTTTCACTGAGAGTCTTTCACCAAGTCCCCATCCCCACTGCCTCCAGCAAAACAGAAATGTGTTTAATCTTCCTAAATGTAATCCTGTTGTAGAACAGGAAATTCTCCGCTGGTCAGAGAGGATATTAAGATGCCTGCTCTGAAAAGTGTTCGAAATTATCATCATTAATCTGGAAATGATTATTGCTTAGTTCAAGCTGAGTAACGTGAAAAATAAAGTTAACCTGAAGTGTATATGGGGAAAAGTAAATTGGATTTTTTAAAAAGCTCTCGTTTACCTAATGGAAGATAAGATTAATAGCACAGCTCGGGAATTTAGAAAAAGTGGAGATTTCCAAATTTTAAAAGCAACTGGTGTTTAAGATGTTTGGAAACCTCCCAGCTGGGGAGATTCCTGTCCAACCCAAAGTATTCCATGAGTGTGCCATTCCATGAGCCAGAGGTGTTGTGACTGGCAGGGGGGCTCAGGCAAGGGGTGGGGGGTTCAGGTTTGTGGAAGGGCTGCAGGACACTGATTTCAGCCTCAATCAGTGTGTGAAGAACTGGAGCCTCCCCAAAGAGCAAAGCCAAGGTGTCCAGGTGTGACCTCCAGGAGAGGCTGGTGATGAGGAGTGGCTTGTTATCCCCACCTGGAGACCTGGGGATTCTTCCAGAACCCCCAGAACCCCGAAGAGTTTTGATGTTATTAGAGCCTCCCTCATCCCTGTCTTTGACCAGATTTGGGTTAGTTTGGGTTGGCTTCTGCTTCCGAGCCAGCACCTGGCAGATGGAGAAAGCCACCTGATGGGAAGGAGGCTTTGGGAGGAAGTTCTTTCCCCTGTGTTTTGAGCAGGGATCTGAGATAATCGCTGCTCTTCCCCTCTTCTGTCAGTCCTGTCTCAGGTTTGTTGCCATGAACTCTCTCTGGTTTATTCTTTCTGATTTTCTCCCCAGTTTGGATCTGAGAACCACCTCCCCCTGACACCTGCTGATCTCTGATAGCACCACAGTCATAAATCCCGGCTCTCTCTTGCCTCCCTGATCCCTGTTGATGCTCCTGATCCCCAGGTCCATGGGGACAGCAAACTCTTGTCCCCAGCCCTGTCCAGAGCCTGTGCTTGCACTGACAGAAGGTTAATACCGATGGGGTTTCACAACTTTTTGATTTATTGTCTTTCGGCGTTCATCACTCTTTTCTTTAAATTAAAACTCCCTCCAGATGGGGTTTGTGACACAGATTTATTGATCTGCAATAAAACCTCCCTCATAACCTGTACAGCTGCCCATTCATCTTTCAGTGAAGGAGGGATCATTTCTCTGTGGATGTCCCAAGAATGAAAGCGAGTTGTTAACTTCTTCCCTCTTCTGCCTGTCTGCTTTCTTCCATGATTTCCATGCTTCGTCTCAGGTCATTGACAAGGCCCTAGATGGGAACAGCATCAGTTCTGAGCTACTCCTCACTCCTTCTGTCTTCGGATGGCATTCTTGGGGTTGTCCAGTGCAGGGCAAGGAGTTGAACTTCAGTGATCCTTGTGGATCCTTTCCAACTCCGGATATTCTATTATTCTTTGATTCAGGTGCCCAGAAGGTGATGTGGTGGCAGAAAGGGCACCTGGAAAAGTCCCATGGGATAGCGCAAGAGATAAAAGTCTATTTTAGATCCTGCAAGTCCTAATGAGGCTCCTAACCCTGACTCTGATGGGGATGTGCAGAGGGAGGGAGTAATGGCAGTAAGTTCTGTGGCTTCTCTGGTGCAGGAAACAGCAACAGATGATGGAATAAATTAGATGCTGGAATAAATGCTAGCAATACAAGTTGGCTGGAAGCTGAAATAATCTCCTTGTTTGTGGCTTCTTGCAGTCACTGTGGTTTGTTTCACAAATGCCTCAATTTCCTAATCCAGGAGGGAGCCAATCAGAAAGTGTTCTTTGGTGGTGATGGGATTTTGCTCAAGTTTGGGTTTTTTAGTGATGTTGTCACACCTTCCATAATGGTTTCAATCTTGGGCCTGAGTTGTTAGCAATGCTGGTTGTTTTGAGAAGTGTGTCCAGAAGAAAAATGTGTCTGTGATAAAAATATTACAAAACCCCAGACTGGTTTAGATGGAGGGAATCTTAAACCTCATCCCATGCCACCCTTGCCATGGGCAGGAACACCTTCACTGTTCCAGGGTGCTCCAAGCCGTGTCCAGCCTGGCCTTGGACATAGCCAGGGATCCAGGGACAGCCACAGCTTCTCTCAGCGCCTGTGCCAGGGCCTCACACGCTCACAGGGAAGAATTTCTTCCCAATATCTAATCTTAACCTGCTCTCTGTCAGTTTGAAGCCATTCCCCTTGTCCTGTCACTACATGCTCTTGTAAATAGTCTCTCCCTGTGATGCTGAAGTATTGAGTTACTGCAGTTTTAGGCAGATTGATAAAAAACATGTCCTCAGAACACATACTAAAGTCTAGACTTGCCCAACCAAATTCTTCTTCCTGAGTTTCCCAGCAGAGAAAGATGAAAATGAAGTAGAAGGCAAAATTTCGGTGGCCTGAAGCCAACCCCTCGAACTTGCATTTGTGTGTGAAGTCTGGTTCCTGACTTGATAGACCTGATACTTAACAGCCTCAGGAATCATGTAGAGCTGCTCATTCTTCAGGAAGCAAATGGGATTAGGGAAGGATCAGTCGTCCTGACAATTGGAACAGGGTTTTTTTCAGGTGCCTCAAAGCACAATGCTGTGTGAAGCAGGATTATGGAATGTCTGCCTGAACTCACTCGATGCATTGAATGTATATAAAGACAGCCTGTGCAAGGCTGGCAGGTGTTGGCTGAGCACACGAAGGATGATTTTGGGTAACTGTCTTGACCCACCTTCATTCCTTCAGGTCACAGGATCATAAAATGGTCAGGATGGGAAGGGACCTTAAAGATCATCTCATGGCACCCCCCTGCCATAGACAGGGATGCCGTCCTCTAAATCAGATTGCTCAGGTCACAGCTATTCCCAAGAATGTCTCCTCTGATGCTTCACCTGAGATCTAGAGGTGGTCAAAGCTGTGCCAGCAGCCTTTGGAGGACACGGGGGCAGGTGGAGAAACACATGTGCTGATGGAGAGGTGAATGGATGGATGATGTGGAACAGAAATACTGGGTGGGAAAGAGCGGAGAGCTGGACAGAGGGGTGAGCAGTGCCCGTGGACAACTCGGGATGAGAGCTGGCCAGGGCAGGGGTGCCTGGGGGAGGCTGGCTGAGTGTTGAGTCACAAGGGAAGGCACTGTCATTTGTCACCATAATCAGGAAGCCAGGCTGAGAAGGTTTTAATCACTGCGCACGGAGCTGGAATGCAGAGCAAGTTTATGGTTTACAGTGAGCGGACTGACACAGCTGATTGATGTCAAATATGTCATGATGTATATTGTAAAGCCAGGAGATTTAATGGTGTAACTCCATGGTAGTCTTGGAAGTGAGGAGCTGCAGAGCAGGGAGTGATGGATGGGCTCATTTACATGTAAAATTGCCGATGGCATTGACAGCACTGGTATGCGGAGGGAAGATAAGAGGGAGACAGTGAGATTCACTCTGACCCTGATATTGAAATATTAAAATACAGCTGTAGGATCATCTGGACTTTGCAAAGCGGCTGCGTGGCTGGGTGTGTGCGAGCACATAAATGCTCTGTGCTCGTGGTTATCATTGTGTGCGCTGGGGCCTCGGCCAGGCAGAGCAGCTCCGGGTGCTGTCAGCAGCCCTCGGCTCAGGCAAGGAGAGCTTGTGCTGCTCCCACATTCTCAGGGACATGAATCTGGTTTTTTCCTAGCTCTGGAGGAGCCTTGGTCCCAGTGCTTTTTGGGGCAGTGCTGCCGAGCAGAGGAAGCTGGATTCATGCTGGCAATCAGGCTGGGGAGAGCTTTCTCCAGAAAGCACAGGATGGCAGCCTGGGGCTCCCCATGTCCCACAAGGCTGTTTTTCCAGCTTCAGTGCTCCATTAATGCAGATCCCTGTTGTCACCTGGACGTGTCAGGAGCAGGATTGGTGCAGGAGTTGCCTTTGTAGCTCAGCATCTCCTGTCTAAATTTGGTTAAGCGAGGAGGGGAAGAAGAGAAGAAGGGAAATTTGGGGCTGCGAGATGACACAAAGTGAATGTGGCAGAGCAGAGAGCCCTGCCTAAATAAACTGTCCAAGGATGTTTTGTTTTCATTACGCCTGCTGCAAGCCCTTCTGATTCCTGGCTGTGCTCTGCAGCACCATCCTCCCCTTAGTTCCTCAGGACAATGCTGCTGGCATTCGGTGAGCTGCTGGCAGGAGCCTGGGGAAGGTCGTGAGGAGAAGCAAGGGGGCAAATGGAAAGCCTGGAAGGGGTGCAGGTGTCCAAGAGGTCGCAGGCCCGTTTTGGGATGGTTTTATCGGGGTTTAACTCTCCATCAGCCACTCCAGCTAAAAGCCATTCTGCTGTCCCCCAGCGCAGAGTACTTGTCCTGGGAAAAATGCCTCCAGTGAGGCTGAGGGATTCACCCCCAGAATAATTCATCCTGGGTATGTCATGGAGAAACCTTGAGGGATGAGCAAGGGAAGGGAAAAACTGGCTTGGGGAAGGATGCAGGAGCAGCCCAGGGAGGGGATGGATGTGAAAGAGGAGGTCTTACAAGTCCTTTGTTCCCCAAGGAGGGTTATTTACATGGCATTTACCTCCAGCCACTTGGTCCCTGTTGCCTTTGATCCCATCCCTCATTTCAGCGCTCTGGACAGTCATGGAAGGACCTAAACTGGGTGTTTTCAGCTCCAAGTGAGCTGACCCTGACAGAAACACTTAAGAGGCTTTGCAGGGGATTAAGTGACTGTATTTTAATCTTGTATTTTAATTCGTTGTGGGGATGTGTCGCAGGTCTGCCTGGGGCTGTAGAGTCTCTCTCCATCCCTGTCCCTGGCTGTGGATGCTCCTGGGACAGATGGACCAAGTGGAGCAGGCAAAAGACAGCATTTCCAGGAATTAATTTGAGTTGCTCTTTCCCTAAATGAAAAGCCTGATATTAAAATTATCCTTGAAAAGGACTTTTTTTTTCCCCCTTAAATTTATGAACTGCTCCGTGGTCTTTGGAGACAATTATAAATTATAGAGCAGCCATATATCTGAGCCAGAGTTGGAGGCAAAGGGGCTCTGTCAGGGAGAGCAGCTGTGGGGGCAAGGGGAAAAGGATTTAGGCTTTTTTAGACTTTTTTTGACTTCCTGAGCTCATTTTGGTTCTGATCCCAAATCCTTGGAAGATGTTGTGTATCCCATTTCCCATTAACTCTGACAGACTTCAGAAAGCCTTTTTCTGAGCAGAAATAGGGATTGCAATACCAGATCAGTGCAGTGTCCTATCTCCAAAAGCTGCCAGCAGCAGATGCTCAGGGAAAAAAGTATGAGAGAGTTATGTTGGAGCAATAAATTTTATCTGGGAAGTTGGCTGGGGGCTGCACAAACAATTATGCTTAACCTGTCCTTGCCCAGATGGGTTCCTGAGATAAAATAGAGGTCCAAGGATTTGAAATGTTGTTGGATGTGGG